>JALJVW010000068.1:4825660-6169154 GCA_024865655.1 Emberiza elegans | reverse complement strand
TGAAGGCTGCATTGCAGAGCACTATTTATAACAACACTCATTTGGAATAGCGCTTAACGCTATGCCAGGTAGATTTAGGTTTAAGAAAAAAAGAAAAAGAAAATGGTAGAGGGTGTATTTTTTAATTGAGTTTCCTTCAAGTCTCATTTCCTCCCTTCCACCCCCACTGTGGAATTTTCCCTGTGCCTCTGCTGTGTCTTGTTCCATGGTGTTGGGCAGGTGCCTTCACACACGATTTCAGTCTTTGCCCGTCTCTCATTTATGCAGTGCATAACACAGGTCCTACGTTTTTCTTTTTCAGAGGCAACAAGAATTGAAAATGGAAAAATGGCTCATTTTCCTCCAAAAATCTGTTTTAAATACATATTCACACACTTTAGAGGCTTGTGGTTTAAGCTAGAGTATATCTTACCAAGATCCTGGCTTTCTGAAGAAGGATCAGGGGGTTTTCATGAGGCACAGATCTGTAGGAAAAAAAAAAATCTTCTCATGCTGCTTTAAGCATTTTTCCTCAGTACTTGGCCCAAAATAAGTCTCTCCATTGTATGAAAACTGCTATGGATAGATGACCTCTGAATGCTGTTGAAGATAAAGAACAGGTCAGCAAACTAGGAAAGACAGACTTGAATGAGCCAGTCACAGTAACACTGTGGGTAACACAGTTTGGTTGTGTTACCACCCAAACAAAGCCATCTCTGTGCAGGCCCAAATTGTGCCCCTGTGCACACACACCCTGCCTTTGGCCGTACCCCAATTGCTCTCAGAGGTGCCTTGAACTTTGCATCAATCACATGGGGAGCCTAAATGCCCATGGGGTAGAGTATTATTAGTTGGCTGATATTAGGTTAGATGGTTCCCACTGTTTTGGCCAAGTCCAAGGGCTCCTGAATTTAAATGATGTATTTTCTCTGGCAGTTTGGGCTCACACACCATTAATGTGGTGCAGTCCTACCAGTTTAGTACCAGCTTGGCACTGCAGCATTTATGGTAGGAATGAAGCACTGGAGATGGGTTTTATTAGGGGAATTTATTGTGGGGAACAGAACCCTCCTCCTGCTAGGGTGGAGCCACTGTCATGTTCAGCCTCCTTGCTTATGGCTGGGAAATATCTCAACATGGTAAGGCTGTAACATTTACAGAGAAAAGCAACACAAAAATTTATTAACACAGTAAAACACCAATTTCAGGGTACATTTTATTAGCAATAATAATTACTAATCAGTTAACTTGCTATTTCATATTACAAGACCTGCATTTACCATCCAATGTCATCTGCTCCCTAGGGCTGGCATAGGTCAGCAATGCAGCTCTTGTTTTAGATGGTGGTGCACATTTCTTCCAATTTCAATTGATTATGACTAATTAAGAGTTTATATCATAGAAAGACCAGATAAAATACACTTGGAAGCCATTCTAAAGCTTATGCCAGCAGTAAAATATTTCAAATTAAAACTGAAGAGTATTTCCCACAATATATTACTGGTTATGTTTTTGGGCTTCCCTACTTTAAAGAAATTTATTAAGCTGGAAAATGTCCAGCTTTGAGTCATTTTTATCCCAGATTAGTTATATGTAGATAATTATGCAGCCAGAAGGGCTTGCAGATGCATGTCCCCATGGAATGGCTAAGTCTCTGCAGGGTGACACAGCAGCAGCAAGCTTTATGTAAGGGGGAAAACTCTCAGA
This sequence comes from Emberiza elegans, assembly GCA_024865655.1. Taxonomy (NCBI): domain Eukaryota; kingdom Metazoa; phylum Chordata; class Aves; order Passeriformes; family Fringillidae; genus Emberiza; species Emberiza elegans. The sequence continues at coordinate 6,167,468 of JALJVW010000068.1, read as the reverse complement.
AAAGAAGAGAGAAGTTTTTGTCTTGCCTTGCAAGTGTGTGCATCTTCCACACCCCAGCTGGCCACAATAAACTGGTTAACACTGGGATTTCACCTTAGGAACCAGCAGGAGACCCAGTGTGCATTTCCGTCCCCTGCACACTTTATTTCATTCCCCTCCTGCTCTGTGTTAATACCTCAGCCAAAGATTTAAATGAGCTAGGGCTGAGAATGTCCCAGCAATCTGTGTGAAAGGAATAACACAGCTGTGGTTTCAGGGGATTTAGCAGGCAGGTGCTTCGGGGAGCTCACTCTGTCTGGCATGGAGTGCCGGCCCGTGGAGAGGAGCGCGTTGCACCGCTGCTGATTTTAGCACTGTGCTTTTACTGGGGGAGGTGAGGGCCCTGGGGCTCTGCCTTTGCCTCTCTGTGCACTTTTACATCTCAGCCTCAGGCTATCATTCTCTTCAGGTGGGACCTGAGCTACTTAAATCCTCCAATGGCTTCTAAAAACCGTAAGATATACTCAACACCAAGTCTCCACAAGCTCTGTTAGGTTGAAGATCAGACAATGGATGGTATGATAATTAAAGATAATGGCAGAGTATATCTTGAGTCCAGATTATTTTTCCTTGACTTTTTCCTGATTTGGTGATTTCATGTCTCTTTCTCTCTGGGCTAGGCACATGACATGAATGTTTCAACAAGAAATTTTGCTCATGTGTTTCATGTACACAGTCCCACAGGCTGAAGGTATCTCATCATAAACATCCTCACTTACTGTTTGTTATCACTATATGCCAATTTCCTGTTTAATTTAAAATATCTCTTCCTTCCATATTGCATAAAACTGCAATAACCTCTACCATTACTGTTTTGAACATCAAAAGTCACATCAATTTCTAACAGCTTTCCTTGGTTTACTGACAACATTTAAACAGTGCATATTCTATAACACTTGCTGTTGCTGAGCTGAGTTTCAAAGTGTGCAGCCCCTCACATCCCCCCCACATTTGTCTTCTTGAGTGCTAGAGAAGAGCACAGCCTACAGGATCTTGGGTTGTGGTCACATTTTAACCACAGCTGTCAGCAGTTCATGATCCATCATACAGCCAAGGGTAAGCACAGTTTAATAAATAAGTCAACCTATCTCTGACCAGGGTCACTCGGAGTGGTTCCACTTTATTTTTTTTTTGTTTTGTTTTTGGTTGGGCTGACACAAAGCAGGAGAATGTACTTACTTGCTTTACACACTGCACTAGGTGTCCCAGTCAAAAAAGTAAATGATGGGATCTTCCTATAGTTCTCAGCCCATGAATGTTCTGCACTCAGGAGTTCTGTTGTGCAGGTTTCATGAATGGCTATAACCTACGTTTTTTCCTTTAAAATTTTTGCTTGTTTGTATTTCTGCTGAGGAGATTTTTCTAAGCATTCTTTTCTTAAAAGTCTAAAAAATGTTCAGGCTATATATACTGGTGTGTGTATGTGGATGGACTGGGAATGCTGCCACAGTACCATCCGGGAAACACTTCATGATCATATTCTTTCCAGTTCCCCCAAGTGTACAGTCCATAACATCAGAAAATACAACCACCAGCAGCTTCCAGAAAGAGCCATTTTGTGCCTTGCACTGCCATTGTGATACTGAAAACTACGGCCCCATGGCACAGTCCTGAAGGATATTTATCTACCAGACTCCATAAAATTACTAGTTAGAATTGCTAATTGGTATCATGTGGAAGACACAGAGAAACCATGGATGGCAGTACAATACAAAAAAATTAAAATTCCAACTCAAAATTGGTACAGCAGAGCTCAAACCCATCCATTTTCTGATGCATTGCAAAACAACTCATTCTTCTTCAGAAAAGCTTCCTCCCCAGGAGACTCCTGCCACCAGTACTATAGCAGAGGAGGTCAGAGTGGAAGGAAGCACAAAGCAGGCAGGAAAAGGTGCAAGAATCCATGCCCATGTCTATTCACAATGAAAAGAAAGCAGATTTTTCTGAACATAATTACAACACGTGCTGGAGTCTCTGCATCCTGATGTGGGTGAATGCACCTTTGCAAAAGCAGGTGAGAGCCTTGCCAGCTATCAGGCCTTTCTCACAGCAAAAAATGATTGCTCTGGCCCTCCAGTGTCACCTCCTTGGAGCATCCTGCTGGGAAATATCATTAATGCAGCAGCCCCACTGAGAGAAAAAACAGTGTGGATTCACCACACAGGGGCAGTGCCTCGGTGCCAGGCACTTCTATCATTGACTGCAAACATCCCCTTCCAGTCTGATTTTTCCCTGAAAGGAATCATTATGGGATCTCACTGTGCATACCCTTGCCTGCCTACCCAAGGGGTTTTAACCTCTCTGGAAATTTTTAGCTACACACAACAAATGGATCTCTCACACACATTTAGCTCCTACACGTGTATGACAGAGTTGGGTTGTAGGTAGGGAAAAATTCTTCTCTCCTTAGCCCCTGGGGAAAGGTCTAATGAGTTTTATTAAGCATCAACATATCTGCACAGGAAAAAGGCAGTGGAAACTAGGCTTCCTAACTTCCAGCATGTGCAAAGAAGTCTGGTTTAATATACCTATTTGCAATGGTCTGTCTGGGCAGCCTGATCCTGGAGGGACTGCAATGTCAGTGCGTTAACTGTGCAGCAAAGATCCTGTGGATTATAAAGATGCTCAGCCTCAGTGGATGGAGATCTTTAACTTCTGCACACCTCCTCTGGCTTTCTCAACACACAGCTGCAAGGCTGGGGTTTGCAGTGTGATCACAGCTAAGATGTTTCTAACAAATCCCTAATGTAATGCACAACTTGTGTTTATTCTGCCTGATCTAGCAAAGGGCTTTACCTGGATAAAAGGCTGATTGGTTCTGATGAACTGTTTGCACAGACCTAAATAGAAGCAGGGGTCCAAGGCTGTGCTTCTGAACACAAGAAGTTTCTGTGCACTTTAGAAACCCTCATGTTGCTTGTAGCAGCAACATGTCTGTGACTCTGGAGAAAAAGACAGCTAGTTATACACAAAATATCCAAATAGTGGAATATGAAGATGATGGGAATGTAAGACAGGGTTTATCAAAAGTCTATTGCAGACAGATGCTGTGCAGTTTTCAGCAAATACTTTGCATTTTGGTTCTCTTCAAATGCAGCTCTGTAAACAGTGAATAGTCCCACTGTTAATGACTGGCTTGCTGTATTTATAGAAAGCCAGATGTTATTCAGCTATGGTGGGATTTAACAAGCAGTCTAATAACTGGGGGCTTTTTTTTTCTAATTCCCAGAAACTAAATCAGTAAAGCTTTGTTGCACCAACAATCTCAAATGAGAGGGCATCTACTCAAGGTTCAGCAATACCAGCATAACACAAGACAAGGAGGTGGTCCTTTTTCTAGAATAAGTTATGCAATTTGGAGAAAGAAGACCCAAGTGTAAATAGAAACAAATGTTCTAATCCTGCAGTGATTCATTGTAAGATAATTAATCCCCTCTCTGACTCTTTCCTGCTTTCTTTGAATGTGTTCTCACAACAGATACACAGGAGCATCAGGCACATTGGGGCTCTACTATTGACAGCATCATTTGACATTTCTAAGACACTGATAATAATCATTTACCTCTTTTCACCAATCCTGCTGGGTGTGGTTGCTCCTCATTTATTTGCTGAGAAAAGGATTTGAGGCCCCAGCAGCTCTGGCCAGCTGTTGTCCATTTCATGCACTCTTCTTGCAAGGAGGTAGTGCCAAGACTCAAACAGAGACAAGGAACAGACAAGGGGGTAGGAAAGAGTAAACAAATGGACAGCAGAGGAGAATAGGTCTTCCTGTTTAGTTTACCCCACAGTGCAAGAGAAAAGGAGCAAACAAAAACAAATGTCTGCTGGCTCTGGTCTAGACTGGTTAGGTATTACTTCGATAAATGTTGATGGCAGACTGATGAATATCAGCTACTAGTGCTCTAAATCTTAACCCTACAGGACCCTTCACCTTGGCCATCCTGAGGAGAGGTGGCAGCCTCCATGCTCCTGGAGTTGCAGCTGCCCATAGCACTCAAGCAGCATTTGCTTCATGACCTTCCTGTCTTCCTAACACAGCACCACTGAGCTACAGTGCTCTCCTGAGGCCAGGGCCAACTCAGGCATCCTTTCTAAAATGCCATTTCAGCCTGCTGCAATTACATGAGAGGCAGCATCACTTCCATTGATAGTGGGAAGAACATTATCTCTCGCCATCCTTCTCCCACCCACAGGGAGCAAGAGTTTGGGGTCCAGACACTTTTACTTTTGAGAATGCACTGACAGAGCACTTCCTCTACTCCTTCAGGATCACAATAAATTTACCTTTTCAGGTGCACACCTCAGCCTTTTGTCCATCTCAATGAGGTATCCTGCTCTGATTGAGAAGGGGTTTTTATTTTAAAAGAGCTAAACTTTTTAAGGCAAGGCTCTATCTCCATTTACTGGCCTCTGCAAGGCTCTTTATACCAGCTTGAGCTCTTTCATTTGGTGGGTTTTCTTTTGTCTCCTCTAGAAAGACCTGCACAAATATATTCATGGCATTTTGTCCCTGCCCTGAGCCTTGCACACTGGAAATATTGCTGCTTTTTCTCAGTCAGCTTCTGGCTGGGTATATGAGGAAATGGAGCTCCCTCTTTCACAACCTGAAGCTGATTCCTTTCCTTTGCACAAGAAATATCCCAGCAGATATTAGCACAAGGCTGACAAGGCTGCCTTTCTTTCTGGGTTTACTTTGAACAAAGCAGGAATCAAATCTGTGATATATGTGGCTCACACTATCAATGTATTAGCCTGGATTTAAAGAAAATACTTGATCACAGCTCCCAGGGGATCTTGAAGCACAAGCTAGGAATGATAGGCCATCTGTCCCTAGATCAGGGAGAAACCTGATGACAGGAGCTGTGTTTGCCCTGCTGCCTTTAATGTCTCATTTTGCATCCTTTCTTTCATTACACTCTTTTCCTCTGTTCCTCCAGACTCCAGCACTCAGGCTTTTTGTTCACTCCTGCATACCTGGCAGGTAGGGTATGCTGGTGCCCCTTAGCACACCACCTGTCCCCCATGGGAGAAGGATGTCAAACAGCAGCCAGTCTCTCTGGGCTCAGAAGGTGCTGTACTCCATTAAATAGATCAAATAAATTATGTGCTCAGTCTGCAGGGCGAGGCACTGAAAAACAGTTCAGAAACTAAAAGGAAGCAAAGCAAGGAAACGTAGATGTGGAGCCGAAGAGCCTGCTGTCCTGCCCCACAGAGCAGTACTTTCCTTGTCAGGCAGCAAGTCATCTTTGGACAGCTCCATAACAGCAGCTATTAGCTGGATTGTGCTCCTTGTTCTCAGCCTTCTCCCCCTTCACACTCAGCTGATTTTGCTACTCAGTGCAGAGGAGTCACAGGCAGATGAACCTGTTGTTGTTAAGAGCCCGATTTCCAATCTTGAAACCCTCTGTTCATGCACCTACATCTGCACTTAGACCTAAAATTGGCACTTGACACCCACTGTAAGAGGTAAGTGCTGTCAGGCTTTCTGAATAATCAGTGTGCAGGTGTTTAATTGCTGAATCAAAAACCTGATTTTGAAAATTGAGCTCTGAGTATCTGTATTTCTGAAACCAACTCTACTATCAACTTCAGACATGCATCATGCAAAAACAGTCTGGCTATGAGGGCCTCTCCCATCCCATTTTCCTCAGTGGCCCTCCCCTTTCTGCCTGCTCAGATCCAGGGTTGAAAATGGTGAAAGGAATAACCAAAAGCAACTTAAAACTCTCATCACTTCTGCTTCTGAAAGGCTTCCCATGGATTCCTGTCCTTCCCAGCCTATGTGAAAACTTGGGGGAAGCAGGTAGAACTGGGTTTCATACCTCAGTTACCATTTCAGTGTTGCTTTTCAGCTGCTCTAAATGGCCTCTTTTTGTTGAAAGACTGCAGATGGCATTTGAGCAAAAAAATTCTTTTTTTCTTATTTCAAAGACAAAGCCTTAAGAACACTCCTGGTTAAAATCAAAGCTGGAGGAGGTCAACTGAGAGTGAAGTACAAGATTTCTAATGGCAAGAACCAGTAAGCAGCAGACATGCCAGACAACACTGTGAATTTTCTTCTTTTGAATTCATATAATCAGGACTATTGATCTTCATGGAAATTATGTTTTAGGTAAAGCAGCTTTGCCAGGTTCACCGACAGGAACAACAGAGTGTCTTCTCTCCTATGTTTTTAAAAGGGGTCAGCAGATGATACTGGCTTTTTTCTCGCTCATTTTAGCACTCCACTGTAAAGAAAAAATTGTTCTGGCCCAAAAAAATATTTTAAAAGAAACAAAGCCCATATCACCATTAAATAGCACAAGATTTCCAACACTTCTCTGGAAGAAAACTTTAGGATCTGCCTATGAATGTTGGTTTGTCCAAAGATAAACTGTCTGGAGACACTTATTATTAAGAGAAAATTTTGAGATTCGTGTTACCCAACAGCTAATATAAATAAAGCAGGGGAAAGGAAGGGATATTTTAGAAAGGAAGTTAGTGATGTAGGTAAGAGTGTGCTACAACAAAACCAAAACCATCTGTACAGCTGAACGTGATCTCAGGACAGAAAAAAAGGACTTTCTGTTTAAATATCTTTTTCAAGGAAAGGAACCCAAACAGTTTTGCTGGCATTGAGGAGGCACATTTGGGAAAAACTAAACTCCAAGTGCTAGAGACATGAGTACATAAATTCCTGAGCATCTTTGCTGAACATTCCTACATCAGACTCATATTTTGGATGCTGATGGGTATCATAAGCCTGTTTTTGAAGTTGTGCAGTTGTGAATGTTTTGGAATTGTTTTTTTTTAACCAAGTACTGGCATATTATTGGCCATTGCTGGCCCATAATGCCAATCAGCTGCTGAAAAACAACATTCTCCTGTTTCAGAGTTTGCCCTTCCACCCACACACATGCACAGAAGTTTAACAGCAACCATGGCAGTATACACCAAGACTTCAAAGGCTGTAGATAATAAACATTCTTGCATTCATTACACACTGAAAACAAATGGTTTCATTTACATACTGAGCTTTACACATGCACTTAAACATACCTGAGTGGAGCAAGACCTCAGGTTTCATATTCCAAGGCCCCTGCAGATGGTTTAAGTTTAGGGCAGTACTAGCCAGCTGCCAGGAACATTTCCTCTTGTTGCCATATAAAACTCTCTCTCCTTGTCCCATCCACCACAGAGAGCAGCTCATCTCCTGTCCCTTCACAACAGCCTTCATACCTGGCCACACAGCACATCTTAAAGACAAGGCTTGAGAGCAAACATGGGTCCAAACTCTGACCTCCGTCACCTCCTTAAGCAGCATAGCTATTACCTAACGCAAGCACTTCTCCTTACAGTGGAGAGTCTTCCTCCATCAGACCATTGTGTGAGAGTGACCACATTTGACTCTGTATTTTATATTATTCTCTTCTGACCTTCTCCTTTCTTTGCAAACAAGGAATTTTTTTCTTTTTAAGAAATGCCCTTCCAGTGCCACTCTGTCATGCTTTACTATTTTACACAATTGCCTTTGTAAGGAACAGTCAATAAAACCCATACAGATATTTTTCCCCATCCTGCATAGCTCCTACTCAAGGTCCCAAAGGATTTCCTCATCCCCACATCTTGACTAGTCCTTTCAACAAACCACAGCTCCCTCCTTTACTCTTTTCTTCCTGTTTTGAGCCTGTGCTTCATCTCTGAAATGACTCCCCACAGTCTCCCAAATGGAAAAATTCTGAACTATCTCAGGAAGTGGAAGATGTGTTTGAAGGTGAAACCAAAAAATGCATGGCACAGGTCCAAAAATTTGTACTGGTCTTCCTTGACTTCTGAACTACCCTTGGGACAGAATCCTAATTCCAACTGCTAGCCCCAAGATTTTGCCCTTCTCCCACAAAATAGACTAGATGTAATTATACAAACATCATGGCATCTGACACTACTGGTGCCTTCACAGAGGATGTGCAGGGAGTTGCCCCAGAAAGTGACAGCAAAGCCCTGCCCAACCTAGCGGTCCCTGTCACTGCTGTAATGCAAATGGCATGGGACAAAATCCAGCTCATTTATCTCTGATTTAGGCACAATGAGGTGTGAGGGACACATGTAGCCTCTTAAAAATAAAAAACTCTCAGCCTTGGAGAAGAGGTACAGCCTTCCTACCTGGACAATGATATCAAGGAAGTCTTGTACACAGTCTTTTGAACCCTAAAGGCTAAATTCAGCAGTCCTTTTTTTACCTTTTTTTTCCTACCCTTTCTAAACAAACCCTATTTTTCTAAACAAACCCTCTATTACCCTCTTTCTCCCAAGCACCACCTTCAGGTTTCCTCACTGCTGCATGCTCCTGGCAGCATCCTAGCTCCCCGAGACAGACTTGAAGTGTTTGTCCCTTAGCCCTGAGAAGGTGACTAATAATTGCAATAAGCAGTGAGAGTACAGCGTGTTTTTTACAGTGCCTTGTTGCTCCTCCCTCCATTCCTAAAGTTATTTTAATACAAATAGCAAACATATTTCCTTTAGTAACACAATGCATCCTATTTTGATGAAATATGTACTCAAATTATTCCAAGTTATTCAGGAGCTTTGTTGCTGTTTATTTTCTAGTAATTTTCCTATAAGGAATACAAGCCTGCTTTATTGTATATAGCTCACTCTGCATAGTAGTTCTTGTTTAAATTTAGCTTAGTTTTACCTTGCACCCATTTAACTTTTCTGAAAGTTTCAGAGCAGAGATATCACTTATTCTCTTTGTTGCTTACACAGATACATGTCTCTAAGAGCAGCTCAGTGAAGGCTCAGACAGTGGCTAATTCAACCTTCTGGGTCCTCTGGAGTTTTGATGTGTTGTCAGAGCAATGGGAAAGCCATGGCTAATCTGAATTTGGTAAGGGATTTAATATCAAGCTTAGATGAAATAAATCAGATGGAAAAAATATGGCATCAAACACACATGGTGGGGTGATCATGGAGGTTAATTGGCAACCTTTCCCTTTGATCCTGATCCAAGCATCATTGAGCCTAAAAAACCAGATGTTTGGTTTGCTACCTTAGGAAGAGGCATGGGGTATGTGTAGTCATAAAAAAGAAGTCATGATTTTTTAAATACTAACTACAATGCAAGAACTTTTAAAACTTTCTTTGTACAAGTCTTGTCAAAGACCTTTGAAATCAAGCAGGCCACAGATGAGGTGAATTTAATTGATGGTTTGGGTTGTGTGCAACTTTTCTACATCAAAGTTCTCTTTGGATAATAAAACATTGACTACTTTCATTCCCTTTGGTTCATATTTTTTTAATTTTAAAACTTCACTATTCTTGTCAGTAAGAAACTTTTTCAGGCGCACATGTGGGATCACACGCCTAATTATATTCTGAGGACAGAAATGCAGGATGAAATTCTGCATTGTGGCCCACCAGCAGCTCTTCTATGCCACAGTCCACACACTGTGGTGGAATTTCCTTCAATGACTCTCATGCTGCTCAGTTTTATTTTTCATAGTTCAGTCATTAACACAGTGACTTGCGTTGCTCTATAGGAAGAATGGATATTTATGATGGCAGGATGGGACCAAAAACCATTGCTGTACATACCATAAACTGGCAGAATAATTTGAGTTGAAAGGACCTTAAAGATAATCTAGTTTCAACACAGGGGAAATTACAAGCAGCTTCTCAGAGAAGGCACCCCTGTGGTCCCTTTGCTACCAAAACCTGGTCATACAAACTTAATCCAGTGGGTTTCTCTGATCCATCCAACAAGGCAAGCTCAGTAACTATAATTCCAGAAAATACATAAACTAATTCCATCTCCAGAAACAGGGGAATCTAAATGCTGCTTTGGATGGCAAATTCTACCTTGTAGCCTCACTGCCACCCTCCTCCCCTTTATTTATGCCTGCTCCAGAGACCATGCTTATAAGAATTCATTCATTGTCTTCAAAATGCATCAAATTGAGACTAATAACCTATTGTAAGAAGGCCCCTGAAGTGTATCTCCAAAACAGAGCAATTGTAAGACTTCTTATGGGATATTTACAAAACAGGTCATAATAGATACAAAAGAAATGCTCAGCCTACATAAAAATGTCTCCTAGAACATTTTAGAGGTCTGAACACATGACACACGGGGTGGAAGCCCCAGCCTTTTTCTGGCATGCAGCAAAACACTGGTTGTAAGATCCCCTCAGACAACTCCTAGACAATCTGATAACAATCTGAGCTTCTGGCGCTCATGTGAACTGAAGCACCCCAACCCTTTGATGTTTTCTCATCATTAATTAATTCAGCATCAATGTTAATTGCCTACACAACACACAGAATTGACAGTACATCGAGGACTCAGCCTGCCTGTTTTATAGCTGGCTAACTGGGGATGCAAGTGCTTTGCTGCTCTCATTACTATTCTTGTCAGGCCAGACATGGTAAAACTCGTTTTTGACACTTGTTCCCCCAAAAAAAAGTCTGTTGTTTTTTTTGTGCAAGTCAGATCTGATAGCTACCAACAAGAGAAAATGGACTCAACTGGCATCACGACAGAAACCCACAGACAGTATTTTTTCCCTTTTAATTATTAGCTTCAAAAGATAAACACTGACATTAAGGCAGGCTTAGAAGATGCAGCACAAAACCTTTGTACAGACTCTCACTGTGGGGACCAATTTGCAAAAATTAATACAAACTGGAGACAAAATAATAATATTTGACAGATGTAAAGCAAAACCATCCTGAAACAAAGAAGAAAGGACAAAAAGCCTACATAAAAATGTCTCCTCAGAACAAGAAAGTGCATCATTAACACCATGAATCACACCAAAGTTAGTCCGGCTCCAGCAGCTCAGCATGCCAGCAAAACACCCAGTGTGCCATCCCCCAGACAACAGCCTGCACAATCCACATAACAATGTGAGCTCTCTGTGCCCTGCCCAGCGAGGTGATGGCATTCTAACCCACAACATGTTTTGTAGGGTCATTTTATTTTTTCAATGGTTTTGTCTTTGTATTGCCTTATTTTCCCCAAATGGTTTGACATTATATCCCTTCCTCTGCCTGCCTCCCTTTTATAGCTGGCTATCATCCCAAATCCCCACCCTGGTTTTCTGTCAGTCACTCATTCCCATTCTTAATCTGTCAGTCCAGACATCAAATTAAAGCTGTGGTCACCCTCAAGCCTTCCCCCCAACACAGTCTGTTGTCCATTTCAAGTATTCAGATCTGAATTTTTATTGGCCAACAAAATGTTATGGACTTTACTTTCATCCCGACAGAAACCCTCAGACAGTATTTTTTCCCTTTTAATTCCCATTAGCTCCTGAAATAAACACTGACATTAACCCCTGCTTAGAAGATGCAGCACAAAACCTTTGTGCCGACTCTCTCTGGTGTCTGTTTTGCTGCCATTAATACAAACTGGAGACAAAATAATAATATTTGACAGATGTAAAGCAAAACCATCCTGAAACAAAGAAGAAAGGACAAAAGGCTTCTTAATTTCTTCCCTCACTGCAAAGAAAGTGCATCATTAACACCATGAATCACACCAAAGTTAGTCCAGGCTCCAGCAGCTCAGCAGCCAGCACAGTGACCCAGTGTGCCATACCCCTGTAATTACAGCCTGCACAGCTCCCACACGCTCCAGATGTGCAGCTCTCTGTGCCCTGCCCAGCGAGGTGATGGCATTCTAACCCACAACATGTGTTGTAGGGTGGTTTTATGTTTTATAATGGTTTTGTCTTTGTATCGCCTTATTTTCCCCAAATGGTTTACCCCAGATTATATCCCTTCCCTCTGCCTGTGTAATCCCTTTCCTTTGCTGAGATCATCCCCAAATCCCCACCCTGGTTTTCTGTCAGTCGCTCAGCATCCCATCCCCTCCAATCTAGAAGCGTCAGTCCAGAACATCAAGGGATTAGCCAGAGGCTAGGGGTCAGCCCCTCAAGCCTTGCCCCATACGCTGTCCTAAATGTCCATTTTCCAGTATTCATACCTTAATTTTTCTTATTGGCCAGTAAAATGTTATCTACTTTAGGTTTCTACCTCCCTTTAAATGTAACCTTGGCACCTCTCCTGGCACTCTCAGCAGGAGGCCCCTGAGGTGTGAGAGCTCCCAGGAGCTCCTGAAATAAAACTTGGATTAACCCCTGCTAAGAGTCGGCCCTTTTATCCTCTGCCGATGTCTCTGGTGTCTGTTCTGCTGCCAAGGTGACCAGCCTGGGTGCCCTCAGTACCCTCGGGGCACCAGAGAGTGTCCCCCCTCTGTCTGCCAAGTCAGGGCTGGCTGGGATCTCCTGAGGGGCTCCCAGAGGGACGGAGACAAACATGCACATCCCAGGGCTCCTGGCCCTCCTGTGTCTTCCCCGTGCAGAATTGCCGGAACAGAACATGGGACTCCACGGCAGCTCCCCATTCCAAACTCCTCTCCGGCAGCTCAGACTGAAGGGAGGCTCTGCTCCCGTCCAGATCCGGCTGATGTTGGGCAACCCCACAGCTCGGCCTCAAGCTCCTTTGCTTTTTCCAGCAGTCTCAAATCATCACCCCCCAAACCATTTTAGGGCTGGGCCATCAGAGACTGACCAGGTAAACAGGTTTATCTTAATCTGTATGTTTCACTAAGCCTGACTGGGTGCAATTACACCGTGGTTGGTGGTTGCCTTGGCTGCATGAAAAGAATGAATGCCTGGCAGCAAGAGGTGAAGAGAGGGGAGGGAGCCCAGGATGGGGGAGTGAATGGCTTCATCCATAAAGCCGCAGCTGGAGCAGGATGTGTGAGCACAGCCTGGATCCTGTTTTGCCAGCCCTGTGCTCAGCCATTCCTAACTCAGCATGGCAGATGAATAAAGCAAGCAATACTGAAGCTATTTCCTTCTGCAGAGATTGCAAAAGGTTGGCAGCCTGATTCTCTTCAAATAACCAAGTCAATCTTTTGCCCTGGGAAGCAAGGTTTCAATCTTTCTGGAATCTAGGAGTCTAAAATCCCACTAATGTTAGTGTGCCCAGTGGCAGGGGAATGCAAACTTCAGAGGAGATTTTGACATCTTTTATCTGTTTCTTTTAGACTCCAAGGGAATGGCAGAGATAGTTTACGGCATAATCCACTTTCCCCTGCTGTGAGAAAGGCATGGCAGGGCAGGTCCAAGATGCCCAGAGATCATCAGAAAAGCTGGTTTCAAAAGCTAGACAAGCCAGCACACTGTGCTTCAGGACTCTGCTTGAATATACTCTAAAAGCCACAGCAGCTAGCACAGGAACTACTCAAAGGCCTCATTTTCCTGCAGAAAGGCAGTGTTTCACACCATCACCTGGTAAGCCAGCAACATTTCTCCCAACTCCAGAGAACTTGAAGACAGGTTTTCTGCCTCCACTCACAGTACAGAGCAGATCTACTCAACTACCTCTGTGCCAGTCCTGTCCCTGTTTGACTTTGGGTTTTCTAAGGCTAAAATTGCGGAATCTCTCTGTTTCTCCCCTGTGTCATCCTTAACACACAGCCAAGCAGCAAAACACACTCACTGCCATGCTACCTTCTTCCAACACCACATTTTTGTGAGCCAAATGTGGCTCTTTGCAGGACCATCCCTCTTACCATGCCAAATGCATGGGGAAGGATCTGAGGGGCCCCAAGAATTTCATTAGGCATAGATCAAACACTTTGACACCATTTTGTTACAGGTCAAATGCCTGTAAAACTAGGCTGACTGCTGTAACCTTCTGGTTTGTGACACTTTTCTCTATACCTTTCCTGCTGTTACTAAATCAAGTTTCCAGATCATTGTGCCAGTTTCTGTTTAGATGCTTAGAAGGCCTTGAAATTCTATATATTTTAATCTATCCCAAATTTTGAGGGGTTTATCTCATCTGCTCTGGCTCAATAGCAACCCAGCAACCCTTGCAGCCCTGAGGCTGGAGTTACTTTGACATCCCACTTGTGATGTTTGTGGGTGTTCAGCAACCAGCCAATAACTAACTGCATTCATTTTCCCCAGCCTAGGAGAAATCCCAGCTTCAGTTTGACAGGGATTATTAGCAGTTTTTAGGCATTCCTTTTGTCTTGCTTTGGTTTCAGGCTTTTATCAGTGCCACTTTGGTCAAATGGTTTGTATCTTCTGTGCTGCAAACAAAGAAGGTGATAATTTGCAATGTTTGCACTTAATTCATCACCTGTAATTGTTTGTGTCACCTGAAGCCTGTGGCACAGCATGGCATCAGTTTGTCCACTCTTGGTGAATATGAACCACACACACACTGAAAGAAATACCTGTGAGCATTTCATTTGGTGGCACAGTGTAATTTCCTAAGTGCACTCTGAGCAGGAGACAGGTGATCCTTCACCTTTTCTTGCAGCAGCTGCAAAGCCAACACGTGCCAAAGCAGATGAGAGAACTCTGCCCCAAACAACACAACAGCCCAGGAAAATATTGGGTGTTGAGACAGAAACTTTGTCTGAGGGCTCTCTTCCCCTTTTTCCAACATGTGAGCATCCAGTGAGGAGTCACTGCATCCTTCCAACTCCCTTGTCCCCCATTCCTGCACATCTAAGCCAGCCATGGACAGATCAGTGCTCAAGGCTCCTGGGCAAGGAAGGAGCAATTAGAGGTACAGGACTAGGCTGCAAGCCTTGGAGTTTCAGCTCTAGACCTGAAGCTGCATCCATATGCAGGATGGACAACCTGCACATTCAGACATAGAGAGAGCCCCTGGCTTGAGGACCAGGGGACAGAAAGCCATTCTGGCAGGCAGACTGAAGCTTGCCTCCAGGCAGAGTGGGTACAAAAGGGAGGACTTGAATAAGCTCAGAGTAAAGTCACATATAAAATACACAATTTTTGAATCTTAAGCAAACAGAGATCCTGTTCACCCACTTACTCTGTTTAGGAGCAGGAAACATACATATGCTCTACCAGCATCTGTTCTGAGAAATACCTGTGTGCCAGAGCTGTAGCTCCACAAGAAGGAAAACCTTTATTTACAACTCAGTCAAAAATGGCACTAAACACAAAGTCATCGACTGGCTGCTTTCTGGTCCATGCCCACAGAACCAAAACAACCCAAGAAAACCTACAAATCCACAAAGGTTAGCTCCAACCCAAGTGACTATTTGCTGGATCAGGTGATGTCTGTCCTCCTAAAATGAACACAAAAATTATATTGTGCTCCCCAGCTGATTTAAGGGAACTCTAACCTCCTGTATGGCAAGGAGATGCTACAGCACTCAGGTTTGGTACAAATGAGTGAAGTCACCACCATACTTACCTGCCAAGGCTTGCTGTAGTCACAGAAACAGACAGATTTGGATTTCCAAGAGGATGCACCTGCTTCCCTTTTTTGATTAAATATCTCATATATTACATGCCTGAAGTCTGTGTGCCATGATTATCCCCTTTTGGGAGGTACAGTCCCTTCCAAATAGGTATCACCATTCGAAAAAAAAATAAAAACCAACCAAACTTGAAAAGCCAAGGTTAAGTGGCACAGAAAGGTAAAATGCCCTCTCCAAAAGCATCCAAGGAACTGGTAACTGTGCCAAGTTATTGCCTGTCTTCTCTTCTGCCTCATGCTGCCTTGCAGCATGAATTAGCCATCTGGCCTTCCCTTTCCTTGTGCTTTGCTATGCCAGCAGAGCTCAGCTCCACCATGTGTGCAGAGTTATATTTAGAGAGAAATTACTTCAGCCCTGTCCGGCCAAACAGGCAGGAGCAGGGGCTTTTGATGCCTTGCTCCTACACAATTAGACAGGGACAGCAGAGCTGGCCCTAGCACGGGGCATGCTCCACTTCCACGGCCTCCAGCCCTGCCAATGCCAGGAAAACAGCGTGCTACCTGATGTGAAAGCAGATAAAAAATGGGGAAGGAATGGCAAGAAAGGGCAATTTCTGTCGTGTGCTTTTCCAGAGGGCTCTGGGGAGGAGGCATCTTGCAGCCCTCAGTGTCTAACAAGCAGAGAGTCCCACCTGCTCTCTGCAGCTCCACGCAGTCAAAGTCTCTCTGAACAGCAGCTACCTGCTTGGGCTGTCTCATGGCATCACTACACATCCCCCCCTGCCCTGGGAGGGTTTTTCCTGTCCCTTAAATCCTGCTCTTGGGCCCTGTCACTCTCCATCTCCCTCTTAACCTATGCAGAAGGAGCCTTTATGCCTGCAGCTTCTCTCAGCTTGTTTTCCTTCCCCTGCTCAAAGCTCTGCACCCCTTGCACTTCACTCTTAACGGGGTTTGCAGCTTTGCTTTGGAGCAGGAGGGGTGGGGAAGGATTACAGAGCAGGCTCCTGCCAAGCCAAGCACAATGTACACAAAAGAAGGCATAGAGATAGCAGGGTGCATTTGCAAGCCTGAGACTCCACAATAAAATGCCTTTTCTTCTTTCTTGTTTTGTTTTGTTACAGGGAAATAGCAACTGGAGAGGATTCTCCTGCAAGTTTCGTTTGCTGTGTTTGCTGACAGGTGGATGATGTCTTGATTTTGAAACCCAAAGACCACAAACAGCATCTGAAAGGCCTTTTTCTCCCATTATATCCAGCAATCTCCTGGCTTTGAAAAACACTTGTAATCAGAGAGGCAGTTGTCAGCAAGCACCAGTTCAGGTGCTCAATTACAGCCAGTGGCCCTTGCAGGCACCTGCCCTTCCTGCTGGTGGAGGGAACATGCAGGGCATGACCTTGGCACACCCTTGGTGCCCTGCCAGGGCCTTGAGTGTGTCTGCAGAGGGTGAATTGCTTGTTTACGGGTGCTAGGCTTGCAACAAGGGGAATTTCATGCTCAGGGAAGGACCAGTGTGATATTAAAGACATGGTGACAATTATCCCTGCTTGGGATTCACAAAACTCTCTCATTTGGATATGGGGCCAGGAGTGACTTCTATTAGGATTCTGCTCCCCATATGCTGCCTCTTTTTGCCTTTTCCTCCTGTCTTTGAAGTGGTCGGTGAATGCTCTGGGGATGGGTATTCTCTGCATTCTCTGCCCAGAGATGTTGATAGAGAGCCATTTAAATGGAAAATGTGCACCTCAGTGCAAGCAGCACCTGGCCCCTTCCTGGCAGCAAGCAGGAAATGCCATGCTTGAACAAAAGTAACAAGAAAATTTCAAAAATTTTTCCCTGGTTTTCACTCTTTGTGCACTCTTACCACCACACCATACTAATGTAAAGAGTTTGAGCTTTGAAAGTCACAGCAGCCCAGGCTATGCAGATGGGTCTCACTGCACTAATTCAGGCTCATCTCGTGTCTGCCAAAGATTTGTCAAGTCCCCTTTTCCTTAATGCTTTAAAAACCTCCAAAATTAAGGAAGTAAAATGCAAAACCACAGCAAAGTAACGAGTACAAAGAAGGATTTATCCTTTTCTTAAGAATATGCACCATCCTTTTCTCTTTCCTTTTAATCTCTCAAGCTCATCTGACTGCAAAACTCTAAAGGCTACATTAGCCTAACTTGTTCTGTTGTTTCCCTTCCTCTACTCAATCAGCAGACATAACTTTCCTCTGGAGCAGTGAAGCTTTACAAGCTTTTGAAAAGTAATTCCTAATAAGGATAAATGAACAGGCTGCCTTCTCTTTCTCCTCAGGCAGCTCCCAGGGTATCTTCAGAGGAGATTTTGTGGGTCTGAATTCCACACAACACCACACGCTCTGCATTAACCCCTTCTCTCAGGAGCCTGGCACAGCCCAAGTGTGAGCAGAGATCCCAAGGCCTCAGATCTCACCACTAACCCATAAGGACCCAAAGCCATCAGTTCCCCCAAACCTTCATGAGTATAATCTCCTGTAAGCAGGGCGTTTGGCTCCTGGAGAATTCTCACCCAAAACTCTTGCCTATGAACAGACAATATCAATTTTTTTAATATCTTTTTCCAACGTTGATGATTTTTTCTAAAAGCTCAGAGAACCTCCTTAATTAAAGTATATGCACCAACCTTCTGGACTTAAAAGACACCTTCTAACTAATTTGGTTTTGTTCCCTTGAGGTTGCCAGGCAATAAAACCACACATTTCTCTTGAAAACCCAGGTGAAGATGAGTTTAATGGGAATGCACCCCAGAAGGCACTAAGCCCTTTGCCTGCTGAAAACTGGGCTGGCTCTAAAACCTCTTCTCCACCATCCCTTTGAGTTTCTGCTGCTCACACACCACTCCTCAGATGTGTTGCTTGCTCTCAAACAAGAGTATGAGGATGATCACACAACTAATATTAACCAGATGCTCAAAGCATGATGCAGGCACCCTGGCTCATGTCCCCTCTGCTTCCTCAGAGACCAACACAGCTCATCTGAGGAGATGGGCAGCAAACCCTGAGTAACCAACAGGCAAGGGTGCCATGAAACACTCTTCCTGAAGATGCCTGAGATTGAAAGCTGGCAGAACATTAATTTTACTTTTTAACCAAAATGAAAGCAGCTTACAGGATCTTTTTTCCTACTCAATTATGCAAGCAAGGTAATTTTTAAAAAAGGATATTAGGTTACTAGTGGGTTTTTATTTTAAAAACATATCTACCTGATATCGCAGAACATCTTTGCAGAAGGCATATCTCCAGGGTCAAATGGCATTTGAAATCTAAGTAACAAAAGCCCACTTCGACAGTTGTTTTCACTGAGCTGCAAATTGATTGACAAATTATTCATTGCACACTCAGACATGTCTATCCATCAGAAAGGAGAAGCAAGTATAAAGTATTCTCTGCTGATTTTTATCCCCAAACCATTCTCCTCCCCAAAAGTGTATTGCATTCAAAGAACTCCACGAACAGAAAAGTAATAAAATACCACTTCTGCTGACTTGTATAAAAAAAACCCTTTTAAAAGGTTCAAATTGTGATTGTAGAACTGAAATATTGCTAGCCCACAAGCAGTTGGGAAAAATACATATAAATTGCAGTTCAGTGTTTTACAACAATTATATTTTAGCTCTTAAACTGACTTGCAATCCCGACAGATTTACTGCACATTCAAATTAACATACCATAGCTGAATCTTACTATTGCCATAACTTTTATTCAAACAGTCATATTTCTAATGGCAGGAACTATGCTTTTACTGTTGGATAATTTTTGCTAAGTAAAATAAATACCCTGTTAGACTCAGGCTTTTCCCCATAACTCAGCTAGTAACAGTGCCACTCAGCACCAAAAGCTAAATTGCTCTTACAAAGAAGTTGTGGCATCATGTATTTTTGCTCTTTGGGGGCTGGAAGCAATAGTAATTTAAGAGTGGAAAGAGGTCTGGGAGTTAAAACCATTACCCTGTTCTGGCCTGGGGGCCATTGTCTGCTAACATAAAAATGAGTGATGTTTCTGGAGCACCTCAGCGGGACCCCACAGGTTTTTGATCAGTTCAGCAGAGTGCCACCAATTTTCCTTTTTGTTCAAATTTTGGGTGTAGGCACAATGTTGAATGCAACTGGGTTATGGCAATACACCTCGTTACCATCAGCCAGATCCAGCCCCATAACCAGCCATGCCCACAGATGTACTTAACTCCAGTGGTAAAGGGAAAATGCAGGCTATTGTGCCTGGGAATGGGCAAAAGCACAAGTGTGGAGAGTGACTTCTAGCATAGACTGCTGTGAGTTTATCACATTTAAACATGTGCCCATTTAGTTTTCCTCTGAGCTTTTACACAGCTGATGTAAGCTCTGATCCCTGTTAACCTTTTGCTCTGTCCCTGCTCCTCACAAGCAACTTTGGCTTAAGGATTTGGCTGCTCTCAGTTTACAGACCAATACTTGTAGTTGGAGATAATTCCCATTATAAGGACTTTAAAAGGTATTGGGGAGCAGTTTCATGGTAATGCCAACTTATTTTTAAAAGACAAAAAAGCTCACAAAACTTTGATTAAGTATGTTATACCTAAGACAAGCTGAAACCTTTTAAGGCCTCCAGAGAGGCCACCTGGAACAGAGGCTAGACAAAGTAAAGGGATAAAGTAGGTATTTATTAAAAGGCCTTCAAATGATACACCTTGGGCACTACAAGAGCCCAGCTGTGTCCATCCCACCCAAGATGGACAATTGGTCACAAGTTTTAACACTTATAAAAGTTTTAGTCCATTTACATGTTGGGGTTAATTGTCCAATTAGCTGCTTCAGGTTATGAAGTCACATCCTCCCAGATTGCCCTCCTCAATTTGCTGTTGTTTATACCTTTTGGACCTGAAGCTTGAATCTACTAGAATTGGCATTAAAGGGAATAGAATTCTTAAATTTAGAAGGGTATGAAAGGTTAGATAAGTTAGATATCCTGTTGGATATCTGGATTGCCAACACCCTTTCGACAGACCTGAGCATAGGGTATGAAAAACATCATAAAAAATAAATGCACAAAATTGCAAAGTTTCTCATTCTGTGTTGGATTTTTATCTGGAAAACCAGAATCCAAATCCTTCTTCCAGTTTGGGAAGTGATGTCAGACCTTATACTGACCACTGGCACTACAGAGGACCCCAGCTTGAAGAGCTGCATTTCTCACACACTTCACCTGACTTATGAGAAATGTGCTAATGAATCATTAGCAAAACTTCTTTAGCCCCAGGGCATTCATCAGAGACTCCACAGCCATGTCCTCATTTGGAAGGATGTATAAAGATCTCCTTTGTCTCTACATTATGCACAGACTTGAAGTTAGCAAATCTAAAATGCAGGTGACTTTCAAACCTTACTGTTTAGGCACTCAAGAACTAAAATGCTCAGTATCATCAGTTGTTTAACATGATTGATATGTTCCAAATGAAAAGAGATAGCTTTGGGGTTTTGGGTCAGGTACAAATGCATCCAGCTTCTCTATAAAAATAAAATAGTACTACCATGATTTGACAGACACTATTTCCATACCTGCAATCAAAATGGGCACTTCCTCAGCTACAAAACCTTTCTTTGTCTTCACTGCTAAGAAGCATCATTTCATTACCTTGGGCCAATGCTGAGAAAGGGGAATTTATTATTAAATTCAGAAGATGACTTCATTATAACCTTGCTGGTCTGTTGATAGTTCATACATAAGCTACCATACACATACATCAGCCAATTTTTACCATTTGTCAATTTGGATGTCCCATATATCAGTACAGATGGGAGAAAAAAGTTATTATGTCCAATGTCCCTTGCTTACACAAAAGTTCATACTGAATTTGATGTTTCAAATCACACACTTGACAATTTTATTGTTGTCAGTGATAAAGGAAAAAGCTCAAATGAAACCAGTGTCCTTTGCTGTCAAACACAAGGGTATCTCATGTCTTGAATGCCATCACAGGCAGGAAATTGCCTGCCCTGGTTTCAAAGAGAGATTTCTGGGAGAAGAAGGGAATGACTTCTTGACAAACAGCACTCTTTTTGAAAATTGTCTGTCAATCAAGGAAACCAAATCTCTGATTAGATGTTAACTCTTTCAAGTTGTTCTAAAGTTGTCCACACAGCATATTTATGCTTTCTTTAGGACAGTGTATTTTTATATATGCTTTCTTCAGGACAACGATATTTGTCAGACAGTTTAGTCTCAAAAACATTACCAAAGTTTTTCAGCCAATGCCTTCAATTTCCCAAAAATTCCTTGTCTTAGTCACCATTTATTTATCATTTCTTGTGCCAAATGTGTTCATTCCCTCAATGCTCAAATAACCCTTTGATTTGATTCAGAAGCCTGTGAAGAGCCACAAAAGTATTCACAGCTCACACCACACTTATGGAAATGTGGGGTACAGGAGCCAACTGGCAAAGGCACATCTCCACAGCACAAGACTGGACAACAGGAATGCTCAGCAGGGAGGCTGTGCAATAGCATCTTAGCTTAAAAAAACCCCAAATCACACAAAGAAAGAGGATCCCAGCACAGGAAAATCAGATGATACGTGTTTGCTTTGTGATTGCAAGAGCACACGTCTCCCATAGGCAGCAGCTGGATCAGTTTTGGCAAAGCCCCTCTCTGAAAACCTGCCTCTTCTGTTTAGGAACCCCACAGCTCCTGTTCCCAAGGATGTGGGGTTTATTATTTGTGTTTGTACAGTACCTAGAGGAACAACACCGAGACTTTCATCAGGAGCATCTCTGGACATGACTTCAAAATAAATTTAAGCACTGAATATAGAAACTGTGGAGTTACAGAACAGAAAACAGGGAAGGCCACAGCAGCCCTTCCCTCTCCTCTCTGGGACATCAATTAGAGGACTGACCAAACTGTGTTCCAGGGAAGGTAGAAGGGAGATTTTTTTCCCCAAAATCGCACAAGATATTATTGAGAAATTGTAAACTTGAAGGCAATGCTATAAAGAGCAGCATGTCATACAGTGAAAAGAGTTAGGATGTTGCCTACAGTAAGATGTTAAAAAAGTCAAAACAAAATCAGGGATCAGACACTTGTGCTGCACTTCAAAGCTGCAGCAACAAATACTAACAGGGTTATATAACCTTCTGCTTCAGGATTTAAAGTAATCTCTATGATAAAATTAATATAAAGGTCAGATTAACCAATTTCTGCCCACTCCACTCTCTCCCAAGGCAACTGGATGAAGTATTCAGAAGACTCTCAAACTGCTGGGAGGTAACTCACTAAATCTTTTCACAGCATGCTCTGGGTCTGATTGGAAGTGGGATTTCAGCCCATGCATCATTTAGCTGCTTTTGCAATTTTTATCTGAGTTGCTCTCCACTCTGAGACCACATCTGGCAATATCCACAAACTCTCTCTGCTCATGAAAATGTGATGAATACCAGGGTTTGCCAAGGAGATTCATATTAAATCTAACAGCTTTATAATAGTCAATACCCTACCTGTCAGGTCCAAGTATTTTATTAAAGACCATACTAATGGCTTTTCTCTAATATTACAATATTGAATTCCGTAGGTGGGCTGCACCATGAAAAGAGAGAATGTCACCTTTTCTATTTTTGTAGCTAAATAAATACATATATGCACAGGGGAAATCTACATTAGTTCACTGCACACTTTTGAAACATCACATCTCTCCTGACACACAGAGTGCCATTTATACCTGGCATTTATACTCCTCCACACACTTTGATTTCTGGGCCTCTCTACGCCTCTCTGCTGAATCTGGTCTGGGACAATCTCCTACTGAAATTATTCTGTTTCACTCACTGTCAATATATTTTCCTGCACTTCCTTTCCAGTAGGGTAGCATAACCCTTCACTAACACCAACTGCTGACTGCACGCTTCTTTGTAGCATCCTGAAGTGGTGATAGTCAGCGAGACAAGCATTGGGATAGGCACAGCTGGAATCTGATCCAGTTGGGCTATTCATTATAGGGACAAAAAGTCAAGTGCCGTAATTTAGGTAGCAGCCCCTTGCTCTATCTCCTAACCTAGTCTCTCATCACAACACCTAATCTCACACTACTGCCCAACACAGTTAATTCCTCTCATTTCTGACCCTTCCTGGTAAAAAACATCTTGTCCTCCCTTGAGATTACATTGCAGACTTCAGCTTCCCCAAAGGGCTCAGATTTCTCCCCAACAGGCATCCCAGGGAAGGAGCAACCAGTTGCAAATGATTCTTGGGTCCCAAACACCACAGTACATCAACATCATGCTCATAAACAGAACCACTGCTCCCTACAAACCCAGGACACTGAAGTTCCTGCCTTAATCTCTGCTTGTTTTGCAGGCAGCAGACCAAAGGCTTTGGCCACTGGACTGTCATCATTGACTTGCACTCTCTCACACCACCAGAAGCAAGAGGAAATGCAGCTGCTCTTGAACTTTCCTCACTGCCATTAAAAGCTCATTCAACCTGCATCATTCCTGGATGAGACAAGTACATACTCCTACAGACTCATCTTGCTCCATAAGTTATTCCCCAGCACCCTCAGCCGTGGCTAGGGCCAGGACTTAAGTGGGTGATATGGGTGGACACCACAGGTGGAGACCCTGGTGAAGCTGGAATAGGCAATTAGGTGCCCACTAATTAATGCCCTGGTGCCCTGATAACTTTCTACACATGGTGCACAAGCTTGGTACAGCTTGGACATTTTATTTTAAAACCTGAATGTCGCAGGAGATGCTGCAGAAACCAAAGTTTCAGGCCGGAGCAGAAAAACAGTGGCTGAGATCTAGGAGACCACCTTGGCTGTGGTGGTGGGTGGGTCCTGCCATTGTCCCAAAACAAATTCCTTGCTACAGTCTGGCACCTAGGGCAATACATGTGGCTCCTTGTGTCAAAACCCTACTTTTTCCATGTAATACAATCATTACTTCAGTTTTTTTGATGATGGCCAGAGAGTTCTTACTCATTTCCACCAGACACAGACAGCATGTAAGGATGAGCAACAGCAGCTAGAGAAATTAGTCATACATGGAATATGAATAGTAAAAAGAAAAAAAAGGAATAAATGCCAAGGATATTTTTGATGCTACAAAGGTGTGAGTCCTGCCAGCCCCTTCTTCTTTGCTCTCTGTGGAGTCAAATTCTTCTACATGGTTTGCAGAAATAGTGTGCTTTGAGGGGAATAAGAAGGAAGAAAGAGATGCTTTTTATTGCAGGTTGCAGCTGAGTCCTGCTAAATACTGCATGCAATGGTCCCAGATTGTCTCCCTGACTGACCCCAATGTGAATGGCCTGCCTGACATGGGGCTCGTTTGGAAATGCAGGTGTTGAAACCAGGCAGGAACACTAAAGGTTATGGCTCCTGAGCCAACAACAGAAAGTGCCACATGCCACAGCCCCTCAGGATGCTGCCCAAAAGCTGGCAGAAGGAAGACTGCATGTTTTTCTGTAGGCACAACATGTGCATGCATGCAGGTGAGTGTGTGCACACATCATCCCCTTGTGTTACTGTGAACAGCATGAGAAACAGCAAGCCTTTGAGCCATCAGTCCCAAGGAACAGAGCTGTTCACCCTGCAAAGGCACGGGGAGGGACACATCCCTGTCCATCTCAAGCTGTTCTCTCCAGTCAACAGCAAAATGGAGACCCCTGCACAGGGAGGCTTCAAACAGGAGCAGAGAACACATAAACTAAACGCAGGGCAATGCTCCTCTTCCACTCCTCACCCTAAATGCAACAACAGAAGGTTTAACTGAGGGCAGGCCTCCTCCTTATGAAGCAGCCCTGACCCCAGAAGCAGCTGTGCCTGGGTGAAAGGCAGATGTGTGCTCCAGCCAGCTGGGGTCAGTGATTCAAAACAGCTGCCCACTGCCAGCAGAGCCCATGGGAGTGAGCAGAGCAAACCTCCACAACAAAAAACCAGTAAAAATATCCAATGAGTAGACTTCCCAAGGGTCCCAGCAAGCCTTGGTGCTGTGCTGGGTCTGCCCTCTGCTTTTGGTGGAGCAGCAGTGGGTCCTGCTTCCATCTTTAATAGGGGGAGGTGGTTGGAGTTGTTTTTCTCATTTGTATTCACACTCAGAAGCAAAAAGCAGATCAGTTCTTCTGCATTCACATCAGGTATCCAGCCAAACCACTGTGTGCCCTTTAGATGGATTAATCTACCTGCTCCCAGCATTGCTCTGCAATTCCCTCTCTGCCTGAACTGTGTGGTATTCCTCGTCATGCCACAGGAGTTGTGTTCCCACTTCCTCTGCTGTCTGAACACTCCCATTGGACTGCAGGACACAAGAGAACAAAAGCAAAGAGCTGTGCTGGTGCTGGAGGCCTTTTTCCTGATGTAGCCAGCAAGATTAGTTGTCAGCATGCTCCCAGGCCACCCAGCCCCAAGCTGATCAGCGTGGCTTGCTCCTTCCTTCTCCACTTCCAAAAGCTAATGCCAAATGAGCCATCAAAACTCACAGGAAAATTCTGAATTCATTTTGCAGCAACTAAATCTTTCCTTGTTACAATGCTATATAGAGAGAATAATTATTTCTGAAAGGCCTTTTCATACTCCATGGAGTATTAAATAGGCAACACTGGATTTCCCCGAGTTGAAATTGCTTCCTCTGTCAGGATAAACCCTATGCTCAGCCCCCCTCCATCTCGTCTTCATTTTGCTGGCTTTAGCAGGCTGCTTCTCCCTAAATGAAAGTGTCCACTGTAACTAAATCAATCATCCATCTAGAGGTAGATACCTGCATTTATTTATCTGGATCAGGAATGCTGTAGATAATGGGTCATTAAAAATTACACTTTTCAAGCCACAGGTATCATGAGCCTGACTGGCAAAGAATGAACTTTTAGATAAGAAAGGAGGCTTAGGAGGGTCAATTAGGTTAAATTGGCTTGGATCATCATCCTCTGATACACAGGCTTTATTAAAGCCTGTAGTTGGAGACAATAGCTTATCTTCACTTCAGCACAATTATTTTTAAAATGTGGCTGCACTATTTGGGGATTGCCAACACACGATATCCACTACCAACAAATCTGAGATTATCAAACATTTGAGCCCATCAGATTACAAAGGCAAAGGTCATTTTGTAGAAAAGATAGGGAGGACAAAAGCACTGTTCTTCTGTCAAGCTCTGCTCAAGCCTCTGCAGTGCATGGCTGGCTTGTGAAATGAAACACTGCAGGTCTGAAAGGAGCTAGTCAGCCGTGAGTTACCTGAGCCCTGCAGCTGAGCCCTTCCCCTCAGCACTCAGATGGGGTTTCCCTAGCCTGAAAACGTTTCAGTGGCTCCAGCAATACCACAATGCAATCTCCTGTTATGAGCATTTGCTCTGGGGAAGGAGAGAGAAACCCCTCTTAAGTCTTTGTCAAACACATCTCCTCATCTGTCTTTCTAGACATCTGTTTCTAAGTAAAAGGGAAAAATATGCTTGCAGTGAAACTGGCCATTGAGCCCAAAGCCAACGAGCTGCTCATATGGTTCTCTGTTCCCCAGTGCAGTCCCACAGCCCTTTCTTTGACAAGGCCTGCAGGAGAAGGGTTCCTCCTTGTTTTCCTACTGTCCATCATCTGGTTTTGCCGGAGGGTGCCTCACTGCCCCTCCTCTTCCCTGCTGAGCCAGGCATCCCTGCTCTGTGGGATCTGGCAAGTGCATTGCAGATGATTTGCTGTACCTCTCGGTTTCCAAACACCTGAGGCCAACCCTAAGGTATTTCAGACAAAAGGGAAGCCAGATTGCTTGAAGGGAAGCATCCAGAATCCCATCAGAATGAGCACACAGCACCTGGTGATCATCAGCAGCATTTTTCTTGTTGTGCTGTTGCTCTCACACCTCATCTTTGTGTGACAGGATTTGCAGGAAAGGCGTGGGAACTGG
Organism: Emberiza elegans; assembly: GCA_024865655.1. Taxonomy (NCBI): domain Eukaryota; kingdom Metazoa; phylum Chordata; class Aves; order Passeriformes; family Fringillidae; genus Emberiza; species Emberiza elegans. The sequence goes on along the minus strand of JALJVW010000068.1, from coordinate 6,140,313 downwards.
GAGCTCTCGAATCCCAGCCTCATTTCTGCTCCCTGCTTGCCATTTGGCTCTGAGCAAGATATCCACAACCTCACACATCCTCTTCTGAAGGCATCACGAGGACTCATCAGACATCCATGTTTATAAATAATGGCTTCCACACACAGTATTGTGTGGTTTGCAGTCAGCACCACAGAGAGCTTGGAAAGGGCAACACAGTCCTTCTGATACATCCAAGGAATCCTGAGGACCACTGCAAAGATGCCTTCCAAATAAATCCTGTCCTTGGGAAGAGACTCTAGGATGGGCTTGGAGAGTTTCCTGTGGTTTTGTTTTATTCATGACATTCCCTCCTCTGCTCCATTTTTTACATGCTCTTTTAATATTGGGGGGAAAAAAGATTGCAAAGAGCTATCATTTTTTGTCACTAGAAAGTGCAAAAAATTGTTGAGGTCTGCTCCCTATTTAATTAATCCCAAATATACATGCATGATATACAGATCAGAGTGTGAGAAAAATATCCCTTTTTAGAGAGAAAGCATGCAGTCATAGAACAAGTTTTCTGTAATAAATGTCTGTGGTTTTAACATATATTTTATAATCTGTCAGATACGTCTTACATGTATGTGCAATAGGCACACATTTAAAAAGAGAGAAAATGCATGCATTTTTTACCCACATTTAGCCTGAAGTGGCTTCATTATTTATGACTTCAGTTTGCTGCTGCTGTGATTGAGAGCTGGAGAAAGGGAAGCCTCCAAGCAGGGATCATGGGAATATAAAGGGAATTGGCACTCACAAGTTGCTGAGAAAGTCTTGGGCTTGTGGCCTCATTTTGACTCCTATCAATGCCAAGTGTAAAATAATAGTCCGATTCAGAGCTAAATACCATCTAGATTTCCCACTGAGTCCATTAATTCTCTTCTTTTATTGTGGCAGAAAGCATTAAATACCTCAGATTAGAATCAGGGTTTCATGCAGGATCTGTATTCCAATTACACAGCATCCTTTCCCAATTCAAGACATTGTATTGATTTGTTTGGGGGTAGGGGGGATTTTTTTTTCTGCCAACTTAAAAGAGCAATTTATTCTTTCTTTCTTTTTAGATCAAATTGCAGATGTTTTTGTCAAGCTGCTTCCTATCAGGACTGGTGCATGAGCAAGGAGAGTGGCTGCCCATGAAGGAATATGTGAGTAATGGATCTATTTTGTCTGGTCAAAATCACCTCTCTGCAATCTTTGAGGATTATCATCACCAAAGAGCTCCAAACTGACACCTGCTAGGCACTGTCTAGCTAATTATTTGAAGCTCTTCTGTTTCTGCTGAAGTTTTGGCAGCCAGCCTGTAAAGTATGACTCTGAGCTGTGTTTCTACAATATAATGCTTCTAGGAATGAGACAAACTGCTTTTTCTAGCCAGTGCAAGAGACATTTGCCTCTCCACCACCACGAACACAATATTAAGCAGCTGCTCAGCACTGCTTTCTGAAGGCATTTCTGTCACTGATCAGCAGAATTTAATAACATCCAGATTTAATCCCTCAGACTCAAACTGGGATCCCAGCAGAGGCCCAGGGTGTATCAAGGGGGTACTTTGAAATTCAAGTTCTCTCACAGGCAAGTGAGCAGCTGGAGCTATTCTGGGATAAAATATTTAGCCAGGGCCAGATGAACAGATTTGACAGGACAGTGGCAATTTCTGCTTCAAAGTTTACTTTTTTCACTTGGTGCTTCACTCTTGTAGGAAGCCCAGAAGTCTCATTTGAGAAATGCAAGGAAAATTACTAGTTTGGCTGAAAAAATGAGCAGTCTAGATGATGCTCAGAATATCAAGAAAAAGCATCTTTGGGGTGAACATCACCAGTTTCTGTGAGGGAGCATCATTCTGTAGCATCAATGAATTTCCCAGCAGATAGGAAGTTGCTCTGAGTTGAGTAAAAACAGCAGACTCACCCTTCCAGGCTTTGTGGTCCTTGCTAGGAGGTGAACACCTCTGAAGATGGTCAATGCACTCAGTGTTGTCCCAGGATCCTAAGCTGGGTGCTTCCAGTGATGGCGAGAACCCCTCCACATCTCCTGTTCCACCTCATCCTTCTCTGCCCAGCTACAAAATAAATAAAGTCATACTGACACCAAAGTAATTCAAAAAGACAAATGGCCATTAGCTACTCATCATAAAATTACTTATGACTTGTGGTGGAAGATGCTTCCTAAGGTGGGAGGGAAGAAATATGGGTTATGCTGAATTATTCATAGAGATTTGCATAAAGCCCAATATATATGTTACCAAGAGTTGGTCCTATAGGACAGATGGTATCCCTGCTCCTGCTTTATTTTTTGTCACTTTGACCCACAGCCCCCTCTCTCCAGCCTTCATTTTTCAGTCTGTGCTCTACTCACTTCTTCCATAGTTATGCTTGCTCTCTTCTCTGTTTGTTCAGCCCTTCTAAACACTGACCACTCAGCATTTGCTGTCAGCTCCCAGCTGAACCTCTCCACCCAAATCTCTGCTTCTCCAGCCTTTCAGGTGACCCTGTTTTGGGTCATGATCTTGTGCTTACAGCCATCTTCTTGCTCTATACACCTGGACTCCTTCCACCTGAACCAGGAGCATTTGCCAGGTTGGACAGGACTTCACCTCACCTGCAGCATACTGAGAAGAGAACTCTGGAGAAACATCTCTCTTCACCCCAATGAACAGATAAATAAATTCCAGAGTGGTGCTTTTTCAAAGTTTATTTTAACAGTGAAATAGTTTGCAAAACTGACACTCTCAGCCAAGCAATGGTTGTTCCTTTTCACTGCTTACCCTGTAATAAACTCCCTGCTGGAAGGAACCCTCAGTCTCGGGTACAGTGCAGGGTTTTGTACCCTTTTCCCCCTTAGCTGAAGCTCCTTGAGCAGAGCAGAGCCAGATGTCCTTTTTGGCTTGAAAACAGGCTTCCTGGGGGAGGTAGTCCAGTCCACAGGCTATTTTTATAGGAAGGAGATGTGGAACTAGAGAAGAATAAGACATGAAACACCTCCAAGGTACGACCTGAGGAAGATGCATTTTAACCTGAAAACATGATCTGATTTTTTTTTTAAACCCACTATTTTGGTACTTTTTTCCTTGGTTCTGGGAATCGTAAAGCCTACCTTAGACTCCTCTTCCCTTGCTATCAGTGGTTTGGTAAAGTTATGCCACAATTTTGACATCCTTTGAACAAAAACTAGAGACGCCAAGCTGCCTACCTCAGCTGTCCTTCACTGGCCATATTACTCAATAATTATTCTTAGAAGAGTGAAGTGACTTCTCATCACTCAGAAATAAGCAAGGCTGTAGGTTTGGTTGGCAAAAGTAATTTATCCTTGTTTCTAAAACAAATAAGCAAATCTGCATACCTTTTTCTTAACATTGCTGAGCCAGAAGTTCAGCTACCAGCAGCTGGTATAACTCCATGGTTTTCACTGGAGCTGACACAATTCCCACTGGCTGAGTAATGAATTGTCATGAGTGAATGAGGAGGGATCAAATAAACATTTGGTTTCAGTAACATAAGATTACAAGTGACAGATCCTCATTTGAGAATTTTTTTTCCTCTTTCAGTCTCAGTCCTGCATATGGGTAGGGAGATTTTAGTCAGAGATTTCTGGGATTTTGCAACCATTTATTTTTTCCCTATGAGCTTGTGTTCCACCTGCAGATAATGGTCCCTGAAAATTTTCCCCCAAAGAAATAATAAATTCAGCATTCAAACTCATCTCAGCAGTAGATGGCACTGCGGGGACTGAAACCTGAAAGGGAAAAAACAAGACTCAAATTTTGCTCTCAGAAAGGACTGTCAGGATTATAATTGCTATAAAATATCCCATACATGCAGGTTACCCTAATAAGCGTGTATTGATTATAAATTGTTTCCATAATTGCAATTTTAATGCGTGGAGTTTCTAAGGGCTTTGCACATGCTCTGTTGTGGAAGAAAAAGGTTGCATGACAGAGCAAATGGGAAGCCTACTAGCAATTAAATTTTGATTTGTGTATTATTTATCACAATACATACCTTATGGTTAAGCTTTTTTGGGGCATTTACCTGGCTTGAAAGGTAACGAAGGAGCTTTCTATTGTGGGAAGCATTTGATTTATAGCCTGCAAAATATTCTTGCTCTTACATAACAGGATTACACTGAGTTCTTTTCTAGGCATAATCTCTATTAGGTATTGTTATAAAATGCTGTTATACTTTCTTTAAGGCATGAACATGTGTAAAAGTCAGATGGACAGAAGCTGTTAACTGAACGTGCTGTATCGCATTGAGAAAAGCTGAGAGAAAAAAGGGTTCCCATGATCTAATCCCACAGAAAACAAGGTGGCTTCCCATTATAAAGGTGGGCTCATCCCCACCCTCACAAGAGACCTCCATTTGAATTCAGATTCACGTGATTCACCATCACAAGGTCTTTAAAGCAAGCCTTTCTCACAGCTCAGCTCCAAACCTGCAAGGTCCATTTCCAACAGTGTGGGTAATTTTGGGGTGACCCAAGTCATACTGATGTGCTTGTTGGTGGGCTAGCAAACCAGCTTCTCTATCCCATGAGAGCATTTCCTGCTTGGATACTTCAGCAGTGCACCTGGGGCCAGAATGTCCATCAGGGAGGGGATGTGCTTGTTGCCAGCGAGTCTCTGAAGGGCAAAGCCAGGTCTGGAGCCTGGTGCTGGAGTTACAGGGACCATCACAGCTGAGGGCTCACTCCACGTCAGTGCAGCTCCTCTGTCAGGAGCAAAGGCTAAAAGGTTTGTGCTGGGGTCACATCCACATCCCAGATCAGCATCTTGGTCTCCTGCATCTTCAACAGCTTTCCAGGGGGACACTTCATACCACAATGGCCAAACCTGTGAAGACCCAGGGCTGAAATGTCAGATGTTTATAGCTGAGGAGCTTGGAACCTACGGCTGTCATTAAGGCCATTGTTCTGGCACATCTCACTCCAAGGATGCTCTTCCATTCTTTTGGTTTCCCTGGGATTTTAGGTTTTGGGGCAGGCAACTAACATCTCTATTTGGACCTAAAAACCTCAAGTCCAAGGAGGAGCATGTGCCTCCTTTGCAAAACCATGCACAAAAGCAGAAGAAAGGATAGATGTACTTCTTTGTGTCACAATCATCTATGTAAGTATCAGGCTGTGCTGGTTCTTGGTAAGCAAGCATTTGCTTAGAAGAGTTGGGGTAAAAGATTAAAAAGCTGGAAGTACTTCCTCATATATAAAAACTAAAAAAAAAATTGAGCAAGACATTTTTTCAGCAGCACAACCCTGCCTGCATTTGCAGCTGCAACATGTGCGAAAACAAAAAGTACCACTTAGGGCAAATTTTTCCAAAATAAGATAATCTTCTAAAATATGCACTGAAACAAAAGGAAATTAAACCAGTGTGCTTGCTAATGATGTGTGTGCCAGCAGTTCGCTCTTCTAGGTGCTGCTTGCAGAAGTCACTGGAAAATAAACAGAAAGCAGGGATTAATCCTGCACTGATATGGGGTTTAGGGCATCCCACATGCACTAACCAGCACCACTAGGATGAATTTGGGGGTTGCAACTCATGCCTGTATCAATATTATCCATCCCTTTGCTGCTCATCCTCATTCCTGAGGAGTGAAGGGCTGCTCAAGGAGGTGGGACATTTGGTACCAGCTAGGACATCCAAAGTGGGCATTTTATTATTTCTTCTTCTATTCTTTCTTTGCTTTTCAGTCTGTGAGCTCCTGAAATTGGAAAAGAGGCATTTTTGTCTTAGTCATTGCTGATGTTTAACAAAAAAAAAAAAACCCAAAACCAACCAAACAAAAAAAGCAACCAACCAGCAAAACAAATCACCAAACATCATTCTGAGCACACACTGGTAACTTTTGTCACCGTGCCAGCACATGATTAAAAACAACACAACAGAAATTACCTCTGAAAATAACTTACCATTTCCTCTTCAATCTTTTCATCTCCTTTCACTTTGTTTTGGTTGAAAAGCAACAATAGAATGTCAGAGGTGGGAGGAAAGACATTTTCATAACAGAATTGTGGAATATGCAGCGGCTTGGGGAAAAACACTTCTTGCCAGTCTCTAAATTTCTATTCAATAACTCAGTAGGCTTTCCTATTTTTATGTACACATATACATGTACAAATGTGCAGGTGGTGCCAGGATAATTTCATCTGCATTTACAGAGCATTTCCTACTTTGCCTTTGTCATCCTTGTTGTTTATAAATAATAATCATTATCCCAAATTTTCAGTTGAGAAGTGGGTCATGCCAGAATGTAAAGATGATGGCAACTCGTTTACCTGTGATCTTAAAATAAAAACTGAAATGTTCTGCCCTTGAATTGTGTTGTGCTGCAAGAAGAAAAAGAGTGTAGTGTTGTTGCCTTGTTTCAGTTTTGGATTTCCCCTGCTTCCAAAGGAATAAAGGGACTGCAGCATTAAAGGCAGCTGGGTAGCATGCATTACTGTTGCTGTTCTCAAAGAACAAAGCCTTCCTTTTAAAAGATTTTAATGTGTTATACCTGCTTCCATCCATCTCCCACTCTCTTGTTCCTCTGTCTGCCCTAAAATTTCACAGTAATATCTTATGCAGAGGGAGCTTCACTAAATGGCATTTCAGAGTGGATAAATTCAGCCAAGATCTGGAGCAACACATGGGGTTTCCAGGTGTGGAGACTCAAGCACTTCTTTTGCACCCATTTATCAGACCAAAACCAAACCAGGGCACTCAACTGGCTGCCAAAACCTGAACTTGGAAGTCTTCATATATATGCATATGTAAATACATGTGATAGGCATATTTACATATTAAATGTGATATATTACAATTTTTGTAATATATATTATACATTTTATAACACTGAACACAGTTTTAAGGTTAGCCACTTAAACCCAAAAATTTTAATTCATGGGGCCCTGGACAGAAGAAAATGAGTGTGAAACCTTTTCTTTTTTCATTTACAAAATTCTGCCCTCGAGAGTTCTTCTTGATTTTAGTGGGGTTATTCCTGATTTAGAGAAGGAGATGGAGGTTAGTGGGTGTCCCTGGTAGGGTTTTTCTTACTGTCCATGCCACATCCTCCCTATGGACCAATGTAGAGATGGAAGGGAACTATTGGCTGTAGGGGGAAATAAACAAAACTAATGGCTTTGAGTTTGCTGTCAGACATTTTGGTGGTCGGCTTTCACTTCTGGTGATGTCCTTTACACAATTTTATCCGTGCCTGTTCACATGCATCCCCTCCTTCCCCTTGGTAATTGTGATTCAAGGTGACTTCAGCACAAATCAAATCCACTTCCAGCAGCACAATCTGGCGAGTTTAGCAGCGATGGGCCAGATGTTGGTGTAGGTGTGACACTAACAGCTGTGAGACCCCCAAATCTACCACAACACCTGGAAAAAGCATTGCAATCTCAGCATGGGTGCTGGCAAACACAGACCAAGAGATATTCTCATAACCCACCACTACTCTGTCCCCATGACTCGTCTTGTTCCCCCTTTGATGGGAACTGTGTGAGAGGAGCCAAGACAAATGAAGAGGATCTAATTCCTCAAGAAAAAAAAAAAGAATAATGTGCCAAGCAGTGCTTAAACACTTAAAAATACTTTTCCAGATCCATACATGCCCAGCTAAGGAACAAGTTCTGCCCAGCCATAGGTGCAGTACTGAAAAAGCCAAACCATGAGGACTAGCAGACTGAAAAGGAATTACACATGGCTCCTGAGCCCACAGCTTCACACACACTGGGCATCCCTGCACTGCCACGTCCACTTCTGGTGCAGACACAGTGTAGTCCTCACACTGATAAAGAGCTAGATACCAGCTGAAACAGTCCACCCCAAATCTGGAAAGGCAACATCTTTAATATATTTTATCCACATGAATATGGATATTGGACTTGCCTGAAAGGCAGCATCTTTAATGTATTTTATCCACAGAAATATATAGCTAATAATAATAAAGATGATAAATATTTAAATGATAAATGTTAAAATCAGTTTAGGAATCAGCAACAATTCAAGGTGAAGGCACAAGCAAGGCAGGTAGACAGATTTCACAGTGCCCAACTAATGGTCCTGTCCCACAGACTCCCTTATAAGAGCAGATGGGACTCTCTCTTCTGCCTTGAATGACTTCAGCTTTTGTTGACAGTGAGTGGGGATTTTATCACTGATAGCAAACAGGAATCCAGCTACATCAGTGTACATCAGTTTTTACTAATCTTGCTCATGCTGGACTCAAGTGAAGTCCTCTCCATCTTATTTCTACAAGCATTGAAAAGTATTTAATGGAGCCAGAAGGTCAGGGCTCTTTTAGCACTGACCAGCCATTACAGGCCCTAACCACCCCACTCACAGAGGACTGCAGATCCAATTTTACATAAGATGAATAGCAAAACACTGAGCCTTTGGCTTATCAATTTGCCTCGTTTCCTCATGTCCCTGCATCTGTAACAAAGCAGGGGATAATACACCTTTCCTGCATCCATCACCTGCTGGCTCGCGTGGCTCTTGCCCAACCTATCTAACAATCCTGGCACCCAGCCTCCCCTTCTCTACAGTGGCCTCTTTTGTCACTTGTCAACTAATTAGACCTTGCAGGCACATTACCAGCATGGGCAGACAACAAGGCCTAGAACAACTACAGGTTTTTTTATTTATATAAAAAAAAAGCTACCAGATGTTTACTGAGTCTCATCCAAAGGGATTTAATGGCAGCCTCAGCATGTTCCCAACAGAACAGCATCTGCAAGTCTCCAAACAGTGTGATTTCATTAATTCCCCAACCTGGTTTCTACCTGGGGCCCAGATTCTTCTTGTTTTTCTCCAAACATTGTGACAGATATAAATAGAGGGGGATTGCCACTCATGCCACTTTGCAGCTAGAACATTTTGCAAAGTTTTAGTGCATCACTGCTCCCCAGCATCATAACCCTAGTGAAGAATGCCATTGAATTTTGGGACTGGCAGGATATTGAGTCTTTTTATGAGTGTTGAATTGCACCTGCAGGATGAGAGACTAATTGGAATTATCCATTTAAAAAAAATAAAGGCTAGAAACTAATATGAAAAAGGTTACATCACTAAAGGATGTGGTGGTGAAGGAAGGAAAGGGGACAAGACATATGGCAAGGTTATGGTCTGTACAAATCCTGCAGTCTAGTTCATTAGCAAGGCAGTTCATCTCCACTAACAGTGCATTATTGCCCATTAGTGTGGAGCAAGATTAGTCAGCAAGTGATCAAAAAAGAAAGAAAAATAAAGGCACCCCTCTGTAAAGTATTACTGCTGTACACCAGTCATGTGCCAAAGCTGTGATCCCAGATCTCCTGACCATTCCCATCTCCAGGAGTTTAACATCCTCTGTGCTTGGACTATGAGCTTGGACTGCTGGGTGTTGGCTACTGCAACACAGCACAGATGATTTATGAAGTTAAACTGGCTCAGGAAGCCCCTGTTTGCCCACAACAATATTCACACCTCTGTTCCAAGCCAGGGAGACTGAGACCAGGCAATATCTGCTACAGCAGGGCCTGGAAAGCTGGTACTGCTCATAAATCACTGCATCAAGGGAGAGGCCTTTATCAAAGCAACCTTTTTGTCTCTCCTGTATCTGATAGCCACGATTCTGCAATAAAGGCAGAAATACTGTTGCCTTCCACAGTAATTTACTGCAGGGAGAAATCAGGCGGTAGGTTCGATACAAACGTGACAGATATAACTAGAACTCAGCTCTGTGCTGAGGGAGCTTGACCTTCTTACCCCACAGGAAAGCAAGGCAGGGCTGCTTGTGGTGTTTTCCCCTATTCCTCACCTGTCACTGCCCTCCTCTTTGCCTCCCAAGTTCCCATTTGATTTTACATATATAGCTTTTGGCAATTCTCAGTTCTCCAGACTTTTGTCCAAGAGAAGGAAGGGGAAAAAACCCCAAAAACACCTCCCAAAGGAAGGATTGCCAGCCAGCTTGCCAGAGACAGAGATCTGTGATTTCTGAGACTGGCACGAGACAGAAAGAGAGTGGTGGCATCCTCAATGTGAAACGTGCATGCAGAACAGCAATTCAGGGGGCCAAGAGGACACAACTAAGTTCAGGCATACCTTCCCAGTGGAGGACTGCTGAATACTTTACTGAGATTTTTAATTAACTTATTACAAGCTCACGGTGATTAAAAAAAAACTATTCAGTGGCTGAAACTAAATTAAAGCCTACCTGTAGATGTCTTTCACCTGATGCAGTCTGATAACTGGTGGGATACCTACAGTAAAGATAAATGTTTTCCTCTCCCTTGATAGTCTCCCATAATTTCCTTCATCTGAGCACCTTCTCTCCGCTTGCCTCTGTTCCCTTAAAGCTTTCTCCATGCAGAACCTCTGGCAGCACAGAAAAAAACTAGAAAAATCGTACCTATAGCCAGAATGCATTTCACACCCTGCTGGCTACTGTGTAGAATGTTTTTCCACCACATCTGTAAGACACAGTTTGCAGTATTAAAGAGGGGGAGGTCATCTACAGTCAGAACATTGTGATGGAAATGACACATTTTGATCCCCAGGTGCTCCACAGACTTATGTGTCTCCATGCAGGTTTTCTTGGAAAAAAAGCAAAAGTTAATACATGGGACACTTTTGGGCAGACTGAATGAATCACTTGTTTTACAAGATGATTCAGTGGTAAACATGGATGGAGGCAGGGTCAGCAGAGCAGTTGGGTCTTGACATGGTACATTTGATGCTTTCTGTGCCAGAGGAGGAGAGAGATGATCCCATGGATTCCTCGAGTTCTCTATTACCCAATGGCCCACAGTGTCAAAAAGCCAAAACTGTGCCCATCCCATGCCAGGGACCAACCTTGGCACACTTAAGAAAAGCGATGACCCAGCTGTGCTCAGCTTCAAGCACAGGACCCTGGACAGCCTTTTGCCTGGCAAAAAGCATTGCAGGAGGCTCAAGCAGCACCAGTGTTTTGTTCCTGTAAATGCTCAGCTGTTGTTTGGGGACCAGCTTCTGGTACCTCATTTCATTTAGAAGTAAAGACACACTTAAGCACTGCAGGCTCAAGCTCTCTTCTTCAGAAGAGGTTGTGACAGGAACAGCAGCTTTCAGTGTCTGAAACTGTCTAGGAAAGGAAATACAAAGTCTTACTTTTCCTCAATCTGTGGTTTGACACCTTTCCTTTTCCTTTCTTTTCTTCAGAGGCTGAACCCTGGGCTCATTTGCCACACTTGAAATGAAGGGATCTTCAGAAGATCATCACAACCCCTACAACTCTCTCCTCGGCTCCCAATGTGATTTCTTCAGCTGATGGATTCAGGGCACACTGCAAACAGTATTGCAGTGGCTGGTAACTCTGCACCTACCTCCTTGAAGACATTGAGGTGCTTAAGGAGCACCTCTTCATCTCTTCCACTACTAAAAAGTGCTTGTGTGACAGCTTTGCAAGGAGAGCAGAATGCAGGAAACCAGCAGGCTGGCACCAGCAGTTCATATTCATCACACAAGCTTTACAAAGAGAAGTTAACGGTGCGGAAGCAGAGAACTGAAAAGACAAACCTTTTCGAGACCCAAATCCCTCTCAGCTCATCACTGGCAAATATCTAGCTCTGAATTGTGACAAAGGACCATCCATCCTCCTCTTCTTCACACACACCAGAACAACATTGGAGCCAATCTGGTTTCAGACATCTAAGAGCACAGGGATCCCAAGGATCTACAATCAGTGCAGAGAGGGGGCACTTTCAAGGGAAATTGAGCCCAGCTGGCTTTGGACCCATCTCAGGACAGCATTGCAACCCTCAGGAGGGCCTGGTCTCACCACTGGGTATCAGAGCTGGGACATGGTAGTCCCCTCATATGCTCCCTACCTCAATAGGGCTCTGCAGCTCTTGTAAGGTCTTGACACTTCATCCACCTGCCAAAGCAAGCAGGCTGAGAGCCTTGCTCTTCAGGTTAAATCAAAAAAAAATGAATGTAAAATTGACAGCAATAGCAATTTCAGTGAAATGGTGTATTACTAGCAGTGTTATTGCTTCCACTGCCTTTATTAGAGTGTATACACAGTGTGCAATAATGTAATTAGATTTCACAATGTGTAATAATGATTTTTATGCAATGCAACAACTGTGCATTAGAGAGGGGAATTGGTTCCCATTACAGAGCAAGCACGAATCTTGGGCCAATACTTCATACCTGACAGTGCATCTGTTGGGTCTCAGGTCTGGGCTATAATCCAGTAAAAGCTGGAGAACAGCCTAGTGCAGGGTTTTTTCCACTGTGACTCCAGAAATGCCTCTGTGCTTCCTCCTGCCCCATGCCCTCCTGCACAGGCAGCATCACCAGAATCCAACAGAACCCAGTGCACTGCTCCTTCATGACTGGAATGCTCACAGGAGAAGACAACTCCTTTCTGCAGAGTAGGGAACATCTTTATCTACCTTGGAGAAAATTATTTAGGAGCTAAGGTGTAGCCACAACACGTGAGCCTACCCAGGTGGGAAGAAAATCAGCAGCACAGCCTGAGATGGATGAGGGAAGATGAACCACCATGGGACTGGGGACTACACAGGGCCTATTATGGAGATAATAAGGAGACAAAAGGTTGTATTCAAAGTGCTCCTGATCCACAGATATTCACTGCTCCCAAGTGCAGCTGCTGCTGTGTGAGTGGGCTGACATAGAGCCTGGCACAATTCACCCCTTAGCACAGGTGGGGCCAAGTAATTTCCAGCATCACATCTCCCACTTCAGCCCCTGGTGACTGGGCTGGAACACTCGTGGCATGTGCTAGAAAGGGCACAGCAGTGGCCACTCAGCATGTCCTACAGCACAGTGGAGAGCAGCAGCAGAAATGCAGCCCTTGGCCCCAGCACACCCAGAGCTTGGCTTAACCCTGCCTGGACAATGGCATCCCAAAGCACTGTGACTTGCTCTTGAAATCCAATTGTGACAACAAACACTTGATGCCTTCAGAATAAATAATTTTCACTTTCCCTCTGAGTGGACTTGTTTTAAATGCCACTTACTCTGTCTCTGCCATTAATGAGCACAAGTTGACCCACTTATTCCTCTGCTGCATTTTCCACAGCAAATCATGACTTTACTGCAAAGGTACAGGATATTAGAGACACAATTTCATTGGCAAGACTTTTTCCGTTAGTATTTTCCCTGAACATTTTTTTCTCCCTCATCTTGCTAGAATAGAGAATTGCTCTTTTGCAGGTCTATTCTCACTGCTATTCCCTTGGCTTGAGTGAAATATATATGAGATGACTCAGAGTTTGAACTCTCAGTATATGTTTCTAATACAAAGTCTCTGTGTGTCTGGGGACTTAAAACAGATATTTAATTTTAGATAAGAAATACTGGTGACATCATGCCTTTGATTTCTTTGCTGGATATCTGTGCAGCCTTCTCACGGTGAAGCTGTTCAGCCATAACAGCCTCATGGCTTTTAGGGAGCTGCTTAATATTCAGCAGAGGTGCAGAGCAGCAGGCAGCCACTGGCCCTCACAGGTGGGGCTTAGGGGGAGCGTGCCATACAATAATACATATGTAAGGGTAAATAAATGTATTTCAAATGATATTGCAGGGTCTCCAAGTCCCATTTTTGTGCAGCTGCTGTGCCCCAAGGACAACAAAGTTCTAAGCAGGCACATTAGCTTGAGGGTCAGCTACTCTTATCCCAAAGCCACCTTGCAGATGTTGGTTTATGCCCCCTCAACACACACATTGGAGAGGTTTAATTTATCCTCACCATCAGTGACTTCAGCTTCCCACAGCAGCAGATGCTGGCAAGTGCATCCAAGCAGAAGGAAGCATGCACATAACAGCTTCATTTTTAGCTTTACAGATGAAAAAAAAAAAAAAGGCATGTCTTCATCTTATTTTGAAACATGACTAAAAGCTCATATGCATGGAGGGAAGCTTGAGAAAAAAACCAGACTCCTGCAGCAACACCTTTTAGTCGAGACCATTTTGATGACATTACGGTGACAAATATTCAGCCCTTCCTACAATTTATACCTTCCTACACAGCAGGTGTTATCCAAGAAGATCTAGGAGAGCTATTAGCATGGATAAACAGGGTGTAAGACAGGAAATAAAATTTAATTGCTGAGACACGAGTCAAACTGCCGTACTTGCACATCAACAGAAACACTTAGCATGGGGGGGGTGTTTTAACAAGGGGTCCAAAAGAGTCATCATTCCTCAGAACTCCAGTCACTCTTGAAACCTCTTCCTAAACTTTAATCTCCAGTTCAGCCAGGAGTTATAAAACTGCTGCAAGCAGGACCAGCTTCATCACTTTGACCTGTATGAAGGAAATCCTCCTCAGCACACCCCCTTGAGCTTGTTAAGGTGCCTTTAAGCAACATCCACAGGTGTTGCTGTTACTTCTCCAATTAGGAACCAGAGTTGCATCCAGGTGGGCACAGAGCTGATTAAAGCAGCTCCTAGCCTTCACACAACATACTTATGGCGTGTTTACTGTTTTCCCCCCTAGCCTTTGTCAGGTGCTTCTCCTAATTGCTCTAAAAGAATAATGAGCAAACCTGTAGAGTGAGAGAATTTGGTTTGTCTGGCCTGTAAAAGGGAAAGCTTAGGAGTAACGTAATAGCAGCCTGTACCTGTAGAGCCAAAAGGAAGCATGGGGAAGGACTATTTGCTGCCACTGTTCTGCAGTGATGGGTTCAATGGTTGTGAGGCACAGTAACCCCTCAGCATCACTCTCTTATGATCCCATGCTCTTGAAGGTACAGCCCAGGGTGCTGACATGCAAAGTTCACTCCCCTTTTCACACTGCTAGCTGGCAAGTAATTTTCCAGGCCTACCTAATACTATTGTAATTTTTTAATGTTAATAAAATATGGTTGGGAAAAAAAAATCACAAGTGTGAAGTATGGCTGAAGACTCAGCAGGGGTGTTTCTGCAGTTCCTCAGGGAGCCAGCAATTCCTTCTGACCCTGAAACAAGAGCCTGTAGGTGACAGGCTTCTCTTTTTTTTACTTTTTTTCCCCCTTTTATTCTTTAAACTGTGAAACAGCATAATAACTTACTAAAGCTCATTGTACATCACCTTACTGGTGTATTGGGTCAGGGAGTCTGTGGGTTAATCCCGTGATGGGTAATGAAACATTACTTATAACTACATTTAAAACTTCACCTCTTCATTGCTCCACATAGTGCCACTTGCTGTATAACCTATGGTGAACTGCAGCACTCAATTCACCTTCTCTGGACACTACTCATTATTTTATAGGTCTCTAACATGTCACTTCTTCTGTGCCTTTGCACTAAAAATATTTCTAAATGGCTCCTAACAGGAAAGTCTCCGCTTTCATTTAATAAATCCTTTATGTCTCCTTATTCCTTGGTCCCGGGAGAAGCAGCGTGGTCCAAAGAAAACACGTGCAATCGATTGGGAACCTGGGATTAAACCTCCTTGGAATGTTATACCTTTTAAACACTCATGGTAGCCCAGCCACTTTCCCAGATGCAATGCACAGTGAGCAGATGTTTTCCTTGTCCCCTCTGACCAGGCTTTCCTCAAGCAGGGGATATGGCTCATGTGATTGAGACACAATTTACCTGGAACTGGGATTTTCTTGTAAGATAAGGCAGCAGAAATCACCACACATGTCCATGATCTCCTGCCTCTGCACTAGCAGGTGGCTCCTTGTTGCTTTGTTAAACCTCCAGCATTTGTAAGCATCAGGGTATTTATGTTGACTGTGACACACTACCACTCAGATCTCCTGTATTAGGGTTGCATTGTTTTTTATGTGAAATATTGCAGCAGCTAATTGCAATTACCAGAAAGCATATACAAGAGAGCTTGTTGATTGCCAGTAGACAAAGACACTTTGGAAATCTTGGATTTTGCTATAGATGAAAGCCTGTAAATTTTAAAATAGAAACCACGTTATCGTTTACAATTTCCGTTTGCGAACAAATTCTGCTAAACAAAATTGGCGGCTGATTAAGTAAACATTTATACATAAATAAAACAGTGAAGATCTCTTCAGTTGTTGAGATGCAGCCAGTTCAGTCTCTCGTAAATAATACAGTGATGAATTCTGGTGTTACAGTGCATGATAAAGCTACCTAGCCTCAAAGTCTTAGGCAAACTAATCCATACGCATGAATCAATCAGTTCATTTCAGTCATACCAGCGTTATATAAATGTCACCAAAATCAATGCCTGAAAGATATAACAGATTAATAAGTCCTCATGCGGTACATCTAACTGGGATGCAAACCTACAGCAGATAACTTCACGCTGAACACAGCTATACAAGTAGTTTGAATAAGTCATTTTAATAGAAAACTCAAGGGCAGGCCTGTAATGAGCAGGCGTGGATGAGAAAAATCTGGTGCATTATTAATTTCAGACAATGCCGAGTTCTTTTTCATAATGTACATTTTATTAATGCTTTCTGTGATAGCTTTTCATACCGGTTCACCACCAGGAGTACAGTAATTACAATGTATTAAGATTCATTCCATGCCTGAGGAGTAAGGAAGTCCAGGTACGATATGGAAAGCGTGTGAAATGTCAATCAGTATTGACTCAGGGCTGGATTAAATCAAAACTCTGCCAGGTGGGTTTGGTAACAGCACCTCCCACGCACAATTTTCCGTGATTATCTGCCTCCCCCTCCTCACTGCTCATCTCCACGTGTGACCTGTGTGCCATCAATATGGATGCAGTGGATGGGACTCATCATTTTTATTAGGACTCGGGGTTGGTCTGGCTCATCTTCACAACTGTCAGTTGTGGTGTGTCAGCCTCTTTTAGGGTTGGAGAGAGAGAGAGAAACTTTGAAGGTTGTTGAAAACACCTCCAAGAATAACTTCTAGACATAAAGGCAAGGGTTTAAGGTACAGGATGAAGGGATTGTCTGGGAAGAGGAACTACTAGTGAGTGCTCCAATGAAAAAAAATCCACCACTCAACCCAACTAGGGGGATTTCTGCTTTCCTGCAATCTAATAAAACCAGGGAATATCTTCTTTCCTGTAATTGCTGCCCTAAGTTTTCCCCATGCTGCACCACCCCAGGGTCAGGAAGCCTTGGGTTCAGGATTTAGCATTGCCCTTTGGGGCCCTAGAAACCATAAGAATGGTTTCTGTATTTCCTCATATCTGTGAAAGATCATGAACTTTCAAACATTTTGGAGTTACTTATTTTGCTTAATACACTGGCTGACTTTCAGCATATTTCCAGCACGAAGTCAGGGTGTGCTGCTCATATCTTTCACTATTTTTCTCCCTGGAAAAAAGATTAACAGCTTTCACTGGGGAGGAAACCACATCCCCAAGATGATGGTCACCTTGCCTGGGGACACTATACAAGGCTGGAGAAGTGGGAAAAGGAAGAGGTGTCAACATGTGGCAGATGAAAGCACAGTGTCTCCCATGCACTGGTTTGATAAATTAAAAAATGTCCTGATAAATATATAAATCACTTGGCACTGGCAGTTGTTAGGTGTTAATGGCAACACACACAGCTGGATGACAGGAGGTATTCAAGTATTCAAGTGGAAAAGACTCCCTGCAGCTCACCTTGGACCACTGCAAGCAAATTACCACTCCAGATGCCCACACCCCTCAGGAATTTGAGGCAGCTTCCAATCTCTCTTGATTGCCCACTGCCCGTTCTTTGCAAAGCTCAAGGGGCTTTGGCCCCAGTGCTGTGCTAAATAGTGCAACAGCAGTTTCATGCTATCTGGCTTTTTCATGGGGAAGACACTGCACCTTGGCACTGCTTTCCTCCAAAATGCTAAGCTGAAGAGAGACTTCTATGTCCAGAGAAAGTTATTGGGGGTAATTTTCAAAAATATCATGTATGGGCTTTTTTCCTAATTTCAATTTCTAATATCATTCTCTTTTCCTAATTTCCCTGCATGCATGAATCCAAACAGACTCAGAGTAAATAAGGCATAAGTAAGCTTTGGGTAGTGGATGATGAAAAGGAGACCCCAAAGCTCCTGTCCAACTTCCAGGAGGAACCATCCTGCCAGTGCCACAGCAGGGGATGGTGGATGACAACTCAATGCAGAGCAGAGATTCATCAGCTCTCACTTACTCAGCCAACACCATCCCCCTGCCTGCCAAGCCTCATTCCCTGGAGAGGTGTGGACACTACTCCACACTCCTGCTACTGAAGCTGGGCCCAGCAGCGTTACTTACGACTCCTGGAGCGTGTTTGGGTGGATAAAGGGCAGTACAACACACACACACCCATTTTCTCTCCTCTCTCATGGACACAGCTACACAGACACAGGGACCTGCAGCGGCTGGCAGCCCCCTGAACCAGACACAGCGTTTGCACAGACAGAGAACTGCACAGACAGGCACTGGCTGACATGAACACAGAACATGTCTAGGCATGCCTCCATTTACCCAGCCAAATAGTTGGCCCAAAGCCATTAATAAGCCTTCAGGGTTTGGTTTTTTTTTTTCTCCGTTTTTCCTTTTTTTTTTTTAACTAATGCTAAAAGCCTGGAGATCACCACGCTGATGGGGTTTGCATCCCTCTGATGACTTCTGCCCATCCCACCCTCCCCCCTCCCACACCTGCACCAAGCAGTCCAAGTCCTCTGTGGGCTGTAGCTGATTATTTACATCAGCGGAGAGCATGGGACCGATGAGTTCACCCTGCTGACAGGGACTAGAGAGAAATGTCTGCTGAATCCTCTGCTGGACAGGTCCATCCTCCTTCAGGTGTCTCCTGCAGTGATGGCAGAGCTTGGTTGTGAGAGCCCACGCCAGCCTCCAGCAGGCAGATCCTGTGGGTTCCCATATATCCCTCCCCAGCTGAGCTGATTGAGAAACGCTATCTTCAAGATACTAAGGCTCTTTTTTTTTTTTTTTCAAAAAAAATATTTCTATTTACACAAGACAATAAAATCTGAGCAGCTTTCCCCCGAGAAGCTTTGGCCAAGGGGAGCTGCTGCTGGACACATGCGCCGGTCCCTATTTACAAGCAACAGCTTCGCTTGACAGTACTCTGCTGGCATGTTCAGCTTCTCCTGGTGTAAGGACTACTTCTCTGTCCCTCTGGTCCTTCCCTTGTTGGCTCTTCGCACTGACAGGTCTGTATTTACAACAGCAACCTGGATCCGGCAGGCTCCCCTTTATACAGCCCAGCCCGAGAGCGTGGAGAGAGGCTCAGGATGGTGGATCAAGCACACTTGGCCATTTTTAAAGTGTTATCAGGTTGCAAAGTCAATGTTTGGAGCAGGTGAAACTAATTCTTATTACAAAAGACAATTTTCACCTGCCCTGCTCATCTTCGAAAAGGAGACGAGTGGCCAAACACCGAGGCACGTCCCAGGGTGCTGCCATGCAGCGGGAATCTCAGCCGGGCTGTTCTCTCCTTGGGGATGCGAGGGTTTGCCGAGGGTTTGGTCAAGGCCAGCTTCTCCAGCCTCTCCTGTAGCGCGATCCCAAGTGAGGGACGGGTGGGCTGAGGCACAGAGGAGCTGAGGTGGTGCACTGGCACGGGCTGGCCGGGGCAGGCTCAGGTGTCCCCAGGCGTTAGATGACACTGTCCTCCATGGTGACTCGCCTGAAGACCGGCTCCTGCTTGGGCGTCCTCACGCCTTCTGTGAAAAACAAGGGGAGAGCAGGTAAACCCCAGGGCCCTGCAACCAATAGCAACTTCTTTCAAGATAATTTCCATCCCCAGACAAAGCAGAGGATGCCTTGCTTGCCTTGAAAAGGAAGGCTTGCTCAGGGAAGGTGAGTGCACTTATGGGTGAGCATCCCATTGCGAATCTCCTCCCACCTTTTTGGTGAATTTGTATGAACCAGTAGTTTGTTGTACAGCAGCATTGGCCACTGCTGCCCACTGCTCTGCAGAAGACGAGTGACACTGAGGTGCCTTTTGTTCCTCTGTGCTTTGCACATCACTGAGCTGCAACCACCGGTTTGTGTCAACACAACAGGGCTTGTTTGAGCAAACTGCATTTTCTGTTGTGTCCCCATCACCCCTTAATAATAAATATTCAGTATAAATGACTGCAGAGTAAACAGATTTGTTTTGATATCAGACATTATCTGAAGGGCACTTTGCATCCTGAGTGCTCTGCTTTACAGCTGCCTTTACAATCACTGCAGCCCAAGGGGGGAAAGCTCACGTTGGGAGGACACAGCCACATGCACTTTGGGGTGAGCTCATGCAGGCTTTTTTATAAATAATATTTCAGGGAGATGTTAAGGTAGGCTAATCACATTCAAGAAGAATCAAGAGTTATTCTGGAGACATTTTCTAAGCATAAAAAATTTCACTCTGTTTCTCACCCTCCCAAATATATGTTGCTCTCTATGTCATCAAAGGCAAAGTGGTGGGGGCAGAACCAGCAACTTTTCAGGCATCTCCCAGCTTGGCCATTTTGGCATATCTTTTAGGGGTTTTCTGAGGAGGAGGGACTTTGATCCTTTCCTTGTTGCTCATCTAGTTTTCCTTCTTTTTTTCCTAAAAAAGCATTTTCCTAGAAAAGGCATTTTCTCCTTTCATTTCCACTGCTGTTAGCTCAGTGGGCTGCTTTGCACTGCAGTTCAAACTGCCAGCAGTGGAAAATGCCTGGGTGCACAGTGTGTAAAGAAAATAAAAAATCCCACCTATTTAATATGTAGCACTCTTCCTGGGTGATATCAACAGCAGCTTAAGGAATGGGGCCTTTTATCTCTAAGTTTGAATAAGCAAGCAAGGAAGTGGGTGAGGGGAAGGTGACCAAAGGGCAGAGCTGAGGTGTTTGCACTGCAAAAATAATAATTTTCTATTCATCAGGAAGGGACCCTCTCAAAAAAAGAAAAAAAAAAACAAAACAAAAAGCCACACCCAAACCAAAAGGCTGCTTTGTGGCAAACCATTTAAACTTTTTTTTTTAAGGTGAGGAAACCAGGGACTGGCCAGAGCAGGCACCTGACAGCCACAGCAAAGCTTTAGCTTGTCTCAAATATGCCTTCCATCACACAGGTTCTAATTCCCCATGACCTTGCACTTCTCACCAGCTGCCTACAGAAAGCACCTGAGAAACTCTTTTTGGCATATTTCAGCCAGAGGACAAAGCCTTGCCAGAAATTTGGGGCTTTATCTTTTGATACCCCTCCCACCCAAAGTCCCTTTTTCCACACCCCCTTTGCAGCTTTTTGCAACCAAATCCTCAGAGATGCTTGGGGCACTGCGCTTCTGCTTCCCAAGCAGAATCCCCAGACATCCTCCACCCAGTTTGTTGACTGCTTTCACCATTCATCCTTCCAAGACATTTTTCAGTGGATATTATTACAGACTCGTGCCCACTGAAAGATGAAGCCTTTGCTGCTGGTGGGACACAAAGGCTGAAGGGCCATTGTCTGGAGTGAGGTTTCTGCCACAGGGACCCAAATTCAACTGTGCCTGAGATGCCTCCAGGAGAAGTAGGAGAAGATAGTCTGAAAACAGTTTTATTATTGCTGTAATTTACCCACCAACCACCCTTCTGCTGGAAATAACCTTTGTAAGCTGTAACATAAGATGCAGTCCATTGTAAGTGGCAGTCTGAGATATTTGGTCATCTGTAAAAATGTTGCCATCACACCAGCTGAGGAGGTTGTGCAGCAGCTATGTTTGTGTCTTTAAAGTTGCTGTTTGGGGTTTTAAGCAGCACTGCTAAAATACTGAGCATTTGCTTCCAACACATAATAATTGCTCTGTATCCAATATCTTTTGTTTATTTATTGAGACTTTAGCTTGGGTTTTTACATGTGTACAAGTGTATTTAAGGAGTAGAAATATAAGAAAATATCTGGAGGGTAAAGAAATGAAAAGACAGAAAATAGTTAGGATTTTTTTTTTTTTTTTGTTCTTGGCATTTTCCTGAAGAAGACTATCACCATCTGTCTGGCATACTGAATACAATGAGCAGTAAGCACCTGTAAAAAGCTATTTTGATGTGAAAAAGGAAGATTTCCAAGCTATCCTGGCAAGTCTTGATATTTCAGCTTTAAATAGACTGCCTCTTCTGAACTGGGATGATAAACGATCTGGTGTAAGATCCATGCATCCCAAAGCCTTCGGAGGAGCAAAAGTGGCTGTAAGCCAGCTACCTGTGCTGAAGGGAATGTCCCTCAGTCTGGAAAGGGGAGTGCTGCTGCCTCCAGGGGTGCTGCAGTGCCCTCCCCTGACTGCACTGCCAGTGTCCCCACCCAGGGCAGCCACTGAACAACCCACGGCTGCCTGCCCTGGGAGCACTAATCACAGATTTCATGTGGCTTCAGCCTCACACTGCAGGATGTCCTCCACGCCGTTACCAGAGAGCCTGCAACAACATGACATTTATATAATGTTCATGAGCCCAGACTATTTAAACCCTAAAATATTCATTAAATGAAATTTGCATAGAGTGTAGCTGAATGCAGCAGATAGCTAAAAATAAAGTACTTTTCTTTCTAAAGGTAAGGAGGAGATCAGGGTGTGACAGATGACCAAGCTTGTTCTCTTAGGCTTTCCTGAGACAGGTTTTTAATAAGATGAGCTATCTTTCTATCCCTGTTGACTAGGCAATTCTGCAGGGTATTACATTCTTCATAACCTAGTGAGATCAAGGGCACATGGGTGTGTGACAGAGAGGCCAGCTGGTCAGGGAAGGGGACGCAGGCAATAGGGACTCACAGACACAAAAGGACCCTCAGGAGCTCAGTGCCTCCCCCCATCACCACTGTTTCCCCTGGCCCTCTGGGGTATCCCACTGCTTATTACCTGGGGCAAAGAAGAAAGGAAAAAGATTGGTAAACAACTGCAGATGTCAAGGAATTAAAAGCAATCAACAGGCAGAGATGAACAGGACCATGGTAAGCACTATTGCCTACACAGTGCCTCCAAAGCTGTGATGAATAGCCCCCATTCCCTCCAGCCTACATGGTCTTTTTTGGCATGTCTTTTGCCTTGTATTTCTCCTTCACATTTCAGGGAGATCTTACATTCTCTTCTGGCTCTTGCAGAAAACGGGTGGGAATTGCCTGCTGTAGTCAAGGTGTCCTTAAGCAGTAAGCTGATGTGTCAGTTCTCTAGGGGGTGGCCTGCAATGGGATTACACAGGAAAAATAACCCAGTCCTGCCCAAATTAGCAGTGAGCGAAAAAAGGGATTCATAACTTGTAAAGTATCCTGAGATGGTTTTCAGCAAAATACAAAGCATGGAGCCTTGCACTTCTCCATCCCACTCTTCCCACCTGCAAGAAAGGCTTTCTAAAGGGGAAACTCAATCAATGGATTAACATTAACAATCCTCACTCCAAACATGCCTGGCAGCTCAAGCTTCCCAAAGGTGGCCCTGTGTTTCAGAAAATAGTCTGTGTATCACCTGATGTTCTCATCAGCTCAAGCACTACCTATTTGCCTCTATTTTGTCTATTTTCAACTGAAAGTGGGATGCTTGTTGCACTTGAATGATGGAGCTTTAATCTTCTACTTATAAACAAAATCTGCTTTCGTTTTCTTTCCTTTGTTTTGTTAAATGGAGCCCTAGAAAAGATCCCTTGAGTACAGGGCTGATTATCCCCTTCAACCCAGCCTACACAGTTATGTGCCCCAAGCATGAGTATGGATTTAACATCATAATCACTACTGCATTTTCATCAAGCTTTTTTCTCACATTCTTGCCTTGGCTCAGCATTAAGAAATGCCTTAGAAGTTTTGCAGCTCTCCCTCATACCCCAGGAGCATTGTAGGCACCGAGGACTTAACAGTGAGTTGATTTTCACATGCTGCAGTCTGCACAGAAGACACTGTTGCCAGTCACATAAGAACTGTACATATTGAGCTACTTATCAACAAGCACCAACCCTCACCATGCCCATAATCAACTATCTGACACAACAAAATCTGTTCTCAAGGGGAAGAAAATGCCAAAAATAATCTGCGTCCTGCTCCCCTTCATAAAACATCCCCACTATATTACAGTCTTAAACCATTTTTGGCTTAATAAAATTAATAATATATATTTTCCCTCTATTTTGTGATTCAGCTGTTTCCTAAGCCGTAAGAAGCACCAGCAGTGAATCCTGTGATATCTGGGAGCAGAAATAATCAGCTTGAAAATAAACAGCATTTCTTTACAATCAAAGTGCTACTAGGCATGGGTAGGCTGGCAAAGAGAAGGGATGGAGAAGAGGGGAAAAACAGCCTGCACACTGATAAACCTGAAATACATAAAAGGGCTGGGGAAGAATGACCATTTGTAGCAAAAGAATGTAAAGATTTTTCAGTAGGACAAAACCATCCCACAGCAAATGCACCACTGGTTGGTTCTTGCAGTTTCAGAAACACTGGTAAATGCCGTGTTCATCACCTGCCTCCCACTTTATCATGATGATATTTGCTAGGGTGTATCTCACCCTCTGCACCTACTCAATTCCACCATACCCCTGAAAAACTATTTTTTGAGTCTAATACAGTAAAAGGTTTTATTTCCTCCAAAATAAGAGGTACCTCAGTTATTTAAAGCCTCAGCAGCCTCTCTTGGGCTGCTACATGATTGCTGTGATCACACGGGTGTGAATAACCTGCTGTACCTGCAACAGTGGGTCCACCATGCACTATCCACTTCCATCGCTGCTGGTACGGACAATAAAATGAAACAGGAAGGCAGCAGCAAGAGCAAGAGCATAACCTGGCTGGCCAGTGGCTACTCTGCTATGAAGTCAGGTGATTCCCAATATTCCAGCAGGAAATGCTACTTGTCAAAACCTAGACCCAGCAAGAGGCACTGCTGCGATCAGCGCATGGTCCCACATGGAGTTTTTTCCCCAAGACGTTTTGGCCAGAGTGGCTGCAGGAAGGACTCGGGTGGCTTGAACCAGAAGGCCATGAATATCACCAAATACCACCACCCCTGGCTCTCTTGCCCAACCAGACTCTGCTGAGAAGCACCGAGCAGCATGGCCCCGGTGCGAGGACAGCCCCGGGATGGGGTGGAACTGCTCCACTGATCTGCTGCTGCTGCTGCAGCATTTATCCTCCAGCACTGGGAATATCTTGCTCAACAGGTGCCTCACCCACCTGCTCCAAGCCTTTTGGCTTTTACCCAGCATGATAGGACTTGGATAGGCACAGTTTAGATGGAGACAGCACCAAGCCCCTAAGCCCAGGCCATGGGAGGGCTTTGTGAAAAATCACTGAAAATTCATTACCAATCATATCCAGAGGTGGTTACTTCCCCTGTCAACCTTTCCAGTCTCTTTTGTGACTTTTTGTATTCCTGATTGCACTCAAGGGATTTGAAGGGGGAGGCTGGAGGAGAGCAGTGAAGTGCCAGCGGGCCATTGGCAGAGGTGGGGCGGGAAGGACCATGTGGCCAAGGATGGTGAGGGCGCTTGGCATATGCCCGGAGCAGGAAAATAAAGAGACAGCAAACAATGACCGAGAAGGCCTAACGGGGGCTTGTTTTACTCTTTGACATGCTACCAGCAGTTTTTAATCTCAGAAAACCCAAATTAAAAAAAAGAAGAAAATTAATAAAAGAAAAAAAATTACAATGATTAAAAGATATGACACGTGAAACGCTATACTCAAATCATCCGTGTGTCGTCAGCTACTTTATACAGTAGGCACAAAACAGACCTAGAATCACCTGCAACAAATGTCAACCAGTGTTGTTCTTGCCCCTAAACAAGTACCACCAGCCTGAATTTTCTAGTCAGCCACAGCTGCATAACCTTTGTGCTTAAATTTCTCAGCTTAGGCCTCCTTTCTTCGGCATTGCTCACCCATGCTGTAAAGGAGTGGAGACTCATACTGAAGACATTAATGGAGAGAGGAACAACAACGACAAAAAAAGAGAGATTAATTGTACAGTACATTCATACAGTATCTTCTAAATCGTGATCAGTTGTTTATTGGTTGGCAAACAAGCTTCACTTTTACAACAAATATTAGTAATGAGGTCATTCAACTGCTGAGACCGTACAAAATGGATCATAAATTAAAAAAAAAAAAAAAAGAGAAAAAGAAGAAGAATTCATACTCCGTGCTGCTAATTTACCTCCAGAAAGCCTATGTTACTTAAAAATCCGGTCAAATAAATAAATTTCCTGTTAGGAAAAATAATGAACAGAGGACTTTTTTTTTCTTTTTTTTAATTAAAAATCACCGCAAAGTACTTTTTAGCTCACTACGCGTCAATCTATTTTCTTCTTAACCACTGCAGTACAAGTGCCTAAACCGGGGACCAGACTGAGCCGAGACGGCCCTTTGCTCCTCCAGGGAAATGGCAGTCTCCTGTAGAACCCCCACTACAACTACAAAACCTCTCCTCAGTCCCTGGATGCGACCCGAGGGCCTGGCTCAGGGGCTGTTGGCCAGAGATGCTCCACAGGATTATCGTCACCATCGGGTTGTGCACTGACAATGAGGAAGTTTGCCCTGCTCTAGTCTGCCAAAAGGTCTGCTGGCAACATGCCGGCTGAAAAAGGTTATACAGCGAGGAAATTAAAAGACTGCCTTGGCTGAAAAGAAGTGGTGATGGTGTTACTAAAAATGGTCCTTGGAAAGTGATGTTTGGGGTTTTTTTTTTGCCCAGTGAGTTTTTTTACTGGGATGGGAAGGGGACAGAGAGAAGGAGCAGTGGACAAGGCAAAACAAAATTTAAAAAAAAAAAAAAGGAAGGAGTTATGAAAAACCTTGCTCCTACTGGTAGACAAACTTACAAGACCAGCACAACAGAAAAAAGTTCTTATTTTTTTTTTCCACTACATTAACAGGGACGCAAGTTCTGGAGGAACAGAAAGCAGACTATATGTGCAATGCTAGTATCTGTACACTACATAGAAATTGTTCGCTTCTCTTTTTCTGCCATTAGTTTTTATCATCCGTTAATACAGCAAAATGTAAAATATGCCTTTAGCACAGGATTCTAGGATTCCCTTCCGTCTCATTAAATTTGTTTACGTTTTGTTTGCTCCCGCAGCAAAGGGCGCTGCAGTGAAACCAAGTTGTGAGTGACCATAACCCATGGTGTGATCTGGATTGGTAAGAAGGAGTTTTGCTAGCTTGTTTTACGCAGCGCTCCCACCTAGATGCGTCATCGCTACTAGTTTCAAATGCACATTTTTGGCCTTTTATTATTATTTTTTTTCCCTCTTAAATCAGGTCCTTGGTATTAAGAGCAACACAGCATCAAGGATTGTTTAAACAAACACGGCATAACTTGAGAAGGCCACGAAGTGTGCCGTTATCTATCTCTTTCATTAACATAATGAAGTCTGTCTGGAGGGAAGAAGGATGGGAAGATAAGGGGGGCACAGCAGTTACTGTCCTCTCCGGGCCGGCCTAAAAATTCCAGTAAAAAAGTCTG
The DNA here is from genome assembly GCA_024865655.1 of Emberiza elegans. Classification (NCBI taxonomy): domain Eukaryota; kingdom Metazoa; phylum Chordata; class Aves; order Passeriformes; family Fringillidae; genus Emberiza; species Emberiza elegans. The sequence goes on along the minus strand of JALJVW010000068.1, from coordinate 6,112,983 downwards.
AGAATTTCCTTTTGAACAGCATGAAGATTTAGGAGTACACACAATATTACCACTGTTTGGATTAACTCAGAACAGTAAACCGAGTGTTACGGAGAGGCTTTTAGTTGTCTCTTTGCTTAATTTTTGCTGAATCTTCTATAGACTAGTGACCAAGTGAGCGGGTCCTTTTGCATTGCCGTCCGGAGAGGTTCCCTCTTTGTTTGGCGGGACTATAAAACCGTCGCTGCTGCCTCGACCTAGCTGGTAGTAAGTGTGTAGCTGATGGACGTGGTTCCTGGAGCCAAGATTGGGCATGCTTTTGTAGTAAACATCGTCGGCATCGCCACCGCCGCTTTTCGCTGGTGGAGGATCGGTCTGGGTGCTGGCGGTGACGCTTTCCGTCATGGGCATGCCAGCCAGTGCGGGCATGCTGGTGTAGAGAGAATCCCTGTTGGGCGACTGCAGGTCGTCCGTGTGCTCGTTGGTCAGCAAAGGGAAAAAGCTCTCGCTGTTGTCTTGCGGGATGCGACGCCGACTGTAGAGGTGGGGCTGGTGGTTGTCCGCTGAGTACACCCGGGGAGGCAGCAGCGGGGCGTCCGACTCCTCGTGGATGAGCTCCAGGCCCAGGCTCTCCTCGTGGGTGAAGGAGGTGGCGTCATCCAGCACGATGGCATCGTCCTCGCTCCCGCCGCCCACGCTGTTGACGAGTTTGTTCATCAAGTTGCGGCTCTGCTCGCTGGAGCGCTCATGGTTGTTCAGGTAGGAAGGGATGTAGTTGGAGGTGAGTTCCTTCAGGATCTTTTTCTCGAGGGCGTTCTCCGTGTGGTTGTACCCACGGTCAAGGATTTGCACGCAGTTGCTGAGGTACTCGCCGCTGGCGATGCTGTAGCTGTTGCCGTGATTACCATTCAGTGGTAGAGTATCCGTGACACTTGTATCCCTGGCATTGTTCAGAAGCCCCTCTGAAAAACATTACACAAGAGAGGGTGACTTGTACAAACAGGACACTCATGCGGGATGTGCACACTCAAACCCCCTTCCTAGGCTGCCGCAGCTGCTGGGGCTGGGCAGCAAGGAGAGCGTCGCGGCCAAAATGGGAGGGTGCAGCTCCATCTAACCAGCTGGTGGTCCAGGGCTTCCCAACAAAAAAAATGGAAAGCACTGTCAAGTGTGTGACTTGATGTGGCAACATCCAGCTGGAAGGATAACCTCTCCTGGCCAGCATTCTCCTACAGCTCCTGCACTCTATGTATTCCTGGGGGAGCTGAAAAATTTGTGACCCTGGGCTAGTCCTAACTGTCCTGGCCCTAGGAACTTTGGAGGAAGGGGGCAATTCCTCCCAGCTGAGGGAAAAGTATTTGCAGCCCAGGCTAATCACTACCAAAACTTTGTTTGGGAGTGTATCCTTTCTAGAGGAAAAAAAGTCTGCTCTCCCCTTTCGTTGGGCAGGCTGTCAGGATAAAGATGTAAGGACTGAATGGCAGGATTCAGGAAGTAGCAAGGGGGAGGCACAAAGTGCTTCCTGGCCCAGGATTTTCTGGAAAAAGGCTAAATGCCCCACCCCTTCTGGCTTAAGGGCACAACCAAAATTATTTACTCCACACTGGCCAGGTGGGCATTTTCTAATACAATTGATGTTGGAGGCAGCTGTTCTGGGGTCTTGTGAAGCCTTTAAAAATAGCTCCTATTCCACCTGCAAAGTTAAAGCAGTGGGTTCAGCGGAGGGTACAGCAAGTACCATGACTGCTACGGTAAAGGTGGGGTCATGGGAACCTGAGAGGAGTTGCAGGGTCTCGGGGTGTCCCTGCTCTAACTGCCTATTGCATCTCCATAGGTGTCTCAATGCTGACAACGTGAGGCTGGAGCTGAGCTCTTTCCCAAAGCACTACAGGACATGGCAGGGAAGTGCTTTGAGAGCAATGCCAGCATAAGTGGGCAAGGGAGAAAAAAATCAGGCCCAGCAGTTAAGCCACCATGCTTTTGTTTTTGGGATCACTGGTCTCCTTGGAAGGAGAGCAGGCATGGGGATGCAAGAAATAACTTACTGACCTCTCAGCTAAGGGCTTCAGGCATTGCCAAAAACTGGCAAGCAACTCCCAGCAAGGCACAGTGGATCAGAGAAGCCATTAAAAGGACAATTTCAGATGAACAGTTGCTCATACCATGCTTAGTACATGGCATGTGTACCTTCTGAAAATACAGGATTCAGTCTATATCTGCGATGGAGTAGTTGCTGTATGTCAAGGGCTGGAAAGCGCTACTGAAGGCTTCTTCTTGCTTTTGAATGGAATGCCCCAAATGTGTCGGTCACCTTTTGGGTTTCTGAAGCTTAGAGGGTGCTGCTGTATCCTGGGTTCCCCAGCAAATGAGGGAGCTATGCCAAAAAATCAACTAGCCATCACAGACATAGAGCAAAGCCGTTGATTTTCACGGTGAAAGCTCTCCAACCGAGTCACGATGCTTGGGGAGAAATGAAAAGTGAGCATTTTTCGGGGAGGGCTGTATGTAATGGGTGACAGGTACAACAGCATCTGTTTGATGGTTATGCTGAGTAAGGTATGCATTGAGGCACTGAGCACTGTGCTCCTGCTGCCAATGCATAGATCTGGGGTTTGGTGCGGAAATAAAATGGGAGGCATTGCAGGTGAGAACAGAGTGGGGGCTGCAATGAAACACACCATATAAAAATGCCATGACCTCGCAAATAAAAACATGAAGTTGAGGGGGAAAAAAAAAAGCATACACAACTAAACGAGAAACTATGCTGGGTAAACAATACCACAAAAATGAGAAATAAACAAAGGAAGCATCATCTAATCTCATCTATATATATATATGTACACATACATATATATATACATACATACATTTCACACGCATACACATATATATACATGTCTATTCATTGTCTTTTGATTTCGAAACTGTGAGATTAATTTCCTTTATTAACTACATCATCTATATGTGATGCAATAAAAGTGAACTAAAAAAAATTACATTTGATATGCAATGTTTAGCTTTACTCCCATACTTGTCTCTCTGTAGGGCTCTAAACGACAGCATGAAGAAAAGGAAAGAAAAAACAACAAGTAAGCTTACAGCGACAGTAGGAGAAACATGAGTAAAAAGCAAATTGATGATATGCAGAAAAGAGAGTTAACGGAAATAATTTCCACTGCCCAGAATACATGAATTTGTTACAAGGTTTATTTCAGGTTAAAAATATTGACATTTTAGACAGAAAAAAAATATTTTACGCGCAATAGTCAATAGTCTACATTTTTATTTAAAAAAATTATCACATTTAAACTGTTTTCAATGCCATTATAAAATGTTCAGCGTGCAACACAAATGTAGAAATAATGCCAGGAAATTTAAGAAAAGTCTAAAGCTGGTAACGGTCATGCTTGAAAAGACAGGTACTCAATGTCACTTCCAAAGTCTTAAAATGAATGGCTTTACTTACTGTTAGGTATAATAACCCCTGGTAGCTGAAACTGAATTCTGTTTCCTTGCTAAAAATGTTTTGCCGTCCATCTTTTGCAACAGTGCTTTGTAAGAGTATGACTTTGCTCATCATGGGGCTGCTGGCATTTTACAAACTTTGTAAGTCTGATTTTTACTTTAACCAAACATATGGTGAACTACATGGACTTGGCAAAAAAAGAAACAAACAAAAAAAAAAAGAGGAGTAGTAGTTTGAATAATGGCATTGCTAAATGAAACTATTAAGAAAGGCTTAAAACAAGAAAAGTCAGAGAATAAAATGAAGAGGCAGTGATAACTCTCAGCTTCCCACCTCTCAGTTGTCTGTTGGATTTTAAGTACAGCTTGCCAATGGTCATTAATGCTTGTGAACACCTTCTCTCAAAATTAATTCTGACCAATTCTGACCAACACTGACTGAGCCAGTGTATGTCCCTCAGCTTCCAATGACAGTGAGCACTCAGCCCCTTGCCTACCACCTCCTCCCTTCCTCTACACTCTGTGTCCTATCAAGGAATTGCTTATGCCACTGGAACATGGGATTTTGGCCTTTTAGGGTTTGATTTCCCACCTCTGTCCAAGGATAATTTTTAGGACTTCCTGCCCCTGGTGATTGCCTGCCACAGATGTGGCAGCTTTGGCATAAGCAGAGACAGTATTTTAAAAGATGTATCTGGGGAGGGGAAAAGAAACAGGTGGAGCAGATCAGTCCCTTGTTCCTTAGGGTGTCCTGCCCCATCCATGGCCAGCACCAGAAGTGGTAAATGAACGTGCAAAAGAAAGTCACGGCCTTAGTGATGTGAAATGAGTTAGTTGGATGGTGTTAGCTAACAATGCCTCACTGCATGCCAGCCACAGCCAAGGCACACCCAGAGATGATGACAGCATCTACTTTTACAATGCACTCTCCTGGCTTTAGCATTCCTGCTGGTGCAGCATCCCCAGAGGGCCACCGAGACCACTACGCCTGCTTGGTTTTGCTACCCTTCATTTCTGCCATGGGATCTCCTAATATTCACAGTTTGTAATGGTCCAGGGACCTAACCAGTTTGAAAACTAATAGCTATAGCAGTTCTGTGGTCATTAATTAACTCACAGCATCCTGAAAAGAATGGGTTGAATTCTGCTCCCTCTGAAGTCAATGGCAAAGCTCCAGGAGCTTAAATGGGACCAGGGTGGTCCCATTCTCTTTCTTCACCTCCCATGGATGAAGCCTGGACAGGTTTCTCTGTTACTTATCTAACTGTGTTGAACAGAATAGCACTTGCAAAAAAATTATGCTATTTATGTGGAATAACATTCTGTAAGCTCAGGTAACTGTATCAGATTCTAACATTAAAAATTTGAAGAACACAAAATTATTAAAATACATGTAACACACATTTCTGCCCAAATAGCCTGGGTTTGGTTGAGGCACCCAGACCTGAACATCAGGACTCCTCTTAAGGCAAAGGCTGACCCAGCATTACCTGTTGCCATTTGATTTTGGAAGACTCCCATACCTCAAGGTTATCATACAAGAAACTAGTCAGAACATCAAAGCTCATTTCAACATTTGCAGTCCACTGAAATTCTTAAAATTCAGAGCATTTCATGTTTAACAGTAGCCCCTTTTCAAAAAAGCATTCTTGGAAACAAATTTATTGCACAAAGTTAGCATAGTTTAGGAAATTAATAAACAGGAAAAAGGTCAAACACATGTGTTTTCCTTGTGCTTTGAATGCAAATATCCTACTGATACAGTTCAACATCTATTTCTGCCATAAACAACATGCTGCCACAGAGTACAAAGGGGGCTTTCCTGCTGGCATTATAACCATCCTTATTTTCCCTCTCTTGGATATCCTTTACTGGGAAGTGATGCCTTCATTGAGAGCAGAGAGCTGACAGAGTGCTGGCACACTTGCAGTGGAATGCAGTGCTACTCTGCAGTGATTCAGCCACCTTACAAGGAAGACCAAAAAAAATCCCATGGAAAGGCAGAGCAGGATGGAGCCACCAAGAAACAGGAGCTGTCAGAGCTCCACCTTCCCCATCTCCTCCTCAGGCCTATTTAAACACATCTGCCTCTCCCTCACAGAAGCACCAGGACACCAACTTACAAACATTGTCCCTTCCCACAGAAGCCAGAGCAGAGACAAACGTGTAGGTGACAAGAGAGTGATTTCCATAGCAGAAACCTCCATTAGGTACAACTTGACTCTGCCTGTCTCTTTTCTGTAGCCAAAAGGAGGATTTCAAGTATTATCTAGATTCACTACACCTTCTTTCGATTAGTTTTTTCCCCTAACAACACAGATAAAATGTATAAATGCAAACGGCAAAACATTTCTTATCTCAGCTCTGCTCTTTGGAGCTGGCCTACACTTCTTGCTTCAACTGTCATTTTTCTTAGAGATCAAGGGCAGTTTTGTTTTATTCTGCATTTTACTCCCTGTGCAAACCAGCACACTGCTGGCCACATTTCTGCAGGCCATTTCAAATGAGAGCAGCTTTGGTGGCAAAGGCCAGTTTAGCTTCACTTACCTTCAGCGGTGCTCCTGTTTCTGAAATGAATGGTTTAACAAGGAAATGCGCTGACAACAAAGAGAGGAATGGATGTGTCTGACAAAACACACACACACACACACACACACAAGTCCAAAACAATACAAAAGCAAGGAGACTTGAAAAAAAAATCAAAATCAAAATACTGTGAATGCTTTGAGTAAAACTGACAAAAGTCTTTCAAAGTGAATTGGATTGCTCATGGAAAAATAGCATCTGGAAGATGGAAAGATGCATTGAAATGAAAGGGAGGGGAGACGATCTTTTTTTTGTGCCCAGTTCCAAAAAAAAAAGTGTGTGTGTGTGGGGAGAAAAAAAGTAAAAGGAAGAAAAAAAAGAAAGAAATGGGCCAAAATAAGCCACAGAAAATGGAATTCTCACTAGAAAAATTAGAGAGAAACTCCAGCACACCTTGTGCGTTGTACATGCTGACAGAAGGGTTGTTATAGACCGCCGATTCCCCGAGCAATGTATTATAAGGGTTGTTAGTGCCATGAGGACGAAGCAGAGCATTGGTTATAAGATGATTAGCCATGGCTCCTGGAGCAGCCCGATAGAAAGACAGAGAAAAAAAACAACAAAAAAGGTCAATCAGGCAAATGTGGTATTAAAAAAAAGGGAAAAAGAACATTCAGAATGACAACAGTTGAAATAGTCCTGATTACAAGCAGCCAGCTAATTAGACTCGGAAAACTGTATGCCACTAAAGCAGAACAGATGTTACTGACGATGCACAAATCCAAACCAACGCAAAAGAAAATGTATCAGAAAGCGGATAAAGCTACATTTATGGTGGTTCCCCAGTTGCTCGGAGTGTAAGCAAGGCTGCGCCCACATGCTTGCTACAAAGAAAGAAAGGAAGATGGCAGCCTACACAATGTGGGGGGGAAAAACTCTCCGGAAAGTGCCAAATGAATAAAAAAAAATCTATATAATGACTAACAGACAACAGCACATTCAACTCCCACTATGTGCTAGGATCTCTTTTACCAGACCTTCGCAACACATCTAAATCAAAAAAGCAGAATTAAAGAGAAAGGATGGAGAATGCAGCCTCTCCAAAGGCTCTCAGCATTTCTCAGACAGCAGCTGTTTCTCATACCTAAGAGGGCAAGTTTCACTTCAGCTACTTCTCTGATATCACCATCAAGAGCATCCACAACCACCTGAATCCATTCTGGAAGGTGAGAGCACTACAGCTCTGCCAAGCATTTCTATCAGGAATGAGGATGGCCACAAAGTGCATGTCTCAAGGCTTTCTGTGTGCCCCACAAACACCTTGTTTCACCACTCCAGCACCTCTTTGCTGCTGTTTCCAAGCACTCAGCCAACAGTTGTCCTTTGATCTTTGGTTTATCCCTTGGAGACACAGCCTCTGGACCTGTGCTTTTTGGGCTCATCATGGCTTGGCAGGTGGCTGCCAAGACCTACCTCAATTCCTATTGCAGGCATCAATCCAGCAAGCAAAGTCTCCCCCTACCTTTTAGCTGACCTATGGGATGAAGAACCCTTAAGCCCTTGCTCTGAACCGCTTCTAATCTCCAGAGACATGACCGAATTAAAAAAACTTGCCCTTCAGGGCCATTCCTACTAAGTTCTAGAGCAGGAAGGATATCCATGGTTTTTAACCTCCAGGACTAAACTGTAAAGATAAAACCTTTCAATCAGGAAACTAAGTCATTGGTGGGGCAACTAGAGCTTGTTAGGACAGGACTGTCAGAGGGCTCAGATGACCTGGCTGCCACCAACATCTGATAGCCTCAACCCAAAGAAGTAACTGCAAAGCCAATCCTCAAAACCAGTAACCCTTTCAGGAATGCTTTTCCCAGTGTCTGAGGCATGGAGACCCCATTTGCCTCTTTTAGGTGTGGAGGTGGCCCCGTGCCGAGGTGAAGGCTGTCTTTGTGGGGCATGTAGGGCACTGGGTACAATCTCTTTGGATGGAGTTGCTGAGGATATATAAGCCCTGAGGACCTCTGGCTAGTACAAATCCCCTTAGCAGGGAGTTCGCTGAAAGCTCACACCTACTCATTATTTACAGAAAGGCAAAAACTGGCCAAACCTCAGGCTAGGTGGAGGCTGCCGTGCTTGTATGCAGGCCTGGGATGACATTTCCCCATGTCTCTGCAGGTAGAGGAGGGAGCAGACAGTTTCTTGCCTCTCCCCCATCATCCCCCAGCACTTCCCAGCCCCAGGCGTATGGCATTAGCAGGTCACTGAATCGGTCTTTTGAGCACAGGACAAAGTAGAAGGCAGTGTTGTATGGGGGCTGCATGCCAGGGAGGCTCCTCGACACATGCAGCTGGAAAAAAACAACTTGTTTTCTCTCACCTGATATTTTTTTCTATGCTGATGGAAAGCAAGATGAGCTGCTGTGTTTGAAAATAAGGAAACAAAGCTGTCTCCTGTAAGAAAACATTATATGAACGCTTAACTAAGTAACCTTGAATGTAACTAATAGGTAAATGAGTCAATTTTTCTTTCTTTCTGGTAATGTGTTTTCTCTCAATCTCACATTCAGCTGGGATGAGGGACTGGAGGAGCAATTTCTCTTCTTGCGCTAGTTTTATACCAGTGAGCACTAAGGCCATTAAAATTGTTTCTGCTTTCATCCCACTTTTAATCAAGCCAGGCCATAAAAGATTCAAAAAGGGGCTCACTTTTATACAAGTAATGAGAAAGTCCAGAGTTAATGCCAGCCATAAACTCAGAAGTGATATAATCCTCCCATTTGAGATTTAACCCAATCTCCAACTCAGTCCCTATGAGAATTGATATGAAAAATATACCCATGGTGGGCTTTTGAGCACTTTAGCTTGAGGTGTCTTTAAATATCAGCTGCTAGAAATATATCCATGGTCTGATCTTGTCTAGTGAGCCCCAGCAGGCAGGAACAAGCTGATCCCACCTTGGCAGGGCAGGAGAAGCTGTTTTGCATGGGGGATGCTCTCAGACTGTGACAAGAAAGAAGGGATCAACCTGTGTAAGCACTTAAATGTAGGTTTTGCTTGCTTACATTTGTCAGTGTGGTGGGCTCTGGAACGAGCTGAATTCACACAAATATGGCTCTTTCAGACAACTTTTAATACATATCCATGATTCTGACTACAAACCTGGCAAAAAAAAATTGAAAATACAGAATAAGTAAGTAATTTTTGCTCTCAGGTGTGTAAAAGATAGGGCTTGGTGCTGCAGCCACCCATTCCTGTATGCAGCAACTGAGCAAAAAATATTCCATCTTCTGCTTTCCTCTCCCTTGATTTCATTAAGATTTTCAAATTTACTGTTCAAAATGCCACTTTCAGTGGTGGTGCTAAGTAAGTCTACTGGTGCAAATCCAAAACAAACCCTCTGCTAACATGTTCAGATATTTTTCAATACATTCAGAGACCAAACTGGGCCCTAAGCACTCTGCAGCTTAGGTTCCCATCATGATGAACTGGCAAACTTCTTACTCTGTGCACAACACAATAAATGTAACTTTGGCATCCTAAATACAAAATTCCATGTACCCTGTACTCATAAATTTGGGCTCTTGTTTCTTACTACCTGCTCCAGAGTTGCAAAATTCCCAGCCTAAAAGGGTGCTGAGAGAGGATTACATCCAGGGTCCAAAAAGCCCACAGTTAAAGCTTTTGATAAAACAGTAATACACCAAAAAAACCCCAAAACAAAAAATAACCTAGCAAACCTCTCATTATTTGGCTTCTCTTTCCCAAGAGAAAGAAAGAAAAATGTAATACTAGACATACATTTAAGTACCATCCTGGCTTTTTCATACCACTTTATCATTGCTATGGCAACCAATGGGACTATTAGGAAGAGCGGATTAGGTCTGCAGATGAGGCAGGAGCAGAAGGAGCAGGTAGACTATGGAACTATGACCTCATTTGCATGAAAACAGCCTTTGTAACAGAAAGCCAAGGAAACCCCAATAAAGTAAGCATGGGATCATAGCAGCATGCTCTCCCAAAACAACATGGGAGACAGCAAGGAGGGTTATTCTGCAGTTCTGTGTGTGGGTGTGCATCACTGGGGCTACAATACAAAGGTCAGTGCATTTCCAGGGGCACAAAAACCAGAAAGATCAGGGCTGTTGACCACCTGGAATCTCCTCCCTGTCAGAGCACTCTTGGGAAGGGATCCCTGGCAGCTGTCAGGCCTGGTGTTGGCAATGTGCCTAATATCTTCAGCAGGCAGCAGTAATCATCACTTACTTTTATTTGTTCACTTACTGCTGGAGCCTCAGCTCTCAGCATCTGTGGTGCAACACAGACCTCTCCCACAAAACCCCATGGCTCTGTGTCATCCTTGCTTTCCTGCATTCCAGCAATAGCAGCCCCTATACAGATCCCTCCTTTGCCATCTGCTGCGCCACCTAAGCCCAGCCCACAGCCACCACTCTTTATTTAGTTAGGGGAACTGCCTGATATCCAGCTGTGCTGAATCACCTCTAGTTCTGCTAGTCAAGGGCACCCTACTGAAAGCAAATACATTCTGTCTCCAAACCCCTACCACGCTGTATACATGCAGGGGCATGGAAAAAAAAAAAGGTTTCAAACCAACAGGTTCACCTTTTTTTACAGCATGATGATATCATCACAACCAGCAAACATTTAACAGCACAACTCACATCTCTACAAAAATATTCCCTGCAACCACATTGGTACAACTACAGTCCCAAGTCTCCTTGTTTCCACTGGTATTCAACCAAAGTTCAGAGCAAAACACAGCTACCAGGTCAGCTCTAATATTCAAAATTACATTCAGATTTGGGTTTCTGGAAAGGCCAGCACTCAGTTCAAGGCTTCCTGAGGCTAGATTTCCTCAAGGGAAGGATTTGCAGGTTGTGATCACAAGTAGAAAGAAATGATGGTCTTTCAGAAGGCAAGTATTTGCTGGGTAACATGCAGATGCTCCTGCTCCTCTGACAGCATTGGTGATCCTCATGATCCAAGCACCACAGATCCAGCTGTGCTGGATTTAAAAGGTCAGGAGAAGCCATGGCCTGTGCTCAGGGTGCGGGGGAGATCTGGAGGGTTGCACTTTTGACTTGCAAGAAAAACTGTTAGGAAAGCCAACCAGGACAAAGAAGATGAAAAATCCCACAAGTTTTAACATCAGTGTAACCAGACACAAAAGATTCAGATAACGACACTTAGCTGCTTTCTGTGGCTATGAAAGTAGGTATTATTTTAATGACAGTATGCAACCAAATGAAACCTTTTTCTTTCCTTTCTAAGGCAGAAATTGATGTCTTTGATGCAGGACAACACTGAATGCAGAGATAATTTTTTGGAAGAGATTTGTGTAATGACTGTATAGGAAAACTGCACCTTGTTAAACATAAGTGTGGTTTATTCACTCACTGAAAGCAAAGGATGAAAATTATGATGACAACCACATGTTGCCAGATTCTAGACTGCATCACTCAGGAATAAAATTGAAAAAATTTCTTGTGGGCAGCTGGCTGACAAAGCCACACAGGTTACCTTGAATCATCTGCATGGTCTACCCAGCTGGAAGGGAAATGGATTCAACTGCTCCTCCAGATTTTGTGAATAACACTGTCACTCACCACGGCTCTGCCTGGCTGAAAGGGTTTGAGCAGCACTGCTTTAACTGGGATCATCTGTCTGCACAGGCAGCACCACCACCATGTATCTTCCTTGACTTCTGGTCTTTTCAATTTCATACCAAAATATTTTTGGTGTGTGCATTTTAGCAGGGGATTGGAGAGAATCCCCCACTGCTGAGCAGATGTGATAGAAGAGCAGTTTTGCTGAGAAAGGAGAATGGACCAGCTTACAAATTTAATTGGATGAACTATTCAATGCTTTAAAAATGTCCATACAACATCAGTATTTTCCAAATTAAATGTTTTCACTTTTTGTTCCAGAAGAGCGGCTGGTATAAAAGCTGACTTTGACTTTTTGTATTATTTCAACTTTTTATTAAAGTAGAAACAGAAATAATTTAGAAAAAGCACATCTGCGTCATAACAAAATGTTTCATTGCCTCTGACCCAGCAATTCCAAAATGTAGATTTTCTTGGGCTTTTTTTTGTTTGTTTCAGGAGGAATTACATGTACTGCTGTGTTTTCAATCTCAGTCCTGTTCCCTCCCTGTTTTGCCAGCAATGTGGCTCCCTTTCCACAAGGTAAGGGCACAGTGCTGTACTCCTGGATGCTCTGACTCCTGGATCACCCAACTTATCTGGTGGTTCACATCCACCATGAACCAGGTCACCATGAACCAGCTTCTCGTGTTCTTGACTTCAGACTGCCCTGCAGGGACAAGTGACAGCCAGGAAGAACATGGACCATTCCCTGAAGGTACAACAGTTGCTGAGCTATCAGGGGACATGGTTTAGCTTGGACACAAATGATGTGGTAAGAGTTCAGTCTTCCTCTAAGTGTCCACTAAAACAACCCCATAACACACTCTGCCTTACCCAAAGTGCAGTGCATAGCTCAGACTTGCGTGTCACTGGAATGGCCTCTCTGCAGTGATTTCAGTTTGTAAATTCTGGCTGGTTTTATACTTCACTCACTATTAACCTATTCCATTTTGCTCCCAGGGAAACAAAACTAGGTTTTAGGAGTCAAAGCTCTAGTTTTCTTTGAGACTTTCCTTACCAGCATTCCACTGTGTTCTTTTCTACAGGTAGAGCTTTCAAGTATTTAATGAATCCTGGTCTTCCATGTGTTCAAAATCTGTTCTAACAATAAATGCAATTATGACAAGCAAATTCACACATATTTGCTGGAGGACAACAGGTATTTTTAGTATTTTTCCAAGTTCCTTCCAACAAATGCTCTGACATTTAGATTTATCAAGCTCTGTTCTTATAATAGCCAACAGGATTCCAGTTAATAAACTTCAATAAACTTCCCTATTAAATTTCTCTCAAATAGGTTTGTTGTCACTTGCAGCATCTAATCTATTCATTGTGAAGCTATTAATACTGACTGCAGTGAAATGGAGTTTCAGCAAAGAGGCTGTTAAGCTCTGGGCCATCTTCTGCCACATGAAACATCCCATGCTTTTATGCAGAGACAGGGGAGCAAAAGTATTTCGTTGTCCCTTTTTGCCCCCTTCCTTTCTTTGGCAATCATTTCAGATGACAAACCTCTGCTGGATTATAATCTGCAGGCCATGTTCAAAACACACAGCTAGTCCACACCCATTTATAAGTATTTGTCCACTCATTAATAACTTTTTCACTGCCTGGAGCAGAAACACTGTTCCAGGATGGGCCATTTATTTGTAACACCACTACCCCTTACAAGGGTTTGCACCACATTGTATCTCAACTGTACAAACATGCCTTATCCCCAGTTGTTCCTGTTCATGATTACTTCTCACTAAACCTGAGGCATCATCCAAGATGTGCAGAGAGCCCTGCCTGTGGTGAAAACTGGACCATGCTTCCAGGAATCTATAAAAGCAGCTATGCTTTCTTCCTTCCTCCTTCACAGTCACCATATTAAGCCTGCTCTGCAGCAATACTCTTCCAGATCTAATACTCCCCAAAGCCTGCTCTGATTTCAGAAATTGCCTTGCCCTTACTTTTCCTCTTTAAAGCTGATCCACCTAATGACTGAACTTCCAATTATATGGCTGTCAATCCTAAAATCAAAGCCAGTTCATAATATCTCCCAGAGGAAGAATGTCATGTCACTCACTGAAATCACTGCAACAAATCTCAGCTAACTCAGTCCCAGGCAGCAGAGAGGCAAATAAACCAGGAGAATATCAACAATGAGATTAATTTTGCACATAGGCAGAAATAAGAGTTAAAATCCCTAAGTTTTGATCCTTAATGCAGAAAATAATAATTTTTCTAGCATAAATTGTACAGCTGATTGAGGGGGGGAGAGATAAAAAAACCACCAGAAGCAATCTGCTAGTCCAAAAGGCTGATGACTTTCCCTTGCACAGAGAAAATATTCCTCTGCTGTCACCTACTTGGAACTTCTCTTTACTTCATATGTGATTATCAGGATGGGTCATTTTGAGGCCAGTTGCTGACATTTAGCCAAACCAACAGTTGCTTAACGGGGTTACAGAGATTTTTTTGGCTTACAAACAGCAATCCCTTGTGACAGAACTGGTGCAATGGCACGTGGATTACTCCCTCCAAATACAGCCTCCATCTGGGCAGTGGGTCCCAGGAAGGGGTATCCATGGGGTCAGGGGAGGGTAACTGTGTCTGTAGGAGTCACAAGAGGGAACAGAAGAAGCAGAAGGCTGGGGGGGATGAAGCCAAAGAGCTTCATCAGGAAAATGCCTAATGGTGGTGGGGAGATGGGGAGGTAAACAAACAGCCTCCTGCAGTGGGTAAACTGGAAGTTTTGAAGTGCTGATATAAATGGACTATGCTATTTCTTTTGCAGGCTGTTCCTGGAGGTGTGAGCACTAACACAAGCACCCAGGGTGCTGGGACAGTAAGCACCCTTGAACACCAATCTGCCCCATGAAGAGGAGGAGCTGCGGCATTCGAGCAGCTGTGGATGGATGAGATGCTGGAAAACAGGCCACAGGCTGCCTTTGCATTAGCAGGGAAGTGCTGTCGGGGAGTCTACCCTGCTTCTTATCCCCTGATTTCCACCAAACAACCAGCACCTCCAAAAACCCCCTTCTCAAGTAGCAGCCTTGACTTAAAAAAAACAGAAACTGAACATCTAATCATATTCCAGAGGGGGAAGAGACTGGTAATGCTGCTGCTGTTTGTGGCTAAACCACAGACCTTCAGGCTCCAGAAGCGACGGACCCCTTGAAACACAGAATAAATTTCCCAGGACTAAGGGCTTTGCAATGTGAAGGGTGATGCTCAAGGGCAAGGACGGCTGCATCCCTCAGGTTCATGCAGCAGGTTGCCCCTGCCAACTCAGCAATGGTCAGCACAGACAACATTAGGCACTGACACCTCTCAGCACTCTGCACAAGGGGACAGGTTTGGGGGGAGTGCCTTGTTTTAGATGTGAAGCAATGACAGTGAAGAAGTGAGATTTGCACGTTGACAGATGATGGTCTCTGAATGGTCACTGAGGCTGCTGTCCCTGCCAGAGGCCACCCAGGTTCAGCTTTGATAATTCCTCTGCATTTACATCCATCAAGCCCTGAGCATGACTGAAAACAGAGCTCAAAGCTTTTAAAGCATCTGCAGGGGGTGTTCAGTTTTTAACAGGCGCGGCTCCTGCTCTGCACCACATACCCAGCTGTGCAGTGATGGTACTCACAAGACCAAAGTGTCTGCAGAAGATGGACACTTTTCTTTAGTCCAATTGTCTTTGAGCTATTAAGTGCTCAGAAACCAAGAATAATGTGCATTTTTATACGCATGAATATTTTGGTGAGTTCCCTTCAGGTATCTACAGATGCATTAATGAACAAGGAGAGCAACCGCAGGCATCTTGGACATCCTGTGAGTCCTCTGCACTGAACCTGCTTACCCCAGAACCACAAGAAATAATGGGAAAAAAGGTGACCATTAACACTGCTGCCAACATGCATGCTCATATATCCACAACTCATTAATTTAAAATGTGTAAGTGCCCACACCCTAAAATGACCTCTCTGAAAGAAATGACATGAAAGCTGACTGAGTTAACAGGAGAAACTGGGGCACTGTTTGCTGCCAACTGTAAAAAATACAACAAATGCAAAGAAAATGGAGGAAGTATCTATTCTCTAATATCTTCAAGCCACAAAAAAAGCCATAGGTGTTAGAGAAGGTAAAAAGTGTGTAGACTGACTGTGATAGATCATTTGGTGGTGTCCTCTGAATATCCTACCAAGATGAGCAGAGGCTTCCACCTCTCCTAGAACTTGGCTATTTGTTTTACATGCAACATAAATTTAGCAGAAATCTCTGTCACGCTGGTCACATTAATCCATCAAGGAGGAAACAAGCATCTTGAGAAAGGCTGATGCATAACAACAGTAGCACTTCCACTGTCCAAATCTCCACCTTCTCTCTGCTTCAGCTAGGCAGCAAAGGGTCAGCACTGGCAAATGGGTTATAATGAGCAGCAATTGCACTTTGAAGTGTACCAAGGATGGGCTTTGAGATCCCTGGGGAATCCAAATTCTGCTCCTTCCTTTTTTTTTCTTTTTCCCTCTTCCCCTGCTTGCCTGTGCTTTTTAGCACACCAAATTCCACCCTGTTTTCACTGCTGTATTGGCCAGTTATGCCCACACCATGGCACCCACCACCCCTGCAGACAGCTAAACTGAAACTTCTTCATCTTGCAGCACTGAGACACATCCAGCAACCCTCATCTCTCAGCAGAAGAGGCAGATTTGGTGGCCAAAACCTGACTTACTGCAGTGTCTCAGGGCTAACCTATACCTCCTGTCTTCCAGAGTGACAGTCTCCTACCAAAGGAAGAATTTAACCTTCTACTGGTGTTTTCTAAATAACTGCTTCTGAAAAATGCAGGAAAGTAAATCCACCTGAAAACAATTCTGCAACACACACAGCTGTCCCTGCTGAATTCACAGTGCAGATATGATTTCAGCCTGGAAGTCACAGCTTAATTATATTTTTGGGTGAGTGGAAGGAATTTGATGGGAGATTTCATTTAGGAAACAATCAGATCTCGGTTGGGCTAGAAATCAGGATATTAATGTTCTTCATTTTAATTTTCCTCTCTGACTCAGATTCCCACTGTTTGAATTTGAGCTCAATTTGTTCTGTTCATTATGAAGAAATCCACATGAATTTGACATTAAACTGCTTACCTCTGAAAACAGTAGCAATAATTTCCCTTTTTCCTGTGTGTGTTTCAGATTAAGTCATTGTGGTTGACATAAAAACACAGAGGAGAAATAATAAAGCGAAGGGAAATCAAGTATTTATTCTGGAACGCTACCCAGAAGAGGAAACATGCAACAGCACTTATGCATTGGGAAGAAAAAGCAAGGGGGACTGACAAACATACCCTCATTTCCATATCCCATTTAAGCCCATTTGCATGGGAGCAAACAGGGAATGAACACAGCTTTCCTAGTCAGGAATAATATCTGTTGTGCAAATACTGGGGATCCGAGGGCTTTGTGATGACCCTGATGGGGTTTGCTGGCAAGGGCCTTCTCCCCATGAGTGGACCCTTAGGGCCACATGGATAAATTTGTATTCAAGACTTACCATCCTTCAGGAAGAGCTGCCAGGGGTCCTGGGCTCCCACCGCAACAGCTTTTGAGGTCCTTACGGCCCCCATAGGCCTTGGTGATCTTGATGAGATCCACCAGAAGCCACAGCCCTGCTGGCTCTGGGCACCCAGTCCTTGCCTTGTGGACCTTGGACCTGCCTTGTAGCTCACTTTCCAGCCCTGTCTCTGCCAGGATCTCCTGGTGGTCTGGAGCAGGTTCATCCCCTCGCCTTGTCCAGGCTTAATCCCCTGTGGCCCAATGAACCATCACTGAGGGTCTGGATGGTGCTTGACTCTTCCTCAGCTCCCAGGTGTTCTCCCTCATGACACGGCTCTGCTCTTACAGCTCCCTGCTGTTTCTTTTCTTTCACATGACTGGAGAAGCCATGCAGACCCCCAGGAAGAGCCTCCAGGAAACCTCCATGGATGAGGGTGGTGGGGATGCTGAGCAGTGCTTTGGGAATGGATGGACATAAAGCATATATACATATATATATATATAGCCAAAGGACAGGAGGTCTACACACTCCTGTTCCTATAGCAGGACTGCTATTGGGATAAACTATTAAATTTGCTCTCTAGTTTATAAACTAAGAGTCAGTGCACTAATTACAGCAGGAGAACAGCACTTGACCCAACAAAACACACTTCTGGAGCAGTTTCTCTTCTCTATGAAATCTGGTGGCTTTACCCCTAGTCCAGTTATTTCCCTGAAGAGGGAAAAACTACTATGTGCTAACTTGAATTGATATACACAACTCCACCTGAGCATTTTCCTTTTACAAAACACTGCCCTGCACCAGTGACACAGTCCTTTGTCTCTGCTGCTCTTGAGCCTCACCAAAACAAGGAACAGGCCCTTCTTGAACAGATAACTTCCACTTTTCCTCTGAAAAAAAAATCATACCACCATCTCCCTTCCCCTAGCTTGAAAACCTGAAGGGCAACAAAGCACCACATAGTTCATAAGGATTTTTTTTTCTCACCCAGTTGTCTCATATCCAAAGAGAGACAGTAATTACTGTATTGCCTCTCATCTAAGACATGGATAAAAATAGGCTGGTGTCACATTGCTGTTTCGTGCTATGACTGCTTGTTTGCAAGGCTGGCTGAGCTATCCCAGAGCTTTTTGACATTAAAACTCCAAAGGTACAAAAAGATCTATCCCTCACGATCCTGAGGTGGCCAACTGGATGCACCCAAAGCTCAGGCAAGCTCTGTTGCTTTTCCTTCATACATTCCACTTTTGAGCCTGCAAAGCACTGAACTCCAGCAAACAGTCCATCCTACAGGCACTCTTTTTGTACTACTTTTTCAGCACTGCATCCAGTGCCTGTATTAAGATCACACACCAAACATCCTGCAGGAAAAGGGAAGCTTCTTTTTCCTACTTATGAGGTAATCAGCTTGGTTCAGCTTTTATACCTCTGAAGCTTTCAGCACTAGG
This sequence comes from Emberiza elegans, assembly GCA_024865655.1. Taxonomy (NCBI): domain Eukaryota; kingdom Metazoa; phylum Chordata; class Aves; order Passeriformes; family Fringillidae; genus Emberiza; species Emberiza elegans. Next base: position 6,094,365 of record JALJVW010000068.1, on the reverse strand, counting down.
AAAATAAATGTAGAGCACAGGTTGGATGTGAAATACACTGAAGAAGTATGCAGCCAGACCCAGGGTGTGAAAAATTGGACAGAGTTGCAGAGTGGGAATGCAAGGAGCAGAATTCCCCCTGGATCCTGAAACTGAGACCATGATCATGGGCTGGACAGGCATGCTCTCCATTCAACAGTAAAAAAGGAAACCCACAGCCAGTTTCTCTTCCTTTCCTCCTGATTTCAGTGGTACAAGAACCCCAAATTTACATCACTACGAAGCCATAATGAGCAGTAAGGGGAAACAAAGGCAGACATACTTTTTATTAATCAATAATTAGATGCTACCTTCAGGAAATATCTGAAATAGTCCTATATGCCTTAGGATGGAGTAAAGTTTTCATTACAGAACACATTACATCAGGCATATTTGGGGTTTTGCCTGAAATTCCTGGTGTGATAAATTCAAATGAGTAACATTATGGTCAATTACCCTGGCAGGGAGAGTGGGGACTAGAAGATAAAAGAGAATATGAAGCTGAAAGAGCCATAAGCAGTGTGTTAGCTGCTAAATCAGAAAAGGACACAGCCGTATGTCCAAAGGAGGGATGCACTAACACAGACACCATATTCCAGACTGATGCCCAGGAGGTTCATGAAGGAAGAAGGGGATGTCACAGACAAAAAGCAGCTCATCATACAGGAAATATGGAGAGCTAGAGCAGTCTTGCCTGGATGTTCAGGCAAGCTCTGTTGCTTTTCCTTCATACATTCCACTTTTGAGCCTGCAAAGCACTGAACTCCAGCAAACAGTCCATCCTACAGGCACTCTTTTTGTACTACTTTTTCAGCACTGCATCCAGTGCCTGTATTAAGATCACACACCAAACATCCTGCAGGAAAAGGGAAGCTTCTTTTTCCTACTTATGAGGTAATCAGCTTGGTTCAGCTTTTATACCTCTGAAGCTTTCAGCACTAGGAAAATAAATGTAGAGCACAGGTTGGATGTGAAATACACTGAAGAAGTATGCAGCCAGACCCAGGGTGTGAAAAATTGGACAGAGTTGCAGAGTGGGAATGCAAGGAGCAGAATTCCCCCTGGATCCTGAAACTGAGACCATGATCATGGGCTGGACAGGCATGCTCTCCATTCAACAGTAAAAAAGGAAACCCACAGCCAGTTTCTCTTCCTTTCCTCCTGATTTCAGTGGTACAAGAACCCCAAATTTACATCACTACGAAGCCATAATGAGCAGTAAGGGGAAACAAAGGCAGACATACTTTTTATTAATCAATAATTAGATGCTACCTTCAGGAAATATCTGAAATAGTCCTATATGCCTTAGGATGGAGTAAAGTTTTCATTACAGAACACATTACATCAGGCATATTTGGGGTTTTGCCTGAAATTCCTGGTGTGATAAATTCAAATGAGTAACATTATGGTCAATTACCCTGGCAGGGAGAGTGGGGACTAGAAGATAAAAGAGAATATGAAGCTGAAAGAGCCATAAGCAGTGTGTTAGCTGCTAAATCAGAAAAGGACACAGCCATATGTCCAAAGGAGGGATGCACTAACACAGACACCATATTCCAGACTGATGCCCAGGAGGTTCATGAAGGAAGAAGGGATGTCACAGACAAAAGCAGCTCATCATACAGGAAATATGGAGAGCTAGAGCAGTCTTGCCTGGGATGTTATCATATGGCAGGAGGTTGTGAATATGATGAATGGTATCAGGGAAAAAACAGGTTTCAATGAGAGAGTACCCCAGTTAGAGGGCTAGTTTCTGCTCCCCAGCAGAAATGCTAAAACTCAGTGCTGGCCCAGGACATGGAGAAGTGGAGTTAAGCTCCAAGACCCGGATGCTAGGACAATTCTGGGGACAAAGGGTCATTTTCTTCCTGCTTTAGAACACAGACTGCTCTCTGAAAGCTCTGGGGAAATTGCCAGAACACACAGAATGTTTAACTTGGGATAATACAGGCAATTTTGTGCAAAAGGTGTCTAGGCTGGGAGGGCTGGAGTGGGAGTTTTGAACAGGAATAAGACCCTGCTGTATCAACCTCAGGCAAGGAAAGCTACTGATCATACAGTTCAAGGCTCACATTTGAATCCTCTGAGTCTCAACAGCATGCTTGTAAATAAAACATTGATGAAACGGCTCCTTTAAAGATGAATATATATGTGAATATTAGGAGTAAGACAAGAACTGTGAAAAACACATTGCCCCACTGCTCTGTTCTGGCTGCAGTTCTCTGTAGAGTTTTCTCTGTGGAAAGCCCTAAGACCTCAAATGTTGCTTTTCAGCTGAAATAAACAGGATAAAGGGAGAAATACCTGGAGAGAATACTGTTGATGTCAGGTGTTTTTCCATGTGGAACTGACCACCTGCTGCTTTGGAGATGCCATCTCCCATAGACATATTTTTAACCTCTACTTTGCAAATACTTCTGCTTACCAGACAAAATCCCCCAAAACCCAACAACAACAAATATTGTGCCTGCCTGTGTGAAAAAGAGGGAGGATGACTGTAGAACTGTAAAACTTCATCAAGTCACTTCAGTGTTCCACCTAAAAGGCTTCCCTTCTAAAACACTTATCAGACTGCTTCTGTAGCCTGTAGAGAGATTCTGGCCCTTCAGGTGATTCACCTCATCCAGTGTTACACAAGGAAAATATCTGGAGAAAACATGCTTCGAAGATGCTTCCCCTGCCAGTTCATTTCCCAACTGACCTTTAAATAACAGGCACATATTGTAACAGGCTCTCACCACACTGGGATGAATATTGTCCACTTGAAACCTCTTCACTTGTCCCAGCTGACAGACATACTCGCCTCTTGGCACAGGAAAAAAAGTGCACAACCAAAAAAGGAGAGACTCCTTTCTTTTTCTAGCGAGGCCAGAAGATCCTGTTTGCTAAAACACAGCCCTTGGTAACCTCAGCTGCATCAGAGAGCAAGTTCAATTCTGTGCTAACTAGAGGAGCAAACATTCCATGCATCAACACATTTTGGTTTGCCTCTGAGATGGAGCAGTGGGATGGATGGTTGAGGAAAACAGTGGCTCTTGCTGGAAACTCTGTGTGACAAACAATCCTCCCCTCCATTAGACCCAGGCTGCTGCTCTGCAGTCTTTAATGCGGAGACAGAGAGAGATGTGAGGGCGATGTATGTGGATAAATCAGGCATTTGCAGAAATGGAATCTTATAGTCAACTTTATTAATGAATCTTCAGCGCAAAGGGATAATATCCTGGCACAAAAAAAGACCAGTAAGTTGAAGAACACTACAACTCCATGTTACACTGCCTTCCCCCTCTGCACTGATTCGGGCAGTGTGTATAATGCTCAGAGAACAGCATCATATACCCCTAGCTCCCCCACCACTCAGCACTCAATATTACTCAGCATAGTCAAAATCTTTCCAACCTATCCTCAGGCAAAACTCACCCTAAAATCAGTGGGAATTCAGTGAGAATAAAGACTGAATAGGAACTAAAGTCCCAACTCAATTCTCAGTTGAGCTTTGCAGACCAACCATCAGGATTGGAAATACGTTTGAATTTCATCATCATGAGAGAACAGCTAGGCCCAGTAATCCCAATTCTACCCTTTCTTAATTTCACCATCAACTGGACAGATAACACAAAACAGAGTTTGGCATCTGGTTGCTCAGGGTTAATTCATGAAGTAGCTGTATGGAAGAGAAAGGAAACAACCTCTGAGGCTCTTTTTCTGGTATTCTGTTACTGCTGCTTTCCTACAACTCCCTGAAAAACACTTGGTTTAAAAAAGCTGTTCATATTTCCCCTTGTGCCAGACACCACATTTTGTTTGGCATATACATTTCTGATAGCCTTTCCTCCACAGATGTCTATAAAGTTCACATCAGTCAGTTCTTCAAACTAGGTATATTAACAGCAACACAGCCAATTTTGTTCCAAGCACAGTTTCTCCTTACGTCTATGTTCTGCAGTTCACTTTTGCTTCTGTAAAGATGACAGTATTGCTACATATGCAGGACAATCAGGATTCCTGTGATGCTTAACACAGGCTGTACAGTGCTGTAATGGCCCATTTTCACTGTCAGCAACGAGGCCTGACACGTCAGCAGCTTCTGGCACTAGCAGCTTTCTGAGGGAAAGGGGAGATATCAACCTAATTTCATTTCTCTCTTTCACTTTTTCCAACTTCCTTCCAGAAATGAAAATTCTTGAAAATGCACGCGTAGAAATAAAGAAAGAAAAGAAAAAGAAGGCAACAACCACCATAACATCTCCTCCCATTTATCACTGTAACATTTCTTGGGTGGTAGAACAGGGTCCAGTGACGTTTGGAGTGAGGAGGAAAAGGCAGGGGGAAAAGAGGCAATACATTTCAGACTCCTTAAAGCCATCAGAAGAGTTAGAGATATGAAAAACCGTTTATAATTACCTCTGTTGAGTGAAGCTGAACTGTTTATATCTCCAGTAATAAAGGAAGACTCGGACTGCTTTCGAACTGTGTCATTCCACATCCTACGAATCCGGCTCTGAAGAGGGATTGAAGCACAGCAGGCAATGAATTTTTAGCAGCTGTAGAGAGGTTTCTTTCTGCCTCACTAAGGATGGCTACTGGCATGTCTAGCTCAGGATGAGACTTGCTTCTAGCCAGCGGTAAGCAGGCAGTTGCTGTTTTGTTGTAACCTGCCTCATGCATGCCAGACCCTGCCAGACTTACTTCGTAACACAAATGCCTACCTCAAAGAAAAAGTGTATAATTAAATTGCTTACATTTTAATTAAAAAAAAAATCATGCATGAGAGAAACTCATACCCCATGCCAGCTGCAGGTTTACCAATATAGCACCAAATAATGGAAAAATAACCCACACACAGAAGCACGTGTGCTTCTTACACTCAGGCAACTTGTTTCTCATTTTTTGTGAAGAGCAACAGAAGATTTGATCGGTATCTTGGTGTCCCTGAATGAACAAAAGTTTTCTATAGCTATTTTCCATCTTGGGGATTTTAGGGGGGCAAAAAAATTCCCCACAAATGAGCGACTTCTGTTCCCATACTGAAAAATCTGTGATGATTTTGCCATCTGTGGTATAGCTTCTGCTACTGGCAAAAGTGTCCTGAATATGTTGGCCTTCTGTTTTGCTCCTCAAATATGCTGTGAAGTATCTGCCTCTGTGGCATTTACATCACTGTCTCACTCCTCCCCAACCAGACCTTGCAAAAAATATCAAAAAATCAGCCAAAATGCATCTTGTGAGCAGTTCAATCCCAATTCCTGCATGAAGGTGTCTGGAGAACCCAGGTGTCCCAGGGAAACTCTCCCTCACCTCACATCTGTGACTCTGATGGATGTTTTCCCTGGCTGTGTGAAAGTGATGGTAGGTGGTCTGGGGGGCTGGGAAGCCTTTTTCCCATTGTGACAGACCATGTTTTTCTTAAGTGCCAAAAATCCAGTGGTTTCCATAGTGAGATTTTAGCCATGAGAGATTTACCAAGGCCTAATCATATGGTCCCAGACTGAAAAGTCCTAGATTACTCATTAACCATGGCATAACAGCATCTCCTAATAATGCATTAGCCCTCTATAAATGGAAGTACCATGTGACATAAGGCCCATGATCTTTTAGAGTAATTATTTTTCACCTGGACATTTAATTTATTGCATTTCTTTGACATGATACATTGTATATTAATTTTCTTTTTCCTATGTGCTTCTCAGAGAATAAAGGGATCTTAGAAGCTTTCCTCCTCATGGTCTTCTTTATTTCAAAGTTAGGAGCCAATGTTTTCAACAACACAGGCTGATCTCCATCTATTATCCATCACCTGTGTGAAGTTTCTCCTGGCTACAATAGGAACTTCCATCCTTTCAAGGACACACTTCTGCAGGCAAAATAAGACCCAGTTCACCCTCAAAAGGGCTTGTTCTGTTGTGCTGGGACTGGAGAGAGGGGGGGACCACTGAAGTCAACCCTTCTTGGAGAGAAGGGCACCAGCACAGAAGCTAAGTTTTGTAATACCAGAGGCTTTCAAATCAGCCACCTAAATGCTGCTGGGTATTTTGGGTTTTGGACGTTACTGGGATTTGATGGCCTGCTGGAGAGAGGTTCTATATTCTACTGCTTTTATTTGCTCTGCATAGCTACCAGACCTTTGAAAACACCGAAGCAGAGCTTTTGGATGACATCTTGGAAACCACTGCAAATAAATAATGATTTGCTCCAAGACATAAATTGCAAATTAGGTTTTCCTGGAAAGTTATAAGCTGTTACTCGCTGCATGTCTTTTATAATTTAATAGTGGGACTGTCATGTATAATTACTTCCATTACTAATACTGAATAAATTTGTGTTTGGTTTCTATTGATTAAGAAATAAGCTTCTTCATTTTATATGAACTCTTCATCCATAAATCTGCATCTCTACACACAAGTTAGCTTCAAAACTGCTAAGTGTGCAAACTGCACAAAACCTGAATTTTCAGGTGAACAAAGGCAACAAATCTAGTAGCTTAGTGAGACAGTCTGACCCCAATGGCTTTCCCTAAGAGGTCTATAAGCTAAGACAAATTGTGTGAGGCACAGAACAGACCAAACCACCGCATGTCAGAAAGCCAGCTCTTTCACTGGGAAGTCTGCTACAAGACACTTGCAGCCTTTAAATTTTTTTACAAGAAAAACACTCGGGGCTTATAGCATCATTCTTGTACATGTTAATAGTTAATAGTGACAACCCTCATCTCATGATTAAAGGATGTACTGGAATGTAGCACAGCTGACAAAATGTTCCCACCTCCTGCTTCCCATGGAGAGCAGGCAGGACACCTCAGGTGATAACTACCCACCTGCCTCTGGAAGGCAAGTCTGCACATTTATTCCCAACAGATCTATTCAGAAGGTTCTTGGAGAGGCATTTAATTGCCAACACATCTCAGGGGAAACCGCTGTGTCGAGTTCAAGTCTGGAAGTGAGGGAAATCTCTGCAGGTGCACTGGGGAGTGGCCTAGGGCAGCTCCTTTGGTGCCGAGAGGAGCTTTCCTCCCAAAATAGCTCAGAAGGGACTTGGCATGGCATTGGGACACAGACAAAAAGCGTGGGTTACCTGTGAGCCTGTGGAATATCTTCCAGGTGTCCTTGACCCCGAGGTTTTTCCTGAGCCGATGGAGCTGTCTGTACTTTTCCCACTACAGCAGTGTGTGCGCAGGCATTTCCCGTACTCCTTACGGACCTGGCCAAGCAAAGAGCGGTGGTGGTAAGCAGGCAGCCCCTCCTCCAGCCCACTGCCTTCTGACTGTCAGCACAGCCCCTGACTTTTCCTCAGTGTTTCACTGAAACAAGCCCTGCTGCAGTGTGTGGGAAAGCAGGCCATTGCCCCTTGCAGCTGAGCTCCTGGCTGAGGATGCCACAAGAGGCTGCTCCCATGCGGCAAAGCTGCTCGTGGGCACCAGCCGGCTACAGCATCCTCTGAGGAACATCAAAGGAGCATGGGAAAAAGTGCAGGTAACACTATTTATGACTGAAAATTAATATTGTTGTAGATTTGATATAAACTAGCATATTGGCTCATCAAGGTACTAAAAGTTATTGCTTCTGGCAGGGGACTAAGAAGAATTCCAAGAGAAACATATGAAAGGTATTGATTTTTTAATAAAAAAAAAATGTTTCTTGCAGTCAAATTGAAATCTGAGGAAACAGCAGAACCAGCAGCATTAGAGATTATATTCCCAATGCTCAGGGATGGCTGGAGCCTGCTTTTCCACAGCACTATGCAAGACAGTCATGCTTTAAATGGGCATTGCAGTGAAACCCATGCCACCTCCTTTGCTTCAGAGGAGCTACGCTGACTTGTGCCAGGACAGGATCTAACCTTCCACCAAGCCTCAGGTGTGACTTTTTATGGGCAGCAATACCCAGAAACTGGATGGGAGTGGGCTGAAGGTGAGCAGACTGTACTGAAGAGCCAAAAGAGGGTCATGTTACCATTGACACAAAAAAAGCCCCCAAACCATCACACATATCCAAACCACCACTTGAAATTCCCTGAAGCACACGGTTAGCTGCACAACTTTGCCAAACTCTCCATGAGCATTTCACAACTCTGTGAAGCAACTGTTTAAATAGCAAATTGCAGCTTTTTCATTAGGCTCTTCCTTAAGCGCTTGAGACAAACACATACCACAAGTGCCCAATGTGCTCGAGTGCCTAATCAATCCTTTGCTGAGAGAAAATAATTCAATTGCTTTAATTAGCCACCCACTGCTCGCCTCTCTGCAGCGCTTTTGCCGATTTTCTAGGCCATGATAGATAGGAAAGGAAATTTTTTTTTCTCCTTTTAAACAATACCTCCCTCAGCTCTTAGGTCAGAGAGGTGCATCCATCCCACATCAAGGTACCCAGCTGCATTCTCCTTCCCTCTGTGCAGCCGTAAATCAGGAACAATTCCACCGTCATCAGTGGTGATTTAAGGATGTAAATTGGCTTAAGACAGAAAAGAGAATGGTTCTGTCATGCTGACTGAGAACTCCACAAGGCAAGGAGGCTGTGGAGCAGTGCAGGGATGCTGGGTTAGGAACTGACCCTTTGTGGGGTGCATTTGAGCCAAGAGGATGCACGAAGGGTGCAGAAGAAAAATTCAAACTCCTCACAGAGAAGCACCTGCAGGTTTAATAAGCAATGGTGATGCTTCCTACACTCTTAATATCATCTAGCCTGGAAACTCTCCTGCTGAAAGGTTTGGGATTATCAGCAGGAAGTTGCATCTAGATAAAGCTTTAAAGCATCTTAAGATGGACGAATTTGAGATGCAACAACAAGGACAAAACTCTTAACCCCAAAAGTCTTCGGTTTCAAGAATGACATTTGCACACAGCTCTGTAGATCCTTACAGAGGCATCACTTGCAGGGCTCACTTTTTATAATTTTGATTATGTTCTCATGGGCCAGATCTCCCTTGCCTGTATAGGAAAATGTGAGTAACAGAGGAGCAAGCCTCTGGCTCTCAGATTGAGGACAGATCTCAACACAGACCTGACTTTACTCAATAAGCCATTTCACCAAAAGTTACTGGTTACCCTGAGAAACTGGCACCAGTGTACCCACATAAAGTCTTCCCTACTGGTTCAGTAAACTTTTGAAACTAAAATGTACATAGCAATTTATCAGCAGACATGCACAGAATTGGAGAGCTCTGTATAACAAAATTTAAGTAGAGAACAAAAAGGTTCTCAAAAATACTTATTACTGATAGTCAGGGGCTGTAAATTTGATCTACATAAACACAGAATTTTTATTCTGTTGTGTTTACTTTTTCCCCCCTGGAGTTTATCTAAGTTACTCCACTGTTATCTTGCAAATGTTAATTGGGGCATACTTCAATTGCCACCAAGAAGCACTTGCTGTGCTTGCTTTGAGGAAGATTTCCAAAATACCGCATCAGACCCAAGCAATACAAAGGCTAATGAACCACTGCAGAACACAGGTCCTTCACTTCTTAAAAAAACCAGGGGAAGCAGCCCCTATTACATCCCATCAACCCACATATGCTGCCACGGAAAGGGGCAATTTCCTGCAGGGGCTGCAAATGAGGATGTAAAGCTCCACTTTGCTGTGAGCACTCAGCCACGGGAGCACTTTCTGGATGCTGGTGGATTCTCTCCCCTCTCACGCTGGCATGCAAGGAAGGAGAATCTGGCTGACAGCAGGGAAAGCCCTGACAGCAGGACCCTGCAAACTGACAGCTGCCTTTTCCCTTGTCTCTGACACATCTGCCAGGGCCCTGGCTGCTGAAATGCCGCTGCCACGTGTCCTTGTTAGAACCTCACTCCCCAGCACCTCACTGGTTTCCAGTCTAAATACCACCCTTATTAGGTGCACAGAGATAAATGTGTGTGATAGGAATTCAGGGCACACAGACGGTGCTACGCTGTGGTTGTTAGGCAACAAAACACCTCGTTACCACCTCTCTTGCTGCTGGGAACCATCATCTTACCTTTTTCTGGAGGACACAATGGAAAATGAATATAAACATTCCCTGCAGAGAATTGAATATGGTGAAGAGATACGCCATGATGACTGTGCTTTCATTAATATACATGAGTCCGAATGCCCAGGTCAGTCCTAATAGGCAGAGCAGGGCTATTGCACCTATAACCCAGGACCTGTCAGGAGAAACAAAAAAAAAAAAAAAAAAAAAAAAAAAAAAAAAAAAAAAAAAGAATGGGATTGGTTTTTCATCCACACAAAAGAAGGCATGTGTCTACAGGCAGGAAGATTTTGCCCCTGGTTTTAGCAAGAAGAAAATAGCATATCAAAATAAATCACAGGGAGCTTTTGTCTTCAAGCTGAATGCAGTTTACAAATCTTCAAGCTTGAGGAAATACAAGGAAATGGAAGTGTTATGAGCATAGAAATTTATCATAACCAAAGCACATTTGTAACCACAATGTCTCTTTTTTAAATATGTAAAAGCAGTGTGCATGTAAATGACATGTAGATGTTATTTCTGCAAATGGAGGGAAAGAAAATAAACCAAATGAAATGACAACTCTGATTGTCACTTTTTTTAGTGTCCACTGGTTTCACAGGACTGCCAGCTGGATTAGCTTCTTTATTTACACTTAACACCAAGACACATGTATTGCTGCATTTTAGCTAGTCTCCCATATGCCTGTAAACCAGATAAACAGCTACAGGCAGGTGGGCAAGCCTTCCCTGCTTGCCAGATCCACTCCACACAAGGATGTTCTTTGCAATGCTGCTTCACACTTCTTCCACCCTGCGACGAGGGGAAGTGTGTGCACTCGTACAGGCACTCACACACTACATTTGCTAACGTGGGAGCTGCTGCCACACTTCTGCCTGGAGAAAAGGAGGGGCAATCCTTCTTCATGTGGGCCGTAAAACTAAAATTATCACTTGCTCCACTTCAGGAGGGCAGTGGGAGTAGAGGTGTAGTAGAGGTGTGCTTGGCCCCAAATGTTGTTCCAACAAACAGGGGGAGCAGGAGGTTTTTGCTTGCTTTCTCCCACTGACTTTCTACCTGGACAACAGAGCTGGGGACATGGGATGCCTGCTGCATCTTAGGGTTTTTGGGTGTTTTCAGGAAAGCTGGAAGCTCTACTGGGATGGCAGGAGGAGTAATCCATGTTCTCCTGCTAAATAACATTTAGTCATCTCCTAAATTACCCTCTCAAAGACTGATCTTCAAACAGCAGGACAAGAGAAGAAGTGTGAGAAGCAGTGTGGGAACTCTGTCCTGCTCCTAGCCTAGTTTTCACATTATGTATTACCTACAACTTTAAAGGAATTGCTGCTGCACAGGGGAGGGAGTCGACTTCTATCTGGGAAGCAAGCAGCACCTTGAATATCTGTTTGCCCTTTACCCAAAGGCTTTGGTCTTCTTCTGCCATCCCTTGTTATCATTAGGGGCAACATCAAGAAAATGAATGCATTGATATCCAATCTTTGCACCCCTTCCTCCCTGTTTAGCCCTTCTATATCCCAAATCAGACAAGACTGCAGTGAGCCAGCACCTCTGCTTCCTTGTGTGCCCCAAGGTCCCTTAGGGGGTCTAGGAGGGCTCGCAGGGACAAAGACCTGCCTATGTCTCCAAGCCCCTTCAGCCTTCTGGGAATGTGGCCTGGGCTCGGGCATGTTTGGGCTTCCATCTGCTGAGCAGAGCACGGGGCAAGGGGGAGAAAGATGAAGCAGCAGCAATTTGGGGGGACAAAGCAGTCCTGAGGAGGGAGGTCAGACAGACAATCTCTGCTATGGAGATGCCATGGCAGCTACAGCCTGGAATCCTTTTCCTTTTAGCTTGTCACAAACAAAAGCATACCAATGTTGTATTCAAGTCTTTTGTTGTTTGTTTTGTTTTTTTTTTTTTATGTATTAGAATAAAAACACAGCATTAAGTCTTCCACTGAAGTTTATAAAATATGTATTATTTAACCACATGACCAGAAGAGCTCCCTAAGGTAACTGCTTATTAAGACAGTTCTTTAAAAATCACTATTATGGACCTAGCAGACCAGAACAGCTCCTTTGAAGCATTTCCAGTCAATCCCACTAATAAATATTTAGCGTGATGCAAATTGAAAATACACTCTCATAATCCTTCAGAAAGGTAGTCACTAGATAAAGTTTACAGCTTTAGTCACTTGGGATATTTTTCTCCCCAAGATTCCACCATCAGTGAGAACATGCTATTGTCCTAGTTGCATACCAATTAATAAAATAAAAATAATTTTCTTTTTCACCAAAAAAAAAAAAAAAAGAAGAAGAAGAACAAATTAAGTGGAAAACCCCCCTTTTTTTTTTTTCAATTTCCTCTTTTCTCATCCCCAGATAAAAGCTTTCTGCATTTCCAGAGTCTTTTCAAAATTCTGGAAATCAGAAAAGCATTCTGCTCTAAAGCACAGCCCATTCTTGAATCTGATTAAAGAGCCTTTGGCTGCAGAGGTGTGCAGGAATGAAACACCTATTTAGTGAAGATACGCTACCTTCAGTGACGGAAAGGAATCTGTGGGTTAGAAGACCCCCAACAGTGCAAACTGCATTAACAATGTTGTGCCTCAGAAAACAAGACCTGGTGATAAGAGGATGTGGAGATTACTGTGAATAGCTCCATCCCGCATCCACAGAAAAAACCAGAGCCAAGCGATGAAAGACAACATGGGAATGGTGCTGAAAGGACGAATACAAAGGACTCTTCACCAGAAGAACAAACTGAAAGTCTACTGTAAAGTTGATTTGCTTCTATTTTGTGCTACTGCACATTAATTTTTTGGTTGCAGGAGAAAGAGCATGGATGCCTAAGGTTTATAATTTCTAGGCATTTTTGGCTTTTGTCACAGGTTTGGGGTTCTTTTTTTTTGATGCAGCTTGAGTTTTTTTTCTTGCTCTTTGTACAGACTTGCTGCTGCTTTTCTATGGCTTTTCTTTCCTGCAGTGGAATTTTATTGCAATAAAGAAGCAAAAATATCCATTTTTTAGTGCCTCTGAAAATCAGTGGTTTACAATTAGGGACAATTAGGAGGTACTCCAGTGAGTAAGGAGCCACCAATGCACACAGATTTTGCTTGCACTACTCCCATTAACTGGAAAGGGAATCATGGGGAATAGCAGCCATGCACCTTTTTGAAAATTTGCTTCTGTATTTATACTGCCATAAAGCAATCCCAGTGACAGAGCACAGTGGACCAGAGGCTACTATTGGTAGAACAAGTCTGTACTACGCAGGATTAAATTGGGAGCTTTCACCTTGAATTTAAGTAACATCCAATTAAAGAATATAAAGCAAATAAGGTGACAATTGGTTGGCAATACACATGCAGCACATTTACTCTGCACCTTAGCTGTATGCCTGACCATTTTCCTGCACAGTTTGCTCTTCTGCCTCAAAAGCGAATGACAGAAGCTTTAATGATTTTTCAATATTGATCTGACAGCTGGCTCATGAGACCACACTGATAAATGAAATTTATCAGCCATTCAGGTCATTCTTACTTGATGAAGGGTCTGTTATCCTCATAGCTAAAGAATGCATAGACATAAAGACAAGAACACCAACATTAGAAATATAATGACATAGAGAATTGAGTTTACTGCTAGTTCCCCTCCCTTCTCCCACCAGCCATCACCAAAACCAAAGGTGGACTGGCACCAGGTGTGCCTGGAACACACCAGCCAGCCTGGCTTGCTGCCCCAGGGAATTGAAACATGACTGGGAATGCTGGCTTAATGCACAGAAGCAGGCATTGCTAGCTGTGTGCTGCAGCTACCCCTCCTGGCCACCACTGCACAGCTATCAATGGACTTTGAGACATCTTCCAAATGTCATGGCTGTCACTGGAGAAGACAAGTTTTGAAACCCCAGCATAGCCACCACAGGCAGGTTTCACGTGTTCAAGTGGCAAAACTGAAGCCTGTGGGGCTGGAGTGTGTTACAGGAGTATCTTGATTGCCATTTACTTTTCCAAAATGGAACTTCCAAGTTGCCACACTATGAGTCAGACTTTTGCAGCATTCTTGAGGTAATGGGATCAGGAACTTCTAAAGCCCTGAATGACACAGCATGGATCTATCTACTACCATTTCATGGGGCAGAGCAGAGAGAGGCCTCTGCCAGGCAAGGGTGAAAAGCAGCTCACTGCAGTGATGAAGAAACCAAGCAGGATCACTCAGCTGCTGTCACTGTGGGGACACAAGATTAGTTGCAGCCATTTTCCATGGGGAGTCTCCCTGAGCTTCTGTGTGCCTAACCCCGCCTGTGGGGCAGGCAAAGTGCAACAACCCCCAGGCCTCCTCTCCCCACTGGCACAGGGCCTTTGAACCTGAGGTCCCTCACAGAAACCCCCATGGGTGCCAGAGATGGAGGATGGCTCAGTATGTTCATCTCATTACCCCAGGCAACACAGCCAGGGCCAGTCCATCCTGCTGAGACCTCCTTTGGTCAATACTGGCAAGCTGCAGCTCCCCTACAATGCAATTAAATGAAATGAAGATATGAGACAATCTGGAGCTGTCAGCCCAGCAATGTGGGCAGGAGCAGGGCCTGGATTTCTATTACTGTGTTCACAAGCATGGAGGTTTTATGGTAAAGACTTTATACTGAAAAGCAACCAGCACTAGATTATAAAAGTACAGAATTAGAAGGTTTTTTCATGTTACTGTTACTATCCAGACCCTCACAAAGTTTTTCAGCAACCCATAATAGCATTTCTTCAAGGCACCTGAAGGTTCCATTTCATCTTTTGTATAGACAAAATGCAAAACTAGTAAACTCGGATTCCCTTTGAGCTTGAGGCTAACACTTCAAATCAGCTCAGGAGAAAACCACCAAAAGGACCTTAGCAGTTTTTCCCCTATTTCCAGCATGGATGTGTCTAGGACCCACTGCCCAAAGCAAACAGGTGCCTAAAGAAGTGAGATTTTCAAAGATGCCTTACTCCCAGTTTAATTGTCTACACACAGGGGCCTTGTTTAGTGTCTTGTAGCTCTCATGAAATACAATCCTTTTCCTTTTACCAACTCAAGTGTTGTAAGAAGCTTAACTCTTGTGTTAGCAACAATTTCTGACAAAAATTACTTCAGAATGTTTTGGTTTTTTTACCCCTGGTGAAGTCTGTGAAACCTATCAGTGCTGCAGTAATACTGTGCCATTATCTGCAATACATAAAACCCATCACTTAGACAAGAGAAATGCCTTGGAAGAGCTTCAGTTCCCAGAAAAATGGAGGCGCTGACTGGAAAACTGAGATTATATTCACTACTAGTAAAAGCAACTAATAGTTGAAGCAGAAACTGTTGGAAAGACTAGCCTAGCGCAGCCTGAGATGCTGCATCGGAAGTGCTAGCTCCAGATTTGGTTAAATTCATCCAATAGCTGGCAGTAAGGGATATAGCCCACTGCATTTAAATTATGTGACCTTGCTCCCCCCACAGATAATATCAGACTAGTACCCCCAAAGAGGAATTTATCCCTTAAAAGAACAGGTATTTCAGGTACGTGGGGCTTCACCACTCCCTGCAGAAATGCATTTCTCTACAGACTGCAGAGGAAACCTGAATGATGGCTTAGGAGGAGGCTTCACTTTCAAATACCTGAAGGTAAAAAGCTGATCTTTAGTGGCTGTATTATTCATTGAACCTGTGAAATCTTTACCTCACCTCCCTTGTGTTTCTTTGCAGCCCAGATGATGGATAGCGATGGTCTACCAAGCTGTATAAATACCTAATTCATTTTCTAATCTTAAAAAAGCCCTGACTTTACCTTGGGGCAAAGACTTCTTAAGGTTAATTACACATCATGTAAAACTCTTTCAAAATCTTATTTAAGTTAGATGTCTTTCAATTTCCCAGAGTACCTTCTCCTTCAGTGATGAGAAAGGATTGCTCAGATTACCTTCTACATTTCTATATTTGGTCTACATTTCCAGACCAGTACTTTTTAAAAAAAGTTGTTAAAATTTGCTACTTATATCCTTGTTTACATGCTTTAGGAATTTCAAAATCACTTAATCTTAAGCTCAGGAACCCTTTTTGCACTGCCTATCCTTTTAAAACCCCAAGAAATATCTTTTTGTCACAGGAGACTGAACTGCTGGCACACATGTGGACAGCCCAAAACAGTCACAGACAATCTGCAACTTGTATTACATGAAGCAAATGACTCTCATGTACCTGGATTACCAATATCATGAAATGTTAAAGCTTTCACTTTTTCTGCAGCAAGAAGAGTAAGTCAAGAATTTACCTTCACACGAATATTGGTTCTAAAATGCTGCTGAACAGAAATAGTCTGTTTATAGAAAGCAGCTATTCAGCTCTCATTTAAAAAGAGTAATGGTTAGTCTTCTTATGCTTTGAAGAGGTTCTTTTGTGGTTTGTTTTTTAATTTAACAAACTGAAGTTTTGAGCCACATTTAGAATAAACCTAGGCCTTTAATAAGATCCTACATAACCAATTGATTTTACATATTATAATTTTTTATAACCCTTTACAGTTTAACTTTACTTAACTTGAATTTATCACTCTTTTGACAATTCCAAGTATTTCCCTATGTCTATGATAGTAGGAAAAGGCTCGGTAAGCACATGGACTGATGCCTTGGGCCCCAGAATAACTGTTTGAATAGCAAGGAAGAATACCAAAGTGAGTATACAGGACTTTTAGTAGCTGTTAGGGGTGATGAAACCCAAATAAAAACAGATGGATGATGTGCCCCCACAAAAGCATTCAGAAAGACCCATGGAATTAATTTTAACATGGTGCAAATAAAGCAGAGAGGCAGATGTTTCCTGCAGGCAAGCAGGAGGGAAACACAAAATAAAGTGTGCTATTGTGTCTCCCCAGTGCCTGCCAATATGAAGTAGTAGGGATGTTTTGCTTTCTTTTTCTTTTTTTTTTTTTTTTTTGAAATTTCAAGGATTAGAAAAGATTGATTTATTGAAGGAGCTGGAAAGTCCAGCACTCCCCTCATAAAGCAAACGGGTTCATCGTTAATTAGTGAAGGAGCATCTTCATGGCAAGAAAAATCAATAGCAAGCAATAAAAGAGTGCTTAAAGGATTTTGCCTTTGCATTTCGTTACAAAGTTACCACCTTGATGGCATGAAGCCAAATGACTTCCTAATCTCCTTCCTTAGGCTGCTGGTGTTCATCACACAGCCTTCCAAGTCATCATTTACCAGTCCCATCTTCTGGCTCCCACACTGTCTCTGACAGTAGGTAGCCAGTCCCCTCAAGACATCTGTAACCATCTCAGGGATCAGTGAGCCTGCCACAGCTTCATTTGCAGGAGAAACTCCTGCCTTTACATGCCTTGAAGACCTGGCATAAGGGTAATTTTATATATATTGAAAGCCACAGCCACCTTTGATTTCCACCAGTAGATCTGCAAATGTTAATCACACAAATGAGGCCAAAACTTCCTTGGCCCTGTGTGATGCCTAAGCCTATGATTTGGGGCAACCAGTGGCTAGACTAGTCTGCCACAGGCAAAGCATCATCCCTTTCTGCTCACCTCACCCAGGGAAGTCATGTCCTGCTTTCTCAGACTTGTCCTTAATTATTGCAATTGGAAAGAGCAATTCTGTTAAGTTCATCTCATTTTTGGTAAGTAATTAATTACCCTCAGAATTGCTTACCCTGTTTATTTCCTTTCTCCTCACTTTGCAAAGGCATGGCACAATTATTCAAGCCACACTGATGTGTAACCACATATCTAATTGTTTCTACACTATATGGATTCAGCAAAGCCTTTAGACACATTTGTATTATCCAAATAGCACCAGCAGGGCTTGCTGACAAGGTGCTAAAAATGCATGGCCTTTTAAAACAATAATAATGATTTATGGGTTCACAGAAAGATTGTAGGTATTAAATATCTTCCAGGACACTCTCTCAAATCAATAAGTACTGATTGATTTTTTTTTTTTTTAGATTCAGAAAGGACAACACCTGTCAGCGGGAAGATTAGTGCTTTACAATCACCATTCAACATTAACACAACCATCACAAAAACACAGGTAAACAACCAAACCCCCAAACCAAAACAATCAGATACCAACCAAACCCTCCTGTGAAAAACTCAAACAGCAGCAGATTGCAACAAATGAAATCAGATGCTGCCATCAACATCTCTGTGGGAAAAAGGCACGCAGACAAAAGTGCAGTCTCAGATGTTTTTCCAGCACTGGCAGGGTTTCTGCCTCTGAGGTGCTCATAAACTCGGCCCTTGGGCAAAATATAAATGTGCCATACCTTTTCTTGGTAGGAAGCTTGTACATAATTTGTTTTGTGCCAGCTCCCAGTGGTTTTTCTGGGTTTGCTTCAGGCTGCCTGTTCAAGTTTGCTCATGCAGAGATGCAGATGAAGGTTACACAGGAGCAGCACTGAGTTAACCAGGAGACTAAAAGGCAGGGTGCTTTCTTACACAGGATCCAGGGAGATCTGAGACAACTCTTGGCTTCTTCAGCCTGATAAAGAGGAGGCTGAGGAGAGACCTCACAACTGCGGTTGCAGCTTTTTCATGACAGGAAGAGGAGAGGCAGACACTGATCTCTTCTCTGTGGTGACCAGTGACAGGACCCAAGGGAATGGCCAGAAATTGCATCAGGGGAGGTTTAGATTGGATATCAAAAAAAGGTTCTTCATCCATAGGGGGTTTGGGCACTGGAACAGGCTCCCCAGGGAAAGTGGTCACAGCACCAATCCTGACAGAGCTCAAAAAGCCTCTGAAAATGCCTTTGGGTGTTCTCCTGTGTAGAACCAGAAGCTAGACTTCAATGATCCTCAAGATATTCTATAAATCTATGATTAATTGACCATCAGGCTGTGAAGACATGTTGCTCTCTCTAAAGGCCATATGAAACAGAGATCATGGCCTGAGCTCTGGAACAATGAAAATGAGGGAAGATGTTTCTATTGCCCAGCTCAGTACTCCATGGGTGATATCTAAACTAGTATCTACTACCATGGCTGATATCTAATCTTTGCAGAGGGGGAGGTTTTCCAAAGGAGGAAAAAGCTATTCTTCATCTTCCGAAGTGTCCAAATAATTTGGTTACCCTTGCAAAACACTCCTCTAAAGATTTTTGGTGACAGAGAATGTACTGTCTGCATGTCCCAAGCACTCTTTAAACACACTTGCTTCTCATTCAAGTTTATCTAGACCCAAACACTGGCTTGGGCGTCCTGTTGGTTCCCTAGGATCAGATTATCCTCTCCATGGATGATTCCTTTCCAGAAGCCACCCCTGGAGCTGCTGTGCTCTGAGCCTGCTGTCCCCAAACATCAGAGAAGTCCAAAAATGCTGCATATAGCACAGCTGGGTGGGAAGGAGACATTTTTCAAAGCCCCAACAGCCTACTCAGTTAATCTTTCTATTTTGTTAGTAGGGCTGTATGAAAACCTTTTTAAAGAGAGCTCACTCTGTACAGGCACTGTAGTTTTATTCAAGTTACAGGTGATGTCCAGTCAGGACATGGGTGCATGAAAACTTCCTCTCCACACCTGCTGCTCCTAATAGGGAGTGTCCATGTTGCCAGCCCTTACTCCACGAATCTGAGAACTCTGAATATAAAGGAATGGACCTTTTGTACCTAGATGCTGTGCTGGGCACGCTCCCAAGAACTGGACCCTCTTATTGTACCATGTTCTTCTCCCTCTGCACTCCCAAGCAACCACAAACCCAGAGGTAATGAAGGATTGAAGTGTTGCTGTTCTGCAAGTCCAGTCCCCCGAGTGAACACAATGCAATATTCAGTTCCAGACCCTTTATCGTCACAAACTATTTCCAAGTTGGAGCATTTTATGATTAAACAAGGAAGATCTGGAAACCAATAGAGGATCTTAAATCTCCATAGAAAAAGCTGGAATAATCCTTATTGTCTCCTACTTTGTTTTGTTTCTAAAATGGCTAGAACAAAGCACAAATTAATCTTCCATTAGTAAAAGCATACCTGCTACAAATTATTGCTCTTCATTGGTAATGTAAGCTCTTCATATCAAAGGAGGAAAAAAAAAATCTTGCATTTTCAGAAGTCTAACTCATTCCCCACTGCACCAAACCCAGGATGTTTACTTTTTTCTGCATTTCAATCAGCTGAGTAAATAAAACTAGACTGGTAAACTTCTGATCCTGCCTGCACAATACCGCTGTGTTGAATCAAGGATTTAATTTAAACATTTCTGCAGATGATTTTTGGAAGTTCTATTTAACCTTTGTTTTCAATTTTCTACCTAACTCAGGATTTTTTTTATGGCTTAAGCAAACCCACAGGACTGAAACAACAAGCTAATCTGGGGGCTGGGATTAGTCATGTCTCTTTAAATAAAATACATATGTTGAAGCACGAAAATGAGCAGATAATCACTTACACCCATACAACATATGGGGAGAGCGGGCTATGGCAACAGTTTTAAAAGAGACATATCTTCAAAAGGGGCTTCTCAGTTTTGTGCCTGGTGCTCCCCATCCTTCACCTCCCACAACCTGGGCCAGACTCCCTGAAAGAGCCCAGACTGAGTTTGCAAGGTTTTATATAGTAATAATCAAGGTTAAATCTTTACATTTGGCTCCTACTTTTGGCTGTTAAGTTGTGCATTCTGAGATTTATTTCTTGCAAGCCTTTGAGCAAGAGACTTCTATGGAAAAACCCCACAAAACAGAGGAGTATGGTGTCAGTTTTTTTTCCACTCAGAAACTTGAGAGAACATACACAATTTTGTTTAGTCTTTAATTCAGGGCTGTGTACCTTTAACCATGGCCATTTGAAACCTCCATGGCAGCCGGCAAGCTGAGGAGGGCTGGTTTTGGTCATTTGAGGATTGATTTCTGAAGGCTGCAATGCAGGACATTTCTGCTTTGTCCCTATTAATGGGATCGGATCATATGCTCTTGTGAATGCGGTCACAATGCCTAAAACCAGTATTTCCTGTGTTCTCAGAATAAATACATGTTTTTCTAGGGAATTTCATGTTTTTCATCTTCAATTTCATTTCATTTTTAATCTTCCATTGTGGAAGATGGGATGGGAGCAGGTTTCCAGAAGAGGAAGAAAACTGCAGCACAACTACAGTGATTAATGCCAGGATTAAACTATCTCAAGGTCCCTAATTAATAGTGCCTCTTTAGCAACAAAAGGTGCTCCTAGCTAAGACCCCGGGCCTCCCTGTCTGAAGGAAAGAAAATTAAATTTCCAGGATGACTTTCAGGTGAGTTTCTACTGCACTAAATGAGTTTTTCCAACAAACCCAGGACTACAGACTCACATGCTCCTCTTTGAAGGGGTCCCCACATGTTGCGCTTTCTAAAGAGCAGGCAGGTGGTCTATGGCACAACCCAAGCTACACCCTGACTGAAACAGTAACACAATAAAATGGCACAAAAAGCGAAACAAACTGGCAAAGCCCTTTGCCTCATGCCTTCTTTCTTGTGGGTCTGCAACTGCTCTTGGCAGCTACAGCTGATGTGTTGCTCTTCCAAAGTAAACAAAATAAAATCTAGTTGCCACATACTACAGCACAGAAGAATGTCAGGAAGTCTGGTCTGGCCTGGGGAAAACACTAACAGACTCAACCACAGCCAGGCAGCACCAGGGAGAGAAGGGATGGATGCCTGTAGGAACTTCAAAGGAAAGGTCCTGTCTGTAAGGAAGAGAAAATCATGGCTTCTGGTCTCTGCTGAGAGAGATCCTCTCCCCTCCAGCCATTTGGAAAAGTCCACTTCAGGTGTAGCAGCTGCTTGGCCCCCATTGATGAACCCTCTTAATTTGCTTGTAGGACTTGCATTTTGTTAGCTGAATGACTTTTCTCCCCTCCCAATTTTCCAGCAGTTTTCCATGTCATTAACTAATGAGCCCCACACAGTGCACAATGAGAGCTTGCAGCAAAGACAAGAGCTCAGATTTCCCTGGATACCCTCAAGAGTGCATCTGGATTACCATCAGTGTAGCTCTTCTTTTTTTCCCTTCACTATAACCATGATGATTTGAATGAGCAT
The DNA here is from genome assembly GCA_024865655.1 of Emberiza elegans. Taxonomy (NCBI): domain Eukaryota; kingdom Metazoa; phylum Chordata; class Aves; order Passeriformes; family Fringillidae; genus Emberiza; species Emberiza elegans. The sequence goes on along the minus strand of JALJVW010000068.1, from coordinate 6,072,375 downwards.
TATTTAAATGGCTGCAGAACAAGCACTGCAGTGCCATGCAATGCAAAGGCTTTGCCTGAAATGCTGTTTTGCACAGAGAATGGTGGTTAAGCATCTGGAAATGGGGATGGTTTGTTGTGCTGCAGCATCTGGCATGGGCTGGATGGAAACCTGGTGTGCAAGCTGCCACAGTGCACACCTGACCACCTGGAAAGGAGTTGATGGATGGAAAACGGAAGAGCCGTGCTGGACTATTCAAATATAATGTATTTTCTGTTGTCACATAAGGCTTCCCACAGGAATGTGAATATAAAAAAGATTCAGTGTAGTCTTTTCTGTGACAATCTGAGACATTTTGCACATCCAGCATCTGCCCAGCACAATGGAAAAGCAAGAAGGAGAGCCTCTGAGCCACTCGGCTCCAGAAATCACTCGCCTCAGCAGCAACCTCCAGTGAAACAGCCTCACAGCTGCTCCAAAGAATTCCAGCTGCTAACACACCCTCATGAGGAGCCATCTGCTAGCAAGAGTGCATCAATACTGTGCTGATATGCCTACAGCCTCCACCTCCCAGGCTACAGGTGCAAGCAGCACAGCAGGCCTTCGCCATCCAAAAAGTTTACGTACTCTCTGGCTTGAAAGATGTGCCTTCCCTGCACGCTTGTAAAGGCTGGGGGAATCAATCTTCCAAAACAACACCTTCCTGGGTACATTTGTTAACAGTAAATTAGTTTTGTGCTCAAGAGCCTTTTTGTGCACCCTTTGCATCCCACTTTTAGCCTCAGATGGGCCAGGAGTGAGGTACGTGGGCAGAGCTGCCAAGGACTAAACAATGCTCCTCTCCATCTCTGCTCACCTGTGTTTGCCAACAAGCCACACACAGATGAAAGAGCAATGGCCACAGTGGACTTAAAGCACCCAGAAAAAGCCATTGTAAAAGGCTGGGAAGGAAAATCCCCTCTCAGTGTGTGTTTGGGGAGGCATGGTGAGAAGCAACACACACCACCCAAGAGGCAGCTGTTTGGCCATTCTTGTCTGTGTCACTTCATACTAAGAAGATCTTTAAAGGGCAGAAGAGATCACCACTCTGGATGAATCCTTAAAAATTCTGTGTAAATATACTGAAGGAAGACATCAAACATTTCATAAGGGCATAGGTAAAAACATGCTACTTTTGGGGGTGGTACTTCTTATGAAATGGAGGCCAATATCTTCCTGCAATCAGTGGCAGGCACAGAAAACTCTTGCAGCTCTGAACAACATACCCCACATACACAGGCTCACATCTTGTCCTGGCTACATGCCTCAAAAGCAGGACTAGGGCACGAATCTTGCAGTCCCAGTGGGCACAACCCACTGAATTGGCTCAGTACCAACCTGTCATATAGGGAGGATGCCACCGGCACAGGGTGAAGGACACACATATATGGTTACCCTACTTCTCTCTTGAAATGCTGGGCTAAGCCAGAAAAGTTAACAAGGACAAAAAGAAACCAGCTCCGTACTCATCAAATCTCCTTCTGGGTAACCCCTGGGTAACCAGTGCCCCACCACAGGAATGTCACAATCTCCCATGCTGGCACAATAATCCAGGGACTGTTCCTGAAGGTTAGGGAAGTTTATTTTTACAACTTTGCACAGTGCCTACAAATCTATCAGCCACACAACATCTGGTTCAGCACCTGTGTTTGCCAACAAGCCACACACAGATGAAAGAGCAATGGCCACAGTGGACTTAAAGCACCCAGAAAAAAGCCATTGTAAAAGGCTGGGAAGGAAAAATCCCCTCTCAGTGTGTGTTTGGGAGGCATGGTGAGAAGCAACACACACCACCCAAGAGGCAGCTGTTTGGCCATTCTTGTCTGTGTCACTTCATACTAAGAAGATCTTTAAAGGGCAGAAGAGATCACCACTCTGGATGAATCCTTAAAAATTCTGTGTAAATATACTGAAGGAAGACATCAAACATTTCATAAGGGCATAGGTAAAAACATGCTACTTTTGGGGGTGGTACTTCTTATGAAATGGAGGCCAATATCTTCCTGCAATCAGTGGCAGGCACAGAAAACTCTTGCAGCTCTGAACAACATACCCCACATACACAGGCTCACATCTTGTCCTGGCTACATGCCTCAAAAGCAGGACTAGAGCACGAATCTTGCTGTCCCAGTGGGCACAACCCACTGAATTGGCTCAGTACCAACCTGTCATATAGGGAGGATGCCACCGGCACAGGGTGAAGGACCCACATATATGGTTACCCTACTTCTCTCTTGAAATGCTGGGCTAAGCCAGAAAAGTTAACAAGGACAAAAAGAAACCAGCTCCGTACTCATCAAATCTCCTTCTGGGTAACCCCTGGGTAACCAGTGCCCCACCACAGGAATGTCACAATCTCCCATGCTGGCACAATAATCCAGGGACTGTTCCTGAAGGTTAGGGAAGTTTATTTTTACAACTTTGCACAGTGCCTACAAATCTATCAGCCACACAACATCTGGTTCAGGCACTGCCCTTTGAATGGTTTTTCTGTTGGTGCAGTAATTAAAGGTATCCCAGGTGACACCTGATCCCTTATCAAGTTCATTAATTTAAGTGGAGTTATTTGGCTCTCTATTTTCTATACTTCATAATGTATTTCTAACCTTTAAAGTGACATAGGCAAGGACCAGATTGCAGGGGCGCTTATTAACAGCCTATTAAAATATTTTATGGCCTTTATTTTTACGTTGCCATAGGGAATCAAGTATTTTGCTGTTGTTAAACAGGCTCAGGATTTATGTTGCGAGAGCTTCACCACAGCCTAACACAGAGTAATGCTAGGAAATGAGCTGGGAGAACAAGCTCTCATTCAGCTCTCCATGTGCTGTAAAGCTGTCACATGCAGATGGCAGCAAGGGGCCCTCCAATGCAGGCCCTTGGCTTGGTTTGTTTTATTAAATATAAACTGATACAACAAGACACAAGGCTCTGGGACCTGGGTGCCTTTTTAATAACCCTGCAGACCCATGGAGGGTTGCTCAGATAGGAACTTTGTGGTCCCCTGTGAAATAAATATTGTGTGTCTTTTTATTCCAGAGCTGCTGTAACACATCCACATTTTGCAACTCACTTAAGAGCCAATGACTGTGCAGGAAGACCCCAATCATACCTGCAACAAGACTATGATTGTGTCCAGAGGACAACTATGATCTTACTGAAAACTTTTCTCAAGACTTCAAACCCTTTCTTCCCTAGGAAACTTCCCTCCAAGGTGAATTCCCTCTCTGTTACAAATCTGCCCTTCCTCCTAACTCAAGCACATCCAACACTGAGACAACACATGTCTTGAATTTAGAGAGTTAATGATGTCCTGCTTAGGTATTCAGAAATTACAATCAAGTCTGTTCTGAAATGCTTGGTTTGATAAACTTCCTGGGGTGAGCCTGGGGTCTTCCCGAGTTTATATTATGTTGCTCGATTTTCTCAAGCATAAAAAGTAATTTGTAATGAAGCAATGCATTTGGAAGAGTATCAGCAACATACTTAAAAAGGATTTTAATTGCTTGTGTTTTCAAAATGTTTTAATGAAGTCAAATCAGAAATAGACACTCATCTGCCAAAGAACCTATAAAATATTTTACAATGACATTATAATTGATGCAACTGGTTGTATAAATTCCTGGCATTTTAAAACAAAGATACTAGAGATTAGCTCAAGAAGATTATTCAGTAGGCATTTATTATTTCTGCTTTAATTATAAGGGTTTTGTTGTTTTTCTTCTTCCCAGTTTTTAATTTAAATGTCATATTGTAAGACGATTTTGTGTGGGTAACCTTAGAGAGACTGCTCTCAGCGAGCAATCCCATAGCACTAATGCATGACAAGTAGCCATATTAATAAATGTTATTAAATGTACCATGCCTTTAATGCCTCATCCAAGACCAAATGACAGACTATCTTTCTGGGATCAATCCTGGACATCCAGGAGGGATTGATCCTCTGATTTCATTTTATAGCCGAGCAATGGCAGGAGAAATTGAGGCTCCCTGCAGAGCAGACTCCCTACAACCTGGGTGAACGAGGGCTCTGAGGGTCTCTGAGCTCACTGGGGTCTCCTGCATTTGTGCAGACTCCAGTTCCCTTTCCTCCCAGCCCTTGAGGGAGAAGCACAAAGAAACTAAAACTTCACCCAAAGGACCATACCAGGTCAAGGCACACCAATGGCACTGCAAGGTTTGCCTGCTGAGAAAGCTTTTGGGGGGGCCCTAACCTGGTTCAAATTAAAGCTGCATCTGCAAGAGCAGCTCAGCAGTAAGAACAACAGCCTTGCTGAGAGCTGCCTTGCAAGTGTGCAATCCAGACATCTTCTAACGAGCTCCCCTTACGCCTTTTCTCCCTCTCCTACCACGAATGAGAGAGGAGAACCCACTTCAAGCCACGCTCCACCGTGCTCTCCCTTCCTGGGTGAGCAGTAAAGCGCTGACTCCCAACAATTTCCTCCTCCTGAAGCTCATTAGATGGTTTTATTAATTAGCAGGCTCCCAATCTTATCATGCGCTGCACCTGAAATCTGGCTTGTGTTTTTGAAGAGAGTAATTAAAGCCAGAGGTAGCTGAATAAACAGGCACTGACAGAGACTAATACCCTACCAATATAATGAAGCAGCTTGCTAGACAGTAAGATGCCCAGGCTCAGATGTTAACCCAGTGCAAGGGCAAAACATGCTTTGGCTGGCAAGCACATCCACCTGCTGATGTGGGCACCCCCAGGAAAATCCTGGATAACTTTGCTGAAAGCAATATCAGACTCCGGGGGAGAATTTGGGTCATGGAATCTGTCAGGGGCCAAAACAAACAGAAAACAAGTAAGGCAGCCGCCCTCAGAGCACACAGAAGTAGTAATAATCAACAGTTTCAACACCTTCCCTGTAGAGACTGCAATAATTAGCTGGTAATTATTGGGCACAATTTCCTTTACGTAGACTAGAAGGTTACCTGCTTCAAGGACAGAAAATGTAGCTTTGCCTCCTTCATGCAAAATTGAATGGAAAATGCCAACAATTGCAGCCAAATCCCAGTATAGTGCTTCATCATCAGACACTTGGTGTCTTTTAGAAACCACTCTGCAGTGCCATAGCCCAAGGTATTATCCTTGGTTAGCACTGCTGCTGCCAGAGCTGGTTCCCCTCTTTTGCACCTCAGAGGAATGAGGGAATAAACAGCAAAAGACAGAAACAGGCAGAGAAAAACCACTTACTTGATATTGTCAAGACATCCAGATTCAGGTTTCAGTATGGCAGTATGATGAAACATTTTATAGAGAGCAATCCCAAGGAAGATGACATTAAGCTGTAATGGACGGGGAAGAAAAAAAAAAAGGATTATGTGACACAGCACAACAGGAGGGGGAGAAAGTCAGCTGGTTCTCTGTAACAGATGGGTTACTGTAGCAAATTAGCTCATGGTACAGCTTTATAGTGAATGAATCATAGAGAATTTCTAAGCATTTTATTAGGTGACCTGGCCTGTAGATTACAGGACCAGTGATGCCATAGCCTTACCACAGCTGTGGCACTACTGATACAAGGCTGGTTCTCACCTCAACTGTAGTGCTTCAAAGAGCATTATGGAAAATTAAAAATACTTTCTGTAAGAGCTTCTCTGTGTCTGAGACGTGTACAGTTATGAAAAGTCATTCCCAGCATCTTACTTAGCCAGCCCCATTGTAATGAAGCATGAAAGCATCTTTTTTTGGTGAATATACCTTTTAAACACATTGTAACGGGGCAGGTGGGCAGCAAAATCACAACTGATTGTTCTTTGCACAATACAAAGTTGAAAAACAAAAATAAAAAATGGTTCTGTAAAAGATGTGATGGTGTTTCCATGCCTCAATGTTCACAAGCCAGCCAATTCCTGGAAAGGAGTTTCCCAAAAAACCCAGTCTAGGATTTAAGACATAATCAAAAAGGGAAGATATCTTTTTATGAATGAATTGCTTAAGGGCAAAAAAAAACCCCCAAGAGTTGTAGTTGGTGGCATGGCCCCCTTCCTGATGTGGAAGGCTGCTGAAATGGCTCCCAAGTTGCAGGAGAAGCAGAAGAAGCAGAGACAATGTCTGCATTGAAGTGAGAGTGCCTGGTTTTCTGTGCTAGCCAAACTGTAGCCTAGTCAAAACAAAGGATGGTTTATTTAAGCCATATTGTAGCAATTAAAGTATAAGAAAACTCCAGCTGTCTCTGAAGTTGGGTTCTCTACCTTGTTGCTGTGTTAGCCGATATGCTGGCAATATACTAAACATGAAATCACACAAGTTTCAACTTCTGCTGGTTAAGAAAAACCCTCATCAAACTTCTTTTCCACTTTTGGACTTTTCTTCATACCCCTCCCTACTCCCAAATTTCCCTTTTCTTTTTTTTTTTGGGTTTGTTTTTTTTTTTTTTTTTTTTTTTTTTTTTTTTTTTGCATTATCAATGCAAAACTTCACTCTGGAATTTGAAAGGAGTGTGAGCAGTGAGTGGCATCAAAACAGTTTGGCACTCTAAATGTCCAGTGGTAGAAACCAAACTCTGCAAGTGCATGTTCTGAAGCTCCCTGGTCCATTTTGATCAAGTATTTTGCAATGCCAAGAGCCTCTCATAATGAGGGTCTAATTGCTATGCCAGGTAGGGTCAAAGAAGAACATGCCTTTCTCAAATTAATCTGTGTAAATTAAAGATAAAGAGAAAAGGGACAGCAAAAAGTTTTATTTCTTGACCTGAGAGATGGAGTAGTTAATTAGGAGTTCTTACCATAATTATCAAGGTCGCTGGTCCTATAAAGCTCCAAATGAAGTAGGTGTCAAGTCGGAGCCAACATCTGTAATGAAACACAAGGGAAAGAAGGCATTCAAGGACTGCACCCAGGACATACATCAAGAGTGAGAGAGTGACAGAGAAGAATGTGAGCTGCAAAACACGCCGGTGGGAGACAGGAAATATTACATTGCTTGTTCATTTAAATGCTGAATTATGTGCCCAATTTCTGACAGCGCTATTGATGGAGTAAGATAATTACCTCTAGAGGAAGCAGGGAGAAAATGGCACAAGGCCTATTTGCTAAGGCTTTCTGCATCTGTTGGAAAAACTCCTTAAACTGTGGGGCTTTTTAAGGAAGGGGTCTGAGGAACATCCACAGAGCTTCTTCTTTGCTTTGTGCTCCTCTTTGCCCTCCAGCTCTGATGCAATGCAAGCTGTCTGTCAGCTGTCAAGCGAGATGGCATTTCTCTAGCACGTACATCAGAGAAACTTTGGTGCAAACAGGAAGCATGAATTGGGTAACAGAAGGCTGAGGTTTAATTAGGTTCAGCAACTTCCCCTTTAAAGTGTTTTATTTCCCTGAACCTCCTGAGTATTTTGTTTCCACTAATGTTTCCAGGGTTGCATATGGTCCGCGCAGTCACAAGAAGTTGATTCATGGCCTAAAACTAAATTATTAATCGCTTAATTTCAACCGCATTTAATACTCCCCACATTTTTTAAAGCCCCTGGGAAATTACATTTCCATTCCTAGTTCATTCCAGGCGACAGGAAGATAAAATGGAAGTGACTCGTTACAAGACAGACAAATGTAAATTCCAAGAAAGTTCCACATGATGTTTAAAATAATAATATCTTGTCGTCTTTGCAATGCTGCAAATCACAGTTCCGTTTATACACAAAGGACTGAGAAAGCATAAAACCACTCTTCTACTAAACATCCGACAGAATTTCATGATTAGGCAAGTGACAGGAACTGTATATATGAATTTATCATGGTGGTGGAGATTGCAGCTCTCACAAATGACAGCTCTAGTGTATGTGCCTAAAGCTTTTTCCCTTCCAATGGACTTTGCAACAGGCAGAATGGTCTGTGCCAGCAGCCCCCATGGGAGATGATCAGCAGGAGATGCCTGACGAGAGAATAAAGCATGCCCTGAACCTCTGTGGCTGGAAGAAGCCAAAATACTAATAAATTCAAATATGCAGAGAAAACTTCTCACTTCCCTTCCTGACCATATAAATTTCAGGTCTCATCAGCGTTGGAGATGTATTGATATATATATACACACACTCATCATAAGGCTGTTTGTCACAAACTAAAATACTGTCACTCCTGAACTGCCTCTGCAGTTGCTCATCCAGAATCCTCACGTGTTAGCAGCAAAATCTTAATGCAAGAGGCAAACAGAAGCTTTCAGAGCTATTGCTGGGAAATCTTGTTTCCTCCGTGGCTGCTGAAGTTCAAGGTGATTTAGATGCAGCTGGTAATGGAACAACATGAGTGACTCGAAACTACTTGAGTCTGATTCCCTATAGGAAAAGGTTTATGCGATCATGACATCTGTGTATCACCCATAATGCCATCTGAAATGTCACCCAATTGCAACTAGATTTGACAAAGGAATGGAGGTTTCAAGGATAATGAAGTCCCTGAAAAAGTGCCTCCCCATTCCTAAACAAGGATGTCTGCATAGCAGCAGCTCCGATATTTACACGGCGTTTCAGACTTTATACCTACCCCATCCCCCTCAGGAAAAATGAGTAACTGGTGCTTATGCCTCAGCTGCTGCATATAAATCACAGAATATGCAGCCCCATCACTTTTTTTCCTACTGATAATGAGTGCTGGTGTGTGGGAGAGGACTCAGAGGGTTGTGGGGGTTCTATTTTTTTTTAAATGAAAATATTTTGAACTTTTTTTTTTTGACAGTTTAACATTCAAAACAACCCCAGCCCCTGCTGCCCGGAAGTTGGGAACACTGTATTTTAGTCACCATCAACTTAGTTTTCCTTCAGCATAGTGACCTGGATCTTGGAAAGTCTGGGGAAGAGGAAAAACATAAACCCTCTCTTCACTTCTTGAAGCATGGTGATCACCTTTCAGTCACATCTGGTGCAGCTGGTTTTGAATGCAGATAGATTGGGACACTGGGAAAAACAGGGAAAGCTGAAATACAGAATGAGCAAAAAGCTGTGCCAGGCTCAGCAAAGAAGATCAAAGCAACTGGTACCTTTTCCAGACAGTAAAAAAGAACGAAATTTTCCACCCCACTTCCCTAAAATATCTGTCTCTTTATTTGTAGAAAACAACTGAGGATGCTGTGGATGAGAAACAGCAGAGGAACCAGGTCCTGCCATCAGAATAAATGGGGGCCAGGCATGGAGCAAAAGGAGCCCTAGCAGAGATGGCTTCACCTAAGCTGAAGCATAGCTTGTGAAAAACAGAGAAGGCTTTTTTTAGGCCTCTCTGCACACTTCAAAGAATGCAATGTCATTTTTTATTTGTTTGAATAGAAAATTCGCCTTTCTATGAAACTGTGTATGATACTCAGTCTTGGAGGACTTAAAAAAAAATGGGGTTTTTGGTGGTCATCAGGAAGAGATGAAACTCTGAACCTGTTTAAGTCATACCTCATTAAAAATGCAAATTAAGACCAAAACATCAAAACACAGGCATCCCGCCAATTGCGTTGTGGAGCTGTAAATTGCTAATCAGACAAGTACCACACTGAGCTTTTCTTGCCTTAGAAGACAAAAACCCACACGCACAATGAGCTGCATAAATGAGCTCCTCCAAACAAGGAAGCAATCAGGCAACTCACTTCCCAGAGTTGCTAATCTTGGGCTGCTGAGTTACTTGTGACCCTCCACGAGCAGCTGCGCTGTGAGCATGGAGTTACCACATCACAAGTTTAGGCTGTGCTGCTATTGAGCAAATGAGCTCCTTCAGGGCTCAGTGCAAAGCAAGGGATTATCAGGAAATGTGTGTATGTAGGGAATACTGTTCAAAACCCCATTGCTTCTTCTAGGAGTCTCCCCAATGCATTCGGTTCTTGTGACAAGCTCCCTGGCACTGCTCTCCTTTACTTTTTAATTTCCTCCTTTTCCACAGTGGCAATTCACAATATTCACCTAAAGCTTTTCCCAAGTAATAAAGACTACAAAGAGTTTACTCTATTTTCTGCATGAAGAGAAATCAAATACTAAACTATCCCTGGTGTGCATTAAATATAACCAATAAACAATCATTAGCTGCCATTGGACCATAAAATTTGAAGAGCCCTAAACATATCATGTTGTTCATGGGAGCTCAGTGGTTTGTTTCATGTGGCTGTACAGCCTCCTTGTCAGGGTGCAGCAATGGGATATGTATGCACCAGACATGCCTTTCAAGGGTGCAATATAGGTTCTGCTTAATGGAGTTCAGCATCCACATAGCTCACGCTTCCTCCTCCAAATACTGGCAGCAGCACTGCAAATAAAACAAGTTCAGTGGAGCCACCCAAGACAGACCACATTGTTAGATGCTATTTTCTGAGCAGCATTTGCATGCATGAAATGTCGGCGCCTGGCTGATGGACTCGGAGGCTGTGTACATACACAGGGCTTTCATTTTGCTTTCTGACAGCTGGATTGCTTACCATGTATATCCTGCTTTATAGCATTCCAAAAAGGGGGAAGAAGGGGGGAGAAACGAAAGAGAGATCCCTGCCCTGATGGATGTGATCACCAATGAATGAATATACCTACAAGTTTCTAAAATATATTGAATCACTCAAAAGTGTAGCTGCTTTCCTCTGCAATTTGTGAGAAGCTTTGATATGAAACCCAGGGAAGTATGGAAATATGGAATAGCTTCTTGCTGCTGATTTGGGATGGCCTGCTTCTAGCACGAGTCTTCTTAAAGGCTGCTAAAGCCATAATTGAGCTTTTACTGAATTTTAGATGCAAGTTATTTTCAAACACTAACTACAAATGCAAATACTATTTTCTGTACCATTTTCTTTGCATTTTGCAGCATTGCCTACCACAACCCTTGACATCATATCCATCGAGGAGATGGATGGACTTGGTTAACACATGGGATGAGGCAAATGATTTGTCTTCTAATTTTTTTTTAAAGTACAATCCCACTATCTTCTTTTTTGCAGCCTAACTTGAGCTGTGGCCATTTAGGACCCAGCAGCTGAAGATAAGGCCGGTAAGAAATGGTAACTCGGAAGTTCATGCATGAGAGCACTGCCAAAATCTCTTTGGCAATGGTGGGGAACCGCACTTTCTGCAGTGGGGTTTCCTGCTTTTCTTTTTCATGAGAGCTGAGAACCAGAATAAGGTGAGATGCAACATTTCTGATTTATCTCAAACACAGTTGAGCTAGCCTGAATGGGATCATCTTTTAAGGGAATCTATGCTGCTGCTTTATCACAAAAGCAAATTAGTCTCCTAATATAAGGGGTTTGAACTGTTCTAAAACAAATAAACAAACAAACAAAACTAGGAAAAGGATCAATCCCTATCCTTGAATTAATTAAGTGTATAAGAATATCTTTATGGAGCAGCTACTCCAAAATGCCAATATGAATAATAGGACACGGGACGCTTCAGGAAAATCACAAGCACCAAGTGATGAGTAAAGCAACAGAGGGAGGTACAACTGCCTGTTCCTGGCTATGTTATCTGGGCATGTGTTACAGGAGGGTTGGATTTAGAAAGGAAAATGAAATCAAGAAAACCCTACACTGCAGTGTTTAAGCAAATCATTCTGAGATGTATGAATGGTGGCACCAAATGCCAGGCAAAAAACAAATAACACTAACAGCTCCATAAGTCCTGCTTAAACAAATGCAGTAAATAATGGAGGAAGGCAAGTAATATATTCCACAGGATGTTTTACAAAACCTGGCAAAACCAAGCAACTTCTTGCAATCAAATTATGTATGCCTGGCATATAGTTCACTACAAATTCTAATCAGTTCTACCCTTCTAATAACATTATACTGAAAAATACATCATCATCCATCAACCAGATGGAGCATGATAGTTATACAAAACATATTGTATGGTTTTTATTTTCCTCTGTGAGAACGTGATAAAATTGTACATTCTGGAATTAAAAAATTATAAATAAATATTTTAGATTTGCAAATCTCTGTAAATATTTATTTGCAAAATATTATATATACATGTTTAATCATTTAAAATACCACTTCGTGCTGTGGTGAGGGAGACATATTTTACTGGCACACACACAGGACTGCTGCCTCTTCAATGCCAAGACAGTGTTCGCCTTCAGTGAATTTCAGCCAAACTTTCTGCCTGTACCTTCCATGCCATGGAAACATTTTGGCAATCAAGGTCTATTTGCAAAAGCCAAAGGGTGAACAGTGTGGAAAGTAGCCACAAAATACTACACTGTGAACTTGGAAAGTCAGGACAGTGCTCCAGCAATGGCAGATGTGCTGTCCTTTCCAGACTGCTGGAATGTATTTGAGGCTCTACGTGCCTGATGCAGGCCACTGTGAAGAGCCAGGTCCTCCACAGGATCACCACAGTTGAGAATAAATTTGTCAAAGGGACAAGGAAAACTGTTTCCATACCTGATTTAATAGGTGCTTATATAATGTTCAAGAGGGGGAGTGAACAAAAGAGCTTGTTGGGGCAGGAAGCAGGTGGCAACTGATGGAAAATCTCCTTCAAAAATGGCAATCAGCTGTTGTGTTACCTATTCGTTGCCCTCTAGGCCTGTAAAAGTCAGTCAAACTACTTTGGATAAATTGGTAGAGATCCTCAAAAACTTACACCCTCCTACCCTTATCTGTAGGAGATTTCCTTTCCATACAGTGTGACATTTATACAAATTCAGGTCGCTGCTCTCCTACTCATGGGAGGAACACAACACAAATATCCATCTGGGATCCAAGCTTGCCTGCTGGCATGGTAATGGATCATGAGCAGTTCCACTGTTCTACAGATCTGCTTTTTCAAAAAATAAAGGTTCATATATGTACAAATAAGGTTTCAGGCAAAAAATCTGCAGTTGAACCTAACAGAAAATCAAATGCTGCCATGGCCTGACCTGATCTATGCCAAAAAAGAGCTTCAGAACCACCAATGGCTCTTTACTATATATGCCTTCATATTGAGCCCTTAACTCAGTTAAAGTGAGACTGGAAAGGCAGACTGACAAGGGAAGAAAAAAAAAAGAGATCAATAAAAACACACTGTTAATCCTATCGTAGCAAAGATGGCAAAGAGAATCAAACATTCAATCTTCCCCTTGTTTTCCATTCAACAGTGTTGTATGATAATCTAACTTGTGCTTTCATACCAGCTTCAGCAATGTTGAAAACACTTAAGAATATTCATAATGATAAATGATATAGCTGTTCTGAATTGCAAAGAGCCTAATGCATTCCACAGTCACCACCTATTTTGCCTGCAGGCTCTGTTAATTTGAAAGACCAGTTTTAAAAAAAGAGGAAGAAAGCAGTATCTTCATCCAAAGAATAAATACTCTTTGGTTAGAGAAGGAGGATCTTGCTGATACAGTACCAAACTGAGACTAGGGACAATCACCTCTGCTGATGTTATGCAATGATGTGACAAAATTTTCCTCGACTGACTTCCCTAGAAAATACCTTTGCAAATCATTTCATAGTGGGGAATTTGTCCTGCAAGAAACACAGAGATAAGGCAAGGCATGCCTCCTGGCTGAGCTCTGCCTGAACAATTCCTCTGGGCTCCCCATGTCCATTTGTTGCCCCCACTCCCATTTCTCCTGAGCAGGTCCAGGCAAAGCCAAGGTCACTCACACTTTGTCCGTGCCGTAGCTCCGGTAGTCCACTGCTGCCGACACGGCCACAATCAGCGCAGGCATGCCGTACCCCACCAAGTAGAAATATTTCCTCCGGGAGTGCTCGCTCTCAAAAACCTCCACCAGCATGATGTACAGCTGCACACCCTCCAGGAACATCCAGGTGAAAGCTGCCAGGAAGAAGAAGTGCAGGAGGGCAGCGAAGACAGCACAGGCAATCTGCGTGAGGATTGAAAAGAGCAAGGGAAGGTGTTTGTAGCATGATTAATTAATGCAACAGTCATGAGTACTCTTACTTGGAGGCTTAATAAAAATGAGGGTGTTCTTATCTTCCCTCTCCAAAGGAAGAACTTTTTTCACTTGGGAAATATGTGTGAATTGTTTTAAAATAGTACGAGCATATATAAGTGATACTAAAAGATACAAAGGCAGGCTCATACACAATCATGCAAATAAGCACATGAAGATGTACACAGTATAAGCTCATTTTTACAACCTACTTATTAAACATACACAAGCAACACACATACAGCCCTGAAATCACAGCAGGCATCAGCATGTGAGTCCCAGTTATCAGCTGGGGGCCCAGCCCTGTGAGGACTCGTGCATGGCATGAAGACAGTGCTGGAATGTTTCCCACTGGCCAAACACAGCAGATGCACTGAGACAAGAGCCAGTGACAGAAGCAGCAAGTGCTTTGTCTCTTACCGGCTGGTCAGTCCGGTTGATGCCGATGAGGAAGAGGAGCTCAGCCACGAAGAGGCTGATGCACAGGTTCTTGTGAATCGTGTTGCGGTCGCTCTGCAGCCCACGGAAGAAGCAGAAGGTGAAGATGCAGATCAGGAGGCAGACCAGGGAAAGCAGGATGCCAACCCATGTGATGAAGTCCAGGAGCAGGTCGTGGACTGCATCGCTGTGCTGAAAGTAAAACAAAAAAATCTCATCAGGTACATGATGCATGACTTCTAATGCACACAGAGTGAGGTTGTCTGTGGTACAAGGCATGAGTAGCAAAAACATTAAATGCACCTAAACTTGAACCCTGCAGCAAGAAAGCTGCAACCTGAAACACAGAGTCCAAAGCATCTTGCAAGCTGCAGGTGTCCTGAACAGACTCAGACCCCAAAACCTTGCAGAAGCATAATGCTGTTGATGGAAATACTGAGATATCAGGGCTAGTCTTGCGTGCGAGTCAATCTTGCACAAGCGTGGCAAAGGAGCACCTGGACACCCAGTATACAGAACCATTGAACAGAGTGATTCAAGTGTAAAAAAGCATTTCATGCTAACAACATCATGTCCAACAACTGCAAGTCCATTACAACCATTTGCCAACAGTGAAAAAAGACTCTCTTTAAATGTTCAGAGATGTATAAGCTCAGAGGCTTTGGAAAGAAAGCGATTGCTTCAATTTTTTTTTTTTTTTTCCACAGGGGAAGGAGAAAGGAAGTTTGATTTTTCTTTTTCAAACCCTGGAGTTGTATTTTAGAACTCCTGGGAAGTAAGATTGATCCTGAGAACATTACCCAGAAAAAAAAAGACAGACCTTTTAACACGAATTTGCTTTTAAACTGTAACAGAACAGTGATTTTAAGACAGCCTGGAAAGTGACTGATTCCCTGTGATGAACTTTTAACACGGATGAACTTCAAAGCCATGCAAACAAAGCCAGTGCAAAACTAGGCAACAAAGTTTTCTGAGAGTCAGGATAGGTGAGCCTTGGCTCTGCTGACAAAACACTGCTGCACTGCTCCTGAGCTTACGCTGCATGTCCCTCACGGAAAGAGGAGGCACGTGATGAGAGCCTCCTGGTGAGAGCATCCCACTACCTTCCCTATTCAGGCTGTAAAACTCGTCCCTAATTCCCCAAGCTTCCACCAGATGTGGTGAAATTATAGCTATCATTACTTAACAAAATGTAAATAAAACACAAGAAATACATGGTGAGCCACCAGATGACTGCTTGAGTGTAAGTAGCTAGTGTCAATGAGCTGGGGAAAAGACTGGCTGGAAATCTCTGGGGGCATTTCACAAGGACTAGAGCAGCTCGAAGCCCAGCTTTGTGATCCGCCAGGTTGTGTTATAAATGCTAATCACATTCTCCACCATTTCTGGCATTTTGATGACTTGGGCGTTATGTAGGCTGGCAAAGACAATAGTGTCACACTTCAAAAAGCCAGGGCAAAGTGGAAACATTTTTCTCTCCATGGGATAAAAGCTTATGACAGATGGAGGGAAAAGGTGATTAATTTATCCACTTTCTTTGCCTGCTTGCCAATGATAAAGTTGCATCAAATATCAGGCCTCTCTTGATATACACTCTGCTATGTCTGCACATGCAAGAAACATCTCAAACCCTTCAGCTCTTTGGCTTTACCAGCATGAGTGAAAGGCATCAAATGATAATGAAAGATGGGGAGTGATTCTCTGCTCCATCTCTTCCATGGTGGAAGTTTTGTCTCCAGGAAGACTTGGAGGTGGAGAGATGGAGGGCTCCTTTGCCCAAACCCCTCGCATCTCTTTCCAACTATTTCCAATACCTAAGGAACTAGAGGTCACAAGTCCACCAGGGAGACAAGAAATCATTGTGTGCTTTCTGTGGCTCGTGACAGAAATGCCTATTCCAGCCAGCTCATCCAGCAGCGCCCAGAAACCTGACAAGATGAAGCACATCATTTCCCTGGCAGCTGCGCATTGCTTTATCTCAGTGTCATTCCAGATCATCCATCCCTCTTAACTCTGCGGAAAAATGTTAATGCAAACCTTGCACCTTGCAAATCATTCTTTCTTTTGTCTGAGGCTGCAGGGCTACGGCAGGAGAACATCTCCCTGAACAAGACCTTGTCTGATTAGATTGGCCTGCCAGGCTGAATGGACCAAGAGCTCTTGGGCTGGGCAGCAGGAGAAGGCAGCTAATGCAGGTGGATGCAGGAAGAAAGAAACCAGGCAGACTTTGGCCACATGCACACACCCCACCCAGATGGGGGCCAGATTCATCCATCCCATGACAAATTTAGCATGGTACAGGGAAAATTCTCCAAGGGCTTCTTCTCTCACAGGTCCCAGCTCCTGCACCTCTTATCACAATACCACAACTCTGCTGAATTTAAGACATGATGCAGGAATTACAGGTGGTTTTGCTCTTGGAGAGGGATCTGACCATCTAGGTTTTTTGCCTTCTTCAGGGAAGGGCTGCTTTCCCAAGAAGCTCACCGTGCTTAGCAGTAAATGTGCTTCATTGCTGTATCATTATTATTATTATTACTATTATCACTCTTACTGCTTTTATTTTAATATTAATAGTAAAGATAATACTGATTTTATGTATGTAACACTCATCCCTGGAGTGCTGGGAAACAACCATAAAAACAACTTCTCCATAATTACAAACTCCCTCCCCAAACTCAACAAACTCACAGAAGAACAAACAGAAAGGAATGATAACAATGAACTAGGAACAAGAGCAATTTAAAAACACCTCAAGGGGAAAAAATATGAATTTGTAGCTTTTCTAGTAAAGTCCAAGAGAAGAAGTGAGCTGAATTTTAAAGGCTGGGTACACTCCAGTCTGTCTGAGATGCCCAATTTCAGGTGCTGCTGCAGAGCAAATGGATCAGGGAAGACTTGATAAGCACTGGCATCCTTCCCATGGCAGTGCCAACTGCTCCCTCAGGGCAGGCACATCCACAGTTTGTACACCAGCAAGTACAACAAAAGGCAACTTGCCTTTTGCTGGAGACTGAAGCCCGTAAATTACTACACTGTTACCTCAATCAGAATAATATGGGAAAGGGGAACAACAGTGGTAACCTCTCCCAGTGCCATGAGGTTTTCCCTGCCATCACCTGATCGCTGTGTGACAAACAAGGAGCAGCATAACCTGGCTCACACAGCTGGTATATGGAGTTCCAGGGTTAATTATGATACAGGGCACACCAAGATTCTGTATGTAGGTCTCAGCCTTCAAGCCCGGTCTCTTAACCACAGAAAAATGCAAGAGCAAATTTTCTCTTTGAACTGTCCAGCACAGTTGAAAACTCCTTGACTGAGGATAAAACAGCTCAGATGCGCATGGTAACCACTGAGTCACAGCATGGTGAAGGTTGGAAGGGACCACTAGTGGGGTTGTTTGGTCTGAGCTCCCTGCTCAGCTCCAGCTGGACTCTGTGCCACTGATCACAACCCTCTGCGATCTGCCATTCCCGGAAGATCCCTAGGAATATCTTTCCAGCACAATGAAAGCCCTAGGGACTCTAAAGCATGCAACATACATCTGAGACAACCAGTGTATTGACTACAGTCGCCTCTTACTTCTCAATGATCTTCCCAAATACTTGGGCAACCAAAGAGCCCATGAGAAATACCAGATATCAGTCCAAGAGCAAATTCCTGACAGCATCAACCAAACAACTCCTTGCCCAAATGCACCATGGCTCTCCAGACTGGTGCTACATGGCATAGCATGCAAGACACTGAGGTTTGCTACCACCTAGCTACACTCACTTCACAGAATAGCTGACACACAAATTATTTTTAGCAGAGGAACAACTTACTAAGTTGTTCTTTACAAAAAAACAACACACTTCAGTGACAGGGTTTCTATAATAAGTATGTTTTACATTTATGATTTAGAAAATGTAAAGCCCAGTGCAAAGAGATGTCTCTGTCTTTGGGATAAAGACCTGGTTTTTTTTTTCCAGTGGGGCCAAGAGCAGCAGGAGGAGAGTGCTGACAGGGATTTGTGCAGGAGGAGTTACAGGAACACTGGTAGCAACCACAGCAGGGTGAGCAGGCAGCCCCAATATTATCCAGGCTGGGAAAATCAATGAGCAGCTCTGGCAGTGTCTGTACACCACAGCTGAGCTAATAAAAACAAATCCCAGGGAATGTCAGCTTATGACAGAATGGCTCTCCCTAAGATGAACAGCCATTTCCTCCCTTATTAAAAACATCAGCAGAAGAAAACAGCAGCCAAACCAAGCTGCCAGCAGCAAAGGACACATTCCTTTGCCTAATCTGTCCTTCCAGGAATGGAAGAAGTAATATCTTTGGGGATGGAAGAATAAGCAAGCAGTAAATAAAAACACAATGTCATCAAACTAGCTCAAATATGACCGCTGTGTGCCTGGTGGGAGCTGGCAGAGCGCTGGGCTGGGCAGAAACCCAAGTGGGACAGGTTTGAACTTCTGTGCATTGCTGATGCTGCTTCTTGGATTTGTAGGTCTTTGGAGGCGTGCAGGGTCTCTCTGCCCTTTTTCCCCCATCTCTGGTGGTGAGAGGATTTACTGCTATGACCTGGCTGCAATGCTTTGCTGGCTACATGCAAAGGGTTACTGAAGAGGCAGATGGTTTTGTAGATGTGTCAAAAGCACCAAGCTGGGGTACAAGGACTGGGAGGAAACCCCAAGGTTTCCTGAAGTGCATCCGAGCTGGCTAAAGGCATCACCTGCTGTGGCTATGAAAGCATGAGCGGCTTTAAGCGAGATTTTTCCCTTCTGTGGCCAAGACTATGAGCTGGAGGGATCTCTTTGCTTTAGCACCCATCCTCTCCATCTTCCCCAAGGATGCACCCAGGGAGGTAGGCAGCTTTGCTCCACAGTGAATACAGCACCCATGGACCTGGTGCACATTCCCTCTGGGCTCTGCAAACGTGATGTGATCATTGGCACCATCAGGTCCTAACCCAGGAATAAAGAGAGCAAAATTCCCACCTGAAGCCTCTGTGCACTATTAATGTCTTCTGACTTTGGCCATTCATAACAAGGCTCAGATCCCTGAGCATTCCTGCAGGGTCCTTCAGTCATCTTTTCTCTCTTTGCCTTAGTCCACGATGCTGCCTTTGTGTATTCTGCATGGGCAACACAGATGAGCTTCTTCATCTTCTGCCTTCCTCAGCAAGATGAAGCCCTCCTAGCAGAACTCCCTCCCACAAACTTCTCCCCAAAAATGGAACAACCTTTCAGTGACTGCCAGAAGCAGCAGCCATTCTAAGTCCTAGAAACCCCTGCAGCCAGAACAAAGCTGTATGGGGGCAGGTGTGAATAGAGAAATGGGTACAAACCTCACCTCACCAAGTGTTACAGACACTACTGCAGGTAAAACATGTGGGAAGAGCCCACTGTTTCTCCTGTACTCACCAACCCCACTGCAACTGAGAGGCAGCTAAGGTCACATTCAGTTGTGGAGAGGAGGTGAGGCTTAGGAATAATAATTGCATCCATCATGCTGCTCCCCCATGATGGCTGGATTTAGCCAGCTCTGATTACTCACATGGCATCTCCAACCCAAGATATGAGCTACAGAAGTTGTGCCAAACATGGTGTAGACATCCACCCAGCCAAGCTGCCAGAAATGTGAGTTTCTGGAAAAAGCCTGGTCACAAAGTCATCAGCTTCTGCTGTCACAGCAATGGTCCTACTCAGCTCAGTGGCGAGAGACAGCTGGGACACGGTTCCACCACAGCACAGCCACTACCTTTGCTTTGGTCCTCACATTCACCCTGCTCTTGGCCAGAAAAGAAGGGTGCAGCAAGACACAGATCAAGGCTTAGCACTTGCCAGTGTGAGCTACATGAAGTTTGGAACACGGGATCAGCCTGCGATAACTCCAGCCTGCTCCTCTACTGCTTTAGGCAATGGACTGCTACATTCCACTTAGACTTCATACATTTCTATTCCTTTCTCTCCTCAGCTTGCCTTATGCTTCCACTCCCAAAATAATTAGCACAGTGTAACCTTTTTGTGGTAAAGAAAAACACCTGAAACTTTCCTATTAATTGCAACAGTAAAACACCTTTCTTTTTTTCCTCCTTTCTATTTGTATTTAAAAAAGATGAATAAGATCTGGCACTCACTACATACTGATAAGCAACATTTATCTACCCTGGGGGTACCTTTGCTTATTCTGGTTTGGGTGGTTTTTTTAATTGCATTTTCCCACCAGCTCTGAACTTGTTTTCTGGCTGCATAATTTTCCCATGATACATTTAAGATGCATCTGCTATAATTAGTATGATGCAAAGCACAAGCTTATGAAAAACAACTTGTAAATTTTGAATAATTCTACAGCAATTACATAGGTAGGATGGCTTATTTAACCATGGGATTTGTTCCACAGCATGGGAGCCACCACATTTTTTTCAGTGGCTGGAGGGAGACCTGCAGGTGAGGGTTCACTGCTCTTCCCAGCAGTTATGCATCCTGCTTGTGTACACAGCCAGCTCTTAGTCTGGGATGCTGTTATTTTACCCCAGTGGGCGAATAAGAAACTCTGAGCCCAACTTATTTTAACAGGCAGAAAGCATCTTCAAATTAAATCCTCCTCTTAATCAGGTACTGCCCTAGTCAGACCAGAATTGATTCCAGCAACTTCTACTCTTCAAGCACACCAATAAATCCCTGCTGCCATGGTCAGCTGGTGGCATTTTCTGTCCCTCTGTACAACGATATATTGCTTTTCCACCCTGGAGAGCCAGATGGCCATCAATCACCTCTCCTCAGCAATGCTACCTTCCAGCTCCACCTTGCCACACACACTCTGCTAATAATTACACCTCAGCCCACAACTCCCAGAGTGCCCCCTCTGGAGAACAGGCTCTTGTGCCACGTTACCAGGCAGGGAGATCATTCACGAGCAGATGTGACACTTGTCAAACTGGTGCTGGTTTTTCATTAGCAGGACTATGAGGTCTGCTCCCCATGATGCCCTGTTTTCAGTCTCATTAGGCAGGGTGCTGTGGATACTCTTTAAGGCAAAGGATCTTCTCTATGGATCCAAAAATTCAAACAACTGAAGTCAGGAAACTACAAATCTCAATCATGGGAGAAAATTGTTTCTCTTGCAAAACTCCCAGAATATTATTAATTACTGTGAGAGATCCTCATCATTGCCAGAACACTGGTTTAAGAGGTCTTGCAGAAGCACACTATGTCATTTCCCCAAGGATCATTCCACCTCCAAGAACACTAACAGGTCATGGAATGACTGAGGAATGCCTTTTTGAACCAGCTACAAGATAAAAAAAATGGATCAAAAGCATATCTATGAGCAGTGAGCATGAGTCAATGAATGACAACAACCCCCATTTGTTTTTAAACCTCCACTATTCCAAACCAGCAGGTATTGTGCTGCCGAGACTTTAAAATCAACTCATTGCAATGGCATAAGAAATGTCACAAAAGCCACCCTCTGTGCCAAGAGCCACATGGTCACCTCCACCATGGAGCAAGACCGTGCCACCAGGAAGAGCAAGGTGACAAGCAGCTGGCAGGACAAGTTGCAAATGTCTGCATTTTATATCAGAAATATGTGCCTGTGTTATGTGGGAGGAAACCCTGCCCTGCCTTTGCCCTCAGGCCAGGATGATCACTGAGGTGGACATGCCAGGAAGCTGTCCACTTGTATCGGAGTCAACAAAGTGGAGCCAATTTGGCTCTTACAGCAATGGTACTTTGGCTGCAGCCAAATGATAAAACATGACCTGAAAGTCTTGAGGGCAGTTGTTAACACCCAGGAACAGCCACTAGCTAATAGCATGCTGGCTTGGCACTCAGGAAGCTTCCAGCTGCAGCTCTTTCCAACCTGCTGGATGAACATGGGCGAGGAAGGGTCTTACATACTTTTCCTGCAGGTTGAGATAACAGCAGCTCTACTTGTCTCAGGAGGTTTGGATGGAAGTGCAGACAAGGCTGACCCATTTGCAGTCTGAGAAGAGGCTTGTTGAGCACTGGGCTGTATCTGCACCACGCAGCAGGGATTGCCCCCATTCACACCAGTGGAGCGGATCTCTATCGGAACCTCCCAGCTGCAACCCCTGACTTCAGTGACTCAGGCATATCTGTTAATTCCAGGTGGGGGATAACGAGCCAAACACACATTTCTTATGAAAATTCAAGCAGTTGTTGGGAATTGGCAAAACCAGACCTAGACTGCAGAATGCCATTAAGCTGTAAATACGTGCTCTGAATAGGCCTTTTCTTCAGGCATCTCCCAGGACAATGGCACAAACATTTAATGGCATGTTTCCTGGACTAGGACTGACTCCAGCAGAATGAAGTGGTTACCACAACTTGCAGGAGCAACAGATATATCCTGCCCCTCTCAGCTGGACCCAGCTGTTGTGTGAAATGTGCCCCAGGCTCCCATTTCTTTTTTTGCAGAACTTTTGTCATACATAATGCTTATTTAATATTTATTTTATTGCAGCTCTTCACAATCCTCTTCAGATTATTAAGTGGAACACAAATACATAAAGCAGTGACATTGGAAGACTACTTGAAAAAAAGCAGTTTTAAAACCATAATAGCTTTTGTGGTTATGCTGGTTATGTAAGTGAATCTGAGAAGTTCCGCCTGCATGGAAGATGCCAGTTCCATATCTAGCTCAGAGCTGTGGATTTTGCTGCTGTTCCAGGCACATGAAATGGAGACACTACAGTAAAGAAAATGACTGGGCCAAAATCTTTTGGGCATCAGGGCCTTCTCTTCTCTCCAGCAGTTTAGACTGTTCTTAACCAAAGACAGCCAAGGCAGCTCAGGAAATGGAGGATCATCTCAGCCATTCTCCTATTCTAGAGTAAAATCCCAAATGTGTGCTTCGCTCCCAAAACCACTGCTACTGTGAGGTACATGGATTAACTTCAGGATTAAATTCTTTAGCTCCTGTGGGGTTAGTCATGTGAAAAGCCATATTTACACCATAGACATAAATGCAGGCAAGGGAAACAGCTGGTCATGTACTGGCCTCAAGCAGATGCCCAGTCTATACAGGATGGTATCAGAAGCTTCCCTGTCATGTGTCACACTCTGCAGTGAGATGCAGACAATGTATTTTCCCCTTAGGTGGAAGGAGGAAAACACTGTTGGCTTCACACATGCACCTCACGCAAACACGGGTGGCAGTGCATCTGCAGCTGCTGCCAGTAGGACAGGACACCCAACCTTGCACCCACAAGACAGACTGCACACTTCTGTGCCCCAACCTTGCCACTCCCTGGTGACACAGGGAGGACCCTATGAGAAAGAACCCAGCCAGGAGATGTTCCGTGCTAGTTAGCAAAGGATATAGCAACAGCTAAACCTGCTCACTCACTATCCCCAGCTCAGAGCTGCCCAAGGCAGGCTTTGCATTGGTGTGGCTATTTCCTGTTTCACTGCAGAGCAGAAGGAAGACTTAAACCAGATAGTTTCTACTATCAGAGTGACTGTCACACAGCAAGTTCCCTGCTCAGCTCCATTAGCCGTAACAAAACGGTGCCACACGCTGACCACTTTTCCTGCCCAGTGCACTGGCAGCCTGGGAATCTGCAATGCCTACCTTAACTTCCACATGTGCCATCAGGACTGCAAAGTTGGTGAGGTGGTTGCAGGAGCACGTGGTGTGTGTCTTGTTAGTTGTCAGGAGGCGACAGCCCTGGGTGGACCAATACCCCGTCATCGTACGCTTCGTGTAGCTCCAGAATGAACAGTTTGGGTTAAAATTTTCTTCTGACTGCTGCAGGGAAGAAATTAATAAATGCAGTAACAATGATAGGCTCTCAGAGATTTCTAAATGCACTATTGAGGCTCTTTGTAATTCTCACCCTTTAATTTTAGATAAACAATTAGCAGTGGTTTATACGTCAAGTATTACTTGCCAATAAGAGAAAGTTAGATTGTTGCTGCATGCTTTGCTAATGCAAACTTACTTTGTTCTTGATTAATTTCAGACATTGACTAAATCCAGCTCTTCAGAACCACACTGCTTCATTTGCATTGCAGAGCAGAGCAATTAATTGCTTTAAGCAATCAACTTTTGCAACGGCCGAGCTTGGCTAGCAGGAGGACTAGCTGTCCTCTTTCACTGAATTTCCACTTCCCTCTAACATCCCCTGCCACCATGATAAAATAACATTATGGTCTATTCTAATTTATTGGTAGTTTTTAATTACAGAATGATGCGTGTCAGCAACCGAGCAATGGGCATCAGCTCAAAGGAGACACTTTCTTTACTTCTGTTAATGCAATGTAAAAGACACCTTCTCCATAAATAACACAAAGTGCAAAGGAACAAAAGTATAATTCAAAATCTAATCAAGGACTGCTGGGGGCCTCACAGCAGCCAACTTTTGCATCATTTCATTTCAGAAACCAAAAAAAAAGAGAAGTGCTTTCTGAACTCACACACCTTGATGTGCTTGACAGTAAACACCACAGGATCAGCCAGGTAAACCTTATTGCTGAACTCTTTATTTATTGCTGCTGTGATGACAGGGGAGTTGACAATGACGGAGTGATTGGTCGACATCGCTTCTGTTCCCAACTTCATGCTGGCATTCTCCGTGGAGAGATAGGTGCCCAGGTTGTTGTACAGCACAAAAGCCACCCTGATCTCACCTAGAAGAGAGGTAAGAGGTTAGATAGTCAGGTTGAGTCACTGGGGGGGCTTTTTGTTTTTTAGATTGCAAACCTTTCCTCTTACCCAACTTCAAAACTGCCCTGAGAAAATGTGAAAGGACCAGGATGTGGCATCTGAAAACCCACCTCTTGCCAATTCCAGTGAGCACCAAGAAGTGCAGCAAGCAGTCCTTGGATAAGAAGGGCAGAGCTCCTTCTTCCAAAAGAAACTTTTATAAGCAAACAGATGAGAAGAAGACAGACAGGGAAGGTGGGCTTAGTTTTGGCATCAGGAGGTGTAACTGGCTTCAGAAAAAAAGAGGCCAGGTGGTCCATTTCCCACCTGACATCACTTTATTCTCCTGGATATACCTGGGAAACATGTTTCAAGCTGACATGTTGCACAGATGCAGTATAAAACTATATTTTAGTCTGGTAATAAATTAAGACTATCTCAGCAAAGTGTAGGGACAAATCTGAGAGAAGAAATCAAAACCATTCCAACAGAATTCCATCTCACTTGACAGGTAAAGCAAAATTTCAGAAATTTCATTTAAAAATACATTTATTCTCTTAATTTGCCAATCAGATAATCAGAAAAACACCATTAGAGAGCCCACAGAAATCTGAGTCTATCAGCCAACTGTTTTTAACTGAAACCATCCAGTTTGCCTTCTGTTTTGCACATTATTTCACAGCCTATAAATAAGAATGGAATGTGATTAGTTTGCCTTCATATGCATTAGTTGTGGAGAGGTATGTTTTTGTTTCTATATGAATCATCACAGCATCTGAGGAAGGTGAGGCACTGATGACTCCAAAGGTTCCTCCCAGCCTAAATCCTTTGATGGCAATTCCATTTGTAGCTCTTTGGTGACCTCTGGGCATTTGTCAAGCTGGTGAAAATTGATGGGGTTCTGCTTTGAATAGAACTCCAGTGATACTGTGTCTTGAAACACAAAACTTTCCTTTCATTGCTGCCAACAGATAGCAGAGTAAAAGTCCTGCCCTGCTGGAGTTTTGCTACACATCCTGGGTTTTAAACTGTCTCCAAAAGAGATACTTCTCCTCCATTCCTATGTGCAAGCAAGACAATGGCAAGACTTTCTTTCTGAACCATCAGACTGAGCTTTGTCTAAAATTCTTAGAAATTTTAACACACTGATCTGGTTGTAATGCTGCCTTATCATTCCATGTTTTTTTTTCTTTACACAGAGGAGGGTTAAGCACTGGCACAGACTGCCCAGAGAGGCTAGGGATGCTCCATCCCTGGAAGTGTTCAAGGCCAGGTTGGATGGGGCTTGAGCAACTTAATCTAGTGGAAAGTGTCTCTGCTCATGGCAAGGGGGCTGGAACCAGATGATCTTAAAGGTCTCCTCCAACCCAAGCCATTCTATGATTCTGTGTTTTGCCTGCTGTGACCAAAGCCCGTATATGAGTGTTGTCCGCTGCACAGATTAAATTTTAAAGGAATCCAGAAATAGGAGCATGTTGGGCCCACCAATAGAAGCCTATGGGTTTAAAGTTGGTCTGCACTGAGGCTGTGGAGATCAACAAACGTGTCTACTCAAACTCCTGATCTGGGAATAAATGGCTTGGCAGGATGAAGACTGTTCACATATAACATCATCTAAAATTTATGCTGTATCAGGAGGTTCATAAGATACAGAAAGGCACTAAAGATTTAGACTCATAACAGTTAATCAACCTTTTCTACCATGTTGGCTCATTATTAATATTTTCTACCATCGTTTCTTCTCTGTACTTTTTCAGATATTTGTATGGTGCCCTGCTGTGAAGCAGTTTACTCAAATGAGCCTCTTATCCCATCTGAAGCCTCCTACTGCAGAAATCAGCAGTTAAAAGCACTTCTCTGGATTCAGCACTATGCCCCAGAAGCCCCATAATTTGAGGATCTGATGCATTTTTACCATCACAAAATACTTTTGAAGGCTGTGAATCACTTAGCAATAGAATACACTCCTAGTCAGCCAACGTAGCTTGCAGTCAAGGGCATGAGCAAATGACACCACTGTTAATTTAAATATTAACACAGCAATTAATACTTTACTTATAATGGTTAAACACAAAACAATGCCTAAGGCATGGCTGCCTCATGAGGCTGGTGTGGCCTGAGGTGCCAGACCTACCATTTCGACCATTTTGCTTCAAGGTATTTGCTGACAGCTGAATGGCGCTTCCATGGCCCATGTTCTGGGGAAACTTCAGATCCTCCAGATTCCCATCTGTGCTCAGTCTCGCAACTTCCAGCTCTGTGTGCAGGAGAGACAGACACTAAGAAAAAAATCTCCACTGAAATTGTCTTCAACACAGTATTTCAAAGCTACAAAATGGTGTTCC
Organism: Emberiza elegans; assembly: GCA_024865655.1. Taxonomy (NCBI): domain Eukaryota; kingdom Metazoa; phylum Chordata; class Aves; order Passeriformes; family Fringillidae; genus Emberiza; species Emberiza elegans. The sequence goes on along the minus strand of JALJVW010000068.1, from coordinate 6,045,067 downwards.
AGACCAGCTGAGAGGAGGGGAATTAACTTACAATGCTGCATGCTAGAATGTGTTTGGGCTCCTATTTCTTTTTAAATCTTTGCCCTGAAGAAGTTTTAAATTTAATTAAAAAAAAAAGTGCGCAAATAAATTCTACTCTCTGTGGAAGACAAAAGACAACCGGTTCTTGTAAACAAGAACCTCAGGATATTAAGGACAACAGTTAAAATGAAAATCTGAGAATACTAGTTCTTTGCCACTGGCGATTGGTACTTTCTGTAAATGTTATCAGTGCTCAGGATCTGTATTCATGGAAATAGAAAGAAGAGTTGTTCTCATTTTACATATGCACAGTGGGAGTGCTGGTGCTTTCCATCATGCTTGTTTTTTAATTAAAATCAACAATCAGCTGAATAAAGACACAAATTTGTATGAAATGAAATACAATTGCCTTACGATGAACAATCCCCCTGTGAAGCTCTGCTCTCGTTGCTCTAGCACAGATTATACCCTCAAAGCCGGCAGTAATAAAGACAGGTCAGGCGCTCATTTTCCATGGGATTTCAAGGGTAGAGAGCTGCCTTATTCCTTTAGACTCTTTTGGAAAGACTTTGAAGTCCTTCAGACAAAGGCCCAAGACATATCTAACAAATCGCTCTCCAATTAATCTAGGGACCAAGACCAAAGCCGGGCTTCCCGGCCTTTACTCTTCCACTGGCTGCTCCCAGTCCTTATGGGATCTGCCCCTTACGGATGTTGTCAGTGTTCTCCCGGACGATGTCTGTCTTCAGCAGGTTGTCAGCCAGCACAAAGGCACTGTCCTCCACCGTGTCCAGCAGCTTGGTGGCCGCGCGCTGCTGCTCGCTCGCGTTCAGGTCCCTCCATGCGTTCAGAGCCTGAGGCTGCAGGAGGTTGTTCACCGTCTCCACCATGGCCTGCAAGGCGGAGGCATGAAGTGAGAAAGGGCTCCAGCAAACCTAAAGCACCACAGACCTCTGACAAATGCTCAGTCCCATCCTCCACACATATCAGTTTACAGAGGGATGAACAGCATCTCCCTCCCCATCCATTAGGGCAGCCTGCAATGGAGCAGGACAACTTTTATGCCATCAGATGGGACAGGGAGGAAATACTGATATTATTATAAATGCAGGCTGGGAATGGTGCTTTTCTGCTTCCATAATCATCAGTTCTGGGCTTGGAAAAAGGAGGAATTAGGGCAGGTGGGGAAGGAGGGGTAGGAGGAAGACAATGGTTAAGGAAACATGCAGGAAAAAACCCATCTGCAGCACCAGAACTCAAGAGCAGGGCTGGGGCACTCAAGGAAGCTGTTTGGTATCTGCAAAGGCTACACTCCCTCAAATATTTCCCAGCACATAACCTCTGGCAGGCAGCCATGAAGACACAGAGATAGCTGAGTTACACCACTTCACCCAGAGCAGCAGCAGCAGGTGCCCGTGGAGATTTAGATAAGACACTACATTTTAAATCACTGCATTCAGGAAGGAGCCAGCCCTGTGGAAACTGCTTCAGTCCTTCCTACAGTGCACCTTCTGCCTTGGGCTGCCACGCACAAAGAGCTCTCCCATGGATAACTTCCCACAGGTTAATCTGGATGCACACACAGGATCACACAAAACCGCACTGGTCTCATGACTGCAAAATTACTGCAGTAGAATTTACCCAAACTGAAGGCTTTTCTCCACCTAAGTCCTCTGCTTCGTTACTAACCAGAGCTGACTCAACCACTTCTCAGTGAACATTTTTTAATGAGACCAGCTGTACCAGTTGATAGAACTGATTGTGCAGAGGAAAAGGATAAAAAATAAGCTACTTTGATCAAGCTTTCTTCAGCTGGTTAGGGTCCAGTCACCAGGCAGCCCTACCCCACAGAGAAACACCTCCACTGTCAGCTAAGGCTGACTGCAGAAACCAACCTCCCATTCAAGATGAAACTGCTGTTCATAATGATTTTCTGTATGCTGAGCACAGAGGCATCAAACCCACACCTCTGCTCTGCAAGCTGATGACAGTCCCATGGGACTTCAGCATTTTCCAAGCCCTAAAGTGTGCCCCATGGGCTCACTGTCATGGGAATACTTCATTATTTATTCCTGATGCTGTTGCTAAACCCATGGGTGGAAAGAAGCTGTGGCATAGCCCATTCTCCAGCAGAGCCCTCAGGAGGAGTGCTACAATGGCAACACATGGCACAGAGAGTCCTGACTCACTCACCAGTCCTGGTCAGGTGCAAATGAGCAATGGGAGGATACGATCCCATCAAACTAGAATTTATTGCTATATCCACATGACCTTAACAAGCATTTCAATTACAGCAAGGTTCGAGGAGAAAAAAGGCAGCTAAAACTGCCACTGTTGGTGCTTTTAATCCCAGAAAAGATACCTTCCTTGAGTATGGAAGGTTCCTCACACCATCAGGTTTCCTGTTGGGAGACTGCACCATAATTGGGCTCCTCTGACAGCACAAAGCTCCTACTTTCACAGTTACATTTATTCATGGTCAATTAATTCATTTGTTCTTATGCCAAACCTCTCCTATACCATAAACAGAATAACTTGCTCATTTGGTCTTAAGTGGAACTTGGTAAGCATAAAGCAATTTTTAAACTAATTATTAAACTGATTTTCCTGAATAGTCTAAAAATTATCTTAACACATTTGCTACGCACTTGCAACAAGCTTAAAATTAGTAGTCAAGAAATAGAAAAATCCATAGCATTTAAAACTGTTATTTTTCTGTGTTTTAGAGTTTGGAAGCCTGATCTCTGCAGCTCTTAATAAAATTCTGTAGTATATTTGGTAGCTTATCTCTTCACAGGCAAAAAAATAGGTGGTGTTCTTTTCCAGTGACCAAAAAGCTTGATTATTTTGTGGTGCAGCTTCTACACAACATGGTGTAAAGAGCTTTTATGCCTGGAAAGCAGAAAATGAGGATTTTTCTCCCCTTTCAATGTTATCACACAATTTGCCTTACCTCCATTTAGCTCAGCTCCTACCATAGTCTTAAATTCTCTGCTAAAATAACATCCTGCATACTTTTATCAATATTTGAGTGGTGATCCAGCTCCTGGCTCTGGACAGAAAGGTAATGTCTATTCATCAGAATATGAAACAGATGCTGAAATATATGCATTACAGTGAAACATCTGCTGCAAAGACTTCCCCCATAAAAAAATCTAATGCATTATTTTTTTTTTTTTTGTTTTAGATGTGCACATATGTATGCATGCAAGTTTGAGAGAGAACACCAATTAAGCCCAATGCACTGCCTCCTGCACCATGTGCACTCCCCCCCAATGCTGAGCATCCATCCTCTGGAAGTGATAACCTGAAACCAGCCACCTCACATCACTTTGGGCCTGGGGTCAAACACAAAAGCTCCAGGAAGATTTCCAAGGACTTTGGGTCGCGTCCTTGCCATGTATCTGAACAAAGCTGGTAGACTTTGTTGGCATTACATCCGAGATTAATTTAGTCCCTAGCTTTTCCCAGAGGGTCATTCCCCTCACCTGTCTCAGTGCATTAATCAAGTGTTCCCCACATTATATTTCTGAGTGCAGCACTTCATTATGGCCGAGTGCTGTGGGCTGAAGCCAAGGAGATGAGGTGCTAATGAAATGTTTGCATTTTGGACAGGAGCTGAGGTAGGTGTTTAAATGAAACAAAACAGCTGTTATAGCAACAGTGCCTTGTGAGACAGAGATGCCAACTGGGAAAAGTTGGGCAGGGGAGTGGGAGTTGTGGGAAAGCAGGCACACATGACAAGGATAGGCCTGTGTCTTTACATTTAAGCTGAGCCTTTGTGATTTATGTGGGTTTGGAACCTGGTCCATTGACTCTGTGGTCTGATGAAGCTCCAGCACAGAAGGAACAGCTGTGCCAAACCTCCAGGAGAACCTCCCAGTGACCAGCTGGAGGAGGTTTAGCCCTGAGAGAACCTTCAAAATGCAGAAGGCATGGGATAGGTGTGCTTGGGATGGCTTGATAGGTTTTACCTGAGATCCCTGGGGATCCTGATAAAGGTGGGGACTTTCAGAGGGAGACAGGAAAGTTCTGACCTAGTTTCATCTCACCCCACTTCTACCATTTAACGTGCAGACAAGTAGGGAGCCCAGATACTCTCTAGTTTCTCTCTCCCCACTGAAAGTAGAAGAAACTACCCCAAGGATTTTCCCCATTTCACCCAAAACCACATGAGATCAAACCCATCCATAAAGAACCAAACATGTGTTACAGAATGCTGCATGGCCTCCACTGAAGACCCTGTCCTTGCTTCCCAAGCTAAAGAACAACATCTCCTGTGATTTTCTTTTCTTCCTCTGCCTGATCCCTCTTCCAAATGCAAGTCAGCTGAGCTTCTTACAAAATAAAAATGTGGGGCTTGGAGCTCAAATATACCTCAACACCATGCACAGCCTGGCACCAAACCAATGGTGTGATTGCTTGGACTTAAAGAGTAGACAGCACAAGCACACAGATGCACCAGGAGAAGGACAAAAGTAACTCAAATTAGATCAAGAGAAAGCTTTCATAAAGCACAGCTCGCTTGTTTGTAGGCTAAGATCAAATGAGGAAACAAGAGCATGGCAGAAGGGAGCCAAGAGGGCAGACTTTCCATTTTTCTGTGCTTAGATACAGCTTAACAGAGCTTTTACACAGCTTTATGCTCTCTGTGATGTCAGGGTATCTATACATGCAAAGTCAAACCCTCTAATTACCATCCTGGGTCACAGAATTTTAGACACAGTGGACCTTTCATGTCCCCAGCAGTGACTGCAACTGGACATCGAGAGAAGAGCAAGACCCTGCTGAGCGCAAAAGACAAATCCCATGATGGTGATGCCTTTCATTAAGTGGTTATATAGACCGCAGATTGTATGTACAATGCAAATAAATGTTAATAAATTGCAGAAGGAGGTTTTTTCCAAGTAAGGGCATGTGCTCATGGTTTCTTGGTTCTATCCTGAGGTTACAAAGAAGAATCAAAATGTAATCCTTCTTTCTTAGACACTTACAAATTGGTATTAAAAGATGCATTGTAAAAAGGAAATTAATTAGAAGCTTTACAGTAATTATGCATTACTAAAAGGCCAGTTGTACATATCCCCATTGATTTCCTTTGTGACAGCTGCTACATTTCATTAAACTGAATTTTGTTTGTTCATTTATTCTTCTCTTCACCAGGTGAGAGTACCTGGCTATGTGGCACACAGTTAAAACCTTGGAGGTTTGAACTCTGTATATATCCAGTGATACCATATCTATTTAATTTTCTCTCACTGTACCAACATCCAAGACACTACTCTTTGATTAAAACAAATTTTGCAATGTAAAATCTCTCTAACTGGAACTCAACACTGAAAATCACTCAGAGGTGTTAGAGGTACTCAGCTCATTGCCAAATTTGGCACCAGACTGCAATGTGCCATGGTGCTTAAGCACAGCAGCCCAAACCTTAGAAAACCAGCAGCTTTCCTAGAGTTAGGATCTCTTTAAACCTTTATTGTTCATTTTGGCCTCTTGCTGAGCAGCTGATGGAAGATCAAAAATCTCAACAAACCTACAGCTGGAGAAAAACTGCTTTATGGCAAGTGAATACCAACAGGTCCTACAGGGAATACTGGTTGAATCCTTCTGTTGAGTAGTTTTCAAATATGCAGTTTGTCCTTCCTTACAAAGGAGCATCTCCTTAAGAAGAGACTGAAAACACTTTATTTAGCATGAAACTTACATCAAGGACTTCCCTCCTATAGCAGCTTTGGGAGAATAAGGACGGTGGCACAGGGCAATAAAGTACCACTTTTGCAATGACATCTCTAATTAAAACATCTGAATTTAATAACCTGTAAATCCCTGCCTCATACTGCTGATGCTTCCTTGATCTCACAGGAATATCTCACGCAGCACACTTTCAAAAATCAGGATATAAAGAGCTACAGCCACGTGGCTTTGCATAGGCAGACTAAAATCATGGCTGGTGCATGAAGCAAGCAGTGCTTTGGTATCCCTGTGCCAAAGGTGTTTGCCAGCACAGACTCATATAAAGATATTTGTTCACCCTTCCTGAGAACAGCTCAGCCTGCAGAGTGCAATCACACAGGCACAGCCTCAGGCCATGCTTAAGGCCTGAGTTTCTGGTCTTGCCTGAGGTCTCCCCACAGAGCTCCAAAACAAATGCGTTGTCTTTATCTGAAAAATGCAAACACATAACTCACCCACTTTTTTATAATACCTTGAGGTTTTGTGGCAAATCAGCAGAGAAAAAAAGCACAAAACTCCTTTCAGGCTCCCACTTCACAGTGCAAATGAAAAACCCATCAGAGAGCAGATGCACTGAAATGTTGATATGGTACAATGATCACAACGTTATGCTCTTTTTTCCTTTTTCCTGACTGGAAAGCAGTGGTACTTGAAAAAAAGCTTACTTGTCTCCTTGCTCAAGAATAGCTGGTTTTGCTCTGTATTCGTATTAAACACCCAGTGCTAAAACAAACCCTTTCCTCAAGCTATCAATATTTGCAAGCCTCCAAACTAATTGAGTTAAAGGCACAATCAATGCCATTGACGAAAAATTCTGCCGGCAAGTTCTGCTGGAAGTTGTTTGATTCTTGCCTCTGGCCAGAAAAAGCACCAGTACAATAGAAACTCCCTTTAACTCTGAATGTACCCGGTACAGTAGGAGGAGAGAACCAGCATCAAAGTATGGATGTGGGAACACAAATACTTATGGAAAGGTTAATGCATTGAAAGGGACCAGTCGAGGAAATGATATGTCTTTTGGAGTGGCAATTGAACAGCACCTCAAACCCACTACACAGGGGTCGTCAATCAAATGATTACACTCATCCACAGTGTGGGACTTCAGGACAAAAAGAGATGCACATGTCATTCCTTCAAGCTTCCCAAACAAGGAAAATGTCATTTGGCTACATGATGGCTTTAAATTCTACTTCTTAGCTGAAAAGTGCCTTCAAATCTGTCTGACAAGGCTCTTCACTCTTGGATGATTTTTTCCTTGACATTTATTCTTTTAATTCAAAATCAAAATTTGTCTCTGGCCAAAGCATCAGTAAGCACAACAGAGACAATTTCCTACAGGGAAGCCCAGCCACTATCTAATGTTTTTTAAAAAGCAATATGGTCATCACAAAACTGTTGTAACATTCAGTGGAATGGACAAACATATTTAGACTGAAAGGAGCTCAGCCACAGTGAGTGGTTGAAAATAAATAAATCATTAGAGCGTCTACTGCTAATCTTTGCTTCTGCCTACAAAACTAAGCCAGAAGTACACTAGCCTACATTTGGTACCAGAGTGGTGATGGTATCAGTTTTGGTGAACTGAGACAAAGCCATTGCAACTCATGGCAAAGGCAAAAAGAGAACTTCCCATGCAGAGGAAATTTTGAAAATTGCTCCACAGATTGAGAGCAAAGGCTCCTAAGAGAGAGCATGCAACCCCCTTCTCTTCAACTACACAAAAAATGTTTATGCTATGGTTACAGGAACTGTACTGACTCAGAAATGGCCTGAATTCCAAAAGTGCTGAGAACTCACTGTAGTGAGAAGAAAGGCACTGACCTTTATTAAAATTAGGCCATCTACAAAATGCTTAACTATGGAATTAATGGTCTATTACTAGGTATGCAAGGTTTGCAATCTTGGTCTTGAACTACCAATAATCTCCTAATGGGAGCATGCAAAAAATAATAGGCAATATGAGAAACAGAACAAGGTTACAAATTACAGGTTATGGTTTTGCTTTACTTACTATATGAGGAAGAATATTTTAAGGTCAGAAGGCATCCATAGAACTGACATAAAAGGAATTGATTGGGAAGAAGGAAATAACATACGATCTATTTCATCTAATGAGATCTTCCCCGCAGAATAAGCTGAGAACTGCATTTATGAATCATCTGTATTTGCTGCCCCACTGTTTGGGATTTGAAACCATACAGGCAACTGCTAGAGCAATTACACTAGGGAAGCAAGCAAGGCTGTTGCAGGAAAGGAAAATGCCTCTGACAGGATATCCACAGCCTTCAAGAAAACTCCTGGGGAGTCTGTGAGGCTCATCCTTTCCTTCAGAGGTTCAAATCAAAGGGACATCTCCCACTGCTTCCTATGCCAATTTACATTCAGACTTTTTACCAGGGACACCAGATACCAGGAGCGACTCAGACTCAAGCAGAGAGTAAGCACACAGCAACATAGAAAACACTAGATTTTTTTTTTTCTCAGTTTTGCCATGTGAGAACCTAACCATAGGTGTAGCTGAGTTGTAGGTACACGGGGTCACCCTCCTTTTTAACATTTATGCAATGAGTTTTGGAGTCTGGTCACAAACTCAAGGCTGCTGCTTTGATCCTCCTCTCCCTTAACAACAGGCTCACTGCAGCAGAAACACGCAGGGTGAGGATTTCTAGTTTCACTCTTGCTGACACAAATCAAGCGCAGGTTTCTCAAGCTGTGAAGTATATTAAGTTCACAGAGTTTTAACAAAGGACTACCAAACCACTGAACCTCACTGCGAGTCACACTTCTTTCAGATGTCCTTTTAATTATATGAAATGAAAGTTTTAGGCACTTTGATGCTGATGGGCAAACATCTCGATCTCTTGAAAAAGCAGCTAAAAGTACTCCCTGTAGCTATAGTTAATATACAACATTGCATGCTCGCTGCTAGCCAATTTATTCCAGCCACTTTAACAACGATACCATGCCTGACAGGCTGTGCAGAATAGCATCAGGAGTCAAGCAATGCACAAATCATCAGAGAACTCTCAGAGTTGTTTGACACACATTGCAGAGCTCTTTGTCATTCAGCCAATTAAGTGACCAAACAAGGAACGTGAAAACCTTCATTAATTTCCCTCTTTTTTATACAAATGGAGGTTAGCGTCTTTCTTGTCAGAGGGGCAACAAGAACACAAGCAAACACAGCATAATTCAATTTGTGCTCACTCTCAGAGCTGCAAGTTTCTTTCGTTTAGTCTTCATGGAAGCTGCAACCAATCATGCAAGCAAGAGAGAAGTAGGACAAACAGAATTAATCCACTTTAAATAGTACTGGCTAAGTCCCAGATGCACCTTTTTTATCTGATGAGAACTACTAGGTTAGCAAAGAAAAAAAAAAATAAAGTCTCTTCTGCTCAGGTCTAAACTTAATGCCTTGAATCCTCTGAGGAAAGCCTTTCAATTTTTGCTTAGTGCAGCAATTCAAACAGCCCATGTTTCAAACAAGAAGTGTTCAGAAAACTTCCAGGAGAACCAGAAGGACAACTCTGCAACCTCCTGCCACCGTCTGCTACTGGGAGCCTGCCATCCTCTGATGACACCGGCTTCATGTGCGGCTCTGATGACACCCAGAAGCTCTTGGTAATTACCAAGGGGCAGGTGGCACCTCCATCATCTTTGCCATTTGCTATCCAGACCAGTGCAGAGCTACAAAAGAGGGGAAGCTGACTCACAGGGCAGCTCAGAGGATGGCAGGAACCAAGAGCAGCCAACTCCAGCAGACGAGGAAGATGCTGCAAAAGCAACCCTCTGCTGCCTCCTTCCACCCTTTCCACAAAGCTGCCATTCACACTATCTGTTGTATTCACCAGTCTCTGGCTTTAAAACCACTCATACTGACTTTACAAAATAAACCAAAGAATGGGAACCCTGTGAAGTTTTGTCTTCCAAGGTCCTCATCCCAAAAGCAGCATGCAATTTCACATGGGAAGAGGCCTCTGGTTTGGCACTGCAGGGAAATTCATTGGCCTCCTCATGCCCCGGAGCTGCAGCCCACAAATCCAAGTGAAGCAAGCAGGTGAGCTCAGACTTTGCAGTCAGATGCATGAACATGATAAAGAGACTGCAAGCACGGGTGTGGTATGCGTCTTTAATAAAATCTGTGTTTCCAGCTACTAAATCAGCAAAATTCTCTGATTTTTCCCCATGTTTAAGTTTTCTGTTTTAATACAGCCTCACTTACTACATTATGTGAGTACTTAACCTTTTTTTCTGCCTTTTACTACCCCACCTCCATTCCCAGAGGACAGAAGAATTGCCTCCATGGCATTTTATATTGGGGAGCTGAGAAATACCGAGCACATTACACTTGCTGAGGGGCATGGAAGAAATCTGTGACACCAAACCCAGTTTCACAATCCCCAAAAGGCAAGTGATTTCTGTTTTCTACAAACTCCAGTGCTTCCGTTTAAGGACAACAACTTTTGGAAAATGAACAAACATCAACTCTGAAAAAACTGAAGAAAATTCATACCAGCTTATACCACAGACCAGCCACCAAACCAAGCTATGCTAATCAAATGTGTCACCCATTGTGACTCATTCTCCCACATGATAACTTTCCCATCCCCTTCCCAAAACAGAGTGCAAGAACCTCAGGAAGGTGGGCAGAGGAGATGTAGTCCTCTGCTCTCTAGAAGGCCACCCTCTTTGCCAATGGAGCACCTTGCTGAGGCCACTCTGCCACCTCTATATACACCTTGGTGAGCCCAGTCTCAGCTGACTATTAATTACTACCACCAATTAAAACCCACTTAGTAGTGTCTTGCTATCACCATGACTGAGAAATCTTCCAGCAACTGTCCAGTCATTGTATTAATACGTATTCATCATGTCACCTGCTGAGTTGGTTCTTGCTGGATTTTTGAGACAAAAAAAGATCATTTACCACATGTGAAGCTACAGAAGCAGCATTTGTAACCTCTATCTCCAGTCAATAAAATCCCTGAGCTTTTAACTCAACAAATACTGTGAAAGTGAACAAATTAAATCCATGTTTGTTTTAAAGGCACCCAAAGAGATGAGGTGATAATCTGATAATGCATTCCCAGTTTTATGTTTGAATAACTTGCAAAATTTCTCCATCCACATTGCATATGTATTTATAGTAATTTATTTTGGGCATAATAGGACTTTACACACCAATCGCTACAGGGGCTCTGTCCTGGCTACTTAAATTGTCTAGCCCAAAGAAAACAGTAAGACTGATTTTAGCAATTATTATCCTCTCAGGTCACCCTCCTCCTTCCAAAAAAGCTTTGGAAAAAAGTTGCCTTTCCTCAATGGCACTTTTGATATTCACAGTTCCTGGACATCTCTCACATAAACTTTGTACTGCACATCCCTTTGTCTAGGGAACACAGAATTGAAGGTACACTTCCAGCCCTCTGAGCCAAATTCAGCCAGGGATGCTCTTCACAATAATGGGATCAGCATGAGGAGATCATGTCAGCAAAGTTGAACACTATTTCTCTGCCATCAACGCCACATGTCCCAGTGACTTTCCATGTTCCACTGACTTTACAAAGATCTGTTGAAAAATCTCTGCCAAATTTCCCCAGCCAGCCCGGACATTTCACTTCCTGGCAAAGGATGAGTAGCCTGTAACAGGACTATCTGCAGTCACACCTAATTGCTATTACAGACAACCTCTCCCTCACTAGATTTTTTTATGACTTTAGCCACACAATTTTCCACCTGGAAGCATACTGTATGAAAATATGTCGAGATACGTTACTTTACCTCCATAGAGTACAAAGCAGAGCTGGAAAGGTTCAATTAGGTCATCTAATTCACTCTTCAAGCCCTCTTTTACAGGACTGTCCCCTTCAATATATATATAGCAGATTTGTCCATACCCATACTTAACAGCTCAAGCAATGAGCTTTCATCAGTTTTTATCTACTGAAGAAGTAGATTCATGATTAATGCTTAAACATGCAAGCAACCTTTCCAAGTGAAAGGAAAGTAGTCCTTGAAATTAAGGGTAAGCTGAAGTTTTTGCAGCGTATTCAGGCTTTATTCTATCAAGGCCAAGCTTTCTGTAGGGTGTATTAAACTCACCAATCACCAGTGTTTGAAAAAAGACAGAAGAGCAGGAGTGTGCATTGGCTCTGTGAAGAATGCCTGTGCAGCCAGGGGAAAGGACAGCTATGGATCAGGTAGCACCCAATGTCCCCAACAGGACTGTGCAGAGTCAAAGCAGCCTCACCATCTTTCCTGTGGTACCACTACACAAGGTAGCTACCTTGGGAGTGAGCACTGCACTGCACTGCAAGCTTTCCTAAATTCCTTCAAATGCCTGCTAGTTGCTTTCTCTTGGATCCCAGACAAGGAATATGTAACTCCATATCTCATCTTTATCCATTAATGTATATGGAAGGGAACATGTGACTTTATCTTGTGACATTTTCCAAAGGGGACACAGCCTACCAGCACAGAGGGGCACTTTTTATTTCTAACAACCTAGAAATCCAGACTGCCTAATCCCATTTGCTAAATGAAATTTCTGTTCACAAAATAAAGTCAGTAAAGACTGTAGGAAGTGGAATTTTGCAGAAAAATGCAGGTACACACAGCCCCCTCCAGAAACACAGAATTCATTTATATACGTTTCACATATGCATATAAATAATGATCAACCACCCATAAGAACAATATCAACATTCACAAGCACAAGACAGAGATTAGAAGGTAAAACATTAACATTTCTTAGAGCAGCATTAACTGACCTACAGTATACAAACAGGTTTATATAAAAAAAACACTTGAGCAAATGCTATAAGGCAAGGTGACAGGATTAATAAAATAACCTGAGGTCCCACTCCTGAAAAGCCCACAAGTGTGATCTTTCCAGAATGCTGGGGCTTGACTTTGTTCACATCAAACACAATGTAAGCCTGTGAAAGTCAGGCCAAACTTGGGTGAACTTTATGGGATGTTATGTTCATCATCATATGCATTATTTGCAGCACTCTCCTCCTTCCAACATCTCTCTGTGAGACACTCTGCATTTCATTACAATCCTACCTCCTCCCTCCTGCTTAGTGCTGCCACTTTGAATCGTTCTTCATTTAGAAGTGTAAAAGGGGAAGAAGGAAAACTAAGGAAATGCAGGTGGCAGTAGCATGAATGACACACTGTAAGCAAAATCCAGTTGGTTTGGGGACACCTCTGTGAGCAGCAGTTCTGCATTCTTTACTTGCACATCTCCATACTGTCCTGCTCATTCAGATGGCCAGATGAAACTTGTCAGATCTCTCTTGTGTTTTTTCCCACTTTCTGGTTCAGAGATTTTGTCACAAATTTTTGTCAGGCCTGAGAGAAATGGGGCAGGTTGGTGAGGTAAAAAATGACATTATTATCCTGTAACCTTAACCTTAGAACTTGCTGCCACAAAGGTGGTAATAATCAGATTATTCACAGAGACAAGACCCACTTCACAGTCATTCAGTCAAACAACTGGACACATGCATTAAAAACACAAGAAATACCTGGACATAGGCCCTGCAAGAGCGCTCCCTTTTCTGAAGCTGAGTCCATAAAGATAGCAGATTAAAGACAGAATAGAAAAAACAAGTTAGTGACAGAACAAGGGAAAAAAAGAAGAAAATGCCTGTGAAAAACCTCTCATTTCTCTCTTAAACAGCTCCTGAAAAACCAACCAAACTAAAGGAGTGAGCATGAGTTAGTCAGCAGTGGAAAACTGGAAGGACTGGCTCCAGAAATGTGGGTTAGTCCTTTTTCAGTGAAGTGAAGCACAGACTGGCAACTTTGCAAGAGCAGCTGTTAGATGGTAGAAGACTCTGAAGTCTAGTAGAGATACTCAAGACGTGATGTTTTCCTTACAGCTTGGAGATCACACATGACATTTCCATGTCAAACAAGGCTGAAAAGGATGACGCTGATGATTATTTGCATAAGAGGAACATGGGGTCTGCAGTCAGACAGTGAAATATAATCAAGCTTCAGATGAGCAGGACCAACCCCAGGGAGCAAGACTTGGGCAGGACTGCACACTGATACAGCCTGGACCTGTATAGACCCATCCTGACAGACCTGGGGCTTGGCAGGCACTCTGCAGCAGTGAGCTGGAACTGGTGAGATCTGCATCACTGCAATGAGAGCTCAGAAAACCAGGCTGTTCAGAGCCACTGGCTTGGCTGGGTTTGTTTTTGCTGATGTGCCTGGTTGGAAACTGCACATCAACAGAGATTCAGGACAACTTGTGCTCTCAACACACAGCAGTGCCATCCCATTAGCGCAGCTGAGAGCCAAATTTGTCCTCAAGAGTTTTGAGGCTCTGAAATAAACAAAATACACCCAGGTATCATGCAATGCCTAATTTCAATTTCTAGTTCATCAATTTGGAACAGCAGAAATCTTCCTCTGGGTAAATCTGGCCAGTACGAAGACTTTACAGAAACAAATGGAGATCAAAGAAAGCCCTGCTGAAAATTACAGAGCTATCCACTTGGGGGTCTTCCCAGTCTGAAATGGAACAATTATCACCTTAATTAAGCCTGATCCAGTGGAAAGCATAAAGCTTTTAGTGACAGAAAAGTTGTTCCTGAAAGATGACGGCTTTTAAAAATTCTGATTATGCCAGTTTATTTCAATTCATTGTACATCAGCTTGTAAAAAAACCTACCAGTACAAAACAGCACAGGTGATTACTCTCGGATCCCCAGCACATTTCCTTTAATGATTAAAAGGATATTTAATAGCTAGTGCTTACTTTATTTCTTCTTTCTGACTAAACACCACTAAACAAAATTCTTTGCAAATTACTTTTTTCCTATTTTTTTTAAATACTCTTGATCAGTGAAGGGGAAAATGGAGCAGTAACTCTGCTGCCTTTTGTTTGCCCAATACTACTTCCAAGTTGAATTCATGCATTCTTAAATGAACACAGAGCAGTTGCTCTTCTAAAGAATTAAGTGGGGAATGAGAGCAAGTAAATTACTGAGCCTGTCATTTGGATCACTGAGTCGCATCGCTGTTTTGCAGGACTTCACATGGTCCAGAATTTTAATGTGGAATGCAATTGATTTGTATGTGTTGCTTGTGCAAAGCTGATGGCAGGGGAAAGAAACCTGCAGTGGGGACCCCAGAAGTGACAGCTGAGTTGAGGAGCTCTGCCTTGCCCAGGCTTCTCCTCCCCTCAGTAACTCACTCCTGTCCCCACAATACAGCCCCATTTCATGTAACTGAACCAAATATCATAAGGTGAGATAAAAACAAAGATGAAAAATATGGGCTTGCAAAGCTGAATTGACAAAATGTTGGATGTGGCTGGGATGCACCCAGAACAACAAGCAGACTAAAACCATGAAACCCGTTAGTAAGTGACATTAATTGCTGGCTTTACCTAATGCTGTCAGACATCACCATCATTTCAACGAAAAACCATGGTATGATTATAACAAATAATGTTATGCTGATGTTAATACAATCATCACCTATGTTGTTATAAAATGGCTAGAAGCAGCACTAATTAAAAGCATCAGGATAACCCAATTCACAGCACATGCAAAGCACATGAGATGCAGGAGTTCAGCTCCCATGCGACTGAAATCTCAAACAACCCCAAAGCCCTTTGTATTTAAAACAGCATCAGCCTACAATACTAACTTACAAGAAAAAAGACCACGTTACATCTCTGAAAAGCATTTTTCTTCATAAAACACCTAAAAAATCTCAGGTCTAGCTGGGATCACTTATTGCCCATGTAATCTTGGGACCAAGTTCTGCTCATGCTTACATGAATGCCAGAACTGTCAGAGCCTGATATGCAGCTGAGAACAAAACTTTGTGTCTTTTTTTAACTGGGTGGCCAGTATAACCACGTGCTCACAGACACCAAGGTCCAGCTGCTCTTTGTCCTGACAACCAGGCCCACACAATTCACTGTGATAATCCTAGGTAAGTCCTATCTCCATGTATTTACATAAGAGTCAGTGATGAAGTGGGCCTTTCAAACCAAGGAAACCTCCAGTTTTAAGTGCATTCTTACAGAGCCCACAGCTCACGTTTTCTCCCACAACTGAAAACTCCTGGCACCTTTAGTGCTATGTAGCAATTCCACTTCCTTCTGGAAATGACAAAAGGACTAACAACTCCTCTTAAACCACGGGCACAGAAACCACGCTGCTGCAATGCAGTCAAGGTGCTCCTGGGGCTAGGTGACAGGCTACTACTAGAAAGGCCCCGTGGCTCTCACCTTGTTTAAGCTGCGCGCGGCGCTGTCCTTCCCGCCGGGAGTCAGGTTCCGGAGCTGCACGTCCAGCAGGTTGACGAGCTGCACCATGGCGGACACGGAGTAGGCGATGTCCCCGGCGTACAGGTGGTTCCTGGTGTGCTCCGCCAGCTCCCGCGCGATGTTGGCGGCCATCTCCCCCGACCGCATCTGCGGGCACAAAGCAGAGGGAAAGGTTGCTCCTGGGACTTATTAAAAAAATATGGATATTGATCTAGTACCGATATACAACTATGACAGACAAAGACTCTCTAACAAACAGTTTAAAGTTAGAAAGTGTATGTTTACTGTGATAGCTCCCAAATACACACCGCTCTTTACAGGTGATTACAGAGTCCTTTTATCCATACAAGTATTGAATACTCAAAATACGAATGCATATTCATAACTTTGGTACATCCCATTCCCTGCTTCCTATGGTAATTAGTTCAAAAACTATTAAGCATGCGTAGTTTTTTCCTTGTGATGGATTGATGGTCCCTCTCATGGGGAAGGGTCCCAAAATGAGGAAGTAAATGAAGTCTTCCTCATTCTGACCTTTCTACCTTTTCAATGCAAATATGACAAATGAATCCTTGGTAGAACTCCCATTCCCCATCTTCAATTGGTTTCAGAACAGAGGAGGCCTACAACTGTCTTATGTTCCTGAAAGCTATTTATCAGTTTCTATATTCTTCATTATAAACCCAGCTAACCAAACATTATGTTGACAAGCAATCAATTATTAGTTAACTACTAACTCTTAAATTCATCAAGGCCTACCCATTTATTTTAATTAACTCCAATAAAGCTTATCTCTAACTAAAATCTTAGCTCCTCTAAAATCCCTAAATTCCTTAAAGTTTATGTCTCACCTGGCTGCCGGTGACATGTCACTCCAGTGCCTTCCAACCCCACACTGTTAACCAGCTCAACCCCCCTCGAGAACAAGAAGAAGAAGAAGGAGAAGGAATAAGGAATAGATGCATTTCCCACAAAGTCAACTACAACAAGATTCTTCGTGGTCTGATCATGAATAGTTTTTTGAGTACGGTTTTTCCAGTCAACTACAGTGGCTTCAACAATTTCTTCTCACTGGGCACTGTTTTCCATGGGTTTTCCATGCTAAGGAAGGCTTTAATTAGCTTGTGTCATTGGCTTACTGGGCCACTTGAAAAAACCAATGTGAGTGGCTTCTCCTATCAAGAAAAAGCAGTTTCTGATTCCAGAATTTTATGCAATGGCAAAGAGATGATTTCTGTTACAGGTTCTGCACAGAAGAGTTCCTTGTAAAAGGATCAAAAATAGATAATGTGACCCAGAGAAACCAGAGCAAAAAGTTCACTATTTCCATTTTATTGATTTAATAACTAGGAGCTAATTTATCACTTGGCATCTCTTGTCACATTTGCCACTGATAATGAGGCTAGTGACTCTCAACAATGCTAAAGCATCCTAACTCTAGAGCTAAAAGCTAAAGCAGAGGTCCACTAGAAGGGAAAAGCCAGCAGGTCACTTAGCTAAATCTTCTCCTGAAAGACTTGTATCATCTAGTTGAGCCACAAAACGCTCAAAAAACCTGCAGAAAATTCACTGTGTAATTATTTGAGAAACTCCCACTTTTTCTCTGTGCTTTTCCCCTCTTTCTTGCTCTGTTTTGCCCCATCTCCTTTTCATGAGCAGCCCACTACAAAAATACCACTGCAGGTTGCTGGTCTTTTATTCATTATCTACCAGTCTGTGATCTGGAATGCAAATCCATGTGAAATATGCCTGGGACAAGGAGAAATTATACAGGATGACACATAAATGAAGTTCCCACTTCTCTGTCAGACTCAATGGCAAACTCTGCTGTGCTTTTCATATGAATTTTCAATTGTCTTATCTACCAACAGCTAGAAATCAGATATTTCTCTTGTTCCCTCACTTTCTGGTGCTTATTATAAAAGCAAGATTCTAGGGAAAGATTATAGGCTGAGCTTCTACCTCTCTGTAAATCAATTAGCTGAGTTATAAATTAATAACTTATTTCCATCAATTTGACAGCAAAAGCCAATCTGATTTAATGAAATCTAACTCAAGATGTTCATATGCTCGTCTTCAGGGAATTAACGCATATGATGATACAGAGAAGATAAATAAAGGAGATAATGTGTTGTTCTTCCCATTAGAGCAATGATAAGATATATTCAAAAACTGAATGATTTCTTTCTTGTTACACAGAAGACTAATACCATAGAAACCAGATCATATTCTTACAGCTGCCTGCTCTCTAAGCAGCTGAAGGAAGCCACACACCAACACAGAGGCTGAATTTTGACCTCTGCTGTTGGCTCTCAGAATTTCAAAAGAATGACTGCATCAAATCCCTTTACATAAAGAAATCAATTTCAACATTTTCCTGCAGTTCATTGCTGAAGCTTAGCATGTATCATGACACATTGTTTATGTAAGCTCTGCAGAAAACTGTGGGAATTCAAGGTATTTTTTACAGATACACCACAGTAAAACCAAAACTCCACTACCCAATATTTGATGTTCACATTTTCCCTTGGACCACACACCTCTGCAAACTAGCACACTCAGAGAAAATGCAGCTCAGCTGCTACAAAGGCAAACACAAGTGTTTTCTTTCCCTGCAGGCTGCTGCTGTTCCTATCTGTCTGCAAAAGGGATAAAAGCTGGTCACTAATTATCTCTTTTCCTTTTCTCTTGGACTCACCCAAAAACCTGTAAATTTGAGGAATTATACTGGGGCCAAATAAATGCAAAAAATAGGCAGCAACGGAAGAAACGCCTGAGAAAAAGGCAGACTAAAGCTCAGAGTCTGTGAACTCCTGAGACATAGAAGTATTTACCCAAAGTTATCTTACAGACCCAGGTTTCCTGAAAACACATATTGGCCATTCTTCTGGGAAAATGTTTTTGGCTGGCAGGTAATGAAACTACATCCTAGCGCTGACAATTCTGCACCTACACACAGTCACACAGAACGTGCAGCTACAAGTCACTACAGCAGTGCTGAGACACTCCTTCCACTCTGGCATGAGAGGGATGTCTAGAATGATGGCTGTGTGACACATTAATCCTGATTTCACCAAATCTTTGGAGCTTTTTCCACTGAAATTGAAGTGTCTCCTATGCAGTGCTGTCAAACCCAACTTCTCTTATGAGTCCCAAATGGACTGAATATTCCAGATAAGTATCTGGTCTCTTATAACAACAGGACTGAATACTTTTCCTTTTTTTATTTTTTTTGCTTAATTCTAGGTAATGCTCAGCAAAGCTTGCTGCTACCCAAGAGGATGCATTACTAACTTACTTCCTTCCCATAAATTACTTCTCCACATCTTTCTCTTCATTATTGCCACATGAAAGATGAGGTCTTCATGTTTTTACTTCCAAAACATGTAATACTCTTTAACCCAAACACTGACATAGTTACATATGAATACAGGAACAGCCCCTGGCAGTTCTCCATGGTTCAAACCGATACTGAGAGGCAAGTAAGAAGTAGGGAAAATATGTGTAAGTATCTGACCTTTCTACTGTGAGGCTTGAGAACAATAAAAGGAATTAAAAATAATACATCTCTCCCTGATATGAGACTACTTTTTAACATTTTCTACCCTGATTAGGAAAAAAATAAATGTAAAATCTAAATAGGATTCTGGGAGAAAAGAAAACATTCTGTTCAAACCAAATTTGAAACCAAATTTTTGGTTTCTGTTTTTTGGCCTATTTCTTCTTACCTTTTACAAACAGATTAAAAGCAGTCTCGGAATGCTAATTTAAAGGTGTGAAAACATGTCTCTTGACAATAATGCCAACATATAAACACAGTTTTATAGGTCTGCCAAAAAGATGGCTCCCCTCTTCCATTTGGGAGGACAGCATTCAGGCCAGATTTACAAATTATCATTAGCACACCTGAAATCCCTCTGTGTAACACTCTGCTAACATTTTCCAAGTTTGTGCCACTATCTTGCACCTTTTCATGAGTGAAAGGATTGTGAAATAATAGTTTTTGGAGAGGACATACTCTCCTGCCTGTTTCATATATGCCAACAAACAGAAGTGGGGAGTTTTGTCTGGAAAGACAGACTCTCTTGCAGCAGTGCTTGCTGTTTCAGCCCTGCCCTCCTCAGAAGAAACCCAGCTTCAGAAGAGGACATTAGAATAAAAATGAGAGAAATTGCAAAAAGATAAGTGTTTAGGGAGGAAAATTCAGAAGAAATAAGAAATATGCTGAGAAGTGAGGAAATGAACTAAAACACCAGTTGTCATAAAGGCAAAAAGTATTTTCTTGCAGCCTTCTGAAGAGGCAAACAGATATAAGAAATAAAAAGATGGCATGAAAGACCAAACTTTAAAAACAGTACAGATGGACTGGTCAGCTGGAAAGACCACGAAGTTGATGCTGATTTCTGGAGGAACAAACATCTGACAGGTTTCACCAGGCACCATTAGCTCCCAGCAGTCAGGTGGCAAGCCTATAAGAGGGGCTGTGGGCTAACTTCTGACACTGCAAAGCTTTCATGGCATTTTCCTCCCCTAGCAGGAATTTCAGTATACGTGCGTGCATTCAGAAAAGAATCAGAGCATATCTACCATCCTTTCCTTTTTTATTTCTGAATCACTGAATCATTTAGGTTGGAAAAAAACCTCTAAAATTACCAATTCCAGCCTATGACCGAACACCAAAATGTCAGCTTGACCTTGGCATTGAGTACCCCATCCAGCCTTTCCTTAAACACCTCCAGACACAGTGACTCCACCACCTCCCTGGGTAGCCCAGTCCAGAGCCTAATCATCCTTTATATGAAGAAATGCCTCCTGATGCAAAAATCTAAACCTCCCCTGGCACAGCTTGCATCCTCTTTTCCTTTTGCCAGCTGTCTGAGAGAAGAGACAATGCTCTCCATAGAGAACAGCAGACCTAGAGAACACTGAAAAAGCGCCTATGAAACTATGGTATTCAACCAACTTAAACTGCATTTAATGACCCTTTAATAAGCAACCCTCTGTGGCATCTGCTCCATCCAATTAATGATGGTGCTCTGAAAACAGACTGCCAACTTGGATGCAAGGATTTCATTTCAAAAAGCAACTTGGATGGAGGATTTTATTGTACTGTCATCAGGACTGCAACTGCACCCTCAGACCTGGACACAACAATGTGGGGATGCCCTCCACAAAACCTCACTCTCCCTGTAACACACACCCAAGCAGATCTACAAGACCTCAGGAAGGTGCTACAATTCCTAAGGTTCAGCTGTTCTTTGGGAGTACATGATCCAAGCCACTCAGGAGGCATGGGAGGCAAATACTTTAGGTTTACAGATTGAGGCTTTCTATGCATTTGTGAAGCGCACAAATTTTTCTGTTCTGCTACCAAAAAGGCCTCCTCTCTCCCAGAGAAGCTGAGCATAGCAGTGCCTGTCCTCCCAGGCAGCACCCACAGCTGAAAGCTGCGGCAAGGCAAGAGGTGTCTCCAGGCAAGCCACATGCTGCACTAGGGATGGCACTGATAAAAGCAAGAAGCAAAGCAAACAGGCTGAGACTGAACGTGTGACCTCATGATCAGGATGATGCAATGTGTCCAAAGCTGACCTTTTTGCTTCCTGTTACTGCTTGACTCTAGAAATAAGCCGGGTAGCAGTGCATAATTCAATCGCACCAGCAAGTTCATTCCCCCGCTCCGTTACGAGGGCATGGTAGGCACCAACAATAAAGTTAAAGTAAATGTCAGGAGGCCAATGAATTGCTGAGGAGAACATTTGTTCTGATCTTCCATCAAGCACAATAACTCTAATGGAAGCTAGGAAACGGCTGTAAAACCTAATACCATGATGCAAGCAGGCAAACACCCAATCTACAGTCTGAGCACAGCGGGAGAAGGAGAAGAAGTAAGTAATCATTCTTACTTCACTACACAGATATGAAAGCAAGCACAGCATTTCCCTACCATCCTTTCTGGCTTGGCTGAAATCCCTTCAGGGGACCCATCACCGTTCTCCCTGAGCAGGTTGGATCCTGCAGATGTCAGATTTTTGGGAGACAAAACAGATTAGGAATGAAGACATGCTGAGCAGGTATGAACCCTGGCTGACAAAGAAGCATTTTAACCCATTTTGTCAGCTGTGCTGCAGCTGCAGTGGGCTGAGTGACCAGGAGAGCTGAGCTGCAGGGTGTAACCAGCCCTGTCCCCACAGCACAACTGGCTTACTGCTTCCCTCTAGCTGTCCCCACAGCAGAAAGAAGAGAAGCTGGCTTGACTTAGAGGCAGAAGGCTCCATTTTCATCTTCAGAGAGGTGCTGGAGCAAATCTGCAAGCTTTGGGAAGCATCCCATTCACAGCAGGGGTCTTAGAAACCAGTGTTTGATTTATGCAGGAGTCAGTCTCCATCTTTAAGTTCAGTGATGATTTTCAAGCCTCTTGCTTGGGCAGGGAAACCAAATGGCTGCTGGTTATTTCATATGTAATTTAAAACTGTATTTACTGTAAGGATCCTACTGAATCTTAAAGGCAGGACATACCCATATGCCAAAAGATGAGCTGGTGGGGAATAAGACTGGCTGAACAGAGAGCTTTGGCTAGAATAAGAAAAAAAAATAAGGAGAGCTTATGGCCTCTGGAGAAAGGACAGGTAACAAAGGAGGACTACAAGCATGTTGTGAGGTTATACAACAAGAAAATTATCAGGGCTAAAGCTCAACTAGAACTTTGCCTGTCTGCCGCCATAAAAGACAATAAAAAACGGATGTGAGGGAAATATAGTGACAAAGGAGGAGGAAATGGTTGAGGTGGTAGCTAATGCCTTCTTTGGCTCAGTCTTTAACAGCAAGACCAGGGTACCCAGGTTGTCCTCAGGGTACCCACCACCCAGAGCTGGAAGATAGGGATGGGGAGCAGAAGAAAACACCCACAATCCAGGAAAAAAAATGGTCAGTGACCTGATACACCATTTACACATCCACAGGTCTATGGGGCTGGATGAGATCTACCCAAGGGTACTGAGGGAACTGGCAGAAGAGCTTACTGAGCCACTTTCCATCATTCATCAGCAGCCCTGGCTAAATGGGGGTGTCCCAGTGCACTGGAAGTTGAAAATGTGATGCAATGTCATGGAAGCAGATCATGCTGAGTGCCCTCACGTGGCATGTGCAGGATCTGGACAGGATGGATCAATGGGCCAGGGCCAATGGCATAGATTCAATAAGGCCAAGTACAGGTCCTGCCCTTGGGTCACAACAACCCCATGTAGCACTACAGGCTGGGGAAGGGTAATGGGAAAGCTGCCCAGCAGAAAACGAGAGCCAGCTGTGTGCCCAGGTGGCCAAGAAGGCCAGTGGCATCCTGGCCTGTTTGAGAAACAGTGTGGCCAGCAGGGCCACGGCAGTGATTGTCCCCCTGCACTGGGCACTGGTGAGGCCACACCTCGAGTGCTGTGTCCAGTTCTGGGCCCCTCACTACAAGTAGGACATTGAGGTGCTGGATGAAGTCCAGAGAAGGGCAAAAGAGCTGAGGAAAGGTCTGGAGAACAAGGCTTATGAGGAGCTGCTCAGGCAGCTGAGGGTGTTTAGCCTAAAGATAAGGAGGCTTGGGGGGACCTTATCCCTCTTTACAACTACTTGAAAGGAGGTTGTAGCAAGGTGGGTGTCAGTATCTTCCCTTGGAAAAAAATGATAGGACAAGAAGAAACCACCTGAGGTTGCACCAGGGAAAGTTTATATTGGATATTAGGAAAAGTTCCTTCACAGAGAGTGGTCAAGCATTGGAAGAGACTGCCCAGGGAAGTGGTTGAGTCACTATTCCTGGAGGAATTTAAAAGATGTGTAGACATGGCACTTAGGGACATGGATTAGTGGTGGATGTGGCAGTGCTGGGTGAATGGTTGGACCCAATGACCTTAGAGGTCTTCTTTAATATAAATGTTTCAATGATTGCAAAGCCAACACAAAGCCCTAGGTGAGCCTTGCAAGGCTTTCCCCTCAAAAGTCACTCCTGAAAAGTCCTGATGTTTTGTAACAGCTCTCATTGAGGCTGGGTCACATATCTCAAGATCACAGTGAATTCCCATTCAGGCAAAAAACTTAGATCCAGGGTCATCTCACAGATTCCTCAAGTCCTTTCTACCGACTGGAAGAAGAAGGTATTTAATGCTGAACGTAACTGAATTCCTTCAGAAAAAAAAATCTAGTCCCAGTTGTAACCTGCTGGGCATTTCTCAAAACCTTGTTCAATTTTATCCTGCTTTGAAAGCACGTAACAAATTAAATGGGGCCCATTTGTTACGCAAATGATAGCTAGGGTTTCAAATAAAATAAGCCTAACCTTGATGGAGATTTCATCAGTGCAGGCTATTATTTCCCTCTGCTAATGGCTAAGGGCCTAGTCATCTTCACCAAGCAGCAAGAGGTCTCCCAGCTGCCAGGGTGAATTATGGCTGGAGTAAGTAATATTAACCCCTCCAGGGGAAGTACGTAGGTCATAAAACAAGAGCTGCACACAGCTGCTAATGCCAGCAAAGGCAGTCTGTGCTCATCAGCTCTCTGGGTAGGGCAGGAGAGGGACAGAAGGACCACGGGCTTTGTAGTGGCTGTGCCATATCACAGCAGCCTCACATTAACTGATGTTTTCCTTTGTGGAGGGATGGGTGTAAGCACAGATGAAGCAAGATAGGGATGACCAGTGCTAGCAATTCACAGATTATTAGGTCTCAGTTTAGACGGGAGGCAGAGAGGAGAATGTCCAAGAGTCTTGTCTCCGGGGTGACCCCATCCCACCGACCAGTGGCTCCTCTTTGGGAGCTCTGTGTCACTACTGTGCAGCAGCACAGCTCACTTGCAACACCAGGACTTGCTCACTCAGGCTAAAGGAGTGAATAAATCCCCACAAATTGCTATAATAAAGATTCAGCCCACAGACTCCATGGCGTAAACACACATCTGGTCTCTGTTTGTAATGAAATCAGCTGAAAGCACCATTGTGCATTAATAACAAAAATGCTCAACATATTGCTACCAAATAAGCTCTGCTTGTCTTGAACTTCTATTGTCACATGTTAATGCACTTTTAACACTGATAAATGATGAAGTGCTAGAAAACATTCATCAAGGGACTTAAAAGTCAAAAGATAAGCATTACTGCAGCATTGTTTTCTATTCCACCAGTTCTTTTATAATTTGGGAAGAAGTTAAAAACAGAAAGTCAGGGGCACAAAACAAACATTTCACATTGAGCCTGCCTTTCTTTGGTAATGATTTCTTAACTATGGGGTTTATCCTGTGCTTGCGTGACATGAAAAAATCCTCGAGGATGCATGAAAGGGCATTTCCTTTTTCAACAACTCAGTACTTTCCATATGTCCACCCACCTCCTCCTCCCTCTTCTTGCCATGAACAAGAAATGTCATTCACTCTAGTTTAACTCCACTCTTTAGTCCTTCTTCTTTGCCTTCCCTTACCCTCTCTGCCTTAATTTCCATGAGACACTTGCTTTCTCCTTGAAATTCTTGGCTACTCTGCATAGTTCATGCTTTATGTGTGACTGTTGATCCTTTTGGGTTCCTTCTGTGAGGAAAGCAGGGAGCAGAGCAAGCTCACTGTGCAGACTCAGAGTGGTCAACACGTGGGAAGGGTTTTACCTTTTGAGTGATGTGGTTGATCCAGGGTGAAGAGCAGTTGCTAAGATCAGGTCCTTGGGGTTCCCAGACACCGTCGGGCGCGAGACACCGGAAAGTTGCAACACCTGTAATAGGAAAGTTGCTGCGCTCAGTGTAACTGATTGCATTTTGCCCCTAGAACCCTGTGTCAAAGGCTTTTTGGAGCTTATTGGTGCTCAGTTCTTGAGTAGCAGACTTCTGAGTCATCTCAGTGTCCTAGTCTCCCATCATCTTGGTCCTTTAAGGGCCCTAAGACATAAAAGACCCATGATGTTGTGCAGGGATTTAATTTCCAATTTGGCAAACAGCAGTTACAGACAGGGGACGTGCAGGAAAGCTGCCAGGTACTAAGAAATCAGAAGTAGATCTTAAACACTGAGCCAGCACCTTGAGTGCTCTTCCCCACCGCTGCTGATTTGGGATCAAACCCTGTGCCTCATCTTCCTTGCTGCTTTAGGAAGATTTTATGGCTCTGAATCATCATTACAACATTTGGGTGGAAACACACAAAAGTGTGAATGCTACAAATGCCAAGATATGTTGCTGGGGTTTACTGTCAGCCCCCAGCTGTCAAGAGGAACTTTGAAGGAGAGTTTTGTTTGGGAAGTGCTGCCCAATCCCTGCTGGAAAAGACAGCAAAATGCCCCAGACCCTTTCAGACAAAGAGCAGTGCATCACTGATAATGTATCACAGCTTTTAACAAGTTGCTCGAATCACTGAAAATGGGAGATGGGAAAGGCTTATTGGCCATCCCCTATCCATAAGTTGGGCTATTATCTTTTCCTTAGTTATTTTCATCCTGCTCTTAGCTCTTGTGCTTAGAAAAGGACTCCCTGCATCCAGCCTTCATTTTCCATCTTCTTTTCCTTTTTAAAGCTTTGGTTCAGAATATCCTTTCTCCTCTCTGGGAATCATATCATACTTCTGGCATTAGTTTTACTAAGCAGGGCTGGGAAAGACAGCAAAAATGTTCTTTACCTATTCTCGCCCCTGATACCTTTCCATGCTCCTCATGTTTTAACATATATTTTATCAGTCTGTCCTCACCAAATTCCAGACTGAGTCAGTACTCATATACACAGGTGAGAATGGCTCTCCAGGAGGGGAGAATTCACACTGAGTCTCTCCTCTGCAAGCCAGATCCTTTCAGCCCTCATTTTCAGGCAATTTCCTCCACTTTTAAGATTTCTTCTTTGAAAGAGAACTTCGGGGGCTGGACACCAAGACTAGCATGAAAAATAACTATTTTTAGAAAACTGCATTTGTTAAAACACAGCAAACTGAACCGTATGCCAAAACCCATTCTTAATGTGATTATGTTTCAAATTGAACAGAAAATTTCCAAAAGCAACATTTTTCAAGAAAACAATTGTGGGAAGAGCAGAAGAAAAGGAGCAAAATCCAATAAGCAATAAACCATTTTGAAAGATTTGGCTTTGTTTCCCCACCTCCAGTTTCCCAGCTAGTTCATACTGGATGCTGGCTGCAGCTAAAAAAAATCACTCACACTGGTTCAGGAGCTTCAAAGTACAGGTTTTGTTGAGTTCCTCCCCTGTCCCCTCTCTCAGCAAAACAAGCAAAGAATTAGTCACCAACACATCAGTCACTGAGCCAAGGGGCTCAAATACAGGCAAAACCAGATAAGGCCCATCGTACACAACTTCTGGAAGCAGAGGCTCTTCCAGCACATTCCCAAAGGCTTTTTAGTACTGGCTGCACACTGACAAGGTGCCACAGGAAGTGAAGACAGCCTGCTGTGTCCTCCCACCTCCTGACTCACCTATGGAGCCCAAGGGACACGGCTGTTTTGCCAGCTGGCCCTGCCGAGTCCGGGACCACATGATGTCACGGGCCTCCATGGGGTCGCAGCTCTCTGCCCCGGCTGGTGGCAGCTGGGAGGAGGCGGGTGGCAGGTGTGTGGTCATGTCATCAGGGACATCAGCCATGGGGGACGGCGTGCTGGTGCTCCTGTTCCTCCTGCCCGAGGCCGACGTGGTGGTGGTGCGGCCCGTGGTGCTGGTGGCCATGCGCGGCGTGGTGCTGGCAGCAGTGCTCCCCGGGCCCAGAGCCCCCGATGTGGATACTCCTGAAACCAAGGCAGAGCTGGTTAGAAAGAGGAAGGGATCCTCAAGCCTAGGTCCTGAGGGTGTCCCCTCTGATGACACTCTGCAGAGTGTAACTGGAGCTAAGACTAAGGCAAGGCTTTCTGGACAAGCCGCCTTTCAGAGACAAGCCGGAGCAAACAGTGAGAGAAGCACACAGGGGTGTAATGTTCACTGGAGCACAGCTGATTTTCCAAAAGCACTAGCACCTGATGAAAATAAAGCAGCACTTTATGCCCTCACCATTTTTCTTCCTGGCATTTTAATGCAAAAATCTTATTTCCCGTCTTTTTAGGGAACACCTAGCAGAGTGTCAGAGTGTCCAAACCCAGCTAGTTTGAACAGAAAAACGTTTTCCATGGTGCGATTAAAAAAAAAAGGCAACAAAAACCAACAAAACCCAAAACCAAACCACAAATCCATTCCCAAAATCAAAAGTGCACAGAGGGATGAACACAAGGCTGCACTCTGAAGCGAGCCATCAATTTTCTCTGAGGTTCGTGCTTTGCTGCACCATCCCAAGAGCAACGCCTGGCCCCTTGATCTGGAGGCCATGTGACACAAGCAGAAAAGCACGTCAGCCCAGCTAGATCCTCGAGACTTTAATGCTCAGTGGGCTAATTCATTGGAAACCTGCAATGAGCAGTCAAGCAGCAAGAGGCGGGGAACACAATTTAGAAGTGCATTAACCCACTGTACATCCTGCAATAGCTGCACCAAATACTGAGTATGTGGCAAACATTGAGGGATGCCCACCTTACAATTACCTTATTTAACCTCCTGTTTAGACCAAGGTGCTTGCACAGACTGGAGCTTCACCATAGAGGAATCTCTCTACGGCTTGACCTGAAATATCAGGTGGGGGAACTGAAGCAGGCTGCCCCCAGCTGTTCCCCCATCACTGCTGTGATGCCGTGTCACACACACCTCATGGAAAAGCTTGCTTCTCCCATCTCCTTTACCTCTCTCAAAGAGAAGCACCCTGCAGCTTCTCTCAGCATAAAACTTTTACTCCAGTTCAATGCCAGATATTCACAACTGCCCCCTCAATCCCTGCCTGAGAAAACGTTGGGGCTGACTGTGAAATGCAGGTAAGGAAGCAATATAAAAAGGCTTGTCTTGATCCATTCTCACTCTAATTTCTGTGCTGTAATACCTCACTACCATCCCACCTCTTCCAGCATCCAAAAAGCCTTCAGTCACTGCTGCTCCATGTCCAGCAACAGGAGATGGAGTTTCTACACTAATTCACCTGAGCACCAGGACACTAATCTGAAAACAGGTCTCCAACACTCAGTGATCAGATTTTCCAGTCTTCTACAACCTCCCTTTCACCATGAACCCTGAGTTTAAATGAACTCTGAAAAATATAATGCAAAAAACATGCAGATCCTGCATGTTTCTGCAGGATCTTTTCTTTCAGATTTCTTCCAGTTTCTGCCCAAAGCTGCACTAGGGTCACCGAGCAATTATTTCCCCCCAGTGTTACAGGGAGGACTTAAATTTGTAGAAAACTTCAGCAAACATTACACTTTTGCAGCAGGACTTAATGCAAGCATGTTTTATTTCTTCATAATATAGATTAGCCTGGTAGATAGCAACTTGTAAAATTTTTCCCATTCACTCTTACGATAACAAGTTCTGTTCCTTCTGCAAAATTACCTATGCCATGCACAAAAGAACTGAGTAGATACAGTGGATGCAGTTTCAAAGTCAAAGCTAGCAAACCCTGTTTAAAATAATTCTTACAGTCATGTGTGAGCATATAGAAACATACACTGAGCACCCTGGAGCTCCCCTTGATCCACACACAGGAGATATGCATTTTTAAGCCTAGTTTTCATTGAAAATCATTGAATATCCCACGGCATGCTGTTTTTGGAATAGCTCTGGCAAGTTTACTGTAGCAGATAGGCACGAGGGATTTAATGGCATTTTCCTTTAGCCATAAAAAAATGAGCTGTTTTATCTTTCATAAACCCCCTGGCACCAGTGTCAAAATCTCTTTGAGGGCTCGTTCTTCCAACTTTTTTCTTGTTCCACTGGGCTTTCTTGCTGCTTTTGAAAATAAACACATCCACCATTTACATAGGACAAGTTGTAAGACAACATGAAAGAGCTGCCTCCGAGTTGCCTAACGGAGTGAGACGGATGGGATACCACTGAGCTGAGTTCAAAGGTTTGATTATTCAAAGAGTCAACTTGGTAATGAGCTCCAGCAATCATGATCACCATGCTAACACCACCCAGTTTTCCACCAGGAAGCACCACTTGCCAATTTTGCTCACACAACCGTGTGCTTCAAAAACCAAGTTAATTGGTAAGGAGGTAAAGAACAGGGGATCAGGATCATTTACATATAAATGATTCTCAAATCCAAGCAAAACCATGAAGAGAGTGCAACCTGTGTAAAAGCACCTAAATCCTGCAGCACAGAACAGAGATCAAACCTCCAGATTAACTCAGGCTGCCAATAAACTGAATTTTTAACCTGGGGGAAAGCAGCACTGCAGCACTACTTCAACAGAGGGATTCTTCAGACAAAGTTTCACAAGATAATTTTTGCTCCAAGACAAGCATCTTTTAAAAACTCCAACACCACTACAACTGGAAATGTATAAACTTAATTATTTTATTTTCACTGTTTGTTCTACCATGCATTGCCATATCAAGACTTTAAAGTTTTTGGATAAGACTCAGTTTTTATTCCTTACAAATCCAAGACTTTGCTGACTCTGATTCCACAAAGCACAGCACTGGGATAGGAATTTTCAGTGCTCCCAAGAAAGCAATTTATGGCTGTGGAAACATTTCTTCCCCAGAAACACCCCAAAGTGATACTTCACTTTTTTCTTCCCTGCTCTATCCAGAGAGCTGGCAGTAATAGCAGAAGACTAAGTTTTGCCATCATTCAGATTAAATCTGCAGTCATAAAAAAAACCAAACCCCAAAACATTTCCAGCGTCCACAAGGGAGCAATTGCAACTCCCAGAGGAACCTCTCTCTACTCAGGGTACATTTGACTAGAAAGAAAACAGAAATTTTTAGGTTTTTCCCTTCTCTCTTTTATTTCCCAACCTCCACATAGAGCTCAGGCTTGTGGAGGCAGATTTTTGCTTTGTAGTAGGAAAATCATTGTATGGATTTGCTCATAGGGGAAAAAATCTCACATAAATAATGGACTGTCTTCTCCCCCATTGCTCTCTGTTCCTCTTTCCTGAAGTAGTGACATGACAAGTGACCAGCACTTTGTATTTGCCATGAAGAAAATCCACCACATGTCATATAACAACAATGTGGTTAGATGCTCTGCTCACCTCTTCCTGATGCTCCCAGACATAGGAGACTGCTTTCCCAAATGACTCTGACTAGTGTTTTCCTATCACAAAAGCAGCTTTGATTGCAAGAAAGGCTATTTGCTACCTTTTCTCTCATTTTTCTTAAATTTTGGCACCTAAGTCTCCAGCCAATAACCCGGTGTACTCAATAATACTTAATAAGAGACATCATGCACTTTCTGTCCCAAGAATGAAGATAACTAGGTGCCCCTCGAGCAGAAATTGCTGAGAGGATTTCCTGGGTGAGGCTCCTTGGCTTTGGCGGGGTAAGGGATGATAGGAGACATCCATCAAGCTGTCCCCCTGGGGTCACAATCCAAAGGTTCAGCCTGCAGGCTGCGTGCTACGAGCCAGCACTTGCTCACGTAATTGGGAGGAAAGGCTGCACTCCAAGTTCCACGCTCAAGGTCCAAGCAAACCACGATGACTTCACTCTCTGGCGAGTCCTGCGTTCCTGAGCCTGACGCTCAAGGAGAAGGGATGGGGTGCTGGCAGCCAGGAGGCCCTGCCTGCTCCCTGTGCTGCACCTAAAGCAGGGCTGGACCAAGTGAGGTACAACTAATCCAGCAGCTCAACAGCAGCAATGCCAGTGTTCCCCTGAGCACGTCCAGACTCCATTATTTACACATGTTGCTGCTGCATGAAGGCAAATGAAACACTGAAGGAGTTGGGAAGGCTGCGAGAAGCACAAAACCTGGAGGTCTCTCCCTTTCCTCCCTCCCTCTAGTTTTGCCCTTCTCATATTTGGCAACCACATCCTTTGCTTACTGCATCCCTTTTATCATTTCTTCCACTGAAAGATGGTGCAAGTTGTATTTACATAGCAAATAAGGTTTAGGCATGCGTTGAAAGAAGCAGCACAAAACCCCACAAACCTAATACAATTGGAGGATTATATCACAGCTGTTTTTCTCTTCCCTGTCACATAAATGCATCTCATGGGAATTAATTTTCTACAGGCATTTTCAAACACATTTCAGAACATCTTCTGAAACTCCCTAGAAAACCAGTAATATTTATTTGAAAGTAAATATATTCCCACTTTCTTTTGTCTTTTTTTTTTTTGTTTTCGT
Organism: Emberiza elegans; assembly: GCA_024865655.1. Taxonomy (NCBI): domain Eukaryota; kingdom Metazoa; phylum Chordata; class Aves; order Passeriformes; family Fringillidae; genus Emberiza; species Emberiza elegans. The sequence goes on along the minus strand of JALJVW010000068.1, from coordinate 6,012,849 downwards.
GTGGTTTTTTTTCAAAGAACTCCACATGAGGTAACAGAAGAGGACAATGAAAAAGAAGCACCTACACAGACACACCAACTCATTAACACACTGTTGGATCGCAAAGTAACACTGAGTCTATGTTAAAGACATCACCCTGCAAAAACCTTCTCATGGTAAATGTCTGCTGGAAGACCAAAAGCCACATGCTGGTGCCACTCCAGAGCTGCGAGCCAGGGAACCAACAAGGTGAGATTAGCCCCTAAATTATGTACAGCTCCTTCCACGTGTTTGAGAGCAACTATGATTTATTTTTACTGCAGGCGAAGGCCAAGTCGGCCTCACATCAAACATCTGAACAGTTCTCCCCTCTGCTCACACATGCCATTATTTTGGGAAGCTGAGCCAGAATCCTGCGTATGAACATAAGTTCACACGCTGCTTTGGGGGAAGTTGGGATTGTGGAGCTTTATTTACTGACACTGACAAAAGGCTTGCAAAACCCATTGATGGAAAGATCACATATGCAGTGGCCCCAGAGTGCTCAACGTGGCACGTTGTCTTCACCAACACAACTGCACACAGCCCTGTGCTGTGAAAAAGGCAGAGTATGATACACAGCTCTTCCTTTTCCTGCCTCTTAACCAACACAAGGGAACAAGGGAAAGCAGAGGAGGAGGATGCTGCATCTGAGAGATCTGAGAGAAGGAAGAGCCATTCCCTTGTGGACAGCTGACAAATGGAAAAATTGCTTTCTGGATTTTCTTTTTTTCCTGCTTCTTCTAGCAGGGGATCAGTTTTTTGTGCCCAAGGCTACTTTGCCCACATATGACTGCTCTGCTGGGCTTGTGCAGATGCTGCAATGGATATGGGCCATATGCTGGGTTCCTGTGCTGAGAGGAAACCTACAGCAGCAGTCCAAGACATGGTGCAGACTCAGTTGTTTCAAGGCACTTCAAGCTGGAATCACTTAACACACTGGGACTTTCCTCTGAGTCTCAGTCTCAGCATTTAACATAAACAACCAAGAATGAGAGCCAAAGTGGAAGAAATCAGCACAACAGGCTCAAGCTCACTCAAACTGCCCCAGCTCGTCCTTTTCACTGCAGCACCACTCTCAGCAAGACAGTTAATACACCCAAAAAACCACTGAATGCACCCATTTTCAACAGGCAAAAGGTACGCGGACCAGAGCCCTTTTGACCCAAAACTCTGCATTTCTGACAATGATCAACAGTTCGTTCCACATGCTGGATTGCTACAGAAAAGCTGTTCTGTCAAAAACATTGTCAGTATTATTGAAAATTTCTAGGTTTTGCCTGAAAAAAGTAAGAACCCAAACAGCAGCCTGACTGCATTTTCGTGAAATATCAACTTTTATGCTTCTGTAGGACTTTTGTGGGGGTGTGCATGTGTCAGCACTTAATACTTTTTCAGTCTCCAAACAGCTCTTAATGTCAGGTCCCCAATTTAGTTGTCATTTGAATAAAATAAGCTACTTCTTTATTTTCTTCTTTTTTTTCTCTCTGACCCATTCTTCTCCAAGAAACTACTTGATCCTGCTAAAAATATGTAACTTCAGAGACATCAGACAAAATTTTAACTGTTATTTTACAGCACGTATCTAGCAACACCAGGAGATGAATGGGTACAGCACAGGAGCATCACCTGTTGTCTTCACCATGGTCCTCTTCTATCAGAAGACAGTTCCTAAAGTCTTATCTCTGGTTTCCTGCCCAGGACCTCTGCCAAATCCACCTTTGTGAACCTCCTGTACCCTCTGGCAACCATCCACTGAGGGTATTAAAGCCTTATTGCTTGTTCCAGACTTTGCAACTGATTCTGAAGGCAGAAATTTACCTGGACCATTGTGCACAAGACACAAAAAAACCCTGAGCATTTCTTTCAACATCATGCAGTAATGCTTTTACAAATGCACATGAACTATGCCCATAGGAAAAGATTACAGAAGAGATGATCTAATAGACAGTAGATCAGGATTTATTATAAACGGACAAATCTAATAGTTTTTAGAGTTCAGTTCAAGGGCTATTTTTAGGCACTCTAGCTTCAATTCACTCTGGTTCTCAAAAATATTGTCAGATGTGGTTGCAGTTACTTTGAATTTCTGGATTTGAATGTATAAAATCTGACTTTCTTTTTTTTTTTTTTTTTCCCAATCCACATGTGGTTTCACACAGGAGAAAAAAAGAAGCATACAATCTTTTTTTTTAAGGACATACCAGCTGCGTGTTATTACTGGATGTATGGAGTGAACTTCTAACCTCCTAAACAATCACTGTCCCTTGGCATGATTCACATCCATCAGAGCCAGTGGTGCAGATCTTACTCACTGTCTTCCAACCTGAATCCTTCAAACTCTATTAAAGAGAAGCCTGGAAGGAATTCCCCAGTATCCCATTGTACGAGAAATCACTTTTGATTTGAGTAACAGGTGCTGTCAGTTTTTCATTCAGACCACATTAGGGTGCAGATATGTGAGCACTGCATATTCAAGGCTTTAAAAGATTTACTGGAGGCTGGGATTGCCAGCCTTTTGGGGTTTTTTTTTTTTTTTTTTAATTAATTAAACCATGTATGCTCTATCCATGAAAGATGAAACATACCTTTTAGTTTCTAGGCAGAACAAGCAAATGTGTAGCTGGCAAAAGGGAAACCAAATTTTTTCCATCTGTATGGCAACAGATGTAGCTTCATCCAATGTGTGTTTCCCACTTTTTGCCTGCACTTCTCCATCTTTAATCCAACAAGTTGTGTGCACTGCACAGAGGCAGTGCCAGATGGAGCCAGTCTCTCTCCAGCAGTTCTCCACCTCTGCATTTGCAAAGAATGGAATCGAGTGCAGGAATCATAAAGTGACTGTTCACGCCCCAGCATTTTCTCATCTACCCAATCAATGTGACGAGCCCTTTGCAGTCAGGCAGTCAGCTTATACCACTGTCCAAAACATTTCTTCAGTTGCACGCTACAAACACAACTTAATAAAAGGAAACCATCATCTTCAAATAGTCCCTGTTCAACTGTGTGTGTAATATCTCCAATCTAGATGTTAGTCAGCAAGATGGCCAATTGCATTCAGACAAATGCCTTGGACTTTCTTAAACATATCATAATCTGCCTGTGAAATGGCTGGTTAGTTGCTTTCCAATTTGTGAAATGGTTCAAATGCTGTAAATAAAAAAGAAATTGGACAGCTTTCAAAAAGGACAGATCAGACTTTTCAATTCTCAGTATTCTGTGCTTCCAAGCTACACTTCTGTGATCTCTGTGTTAATATTCAGAACCTGATTCTGTTATGCTGCTATCTTGAGGAAGAGGGCACAGTACAATCCAGCCAAGGAGGCAATCCACTGGAACTACAAGAAAGCAGCTCCCTGGCCCCACAGCAAATGTATGTGCAAGGGGTGTCAGGGAGAGATGGATGGAAATTTGCCTGGTCCCACTTTCTCCTGTCCAGTTTGGCAGATTGAAAGCAAAAAGGCTGCTTTTTGCATTACAATGCATCACTATCCCTTGACCCCAGCTTCTCTGATGCTCAGGATTTGAGGTGCCTCCTGTATTCCTGTACTGGGCTTCCAAATCGGCCCCAATGCCCAGTGTCTCAAGTGTAAACACACTCTGAGGGTGGGCTGGTCAGCTGAAATCAAAGAGGAAAAGGAATAAACCATAACGTATCAAAGGTGGAGTTACAGGGCATTTGCTCCATTCAGTCTCTCACTGCATTGGCTTCTATTTTATTAATTTTTTCCATTTACTCTTGTTCCTGTGAGGAAACCAGCCTGAAAGTAGAGTGAACTGACCACTGAAACCACCAGAAATACAGAAATGGTGAGAAAGGCTGCCTTTCCTCATCCTTTGAGCGTGTCCTGGTTCACCTTGGTATGGATGTGCTGTCAAGACCCCTCCTGAAAATCAGAGGGATGGCACAGCTTCAGCCTCTTGGCCACATCTTGGTTTGGAGCTCAGGTTAGTTCAGTCCTGTCCCCAAACTTACCAGTGGCTTGCTTTCGACCCCTGGAGACACAGATGGAAAGTAGGGAGAGAAGAAAGAAGCCTATGCTAAAAAAAATACTGCACATAAACCAATCCTAGGAAGCTGACAAAACTCCCTTGTAAGAATATCAATATTCAGCTACTTTCAGAAATAAAGCAGTTTCCCTGAAAAAAACCATAAAATGCTGCTCAGCTCCCTTTCTAAACTCTTTATTACTTATGTAGAAACGTCAATATATTGTAAAGCTCAATCCTAATAGCTGTATTCATCCTGGCTCAGGGATCTGCCTAAACAGTGCTTAACTACAACACTGGTGTCTGAATTTGTTTTATAGATATCTGACTTATGCAGAGGGCTCCAACAACGAGAGCACCATTAATATTATGAAAAACACATTTACTTCAGCAAAGCAGATTTATAACAAATAAACAAACTGTGCCATATACAGGGTGTTTTAAGTTGAAATGAACTGGATAGCACTTTCAGGGATCTCCAGCTTTCCTAACAGACTTGAGTACTGGACACAGGCAGCTTGGTGCACTATCAAGTCCATGATGATATCCTAAAAAGCCTGGCATGCAAGCAGCTCTCACCCATGTCCCAGAGGCTAATTTTTCATTTGAGGGAGGCCACTGAGGTGCTGGTAGCAATGGTGAATATTCATTCATATGCTCAGCATCTCAGATCTCCACCCTGAAGGCTCCAGGGCCAGAGGCATTGCCACGGCCAGTCATCTCAGCTGAAAAGTCACAGCAGAAACCTGAGAGGCAGGAAGGAACAAGCTCCAAAACATCAGAAAAGGAGGTTTTCCCTGGGAAATTCTTCTCGGAAACGTTAAGGGCTACCAGCTCTCATGAAGTCAGCTTTGGCTGATCTGTAGTTTCAGACTCTTAGCCGAGGGGCTGATGACAAGATGACAATACATAATCCCAGGATGGAAAAACTTTCAACATTGATTTGTAGCTTCACATCTGTCACCCTTCAGGTTATTCTTATTAATGGATAGCTCAGACCAGCACATTGCAAGGTCAGCATGTTTTCTTGTGTGAAGCCAAAGAATATACCCATTGACCTTTTAAGACTCAGAATTGGGCCCACAAAAGAGAAAAGACATTAAAAACTTACAAGAAAGTGAATAGGAGTACTGAAAAGCAAGTATTTTAGGTTAAAGTTGCATTCCTGCTTCCCCAGGTTTGGCATGTGGTTTTTACATGCAGTCAAGTGCTAAAGTTTACATGCCCAGGGGAATTACTGGTCCAACCAGAGGGACCAAATGCACAGAAGAATGTCCAGGTGCTGCTGTGCCAGATTAGGGATTTTCCATAGTGTACTCTTGGACTGGAAGCCTGAACTGCACCTGATCCACTTGGGCTACCAACAAAAGCATTGCCGATCCTCACAAGCAACAGCAGAAATCTCAGGAAGTTGGGAACTGGCAGAAAAAAAAAAAAAGGATGACACAGAAATGAAAAAAGCAAATTGTATCCTTTTGAGATTTTTAAGCTGTGTAATCTCCTTGCCTTTTTATAATATATACATCCATAAAATGAAGTACCTGATGTCACTGCAAAGCATTAATTTCATACTTTGAAGAAAAGAATGATGTCTCTCATGCAGAGAAAAAAAAATACACGTATTCAGCATGTGAAAAAAGAGGAGACAAAGAAAACCTGACCTGGTCCCATTCACATGCCTTAAAAACATAACTGCTATATAGCTACATTTGTTTTATAGACAAACACAGACACACAGACTTAACTAAATGTGAATGCATTTCCATAGGACAGCACAATTCAAAAGCATAACAGTAAAACAGGAGGAAAAAAAATAGTCAAGCAGAATGTATTCAATTCTAAAATACAACAGAGATGCACACATACTTACAGATGTTTTTTTACTTTCAATCTAGGTTAAAACTACTGCTACAGTGCATGGCCAAAGAGCTGCTATATGCTTCTAGCACACAGTCTAAACCTCATTTTACAGCTCTCACAGGTAACATAAAATAAATGCACCAGTCTACAGTGATTATTAGTTTTCCCGTTCTTCGGTATCAAGTATGTTCAAATGTTTTTGTTTTGTAAATTTTTTACAGCAGACCACTTCGTACATGTGTTGAGACCAGTAATGTTATTAGCCCTGAGCTTTTCAAATTCCATGCATGCATCAAGAAGCTTCATGAATTTATAGGGAAGAAGTATATTAGTTTTTCTAGTCATTGCAGTGCTTCACAGGCACTAAAAACTCAAAAGCCCTAATATTTTACATTATCCAGCCAGAACTCTCATTTTGTAATAATACCAACCAAAAATCTAGCTCACTTATGTCATCAAAAGCAACTCTTCTTCCATTATCTTAAATATAAATGAGAAAAACCATACAGCTGAAGCAGACAGAATAATTTATAATGAGAGGAGATCTGTCATGCCAGTAATACTAGAAAAAAATTGAGCATAACCTTGAACTTATTTGGAATTGGAGGAAAAAACAGACTTTCTAGGGTGGTGGTCAGGCTCAAGATAAAAAGAGAGGAAGAAGGTGACCTGTGATAGACCTTCATGCACTAAGAAAGTCAAGAAATGCTTAAACCTTCAAATAAATATTAGACGCATTTTGTTGCTTTTTTTTCTTTAGAGGCTAGAGCCTAAATGACCATGGATCACAGACATGGCATTTATTGGCATGGCATTCAACCTGGAGATGGCTCAGCAAAATACAAATTCCAAGTGTAGGCCCTGCAGTGGGAAGCAGCTCATCCACTACATTTAGCTGCCCCAGAGATTGTTCCAAGGCAGAGAGAAATGTGGTTTTACTTGAAGAAAAAGGGAGAGACTTGATTTAGGAAGCTGAGTCAGCCAGTTCACAGACAATAAAAGGTAGCATCAAAAGCCATTCAATTTATCCAAGACCCCAGGTGCTCTTTGGAGGTGCAGGAGCCTATAGGTTGGTGCAATGCCACTGCCTTCAACATCTCCATGCCTGAGCCTTGGATGAAAACTGTCCATCCATCAAGCAGCTTCTGACTTTGCAACCCTGAAAAGCTCAGAGTCTCTTACAGCAAAATCTCCAGGCTACAAAAGAAACTGCAAGCATCTCAACTATTTGCTTGCCTGTCCTTGGGGCTGGTTAGTTGGTGCTGGGGAAGGCTTAAGCCTTTCCACAGACAACCAGAAAATCCGGAACTACGGCACAGATGCTAAGAACAGAATGGTGGGAAGAGGCAGGGGAAAACTCCACCTCAAACAGCCAACCTGATGTCCTTATTTCCTTCTCCTCCTGCAGAGGACATTATTCATCACAGTCCACAACACACTCCTGGGAAGTGCTGAGACGTGCCAAGGATTACAGTAAAAGAAGAGGTGGACAGGGAAGGCTTTGATCCTCCCGTGTTGTTGCATGAGGAAATTATTTGCTAATGCAGAAGAATGAGCCCTTCTTTCGATCCAGGTTATTCCATGAGGAATCTCTTTCTGCAAAGCCTGAAGCTCAGACAAGGTATTTGGGCTTGAGGGACCAGTCTTCACATCTTCTGTGCCAAGCTCAGCATGTCCACGGTACACTTCTGAGCACAACATGCAACTCCCTAATCCTCTTGGCAGCAGTCACTCCTACAAGGACAGTCCCCCTGGCCTACAAGATGCCTTTCCAAATTAAGCTGTTATTTTCCCTTATTAAACATCAGATTTGAGCTAAAACAGCATCACTGATTCAGTTAAACCCTCACTCTCTGCAGCTCTTGTTCAGAGCAGAGCGCACAGAAATCTCATAGAGACTGAGATGCCTGGTCAAACAGACTCCAGTGAGTTGTAACTAAGGGAGATGCAACTTTATTTTAGCAACATGAATCATTTCAGGTCCAGGGACAGCAATGCGAATCGTGCTTCCTGGCTGAGCTTTTGTCTTCAGTAATAGCCATGTGCATACTGCAGTGAAGACTCAAGAGCATCTCCAAGAGTGACCAACAGACATTGCTCCCTACCAGGGCACCCTGACCTGACACTTATTTGCCACAGATGGCTTTCATCCTCTGGCAGCTGCTGATTTATGTGAGGATAGTGATGTTTAGTTCCAAGAGGAGATACTATCCACTGCCATTTACCCCCTCTGAGGGAAACGGGTAGAAATTAGGAGGATGATCAGCCCTAGATCCAGCCAGCTTTTAAACAAGACCAAGCAGTCATTGGATTTAAAATCTTCTAGGCAAAACAGGGTATGTTCTAACAGAAATGAAACTTTAAGTGTGTGCAAAGAAAACCAAATAAAATGCATAAGGAAGGGACTGAATTTAAAAACAGATATTAGATTTCTTTTCTCTCTTGCACGCAAAGCAAAGACTGTTCAAGGATGTTTTACAACCTGTTTGGCACCTGAGGTGTGCAGGACTCCACTAGCAACACAACAGAATATTATCTGTCCATTTCTGTCAAGCTGAGCCAAGCTCACCTTGTGGTGTCTGCCTAAATGAAAAACAAAACCACGATGGAACTGACCCACCCAGGCCAGCCCAAGAGTATGCTGGATGTGATGGGGCAGAGATGAAGAAAAAGGGAAAGCAGATGCAAAGGGTGTAAAATGAGAAAGAAGCCAAATGCAGGGACCTAGCTGACTTAAAAATTCCTTCCCCTACAATCAATTGTTGGGCCTTCCTAGGTTGCTTTTTCCTTTTTGATAGTATCTAAATCTTAAAACCAGCCTGACTGGATGAAAGCAGTACGAGTTAAGTCAGCGTTACTGAATATTTTTCCTTTAGAGACAATTTCTTCACAGGGATCCTGCAAGTGGTGAATGCAGTGTTATATTTTCTTCATCAGCCAACAGAAACATTGCAATGGTGAGGCCAAGCCATTGCAGGTGAGAGGATCCCTGCTGGAAATTCAGACAAACATTCAGAAAACCTCCAGTCTCCCTCTTATCCAGATTTCTCTCCCTGCACATCGAATAAAATCTCATTCATGTGGAACCTGCCTTACAGCTCTCTGGGCACAGTGCTGGCTCACCTCCACTAAAAGGGATCTTAAATCTCTATTTTTAGCTCTTTTCCTCATCCCAGGTCAGTCCCAAAACTAACCCCTGCCTGTCTCACTTGTCATTGCCTACAAACCACATCTACATCTGCCCCTTGGGTAATGAGCTGCTCCCTCCAGTTTGATTTCTCCATTGTCTTCCATTTGCTTTCCTTTCCCAGAAAAGGAGAGGGAACACATCCTCACATGGAGCTTTCCTCAGCCTCATGCCTGCTTCTCAGCTCTCTGTTCCCTTAACTCCAAAATGAAGGATTATCTCAAGGTAAACAATTTTGGGTATCTCCTTTATTTGACATCTGATGCTACCCCACGACCCCCCTCAAAGTCCAGTGGGCATGACTTGCAGTGTGGGGTGGAGTCTTTCTGGCTGATGTGCCACATCCCAGTGGTAATATTTGCTAAATTACCATTTTCTCCACCTTCGGAGAACCATAACCAGCAGGGAAGTGGCAAAGTCTGGTTGCAGGGTAGAAACTTCATTCATTTCCCCACACCCAGAACTGCCAGATGAACTATTTGTGTTTGTGTGGACCTGTTTGTATATGCTCTTCTTCCTCCTCCACAAAACAAATTACAATTAAAGTTAGCTGCATCTGATCAAACAGCTCATGAAAAAGAACATCATAGTAGATTTGCACTCAAAACACCTCTCTCATTATAACTAGCATTCTTTTAAAGGTTTGGGTTTTTTTAAATAGACAAATTGAACCAAAATTGGTACCCATAAAAACATTTGTGATTTGACCTTCTACAAGTTATCTGTGCTCAATCAGAACTGCAGGCAAAAACCTGTTTTTTCCAATGATAAGCAAGCATACTAGGAAAAAAAAGTATCTTATGAGACACTCAGTCCTCTAATAACCCAACTTGAAGTCAAGGGCACCCTTCCTAGGCCAGAATACATTTTATTGAACAAAACTTTCTAATTAATTTCTGACAATATAACAGCTGTGTCAGCAAAATTTTCCACGCTGCCTGTCTCTCCTTGCCACTGTGCCATGCAGCAAGATGGAAGCACAACAAAGCCCTGATTAAACCTTCCTTGTTGCAGGGCATCCTGAGTTTTCTCAGTGAAATATGTGCTCAGTCCCTGCTGTCCTTGGTGGCTGAGGTTAGGCCATCTGCAGCAGGCGTGGAAATGGCATGAATGATGACAGGTAATGATTTAGCCAACATGACCCATCATTTGGGCAGCCAGTCAGAGCCACAGATAATGATTATTCTTACTGCATTCATGCACAGAAGCTTTAGGATGCAGCAGGAGCAGCTGGGTATTTATTCCAGGCTTTCAGTCTTGGAGGTTGCAAGAGGTGTTGGGGAAGAAAACTCACCACACACCTGGCAATATCACAGCAACCTCCAAGAGCTTTCAGGTAAAGAAAGGCTCATTTTATTACCAGGCTTGCAGGCCAAGGATGGAAAGAGCCATGGAGTGCTGAAAAAGTATTTGATCTCTGAAAAGTGAGACAGCTACCCAAATGCTGCCCCTGAGAACATCAATAAGTTGAGACAGAGATGTGCCAAGGGAGAGAGAGTCAAGTGTGTGCTCCCTGTTGGGAGTTTCTGCTCCATGGGTCAGTGAAGGAGGTTGTGAAGCAAAGACAAGTTTAGTTGCTTTTGTTGTTTGCAATTAGTCCCTCTGAAGTGTTACAGTCCTAACCAAATAAAGAAAATTGCCTGGGCACTGCATATTTAGGAAACCACTGTCCCACTGAGAGCAAAACAGCGGGGTGGGGGGATGCAAGGGGAATGGGCTGAGCTCAGTACAGATTGAGTCCTGTGCAGCCCGTGCCATCATGAGTGAGTCAGGCAGGACTTTGCAGACTTCCCTTTCTCTTCATTTTGGCACTTCATTATTTTCCCCATAGGAAAAAAACAATGCAAACACAGTGGGTAAGACATTTAGGTCAGGACTTTCATAAACAGGATCCTGATGTTGGTCTCTGAACAAGTGACCTGATTTTTAAAAACACTAAGAAAGCAGTATCTCCCACTGCCTTAAACAAACACTGGCCTTTTGAGTATCAAGTTATTTAGGGGTCTCAGCCTTACTTTCATATCAGGCTTCATCTTCTCATACCACAGACTCAGTACTGACTCAAGAGTCCAATCTAAGGAAGGGAGATCAGATCTAAGATGAACCCTAAAAAAATAAAGAGTCCCCAGTTCACTCAAGCCAGCTGGGAAATCCTGAGTGCACATTAACAAGCAGTGACTGATGTATTTACATCACACCTCAAATACCTGCAATATCCAGTAAACCACAAACCTCCTCTTCATACACCTACAGGAATGCTCGATTTTGCAAGGTGCTTTTCCTAATCTCTGTCTGAGGGTGTTCCTCTTCCTTGGTGGCAGAGGAGCGCAGTGGATGGTTTAGCCCATCAAATTTTAAATAGCTCAAGATGGCGTAAATCCCTTCCAAGGCTTGCTACCTCTGTCTATGTCTCTTTGTATTTGCTGGACAGAATTAGAAGCAGGGATAGCCTTTATTACGGTCAAGTTAGATTAGTGCTCGTGGTTAGAACACTGTCTCAGGGCTAAGGAACATCTGCTCCAGATTTGCTTTGAAACACCCAAAGAGAGCCTGTGCTGCCCTATTTCTCCCCACTCTCTGGCAGAGAGCCCTGCACCAGCCTACGTGTACCCTCTGCCTCCCACGTCACTGTTCAAGTTTCAAGCTGACTGTCTTTGGTGCTTGGGGAAAAGAAAAAATTATCTCCTTTCTTATCAGTTTTTGAATAAGTTTTACTGCTGGAAAAAGAATTTCTATCCATGTATTTCTGAATATAGAGGACATATTCCATAAATCTCTACAAAAATACTATGTGAAATGGAGCATTGATGGGTTTTGCATCTGAACTGAGACTGACACTCTGAAGCATTTTGCTTTGCCTTTTTACAATAAAAACTGCATCAATCATTAGCAATAATACAACACATGACTTAGGGACTTGGAGTACCATGTACCAAACTTGATAACCTGCTAGTGCAGAGAATGGCAGTACATGGTCCCCAGTTCAGTACAGCTTTTATATCTAGACTTACACTTAAGAGCCTCGCATGGATTTAACTCATTTCACAGCCAGAGACACAACCTTTTAAATCCTCATTTGCTGAACTTCCCAGTAGACAGAAAAAAAAATCCACATGAACACCAGAAGATGAGGCAGGACTAACAGAGGGATCCAGCATTTCTCCCAAGCAGTGCTTACCTAACAACAGAGATCTGTCAACTTCAGGCCACATTACAGAGGACAAGAGCATGTGAAATGCATTTTGCTATACAGCAGACAGCAAATGAAATAGTATATTAGAGATCAAATGCTGCAATAGCACAAGACTGATCCTGGTCTATCTCTGTGCCCCATCAGCTCAGCCCCACCAAGGTCTGAATCTGACTTAATCTTTCACACAAACATCACCAAACATTGTTTCAATTGAAAAAGGTTTAAGGTGAGATTTACTTTTTTCCAGAGAAGTTCCTGCCACAACCACTGTCAAGACTCTTGCATGCACTAAAAGATGACAGATACTAAATTATGAAGTATGCTATATTTCTTTTCAAACACAGCTAACTAGTTTCTTTGAAGAAGACTTGCATCATTCTAAATTTTAATTTAACTCTTGTTTGTCTGAAACAGGCATCTTGTTCCTCTGCTGCCTCACTGTGTTGTAGTTGCTGAGGTTTTCCTAATACTACACACAGACAAGTTGATATTTTTACATACTTAGGAAAAATAGATCAAGCTTTCTCAAACCCTGTTAGTGTTTGTCCCCTCCCTGCATCAGGAGCACATCCTGGTGACAAAAAGCTAAGCAGAGCTGAAGGTACAATGCTACAGACAAAGAGCAATAGGAGAGAAATATGTAACAGAAATAAATTAGTCTCTTAATGAAAAAGGACCCTGTTTCTGAATAAATGTCCTCAAGAGGAAGGAAAATCTGCAATGAAAACATAGCTAATTTGCTAAATTGCCTCAGTACAGACTGGTATTTTTTTCATGAAGATTTCCATGGTGATACCAGAGTTCCTCACATAAAGCGCTTCCAAAAGCCAATAATATAATATCTGCTGCTTTTACACCTCACTGAGACACCTGGCAGACAGCACTTCATGACCTATACTTGTCTTCCAGGTGCTGGAGGTGATGATCCAACTTTTTGGCTGTTTGATGAGAAGAGATCCGTGTCCAGTTCTTGCTATTTCCAGTTTTGTGATTTTTCTTTCAGCTGCCAACAAATTTTCAAACATATGATATGCCACAGATCTTGTGGTTTGGACTTCCTCCAGCACTTCACTAACATCTGCCAAATTCCTGTTAAATCCAACACTGGTTGATGAGCACTTTCCAATGGTGTGAAACTTAATGCAAGTAACTAGTGGAAGCTTGGGAGCAATTAAATTTTAATCAGAGGTAAGTTCAGTTTTCAGCATTGTGAGTTATCTCTAGTGTCTAAATAGCTAATATCTATAATAACCCTCTTCTCCTCTTGTGATCAGCAGCACAGAGCCAGAGAAAGGGAGAAAAATAACAGCTTAAGAAGTGCCCTCCCCAAGAAAGCCACTCACCATATTAATAACCTATGCAGTCTTTCTCTCTGACATGCCATCTGTATCCCAAACTACTCAGTCGTGTTTTCCAGACAGGTCCAAGCATCTGCCCCTCTCCTGGCTGCCTCTCCTCAGCCTCCTGCCCGAGATGGGCTCTCATGCCCAGCTCTGTGAGAGCAGGCCTTTTGTCCCTCTGCTCCTCAGTGTGTCAGGCCAAAGGAGCAGGGCTAATATTCCTTCTGAAATCCCAGAGAGCCTCCTTCCAGCACACACCAGGTCCTTGATTGTGAGGAAACCTGGCTTTTGTCTGGTTTCTTGGCTTCTTCTTCCAGCTGTGCCTGGAGCAGTGGGACACCCCAACACTGCTCCAAATCCCTTCTCCCTGTGGGCTGTGAATTTACAGACCTCCTGCCAAAGTGTGCCTAATCCACAGCCTTCCCCATGCTTGTAAACATGCAGGACAGCACAATGCTTTCTCATAAAAGAAATCAAGCCTTTCTGCTGCTTGGTAAGTGACACATCCAAGTTACAGTCCTTTTACTATACTGCCACAGTAGGCTCAAAGCTTTCCCACTGCTCTTCCAAGTTCAAAAATCCCCTGTTGCCAACCTAGAGCTATTTCTTTATGCACTCCAGCAGGACCAACATAGCAAGCAGAGCTCAGCACCTCCCAGGCTGTTCTTAATGGAAAATGTAAGCCCCAAAACAGAGGTTGGTGGCTGAGGTCTGGGAAGCATTCAGAGAAGTAGAAGGATACCTGCAAAAGGCACTCTTTGGTATGAAATCTGTGATAGAAGGTGGCCACACCATCAGAGCCAAGCTTCAGGGAAGCACAAAACACAGCAGTGGGCTCCCTGGCCTCAGATGGCTCCATAGAAAGCAGAAGAGATAACAGAAGCTGGTGAATTTTTAAAATTTCTTTGTAAGTGAAAGTATCCTAAACACCCTCAGCATGTGCAGCCTGGGGAAGTTAGATGAACAGCTGCCTGGAACTGAGCACTAATTCATCCATTTTGCTCTCTGTTAATGAATACAGACAATGGAAAATCAGTAGATGCAAAAACCCCACAATTTTTATGGATTTACAGACTGATTTTCTGTACCTCATCTAGTCATTTTTATGCCTGTGCAAAGTGATGGCACAGTTGGTGTAAAGTGCTACCAAATTATCATAGGGATATTTTTACCCTCCATTTCCACTGGTACAGCAAATGGCTACAGGTGTCAAAGGCAAAAGAAAATGTGCTTTTTAGCAGAGAAAAGGAATATTCAGAACAAAAAATGAAACAAATTTGTTGCCCCCACTGCTGGGGATATGCACTGCTTTGTCTACAGAAAACTGTATTTACCTCTCTACCTCTGCCTCAAATGTTTCACATTTAAAGTAGTGTGCAACCACCACGAGCTATTTAGAGAAAAGCAGGAGGAGCATCAATCCCAACTACAACCCTGTGTTGGAACAGCCTCTTTCACATTTCTCACCTGATAGCACAAGCACCCCATTGTGCATTTCTCTTCCTACATTACAGCCTGCAGCTCAAATCCACCTGGATTAGTGACAAACTGCACTGGGCTCAAGGGGGGATTGAGCACAGAGTGAACAAACCATGCTCTGACTTGCACAGCTTTTCCTGGATTCTGGTTATAAATTGTTTTAACCAAAAAAACACTGTGTAGGGTAAGAGAAACATCTTCATAAAGTGTGTTTGCAGCTATGAGACAATTTTCTTTTTCCAGTTAATGGCAAATTTTGAGGCCACGGTTATTATGACAAGACAAATATTCCCATGTGCAAATGCAAAATCCCTTTGAAGCTGAATATATACACCAAATCCCAAGTACTGCTAGGAAGAGGGAAGGGGAAATGTCATTTCCTGCCAGCCAGTGAGGATAATGCAGCCCAGCACAAAGCTATTACAGTATGCACAGTTGAATAAACTATCCCTCTTCAAAAAATATACACAGAAACTCCTCGCACTGCTTCGCAGACTTTTAAAAGCAAGAAGGCACCAGGAATCATCTGCTTTGACCTCTGTGGGAACCAGCTGGTACTGTTCCAGCCCCTGTGCCAAAAACTCAGGCTCTGGGGCTTGCATCACTGTCAGGTTGGTCCAACTGCTGAATCTGCCTGCTGAGAAAGCAGTGACTCTCAGCCAGAAATTGGCTTGCCACCCTTTATCTTCGATAGGGGCACTCAGTGCGCTGAGTTACTGCACACCTACGCCAGCTAAACCTCAGCATTATTAAGCAGAGCCCAACAGACTCACTATCGATCTCCTTCGGCCACATTTCTGCACACGCACACACAAAATCCACAGACAAACAAGCAGCCCCACAGAAACTGTAGGTCAAGAACAAACAGACAAAATCTTCCCTTTGAAAAGAAGAGAAAATCCCACCACTCTTCCAGGTGAAATTAGCTGTGTCTACATTCGATATCTGGAATGCAGTGAATACCACTGTCTCCAAAAACCATGGCAACCTGAAAATCTGAGCAATTTTTTTCTTTTTTTTTTTTCCTTTTTCTTTTCTTTCTTTCTTTTTTTTTTTAATAGTTCTTCACACTGCTGAAATTCCTGCGTTGTTTTTTAAGATAACAGTGTGGTGCCTCAGAGGCGCCAACGTGGAACGTGGCTGCTGGATGAGCCATTAATAATTTCAGGGCTTTGGGAGATCTTGCACCATGTTTCTTTGGTTTTTTTCACTCAACTGCATTTAATCAAAGACTGCAGCTATTCCTCACTCACAGCCAGTATATCCATCTGTGTGCATTCACCTCTGGAAGTTTTTTCTATCTAAGAAATAGTCACATCCAGCACTATGAGGTGTTTGGACAGCCCTTTCTTAGTTTTGTTTTGTTTTTTTCCCCTAGTGCTATATAGCTTTCCTTTCCCAATATTTATTTTTTTTTACCTTTGTCCACTTAAAGGTGAAATACCATCAAACAAAAGCCAAGCAACAACCTGCATTAGGGCAAGAGCCAGGACAGAGCAGCAATTTACAGCTCTCTGCCTGAAGCAAGGATAGAGATTACTGCCATTTAAACCCACTTCCACCTTGCAATTTCCACCATTTCCTGCTAGTTTGCAGCCTGGTGTATTAAAAACCAAGACACCAGAGCCGAGGTCTGACTTGAAGAGAAGCCCATTTCGTTCTGCTTGGGAATTACATCATATTTCAAGGCAATGTACATCTTGCTGTGGACAAAATTAAGTCCAATAAAACCAATTTCCGCTCTGACATTATTTAAACATGGCCACAATCAAATTGAGTAGAAAGCCAAATGAAAAACCCAAACACTAAAGCGATTTCATAGATGAAGGCTGAAAAGCTCCACTGATTTGAACCCCTCCTGCTAAAGACGGATGCCCTGCAGTATACTATGGTCTGTGCACTGTAAAATTCTGTGGATTTTTAGCTACACTCTTAATTTTAAGTGGATCATGTACTCTACACTCCCTTCTGCAACAGCTTAAATCCCACCATCCGATTATCTTTTCCTGTAATACCACACTTTTCAGAATAGCAGCACACCAGCATTGTGAATAACCCCCAACAAAAGAAATTTAAGGACAAAAGAAGCATTGAGGGATGCAGCCTCAATAACTACGCAGTGGTTCATTCTTGCTTGTGGCTGCTGCTGGAACTGTGTGAAGTTCCTTTGCCTTTTGAAAACTGCTGCATGAAAAACTCTCAGTTGTCCAGTCAGTAATAGCAGCTTCTTTACAGATTTCTGACAAACTGCATTGGTCTTTATTGGACACAGAAGGAAAAAAAAAATATATCTTAGTACCTTTGGACCTAGTAAAAGTTGCCTATATATTTGTTTCATTATTCTTCACCCACCTAGCTGCCCATCCCCTGAGGTTGCAATAGAGCAGCAGAAGGAATTTTTGTTAAATCCTTTCTGATCTCACGGTGACTTGCAGTCCCCAACTCCAAACCCTCTCATCTAGCACAGTCTCAAACCCACCCCCTTTGCTACTCACCCCGGCAATGCTGACAGAGCTTAAGGAAACAAAGCTCACAGCAGATGCATCCGTGTCATTTAAATACAGGGATGTAGGTACAACAAACCTTTGAACAGCAAATTAAACGTTAGGATGTGCTTCCTCCTCCCTGCCAGCCGGGCAAGGCAGTGCGTGGGGAAGCAGTACCTGCACTACCACCCTGAGGACACAAAGTGCAGAGCCAAGGCTGCATCTCAGCCCTGCCTGCAGATTACAGGGAGTCTGTTCAATCCTGTTGCTATTTTTTCTTTTTCCCTTCTATTTCTGCCTCCCTCCCTTTTTTGGGGGGTGTGGGGGGGGGGTGCAGTGTGTGAACAAATGATAGCTCTGTGAAAAAAGAGAACAAAGGGAAGATCAAAGAAGCAGGTAGCTAGATCATTATGTATCCCAGCTGGGACAAGAGTTTAAGCCTCCGGAGCTTACTTGCCAAGTTATTTTAGAGTTATGCCAAGAGAGCTGTGCCCTCTGAAGCTTTCTGGCATAGGAAGTGTTGTGAGGCAAAGCAATGAGGCTTCCAGTGCTGCAGGAGGGATGTCAGGCTGCAGGAGCCATCAACCTCACAGGCATCTAGTTAATTCAAGTGCAATTACGGTCAATAAAAGTTGCTGTTACTTACATTTCTTTGGCATCAGAGTCCAAGAGATGCAGGTTTATGTACTGAGGCACTCTGGGGCATGTGGGGAGGGGAGGTGTGTGTGAGGATTTTGGGGCAGAAACGGGGTTTGCTAAAGATCCAACTAACTAACAACTCTGAGGTGCTCACAAAGCACTCTCTCCCTGTGCTGCACCAATCCAGAGACAGTGAGTGCCTCTGGGAAGAGGATGTATGTGGAAATTAGGCTGGAAATGGGGGTCAAGAAAACACGCTAGAAATACCATCACAGCCCTGATGGGATCTGACTGTGGAAAAACCCCAGGACTATAAGTGTAACTTGGGTTCTTCACTAGGAGCCCCTTCTGCTCTGCTTTTTCTACCTCTGTGTTTGGAAATGCTCAAAGGCACAATTTTGATGGACAGGAGAACCTTGAGGATGAAGTTCCTCCATTCTCACTGCTCATACATTGTGCTCTGTGTTCTCCCAGCACCTCTTGCGCAACAGCCTCTTGTTTTGTCCTGTGCTGCTTTTCCACCCACATTTTTCTTTTCCTCTTCTATTAACTTAAGTTTTTTTTAAGGCTTGTAGCTTTGAGCCACCTACAAATGAGGGTAAAATGCTCTGTGCTAAGATATTTTCCCTCCTTCCCATGCCAGTGTTCTCTTAAAACCCAAACCCACGCCTCTGGGAACATGTTTTCTGAATCCAATTTATAATTGTCTGCACGAAGAGAACAGAAGGAAGATGTTAATTTCACTAGCTACTGATTGCAGAAGTCAATACTCCTTGAGCCATTTGTGCCATTTCTCATCTTGACAATTCTTCTGAAAAAAATAAAATGTCAAAAAGTGCAAAGTATTTTACCCATGTGTGCAGATTATCAGCCACGGTGTCTATAGAGTGCAACAAACAAAAAGCATTTTCAAGTATAAACCCATTTCTTTTCTGCATGAAAAGGATGGGACATGTATTTCTGTCATTAGCTGCTGATTCTGGAAATATTTGTACATTATTTACGCTGTGCCAGCAATAATTGCCCAGCTCTGCAATTGCCTTTTCTCTTTCCCTTCAAACCTAGAGGTTCTACAGAACCAAAAAACCATTTCCCATTACTCAGAATAGTACATGAAAATAAACAGCCACAAGGTTAGGGTGTGCCACAGTTAAAAAAAATCACTTTCTACAGAAACTAGATATATGTGTGAGTGCATGAAATGACTAATCACACAACCAGCACAAGGAAATGTAAAAACAAAATCTGGTCTCCCAACAGCAAGCAAAGGCCATGCCCAGCTTTCCCCATTGTTTGGAAGGAGCAGTCCTTTATTAAAACCATGCCACAAAGAGGCAGAGGACTGTGTGGGCAGAGCAATGCCTGAAGATGGGACTGGCCACATTGCTCCTAGGAGGACTACCTAAGGGGATCCTGCTTTAACTGTTGGGGCATTCTGCCATTCCTTCAGGAATCACAGACTTTATTCCTCTAAAAGCTGTTTTAGCTCTTGCTCTTGTGTTCAATTCCATTTGCCTGGGCAAGCACAACAAGCAAGAGAGACAGACTGACAGCCCCGTGGTGGGCTGGTCCCTACTCCATCACTGTTGCCTGCTCCCCAGCACTTCAGCTCAGCAGCAAAATTTAGCATCGCTCCCCCGGTTTCTTGCAATATAAACACTTTTATCTGATTAATGTGTGCTCTACAAACACTGCAGCAAAACCAGAGGCTTCAGGCACTCTGACCACTGTGATGCCAGCAAGCAGGAGAGTCTGTCCTGAGCAATGAGGACAGGCTGTGACTGTGTGTGCTCCATGGGGACTCAAGAAGATGGCATTGGATCTTGTTAAGTGTTTAGAATTCCAATTTTTTAGTGATTTCAATGGGCAGGTAAGCATCAAAAATTAACCAGTGGTCATAATGTATAAGTCAGGTAAGAGTCTGAGGGTCTGCCTCAGCACAAAGTTCTCTTAATTAAGTGCATTGAGTGAGCAGAGAGGACAGCACAGCCCTGGTGCTGCAGCAGAACCTTCAGCTGTTCCCAGGAACCATTTCACTGGAAGCAGCAAGCAGAGGAGAACTGGCACAGGAGTCCTGCATCTGAAAGCAGGGCTTTGAGATTTCACTGTGAGCAAAAAAAATAAAAATCTCTTCCCACTTCCCTGCCACTCTCCTGTCTGCAGCCTTTGTTCGCTCCAGTAATGAACACCTTTGTACAAATAGCTGTAGATTAGAAAAGGAATTAACCTCCAAACAAAGGAGAAGCTTAATTAAGCATTGCACTAAAAGAAAACAGAGAGGAAATACAGGTTAAAAAAAAAAAAAATAAGACAGCTGCACAGACTTAATTCCATTTTTTCCTCTTGTATGTCATTTTACTCAATCCAATTTCCTTTCTGTATTTGCACGATTTTGTTGCTGAGGCACTGCCCATCAACAGAAGGGTTTTTCTTGCTTTCCATTCACTTGTACCTTTTTTAATGCTTTGCATTATAAGCCCTCCATCAAAAAAAAAAAAAAAAAAAAGCAAAACAGATTTAAATTAGACTTTGGGAGCATGCCATTTCATATCCTTCTCCCCAGAGAGCTTCAGCTAATTAAACAAATGATTGCAAAATACTCACAATGTCAACCCTGTCAGCTTATATGCAAAATATCTACACCAAGGAGTGGCTATTTAACCAAACACAATGCAAGGAACAATGTCCTGTGAAGATAAGCACAAACCTTGGGCTGTAAGGCGACACTTTTTAAAACCATGGGTGGATTATGGGGAGAACATGGACTTTTAATATCCCAGCCCAAGGCCTCAGGAGCTAGCAAGCACAGCCACACCAATCTGAAAGGGACAGGAGCTGAAGCTTTGGGTAGCCAGGATAAGGAGACTTCAACACATTCCAAAAATGGATGAGCACACTGAGCTGCTCTTGACATTTAGGCTGAGCTCTGTATTACTGCTAGGAGGATAGGGTAGGAGTAGTTAATGATAAATTGAAGGAAATATCTGGATTTTTGCTGTTAAAATGCAGCAGCTCAGAGCAAAAGCTGGAAAGAAGCAAGCAGATAGAAATAGGTGCCTGGAGTAGAAAAGCAGGAATATAAATGTTATGGTGATTAGTCTGTGCATAGTTGCTGGAGGCAGTGAAAGTCTCAATTGTCTAAAGCTAAAGGATTTTAAATTTCTCTATACATAAAAACCTTCTTAAAACCCCTCCCCCCATTTTTTCCATCCCATTTTGCCTTCCTCTACTCTAAGCCATGCAGCTTGCCCAACAAGCTCTCCATGTCCATCCTCTGTGCACAGACCCTGCTATCTGTTTCTACTCTTTATTCCTGCTGCTACTCTTTATTCCTCCCATTTTCTTCTTTACAACACAGAACGAAGCCCCACCTGACTCTCAGGACTGAGTACTCCATTCCCTCTCACCCCTCCATCCTGCTCTTGTCTCAGACTATGCTTAATTTGCCAAAGAAAGAGACACTTCCCAGGCCAGGCACCTTAGCTTCCAGAAGGATTTTATGATCAGGTGCATGCAACAAGGTCTAACATAAATTATTGCAGCCTTAGCTAGGAAAGGTAACATTAACTTTGCTAAAGCTTTTTTAAGGGTCACAAAATCATACTGCACAAGGTTTGAGCAAAAAGGACAGTGAGGAGAAGGGAGGAAAGGCTGCTGTGCTCATCATAGCAGGGTCAGAGGCTGAAGCTGATGTTAAAAAGCACTAACAGAGTTAGGATGCTGGCAAGCCTCCAATGGGTTCCCCTGCCCTACTTGAGGACCAGCTTGCTGTAGCTCTGGCAAACAGGACTGATCTCAGCTGGGTGGACCTGCATGCTCAGTGCCCCTGGATTTGG
Organism: Emberiza elegans; assembly: GCA_024865655.1. NCBI lineage: Eukaryota > Metazoa > Chordata > Aves > Passeriformes > Fringillidae > Emberiza > Emberiza elegans. The sequence goes on along the minus strand of JALJVW010000068.1, from coordinate 5,990,821 downwards.
GAGATGAGATTAGCAGGGGATAAGCCTCACCCACCTGATCCAGGTGGATCTGTTGTTTGAAAGTGTGAGGCAGTAGTACAAGGCAAGTATTATCTATTTTCAGGTGCCATGACCATGATAAAACCTGAGAATGCTCCTGAGGACACTGTCCTGGCTGAATCAGCGAGGTGCAAGGCACAGCAGAACTGAGGCGAGCTCCTACCCATCCAGTCCTCCTCTGTGGCTGCTTCATGCCTTGGCAGCAGTATTAATGAGAAAACAGTTTTGAAAGGGGAAACTCAGTTCAGAACGTTCCTTTAGGAGAAATGCCAAGATCCTTCCTTGTTTATTTTACTTGTTGTGTAAACATTTTCATAATGCTTATCAATACAGTCTGTAGAGTGTACTTGTGAAAATAACCAGCATGGACAATCAGTATCTTGCCCAGGACTCTGGCCTTTTCTCTGACTCCATACACCGGAGCTAATGGATCATTTGCCATTTCACTTGGTGTGTGGTGCTGGCCACACTGCAGGCTCTTAGTGAATCAAGCTAAATGAATGAGAAAGTACCAAAATCACATAATAGACACCAGCACTGGAAATGGTCAGGAAATAGGAATTAAGGATGAATGCTCTGTTTACATGATCCAAACACATTAAGGCGTGAGGAAGCTGTGAAATTCTTCACTGTGCGTGTTTGGTTGTAGCATTCAGCTTGCTTCTGCCAGATTCCCTCTCAGCAGCACTGGCTCCAGATTCCAACTGCTGAGCAATTTTAAAGTTCAGTGAACAAATTGTTTCAATTGTTTGGTTTTCTCCCATTTTCTGTGTGAATTATTCTCAAATTCAAGCGTAGTTTTTGCTTCTAAATGTGAGCAACAATCTGAGGAAGCTCTAATCAAAATGGTGCATTAACTTCTCCCCCCCCACCCCAACTTCTTCAATGCACATAACCCTGCCTGCATAGTTATGGTCACAAAATATTAACATAATGTACCTCTTCCTTAGCAACAGCTATAATGTCAGGGGAATGCAGCCCATAATAATACAGCTTGATCTAGAAGCACAATAAAATATAAATAAGCTTGTTCCACTTCAGTGGCACACAGGATTCCACTGTGAAGGGCCTTCATGAATTTAGAAACCTCATCTTCTTTTTACTCTCCAACACAGATTATTTAGAAGAAGATTTATGGGCACACATTCCCTTTTATTCCTGAAAATGAAATGTAATTGTTTACTCAGTAACAGTGTTATTTTGCTGCATGTCTGCTAGTAAATTTGTGGGCATAATACAGTCACACACACACTCATCTGTGGAAAGCAGTGCTCATAATGAGATAAACATGAACCCAGGACTCTGAGAAAATCTAAAGAGGAGACTGCCATGAGAGCCTCCAGAGCTGTGGTCATTTTCTAAAGAATAAAGCCCAAACAATTTTCTCAAAAAAAAAATCAAAAAACCAACAACAAAGAGCTGCACTGAATTACTGCTAATTAGCATGATTAATCTCTAAGCCTTTCCCTGTACCTATCTGTAAAAACCCCAGCATTCCAGGCTGGGTAAGGGCAAAGTCTTCTTGCCCCAAATCCAGCTGTTTTTCTCCATCCCTGAAAGCTCCTTGGCCAACAGCCCCATGGCTGCTGCACCCTCACTCGTGCTGGCCCTCTAGCCCTTACAATTACAGCTTATCAACCTTTCCATCTGTTCTTACAAGCAGTAAGATCTTTCAAATACTGGTTCTTGTGAGCTTTCAAGGAGAACAACTACATCAAGCCACTCTGAAGGCAGCAACAAACCATTTGGAACTAGAGGATAGCAGTCCTTCTCTTCTGAGCAAAAACTGCGGTTTTCAAGCCAAATTTACTTGGCTTGAAAATCATCAAATATGAGGACATTTATGAGGGAGCCAAGTTACAATCTTAGCATGGTGTTCCATAATCAGTAAATCAGTATTTAGTAAGCATTTATTAAAGCTGGGATTTCCAAATGCACTTTTTAAGAGTGAGGTACACAAGTCACAGGTATAACTTCCCCTCTGAATGGATTATATCACACCACTAGGATTCCTTGCAACAAACAAGACACAAAGAAAAGAATCAAAATTCAACAATCCACTTTGAGGAAATCCAGGGGCCAAAAAAGGCTTGAAATCCAGATAGATTTTATAAAACATCAGATCCCTGTCTCTGGTGGCAATCTCTCATTTCCAATAATACCTTATTCAGCCAAAGATGACTCCAAGAGCCAAGTGCTGTAAAAAAAAACCCTTGCTTACCTACAGAAAATCCCAGTGCACAGCTGAAGAGCCATCAAATAAACACAAAACTCTTTGACTCAATGCTGTCAAGAGTACTATGTCTGAGCCTAACATGATTTTCTTGTATGGGAAATCATCTGCCTGCCTTTCTACAGCACTGCCGATTAACTTCTACATGAACAAGGTAAACTATGTTTCTGCATTTTACTGGAAGACAGACAGACTACACCACTGGATAGCCCAGGCCTTTAGAAGTTGCTGTTCCAAACTTGCCATTAACTAGAACACTTTTAGCATTTATTTTGTAAGGGTGCTTTGCTTTCTATGAATACATCATCCACATAGTGAAAAATAGCAGCAACAGAAAATCACAGACTCATAGAATAGTTTGGGTCAGAAGGGACCTTAAGGACCACCTGGTTCCAACCCTCCTGCCATGGGCAGGGACATTTTCCACAAGAACCAGGCTGCTCAGAGCCCCATCCAACCCGGCCTTGAACAGTTCCAGGGGTGGGACATTCACAGCTTCTCTGGGTAACCTATGCCAGTGCCCCACCACACTCACAAGAAAAAAAAATTGTTTCTCATATCTCTTTCGGTTTAAAGCCATAATCCCTGTCCTGTTGCAACAAGCTGTGATAAAATGTTTGTCCCCATCTCTTGTAGGTCCCCTGAAGGTGGGGGGCCTTCCCTTCTCCATGCTGAACAAACACCACCAACTCTCAGCCTGCTTTCGGAAGAGCTGCTTCAGACCCCAATCATTATACACTATAACACATTGTAACAGTATCACACATTAGAACATTAATAATAAAAATGTACAGATGGCAATTTTGCCAGCCTGATCCTTTGACTTTGTACCTATTTGCGAATATACACAAGCCCTCCACTGAACAACTGGGAACCTATGTCCCACTCCAACAGACCCATATCTTTCCAGAAGAATGCTCTAGAAAAACAGGGTTTTCACACCCTCCCTCCTTCCAGGGGATGATGACACAACTCAGTTATGTCAGGGAGCCCTTCTCTAGACAGTCCCCACATGACACAGTGCAAGAGATGACACAACACACAGCAAAGGATGCCAGCAGCATGGCTGCAGTGCAAATCCTGGCTTTCCAGGGGCTGAGCTCCTTGTGGCAGGGGGCTCCCACAGCAAGTGCTACCTCACTTCATGTGCCTTTTTAACATCTCTGGATGTGTAAAACGAAGGCCAGTTATGCCTCTCAATCAAAGCACTACAGACCAATCCTAGTCTCTTCCACACAGGCATGTGGCTTAGGAAATCAGCGAACCTGAAATTTGATCTCTCATATGATTTATTTGCCATCTTCTCCCATTACACAAATACAAATATAACAGGCATTTTTCTGCAGCCCTGAAATGATTCAGAATTAATACCAGATGACAAAATGGACCATGTACCAGGAGGGGAAAAGTTAACAGTAAAAGCTCCTTCCCATTAATGGGACCATTCATTCATATGCCCACTATTCCACAGGGGAGCTGGACATAAATTATGTATTTGACATCTAGTTATAGACGATTATATCTGACATAATGAAGTTATAATGGAAGGAGTTTGCACATTGTTTGGTTATTAAGTGCCCATTTCTTGTCCCTGCACCAGGTGCAATGGTGATAGGCCATACAAATCATCCAGAAGAAATGCCAAAATGGGCTCCCTTACTGATAAAGCACCACACATGTTTATTAATTTAACAGCTTGTCTTATGTCTCCCCCATCTGCTCATTTAAAACAGTTATTTGCCCTATAAATATTTCAGGAAGGGAAGTGTAGCCAAAAATTAGTCTAGCAGAAAAGGAAAAAAAAAAGTTTGAGAAAGGGTCTGATGCTGTTATGCAGCACTACATTCTTCTTTTCACATTGAACTGGTTCAACAGCTTTTTTTCAAGCTGGTAATAGGACATTCACTTTAGATTAGTGATGCTTGAGCGTGCACCACCATAGCTGACTATGCTTTCCAGCTGTTGCTACTGTCAGGTGGGTGAAAACTTCCACCACTGATGGTGAGTTGCAAAACCCAGCGCAGCGGAAAACAAAAGCCACTGTCAAAAGAATCTCCTGGGTGCACGTCCATGTCCATTGTTATAAATGACAATATAGCATTGGCTTTTGCATTTATGTATTAGCTTTTGCATATTATTATTAATCACAAAGATTTTGATATGGCACAATTTATATTTCCTGTTAACTGCTTTTTGGTACAGTGCAATCTGTCAGTTTATGTATGCACCATATAGCTTATATGAATAGTATTCTGATAAATATATATTAGGCCATAGCATAACATTAAAATAGAGACTATGTGATATTAAAATGCTTTTATTCATGTAACTAACTCAGAGAATGGTGTAAGATAATTAGGTGGTTCCTCATATTTGTGGACTATCTTATAACAATGACAAAAACCAGAACACCACTAGAAGAATTTACCACTCTTCAGGGAGTGTAAAAACAACAGGATGGAGCCACAAGAAGAAATAAAATACATTGATTTAATCTGAAGGATGGCATGCAGACAAGTCAAAGGTTAAAACCAAGCAAAAGAATTCATGGAACACCTAAACTCACAGGAATATCTGAATATGCATATACTCCTATGAATATGCATGAACCCCCTGTAATGTAACAGTGTCTAGAGAACATTGTTTTAAGCTAACGGTGTGGTTTTTGCCCATCACCAAAAACACCTCAGTGCTGGTGTTTGTTCCTTTTTATCCCTTATTAAACTTTTAAAAAATCTCAAAGAGTGAGCTCTGTTTCTCACATCCGTTTTGAGCTTATCAGGTCATACAATGGCTTCAAATGGCCTACAAAGAGTAACGTTTCAAGGCATCTTTAAATCACAGTTCAGGCTGATCTCCATAGCAATACTCCTTTACAAGACAGTGGCTAGCTGGCAAAAAGAAACTTCTTTCAAAATGCCCTTTCAAAATTTTTTTTTCAGATGACTAAGAATAATGGAAAAGGTGTTAATATCACTCAGAGTGTTCTTCCCGAACCCTTCCCCAAAACCCTTAAATATTTTCAAGTGTAAATACTTTGAACAGTTTCCACCAGCACACAGGAGTTGGCACTCCACTCCTTTTTGAGAGACTTTGTTAGCTCCAGCTTTCTGCTAGAGCAAATGTTGTTATCTTATAAATAAACAGCAATGCCCCAAGGTGCTCCTGTGCAGTGAAAACACACATTCCAGAAAATCAGAGCAACAGTTCAGCACCACAGTGAAAACCCAAACGGTGAGGGGAGTGCAATTAACTCTTTCTGTCTGTGGAAAGCTACAGGATGCAAGGTGGGACCTCAATGATGGCAACAAGCAAATAGGAGAGGTACAGGCTGGCTGCAAGGAGCTCTGGTTGTGACACTTTTTAGCCCCACACATGACACCTAAAGACAAATTAATAAATATGAAGCATGGCCCATGCTCAAAAAGCAGCTGCCTGCCCTAGGAACACCAGTGTAGTCCAGAAAGGTGGACATCACAGTACAGACCTCAGCCACAATGGGAGCTTTTCGGAGAACTCTGCATAAAACTGAGAAAAGCATTGTATCAGAGCTCATCCATCCCTCCACCATTTTCAGGACCAAAACAAGCTCTGTATCTGGCAGCAGATTCCTGTATCCTCTTCCATCCACATCTACCACCCTGCCCAAAACCCACCACATTGCAATGTTGACCTGTTTGAAGATGGATATGCAGCCTTGAATGAGGCTGCTTATCACAAGGAGAAAACCAAAAACCAGAACTCAAATGAAAAGCAAACAAACAGCAAAGGAACACAACAAACAAATCTCTGCAGACAGATTCAAGAACAGACTTTGAAACAAGGCAGCTGCAAATTCACAGTACACTTGAGGCCTGTAGTCATTGCAAAACCTTTCCACAGATGGTTCAGGTGTGGTGACAGTCACCTCCCTTCCACCTAACTCGTGCAACACCAGTTTCCTGCATGCCTCTTACACACTGCTTTCCTAAAAGCCACATGGGATAACAGGATGGCGCTGGCTTCCTGCAATGAGCACTCACACCCCATATTGGAATGAAGGGGATGCTCTAGTGGGCTCAGGACAGCCACAAAGGGGAAGCCCTGAGATGTCATCCTTGAAAAAAGGCTGAGCAAAAGCAAAGTACATGACCAAGAAAGAGAAGGACACAATATGGCACCCCAGAATCGCATAGGGAAAAGGGAATGAGGGTTCTGAGCACAGGAGACCCCAAAGAGCATTCCCTGCATGATCCTTTCTTGGCTTAAAGGCATCAAATTAGCCTCTCCCCTGGACTCTTCCACCTGAATGATATGAGGAAAATAATATTGCCTTAAGAAGCTGGAAACACATAGCTAACCCAGAAGGAGCAGGATGAGTAAAGCAGAGGTACACTGTAAAGGACTCCTGCGCTGAGAGAATGCCTTCCCCAGGGGGACTCCAGCAGAAAATGAAAAAGCCTGGAAACAGAGGGTGCCTGGCCAGCATTGGCTCACGGCAGGCAGTCCAGGACAGCACTTCTCTCAGTGCTGGACCAGGGCAGGGAGAGGCAGGCAAGCTGGTGTCTCAGGGCCGGGCGAGCACAGGATACGTGACCCCACGTGTCAGCTTGAATTAAGGCAAGGAGTGCCACTGGGCCTCGCTGCCCAGCACTCCCCTTCCTCCGGACCTGGGAAGGAGGACTGGGGCTGTGCAACAAGCCCAGCTGTCAGATCCTCCTACATCATCTGCAAAGCCATCGACCCTCTCGGGACCTTTGGGAGGGGAAAAACAAACAAGACCCAGAATGCACACCTACAAAGAGCCTACTCTAATTCTGGTTACAGGATTTCACTGAGCTTCGGCTGTGTTCAGGAAGGGTTCTCCCCCAAAAACTGCAAATGCAAAGGGGGGAAAAATGGCAGAATGGATCCAGGTTTTGAAGAAAAAGCACAAAGGGACATCTTCCACTAAGATGGAAAAGAAAGGTGCAAACCCAGCAAAACCTCTGGTTCCCTGATGTGCTGTCTAAGGACTAGGGCCAGATTCTGTGTTTATGGAATATGAACCTGATAACTGAGGTTTACAGGAAACCTCCCACAGTGCCTAACACAGTGCCATAACAACCTCCCTGGCTAGAGAAAACTGCACAGAAGGATAAGAACTTCCTGTGCCTCCTTTATTTGCTATTTATTTCTAGAGCTGGGGACCAGTCCAAAGTTTTGCTTATCAGTTAGTGTTTAGGAAATGTACTGACTTCAAGCATATCAATCTCCAAGATAGCTACTCTCTGGACTTCAGCTTAGAAGGAAACCTTTACAAAACATCAGCTCAACAGGGCAGGAGAGTTTCTCAGGCTGCCTAGCTTTAAATGCCAGGCATAAGTTTCAAGTTCAGTACGATTTCACAGATAGGTTAAGATCTGCTTCTACAAAGCTTTATAAATTGTTTTAGTGCACATATTTTGTGTGTTTAATTCACTTCTTTACTGTGTTTTAGTACCCGGCAGAATATGAGAATTTAATTTAATTTTAAATTAAATAAACATTTAATTTTATTTATTGCTATATTTGATAATTCTATAAAATCCCTTTCTAAGCCAGACTATCAGTGTGACTTTCATCTATGAAACTCCTTGCTACTGTCAGTAACCATTTTTAAACACAGGTTTAATCTTCAGTCTGTGATATCACAACCTAAGGTCTCAGCTGTGCCTGGAATTATTCTGCACAAAGAAGGTGTAAACACTTGCATAAAAATCATTTAGTCACATCCAAATTGTTGGATTGAAAGGAGGTGTAAAAATGGTAGTTAACAGTGCTTCATACACGGAACTAAATTTGCAACAGCCTCAAATTAAAAAGCGGGTGGGGACTAAGAGGTGTCTTGATGAAAAACGCTGATTCAAGGCTTCATTTCTATTCAGTGATGTACAGTGTCATTACTGGGTGGCTGCACAGAGCAGTGGCTCAGAGTAATTACCCTGTAATGCACAGTGACACTAATGTACTAGTAAACTACTGCAGTTTATACTCTATTCAGCACCAGCGTCAGGACTCTGAAAGGCAGGTAAAAATCCCCTGCATGCATAAACAATGTGTGTAAATGTCACCAGTGATAAAATTTTTAAAAAGGAAAAGGAAGAGGCAGTTACAAATAAATCTGTCAGCTGAGAATTGCAACTGCATAGACCCACAGGAGCAGTAAAGCTGTATCTTTTTTTTTTGACAATACAGGAAGGAAAGATGCTTCTCTTAAAGCATCCTACCCAGGTTCTATTTCCATTTATTACAATTAAAACTGTATGGTGGATGCTTCTTTTTGCCACTCTGAGTGCAAAGTTGGCCTGCACCAGGTGCTCAGCTTAGTGCAAGGATAAGCACGGAGGGGAAATGAAGAGCATGAAAGGAGTAGCCAGAAGCATTAATGGTTTATGCAGACTGTCATAATGCTGCTCTGGTTTTAGAGATCCAGCTACAGGAAATGTGGAGGAACACAAGCTTAAGGACAGGTGGTTTTGTCCTTTGTTTAAAACAGCTCTTGTGGATGAAGCTTGGAACGTGACCCAAGCATGTCCTAAGGTGTCAGAAAAAAACAGACAAACAAAAAGGAATTATGAGCCTAATATACTTAGGGAAAAAATATTACAATACTCTAATGGATTTTGGATGCTGAGACTAGAAATGAGGCAGCAGAGCTACACATCCCAGAGCCAGAGGAAAGCCTTGCCCTTCCCCAGGAGACAGTGCCAATTACTATGTTTTCAACAGCCCCTAGTCACCAGCTAATAGATTGATGCCTCCAGAGCTGGCTTTCTCTCTGGCCCTTTCCTATTAAGTTACACAAGAGTATTCAAGTCCTTTTACCACCACACAGCAGCAGTAATATCAGTTCTTCCACCATGAGCAGCTCCTCCTTTAAGATCTCTCAACCAGGGGGGTGGAGGCCCTGGTGAAAGCTGTCAGTGTAGCAGTTTATGTTGGATAAACTCCATTTTACCCTCTCTGCAAGCATTGCAACTGTTCTGCCTGACGCACTTTGCCCTGCTCCTGGTGGCACTGCCATTTATCTTGTGGAGGTAGCTCTGCCCTCATGAACAGCAGATCACTGAAGAGTTTTGTTAGTCTTTTAGCTTGGAGAAAGCAAGACACAGGTTCTCTGTCCTGCTGCTGTTCCAGCATCCTTCAATCTTCTATAGTCTGTTCAGATGCCAAGGCAAGGATTTACACTGCCCTATTCTAGTAAGCTCTGATTCATCACCTCAGTGACAGACTAGAGCAAGAAGGTCCTGCAAGTCATAACTGTCTCTGCCTCACTAGAGTGCTCTGCCATAAAAGCAAGGTAGTAAATTTTACCACAGAACTGGAGGTTTTCAAATGACTTAGAAGAAGCTGACGATCTCTAATGCACATGTCAAATCCCAGGGTACTTAACTTAAAGCTGAATGGAGGTTGTGGACTGCCAGGAGATCGTGCACAACCAGCCTGACTCGTGGCAAGACCAGATTTGAAGAGAGAACTGTGAATTTGGCATCCTCACACCACCCAGCACACAGTTCCATCTCACATCTTTCAGTTAAAAGCAGTTAGGGAAACACGTGCAGACACAAACACACACCAACAGCCTTACAGTGTTGGGGCAGAATGGTGACAATCACCACACAGGTGGATTTGGTACTCTTTCTGCCCCTGTAGCACCCTTGGAAGAGTGAGAAAAAGGGAAAAAAACACCAAACCATGGTATAGAATATCTCCATGCTATTACACTTTAGCTTCCTCCCATTCTCTTCTTCCACAACATTCCCTGGGTTTGATGTTAATATCCAGTTGCAGAGTAGATCAAGAAATCCCTTCATAATCCTGCATGATTTTTTGCTTTGCTATCATTTATTCCAAGAAGAACAAGCTATTTACTTCAATATCATACCTGAATATTGGCCAGTTTAACCAAGAGGAACAAAGGGAGGTGTAAGAAGTCTGCACGCACCACCACATATGCTTGCTTTGGGGACAGCCTCATTTCCCCAGGCCTCAGGAGCAAACACTGGGGGCTCAGCACTAGGGAATGATCCTCCAAATGGGGCAGAGGAATCAAGTGCTTGCATTCATATTGATTTATTTGCACCATTCAAGCCAGGTACTTGTCTTAGCAGGGCTATTCTGGACAAACTCTGTACATACTGGCTACTAGCATCACTCCCAAGGGCAATCAGCCCACCTAAAATTTACTTCACCCTCTGTAATGAACACCTCCTCACCAAGTCTAGGAAAAAACCCCTCAAGCAACAGCCATGAGGACTGAATCTAGGCTTGAACCACCAAGCACAACCTTTACTCAGCTGAAGGGCAGTGGAAATCTGCCCTTTTGCACTCTGCCAGCAGCTCCCTGTACCTCTTCACTGCCATTAGAAAGGAAAGGTGCAAGACAGAGGACAGGACCCGAGGTGTACCTGTCCCTGCAGGAGTGAACTAGTGAGGAGAGCAAACCACCCTGTGAAGTGATGGGATGTTCAAAGCTATGCAATGGGACACATGGGACACGGTCACCCTACATACATCTCTCCTGCAGGAATTAATTTCCTCCCTTAATTAATTAATTCGTCCTTGGATGGAGGGTGACAGCTTGGCCATGGAGGCTCAGTGAACAAGTGAGCGATATCCACCCATGGCTGTGGCTGGTTTGGAATGCAAGGGAACGGAGACTGTCCCACTGACTCACCCTTGGATGGCGGTCTCTCCAGATCCGAATCCAGGTGGATTGGTGGGGCAATGTAGGAAACCTGCCCGTGGTGAGCCTGCCCTGTGGACAAATAAGTGGTTTAGTTCTGCTGTTTCCTACACAGATCTATCAGGGCTACAGTCAAATACACAGCATTTGGATTAAAAACAGCTTCACAAGTATTTTGTTCTGTGTGCTTTTCACAATGAACTTCCATTTGTGGAGGCACCTGGTGACAAGCTGAAACCACTTCCATCTCTCACTTCTTCCTTGCAGACATGGGTACTCTAGTGAACTTTAGTTACACCTGCTTTACCACTACTACATATACTTTACACCATGTTCTCCTGAAACGTTTTCTCTCTTTATATATATATGCTATGGAAGAGAACCCAATTTCACACAAGCCCATTCAATCTGTTAATCTCACTTTAGGAGGGAAACAAGTGTTCCTATGTCACAGCCATTTTTGAAGGAGGCATGGCATGAAGCACAATCCCACCTGTTTGTTCCACCTGCAGGAGACACACATATCATTTTTCAGAGCTCATCATTGCTTTCACATGAGTGGAAGGTTTTTTTGGTTCCCAACACCATCATGCAGTTTCTCAGTTGCTAAAGACTCAATTCTTCTCCAGCAGTTTGGAGGTAACTATATCGAGAAACTTCTATTTATAATAAAAACATTTTTTTTATAATTCATCTATTTACTGTACCAATTTACAGGGTTGTTAATCTCTTCTTCTAAACATGGAAAGTTAATGACACATAGATTATGATAACAGTTAGAGTAACCTTCCCATTTCAAGTAATATTCGTTCTGCAATAAAAGCAGTTGATTCCTCTTAAGAGACACATTCCAAATAATTAATACAGCTCCCTGTTGACATTTGCTGTTGTTGCTCCAAGCAATTTCCAAGCTAGCGTCACAGGCAGAGGAGCAGCAGTACAGTCTTCAGGCTTCTTTGTAATGATATCCAGGAATACCACAAGCACAGTATGCTGGTGCACATTATATGTTGAAAACATCTCTTCAGGGAGATAAAATATTAATGAGAAAGGGGAGAGGAAAAAAAAAAAAAAGTGTGTCTGAATGTGCAGGTTATATTTACTGCTTTACACTGAGGATGACTCAGATAATTTGCATTATTAGCCATTACAACAACTGGACATAATTCAGGTTTAAAATCTACCGACACATCATAAATTCTGTATTTGCTTTTAAGTGCTTTAACATGGGAAATTTGCTTCAGGCGAACCCATAGCAAACAACAAGTCACTCTGCTTTCCTCTCCTCGTTTACATGTTAAAAACCCATTTGATGTCATTAGTGAGCAGAAGTCATCATTTAATAGCTGCTCGGTTCTGCAGCAGAAACAAGCAGCCGGTCTTCTCTCACTCCGAGCCGCTCAGTGTGCAGGATGATCAGCGCCCTTATAACACAGAACAGTCTCCTCATTTGCTGCATCAAAGATGCCACTGAAATGTAAAACAGCTGAGCTTGGCAGGAAACTCTGGAAATCACCTAGCCCAGCTCAAGGGCAGCAAGAGCCCATAGCAAGTGTCCAATCTGATTTCCAATATCTCTAAGGACAGAGACTCCACAATCTCTCTGGGCAATCTGTACCAGTGCCTTGCCACCCTCATAGGAAAAGAAAAAAACCAGAAAAGCTTTTCCATTATCTGCCTGTAAGAAGAGCCTGACTCCATCTTTTTTATTCCCTGTCATCATGTAATTATACACATCAGTGAGATCCCTTGGATGATCTGGTCCAGGCTGGATACTCACAGCTTTTCAGCCCATGCCCATAAAGAGATGCTTCAATCCCTTTATCATCATTATGGCCTTTTTCTGGACTTGCTCTGGGCACACTGCTGACACATGGGGTTTTGGAGTTTTTTTGTTTGGTTGGTTTTTTTTTAAATCACCTGGTCTTCCTGGGAGCAAATCAAAAATAAAGAATGATTCTGGAGGCTTAAAGGGCTGGGCTGGAGTCAATAAGATACACCCACATTACATGAAAGACTAAAAAATATATGTGAGATTGTTTAGACATTCATTACAATTGAGTAATAACTATGGTAGCTTATTATTGCTTTATTAAGGCTTTTACTTTATATGGAGGAACCAGTAGCATCAAATGCTCTCTAGTGATAAATGAAACAAGTTGCAGAAAGCTTTTATCTATTTGCTGCTGATGCAAAACAGTACTTCCAAAAAAAAATAAAATGAGACTTCTGTTACTACTATTACTACATTCTACTAAAAACCCCCAGACTTCTGTTACACTGCACACTTCTCACAACACTAATAAATCAAACTTTGGGTTTTAATCTTCCTTCTCCAAAAAAAAGCAATGCAAACAATTGTTGTGACTCATTTTCTGGGCATGAATGCCAGCTCACTTGTTCTTCAGACTCATCAGAGTGTTCAAACTGGAGAAACAAAGCATCTCCACTACTACCTTATGAATCTTTTTAATGAACAGAATCACATTTTTGCTTTGGTTTTACCATTATTGCCAGTGGGGACCCTTGAGACAGTTGAGGGAAGGGAGGCAAGGGGAGGTGCCTGAAGCAAGGCCTGGCAATGGGGCTGGCACACAAGCACATGGTCTTCTTGGCTTTCATGGCATTAAAAGTGCTGCCACTCACTCAGTTAAAAAAAAAAATACCCAATGTGCCTATGAAAGATTTTGAGACTGATATCACTGGTACAGGTCAAGTTGATCTCAAAGGCTGACAGAATGAGCTTTCCCAAGTGAGGCCAACTCCCAGTCCCTGTGGAGTGAGTTTTGTAGTTTTAGGTGCTTACTGCAAGCCCCAGCCCTAGGAATGAGGGACTCCCTCTCTTCAGTTCCAGCTGCTGTAGAAAAGCACTTTAAAAATAGATGTGAGAGCCTTAAAAATAAATAAAAGGCAGAAACACTCCAACACTCCACACCCATCTCTCCAGTCCTTCAGCTGTTTTCTCTGCACATTGAGTCTGAGCTGACAGTGGTGCAGGAAAAAGAAAGAAGACTTCTGACAACATACCAAAGGTCAAGATGTCTCTGTTGCTGATAGGAAGTTAAGCATGCCTTGTATCAGAAAAACTTGCATGGCCTTCTCCCAATCCCACCCTGCCTACACCCATCTGCTCTTTCTGCAGCCAGCTGCCAGGTCAAAAGTAAACAGCAAACAAATGTAATCATCAAAGTAATGTTTGATGAAGTTCTTGCACCTACCAGCTCAGGTTGTGTTCTATTTCCTTCATCCCTCTTGCCTGGAGAGGCCTGTGCCCATGGCTCCCTGTGAGGGCTAATGCTGGAAGACAGCTGTGGATCATCCCTGACCTGCTTTTCCTGCACCACAACACAGGGACGCAGGGCTGGCCAACCCTGCCCAAATATCAACCCCATCTCTGGTGAGACAGGGCAAACACAGGTGTGGCACAGGTAGCCACAAAGCTGCAGTCTTCATAGCAGCCAGGCCACCTGCATGCGCTGGGACAAGGTGAAAAAAACTCCCGTGCTCGGTAGAAACAATTTTGGGAGCAACTATGTGGATATGACCTTGAAAGTCTATCTGGTGACATGCCCTCCTCAGGTAGAGGAAATGAGAAAGATGTTTGTGAATTAGAAAAAGTGCTTGACTGGCCATTATTTTCGGGTCTGACACATGAGAGATACAACGCATTTTAAAAAGCCAATAACTTAGAAGAACAAAGATAATGTTTTGTGAAGACTGAAGGAAACATAATAGCTTGGCCTAAGGGATTTTTTTCTTTACTGTTTAAAAAAAAAAAAGATCTGGATGCTCATAGACAGAAAATAAACATCCACACATCTTCAAAAATCTGCCCCTAAGTGATTTAGTTATCTACAGATGCAATGATATAAAACTACAGAAAAATCTGCAAATGCACGGGCTAACCAAGAAAAGTAGAAACAAAGAAGTCTCATGTGTGTATCTACTAAAACCACTTCCTTCTGATCCTTTTTGGAAGCATACCCACTGTTTGTAGCACCTGAGATGGAAGGCCTTCCTCCTGATCCTGGGCCAGATTTCCAGTGCTGGTGACATTTGATTTTTCTAGAGTACAATGCATACTGTCACCTGTGCACTTGGGAAACTTGTCTGCCTGGCCCCTGCTCATTTTCCACCTGAGATTTTCCAGTGCACCATCAAAGAGAAAAACCCGAATAAAAACAAGACTAAAAGATTCAAACCCCAAAACCAAGGAAAAATTTACCAGAATAAAAGGCTTTTTAAAACTTTTTAAAACATTTGATGACTTGTCTCCCAAAGTCCTGATGATGCCATGAAGACAACCGCAGTCACCTGAATGAATGGCTCTTCCTTTTCCCTGCTGCTCCTTTGCTCAGTGCCCACGGTGGGTAGGGACAGTTGTGCACCTGAATTGCAGTTCTATCCCACACCTGACTCAGATCCAGCAGCAGGAGATATATTTTTTTTAAACAAACATCCTTCAGACTCTTTGTTCTCAAGGGATGAGAGTCCCTTTTCTTTGCTGTCCTTATCCAGAGGCGATCACTGCAACACATTTTTTTGCTGTCATGTCAAATTACTCAGATTTCCACCCATTTTCCAGCCTATTTTAGCATTCCTTTGTCTTCCACAGGTTCACCAGTTCCCAAGATCCTTTTTTAGACAACCTAGTCAGCACTTCATGCAGAGGATTTAATTTAATTTCGTGCTGGTATCTCTGATGACCTGTGTTCCCAGGTACTGCCTCTCCTACACCCCCCTCTTGTCTGCACCTCTGAATGCAGGCACCTCCATGGATTTAATCCCTCATCTGTTAGTCCATTTGCTTGGATCATTAATTAGGTAATACCCATGAAATCACACATCAATTCCTGAGCCTTTCATTTCAGTTCTTTACATATTTTTACTTTTTTAAAAAATAACAATAGGATGGACACATACTAGGTATGCAAAATACATATTCTGAGGAAAATGCTTGGAAAACAATGACAATTTTACTAATATCTCTATAGATAAAATATTCTTTACATACTGTGGGTTTTTTTCCCCCCATATAAATGAAAATAATAATTTTTAAAAGCAGTCCAGTTTGTCTGTGATGATCTGATCCATAAAATACAACATTACTTTTTGGGAACATTTATGTAATTCTGTAAATGTTAACATGATTTTTTAAAAATCCAATTTATTCTCTAGCAAAAGACTACATACACTTTGTTGGAGTGCATCTTCCTAGGATCATCATTCTCATCCTCTTTCATTTTCAAAACTAGTTAATTTCTTTCTTGTCCTTTTTTCTCCCCTCTTTTTGAATCCCATAATATGTAGGCATATATAAAAACATATGAAAAGAGAAATTAAAAAGATGGTGGGCTTGTTAACAAACTCTTTTGACATGCCATTAAACAAATTTAATTCAGACCTATTACTCTGCATATATTCAGACTTCTCCTGGCAGCCTTTTTGTCTGCCTTTCATTTACAAAACACCATTCCCTCACTGCCCACCCTTTTCCATTTTGCATTAAAAGCCTTCTTTTTAAAAAAGGCTTTTATAAAGCCATTCTCTTCCTCAGACGTGACAGAGTTAGCACAGATTCTGTCCACTGCTTCATTTATTCATGGCCTTTTATGGAGTCTCTCTCTTTCATCTGTACATCTCTCTTTCATCTCTCAATGCCCTTTTAACTCCTTAGGGTAGCAGCAACTCACGCTTTCCCTCCTCTTCCCTCGCTCCCACGGTCATTTCCCTGTGCTTCCCTCCAAGCTGTGGATGCTTCTGAGTACAAGAAAACCCTCTTTTCCAGGAGGAGCTCTCTGCCTACATTATCTCTGCTCCCTTGCCATTTTGCCTCTTGTATTTCATACCAGGAACCATTTCAAGCTTAAAGGCGCTGCAGCAGGACAGAGCAGGGTACCTGCAGTGGGGCTTCCATGAGGGACAGCCGGCTCCTGTCACATCTGCTGCTGAAAACAAACAGTACCAACACCAGGCTGAGTTTCCCAGTGCTAAAGCAAACTCCAGGCTCAGTCAAAGCAGCTGGCAAGTGCAAAGAAGACCTTGGATGCAAGGAAGAAAGTTCAGAGAAGAATGCGGGGAAAGGGGTAAACTGGGGAGATGTTTGGCTAAGTCCCTGTCACGCATGCATCTCATGCTTAAGAGAAAATGCAAATCCAAAAGCAGCATCTGGCAGCACGCCTGCATGAGCAGAGGCTGGCCTAGACTCTTCTGAAATGTTACTATTCCTGTTTTTAATTTGTCACAACAAACAGCACTAACCATGAGAGGAAGGACATCAAAGTGACCCTTCTTGATGGCCAAACTGTCCCTCATGTGACAGCCATTACCTGAGAGCACCAAGACTAGGTTTGAGCTACAGGAGAAAATAAGGACAAATATAATGCCAAAGGAATGGGCTAAAACCTGAGTACTATAGCAGGTAAAACAACTGGAAGCTTTTCACTAGTGGCAGATGTGTATTTTCCAAGGAGTATTTAGACTCAGAAACTCATGTTCCAGCTGAAGTCAGAGGTGAATGAGTTTCTTAAAGTCACACCAAGATTCCTCATTTTGATGTGTGATCATAATTTGTTTTTAGATGAACCTTGTCCTTCTATTAAGGACTTCAAAACATTTGATTTAGCAGCACCTTGGCTCCAATGATGCTCTGCATCCTGCAGTGCACACCCCAAAATCTACACTGTTCTGTGAGAGCCTGGTAGAAAGGCTGGGAAGGAAGAAGAACTAAAAAAACTGGGAAATATTTCACACATGCCATGATAATTAAACTGTGTTAAAGATCTCCTGTCTTCCCTGTCCCCCCACCATATGGCAGGAAGGCTGCATCCAGGCCTGGCTTTCCCCAGTGCCCAAAGCAGGGACCTGACCTCCAGGGCTGCACATTTTTTGAGATCATGTCCCCACAGGCTTGCCCAGCAGGCTAAAGAAACATGACATGTTGAATTTTTCCTGCCCTCCCAGATGTGCTCACTGTGCTATGAAATACGATTTATCAGCCACCTGTACTGAAAAACATGGGAGAGGAGGAGGAGGAGGATTTTGGGGCAATGCAGTCCTCAAAGCCCTGGAGCAGATGACAAACATTGGTCACAAACCACCCAGAGAAGGTTTAGCAACGGCAAATACAGCAAAACCCAGAAGGATTTTTTTAGCCACCTCTCAGAGATTGAATCTGATATGAAGAGCTCTGTACCAGCTCATGCTGTCCTTACTCTGTTCTTGCCCCAAAAGTCAAACAGGATGTTCCCAACTTCCTCAGTGGGTCAGGCCCAACCTGTTCTGCCTTCAGGTGTGCCTGAAATTATTTGGAATGGAGAAGTTTAGGGAAAGTCCAGCCAAAGCCATCCAGTCTATCTCCTGCAGAGGCAAAATCATCCCTCATACTGCTTTGAAAGGTATCTCCTTGGGGCTGTCCACCTCACACTATCAGATGCTGAGCAGCAGATCTCATAATCAGAATATTTTGCTTTAGTTTTCCTTTTCTTTGAGGGTAAGGAATATTGCTGACTATTTATTTTTTTTTCCCTATCTCTTTTAGCTGGGTGCAGCTCTTAATCAAGGCTGCAGCCTTGTGTTAGAGTGAACCATTTCACAGCACTCTCCTCTCCCCTGTGGCATGGCCAGGCATTCCCATCTCCTCTCTTGGAGCAGATCTGGCAATTAAGGCAAGCACAGAGCGAGGTAGAGCAGATCTGATGGAAAATGCCCCTCTGAAAACAATCATTACTAGTTTTCCACTGGCTCAATGAGCAGAACCAATTCAGGCTGCTGTGGCAGCAGTGCCAGATCTGAAGCAAAGGAAAGGGCAAGAATAAAAGAGCCAGGGGTGGGATGGGGAGAGCTATCAGTTTAACCATAACATAAAGCCACACCTGGGAACAGTGGTGGCATTGTATCTGGACAGCCCCTCCACTCCCACACCAGACTCTCTCCTTGCCCCAGGGAGACTCCCACCAACTGCAACCTTCCTTCACTGCCTTTCAGACAGCTTTAAATTCACCTGCTAGCATAATTTAAAGAGCAACTCCAGGTCAAGGGGTTTAATGAAAGCCAAATGCGTTACAGCACACAGGTCCTCACAGGCAGAGCTTGGGACACAGCCCTGCCATTCTCTTACTTATGCCACTCTTGTTCATGCAGAAAGGGGAGTGGTGGGGGAGAAGAAGAAATGTAGGCAGTAGCTCTTGCCATGCTGAGCTTAAATTTCAGTGGCAAAGCATCCAAGGGGTTTGTCAGAGACATCAGCTGAGATGCTGGATTATGAGGTAGGAGATGAGTCCAGAGCAGACAGGTAGATCTATGAGTCACCAGCCTGGAGACAGTAATTGAAGTGTCTCGTGGTTTCAGATACTGTGTGATGTGGTCCAAGAATTCGTCACTCTCCCCTGCCTCCATTTGTGATAGCCTACAGCAGATGTCCCCTCCAATTTTGCTTTCATTTTCCGAACTTTATGTCTCTCCATTTCCATATTGTACCTCCCCAGTACTGCCCGTACTTCTGCTGTGAGCCCCCATTTCATCACAGCCTGATTCCCTGCCTCTCAACCTGCATCCCCCGTCCAGCTTCAACAGCTCCATCTTCCACTGCTGTGTGGCCAATACACCACGCAAACCTTAAATCTGATCTCCCATGGGTCTCTGTGACTATTCCTGACAGTGACTGCAACCCAGAAAGGGCTGTCAGACAATAAAGCATAAAAGCATCTTCTCCATTACAGGTATTTTTAATCAACTGCTCTCATTAAAGGAAGTGCAAAGATGAGTAATCTGCTTTCCCTGTGGGTCAGTGCACCCTAACTGCATTAATCACTTCTTTTGATCTGCATCAGGAGCCCTGGGACAGGCAGCGCTGCCTGCCTGGCCCTGCATTCCTGCCTGCTGCCAAGCCTCAGCAGTGATGCAGTGGGACACTGCAAGAGGGGACAGATCCCATCTCAAAGGGAGTGATCAAGCAGCAAACGAGATTAACGGGACATGATTTGATGAAGAAATGAAACGAGAGCGGGTATTATGCTCCGTGACCTAAAAGAACAGGAATCTAAGCCATCTTGTCTTGCCTTCTTTTATTTTTTTCCTTTTCTTCTTTCTTATCTTTCAAGATAATATAAGGTATTTCTCAGCATGAAGGACATGACTGCCTGTAGAGAGATTTTGACAACTCCCCTCTGAGTGCTAAAACGCTGTCAGCTGAAAAACTGAGCTGTTTGGGCAAATTGATCCAGCTCTGACAGACTTCCTCTCTGTTTTCATGTTTTCTCTCTCAATCAAAAGCCTCCTAAAGAATCCATGTTTTCAGTTCAATGTCAGGGAAAGGGGGAGAAGAAGGGAGATTGCCTGCTTTTGCTGTACTGTTCATCATTAACCTAGCTGGATGAAGAACCTGGGAGAGGAAGAAGAAGGTCTCAGAAGTCTCTTGCATCTCCCCATTGCACAGACACAGGGTATAAACACAGCAGTTTCCCTAATTCACGTATACAGTGACTGCATGTGGACTTTCTGAGTGCCACTGAGGACAGAGTCAATACAGTTTGGGTGCAGACATGAGCGGCACAGGAAGCTGAGCTTATAGGCCTGAGTTTATTTCCAATGCCAACAACAGGCAAACTGCTGGATCAGCCATCCAAAGAAAGCCTTACTGGATTTTCTTTTTTTACATAATCATTAGGAATCATTTTTCCCTTCCTTAGCCCAAATAAAATGAAATCAAAGCATTTTTATACCTGGTCCCTAGCTGTGAATATATCTGTAACCTTTCTGCATCAGTGACAATTCCGAATACAATTTTTGATGGCCAAATCCTGGGAGCACTCTTACTACTTTATAGGAAAGATTAAGCATGCTCCTGTCACAGTCAGTAAAAGAGCATCTCTTTCTATCACCTCGGTTGGGAGCTCCAGAAATCTCCAGTCCTCTAAAGTGAAGCAATGCCAAGCAGCCCAAAGCACTTGGCAAAGACAATTTGGTGCTTTGTTGTTTCTGCACCCTTTTCACCTTTGCATATAACACAGTTTTATAACTTGGTGACTGCTGTTGTGCTTATAGGGTCTTTCTCCAGTTTTTTGAGCTAAGTATCAAAACACTGTGATGTTCATTTTTCTTCTTTACCCATCTAAGGAAACCCATGCTCAATGTGGCCAATTTTTTTTTTTTTTTTTTTTTTGAAGACCTGTGAAGCAGAATTACTGGTTTATAGATTCAAAGAGATTTGAAGCCTGTAGGTTATGAATTTTACTTCTGGAAAAGTCAACTATGGACTTGATAAACTTCATTGTGTCCCTTTCATTGCTTCACAAAGTCAGGAATGACAGAGAAGATTTTACTGTCTGTTCCCTTCATGCTGTCATTCCACACTTATTTATTTCCTCATGGCCAGGGAATAAGAAGTTTGAAATGGGTCAAAAACTGCACCAGCTCACAGATTTCTGAATAACTATGCACAGAACACAGGTTCATACAGCCAACATCTACAGACCAGATGTTTCATACAAGGTCAAAAATAATTTTTTAGCATCAGATATTCTGTACTTGGGACCTGCATTCCTTAAGGCCCTTCAAGCATGTCTTGGGATTATTCTTATCTTAGTTCCCATGATGTTACTGTAGGCCTTTGGATGACAGTTTTGATTATAAGTTTGCACACTGCCTAGAACAATAGGCTCCTGATTGGTACTCCTTGAATAATACAAATTAATTCTCGCCTGAGCCTCCCTCGCCCTGGATGAATCATGCTGGATGTCTGCCTTCTGCAAGGGCAGCAGACAGGTCTGCTGGGGCACTGCTCTGTCTGCCAGCACTGGGGCACGGGTCCCGAGGCACTGCCAAATGCCCTGATCCCAAGGACCTAGCTGCATACGTGCAGGGGAAGAGGCTGTTGCACTACATCACTTCTGATGTGCCTGTCAGGCCCCCCAAAAAACTGCAGGAAATATACAGCACGACTGAAAATGAGACCACAGAGTCTGAAAAGTACACCCAAAAGGTTGTGTGTTTCAGCGCAGCTGAAAACTCTTTCAGCTTGTTCTGCTTCAGGCTCCTGTTCTTTGCAGTAAAATATGCTGCTATAAACTTAATAGACAGCTTTAGTTTAGAGTAGTTTCCTTTACAACAGACAGCATTCAAATTGTCCTTAGTTATACATTCCATCACCTCTGAAACACAATCACCGAATACCTCAATGCAAGAGAAATATTTTCTTCCCTTTAGAGTAGAACCCTTTAGTTGCTTTAATGAAGGTACAGATTTACATATTCATATATACTGGCCCTGACCACCACTTCAAGCTAAACTTATGTAACAGGCTAACCATTAACTTTGCATTTAGGTTTCTTAAATAATCTCTTAACTGCAGAACTGACAAATCCAAGCTTCAATTATCTGGACAACCTGGCCTCTTATCAGGGACAAGAAACTCTTTCTTCACCCTCTTGTGATGAAAGCAAGAAAGGAAGAACACTCATATTTCTGATTAGGTATCTGACCTATGTGGGATTCTAACTTCTACAGAATTAGCCTCACACTGAACCCCAGTAGTCACCACCTCATTGTTTAGGAGCCCAGGATGGACACATGGGGTTGTTTTTTTTTACCTTGACTAGAAGAAGAATAGAGCAACCCTGCTCAATCCTTCTTTTGCAGGGTTCTATCTAACACCACTCAGTGGCTTTGGGGACACTCAGAGGGAGGTATGATTTCTGGCTTGGCACCTTGGGATTGAATGCAGTCTCAGTAATATCAGCCATTCCAGCTCTGATTGACATGATAGTTTCAACATTGGTCGAATGGCTCGGTGACTGCTACAGCAAGAATTGTGTGTACACAAGCATCTGATAAAAGAATATTTTGCTTTCAGTAACTTGCATTACAAACTAGCCCACTTGCTGCAGAGGGATTCTAATAAAGCATAATCTGCTTAAAGAACAGAAATAGAAGAAATAAAGACAGAACATTTCCAGTGTGGAAGTACTTCTGACCCCACCATGGCATAATCTGCTTAAAGAAAAGAAACAGAAGAAATAAAGACAGAAAATTTCCAGTGTGGAAGTACTTGTGACCCCACCATGGCAGTGACACCTTCAGAATAGTACCAATTCAGCTTTCTAAATCTAGCTGTAAGTCCTCAAGCAAGGCAGCTGAATACTGGGCAAGCCTCAGCCAAAAGCTCACCTCCTTTCCACAGCCCCTGTGGATGGAAGAAACACCACTTACGAAGGTGGCTGTGCTGCTCCCTGTGCCAATCTGCCCTTTCAAAGTGTGTTAAAGCTCCTTGGCACAGGTGACTTCTTTGTGTAGGAGTTCAAGCTCTCATTGTGCTTTTCCTCCAGGGATGTCCTAATCAGAGATGGGGTTTCCTTCTCAAGTTACTGAATTTGAGGAATCATGCTGCTGTTATTTAAAGGCAATTTAAATAGGTACAAAGATGGACAGAGGGGAGGAATAGAGAGGGGAAAAATGTCCTGGGGTGGGGGGAGAAGAAAGGGACCCATGCCCTGATGCATCCACAAAAAGGACAAGAACACCTTCACAGCAGGTTGGAGACCCTGGCATCCAATCCTGCATCCCTGTGGTCAGGGAGCACGTCCTCTGAAAGCTTTTCCTTTGCAAGACGCCAGACAAAAATCTCCAATTAGTTTCATAAAGATGAGAAGCCAGATTGAAAGCTGCCTGTTATTTGACACAAAGGTGGCTTTCTGCTCAGGACAAGCAGAGGTTTAGAAAACACTGAAAGACTTTCATTAAGGTGTGGGAACAAAAGAAGAAAGAAAAAGTGGAGGGCAACAAAGTATCTGTGCAGTGGATTGAGGGCACATGCCTACACTATCTGCTTCATAAGATGGATGAGCAGGGCTGCAGGTTGTCTCCAGGCACCCAGTCAAGCTGATTACAAAGGTTACAAATGACTGGAACAAGCTTAGAGCACCCAGGACAGCTAAGAAAAAAAACACCTGTGAAAAAGCCTCATTTTTCAGATGTTTGAAATGACATTCCTCCAAAGTCAGTGCCGGGAAGACATTTCACGTTCAGTCTCAGGCATGTACGAGTCAGGAGCGGCATTCCTAAATTCTGTGATTACATCCCAGGACTTTTAAACCAAAGGAAAATAAAAGCCACAAGAAATAACGAATATTACAGATTTAGGCTTTTCTTTGCTGCGCCTCAAAGTCTTCAGGACCCATACTTTAAAGCTTCTCTTTCCACTTAAAAATGCAATGTGACTTTTATACTTTTCAACAGAACTGAAAATCCTGTGATCACAGAGACTCTGGATAAACCATATCTGAGCTCAACAATGCAGTCACTAGCACAGCCCTGAAGTTACACTTCAGAGGGCAAATTGTAGAGCTGTCTTTGTGAAAACTTGTGTATTCTAGAGGACATTTAGAAAATGAAAGCAGAACACATTCCCAGAAGCCCAAACTCCCAGTGGTGATCTGATGACAAAGTCAGGCCGTTGGATTTGGCACTGGAGCAGATGAGCACCCATGTGCTCTGTCCTACCAGCTATGCTGGGATAACCTCTCAAGGAGGTTAGGGATGAGCTGGGCCTGGGAACATCACTGCACAGCCACAGCACCTGGGCAGCTGCAGTGTGCTGGGATTCATGGCACCCTGAACCAGAGCCAGACGTTTTAGCTGCTCGTGGTGCGCACAGGACACACACACAGATCTGCTGAGACAGCTTGAGGTGTTCAGCAGAAGAAATCATATTTGAAACAGCGAGTCAGGTTTTGATTAAACTGGCAATTAAGCAAGCAAGGAGCAGCATGCCCTGCGGCTGCAGAGATGACAAGACAAAAGACCAATTCCTTTGGCGGCGCAAATGGCTGCAACTTTGCTGCCTTCAGCAGGGCTGCACTTTTCCATGTGAGCTGTGGAGCCAGCCTCAGACAGGACTGTGATATAAATAGTGCTGAACTGCATTCAGCTGGGAAGAAGCCATGGTGCAGGGAGGCAAAAACTGACACTCCACAGGGGTTTGCAACACAGCAGTGGGCCAGCAGCAACACCCATCTTCTGTGCTGGCTTCCTCTCTCTGCTGTTGGTGGACTCTTTTATAGGGGCAGCTGGGCAAAAAGGTAGCCAGGCAGATACCTGGTGCTACCCTCTGCCCACCAGAAGCTGGCAAGGGTCTTCAAGCCTGTTTAAAAAGTTTAGCCCATTTGTGATCTTTTCTGAACTAATACAATACTTTTCAGTGAACTCATACATCTTACATTTTCAGCGGGCACAGGACAAAGGAGAACTTCAGAACTCTGTAATAATCTCCCCAAGCTGATGATCATCTACCAAAATTTCATTGAATAGGAGGTCTCCAAGATGAAGAACTTAGGGTTGTTTTAGGTTAGCAGTCCTGCTGCTCGAATTTTAGCTAAGAAAATTGTCAGAGACAAATTAATGCATTGGAAACATCAGAACTGATCAGTATGTTTAACCAAAGGATAAGCTGCAGACAGTGATTATGTAGATAAACTTTGATATCAGCAAAACCTTTGTGCCCTAGTCCACATCTAGTTTCAGATCAAAGGTCCAGAATTCAATTTAAAATACTATGAATGCAGCACTAACATGCACAGAGAAAAGCAGGTGATAACCTTACTGTGGGGTGCAATGAAATAAGAAAATATCACGGCTGTCTGAAGATGACTTTGGTCACTGGATAACTGTTGGCATTATAGTGCAAGAGTTCTATTGCCATTACATTGCAAGGGTTCCATATTACCAGAGTTTTGTACCTCCTTGATGTGTCTTGTGGGCAGCTCCTCCAGGCACTGACTGTTCCTTGTCCTCACAGTCACCAACTGACTCCAGTTCCCCCCAATCCACTCTTTTATACCACTGTTCTTATTGGCTACAGGTGTGGCCTGTTAACATCAGGCCTGCTCCTGAATCTTTAGTAATTGGTTCAGCTGCAACTCTTTAGGGGATAAGATTACATTCTAAACCACCTTCATTTACCCATACTGTATCCCCCTACAGGTAACAGTGAGCATCCAAGCACTCAGGTGAGACTCTGGTTGGAGGAGGAGGACCCCACAATGTGAAGTGGAAAAGCAAGCTCTTAGAGTGGCAGAAAATTCAGAAATTCAGCCCAGCTCAAGAAGATGCAGGCCCTGGATCCATTCCCTGGAAAGATACCCTGGAAAGGCACCAAGGGTGATTTTTAACTGAAGTTCTCTGTGCTTAGCTCTCACAAAAAAGGCCATACTGACAGTTAACTCCACTGGTTACCTCTCCCTCATCCCTCTTACCCCTGGCATGTGACATTTTCCTGCGCGTTTCAGCTCCCTTTGCTGGTTTGCTCTCAGTGCGATGCACCCAACCATCAGAAAACCTGGCACAGGATGCACTCCCTGCTAAATGCCAACCCCTCCATTCCAGCCAGGAGCTGAATCTCAGCCCATGCATCTAGCAACACAGATGAAACACAGAGCTTCATCTCAGCAGATAAATAAACACTGGGCAGCCCTAGTTAACTCTGGATATCAATCCCAGCCAGGGTGCAGCACAGAGATCTGCTCCCTATGCACAGCTAAGGCACTGATTTTTATACAGACAAATATATCACCACTGGGCACAGTTACAAAATGTATCCCAACATGAGATTTATGAAGATAAAGACTCCCTCCCAGAATTTCAAATAAGTAAATCACCCAGTAATTTGCTTGGCATGATTGCTCCTTTTTCTCCCAAGGCAAAATGCAGGATGTGTGATTCATCTTATTACCCAGTGGTCAGCAAACCTGAGACTCCTTGGGCAGTTCAGCAAGCACTGCCCAGTCTTTCCAAAATTCCCCACTTACAGATCAAAGTTATGAGCTATGAGAAAGGGCAGAGTATGAAACAGACATGATATAGCCATAGGGATAGCTAGAAAAGCAGGGAATATTCCTTGTTACATCCCCTCTAGGTAGATAATCTACAGTTGCCCTGCTCTGCCTAAAAATGCAATGAGTTGAGGATACAAGGCTCAAATCAACAGCACATTCTTCTGGAAAAGCTGAAGGGCCCATAATGTCAGTCCATTCCAGAAAAAGAACAGGTCAGAATAACCTGCTCACCAAAGGAAATTATGATGCGCAAGGATCTATTTTTATTATAACCTGGAAGAAAAGACTGAAGTTTATAAAGGATTGTGACTTACACACAATATTGACTCAAGGGACATCAAACCTTTCATTTCCATAGAACTGCTTTCCCTCCCCCACCTTGGGCAATACTAAATCTTCTATGTTTAAATTCACAGTTTTCTACATCTAATCCAGGGTGGTATAAAAAAACCTTCAACCTTAAAAGAGAAGGAGGAGGTTGAGAGCAGCAATGCCCCAACTATTGCCACTTGGCCAACCTCCTCTCCAGCCTGCAAAAATCTGTCTCTGAATTTCCATCAGGATGATGCTCTTTCCTCTTCAAAGCCATGTCTGTACTTGGAAACATCAGAGGCTGCAAACTACTGCCCAACAAATCCAGACAGCCTAACCCTGTCAGTGTTAGAACTGAGTCTTTGCTTCGCTAAAAGATACAGGAATTTTTGCCTAACTCTGGAATCTCTCAATTCCCTCACGATCTTGCTGCCCCTCTCTGGTCTGGTCTAGGCCTTCTTCCTCTCCTGCTAAGCTTGGTATTGACCAGCTGATGCTGTCTGACAGAGCAAAGGACCTTCACTGCTCTGCCAAAGCCCAAGTAGTCTTGCCTAGAAAAGAGGATGCCATCAGACAGAAAATTGATAAAGGGATAGAAATATATCAATTCCCTATATTGCATTTGGAGTGATGTGCAAAATCAAATTAATTAGGTCTGCATAATATCTTGATGTCTTGACTCAGGGAAGCCTATCAAATGTTGATATCTATGTGAATTGCTTGGGACAGCTTTATCCAAGGAGAAAAAACCCTTTTATGTCCCTGCCTTCCATGAGAACAAATGTGTATTTAGTTGAAAATCCTAATTTTTCAAATATATCTCATCAACACACAAGTATCTATCCATCTATACATCTACCGCGTGCACAGCACTACTGTCAATAATGCTCCCTGCAGCAGCAGCTCCAGACAAGTCTGCACTCAATGTTTGATTTCAGATACAAGAGGATGAACAGCAAATGGACCTAAATAAACATCTCAGAGATGCAGGCATGGCTTTTACCAAGTCAGCAGCCACCTCACAGGCCCTCCAAATGCCTGAGAACCTCCCCATAAAAGTGAGGCAATGTTTTTCTGGGGAAGAGTTGCTTCCTGAGGACATGGCCACTGATTTCAAGTTGGGCTTTTAATCTGCTAAAATTGAGGAACAGGGCTAACCTCGACCTGGAAGCCCATGCAAAAGGCACCAGTGTTTTTCAATAGGTAATGAAACAGATATATAAAAATCCGGGTAGACAAGACCAATTTTTTCTTTGATGTTCTGGAATTGCCTAAAATATTTTCTTTTTTAATAATGGGATCCAGTTTCAGGCATTCAGTACAACAAATTTTATGTTGTTAATAAACACATTTGTCTAATGAATATCTCTTGGTAAGCTTGCCTGTAATTCAGGAAACCCAAGTGTAGCCAAGATAAAAATATGCACATACTAAAAGCTCAAATTGAAGAGAAAAAAAAATCAATTCAAAGTTAAATTACCCATCTTAAATTTCAGTATAAAGGCTACTAGAAATACTGAGCTCTTGAACTTCAATTAATCTCTAGCAATTAAGCCAGAAGGGAAAAAAGATTCTTCAGAGTATCAGGAAGAGGAAAAAAAAATGGAAAAAAAAAAGGCTTCAAAGATCTCATATCAGCTTTGGTAGGGACGTCACCATTGCTTAAACTCCCATTCATGGCTCTGTTGGGCTGATTAACTCATGCTTGTCTTAGACTCCTCCGGGTTTCTTTTTTCCAGGCATCCGTGTGTGACTGCCTGCCTGTGTGTGGCACACATTTTCCAGCTTCACTTCTCAGGGATTAATCAGCAGAAGTGCTTGTCATGGTTAAATAGTTTTATTTAATTTGCACTGTGTGAAGATATTTGGGCAAAAGGGAAAAATAATCAAAATTTAATTACTTTCCCCCCCTTTATAATGAGAAACAGTTGCAGTCCTTGGAGACTCAGCTGGGAATAGAACATTACTTGGTTTTATTGTTAAATATGCAATAATAAGAAAAAATAATAATTGAAAAAATCAATAATCAATCTCCTGCAGTAGGAGAGTGATAAGCCCAGAACAGGTAAAACAGATTTCTGTTATCAACATCTGAAATTTATAAAGATACTGAGGGGACAAGAAAACATCGACACCATTTCAGGAAACACCCAAAGGACTCTGTTACAGGTTTCTAAACAAAAAAAACCCTTTTACTAAATGCCTCAAAGATGTCAGATGATGACTTTAATCAGTCATGCCAGCTATGAGAAGTATCACCTTTAGTGATTTGCCAGAATCTTTGCCTCACAAGTTAAAGGATTTCCTAAAACTTGACCACCTCTCCTTTCTCCTAATTACAGGCAAAAATATTAATTTGTTTTCTGTGGATTCTAAGTGGAAAGAAAGGCTTCCTTATCCCTCCTCTCCCCTTGATATCTTTCCTTACATATTACCTATCAGAAAAGGGTCCAAAGGTTTCAATGGAAGATGAATTAGAGAAATGCACTGATGCACCTCATATTTTTTATGATTATTCCTTTGGCATATTAAAATCAGCTTTCAAACTGGAGTAGGGAGAGGACAGCCAGGCCACTGTAACAAGAGCTTCATCTGGAGAGGACCTGCTTTTACAGCTGTGGCTTTACTCACTAAAGAAAAGACATTCCTCACTGCTAAGTGTTAACCGGCTGTAGAAGGAAACTTCACATCGCTTCCCCTGCCCTACAAGACATCACAAGGAGGAGATTTAATGAAACACGTAGGGGCCATGGTTCAGCAAGGTGATGCCTGCCATGTTCAATTACAAATCAGGTTCTCTGGAAGCCCACAGCCCAAAACTCCCACTGGCACTGCCTCATACCAGCTAGCCCCAACAAGATTTTGCAGCAATTTTGGCTAATTCAAATAATTTTTCCTTTGTTACAGTTGATGTTTACTCTGCCAAGAACATTGTGGGAATGACTTCCAAACATGCACAGGACTATTTTGGTCACAAATTCTGCTGTAAAGGGGAAGAGAGGACTTCCCTAGCCTTCCTTGATACATGCCCATTTAAAGGGTTCCTCTCTGCAATGGAAAGAGGGGGATACATGCCTACCCTCACACTGCTCAATCTAACAAAGCCACAGCCTTGATAAAGCCTCTCTCAGGTGGTTACTAACCATAAAGAAATGCCTAAAGGTGAAGTTTATCCAAATTATTGCAAAACATGGTGTTCAATGGAAAAAGCCTATTTCAATTTGAATTAAGGCACTGATGAGTGCAGGAAATTTATGTCTGTCTATTAAGAAAATCTCAACCCCTTTCCACCAGAATTTGCCAGTATATTTTGCCATGAAAAAACTAGTGTTAACAAGACTCCTAACACAATTAATTAATTACCCAATTACTTCTTGTATCCTCTGCAGTTCATTTCCTTGCACGATCAACGTAAAATATTTTTTCCAGAACACTCCTTTAAAAAGAGTATGGGAAACAAAAGTGGGGGGGAAAAGACAAGCCAACAATCAGAACACCCATTAGGAATTAAATCATTCAATACCTTATGCAAAAACTGCTGGAACAAGGTTTTGCCCTTTCCCATGGACAGACATTCTCATCAAGAAGAAAATTAGAACCTGATGACAAACTCCAAGGTTTAAATGTCACTCCCTAGCACTCTGGCTCAAACAAAAATGGAAGTGGCCTTAAGAGAGCAGTATGCAAGCTCTGCAGACTGGTAATTTCTTTTTCTTAGAAAGCAGGGTTTACACACACATTTAGTAGCACTCATCATAAAGAACATGTTTGAAAGTAAAGGCTTTCTTGATTTTAGTGCCCAGAAAGCTATTTTCTCATTGCTGGTGAATTATTTGCTATTTTGGTCTATTCAGGAATCTCCCACTGCAGTAACAAGTTTCTAAAAATCTTAAAAAAAATAAAATAAAAAAATCAGACCTACCATTAGCTCCCATAGAAGGCAATCTCCAGAGCACTGCCTGAGCAAGGTCCAAAGAGTGTGACCCAAGAAACACATTTTTACCTTTTTATGGATAATGCAAATAGGCACAATCAAAACATTTATAATGCGAATGTTATTTTGCCTCTTAACTGAGGGAGAGAATATCCAAGCAAGAAAAGCACTCAGTGAAGTGAGGCACTGATTGTCTGGGTGCCTTTCTGAAGGTATACTTCAGTTAAAGTCAAGTCATTAGGCTCAGCAGAAGAGGAAGCGGATGAAATCCAATCGAATGCATTACAGAGGTCAGACTAAATGAGCTAATGGTCCTTTCTGGTCTTAAAAAATCTATTAATCTAATTTAATTCTCTGTTCTACTCCTCATACCAGAGTCAATTTGAACTCATTTATATGAAAAAAACACATTACAGCAGCATTACACAACACTGTGTTCTGACCATGCAGTTTTAGGCTACCCAAAAGCTTCATTTACTCCCCACCGAGCTCAGGAGGAGGCTTGATTTACCCATAAAGAGAACTTCCATTTACAAGCAAGGCACCAGCCACAGGCACCTCTCCCAACAGAATGTTGGATGAATGTTCACCTTGAACCGCACAAATCCACCAGAAACTTGCCAGAGCACTCTCCACCTTGGCTCGGTTTTTTGGGTGATGGCATCCTTCACTCAGCCTGATACTTGCCACAGAGAAGAGCACAATGCTTTCATCAAGAAAATCTGTTCCAGTCATTCCAAGGATATTTCTCATGAATAACTTGTAACACACTCAATATTGCATCAAGAAAATACTTGGCAGTTACTGTCCAGTGAGAAAAGCAAGCAGTTATGAGGAGAAGGCCAGAAATATTCACTGCTGTTAATGCTACCAAGGTACTCAATATGCTCCTATCAAGCAAATGTATTTTATTATCCCTAAAAAAAAAAAGAAAAATTTTCCATAAGTTCCTTTCTTCTTCATGCAGTTTTCCCTCAGTATTTCCCTCCTCCTGGAGCCTCCATGCTCACATTAACATCACCAGTCATTTGCTTAATTTGGCAGTACAAGAGCGCAAAGCATCACATGAATCCAGGCTGATTGACCTTAGTGAAGCACAGCATCCCCCAAGCACGCCTTGGATAGAGGGAATAATTTAACACAGAGGAGCAGCTGAAGGCCAGTACATGGGGGCTCACAAAAGCTTTTCTTCTCATGGTAGGTTGGAAAGATCTTAGGAGTGGGGTAGGGACTTCATCTCTGCTGGCATGTCTATACTTGATGTTGCCTTTACTTTTTCTCTCTGCCTGCAGCTTAGACAGCTCTTCCCCTGCCTCTGTCCCAAACATCAACAGATGAAAAAGAACTGCAGAGCTGCCTAACGCCTCATCTCTCCAGTGGTTGTCTTAATTTATTCCAGCTATTTGAGGGAAGCATGAATGGCACCCCAGTAAGCCAGCTCAAACTGGTATAAAGGCAGCTGATTTTCCCATCTTCTGTCATGACCAGTGTATAACTTCTATACTTTTTAGCTCTGATGTTTCTTTGGGTTTTTTTCCCCCTCCCTTTTGAGTCTCAAGCAGGTGGTACTTTGTGAAAACAGACCCGAGGAGCTACGTAACATAAAACAGTCAGTTTGCCTCTTCAGTGCCAGTCTCTTCAAACTGAATCCCGTATTTCAGTGAAACTTCCCTTAAGTCCTGTTTCCTCTCAGCACATTTTAATCAAGCAAAAATCCTATTTACAGTGAAGAAATCCCGCTACAGCGAACAATCATGACATTGTTTTCTTGGACACATCTTGTTCACGTAAGCCTTTATTGTCTCCTTTGCCCTCCAATCACGAGCGCACCCTTAAAAAATAACCTTTTCAACATTAAAATGTAAGGCAGACACTGCAACTTAAATTCATATGGATATTCACCACTTGTTCCAGCTTACAACTTATATATTCTTTTTGGATGCTTCAGACACAAATCAGGATGTCAAAGGGCCTCTCACTGGCAAAATGCAATTCCTTCCAGAGCAAACAGCAATCCACTGCAGACTTACTCCTGAAGCCTCTAACCCAAACTCCCACCAGCTTCAGAGAAGTTATCTGAATAAAACCTGAGCTGAAACTCTTCTGGGATTTTGTCACAGAAAGTTTTTCATTTTATCAACCTTTACTTTTGCACCTGGTGGACTCCCCTGAAAGAAATCAACACTTCTATTCTTGATTTTTTCACAACTCGACTCTCTTGCTTTAGC
Organism: Emberiza elegans; assembly: GCA_024865655.1. Taxonomy (NCBI): domain Eukaryota; kingdom Metazoa; phylum Chordata; class Aves; order Passeriformes; family Fringillidae; genus Emberiza; species Emberiza elegans. The sequence goes on along the minus strand of JALJVW010000068.1, from coordinate 5,957,562 downwards.
GTAGTTACTAATAACAAAATGAACTTTGAGAAGGAGTGCTTTGAAGTGCTTACTACTTATTTCTTTCCTTAATCTGTGTTCCCCTTTCAGGGCCATTTCACACCCCTTCATGGCTGGTCCCATTTCTCCCTGAACGTGGAGATCTTCAAACTAGCTACCAAGATTCTTTTTGCTCCTTCAACCTAAATTCCCTTCTTATCAGTAATTGATCCAACTCAACCCTACCATGAGAGTTCGGCTGAATTTATGAGGATAATGCTGACCCTTCCATTCCTCATACATGCCTTGGGTTACTTCTTATCAGCACTGATATACCTCTGGAAAGCTGACTTGCTGCTGCTGGATCTGAAGGATGGGGACCTGCCAAGGATAGCACCACAACTGCCTGAAGTCAAGGGAAGGCTCTTTAAAGCTTCCCCTTAAAGGTTCAGTAATTTTCTAGCTGACTCTTAAAGAGCTTCTTACTCTTCTTTAACCTGAGTATGAAGGCAGAAAGAAATGCATCCAATGCCTCCCCTAATTGCCTTGACTCTAAAGCAGAATATGGCAGGGCATCCATAACTGCTCTCTCAGTTAAAAAAGAAAAAAAAAAAAAAAAAAGTAAAAAGAAAGAAAACCTGGCATAGCAGCACTGCAGAGTGCTGGTGGCATTGAAGAAGTTAATTAGCAACACTGAACTACACTTTAGGAGACGAGTCTTAATAAGTGTTGCTAAAAATACTGCACTAGTCATTTCCAGAACAAACACAATCAGTGGCAGACGAGGGAGGCGAGCAATCCAGACCCATGAGCTACCGGGGTGGAGGTATTTTCAGTGGAGAACAGGAATAAAGGCTGCTCATTTCAGAAATGCAGTAGCAAAAAACCAAATCCAGGATAACCATGTCCCAAGCCAGGCTAGCGGCTCGGCAGCCAGGCCACACCAGAACTGCAAGGAGCAGAAGGAAGGTGTTTGCCCCACACAGGGTGTCAAGGTGCACAAATATAACCTGCACTGGAGGGTAATGCCTTTTGAAAAAGCCTGGCACATTATAGTCTTGGTTTGGCCTGGGAGGAAAGGAGCTGGCAGAGGCAACAACTCAAAAATGGAACATCCAGGAGCCTCTTCTTGGGCTAAAGTCCCAGTCCCATGCAGACCCCCATCATTGCACACAACCAGCTAAATCTGCTGGCCAAGGCATAAACGATGGACTAATCACTAAAATCATGTTTAAAAACACTCAAAGGCTGTCTCTAGTACACAATGCAGTCCCTTTCTCCAGCAAAAAGCAGCCTTGGACATTGGCTGAGTGTCACCTCTTGCTCCCTGCTGCCGGCAAACTGCTCTAACCCAAAGGGCTGGCACACTCACAGCTGGGTTTGGTGCTAAGTGGACTGATAAGCCACGGTTGATGTCAGCATGACTCAGTGGTCTCCAACTCAATGAAATAACAATTAATCACTACTCAGGCTGATTTCCTCACGTTGAGAAGCTCGATGCAGAAGAGGAAAAGCCACCATCTTTCACTGGCAGTTAATGCTTTTTTCCCTGTGCAATCACCCCCCATCTGCATCCCGTGCTTGCTGCCAGAAACAGCTGTCTCAGCTTTTCAGACACGTTCTTGGCAAGGTCCTTTCCCCCTCACGGTGTTTGACAGGATTATGAAGTGCCGAAGCCTCGGGCCTCCTTTTGTTTTGAAGCTTGAAAGTGAAGTTTTAGCTTAATCATTTTGTCTCTTCCTGCCCTTCCCCTACTTCAACCATCCTGGCCGCCCACCAGCCCAGTCCCCAAGCACTCCCATGGGAACAGGACCCCAGCCCATGGATACAGGCAATGGCAACAACTGACCTCCTATGAGGACACAGCAGTACCCCAGTTTAGCTCATGGATGGGTTAGGTCTGCTGTTCTATTTTCTCAGGGTGGTTTAAACAGGTGACTCAGAGCAGGAGCAGTAAATTGAGGAAGAGGAAGGCTGCTCCAACTCTGGTAAAGTTATCTGCTGTTCCATGGTAGTTTTATTTAGGAAAGAGGAGCAACCACATATTTATTCGTACTGAAGAGACACTTAAGTTCATCCCACTGTGCTAACCAAACAGTGTTAATATTTATGACAAGCTCTGCAAAGGCAGAATTTTGAAGCTGAGGAATATTGGATTTTAAGGTTTTTTTGTGAAAAGGTAGACAAAAGAGCTCAAACTCCAGCTTGCCAGACAGAAAGCAGAAACCCCTAATTTCAGAAGTCTAGTATGGTATGATGCTTTATGATCATTTTTACTCAAACACTGCTTTACAAAGAGGACAAATTTAAAACAGGATAAAAATTAGGAGACAGACCAGGCCTCAAAATGAAGTATGAATGCAATATTGTCCTCCTGTCCCTTTGAGCTTAAGGTACTGTCTGCCCAACAGATGCAGGCTGAAAGGCCTGCTTTGTTGTAAAAGATGTTCTGCTTTTTTCACCTCCAAACTCAGACATCGCTTTTTGCCCGAGACAGCAAAAGGGACTGAAATATTCATTGCCTAAATGGAACATGAATATGTGGGCAGATATTGGTGGATAGACGTCAGGGCTCCAGTCACACCACACGTTTAGCAGAAGCTCCTGAAAGCAAGAGCTTATCTCTCTGCAAGCCTCCAGCAACACTGTGCAACCAGCAGCTGTCACTGTAAGCAACGAGCAGGAACACGAGTGAGAGAGGCAGGGATGCTCCTACATGGGAGGAAAGCAACTGGAAAGTGAAAACACAGGAGAAGCAGCAATTAAAAACTCAGCAGCTTCCTAAAACACGGCCTTTGTCCACCAGGAGAACTGCTCATCAGAAGGGCTCTGCCATCCTTTTAAAATGCAGCCTGGATTCAACTTCAGAGATAGCAAACGTGGCTTATCACAAGGGGTTCTGGAAGTGATAGCAGCTCATATCCTGTGCACAAGTGGGATTTAAGATCCTGCAGCCCTTTTGGCACGTTCCTGGACAAAGAAAGTCGGGCGTCGGAGGCGAGCAGCGCAGGAAGCAGCTCCCAGCCACGTGTGAGCACGTCACAGCCTTGAAATGTTCAGGTTCCTCTGCCCACTGCCCACATTACTCAGCTGTCAAAGGAAAGGCCTCGAATTTATGATGTGAAAATTACATTTTAACGAGGTGTCATATGTGTTTAAAGTCCTTATTCATCACCATACTGCCACATCTTTTACCCAAGACACAAATGCACCTAATTAGCATATTATAAGGACAGACGGTTCACCTTATCTGCATTGTGAAACTGCTTCAGGAAGAAAAAGCACAAAACAACCCAAACATTCTGACTGAATAAAATACTTGCAATCACACATCAAGAGAGCATCCCACAATACTTGACAAAATGTGGAAGATAAAAGTTTGACATGCACCCTCTGGGATTCTTAAAATATCAGAGATATCCATGTAATTTCTGTATCACATTTGATTACCAGAATGGCAGTCCAAAGTGTTAATATGAAATGTGTGGAAGCCACTTAAGCACATTTAGGCTTTATTAGAAGTCCTACAGAGGATATCAGCACCTTCCTTATGTACTGGGCATATTTATTTATTAACTTCACACATCCATGGAATAGCTCATATGGTAAGGCTTGGGTCTCCTGGACATAATTTAAAATATCTTCTCGAAAATAGAAGGTCTATGTGTCTCATGTCACTGGGAATGGCTACCAGGACATCCAAGGCCAAAATATGCACAAAGGGATCTTTAACTTGGTTGAAGTTCTCCCCTGGACTTCTCTACTACAGGGCATGCAGTCCCCACCTAAGCACCCAAATGCTCAGCCACCATATCCTGAGCCCTGGCAAGGGCACTGGGGCACCTCATACGTTCAAAAGACAGAACTTGTGGTCTCTGTGAGCCCAGGAACCCCTGGCTGGTGTCCAGACAAGGGCTGTGCCTGCTCAGGGAGCTGCTGAGGCACAGAACCAGGAGACGTGTGCTTGCATGCAGAACTGGGAAGCAGGATGGGAGCACTTCACCTTTTTGGAGAGGAAGGTTTGCTGATATTTTCTTGAGTTTATTTGCACAGAATGTATCATAAAGTGAGTGATTAAAACAGGTAACTCTGGTGAATGTCAACTGATTAGGTTGCAGAAAATTTTTATCCTGTCACTACAGCCTTCTGTTTCCCTCTCTGCCTATGTCTAGCAGGACACATAAAAAAATAACCTGGATACTGTTCTGGGTTTAACTTCTTGAAGAATGAGAAGAGATGCAGAACTATCCTTACTAACACTTCAAATTCACAAACTCAATAGAAGCTACAAAGAAATAACTCAAAACCTCAGGAGCATTTATGAAGAAGCATCCACCAAAAAGCTCATTTTAAGGCCAAACAGCTCAAAGAAAATACACTTCAAAGGCTTTTGGTATCTTCAAGTTCACTTCTTGAGGGCAGACATTAATGACAGGTTTCTTGGGACTTGCAGGCACTGAGGAGTGTTTGCTTTTCAAAACCACTTTTGGGATAAATGAAAACAACCCCAGACAAAAGGGAAAAAAAAAAAGCGGGGTAAAACCTTAAAATGCAGCTTTCCTCATTTCTGAGAAAAGCGAATAGTTGGGTTTAATTCCATCAAGAGCCTTGAATTGCTTCAAGATCAGCTAAACTCAGCTTTTAGCACTTCAAAATATTTTGTTTTCTCCGGTAACTTCAACTGCTGCACAGAAGTTGAGCACAGAAACTCCAGGATTTGACATTCACTCTCTCCAAGGAGTAAAAGCCCATTTTTTAAAATAGTGACAGAGGCTCTGCAACAGTGAAGGTCTCAAGTATGTTCCAAACCTACATGCACAGATCTTTAATTAAAAATCACAGAAAATGCTTAGACACTGTGAACAAGTTGATCCTCGCAAGAGGATGTGAGCCCCGCCTTTCCTATAAATGAAGCAACTCCTGCCAACTCCCAGTTTCTCAGAACAGTTTGGGAAAAGACTGAAAATGCTTGATTCTATGTGAACTGCAGTCCCCAAAACCTGTATTTTATTTCAGATATTCCTGAAATGTATGATACAAGTGATTTTCAATAGGCTACTGACTATTTAAGTAGTTAAGTATTTCACTTTTCTTGTTATGATCAATTTTTGGTTTTAAGAGCTCTTCTAAAACTTCACCCTTAATTGTTTTTTAACAACCCATATGTTCAACCCATCAATTTTACAATCCTTCTTTTATTTTCTAATTAAGCTGATATTGTTTAGAAAATTTTGCTACTCAAATTGCAACACCATGGAAAAATGCCTGCATTGAACATGGCCCTAATACAAAGAAACACTGTTGATTTTTGAAGAGAAGAGAGACACATACCCACAGTCCACTCCATTAAAAAAAAAAATTAAAAACCCCAAATAAAAATATCCTGGTTCTTCACTGCTTTCCTAGGGTTGTATCAGCTTCAGTTCTTACTCTTTGGTGGAGGAGCTGATTTTATACCAACCAGATATTTAGTGTAACATGTAAAGCAATGCAGCATGAAATTTGGTGCTAACCCAAAAATGGGTTGCACTGAACTTGGAAGAGAAACCACCATACAGACCTGGTCTCCTTGCTCCTCTCTGCAAAAAAGCCTGATGTCAAGCAACTATTTGCTCACCTGTTCAACTCAAGATTAGTGCTTCTGTCTCACTGATTCATCAAAAATTGTTCCCACTAATCAGGCTATGTGGGTAATGGAGCAGTAAACTCCCTTAGTGAAGTTTTTTCTCTTCTCTTTGAAATGTCTTGGCCCATTCGAGTTTTCTCATCAAAAAATTCAAGCTGCTGTCAGAGCAGACCTCTCAGAAGTCCTCTAAACTTGTAAAATAGTGAGGTAATGGGATCCTTATGCAGTTTTGCCAGAAAGGAAATCCTGATAATTCTCAGAGAAGAAAACCACAGGTAAAATTCAGCCTTTTATCCATATTACAAAGCTTTGTACAAAATTTGCACACAGGGAATGTCAGAGAAGTCTCACCAGATTCCCTGACACCAGATTAATTCTCTCATGTCCACCACTCAAAGCTAAGAACTGCTTCACCTTCCTATCTGAGGCACTGGGGGATTCTAAATTCTTATCCAAACCAGAGTGAGGGGCTTCAAACCACAGTGACACAAAGAAAACCAAATCCTCACAGATAAACCAAGACCTCATACACTTTCAGCCCCCCACAAGGTTTTCACCTACTCTCCCATTTCACCATCTTACACTGCGAAAAAAGGGAGAACAATTTCCTTTTTTCCCCTATTTTAGATTTTTCACTGATTAAAGCTTTTTTTTTTTTTTTTTTTTTTTTTTATTAAGGATGCTATTGCTGACAATGGTCATTACATGAACAAGCACCAGCAAAGAGTCCGTTATAATACCTGGAAATAATTCACCAAAAATGAGAGAAACTCTGTGAAATGGAAGGGATGCAATTGATTTCCACTCCTTGGGAATAACCAATAGCTCACAAATTGCTCTGCTTCACTCCACCACCCAGAAAGTACATGCTTGTCATTAAGTCAGGAGAAGGAGAATTATTACTTTATTTTTTACTCATCTGAGATCTTGCAGAGGTCAACATCATTGAAAATTTCTCAACTCCTTAACAGTCACTCAAGTTCTTGTTCATCTGCTTCTTCAAGTTTTTCTTCTCCCCTCCATTACATTTTTATTAAAAAATCACAATTTCACTGCCAGTTTGCTACTTTATTCCATCCCTCCCCAGATTTTCATACCCACAATTTCTTTCAGCATCTCTTCAACCACTTTCATTTTATATGGGTAACAAGCAAATCTCATCAACAGAAATCTTTTCACTTCTCTTCTGCAATCTAAAGCCCTGAATCCACTCCCCCACTTCCAAGTCTCTTACTTACAAAAGGAAATGTTTCAGAAAAAGCCATGTTATGGGTTGAATACTTTACTGTCCAAATTATATTAATTCTGCCTTTTTTCTTACTTTTCCATTCTTTCAAAGTACACAGTCAACCACAAGAAATACCTGATACTATGACTTCATCAGTACAGTAGCAATCATTTAAAACCACTGAGCAAATCCTGCTTGGAAACTCTTGCAAATCATGCAAGCTTGACCACAGCTCAGGCTAAGTCTTGTTATTAGTAAAGTGGCAACTTCATAATTACAAAATGATGATGGAGTTCCCTTATATATTAAGGGAATATACCTAAAGTAACTACCAGCACATTTCTAACAGGAAAAAAGGTGGAAAAGCAGGGAAGCCTCTGGGGACCAGATGATCCTCTAAGACCATAGTATAGTAAGTCACAGTAAGTCATGAAATGCTTTAAAAAGAAAGAGAAACTTTACATAAAATAAAGCAAGAATTAAGAGGATTTTGTTGATTCTCCTCCTGACTCCAGACACATGCTTGTGAGTGTACGCTCACATATTCAATTATTCTCAGCTTCTCTAAAAAGACAAAACTCCCCCAGCTTAATGAAACAAAGTAATTTAAACTGGTAGGCAGTTTTCCTCCAGCTGTTTGCAACATCTTCTACACTTTGTTTTGTCAAAATTCCTGCAGAAGGGAAAATGATCCGATCATGTATGAAAGAAATTCAGTGCAGAAGAAAAGACTGCTACCCCTACGAACAAAGGCATGGGCATTTGGAATTTTTTTCAGGCTACTATGTGTAGGGACTCCTTCATTAATTTCATTTCAACTAAGACCAAAAAAAAAAAAAAATCTGCACACATTAATGTCCTAATAACCATTATACATCTGTGGTGGGGCTTTATTTGCAGAAACTCAGCCAGATCGGTAAGACAGGAATGTACTTCAGTTTTTCATAAAAATAAATACTAAAAAAAAAAAAACCAAACAAAGATTTTTGGTTTGGTATTAAACCCCTTACCTGCTCTGCTGTCCAGCGGGCCAAAATCCAAGGAGTATTTTACAACGTGATAGTTGTTCCATACATAGAGGAGGTTGTCCCGGGGATTATAATCCACAGCAGCAATGTACTGGTAGGAGTTTGGAAAGGGCACATCCACCATGCTATCCTTGCTTTGGTCAGTGTTATATATGTAGTCTATTTTATTCCCTGTGGCTTCATTGTCGTCATCTTCGTACACAGACTTCACCACATATAAAATCCCACAGATCATGAAGGCGTTAGAAGCTGACCTCTTGTCATAGGCAGTATCCCACGTCCCTTCGATCCTTAACGTGTAAGGGTTCAACTGGCTAATGACAATTTTGCCATTATTCTGTTCTGTTGCATAGATTACCCAGAGCCCGTTCTCGTCCACGGCCAGGTCTATGTCAGACTTGCCCCCCCAGCGGTAGGGAGAGGTGTCGTGGTAGTTGGCGTTGGCGATGATCGCCTCCCCGCTCTTTATCCGGGTCCGCAGGTCGAACTTGACGATGTTCCTGGTCCGCTCCTTGTTGAAGAACAAAGCCCCGTCGTACACCACGAACCCCGTGCCGTCCACCCGGTGCGGGAGCTTGTAGGTGGTGGTCGGCCTGCCGGCGATGAAGTCGTCCTTGGAGGAGTATTCCGTCAGTGTGTCCGTCCGGTACGGCGTCCAGGGCATGTAGTAGATCTTGTCAGAGGCCTGCAGAGGGTCCTTGCACCAGGCACCCGACTGGTGGTCAGACTCGAACAAGTGTTCGCTCTGGTAAACTCCCTTCAGCAGTCCAGGGCAAAGAAAAACTGTCGCAGGGGAAAAGAATTCGAAAGAGAAACAAAAGTTAATGACAGTTCAGGGGTGGCTGGCCCAAGCATCTCAACAGCTTCTAGTCCCGGAGCAGAGGACACTCATGATGAGAGGAAACCCAAGAGCAATGCCTTGGAGCTGGAGACTATCCTTCCTGCCCACCATATCTCTGGAACAAAATCTGCTCCATCAAACTGGGTTTTTCCCCCCCCAGCTTTTTCTATCAGCTGTGGCTCATTTTCTTATTGCTTTTCAAATCTATTTTTACAGGTATACTTACTTGGACCACTCGCTTTTGTAAACTCAGAAATGAATATGTGCCCCCAAAGGATTTCTGGGTTTGTGTTTCCAAATTATATTCTGCAGTGAATCTGTACCTACTAGGTGAAGGGCTAAACTCCGAGGGAATTGATCCACATATTTATTTGAACAGCCCACAGAAGAGTGGCCTAGAAATGGAAATAAGAGAAAGAAATTCCCATCCTTACAGCCCAAGCGATATTAAATATTTAAAGGATACCAATAGCAAAGCAGAGGTGAATCCCTTAGCAACTCAGAGGAGCATTTAAAGCAAAGGGAGTGTGGGGGGGAACACCCATCTGGAGTACAACTAGGAATGAAACTTTCCAAGCTGCTACAGGACACATGAAACATGCAGTCCACACAATTAAAAACGAATGACATATGGATGCTGAAAGGAAAAGACAAGGAAGAAAGGAAAGAAGGAAAGAAGGAAGGAAAGGAATAAAGTTTGCTGGAGAGGAACCCAATGTCTAGATTTTAATCAGTTAAAAAATGTCCTGTTAAATATAGTAGTAATTCAAACTTAAAAACATATACCTTCTATTGTTACATGAGAGGAGCACAGAGGAGCAGTTTGACTAACTGGGATGCTTTGCTGCTCAGACTTCGGGGTGGGGGCTGTCAGGGGCCAGGGCACACCCAAGACCTGGGAAGAGGCTCAGCCACTGCCCGGCTGACCTCGGCCCCACGGGAGCACCACCAGCCAGGGGCCAGCCGGCTGCATGGGGAGGCAAGAGGAGGGATGCTGCGGAGCAAATCTGGCCCTCGCCATGCCCACCAGCACCCTCCTGGCCTGGAGGCGCTGCACACCCTTCAGGGGGAGAATACTGGTTGGTTATTTGGAACGCTGATCTCCGCACAGTGACCGTGACGATGGGGTGGGCGGCAGGGAGGCATGAAGAAGTATCCCACCGCGCACTTCCGGCAGCACGGGGCTGGCAGGATGGGATCCCACATTCACACTTCCTGCTCGGAGCATAATTGATTATTTTTTGTAAATGCAGAAATTGGTAATGTTGTCTGGAGAGCAAGACAGGAGGAAAATCAGATTTAATAACCAGTATAAAATTATAGAGATCCACTGGAGTCTAAGTAACCACGCGGAGTTGCTGAAAAAGGGGTGCCATTTCCAAGAGGCTTTTATGCCATAATTAGATATACTTATGCACATACATATGTATGCACACCTTCCAAATTCTTTGGGGCAGGAAAATGAGTTCTCTAAGCCTTTGAATATAAATTTAATGGAAAAAAAAAAGGTGGCACCGGTTAAAAACTTTTCAGCAAACGTGAGTTATCTGGTGAAGTTGAGCAGCAGAGATACTAAATAAACTTTAACAAAAAGGTAGTGAGAATTAATGACAAAGTATTTCAACTAAAACGTTAAACTGTTAAATAACTTAGCCTATACATAAGTAATATATATATATAATTTGAAAGGTATTTAATTACCTTTTTGTTCCACTTCTATTGTAGAGAGAGAGGTAAAGAGAGAAAGGAGAAAAGAGAATAGATTAATGGTACTGTATTGGCCAGGTACTTTTCTTTACCTCTTTCATAAGAAAAGGAAGATTTATTAATTTACTTTGGTATGTGAACATTTATATATATATATATATATATAAAACCTTTCCTTTGATATATACACTGGATAATATGCAGACAAGCTGAACAAAATACAGATAGATAAATTTTAACTTGAGAAAAATCTGGCAGAAAAAAAAAACCCAACACTTGGGATGTAATGAGCCCCCTGGACTCTACCTTGTCAGCAGCAACCTTGGACTAGTTTCACAGAGCAAAATGAAATATCCATTAAGTGAAATATGACTGATACAGCTTTATGTATAGAATAAAAATTCCAGGGAGAAACTTTATATAATATACATCTTCATACGTTTTGCCAAAATCCTGTAAAACAGAGATCCCTACCTAAAATAGGAGAATATTAACTTATGACGTGGAAAAAAAACCCAACTTAGGAGAGTCAAATGAAGCATATCCGTGGATGCTCGCAGAGTCCTGTCCTTCATCTTGGAGAAACACACTTTAGTAAGAGTTGGAAAAAAGCACTGGAAACATTGTAGCACTTATAAATAAGACCCCAAAGATTCACAGTGTTAACGAGACAAAAATATGTAAGCACTATTTTCAAAGCCCAACCCCAGAACTTGCTGGATATTTTACTGTGAATTATTCACCGTGCATCATAATGCTGCTGAACAAACTGTGTACCTTTGGACAAAGCCGCTTTCAGGTGCAATAAAAAAATGAAGTGCACTTACTAATTCCTGAATACTCAGTACTAGTTTCTATACCCAACAACCTCCTGCAAGGAAGTTTGGGGGTCCTCATCCAAAAGCCTCCTGCAGTTGTGGCACAGGCCCTGATTTATTCCAGCTTGGTGGGGACCCAGCAGCCTCCACACCCCAGCCCTGCGGTTTGCTGGTTCCATGGGGCCTCTTCCCCGAAGGTGTAAGAGAAGACAGGCTCCATGAAGTAACAGAGGGAGAACTGAGAACTTGCTGGCAAACCAGGATGGCTGAGACAGCTGAGAGATCTCTGTTTGGAGAAGTGAGACAGGAATGCAAAGGTGTGCATGCGTACTTTGGTTCTGTTGCCCAGAGTTCACTCCAGCCCCTTCCAGGCCGAGACACCTGCCAAGTGTCCTCTGGTGCTGGCACTGTAGAACTCTGCATTCAAAAGTCTCGTTCATTTGGATGGGAAATCGCAGGCTTGGAGGAAGAACAATTTCAGGGCAGGGCTGCAAATGCTCTGGCTAGACATGTGGATCTACACGTCCCTGTCCAGAGAGGCATACAGCTGGAGCCAGCTGTGGCTCCCACCCTGAGCGTTTCCAAACTCCAAATGCCTTTTTTACCTGGGCTTTGATTCAGGCTCCTTTCTACCTCATAACAGGTTAAGGTTAAAGCAAATGTTTCCAACATGTGGCTGTCAGGGCTCTAGGGAGCAGAGACAATGCATTTGGAGTGCAATCCGGTTTTGCAAGGGAAGGAGCCAGCAAGATTAAAAGGCTCCAGACACAGCAGTCAAAGAAACCCACACACCACTTGTTCTCCCCATCCTGGGCTGTGGCGGGTCACAGTTAAGTAAGGTATTCAGAAAAGCATTAAATGTCCCTGGCAAAAGCAAGAAGGCAACATGACAGAACCCCAAATGTATGGCTTCACACTGATTCCCCTGGCTGATGGCATACCGTACCTCTGGCAGCACAGAAGGCCGTAATTTACATTTCCAAACATGCAAAAGCTTTTGTAATGCATTCAAACAACAGTGTGGTATTGTAAAGCAGGGAGAGAGAAGCTTCTAGAGGAGATAATATATTTGTGACCAGCTGATCTGAGTGACCTGAAGCGTTGATTACCCTTATCCTGAATAGCTCATATGTGTTATTAACACTCAATGCCATATCCAGCTCTCTTATAATTCCAAACACGGATGGGTTTTGGTGACCTTCTGAATGGTGCTTCCATTGTATGTGTCACAAACACCTATTTTCCCTCTGCTAATTTAAGACTTAATGCTTTTGAATTTCAATAATTATTCAGCTTACATTGGGGTACCATATTCTTCAGAGAGGTTCCATGAGAAGCTTGGAGGATTTAGATCATTGAACAATATTAAAAGAAAGGGTCTAATTAGAGTCTGATTATCCCTTCAGTTACACAACACACCACTGCAAAACTGTCTTCATAAAGTACTGGTAGAATTTTTTTTAATTTTTCCCAGTTACAGACAATTTTACATCTCTGTTATGCCTGTACCAGTCTACAGAATTTAAGTACGGATGACAGCACAGGGTGTACCTTACCTACACAGATCTACAGAAAAAAAACAGGCATACACAATTTTTATTCTTATAGTGAGGTCTTCCATTCTTGCTGTCACTGCATGGTTGGAGAACAAGGGGATTTCACCCTGATTCCCTAGAGTAGTTGCCAGTGCCATTGACTTCAACAGTGTCAGGGGCCAAAAGGAAATCAAGGACCACTTGCTGTGTCTGAGGGGAGTTACTAACAAGACTTTCCACAAGCACTGATTTTCTCATGATTTTTCAGATGGAAGGAAAACTGAGGACAACATACAATCATGAGCCACTACAGCCTGTCCCCAAGCAGACTCCTGCCACCCGCTCAAAGAAATCGCACAAAAGCATTAATTAACTGTTCTTAGTATTGCTGGGTTGAGGCACTGAAAACACTCTGGCACAATTAACACTTGAACAACATTAACTGCTCATTTTCTTACCGCCACATTGAATTGCGCTCAACTATTTAAGGCACAAGCACACAGTGGCAGAGACATATAGAGAGCTGTCTCCCTGGCACTGCTTCAAACCCACACAACAGCAGCATGAAACTCCTGGAAAAAAAAAATATGTTGAGTAGGGGAATGCTAAAAGGCAAAAGTAGTGCAAAAATGTGTGCCCTGCACTTTGCTAGTTGTTTATTTTTTCTTTTTTCAAGGCAGATGTTTAATAGTGGTATTAAGTGACATCCAATCCCTGCCCCTGTCCTTCACAGATCTGATTGATTGAATATACTCAGACTAATAATTAATACACTCAGCATTAAACACATAGCTAATGACAAAAGAAAAGGACTAAAACCCCCATTTTTTTGAGGCTGACCTTAGAAGCACAAGCTGCAGCTTCTCAGCTATGCTGAGAGTGTTTTTTATGCCAGACATGGCTGCTGCATCTCACATCCACAACCAACTTGACCACATGCACAGGCAGGTAAAGCTGAAAAGCAAACTATGTGTTTCTCCCTAACACACAGCCCCATCTGGGGGTCCTAGGTTGGTATGTTTGAGAAGCTGCAAATCTAACAAGGCACCCCAAAGCACTCCCATGTAGATAGAGCCTGCTCACGGGTGAAAGTGCTCTTCTTTTTTGAAGGCATGGTTGAGTCCTGGAGTCACAGTTAAAAAAAAAAAAAACAAACGAACAAAAAACAAGGCACGTTGAAAATTCAGGGCAGCAGCAGACCTGAAATAAATATACCTAAACCCAGGGAATGAAAATCACAGAATCACAAAATGGTTTTGGTTGGAAGGAACCTTAAAGATCATCCAGTTCCAACCACCCAGCAATGGGCAGGGTAGCATTCAGCTATGCCAGGTTGCTCGAAGCCTCATTAAAACATGAAAATACTTAAAAAAAAATTACATTTCAAACCCACTCAACCCCCATATATAGTTTTCCAGAAGAAAAGCTAGGAGAGCTAGCTTGGCATTTATATGACATGCTCTGGCAACCTGAAGTTCAACATGCTGCAGAAGTACCCATCTCTGCTTCTTTTTCTTCTCCCCACACGTAATTAAAGTGACAAAAGAGACCACACAGCCAAGTTCAGCGCTCACTCTGTGCAGCACAGACACAAAACAAAGTACATGGCACCACTTCTCTCATCCACCCACTCCTTCCAGGAAAGCCTGGAGTCCCACTGCAGTGCAGGTAGGCGGTCACCAGAGCCCAAACGCCTTGATAATGGGAACACAGCCACATCCACTGCAGCAAGCTCCACCAGCAGAAAGTCAGATGATATTCTGCCTCTACACAAAGGAAACCATAGCAGCAATACAATGGTCTTTGGGTTCACTGCCTCCAATGCAACTAGCCTCTCTAGAGAAGGCACAGTGACCAGCCTTTGTCCACAGGCTCCACATCAAGCCCTCCCCAAGTCACAACTGAACTCCAGTCCTGTCAGTCCCAGTGAAACACTCATTTTCTGAGCTTTTAATGTGAAAAGTTTGAATTTGCAACAGGGGAAAACCTCTTGAGTTTTGGCTCAGGAGAAAGCACAAAGAATGGAAGAATTAGGTTTTCCAAGACTATTTTACAAATACATACTAGTAATGCTATTTTTCCATTTTTTTGCCGCCAAGTCTTCCTTTACTTTGATTTTTCTTTTTTTTCCTCAACATGATGGGTTTTCTACAACACATTTAAATGGAGAACAGACCCCATTAACATTACTGGAATTTTCAGTCCAAGAGCAACATGACACTTGAATGTAAAGCACTCAGACTTTCATTCTCCAGCCAGAGGAATGAAGAAATTATTCTTATCAAGTATATCACCATGAATTATCTTCCCTGTGGCTGACAATTTCTCTTGCGAAACAACATTCAACCTCAACCCTCTCTGACGGAGTTCTCCACCAGACAAAAATTATTCTACAACCTAAGCTTTAAAGTTTGCTTAGGTTTAAACTATTACAGTGGTAGGAGAAGCTTAGCTTGTAACATTATTTTCAGGTCTCAGTAAACAGAGCACTTCCTTCTTCTTGGCTGTATGTATGTCTGCACATCAGACTCCCTCCTGTAAAGCTGGGGGAAAAATAATGGATTTATTGCACAGGAGATGTGCCTGCATTTTACAGCAAATGAAGAGTTAATCCTTTATTTAATAAAAGGGAGGAATAATCTCAC
Organism: Emberiza elegans; assembly: GCA_024865655.1. NCBI lineage: Eukaryota > Metazoa > Chordata > Aves > Passeriformes > Fringillidae > Emberiza > Emberiza elegans. The sequence goes on along the minus strand of JALJVW010000068.1, from coordinate 5,942,155 downwards.
TTGCTTAACTTCCAGATTACATTTTTCATATAATATGCAAGCACCAGTAAACAAAGGTTCTCTACGAGTACTTTGAGCTACAATGGCTTCATGTAACACATTCCTGAAATTATCACCTCCTAATTAATGCTGCTGTGAAGTACAGAGATTGGAAATGTCAATAATCTATGCTTTCATGAACCACAACTTAAATTAGATCCTTAAATATGGTATCTATAGATCTGCAGAAATCAAAGCTGTCATTTCTCATAAGTGGATTTTTTTTCCTCCTTAGATTTCCATTCATCTGATAAATTTGTGAAACCTTTCAAACCATTAATTTGGGCTTCCTTAAAATGTCAGTGCTTTCAGTCTGCTTTTTAATACATAATAACTAAGTTTAATAGATGTTCACTAAAATAAAACTAAGGATTATTAATGTTAAAACACCTGTCAGTGTAACTTAAAGTCATCAGGACCCAGGAAACCACTAATACACATTAAGTCTTGTCCACTAGAGGTTTCTGTGAGATGAAAAAAGTTATGGCTTCCTACAAAATTGCCTTGTGTATTATAGATCAAACTTCAGGCTGTTTTGGAAGAAAGCCATCATTTTGTTAAGACATTCACATAATGGATGACAGGCATCAGAGGCTCAAGCTCTCACATGGACTCTCCCAAAAAACCCAAGTAATAACAAATGCTTTTCCATGGCACTGTCCCCTTGAGGCAAATTTTCTATAAGCTTAAATGGAATTACCTCATTTCCTAATTTTAGGTACAAAAGCACACAAAAAAATTATGCCTTTAAATATTTTGTAAAGGGAGAACCAAAAATCTCTCTAGCAGAAAGCAAAATGAAACTCAGGGAATTCTGAGTTTTGGGATTAAACAGATCCATGCTGTGTGCCTGGCCCTGCAAGAGGAGCAAACAGCGAGCTGGTTCTCAACGATTTTGCAAACATTTGGATTTCCTGAAATTCTGTGAATAATTTCTATTCTTTCTTTGCCTCTCTCCTCTCATTATTATTCCAGGTGGCAGTCACAGTGACTGGCTTCTCTGAAGAAGCAGACATTTAATCAGCTTCAGCAGATACTGAATGTGATTGTGCTGCACTTCTAAATGTATTATTCCAAGAGATAAATATTTTTTTCTCAAGTAAAGATAATTCACTTAAGATATAATGAGTCCTGAAATATACTGCACTGGAAAGAAAAGAAGCAGCAGGAATTGTTATATTCAAAGTTCATCTTCAGAAGGAACATCTGATTTTTTTAATGTGTATAAATCTCTTTTGTAGATGAGATTTTATGTTTAGAGCACCATTTCAAAGATAAAGCGATCTAAAAAACAAATTCATCCCTGAATTTGGAAAACAAAAAAGTTGTTTATGCTATTCAATGTGTTTGCTGGAGCACCGGCCACCACTCACTACCCTCATGAATAGAAAAGTTGCTCTCAACTTGTTTTGCATCAGAATTTTCCTTTGAAATTCACCAATTAAAAAAGAAGCAGCAAGATGAGCCAGCACGAGAAGGGGAAAAAAAAAAAAAAGGATACAGTACAAGTACTGTGCAAAATTCAATTAAGGCTACAGGTCATTCAGCCAAACTTTCCCTGGCACTTGGCCTGGTATTGTTTCCAGCACAACAGCAGATGAGTGAGCCACCATTAAATTACAGCAGAATCAGCCACCTGGACATCATTCTCCCACAAAACAAAAAAAAAAAAAAAAAAAAAAAAAAAAAAAAAAAAAAAAAAAAAAAAAAAGAAAAATTGCAAAAGAAGTGAAAGCACAGCTCCAGAAAGGGAGGTAAGCACTGCAGGGCTGACCCTCTGCAGCACTCATTCTGTGGCTGGCTCCTGCTGCCAGTGGAGAGCCTGATGCTGAGCACCCATCAGCCTTTTGCAGCCAAGGACAAACGAGATGCAGAGACCCAGTCTCCCCAACAGAGACATGACTTAGACCTCATCCAGGCTCTAAGCTTCTTTATAAAATGGGAGAGAGGCATGTGCATTTGTGCATTACTTACAGCTCCAAGCCTAAACTAGTAAAAATAAAATATAAAATAAAATAGCTGAGCTATTTTGTCCACAGATCATTTATTTAATAGTACCCTTCTGAAAAAGGTCTGGGGGCAAACTGAGTATCACCATCAAGAAAGGCTTCTGTGCACATAGAGATGGACCAAGAGGTGCTGGCAGCCAGGGTTTGATGCTCCAGGGATGCTAAGTGTGGTTTTTCAGGGCAGGAATGTACATCTAATTCCCAGTGCTGCCAGCTCAGCACAGGAGTGCTCAGAGACAGGGCACGGAGAGATGAACTGACAGAATGGTTAAAGACCCACAACAAAACAGCTGTTTGGGAAACAAATAACCTTGTCTGGTAAAATCTAACCCCAGAGAGCGCTTGTAATCAAGTCTGAGTCTAGGTCTTACTCCCTTTGCTCATTCAGCCATTGTAACTGGGTCAGGTAAATAGACCTGGATAACCACCCCACTTGTTCCTCCTTTTGGGATTTCAAACGCACAGGAATATAACATGGCAAATGCAGTTAGCTGGGAATAATGATTATTTGCATGGCTTTTTAAAATATATTTCTTGTCTCCTTACCTGACTTTAAAATGAAAGAAATCCTGAAGTCTCTTAAAGATTTGTCCTCATCCAGGAAAGAGCTAAATATGGGATGTCAAAAGCCTGACAGAACCATCAAGGCAAACATTAGATGTCTTGCCTTAAGCAATAGGTGGGAAAGGAAAAATATCTTAGGTGGGAGAGCACTGAATTAAAACTCCGTGTCTTTCAGTCCGATCTCTCTCCAAAGAGGAATAAACTGTTTGTCACCCTGCCAGCTATGAGACTAGCTATAAAATAATAGATTCCACAGGCCCAAATGAGGCTAATCACGATTGCCAAGGCATGTCTGAGCTGTGAGAAGTGAGTGAAATCTGATGCTCTTCAGAGAAAACATTTATTGAAAAGCTCTTTGCTCTGCAATAAGCCTTGGCAGTTCTCTCAAGTCTTGGAGTATCTACCATATTTCTCATTTGATTGCAAGGCATATTGCTGACAGCAGCTGCTATGGCTGAGTTTCCTTTAATAACGCTTTGGTAGGTAAAACACCACTTTTTAGCTATTGAGAGAATGGCCAGGAAGGATTTTGTATCAATTGCCTCTGTCAATAGTACTTATTCTTGAGTGTCTCCAACTGGATCCTGTAGTAAAATGCCCATCAAAATCAGAAAAGGATTTCCACAAAGACAAACAAAGTGACACGTTTGTTTTCCCCTCAATGAATTGGTGAAACACCTACAAAGCAACTGGAGAGGTGGGATTTCACTGCAACCACTTTGAAGGGCAAGTGAAGAGCAGGGGAAGGAGATGTTAAGGCTTCAGAGTGGTCCGTTGGAACAGATTTTACAATCTGGTGTAAATTTTAACAACATCTGCTATTTAAAAAGAGAAGATGAAAAAAGGAACCAAGGCGTGCCTTCTACAATTTTTAGGCTGAAGTAATTAACACAAGAGTGCCGTGTGTGTGAGCACATATGTGCACATATGCAGAGGAGTGGCTTCCAACATTTTGGGATTTAAATAATTAACCCAAGCGTGTGTCACACGCACATACGCTCACATGTGCAATGCAAAGACACTCGCACAGCTCGCACTTCGAGGCACATTCCTAAAACACTCGGAGAGAAATTATTCTGACACATCCCATCAACAGACTGCTAAAGCAAGTATTGCAGAAAACTGCTTGGGAGCCTTCACTTCATCTTCTCTTTTGCTTCAGCCTTCAATACTCAGAGTCAACCAAAGCTCAGCTGAGAGGCAGATGTTTCAGAGGAGATCATGTGCTGAGGAATTGGGAAAGGCTCCCATGCCTTTTCCCCAGCTCATGCTCCAGATGTGCTGGGGGATGGGAGGGATTGTGTGTGCACGCCTTTGGCGTGTAAGACAGGCACAGCCACCTCCTCATGGAGCAGAAGGTGACACTGAGTGTCGGGGTGTCCCTCCTCAACACCCCTGCATGCTGCGCACCAGCATCCTCCTCCTCCTCGCCTTCCCTCATCTCCAAGCACTCATTAATCCCTGCCCACCCTCCCGTATTTGGGGAGCTGACCGAGCAGCAGAACCGATGCCAGGAGTCCCTGCACCGCTCTGGGGACAGCTGTGACCAGCCAGCCTGCCACCAGCTGGGGCTGCCATACACGGGCACTGGGACATGGGGCTGCGCTGGGGGCACTCACTGAAGGAAGCACACAGGTAAAGCCATCAAGGGAGTGCCCGGCAGCTAACGTGTGCTCTGAGCCAGGTGGGAATAGAGAACCCTTTATGGGTTTCAGGATTTGGCTCCCCACTGCCTGAATATAAGAAGGATGACATTGTGTTTTATGCTTATTTTTAATGAATAAAGTACTGATATAAAGCAGGAACGTAGCTGGAATGAACTGTCACTTTAAAGGAATACATCTGAGACCTTTAACTTGCACAGGTATATTCAGTGAAGTAAAAATATTATTCTGCTCGGGAGAACCACAAATTACAGCAATAAAACATATGCAGCGAATATGTAGAAATTTCATACTATTTGCAGTGAACTGAATATTAGGTGCTGCTAAGACCTATCATTTCACAAAAAAAGAGATTACTTTATTTCTAATTTAAAGCTTAAGAATTTATAAAGGTTGAGGGAAGTCTTTTGTGTGCTTTTGCAACAGCTTAACTTCTAATGTACTACCTGTTCAAAAATTAGGATCCTTGAGGCTCTCGCACATTATTTACTGTGCACATGACTGGAGTGGTCAGTGTGTGGTGCCCTCCCTACTTCATAGCCAATGCAGCTACTTCCCCACGGCATCAATAGATGTAAAAAAAAAAACTTGCTAAATGAAAAAAAAAAAAAAGAAGTGAAATGAAACACACTCATTTTGGTATGAGATAATTCAATAAAACTGTCTACTTTGCTAAGGCTTAGTATTTATGTAAAACAACACTTACTTATCTTGCTAGATTCAAAATGGCAAAATAATTAAGGGTGAGGTTCAGTTTTCAGTCCAACTTTTAGTAATCTGAAAATAGGAAACAGTGTAAAAGGAACACTTAACAGATCTAGGGGACGGAGCCAGATGCCAAGGCTATGCCTGCTTCACATAAAAATGCCCTTTCTCTCTTGAAATCTCTTTTGGATAATTTAGATGACGCAAAACCTCAAAAATCGAATTATCACATTGCCAGAAGTTCCCAGAGGGACATCAATGGGGCCATGCTTATATGGTGACACAGAGGGCTTGGCCCTTTCCTTTCACTGCATCCAGTTCTCTTCTGCATTCAGGAGGACTCATCCAACAGATCTGATACGATTGTGCCATGGCCTGAACTCACGCACAGCACAAGCACAGCTTACAGCATCTCCTGGGAGAGGAGATTCAGCTTCCCACTAAATCCCTAAATAATTTTGGGGGTGAGAGGGAAGGGGTTTTGAGAAGAGTTGGACGAAGCAGACATACAATAAGAAAGGCTGGTGAAAAGGGGCTAAAATTTGAAGTGAAACAGCTTAAGGAGCATCACCATTAAGACCAGTATGGAAGCACAACCTAGAGAGAATCTGTCGACACCCATCTCAACCATCAGCCACCACAGTTCATTGCTAACCAGGTCTGCTTTTTCCATGTTCATCTCCCAGACAGAGGACACCAACAGGATAACAGCCCATGTGTTCCTGGCAGCGACAGCACAGCACAAATTCACATCATACTCAGGCACAACCCAACAAAGGCTTAGTCAACTCTTTGGCCTCAGCAGGCTCGTGAAAGCCTGGGATGTTGTGCATCTCCCTCACAACCTGTGGGCAAGAGCAGCGCCTTCAGTGAGGAGCTCTGTGTAGCCTACCCCACTGCCAGGAGCTCGTGTGGACTCTTTCACAAATGCATACTTCTATAAAAATTTAAACAACTTTCAGTGCATTACTATGTTCTCTTAGAGATAATGCACAAAACTGAAGAAATAAGAAGAAAGTCCCCTTGATGGCTCTCCCTGGGTTGACTGAGGTAGAAGACCTCATCTTTAGCTCCACAGATTTTAGTCTAAATTAGCAGAAGACCAAACCATTTTTTAAAAAGGGTTCTCTGATTTAAAGAAGCGGGTACTCAAACAGCAGTTTCACAAAAATCGTGGCCCACATCTCGGTTCAACACCGATGTTTGTGATAATATCAGATTTTGTGTGTGATCTGAGACACAGAGACAGGACAGAAGTGTAGGTATTACTTTGTCTGAGAGACTGCCCTTCTCTGAAAGCCCCAGGGGGAGCTGCTGGGGACTCTTGGCATCTGGGGCTGCCTCTTCTGGTGCCACACTCATATAGAGAAAGGAAAAAGGATGGATGGGACAGCTCTGGTGCTGCATGTGTTGTCATGTGCACTGGTCTTGTCGTGGCCAGCAGGCAAGAAATGCAAGCAGAAATCAGCCAGCTTTGCTGCCCTCTGGATCTTTTAGTAGACCTGCCAGTTTGAAAAATACACCTTTGGCTGATGGTTTCTGGACCCCTGTTCCATGCAAAGAGTAGGTGTCACACAGCTCCTCCCTTCAAACTCAAGCAAGTAGCATTTCCATTTTACAGATAAGGAAGCCAACACAAATGCCAGTGCCTTGAAACTCTGACAGCGCAAGGAGCAGTGGCCTGGGACAGCTGGCCAGGAGTTTAACTCACTGTCCATTAGCTTGCAGCAATTCTTAGTTCACAAACTCTCTAAGAATATTATCACTCAAGTTTTCAGGAAGACAAAAGGGGAAAATCAGGGATTTCTGCAGTTTTTCCCAAGTCATGCCACAAAGCCAGAGGAAAACTGGACCAGGTGTTTGTGGCACAATTTGTAGTGAATTAAGCAAAACCAAACTGTGTTTGACATATGCACAGCTGTGTGTGAGCACAAGGACAGGAAAAATATGTTCAATGAAAAGCTAAGATGACAAGTCTGGTACATCAGAGCTCTTTAGAGATCTGCCTGTCCCACAGTAAACCTCCATTTGCTAAACAGGTCTCATTTCTTCCTGAAGCACAAGTGGGGCCAGAAGAAAACATCCACAGTATTAACTGTATGGGCACATTAAAATCTCTTTCTATTCTCTTTATATTTTGAGATGGAGGACAGGGGTGGTGGTGAGAAAACTAAGAGTAAGTTTAAAAAAAAAAAAAAAAAAAAAAAAACAAACAAACAAAAAAACCAACCAAAAAAAACCAAACAAACAAAAAAAAACACCCAAAAAATAAACAGCAAACCAACAAACAAAACAAAACAACAACAACAAAAAAAAACCCAAAAAAACCCACTAAAACCATAAACCACGGTGCTTTAAAATCATCAATGATTTCCATCCAAAGCCACACGCTCCTTTGGATCAGAACTGTAATTCTGTCTCAAAAAACTTATCTCACTGCTTACAATTCTGGTCATCTCTGACTGCATCACAACCAAATATAGAGGGAAAATAACAGCCAAAAGGAACAGGCTTCGTTTTCCTAAAGAAAGGCATGAAACAATCACTTCATTACTTACATTCACAGGAAAAAACTGCTAATTTAAAAACTCCATACATATTCTCAACTTGTCATGTGGATTCCCTTAAGCAAAGGCCTTGAGAAATAAAAAGCATTTTGTTCATACTTGCCTGAAGTTAGAAAACTAATGAAAAGACTATATGTAATGTAAAAAATTTCTAAAGCACTGGGGAAGAAAGCTGGCTTTTTCATGCATATACCTTGTGTTTTGTTCTTCTTAATCCTGTTTTAAACATAAGTAACACAGATGTTGCCAAACTGCATATCTGAATGCTGGGATTCATAATTTAGTCAAAATCGTGGATCAACAAGCCAGTGATAATATTTCCACTGTGGGTGACACTTCTACAACAGTAAATATACCAGATGAGGAAATGTCCTGTTGTTTTGATGGTATTTATCCCAGCAACATCCCAGGGCCAGAGCAGAAATAGACAGCAGTCCACTAAGTGAGAAAAGACTGTTCTCCCAATAGCTTGCAAGCTAAACAAACAACATAGTCAAGGTTAATTAAAGATTGATTAATATTTCCATTTGGGAACAGTGGCAGGAAAATATTACACACTTTGTCCAAGGAAGCTGCAGCAGAGCTGAGAAATGGTGCCAAAACTGGCTTCCTGTGCTTTAACCATAGTCCAACATCAAGTGTGAAAACCTGCAAGCATAAGGAGCAAGGACGGATGCTTTCCTCAAGGGATGATCACTGCAAGTGCAGCTGTCAGCATCCTTCCAGTGTGCTGTGTGCAGCCTGGCAAGGTCACCTTGCCCAGCTCTTTTTAAGGATGGCTGGCAGAATACAGCATGGTGGCCTCCCTTTAGACAGACAGTACACAGGTATAAGAGAGAATTTTTCCTTTCCTCTAGTCCCTCAGGGGCAGTGTTGTGAACTCCTGTGGATCACATTTGCTCAGGAGAGAGGATGCAGGCTTTGAACACTGATGTCTTGTCAATGAACTCTGAGCTATCTTCTCAGCTGTGCCACCTGTCTGGGGGCCTGTCTGCCATCAGTAGAGTCTGCTGGAGAATGTCTGGTCACAGGGAGATAGATCTGCTCTCAGGAACTGAGGTGGTTTGTTACTTTACAGCATTGTTTTCAGGTGCAGGCTTGCAAACTAGCCCAGCCCTTCCTGGTGACAGCCTCCGCATGGATCTGACTCTACGCCTGAATTCATCAAGCAGCAGGAGGGAGTAAAGTGTGTAAGAAATGCCCCTCTGTGTCCCTCAGAGGAAGCAACATCAAAAGCTGTTTATCTTCCTCTGAGAGCTGTGTCTGGCCTCAGTCTTTCCAAAGTTAAACTCCCAGAACAGCTGCACTTTGGAAAGCCATCATTTTAAAACTGGTGCACAACACAGCTGCTCCTCTTTTACACAAGTCAGATCCCAGGAGGAGTGTCTACAGCAGACCATGGCGTAAGGCCCCATTTTTGCCTTCTGGTCACACTTCAACCCTCCATAATGCTGGCAAAGGCTCAGAAGCTGCTCATCCCAGCACCCTGTGGTCAGGGCAGCTGTCTTGCCATGAACCTGCTGGTGGTGCCCATCCCACGGGCAGGGATAGCCAAGGAGGTGACAGCTTCATCTCCACCACCATTGTTGCCACCACTGAACCATTGTCAGTGAGGTCTGAGGCAGCTGGGGATGGGAACAGGGACGCTGCTCAATGGGCACCAAATACAGGCAAACAGCAGGAGGTTGGAATCACAGTCCCCCTACAAATGGTCCATGGCTGTCACCATCCTTTCTGTCTCTAACAACAGAGCAACAGGGCATTTGGTGCTCTTACTGATGGCCTTTCTCCCCAATTTCTGATGCCTGCACAGCAGAAGGCTTGTAAGCTCCAAGGTAAAACAAAACTGGAAGCAGATTTGCATGTACACACTTGCTGTAGAGCTACACCAGACTGGCAGGTGCCATACCGGGAGAGGAAGCATGCCTCATAGCCACTACCAGAGCTGCACCAGCTTGCAGTGCCTCTGAATAAAGGCCTTACTGTTTGCTTTCCTAGCAATGCCAGCAGAGGCCAAGGATCTCAAAGATGCCACCTTTAAAACCACACAGACCAGAACCACAAGAAAGCAGAAAACATAACAGCAAGAGCTGGAGTTCAGGATCACTGAGAGACCACACTGGGGTGGCACTCACCGCAGGGAAGAGCAAAATGAGATGTTTAGGTGCTTAAGGAAAATAAATGCCAAGATAGACAGGCATCAGTGGGGCACAGTTATGCCCTTTGTTATGTTCTCGGCTTTCCCTGAGCACGACTGCAAGGGCAGCCTAATGCAGTGAGGCGTGTGACATGCACACAATGGCTTCAGAGTCACAAGACCCTCCACTCTGAATTTTCCTACTTATAACAGCAGGAATCCACCCATTAGATTATACAAAAAGTCATGTAGTGTAAGCATGCTGTGGGGACTGAGATAAAAATTAGCACCAAACTGCCTCCCCATCCTCCTTGCCGCCCTCACTTCTCCCAAGAGACAGTGAGATGCAGTTCCTTGCAGGAAAGGGTTAAGCAGCTCTGCAAAGCCCATCTTGCCCCCCTGTTTGTATTTGGTGTGCAGAGAGGACTCCAGCTCTCAGCAGTGCAGTCCTCAGGGAGGAGCCCCAGGTGTGGCTCCACACTCCAGTTTTTGTTGCTTTCTTTGTTAATAAATCTAAAGGGGACACTGGGTTTTTGTGTGCAACATGGGCTTTACAGAGCAGGTCAGGGAAAGTTCCTGCTCACCAAGTCGATAGTGGAAAATGGCACTGCTGCACACAGTGTCATCACACCTGGGACCTGAGCGTGGAGAATGCTGAGCTTGTTGACTGTAATCGCAATTTTGCTTTGTTTTCCAACCTTTAGCCACAAAACCGCTATGGTTCACAAAAGGAAACCCTGAGATGGAAAAGAGAGGCCATCAGGTTAGGGCATAACTGGGCTTCCTCCTGGACCATCAGTATTCATCTAGGTCACACCCAGTCAACACAGAGTTTGCAATCATGACCTTCTCTGGAAATTATAGCTTTGCTTCCCTGCTAAAATGTTTTATCCAGCAATGATTTTGCAGCTCCATGAAGCATTCCTGATTAGATTTTCAACACTGTTACACATGAGGTCTCTTGTACAGAACAGTATCCACACAGAAAATGTGAGGATCACCATTCAGCAGTTTTCACTGCACATTTCAAAGGGAAACAGAAAGAGAAAAAATTGTATTTATATATAAAAAATAATTTTGAAGTGCTTGGAAACTCTTTAAAAACAATACTTTTCTTCCCCCCCCCCAACTGCATTTAAGCAACACATGTACAAATGAAGCTTTTTTAAGAATAAAAAGTATCTCCTAGCACCACACACACTCAGTAACTGTAAGCCACAATTAAAATCACCTTTAGCACCATCATAGGGTATTGCCCTGCAGTTTTAGGGCAAACAAAGAAGGAACAGAGAGTTTTCAACTAGTCCAAGATTAGAATTGGAGATGGCAAAGATCAAACCAAAAATTAGCTCATGTCAGGTAAAGTCCTCTACTGGACATTTTAAAGACAGCAGGGGAAAACAGGAGGAAAGAGATACATTATGACCAAACTAATCTAAACAAGAATAATGTGGAGTCTATTCATTGGGTTTTCTAAAAGTAATATCCAGCAGATAGAGGAATGTAAAGTGAGATCTCATACCCGGGGAATAGAAATGCAGCCTGGAGCACCAACATCACACTGTAAAGCAAAGACAATGTCTCCTTCCAAAATCCAACACAAAGGAGTCAGGTCATCAGCAAGAAGAAAGCAGGACTGATGAACAGCCCTGCAGGTCTTGCCTTTCCCCTCCCTACACTTCATATTGCAACGCTCCCACACTAAGAATGAAACATCTACATGTCACTGGTCCATATGTCCCACAGAAACATGGAGAGCTTGCCCTTGCTTAGAAAGATATATGGCAAGTATTCCTCATTGGTATCAATGAGTTCCATTTTTTGCAGGGAGGATTAGGATCAAGGATTAGGTCTTCTGGATAAAAAGAGAAAGTGTGTTCAAAAATTCTTAATAATTACAACTGAACCTTAAACTGAATTTTTTTTTTAATCATCAGTTCCCTTTGCAAAGCTTACATGCCAAGCTTGCCATTTTTCTCACTCATCTTTTTGCAATTACGTAGCTGCCTGAGCAGCCAGGAATAGTGCAGGCAGCAGGCAGTGTCCACTGCAAAGCACCTCGAGCAGGATAAGCATCAGGCATGGCTGCATTAATCAACTCCTGCAGACTAAGCCTTGCAGAGTCATGACTGGGGTCCCAAAACACTTAACTCCTTCTGTGTGCCCAGCCCCAAATATTCCCAGCTTTTAGATCAATTGCATATTGCAGGGATATACAACACAGTATGTGGATTCCCAGCAATTCCTTGGTACCAATTTTTAAGTCCAGGTCAGTGAGGTTCTGGCAGACCATGATGTTGGAAAAGCTCTGCCATCAGGTACTGGGCTGCTAAGAAAACTTCATCTTTGAACAATCTGATTGGGCAATTCCCTGAGAAACTAAACCACATTTTGTTTGGATTTAAGCAGAAAGTATGGCTAAAAACAGTGCCAAAATTCTGTTTTCTGCTCCATCCCCACTTCAAAAACCTGCCCAAATGGCCCAATGGGAGCATCCACTGGTCCAAAATTCAGGACCACATAATGGATTCTTTCTCAACTAGAAAGATAAGTGAGTGGAGCCAAGTTTCTCTGTTTGATGTCCAGAGCATCACCTAGTTTGCCATGCTGTTTTAGAGCTGCCACACATCACCACAGAACCGTCTCCACTGCAGCACTGGGTGAAGAGAGACATCAGGCTGCTGCTACATTTTAATTAGTTCATGAAAGAATTTATGGTTTTTTTTCAAATAAAGTATGTTTTAGAGCAAGAGATATTTGCATTTTTCATTTCTTTAAATGGAACTAACAAGGCACATACATAATAAAACCTAAAATCAAAGGAAAAAAAAAACCAAAACCCTGCAACATTCATTTTCTCTTAGGCACCTTCGATTCAACATTATTGTAGCACATTGTCTTTGGAGCTTTAATGCCTACACTTTTATACACCAAACCAAATCACTCTTATTTTGCATGAAAGAAAACCTGCAGTCCATGAAAAGAAGGCTCTAATTGACTTATTTTGCTTTTTGAAAAACTATGTCCCCAAATTCTTTATGCAGTAAATTGAATTTTCAAACTGATGTTTATCATATGTGCAATTGTTTCCACAAATGAATTTTTAAACAATGATACTGGACAGACCATGCAGGCAGAGAGTTTGGCTGATGTTTTTAAAACTAATGGTAGCAGTAAAAATGTCAGTCTGAAAAGGAAGTAACAATTTTGTCTTCCCCTGCTAATTACATAGGTTGGAAAATTGTGTTAGGACATTCATTTATGGCCAGCGTTAATCAGGAGTCATACAGCTGTAGGTCAGAGCAATTATGTGCATTTAGAAGCAAGTCCATCATTTCTGCATATGATTTTTCTTTGTTCGTTAAGAACAGTTTTGCAGTGAATATATACTGTTAGTCTCCAATAAAAGCATATTTCTCTTTATTTTTAGATCCATTACACACACACACACAGTTCATTCTGGGAATGTCTGAAATTCAGCGCGGCAGGCTGTATTTAGAAACAGAAGTTGTTCTCAGTTTGATGCTTTCTTACTGATCGTTAACTACCACACAGCTGGCAATGAAATCAAGCCCCCAGTTGTCTTTTAAATGCAATAAACATATAACTGGGTCAAATTATTGCTGTGAATCATCTTTAGCCACTTTTGCATTGTCTAATTGAATAGGCATTTGTAGAAGAGCTGACACTACTACTCTCTTCTCTTTCAATATTGGGAAATTTAATTGGCTACCTATTTGACTTCAGGCAAACACTGACATAAACCAGACAAACTCTTGCCTCTTGACCCTATTGATTGACCAAAGACAAACACACCATTGGTACCACAAAAGCCATGTGAGCTCTGTGTTAGGCTAATTCTGCATTCCTGAGAGGGGTCACATTTTGGGACTCTACTGGTGTGATCAGAAAAAGGTGGTTTAAAAAAAAAAAAAGCTTGTAAGCTGACTGATTAATTGAAAATCCAATGTTCTACTAGCCAATATCCTCCTGGCATGTTCCAGGAGAGCCTCTGCTCCTGAAATGTGAGGTCACCTGCAAAGAACAGCATTTGGGTTTAAGAGGCTGAAGCTTGTAAAGCTACAGCCACAGCTGTGCAGGTATATTTATGATAGAGTAAGCGGGAATGTGAGAAATGAAGTGGAAAGAATAAAAGGGGAGATGAGAGGTGAATTTTCAATAAAAACCTCCCTGAATTCAGGCAGAGGGAAAGGATAGTGATAAATAATCTCTCTGGAGATAGCACTCATCTTGACACCACTTAATGGTATCCATGCACCTAATTTCCATGGACTGTGATATCATGAGAAAGACTGCAAACCTTGAGTACCTGGGGCTCCTTCCCACACATCCTGAGTTCCAATGAGACTGTCATCCTGCTCAGATTTATGCAGCCCACAAACTGCATGGCAAAGAGAGCCAATGCCACATTACATGCAGCAATTCAGTGCTGGGCCAAAAGGATCACAGGAAGGATGATCACAAGTTGGAGTGAAGAAGGAGAAGGGTGCACCTCTTGTGCATCTTCAAGCAGAAGTAAAGTTTGGACTTCTTTCAAGCACGATTTTTTTTTTTTTTTTTTTGCCAAGGTGGCCATCAGTACCTAAATCCGCCTTTTCTTATCCTGAGCTCCAGAGGGAAAAAAAAAAAATCCCTTAGGCCTTGCATAACTGTCACCACACTCCCACACAGGACCCACAAGGCATCAAATTCTACTTTAAAAAAGGCTGTTGCATTGGAAACTTTTTACATACAGATCTGGGCACAATACAAGGAGTTTGTCCCACTATCAGCAAAGAGCACTGCAGAGTTCCTCTAGTTTAGTCTGATAAAAGTGACATAAAGTTGATTTCTTCCCATTAAAATAAATATCAAGAGTACTGCTTAAAAAAACCTTTTTGGGTAACTTTAGAGCTTTGTTTTGATTTATTTATTTTCTTTGCCTGAAGAGAAGGTTGTGCAAATGCTGCACTGTTAAGGGAAAGAAGTCCAAACTTTACATAAGGGCTTTTTGCCCAGTGTCTCTTGGCATGCTTCCTTGAGTTTGAGATTGCTTTGTATGGTGAAGTATTACAGAGTAAGATAACACTGTGTTATCAAGGCAGTAAGGAAGGGCTTTGCACTAAAGAAATTCAGCCAAAATTCCTTTTCAAGGAGAGCAGAGAGCACATTTGAATAAGCACTAAATTCAGCAGGGGAATAACTAATATGATTGGTTTTAAAGACACAGAAATGAGTATTTTGCTGTGTTATGAATGTTAAGCGAGAATTTTAAAACATCAGAGCAAGAAAATACACGCTTTCTACCCGCAGTTTCAGCCAAGATGATGTAGCAATTTTATAAATCAGAAAATAAACAAATTATTGTGATTCTATTTTTGAATGGCTACTATCACAAAATACCTCTGGCTCATTTCTTCTGGCAATGTGTCTAGATTCTGCATCATAAACAGCAAATGTTTTTGTAGCAAATTGTGTAAGAGCAATGAAGATTTTTAAATGGACTTTTCTCCACCAAATTAGGCACCAATCCTGCAGATGCTTACACAGTTTGTTTCCAGATAAGGCATATACATAGAATTTAATATCTATAGCAAAAATAGGCACAAGCTTAGGGGAATATAGTTTCCAAGACTTTTGGTTCAATTTCTGAGGACTGCTACAGTTCATCTGGATCGCTCTTCAAGAGCCAGGCTTTTAGCCCCAAAAGCCTTTCACCTGCTGTATTTAGAGCAATTATTTCAGTCTTTAAAATAAGGCAATGCAACAAATGGAGATTAAAAGAAAAACTGAAGGAATACACAGTATTTTTTGCAAAGCCACGTATCTGACAAAGAACTCATCAACATCATCATGATATATCTCAATCTCAGGCCAGTTCTTTGCAGCAACACTGAAAAAGTTCTTGAAACTTCAAGTAAGAAGTTTTGCAGAAATTCCCTGTCCCAAGGGCCCTTGGGAAAGGCTGATAGATAGCTGTGCTGCAAACACAAATTTCACCCTTGCCCAGACAGGTGCAGCTCCCAGCAAGCTGAGAAAGAGTAGGATCCTCTTACACCGGAATTGGTGTTTGCACACAGTTTTCCATCGTGCAATATTTCACGGTCTTCGTTTTTTGGTTATTAAAATAGGATGTCATCCAACAAGTGGAGGGGAAGACAAGGTCAGGGATTTGGTTCCCATCTCAGAAGAGGCAGCTAAAGCTGCTGCGCAGCATGTGTTTCTTGTTTGAAACGTATCACGTATTCTTATAAACAATAATATATACCATCTGTTGCAGCCATTCATAATTGATAAGATTTGGGCTGTGTTTGATTGCAAAAACCCATTTCCACATGAGTGTAGATGTTCAGATGAAAAAAGTGTTGCAAAGCAATTTGTTTGAGCTTTCTTACCACACATAACACCAACAATGTCCAACTGTCTCCAAGCACTCACATGGGGCTCTGGAAACCCCATTTATCATTTCACGGGGAAGCATCAGCTTTTTCCCATGGCAAAAAATGGTTTATCTTCAGTTGGAATGGCCATCTAGAGTTCAACTGTTCAACCACTTCAGGGCTGACCAAAAACCAAAGCATAATATTAAGGGCATTGACCAAAATGCTTCCTAAACATTGACAGGCTTGGGGTACCAAACACCCCTCCAGGAAGCCTCCTCCAGTAAAGAAATGCTTTCTAATGCCAAGACTAAGCTTCCTCAGGCACAGTTTGAACCATTCCAATGTGTCCTATCACTGGATCCCAGGGAGCAGAGCTCAGCACCTCCCTCTTAACACATCCTTTCCTCAGGAATCTATAGAGAGCAACGAGGCTGTCACTTGAACTCTTTTTCTCCAAACTGGACAAATCCGAAGTTCTCGGTGGCTCCTCACAGGAGCAGTCTTCCATCCCTTTCACTGGCTTTGTTGCCCTCCTTTGGATGCATTAGAGTGCCTTAACATCCTTTTTATATTGTGGGTCCAGAACTGCACACAAGACTCAAGGTGGAGGCTGCATCAATGTTTAGCTGTTTAGTACAGCGGAATAATCGCCTTTTTTGTTCCGCTGGTTATGCTGTGTTTGATGCACCCCAGGATGGGGAGCATCCTCTGGGCGGCCAGGGAAATCTGCTAGCTCACACTGACCTGTTGTCAACCCTCATCCCCAGATCCCCTTCTGCAGAGCTGCCACTCCCCCACACCAGGCAAAGAATCCAGCAATTGTCAAATTTTGTCCCATTAATCATTGCCTGATGCTCCAATCTATCTGTACTCTTTCTGCAATGCCTCTCATCACTCAAGAGAGTTAAAAGCAACTCCCAGTCTGGGATCATCAGCAAACTTGCTAATAGTTATTCCCCTCCTATATCCAGATCTTTGATCTACTAGGTAAATGACCTTGTCATAGAAGAATACCAAATTATTTAAACAGGGATCTACCTATGTGAACCCAGGCTGACTGTGCCTGGCAACTTGACTGTTCTTTAAATGCCTGTCAATGGTACCCCACTATGATCTACTTCATAACTTTCCAGGAACTGGGGTTAGATTAACAGTCCTTCTCATAAATTGGAATAACAATATAAACTACCTTCAAGTCAACAGGGACCTCCCCAGACTCCTAAGATACTTGGTAAATGATCAAGAGGGGTCTTGCCATAACATCTGCTAGCTCCATCAGCACTCTGGCATGATTTCCACCAGGCACCATAGACTCGTCAACATTTGGCTGATGCAGCTGGTCCCTTACAGTTTCACAAAAGGAAGGCCACTGCTCCCACACACTTATGGTCCTCCACCTGAAAGGACCAGGCAGCCCAAGGCCTACCAGAATTATTAAAGAATTAGGGAACAAAACCCAAACAACATTGAATGCCTCCACTTTTTCTTAATCTTAATTAGAGGGGTTATTACCTTAAACAAGTATCACTCCCATCGTTTTCTTTAGACCTTCTCTTGCTATTAAAATACTTTTTAAAAACTTTGTGTTATCTGCCACAACACTGGCTAGTTTCAACTCTGATTGAGATTTAGCCTTTCCTGTCTCTTCCTGCATACCCAAACCAAAGCTTTGTGACCTTCCTTTTACCAAGGAAAAAACGTGAATCATTGTTTTTGTGTACTCTAGAACTGGTTTGAGACTTTGTTAGCCACTTAATTTCATTTCTGAGACAAGATGGCAGAATGGACCAGTCCTCTTTGAGAAAGAAACGCTTTTCCTTTTCTCTGGAAATCTCTTTATGTTATCATCACTGCACCACAAATTTCTCCCAAATGTGAAGCTCAGACTCATGCTGTTTAATAAGCAAGGCTGCACTGATTTAAATACTGTCCAGTTTCACTCTCTGCATCCAAATTCCCTCCAACTCAACAAGAAAACTCCCAAAGTGTTTCCGTGGGCTCTCATCAAAGGCATGTGCTGAAAGACAACTACTATACCTCTATTAAGACTGTTTAAAAAAAAAGAAAATACCGTCCAAAACTTAAGACATTATTTTAACTTAAACATGACAATTGAATCAGGTCATATTTTTAATGGATTCTATTAGAAACACTGACTTTTTGTTTTCAAAGTACCAGCCACAGAATGTAGATTTGTCACTTTCTGGTAATTACTAATATCCTCCCCCACCAGAGTCATCTGGAACATATTTAATTATTGACTTCATTGGAAATGTACTTGGCACATGCTCACTCTTCTGAGTAAGTCTCTAAATGGACAAAGGCCTAATTGTTTCTCCTCTGAAACCCCAGCCCAAGCACATAAAGGACCCCCCAAATTAGGCTTCTGTTAGTTGCATACACCACATATAAGATGCAAACACACAAGCTGACATCCATCAAACCTTAAAGCACATGCCTGGCTGGGAGTGTCCCAGTGGTGCCAATGGGAAAGGCGGAGTGAAACCAGGGGTACAACTGTGCCTTGTACACAACACCCACGTGGCAAATTTATCACTGCTTTACAGCTTGTGCCTCTGCATCTCATGCCGTGGTCGGCATCAGAGCTGGCTCAGGGGTGCCCCTGGGATAGGAGCATCTTTCCTCTGCTGCATTTTAGCGGCTGCTGCCTCCACACCTTCAGCTCCATACTGATTACTGACTCCAAGTCTTTCCTGTCTCAGGCACTGCCAAACCTGAGGGTAAATACCCAAAGCAGCAGCAGGATACAAATGTGATTATATCGAAGCAGGACTAATTTCAGCCTGTGATAAGGAAAAGACCACCAGTAGAGATACAGTGTAATTTCATACCAAAGAGAGGCACTAGCCACTCCATTCTGCTCTCCCACATGAGGCTAGACTATGAAACTCATTTATCTTACAATTTCAATGTTTTGAGCCACGTCTCAATAATAAAAAAATATCTCCAACACCATCTATACATTGCTTCCTGATTTTTCTTCTCAAAGTCAAATACTCAAGCTCAAGTCTGCATTTGCTCCATGGGCTTTACATTCCTTCAACCTCTTCAGTTTTGCTGCAGAAATATGGAACCATCTTTTAAGGCTGCATTCAGAATAGCACTTAAATGCACAATTTGCTGCTTTAAATAGTAACATAGGTGGAATGACGCCAGAGTGTTTCCTATACAGACATTAAAGGTAGATTTCCAGGGAAGCTCAGCTTTCATTAGGGCACCTAAATATAATAGACTCATTTTCAAAATCCCAAGAGCACAATAGTTCCTGTTCTGTTTAGAAGAACCATTATTTTGCACATCTGAACATCTGAGGTTTTTGGAAGCTTTCAGGTGCGTGAGTGTGCATCTGTGTGGTCCTGCAAGCCATTGTAAGGGATGAAATGGAAAAATGTGAGATTAATAATTTTTAAAGAAATAAAAAGGACAAGGCCCCGACGCTGCCTCTCCTGGGATAAAAAGAAAGGACTCAGCTGGATTACATGGTGACATGCCAGCCCCAGCTGCACCAGCATGTGCACTCCAGCAAAGGACAAGACAATAGTTCCACTCACAGACACTGTTCAAGACACACAAGAGAGAAGAGAAAAAAATACCCAAAAAACCAAAAAAACAAACCAGAGTTAATGAGGTGCAGCTGAATAATACCTTCATAAAAGCAGAGAGAGAAACCAGGTAGACGTCATCTGCAAGGTAAATTAAAATTATACATCTCTGAGGATTATCAGTGAAAATTGAGATCTGGAAGGGAATTTGCTTTTGATATTGGAAGGGATAAATACCCACTGTAAATCTTTTTATGTGGGCTTGCAGAGCGGAACAGAGAAATTAAAGATAAATGAGATTAAGGCATTTTTTAAAAATACATTAGACATTTTTAAGTTACCCATGGAGTGAAAAAGGACTTTGGAGGAGGAGATTAGTTTAGACCCTCAGCAATACATTCATCTGTGAAATCAATTGGAATAAATCTTTTTTAATCTGAATTGGTCATCATTCCACTCCCCACCCCCTCACCCTACCAACCTCCCCCTCCCAAAAAAGAAAAAAAGAAATAAAAAGACACACCTCAAAAAGCCCTTAAGAACATTTCTTCATAGTTCTGGCAATCAGCCCAGGTAAATGACATGCCATGACTACTTTTAGATAAGAAACCTCTAGAAATAAGTTGCAGGATTTTGTTTGGTGTTTTGTTTTTCAAAAGGATACCCTGGGGAAGGCCCTTTTGCCTTAGTCTTGACAATTCCTCCCATTTTACTCCTTCTGGAAACAGAAGCTAACAAAAATCAAATATTATGCAGTCCATGTTTGCCTCCTTTGCCAGAACTGAGGTGCATACAACCACTGTGGTTTCATGCAGGCTGATATTGTTAAAAGTTGACTGGAAATGTTGTTAGGAAGAAAAGTGGAGGAAATGAGGAAAAGAAGTAATACATTCAGATGTATTTGGCTCTCTTCCTGGGAGCCCTTTTAATATAAAGAAACTCAACTAAGTTGTATTTTTAGATCTGGAAAGATGCGCTTTCGTCTTTCACACACTAAAGGGATTTGCCTTAATATACTCAAATTTCCCCCCTCCCTCCTCCTCCCTCATGTGCTAGAAGAAATGAACTTCAATCCTCAACTTAGCCACTGGATACACATATTCTGTTCTCCCTATTGGCCAGAATAAAACCCAATAAATGTATTTCATTTCTTTTGTGGATTTATAATAGCACCTGGCAAGGATGGTCTTAATCTCCTTACACTGCTTGCACCAGTGAAAGAAACCTTTGCAATACTTCTTGTAAGAGAAATTAAAGGAAAATAGGAATAAAAACTGGAAATATAAATATTATTTCCATGAAGATCTGTTATAAAACATATGAAATCCATATCAATATCTCCAGAGGGTGCTTGGCATAAAAGCACAATTTAGGCAATAGGTTATTAAAAATGGAAAGAAATATATATTTCCCTAAATGATGACAGACTTGTTCAGAGACAATTGGGAAGTGTGGGTTCATGCTTAGGCAGCAAATTGGTGGCAAATATCTACAAGTGTCATGTCAGAAAGAACTGAAAAACACAGCTTGGTACAGATGACTTAAAGCCAATGGGGCTCTTCCCACTGGTGCTCCAGTAAAGGGTTTGCAGGGGTCAGGCTGCTATGTTTTCTCAGCATCTTTATTAAGGTACAAATCTATTTTAAGCATAAATCTATTTCAGATCCTACAAAGATGTCTCACTATTTAGATATGGAACCATCAGCTGAGAAGGTGGGAGGACTGCAGCCTATTACTCTATTGAAGAATATCCTGTATTTTCATTCTTCTTTCTATGCAGTATTGACTACAATTCCCTTTTTGGCTGAGACACTATCAGTTATTTACTATGCTAGAAATGGGTGTGACAAAGATGAGTTTCTTGAAAAAAGCTGAAGAATTCAGACAGCCTCAAGCTATCAGGAACCTGACCCAACGTTTGCTGACACTGAAAGTTTCCCTGCAACTGAATGACCTCTGATTCAGACTCAAAGGCCAAAGGCAGTCAGGCAACAGACTGAAAGATTTTAAGCACCTTTTAGTTTAAATGAGTAGAATCAAACCAAACCCATACACTTTCTCACTAAAAATTCAGCTGCTTTGGGTCAGTACTGGAAAGAAATAAACAGTGCATAGAAATCACACAATGAATTAAGTTACCTGCTTACATTCATAATCTTCAATAAAATAACTTACACTACGCATCACAGTTTTCCACCTTCAACTTCCATAATAAACCAATTATAGAGGCCCTCAGGAGAACTGACAGGGCTCTATATCAAGAAAAACAGCCTATGTGAGAAACACATAACAGACTTACACTAAATTCTTTGACTAATTTAAAGTCTCCACACTGCAAATTTTCTGTAAGTGAGGTGATGGTGGGGAGAGATGTGAATTTTGCCTCTTTTGCTCTACCACAGAAACCTTTTTATATTCTAAAAAAAACCCCAAACAATTTCTCCCAGCTGTGCAAGCTTCAAAATATAACAAAAATATCAACAAATGTGCAATCAAGCATCCCATGATCATCTGAGAAGTTCATAGGTTGCCCAGGCTGTAACACATTCCAGCTCCCATCCACTGCAGCATCTCAGACCTAAAGGAGTTGAGCACAGCACTGTGGTGACTTTCCTGATAAAGACAGCTTGTGCAACTCCAGGGGATATGGGAGCAAAACCTGTTGTTCATGGAGATTTCCAAAACCAATGCATGTTTTAAAGACAGAATGCATCAATACATGGAGGCATTTCAACACCTCAAGGCTGGGACTAGGGAGCAGCGAGCTGGTTCAGGAGGCAGTCAGCTAAACACTCAGGAGACAGCAAGAGAAAAAAAATTACTTTTCACACAAAGGCTCATGCTGGCATGGGTGGAAGACATGAAGAAGTGTCCCACTACCTCGAGGAAAGGACAGAGATGACAGGAGCCAGCAGGAGCTGACTTTTCATAGAAGCACGCTGGAACTCAGAGATGCACCTGGTAGTGATGGCCTTCCTACTATGGAGATTGCCTAACACGTATCTGACTTCTCCCCACAAGAAAATCCATGATGCTCCTGCTGACAGAGCAGACCTTCAAACCAGTATGCATTACAGACACACAGGAAAGCCACCTAACTTCCTTACCTTAAGCCAAACTCATCTTATATTCAAAAATTAACCATGTTGCTGTTTATTTCAGTGTGCCTCACAAAAATGCTCATTTCCCTTTGTATCAGGATACTTCAAGTTTTTAAATACCTTTATTTCCCTAGCTCTTAGCTTTCCTTCCCTTCTTGAACATTATGCATGCAACTATTCAGATAGGTCAGCCTGCAGGTTTGCAAAGGCCCATAATATCAGGTTATTTTAACTAAGAGTGCTTTCCAGTGGGCTGTGGTGTAGGTCCACTCTCCCACAAACAAACAGTAAAAGAAGACTGATAAGGGAAGCAATATATTCTTTATTTCTGCCTCTCTGGATTAAAAAATTTTAAAAATAATATAAATATTTAAAAAAAACTAGCAAGCAAAGCTGGGAATTTCAGTGAGTACAAAAAAAAAGTAGGCTTTTTTGGCTGCAATGCATTGTAAGCATTGGAAGAAAAGCAATTTGTCAGCAGGAGACAAAGATTCTCTGCTCAGAAATAATCATAATGGAAAGTTATGTCTGCTGTTGGGTTTTTGGTTTGGGGGTTTTCTTGTTTGTTTTTTCTTTGGTTTTACTTATTCTTCCCAACCCATGCACAAAAATAATATATTTAACAAATAAAACAAAGGAGGCCTGGCTTCAGGAGGGAATTCACTCATTACTGGCCAAAATGCCAACAGTCAGGATTAATCCCTTGGGAACATTTGCCATTTTTCCTGCTGGGCCTTGAGGGACCAAATTCTCTCGGGAGAAAACAGAAACAAAGCGAACATAAAAACCCAGGGCAAAAGAAAACAGAGAAGCTGCAAGTCCATTTGTTTAACAAAACACAGCACTGCTCTCAATGGGCAAACACTGCTTCTCTACCGATGGAGAAGGCAGCAAGAAAACACAGAGGGAAAGCCTAGAGGCCACATAATGGCCTTACAGCACTCCAGAAATAATTAAGAACTGTATTCTTGGGAAAAGTGGTCTCATTAAACTGTTTTCAGATTGCAATTTTGTCCCATCTTCCCCCTTCTCTCTCCCTTTCTACCAACAATCTTAGAGCAATGAAAATATCAGTTTGCTTTCTAGTGCTTGTATTCTCTTAAAAATGTCATTATTCAATTATCTGTCTATTCACTGGCCCTAAGGTCCAGCAGAGCAGATATTGTGTGCCTTCATTTAATGTTTTTAAATGCACTTCAGTCCACTTGTGATACAATAAAACTTTATTGAATTCTGTTCCCACATCACACTTA
This sequence comes from Emberiza elegans, assembly GCA_024865655.1. Classification (NCBI taxonomy): domain Eukaryota; kingdom Metazoa; phylum Chordata; class Aves; order Passeriformes; family Fringillidae; genus Emberiza; species Emberiza elegans. The sequence goes on along the minus strand of JALJVW010000068.1, from coordinate 5,918,170 downwards.
CCATCCCTCACTTTTATTGATACGTGAGCCCATCTACTCTTCTATCAGCAATAAAAGGAATATTTCTAGCAAGGCTATGACCTTTTCTTCCATCACTACAGCAACTGGGAAATGTGATTTCAGGTTCCATGTTTAAAAAAAAAAAAAGTCCTAAGAAAAGAAAGGATGAAATATGCTCATGTGCTGTGTTGTTTTTTTTTTTCTCCCTTCCTCTTGTTAGTATTAAAGAAGAGGGAAATGCTCTGTAAGCACCAGAGATGTGTGGTGCCTTTACATTAGCCCACACAGAAAGAAACAGAATGGAAAGAAAGAACAATTCATTCTTCCCTGGAAGCCATGAGCATTTTTCCCTCGCAAGAAACATCCCTTTGAACAGATCTCCCAAAATTAAAAGCTGATGGAAGACTGGTGGCCTGGGTGTGAGGCAGGTTATCATCACAGCAGGATATGCCATGCCTGAGGTACCCTCCTGCTGCTGCCATCCTTTCCATCAATGCAGCAACGGGCTTGTCCTCACGGAGTCACCACCCTTTTGGCACTTTGCCCTATCTCACAGCTTAAATTTTCCAATTCCCTGTTTGAAAAACAGATTGTTTCTGAAGGACAACAGTGCACAAGTTATTCTTTGACCTCCAAAACCTAGAGGCTAAAGGAACTGGGTGCTCAGGATAAACTGAAGGTAAATCTGACTCAGAAACACCTAAATCCTCTTTTCAACACTGTGCTGGATCCTTGGGAGCCTGCAAGATTGTCTCTACAGGGAAATGAACAGAAGAAAGCATTTAAAAATACCTCTGGTGCTTTCAACTCATACCATTTTCAAAACCTAAATAAAAACTAAATGCAGACAATCCCTAAATTTCAGTCTAAGCCAGTGGGCAATGGCTGCTCGCATCCTGGCATTTCCCCCTCTTCTGATCTGGAGTGCCACCCATGAAGGGCAGTGCCATTGCCATGTCCTACAGGGCACATGTGCTTGAGAGAGAAAAGGGAGCCTCAACTGGGTTGTTCACTCCATTCCTCCTTCTCCAAAATACCTCCAGAACTACTAAAACATGCATGATTTGAGCTGTGAAGTGTCACGTACATAGAGAGGCAGCATCAGCAAAACCAAAGGGTGGATTTGGGTTTCTTGTGCTGTCGATAGAAAATGTGTCTGATTAGAGTAACAACCAGCTGGGCAGCTCTCCCAACACCACTGCTCCTGCAAAACTGAGCTCTCACTGCTGGTCTCATGTACAGCTTTGGATAAAACACTCGTCGGCTTTCTGTGCTGGCTCATGAGTAAAACAGGAGGGCCTTTAGCACATTACAAAGGTGAAATAAGAAAAAATTTACTCCTAAATGTACTAGCACCATGACAACAGGATTGTACAAGCACCAGAAGATGATAGTGAAGTGTTTCTGCAATGAGAGTGTTGACCTAGCTTTACAAAACCACCTCCACCACTGCTATTCCCATTACCATTTAACTCTGCTCTGTTAAGGGAGAAGGGCAGAGGGAAGGAATGCAGTAGGAAACAACAGAGTGCTGTATCAAGGGGACCCTCACCATGTCAGGTTTCTCATACTCACACATAGCACAAAATAGCTCAGTCACCTCTCCGCTATGAAACATGTCCACAGCTCTGGCAGTGACAGACTGCAGGTTTGCAGTAGTACACATTCAGTGAAAAACCATGGAAAATCTCTCTTGGTCAGTAATTACTAAAAGCAAATCCAATTTAAGGAAACTGGAGTAGTAAATTAAGTATTTCAGAAGAAAAGGGGCAGTACCTAAAGGAAGTGTTAAGAGAAACTACATGCCACATGCTAAGGCCTGCTTTGAGAAAGACAAAATTATTTGGATGATTTTTTTCTGATACCAAAAAAACAGGACAACTGATGCCACTGAAGCCTAACAAATTAGGTCTGCTATCTTTTTATCTGCTGATATCACCTGCATTTCACTGTCAGAGGGCAACCTAAGAAGCCCAGGGTCCTGGAATGACTGTCCATTCTAGTAGAAGGCTGCTGCTACCCAATAAAGCAACTACAGGATCAGGAATATACGAGGAGAGGACTGGGCTATCTGCATAATCATCTCTCATCTTGTCCACATGGTGAGAGTAACTGCAGCCTCACAAAACTCTCCTTCTCAGGGGTATCTAATGAACACACAGGAATGCAGTGTGTGGGGTAATGAAAAGGAGATTTTACAATATATGATCTACACTCATAGAAGACACTTGGATTTTCCCCATCTGAGAGGAAAGGGAGATTATTTCCTGTAGAAAACGATATGAGCTAGTGGTGGAAGAGTTAATAAATAAATACTAAAATCTCAAGAGAAACAGACTAATGAATGGAGTTTTAAATCTTCTATATTTTTCCTTGGGGGAGCATACACACTAGCACTATACTGAGCACAAGTGGCTAGGGTCAGTCCTAACAACAACTGATAAAGATGACTCCCAAACCCTCTCCTCTTGAGATGCACACACCCTCCCTTCTGCTGCTCAGCCAACACTTGGGTAAACCCACTCTCTGTCCATATAAAGAATAATTTGAAACCGTGAGGAGCAACCCATCCAACCAGACAAAGGCAAGCTGGAACTGCACACAAGTACAACTGCCTGCTGAAATAAGAATTCCTTTATGATGCAACTGAGGTGCTCCTTCAGCAGATGGCCATATGGCAGACCCCACCACCCCCCAAAGGCTGGCTGCACAGGGGCTGAGGCATGTGGGCTCAGTGACAAGAACTGACCTCTGACAATAACAGGGCAGAAAAGAAGGAACAGATTTCATCCACCAGGAGTGGCTTTGGTCCAGACATGCCTTTGCTGACCTACTTGCCCAGAGCTGACACCTGATGGGGAAATCAGTTGGATGGCTTTCACTTACGGGACACTTGTAGAGCCCAGGTGGGGAACATCCAAAAAGTTAATCTGACCATTCTAAGGGAAGAAATAGAGGCAGCAACAAAGCCAGGCAGAGACTGAGGCAGGAGAAGAATAAAATGGATCTCTAGGTTTCCTACTCCATGTCAGCACATGAAGGGACACAGTTTGCCTAAACACAACCTAGTTCACTGGTGTTACGCTGAATAACAACACATGAAGATTTGACCCAAAATTTCCTAGGTAACACACAAAAACAAACTCAGAAGACTGGACCCTATTTCATCATGTGCCTGCCCTTTGTCTTCCCCCCCTAACTCTACTTAGAGGCCCTATATTTGATTCACAAAGAAATGGAGGAAGCAGCCATCAAAGCTCCCACCTTAATTGCAAAAGCAGCGTGTCAGTTGTCATCTTTCTCCTCCCTACATTCATTAAAAAATACTCAGTCCCTACTGTACATTTATTACTGAGCAGCCTCTCACAAGAGTTATTCTACTTCTTGTACACAGGGCCAATTAACACTTTGGGGTGTAATACTGACATATTGCCTTTCTCACAAGGCACCACTATTCCTCTTTGTTTTATGTGCAACAAAGGCTGTGGAGGGCTACCAGGTAATGACTACTGCTTTACCAGCCCAGTCTCTGAAGGGAACAGCATACCCTCATGCAAATCATAAATCACAGGGAAATACAACCTGCTGTGATAAGTTGAAACCAATCTTCCCTAACCCTTTCCATGCACAGCGTTGCTTCTGAAATGAAAAGCCTCATTTAGAGTGGAATAACTCTAAACTATAATTTGGAGTATATTCTGCTTCATAGGGTAGATCCTAAGCCCTGATGTCAATCTTTCCATGAGTTTAATAGCTCACCCCATAAAAAGTATTCCATTGCTGCATTTAGAAGCTTCACAGTTTTGTTTAGAAAAATCAAATATGGACACACTGAGACTGCTGCCAGCAGAGTATCTGAGTCCCACAACAGAGAGGTCCCCTTTACTCAGAGTCTTGGAGTTTCACAGAAGCCAAAGACCACACAGCCTGTCCAGGCTGTGGCAGCAGGCAGGTGGCCACCTCCTGCCTGGGGGATGGGGACCACCCCAGGGGCTGTAAGCTCTGGTTTCCCCTCTGGACAGGGCGCCTGCCACTGCTCAGCCACGTCTGCTCTCCTGCAGCCCCTGCTTGAGGCAACAAAGATGGTCTTAGCCCTCGAGCCAAACTCTGGCTTTCAGCAGACTGATGCCTCCTGCTGCTCTCTCAATACAACACCGTGGGCTGAAAGCATACGTTGCCATACCTGCTTTATTATTTCGAGAGGTGTGCTACAATAAGCTTTGGCCTGCTCAAACAGAAAACCTGGAAATGGTGTTGTTATTCATCACTCAGCTCTCTACAACTGCTAATAAAAAGCGCACTTCTCGTATTATCATTGCTATTTCCTTTTTCAGGTACGCCCTTTTTGGCAGTAGTGCCTTACCTGCATGCAACAAATTCAGTTTCTACAGAAAGCTAATTCTGAGGTACACAACTTTTTGTAGCTTTGAATTTCCCACTTGGCACATATTGCTGTCATCTCAGGTGACTGCCTTTCTACCCTCAAAAATTCAGACTAAATGGCTTGCCTGTAATTTGCCTTTGTAACTTTGGAAGCTTATAAATTCATATTTTTCTACCATCAAACACCAAATTACACAAAACAATAGCTTCCTACCTCCTTGGTGATACAATACTGTATTTAAGGCACTTATCAAATGCCACCAGTTACATGGACATAGGCCAGTCAAAGCACACTGCTGTATGATTACAAGCATAAACCTCTGTAAAGAGAAGCTGTAAGCCAGCAATAGTGCTTCACTCTGCTTTCTCTAATGGGGTTTCCCAAGTGTTTTCCAGAAGATGATATGTCACTGTTATGCTGTACAACATGGGAGACATTATTAGGGTATTTTTAACCTAAGCACAAACCTGACACAGAGAACCATTTTTCATATCTTATCAGCTCAGTCTCATATGATGCACATGGGCTGCTTTACTCGCCCTTGAGCAACAAGAGACAAGCTCAAGGCTGTCCCAATCTCCCCAGTAAATCTCTACTGAAATAACAAGTGCAAATACATCAGGATACATACTGTAAGGGACACACTCATACTGCACTTCCAGGTACTTGTACGTCCCGGGGCACGGGTCTGGAAACACGTCAGGGCCAGCAACAACCGCACACTGGGTCCGATTACTGCACCTGGAAAGCAACGGAGGTGAGAGTCAGCAAACAGACCAGACAGAAGGACAGGTCAAGAAGCTGAGTGGCCCCTGAAGTGTCAAAAAGATGCAGGAGCCAGGACTCCAGCATCACCTGGGGAAGCTCAGCAGTGAGCACACAGAGGCTGATGGCAAACACCGACATCTTCATCAGCTTATTACCAAAAGAGAAGAGGCATGGTGGCACAACCCTTCCTTCCCCTCCAGGAGGCATTTCTTTAATACCAGCATCCTCACAAATGAAATGCAAGGACTAAACCAAGAACAGCAGCAAAAATAATCATTGCATGTTTTATAAAAGACATAACAATATGTTTTGCAACATTTTTATAAAGCGTTCCCACAAAACCAGTTATCTTGTACAACACTCCTTAAGCCAAGACTAGAAACAGCAGTACTTGAGTGGAGAAAAAAAATACCACCAAATAAGCTGTCTAAAAAGCAAAATAATGTTTTCATACAAGGCCTGTTAGAGAAACTTCCCAGTCTGATCATTCACAAGACAACACGCTTGCATTAGGCACAAATGGCTAAGCTTTATTCCATCATTCTGCCATCAGCATGGATGCACCTCCTGAAATGAAGTATTTTTTCCTAAAAGCTTGTTCTCCATGAAGAAGACAGAGAAGGAATTGACCCTGCCTGCTGCAGTGAGCATCTTTCAGCTGAAGAGCACACACACACACAGAGAGGGTGGGTTCTGCAAGTATATGCTCTCCTGAGCACATACTGGTCCATGGGTGACTGACTTGTGCATGTGTAGAAACCCACATTTGCCTCTGATTTCCTGGGACAAACACCTCTAATGTACACTTGGTGATGCAAAAGTATTTAGCTAATGGTGATTCTACAGAGTAAAATAATACGCTTCTTTGTTTAAATAAAAAATATTTTAAAAAAAGAGAGAGAGAGATATTATTAGTCTTTGATTTTTCTGCTTTTGCATGCCAGAAAGAGACCTCCTAAGGGCTAGACCACTGCATCTATTTATTTTCTTAAGAATTCTGCCTTCTCTGACATGAATCAGGACCCCTGACCCTCCTGCTCTTCTGGCAGAAGCTGTAACATCCAGCACAGAATTCATTTAGGTCTGCAGTGGAAATGCTTCATGTTTACCTGAAGCTACAGCTTGTCAGCCTTAATGCGGATTTTATTTGAGCCTGTAAATTAAAATTGATTCATTAGCAATTGCCTTAAGCTCCATAATTTCTTTAATTTTATGGAAAGAATAATAAGAGCGGATACGCTTGCTCATCAGGCTGTTTTGCTGGATACCAGACAATCCAGAGGGCTGGGACATTCTCCTGTTTTCTAGCTGAAAGACAACAGTTATCAAAGCAAGTGACTAGTTTTGTTATATAGACAGAAAAATAATTTTCTTAACAAAAAAGGTAACTGTCCTCACCCATGCTGGGATATCACAGGTAGCTCAGACCATGCAAGTGGGCAGTTTTCCAGGAGAGGCTTTGAACATGATCCAGAATTTCACTTTCAACAAAAATCCTTTACTGGGCTCAATGTGCCTTTCAAAAAGCAATTTCACTGGTCTAATCAATAGCCTTCCTGGCTGAAGGGACAGCACTGGCCACGTTACACAGAATAACAGCAATGGATCAAAGATACCTTTCAAAATCACGAGTAAAGATCCAGAACTAGGAGGAATTGGGGGTGGAGGAAGGAACAAACACGTTTAGGGCTCATCTATGTTGTGTTTTCTTTCTGTTTGCGAGGAAGCATTTGCTTGGAATGGTCAAGAATTTTTTTGTGTGCCTTTCTTTTTAATGGAAGAACTTGGATACATAAAACAGAAGTGAAAACACAACCTGGAAAGTTGTCTGTGAACAGCACAGTTTTTAACCTCCTCAAATGCATGCTACATTCTGCAATATCACCAAAGAGACCAAAAGCTTCATGATACAAGGGTTTGAATGGGGAATGCAGGATGCACAGAAATGCAGAAGCTTTTTCCCCCAACTCTAGGACATCCTGAAGCCCCCCCTACACTTTCCTGGAATGGGGGATGGCAAAGCCTACCAAGCACAGGAACTTTCAAAGAAGGTGAGATCAAATTATCAGTCCCACCTTGGGGAGGAAATAGAGAAAACCAAATTAAAAGCTCTCAAATAAAATCACAAATACTGTATGGTGTCAGTAACTTGCAAAATTAACTTTAAAAGGGTTCATATTAAAAACAAACAAAAAAACCCCAGAAAAAACAACCAACAAAAAAAAAACAAACCACCCCACAAAAAACAAAAAACCCCAAACAAAAAACCAAACAAAATCACAAAAAAACCCCCAAAACACAAAAAAAGGCAAAAAAAAAACCCCAAAAAAAAAAAAAAAAAAAAACAAACCACAAAACCCCCCCACCACAGACTGAAAAATGAAAACCAGAAAAACTCAACCGCTTCTCTTTTTCACACTACTTTCCTATGGGCAGCAAAACTGAATCTGGCACTTGGCATTTTGAGCTTCCTTTTATCATCCCAGGGTGAAACATGGAAGTTTCTCATTCCAGGACACGTAAGGGATGATGGCAATTTACACTAAAAACCATAGCAAAAAACCTAATGCCTGTTCAATGAACTATTACTGTCAGACATCACGCTATGGAAATTTTAAGGGGAGAAAGAGGTAAAAACCACTCATCATTAAAGCTCTGGTTGCTCTGCTTTTGCTCATGCATTTTATCCCTTTTACAACAGCTTCTTGGTCCCTTCAGCTTTGTCATATTTCTTTCCAGACAGATTAAAGGCCCAGGTGACACTAAGTGACATGCAAAAAGTGACACAGGAAAGGAGATGTGTAAAAGATGATGAATCTGTAGCCTTGAAGATGACAGGGAGAAAGACCATAATGTATTCATGCTATACTCCATTTCCAGCAAACCAGGCCATGAGCTCTTCCTTGTAAATCACAGGATTTTACATGGAATCTTGGGATTTCCTGGGACCTGGGTCTTGGCAATACTTGCTCCAAACTCCTGCAAGTTGTGAGGCTTAGCAGTGGGTGCTGCCTGCCACTGCCCACCCTACTCCATGCCTCGTCCCTTTGTTTTTATTTTTTCTCTCTTTGCTTGAAGGAAGATCTTTGCCAGCTGCTGGAGGTGCAGTTTGCAATGGGAACCAGCACTGCAGCAGCTGGAACGAAGCTGGTAAGTACGAATCTGTCTCCTCCACTGGGCAATCACAGAAACACCTCCCTTAGCTATACAGGAGCTCTGCATCACGCTGCATTTCCTTCCAGTAGTGCAGGAATGGCTTGCATTGCTGGCGTTAGCCTAACCCCAGAAAACTACAGTCACCTTTTTCACACCCATCTATATCTCTTATTACTGCCTTTACACAAGCACCTCTTAATTCTAGCACTGATTCATCAACTCCTTCAAAGAACACAATTTTTCTTTCCCCATCATTGCCCTCAAGCTACAACTTTTCCACACAATTCTTGGCCTCTTGGGGTATTTCCTCATTCTCCAATATGTTCTGATGCCAGGCAAACAAGAGAACTGTGAGAGGACTCTGTGAATTTAGGGGACCAGACAGACAATTTTATGCTATCAAAAAACACAGCGTCCATTTTATTAGTTTGTCCAGCATTTTAAAGGCAAATGTTCTGGAGACACAAAAGAACTGAAGTAGCCCTTTGAGTGGCTTTAGTTCACCTTGTTGCTTGTTATTATGAAATCTGACAAGAAATTTATGGTCATCTTTTTGTGTGTGTGTGTTGGTTTGTTTTAAGCCATCATTCCCCTTTCCCTGTTATGTCCTGAAGTGCAAGGTGGGCACATGAGTAAAGACACTGCTTCTCAAAGACCCTCTCCATGTCTAGGGCCACCTCCATAACTGCTGCTGGGTTTGTGGACACTTTCCCTGAACCAAGAGTGTCCACTCAGCTCAGCAAGATCAACCAAGAGACCAGAAACCAAAGCAAAACCCAAGATCAGCATTTTCAGCCCAACTTGAGACACCAATTCCTGCCTGTTCCTGCATGTTCAGGAAAAGAGAATACTCCAAACTCTCCTAGAAGTCAGTCCAAGGTACTTGGCAGTATTTAAGCATCCATCATCTCATAAACATAAGTTCCTGTTATTCACATCTATGTTTTGGAGAGGAAAAAATCACCCTACTGGGAAAAGTGTAAATTGTTGCAGTTTAAAGATTATTTAAAAAAACAGACAAAAAATCCCACACAAACAAACCAGAAAGAAAGAGAAAAAAAATGGGGGGGTCCCCTATGCATCCTTTCCAGCTGTATTTATTCCTACTTGTTAAGACCCCCATTTTCTCTTTCTATCTGGATATGTGGAAAAGTATTTAATCCAGAAGCAAGGTGTCAATCCAGTGTAACTAACACACCGTAACAGAAAACATGGATTATTTTTGCAGAACTTCTCCCAGTTCCAGTGGAAAAAAACTTTCAGGAGTTTTAATGTGAAACAGGAATAGTATTTCATTTGTCATTTGTTTTGCATTTATAGCAGTGGGACTGAAGGAAACATTTGAGTTCAGGACCAGCTGCAGGGCTCAACTCTGCTTACAACTCTCTGTTCAGACTTTAACTAAAAACAACACCAAAACTTCATTCCCCTTCAGCAAACTTCCATTTCTTCTCCCTGGAAATATTTTTATGATTTCTAAGTGACAAGGTCATCTTGTGACAACAAAACAGAAACACTTTACATGTAAACAGCTGCTTATTCCTGCTGTGATATCTTTAATTTTTTTTCCAATGCTGACATTGTTAATATATTTAGTAAGAGATCAAGAAAGGGAAAAAAAAAAAGTTTGGCAGTTTATTTTCAGGCTTTCCAGAAACCTTTAAAGCATAGACATGTCAACAACATCAGGCTAGACATGTCTGGGGCAATATGTTTGTCAGAACAAAAAATGCAAAGGCAGCATAAAATAAAAGATCAATTCCAAACAAAAGCCTTTCAGCATTAATCATGGCAGGTGCAATACCAGCAAGTCTTCCAACTCCCCACCTAGGAGGGACCACACAATAAAAGCAGGTGCCTAAACCACAGAGGCAAGCATCTGCTGTGCAAGGGACATCAGGAGAAGAGCAACAAGAATCCATGCCCAGTTCCACCACAACCCTAGAGGCTCAAACACTATTTTCATCCCAACACACCCTCCTTCTCCTTATCCTCCAGAGACAAGCCCTTCAGAGATGAAGCAACAATTTCTGCAACACAGAAGCTCCTGTGAACATGGCACAGTGGAAGCTACTACCTGGGGAAGCCACCTGCCTCCTCCGAATCCACAGATTGTCAGAGTCCACACTGGGTGTTCAACACCCTGAGGATGGGAAAACTTCACATCCACACACTTAGATTTACAGGGCATGTACTGAGCCCATCCAGCCCATGCTCTGCTAACACACCCTGCTCACAGGTGTGCTACCTTCCACCTAGAGCAGCTTCCAACAAGGAAGCTTAATGCCCACGTGTGCCGACCAAGCCACTCACCTGTGTTTCATGAGCACTGGCTGCCAAGAAAACAAGGCACTCTTCCTCCCTGCCCTCAGCTGAAACGCCTACTTCACACAGACTTTATTTTTTCTGCAAAGACAAGGCAGCCACCGTGTGACCAGGCACGCTGACATAGCCAAGACATCAATATCTAAGCCTCTTCCTCAAGGTCTATTATGCTTTTCTAATGGTTTTACAGTAACAGACAGACTTAATTCATTATCCTTCATGGCAATGCTGCAAGACATCCTTTTCCTTCCCTGGAACACAAAAATCTCCTCTCTGGATGAGTGCTTTAAGAAAGAGGCTGTCACAGCAAATAAGTCAGCCAGGAGTGTGTTCTCCCCTGTCAATATATGATATTTCCAAATTAGCCCTTTAGGAAGAACCAAGAGGGGAAAAAAAAAACAACCAGAAAAAAATAAAAAAAGCTCTGGAGAAAAGTGAACAGGAAGCAAAGAGAAATATCACTAAAAAGTGGAACTCACATTATGGGCTGGAAATAAGGGGTAAAGAGAAAAAAGGACAAGCAGAAAAGGGAGGTAGTGGAGAACAGAACTGTAAGCCCCTAGAAAAGACTTGGGTTCAGCACATTTGCTTTCAGTAATGCGCTGCACAAAAGCAAAGCTAAATCCCCCACCTGTTTAACTTCCAGAAACAAAGAATTCCTCAACAGAATCTTTTTCTGCCTCTGCAAAACCTTAAAAGCAAAGCATCTAATGACAGGGAGATGAAAATCCAGTTTCTCTAGCATTTTTTTCATTATGAATGGGCCTTTTTATTGATCTTTCAGAGCACTGAGAGGCTGGCTTTCCAACCTCTGCTGCGATATAATTATCTGCGGTGTTTAATGCTAGCACAGACGAGTCCCACTACACAGTGCATTTTGTTGTTTTATTGACAGGTTTTAATTATCCAGGTGCTAGAGCTGTCAGATAGGCTGCTTCTTATGTGATCAAACTAATACAGGATGAGGCAGAGCACTCTAATTGCAGCCTCACCTAGTGCCTCTGTGCAGAAATGCCAAGGAGATACATTTAAACTGCTATGATTACTGTAAAACCATATAAAGTTTGATGAGAAAAGGAGTCCTCATTCTATAGCTCCGACCTATTTCGTTCCCCTTGTTATTATTGTATATTGAACAAAGGAAAATTGAAGGAAAACAAGCCTCCAAAACCACCCCAAAACTCCAGCCAGCAAAACACCAGAAAAATCTTGCAGAGCCAAACCAAGTATGAGCTGCAAAGGTCACCAAAGGGACTACCTTGATATGTTATAGAAAGCCTGGGAGCAAGAAGGAAAACAGGTCCTGGAAATAAATTAAATACCAGTTTTACAGACTAAAAACATAAAAAGTAATTGCAGTGTTTCAACTCATTGATAAGGCCCTTAAAATTTAACAAGAGGCATTTAATAGCAAATTCACAAGATTTAAGAGTTTTTAATAAAAATTTGGGGCACCCCTGAACCTGGTTTATCTGCTGAGCTGCCAGGGACACCCCAGGCCAGTAATCTGAGGTATAGGGCAGGACCTGCCAGCGGGGATGATGCGATTGATCATCAACCTCTACGAGAGTTCCCCCACGCAACAAAAGCTTTTTCCTCTGTGCTTCGTCATGTAATGTCTTTTACATTTTGTAGTTTCCTTGGATTTCTTTTGCCCCATCTCCTTGCAACTAGCACAGTGAGGGGAGGAGGTGGAGTCCCCAAAGGCAATGAATGTGTAGGGCAACAGGTGAGCTTGGCCAAGCGCCCTGTGCCCATGTGCCAGGGTGCAGCACCCCTGCAGCTACGGGAAACAAGCCTGGTGAGAGAGACTCTCACCCTTAAAGCAAGAACAGCTGAACAACAATGTGCCCCGGCCATTGGGTGTATTTGGACAAAGAGTTTGGGTCAGCATGGGAAACAGGTCTGCACTGAGCGCATCTCAAGCAGCCACGGTGCTGCTCCAGCTGCGGGGAGATGAGGACACGAGCAAGGCCAGGTTCGCAGTGCAGGCTGACATTACTGGATGGTCCTCAGGGCTAATCACCACACCAGCCAGGCCTTAGGACTGCAAAGCTCATCTTTTCAAGAACTACATCTGCCCTTTTACAGGTACTCTAGTTTTTCCAACTCCATAAACTTCTGTAGCAGCCTAATAAAAAACCACTTTACAAAACACGGTCGGGGTATCTGGAAAGGAGAACTAACACCTAAAACAAACCAACCAATAAAAGGCTCATCAGTTTAGCCAGACTTAACACTAGTTAAAATAACTGTGAACAGAAAACAATCTGGTTTTTAATTTGGGCTAGGAGGTCAAATTAAAGGCTAAGGGAGATCTGGGCTGAATTTCAGCTGGCACTCCACATTACTTTGTCTTCATTGCCATTTTAACACAAGTCAATGCGAGTTAAAGCCCATTTTTTTCTTCTTTAGAGCAGCTAGCCAGAGCTGGGATAGCCAGAGCAAGCTGAAATAGGTTATTTTCTCTACAACAGCTCTAGAGTGTGTTCAGACCCTCAGTGTACCATTACCTGCCTGTCCACTGAGCCTGCAGCCCAGGGAGCAATGCCCTGCCTGACACCGAGGTGCTGCAGCTCTGTAGCACTGTGAGGTACAAACCTGCTGTTCAGCACTGGCTGAGCAGGAAGCAAATGTGAACATGAACACTGAGAAACTTTTAAATATATGAAGAAAAGAATCATAAATAAATATTCCACCCTATTTTCAAAAGAAAATCTGGTATTACTTTCACTGTATCCCTCTTTGCTAATTGTCATATTACTGCTGCCATTTACTGTCACCACCCATTGCCCCCATCCCAGCCACTCTACAGTTGCTGCAAAAGATAAACCTGAAATCAGAGAATATTGTCTCTAAAGGGGCTGAAGTAATCAGTATGCATGGGCTGGTAGGTTTAACGTATTAGCCTTTCACCTCTGCAAATAGGGTTAAAGAAAGGTTTGGGGCCAAAATAATTTGTACTGCACTCCATCTCAAATTTGACATAATAACTGAATGAAACAAAAATGAACACGTCCAAACAGCACAGAAGGTCAAGGCTGGACAACTCCCTGATGAACTAAAGAGTGAGCCAAAGGCACACAGGCAGTTCTGCTTCTATAACCCAGAGCAGCATCCCTCCTCACTGCTCTTGCCAATAGCATGGTATTGAGGTGATTTTTAAGAAAAGGTCAATACATTTTAGTTTCGGTGGCAAGTGGCCCTCAGCCTCTTGGTGTGGGGGGAGGGAGGCAGCAGAGTTTCCTGACCAAAGGAAACAGCATCAACATGTGACAGGTTGTGACTTTAGCACCACGGCTAAAGCAGTTCAGACAAAAAGATAATATTAGTGAGTAAAGAACAGCCTCCAACAGCCTGCCACATCGTGTGCTATTAATACAGAATCTGATTATGGTCCCTGATTTTGTGCAGCACCTCGTGCAAAGGAGACTTGGCCCTCTCTGTGCCTCAGGCATTAAAGCAAGACAAATAATAATCAGAAACAAAACGAAATTTTCTCAAAAAATAATCCTGAAATGAACTAAGCATGTTATTCAATATTCAAAAGTGATTTCTTTTTTTATTTTATTCCAACACAACCAATGCTGCCTCTTTGATCTTCAGCCCAAAGCGTGAATAAAGGCAGTCTGCACTTTGATTCTAAGCTCCAGAGAAATCACAGTGTCACAAAACCTTCATATGCTTCCCAGCTCTGCATTGCCCAACCAAAGCATATTCAGAAGCAAACAGTAAGGGGGGAAAAAAAAGCCAACTATCAAATGTATTGAAACCGCAGTTGTCAAGTTGCTTAAAATGTCTAAACATAGCCCTGAACACTTTTTGGCTGCATGCAGCAACATGCAAAAAACATATGTCCAGCAGCTCCAGAGGGGGTTTCTTACACTGTGCTCAGCACTAGGCTGGGCAAAGTCTAATCACACACCTCTACCCTCTCACACCCCCATTCCTTCCACACTCGTCCTTCCCAGGGCGGTTTTAAGCATGCACGCACATCCATCCATCCATCCATCCATCCATCCATCCATCTGTCTGTCTATCATAAGCTACATTTGAACACCAGCTCTTCTCCTTCCTCATCCTCTGGTCACCATCCTGAAAGGGACACGACTTGGTCACGACATACTTTATCCAACTTTAAAACATGCGTTTAAAAAACAGAGATTTGGCTAAAAAAACTCATTTGAGAAAAAGTCTGATAGGAAAAGGGCCTCTGAACATCTGCAGGACAACGCTGGTAGGAACAGAGGAACAGGGCTTCTGCAAAACCTCAAGTCTTCTTTGTGACTATGTGGAAAATACTTTGTTAGTAGTGGATTCACTATTTCATAATACAGAGCCCGCCTGAGAATTAAAGAATTAAACCCACTGTACGTAAGACAGCTTCCTTTGAGGAAGCTAAACACAAAGGCCAAGTTTTCCAGAAAGCCTCAGCCTCCCACCAGGGCTGGATTCTTCCAAAGAGCTCAGCTCTTCCTAGAGGAGCTACAAAAAGGCCCAGCTGTTCAAGCATGGCCTGGGACTCCTCAATTCTCCTGAGGAGCAGTTGAAGCTGACAGTTATTAAGAGTTTTTCAGGCAGCAGGCTGTGTCACAGAGTGCCTACTTTGGTAATCTAATCCAGAGAGTTTTACAGGGGGGAAAAAAAAAAATTAAAAAAATATTAAGCCTGCACAGGATTGTATGGGAGCCTTAGGTGGGGCAAAAACTGGGAAATCCACATTCCAGAGCATGGAGCATGTCTCTGGCAAGTCAGCTTTAAAATATGTGACTGATGCTGCTCAGACACACTAGCTGAAGTCCAGGGAGATGGATGAAAGGGTGAAGATGCAGGATAAATTCATCAGATGTCTCCATAAATCATTTCTATAGTTAACATTTGTTCTCTGCTTTTCATTACTTACATTTCTAAAGCCACTGGGTGCCTTGCTGCAGTGGATCTAATAAAAAGGAAGATAAATTTTAACATCCCTTTTTGAAACATGTTAAAATGATCTAGCTTTCTTTTGAATGTTAATGGCAAGCATTACAAGAAATACAGTGTCTCAAAACAATTCACTGGGGCTGGAAGAGAAAGCAGAGTCTCACTGTAGCCTGGAAATTCACAGCCCTGGTCACCACCCCAATTGGTTTCAAAGATTTTATTTCTGACCCTAACGTTTTGGGCAGCTTTGTCACCAAAACCTGCCCTTGCTTTGCAGAGACTCTCTGACTCAAGGGCGAAATTCCATACTTGAGAAGAGAAGGAAATATTTTTGGAGACTGGCAGTTTGGAAAAGAATCTGAGCTGCCTGACAGCTGTTCAGAGACATGGGATGCCAGAGACATCCCAATGGAGCATACAGGATTACACCCATGCACACACACAGAAAATCATTAAAAGTTTCAGTCTCTAAAGTTTCACACTTAATGAAAGAAAGCGAGGGAGATATCTGGAGAATTCTTGGGTTATACTGACAGCTAATGATCCTCCTTTTGCCAAGAGCACGCCCTGGGAAACCCACTGGCAGTGATGGGGGACCCACAAAGATGCTAGCGTGTCCAGGCAGTGGGGAGAGGGGGAGCAGGGAGTGATGTCCCTCCAGTTCTCCCTGCTCCATCCCCGGGGGGGTCGGGCATCAAGCAGAGAGCCTGCTGTTGGATGGCTGGAGTTGTTCTACAACAGAAGCAAGGACCTTTATAACCGAGCTTAATCCCTCGCAGGTTAAACAAAACAAATGACTGCACGAGTGAGCAATTAAAGAGCATTCCACAGCCAGCCCTGGAAGAGCCTCACCATTGATTAATTAGGTTCAAAGGGCCAAGGCTAACCTCACGGTCCCCTGAGACAGAGACCACTTAGCCCCTTCTAAAACAGAAAAAAAAAAAAAATAAAATATCAGCATCAGCATTCCTATTTAACACTGGAGCATTAGTTAAACAGCTGCTAAAGCAGTGAAACAATTACTTGGGACTGATCTACATTCAGCTGTATTGTTTTACTACATTCAGGAGAAACTTAATTAAGCTTCTGTCACTTAATAAAAGCACTGTTTCTGCCATGCAAAGCCCTCAAATTTGTCAGTGGGGTTTCCCAAGAGAGCATAGCTCCCACTATCACATTCCTCCTGCCTGCATTTAAAGGCTAAGAAGATGGAGGATATTTTCATGCATTAATGCTCCTTGGGGTGGTCTAGCTCTCTCTGCCAGCTGTCACCAGAGAGGAGAGGACCACAGTCACTCCTACCTGCCCTGTTATCTTAGGAGACCTACTGGGCACCTGAGCAACATGGTCTCTTCCCAACCACATCATGGGCTAGGTCATGAGTGGCTTCAGCATTGCCAGGAGGAAGGCATCAACTATTCGCTCCACTGCAACAAGCAAAAAAGCAACCTGTTCCCGGAAAAAACAAACAAACAAACCCAAACATTCTGCTGGCCCTACAGTTGCCCACAGTCATGATCCATATCCTAGGAAATTCAGAGGGTGAACAGTCCTTTACAGGCACCACGTACCATTAACAGGGTCTCAGCTGGCTAGCTGGAGTGCACAATCAAGGGTACACCTGCACCAAGAAAACGTGAAGAATTTCACCAGCACATGCCACGAGAAAGACTCCCCCAAATCATCCACCCAAATTCTACCTGGAATATTAAGGTTTTAAAAGATTGAAAAAGATTTGTTGAAAGGACCACGCCATAACATGTGACCCACACCCATCATCTGTAATTCTATCCAATTTCTCTATAGGATTATCAGCTACATGCAAGATCCTAACCACCCTCTCCCTAAAATGTTTGTCTTGCCCTCCTTTTGCCCTCCCACAAACAGCTCCTCTGCTCTGACTTACCAAAAGATCCAGTTTTGAGGAGAAAAATCTGTCCCCAGCTTTGTAAAAGTAATGAAAGCAAGCACTTGAAGTGCAAAGAGCCAGACAAAAACACTAACCAGCTGCTCAGACTCTCTGGACTTTCACTGAACTGACTGTGGATGCTCAGACAAACTTTGGTGAGGTAATGGGAAAATTTCTCCCTGGTGAGGGAGAAAACCCAAAAAGTGTCACTTGCTGAGCAGAGGCCATGGCTCGAGCAGCTTTTCAGCACTGGCACCATGACCAGAAAATGACTTCTGAACACACCGACTCACGCTGTGCTTCCCAGCCAAGAGTAACTTGCCAATTGGCTTTTGGCCCTGCTGAACTCCGTGCTGGGTTCTTGTGACCCTGGAGTTGCTCCTGGATGTTCTGACACATCCAATTCCCCATGTGCCCTATTGACATTTATATTTCTAAAACTCCCTTTTCTTTCCAGGAGAAAAGGCACGGGTACAGAGGTGAGAGCCACGAACCAAGAAGTAATTCCCCCAGCCATGTGACACTGGGGCCCCTGCATCAGCTCAGCTAGTCACAGCAAGTAGCTCTTAATAATGCCATGACACCTCCCAGACTTTAAAATCACATGAGGCTCTGAAGTCTGCACTGTCAGGACCATTAGTGCCAAGCACGCTGGTCTGATGATGCTTGCAGCTACTCTGTCTCTGCTCTCTGAAGTAATTCTCTGCCACAGATTCCATTCTGTGGATCTGAAAAAAAATGGATTTAATTCCATGGACAACTGTAAAGACTTAGTTTCCAGCCTGTAGCAGAGAACCCTTATGCTGGTGAAGTCCAAACCTTTTCTTCTTGCAAGGGGCTCTGCTTTCTCTGAATGGTGACTTAAAATCCTTCCATACTTAGGTAGTTTACATTGCAGTTTGGTTGTAACAAGGGGTAAGTGGGGAAGAGATCTCAGGTGCTGAAGAATATGCAGTCAGGGTTGAGGACATCTCAACTCACCTTTGGGGTCAACAGAACTCTCCATATATTCACTGCTGCTAACCTTGATTGCAGTAAAATAATAGGTGAGTGACCACATTTTATTCTCTTTGTTAGTGTAAATTAAGATGCAGGTGGCATCCAAATTCTTCCTCCTTCTTCTCAGTGTATCTATCAAAAGTTAATTCTCTTCCAAATGTTGAGAAGATGAGGCTTTCCCTCACCTGTACTTTTGGCAGACCTCATCTCACTCCAGGCTTTTTGAAGTGTCACGTATAAATAGCCAATGCCCCTCCTTGTACTGAATTAGCCAGTACAGACATATGGGTAGGGCTGAGAAAGTTCAGTGTGAACAGACTGACAGACAAACCCTAAAATATTGACCAACTTGGAAATTTCCTCTGTCCCAACCAGTCTCATCCTATGTGTCACTCCCTGTAACCATGCAGCCTGGGAAGAAAGACACTTTGGTTTTCCATCTAATGGTTACCCACCTGCTACTGCCAGGGGCTGGGGCTTGATCCTGCAGCCTCTGCCTTTACAAATACTCTGACAACTCTCTCAAAACACCAGCGAGCCTCACCTCACCTCACTCTGACACAACTGAGCACATAAATAATGCTATTTATGCACTGCACACCATTTGTCAACCCATTTGTCATTTCTGATCTTTCATTGCTCATGCAGTAAAACTATGTGGGATTTTATTCAAACCTCCCTTGCAGGTGTGATGAATGCTTTATTTATACAGCAGCATTTCATCTCGTGGAACTGTTACTATGCACATACAAGCCTCCAAGTCCCTGTGTGGTGCAAGTAGAAGGTGTAAAGACAGATGACAACTAGAGGCAGCGCCGTAATTAAAGCCACAGGGGGAATCATGGATGGCTCAGCTAAAACTGGGACATGCTTGCCAGGGAAAACACACCACTTCAGATGAAGCATTCACTCTCCATCATCAGGGAAGGGGAAAAACATGGATCAGTTCCCACAGACCTTCTTAAAGGTCAGCGTGACAATGTCCATCCATGCCCAGCTTATCAGAGCACCCACGACATCAGCAACTGCTCTGCCTGGGGAGCACATTATCTCCAAGCAAATCTTCTCCCATTGACTCCCCCTGCCAGAATTCTGGTCCAGAACCAAAAAACCTGGAAGAAGGCACACCTAGAAATAACCAGTTGTCAGCCATGAATAAATTCCCTTGGGTGGTGTCTTCCAGTGGCCAAAAGCCTAGAGAGAAGTGGCAAAGGAGTCCTTACTGAGATTTCTGTTGTGAGGCACAGCGACCTTATGGGGGACACTTCTGCTCTTGCACACTACTGGAAGCATGACACTGACCTCCCTGCAAAGTCTTTTAAGAGCCATGGAAGAAAAACTTTTATATACATATATATATATATATATAAAACATACTACTTGTACAACTATTCAACTATTTACTGGCCTGGGAAATCTGTTGCCCAAACCTGCTGAGATCTACAGGGTCTCTTCTGGAAGCAAAGCTCTGTTATAATGAAGGACATCAGAACCTCTGCCTGGTTTCTACTTTGCATCACAGCCACCACAGTAAGGCCTGAGTCGAGCTCACTCGTGCCATGGAGCACAACAAATGTGTCCCTGGCCCTTCATAACCATTTGACACAAGCAGGGCTGCAGTAACAAGAGTAAAGGATCAGCCCTGAACTGATCCCTTTGTCTTCTGGGACGAACTTCCTTGGCAGTTTTTACTGCGTGAGCAGAATCTAATCGGCTCCAGAATGATCCTCCTGGCAGCTCCTGGCTGCTTCAGATAAATCTGCAACATCTATTATCAATCCTTGTATTTTTGTGGGTGTGGGGTAAAGTAAAGGGGAGAGAAACAGCTATGGACCAATTTCAGGTACCTTGATATTAAACCACTCCTTCCACTTTATTTTTAAATTTCAAGGGGCAGGGGATTCATACAAAACTCTGTAAATAGGCATCAGACTCATGTTTATTGCCTAAGCAATAGAAGATTAGAATTGACAAATGGAGAGGTTTTTGGAGACACAGATGCTACAATCATTTTAATATAATTTGGGTTTCCAAATCAGTAATTACTCTATCACATATTTATAATTTTGTAGATGCTACTAGAAATGCTGATGTCTTTTTCTATGCATAGTAATGAGCAACAACAAGGGCTGTTAATATAAAGCCTGTAATGTTTGTATTCATATGTAAATAGGTTATGTAAACGTTTTAGACATTTCTCACTAAAACACTGAGTTCTAATCTAAGTGGCTCCATTCCTAAACTAGAAAATCGCACTCTGCATAGAAATTGTTTACTAGTCTGTCAGCAAAGCCGCCAAAGCAGGGAACTGAATTTATAGGGGGATTTTCATCCTCCCATTAGACACAACATCAGAGTAATTGACAAGGTATAAATGCCCAGACAGATATGCAGGTTGTTATTCAGGAATTTGCTTGCATGTGATGTCATACATATTCAGCACATGTGCACCTTCGGCGTTACACATCCACAAGCACAGACACTGTTTTTGAGCACTGAGGAATGCAGTAGTGCCTGATTTAATTAAACTAATTTAGTTAAGCTGATACAAACCCTGGTTAAGTGCGACAGAATCAGTTTAGTTTCTACCTGCTCCTAATTGACTTATGATCAAACTGAGTAAGGTACATTAAAACACCAACGCGTGTCTCCAAGCAAGAGTAAATTACACAAATTTAAACCCACAACTTCAGTTAATTCCAAGTGATGCTAGGGATGGAAGAGAAAAGACAAAAAAAAAAAGGGAAGTAGAATACAACACTCCAGGACAACCACAGGATGGTTTTCACCATAGGATGTCACCATTTTTCTCCCCTCTCCTTCTCCTCAAGCTGCAGTCTGCATTTGTCCCAGCTGGTGCGTGGGGAGCTTGGAGGAGCAGTCCTTGGGGCTTCCACAGGCCATTTGTCACTCAGCTGGAGCATGGGTACACCACCACAGCACCGTCCTTTAGAGGACCTGCTGTGCCTAGCAAAGCAAACCCTTGGGCCTCTCTCCTCTTTGAGCACCCTAATACTAACTTGCATTAACTTCAGCGATACCTGCTCTCAATTTCATAATGCAGAGGGAAATCGCATCTTGAGCCTGTTTCCTTGGTGTCTCTAACAAACCATATCCAGCCTCATCCTTTTCTCTTCTTTATTGCATATATTTGCAAAGATGATTTAATGCCAGTAAAGGCTTTGGAAAGACAGGTCAGAGACTCCCAGGGCTCCAGTACAGCACATGAGTAACTCCAATTTGTAGAGGAGACAATAGATGTCTTCTCTTCATCAGCAAAAATAAAGTGGAAATGACAACAAGGATGCAAACATCCTGCTGTTGCTGCAGCAATTCTCAGCATCTTCTACCATCTAGGGATAGTATTTTCAAGATCAGTTTAGTCCTTTGCTTTTGATGAGGCTGTCAAACACTGCCAGGGGCAGCTACTGGTATTATGACCTTGCTCTCTTCTGCCTTCCCTGCTCCTCCTTCATCCCCACGTTCCCTTTGTTCCACTTTGAAGCACTCTTACACTGCCCAGGGAATGGTATCAACAATGCACTAGCCAAAGTATATTTACATCTCGTGCAATCACAGCTTTGCTCATCCTGCCCTCTTAACTACTGCCTTCAAGCAAGGCAAAGTAACATCAGTCATGCCAGGAAACAACAGGGAGAGAAAAGCTCGACATCCATATCCAAGCACTTGAATTATTGTCATTTCCCTGGCGAGCCACAGTGATGTGGGATGACCTGTGACAAACAAGGCAGTTTCCAGTGGAAATTGGGGGCAGGGGAAGGCAGATAGCTCTACAGGAAAAGCATAATAATTTCTGCAGGCCACAAGCATAAACTCTATTCCGCCCCTGCCAAGAACAGCTACTCACATGAGTAAAATTAAGAGCACCACAGACTAGGTGAGTAAATCCATGCCCTCTTTGTTTCCAAGGACAGAATTTCATCCTGGTAAGGCTCTGTTTGTACAGTGTACAATAGCAATATTGATTTCAGCAGCTATTGCAGTCCCCCAGTGCAGGAACACTGAAGTGAATCAAACCCCCTGTGGTTTTGCCCCTGTGATCACCTTTGTGCTAAGGGGTATTGGGATGCCCAGTGCTAAGAAACTGGGTCATGGGCTGCTTTAGATTTTTATCCCCATTCCTCTTGGATGTGAACAAATGGTGAGCACTTTCTAGTAATGATGTAAGTGCTAAAACATGGTTACACCTAACAAAAACATGGGAGCAAAAGACATTTTCCTGCTCACCTGGAACTTGTTGCATCAAGTGAAATTTGCAGACAAACAAGAGGAAAATGAAAGCTCTTTGTCCCTGTTGGGGAACCTTCATCTGTAAATTTTAGGAAGTAAAAACTGGGCCACCTGGCACATTTGCTCAGCAGCACTGGTGGTCTGACATCACTCTGTCACTTAAATATAGCTGTACACTGATCAAATCTGGTCAGGTTTCTCATTACATAACCTGTTCCAATAAGGACAATTATTTTCACTAAATCAGTCCAGTGATCCCACTGGGGGACCAAACTTCCCCTTTGGTTTTAAAACACCATCCCTGACCTGATGAGTTTGCTGTCTAGCTGGCAGACTCTGCAATAGACTTGATGCTCAAAATGATGCTCTGAAATCAGGGAAGCATCCAGGAACTCTGTGCCATCTGAGAGTGAGAACCTTGTCTGAAGGAGTCAGGCTCTGTCCAAGGTCTGCACAGGGAACAAAGCCAGAAAATCACTTTAACTGTCTCTGTTAGAAGTACCACAAATGATGATGAATCTGGTTTAGTATTTGTGTTTTTAATAAAAACAATTCTTGCTCCATCAAAACCTCTTTTCGGCATAGTCATTATCAAACTAAACCTATGCAACAACCTCATGAAGTAAACGAGGCTTGTAAGAGAGGGCTTGTTGCTGTCAGAGCTTTCTTCATCTTTTCTTTAAAGACAGTTACCCAGGAAAAAATAAATCATTTACTGACAGGTCTGTGCTGAAATTAGGAGCCCTATTGGTATGGCACAACTCCTTCCTATGGCTGTTAACCAGCTGCACTGGGAAAACATTTAATGCAGAGCAGCCTGCAGATCCCTGTCCACTGGTGTTTTCTAAGGATTCTGCCTCATGTCAGGAAAATCCTGTTCAGACTTAGACTCCTGTGGTGCCAATATATCCTTAAACATCTGCTCCTATGACTATCCCTCTGCATTACTTCACAGCATAATTATAAAGGCACAAAGCTGGAGTATCCCCACCATCCACTCCAAATCCTCTCTCACACTGCCTGCCTCATCCCATATTTCACTCCATTTCAGGCAAATCCTGATTACAGCAACACAAAGGTAATTGGACCACTTTGTTCAGATGCAGCCTGAACAGATTGAGCATTTGTATTCATCAAGGCCTCTGCTTGACTTTTTAATTTTCTTTTTTTTATATTAAACAAGGAACTAGGAAGTTTGTAATTATTTCACCAATTAAAAAAAATACAGAGCACAAGGTACTAAGAAACTCCATTCTCTCCCTTTTACAGATATTGCTGCTACACTTTCTTGCATAAGTGGTTCTCCTCCAATATATGATTAGGTCCCTACTGAGTGATCCTAAATCCACCTGGCTGTGGGTGGAAGAGAAAATGTGAACAAAAACTGAACCAGGAAAAGGTTCCTAATTTCTTGCCATAATTCAGAGGGCTGCAAGGAACATTTGTCTTGTCAACTCATCTGTTTAATCAAAGAACTTTAATCAAACTGCAGATCCAGAAACCAGAGGTTAATGTGGACAAACAATAAGAATAATTAAAGCACTCATTGTCTGTCATCAGCTCCTACGTACACTGGAGGTTTGAGATACTTTTATCTTGCGTATTTAGCGAGGTGGATCCTTAGCAGGACTCAGTAAATAAAGAACCCATGGAACTACTGCTGATCCCTGATGAATGCAGAGCTGTTACCTCCAAAGGCTGAGCTGTTCCAGGCTCCATGTTTCTTCAGACACACATGCATCCACAGGAACAAGCATGGCATTGTTTCTTATCAATGCAGTTAAATACAAAGAGTTGTCACAGCCAAATATTTCTGAGGCACTGTTTTCCCTTGGAAAATGATGAACTGTCGAATCAAAATGCTGTGTGGGAATATGTTGATTCACAACGCCATTTAGGAAAAACTTTCCAGTTTAAAATGTGTTTTATGTGCTCTTATTAAAATTAATTACATAGCTTTGAAAAGCAAAATATTCTGATTCAACAAACATTTCTTTCAGCAGAAAGTCAGTCTTCTGGACAATTTACAAATGTTTGATCTTGTGTTGATTCAGAATTGTTTACACTGTCACTGCAATGGCAGAAATTCCTGTAGCAGTTGAGAGTGTTCTCAGCAAAAGCCAAGTAATATAGCCCTCTTTCACCATCTCCCAGGCTATCTCAAACTGATGCGAGATCACTATATGGCTCCTCAGAATATGTGTCTGCATATTTTTGAGAGCTACTACACAGCCACTGATCCCCACCACCTCACTGGCCAGCCAGAGCCCTTCCTTGGTCTTCAATTCTGGACACTTACAGGATTTCAGAAAACTGGCTGAGTAGATTCATGGGCATTAAAATGCAAAAACAAACAAACACGAGACACTGATTGAACTGCAGCCTAGGAGGAAAAAAGACAAAGACAATCCAAACCTTTTGCAGGCTGCAGACTTATGAAAAGAAAAATATTTCAGGTTGGTCCAGATTCTAAGATCAGTGGTTTGCACACCATTTTCTGAGGCACACCCTGCTCCTGCTGGCTGCTTTTTGAGGGAAGCCCTTGATTAGGACACAGCACTTGAATTCCACAGGGCTGAAGGGAATTAAATATTTGTCTGACAGCGGAGGGGGAAGAAGGAAAAAAAAAATAAAAGTAAGCCAAAGGAGCTCCTTTCTACTCTGCAAAGAACTTGAACTCATACATGCTTACCAGGATGAGGGAGGATAGAGAGGTTCAAGTTTCAGGGCATTGTTTATGGTGTAAGAGAGGCCCCTTGTGAAGGAACCTGCAGGAAAATCTATGAGGAAGGGTAAAACAGAGCTGCTGAGCACGAAATCCTAGATGATGTTACTACAAACAAAATGAAAGTCTAAGCGTTGTTACCCAAGAGGTATTTCCCAAGATGTCAAAGAAGGTTTGGAAAATGGAGAAGTAGCCCCTGGAAAGGAGAGAAAATTATCAAGGCCATTTTTTCTGAAGTGTTAAAAGCAAGAATTGTACCGGCAGAGGATTAAAGTCTACATCTCCCAGAAACTCAGGAGATCTAGAGGGACCAAAAAACCAAATCCATGAGGGGGCCCCTCAGGAATGTTGGAGGGCTGCAGCAGGCACAAGAAAATCTTTACCAATTTGCCCAAAACTGAACTCATAATCAGCAGGACAGACATTTTAGCTTATGCCTGCAAACATGAAAACTATGAATTGGTGGTGAAACCAAAGCGTAAGTATAGACAGACTGCAAACTTTTTAAGAATAAGGGTTACAACTGTTTGGTTACAAAGGTAGCAATTTTACATTTTTCTCTGAAGTTTATCCTTCAGTCATTCTTGTGAAATGGAAATGTGCTGCCAGGACCAATTTATTATCTAACACATTGCAACAGCTACTGCTGTTCATTAGGAGATGCTACAGCAGTGTTTACTCAAACATTCAATAAGAGCAATTTCACTTCCCACCTTAGATTGTTTATTCAGGTACACACTGATATTGATGCTAGCAGGCATCAAGTTAAAAATCACACATTAGAAACATAAGCATCCACCTGTTTTACCCTTGTGTTTTATCACTGCAGATCAGATAAATCAAAGCAGTGATTTTTTCCCCCCTTTCTTCTGCTTTTAAGCATATTCTACTGTATGTTGTTTTTACTTAGGTCAGGAGATGGCTATATAATACATTAGACATTTGCTTTTGCAGACTTGGGAAGGAATTTAATCAGTACATGAATGAGGCTTAAAGAAACAGAAAGCTTCCTAATGCAAATGCAGCTGTGACTGATAAGAAGGACAATGGACAGAAATCCTTGACTTGATTAACTTAGTGACCTAGAAAGAGGGATGTGTCTCATTCCAGCAGGGCAGAACAGAGAAACACTCATTAACTGTTCCTTTTGGCTGAAAGGATCCGCAGCACTCACTTCCGCACCCAAAGGAGCCATTCACCAGAAACTTGGACACACTAGGGAAGCCTTTCTTTTAGTTTCTGGCTGTACAAAGTCGAACAGAGGTACAG
Source organism: Emberiza elegans (assembly GCA_024865655.1). Taxonomy (NCBI): domain Eukaryota; kingdom Metazoa; phylum Chordata; class Aves; order Passeriformes; family Fringillidae; genus Emberiza; species Emberiza elegans. The sequence continues at coordinate 5,891,461 of JALJVW010000068.1, read as the reverse complement.
ACTTCACATAAATAAGTGTCTTTCTCTCTCCCCCTCACCCTCTCTCGCTGCCTGCTTTGGCTTTTCAGATGGTTCAGCTGGTCCTAAACCACATACAGTAAGAAAGATTATTTCAAAAGGACTTGATTCACTTTGATGTGTTGTTTTGTTTTAATGGGATGACTTTTCAAAAGACGTGCAAAAACTCTTAACTATTTCATATCTGCACACGCACTGTGTACATCTGCTTGGTAATTGTACGGGAAAGAGCAGAACTCAGCAAGGCTAATCTTAGTAAGACCTTTAATAATACTCCAGATATATCTTACACCTTTCAAAACCCTGTGGACAGCAGCCAATTAAATCTCTCAACACTGTTCTGGTACAGATGGGTTAAGAGTAGTTACCTCTGTTTTGCAGGTGGAAGGAGAGAAACAACATGACATGCTGCAGAATTTAGAAGCTACAGTCATTTCCTCCTCCAGCTCATGGCTCAAAGTGCAAACCCCAAAACCCCACAGAGCAGCCCAGTTGCGTGAGAAAAAGGGGTCACAGACTGCCCTGGGGGAGTTTAGGCACTGAGAGAGAGAGAGAGAGGACACGAACCCAAAAGCTGCCTCCTGACCCCAAGGACTCCTGCCACAGAGCAACAATGCTGAACAGCACTGACATTTTTCCACAGTAAAGAAATGGAGCACAAAGGTCTCATAAAGAATCAATTAGATACTGCAAGAGAATGCAAAATAAAGGTGGGGGACACACAGAGAATATCAAATGGAAAGGAGAAAGGCAGGAGCATGTTCTCCTAGGGCTGGCTCATGTCCCCACTCCAGCTATCAATGGCCTGATTGGCATGCAGGAGGATGGGAATCCAGAAGTGTAACAGAGCTGGAAAGGAAGCCAGGTCTTCCTTATCTTGCCACAGTGGTCCCATTCCTCCAAATAACAGAGGTTTGGAAAATTAATTAACATGCTGAAAGAAAGTCTGACTGCAAGAGCAGATTTCTAATTAGCTGCTGATAGTGCTGGCAGGCTGCTTCAGAGTCAAGGCTGACTCCACTGGCTGCACACAGGGTATGGGGCATGACTGAGTAAAAAGCAAACAAACCTGGACACACTTACTCCAAGTGATTCATGGATAAGAGGGCAAAAAAGAGCACATTAACACTGGCTGGTGGCGTGGTGGACTTGCATACCACCAGGGATCCAAACAGCGCTTCCTAATTAAAACATGCACGTCTTACTGCCTGTATCAGCTACACATCTTTCCTTCACTCATCTCCAAACAACAATTTAAAAATAGCACGCAGAGTCAGAGAGCTCACCTAAGCCTCAGCCCTGCTCGGATAATATCAGTAAGCAGAGCTCACACTTGGCTAAGGATTGAAAGCAGATGTATTGGGGAAGGCAGTGGCAATGCCAGGACTCTTCAATGGATGGAGCTCTTCCACAATCCTGGACTGGCAGTATGAGAGTTAAATATTTCTGATGATCAAAAGAGCAACAGAGGTCTTCAGGAGTGTCACTGCTGTGTCTGATCCCGGAGAGCCAGCTCAGATTTCCACAGCCACTTGAGCTCCCACTCACCAGGCACTACCAACCTCTCCCCTCCAAATGTTTCTTTCTCTTCTTAATGGAAATCTTCTCTTTTGGGGAGCCCAAATTCAGGGGTGTCCCCTGAAGCCTAAACATGTTTTTCCAACCATGCCTGAATCAGAACAAGATTGGTAGGAGCTGAGGGCACAGCAGGCAGCAGCAAGTGCCAGCCCTGAGCGCAGAGAAGCTGAAGGCCACCTCAGCAGAGCAGAGCGCGGCGCAGCTTGCAGGGCAGGAACATCTCGAGGGCACTACAAGGTGTGCGAGGGAGCGGGGCCAGCTCGGCACAAAGCACACAGAAAAAGCCAAAAAGCCGCGAGTCCTTCCGGCAGGGATAAAGGAACGGGCCAGAAGGGGATCCCCGGCTGCAGGGGGGAAGCGGGAGGTGCCAGCTGCCCCTGCCAGACTCTGGCACACGGTGATTGATGGGGGACATGCGAGATGCACAAAGGAAAGGAACTGCCAGGAGAAGGAAGAACCAGCTAATTTAGCCACAAGAGACTAACACAGCCAAAACTGTGCTAGGGTCAGGAGCCAGACAAAAATTAGGAGCTTTGACTTGACAGGAAGATGCTTGGTAAACAGAAAAGACAACCCAGTTTCTTCACAAAAAGTCCGTGGAAGTGGAGGCTGCTAGGAAGAACAAAAGGAGCATTGTTTTTAGGGAAAAAAAAAATCCAATCCACCACAAGGTGTAAGGAGAAAGGAGGCAATGAAGGAAATCTGATCTAGAAAGGGAACAGGGAGTAGAGTGCCTGACATGAAGCTGGAAGGATGAGTTAGTTAGCGGCAAAAGAAGGAGCCAAGAGAGATTTATGAGTTTGGAACAAATCACTTAATTACAGATGGAACAAATAAAGCTTTCACCCAAAATCTACTTCTTAATGCATCTCCCAGATAGTTTGGTGTGTGCCCTGCTGATAAGGAGATAGTTTAAAATAAAAGCACAAATCTCTGAGTATCTAAAAACAGCAATTTGTGGGTCTTATCCTGCTGGGAAGGCTCATGTGACTACAGCCAGCCACATCCAAGCCATTGGTGTTTAGGAGGCAGGAGAGGCAGGTCAGATCCTGGGAGGAGCAAAGCTCTAATTCCAGGGAAGCAGCTGGCAAGGGCACATGGAAGCAAACACCCAAACACCACTAGAAATAGAAGCTACAAAAAGTAGCCTCTACATAGTCACAGTTAGGGGCACAGGCCAGGCCTGATTAGAGAGGAGGGAAAAAAAAGCCTACAAATATAGCCTAGAACTAAGGGCAGGGAGGGGGAAGCATTAGTGCCCCAAGGAAAATTCAAATTATGTTTAATTTAAAGCAAATGACTGCAAAATTGCAGGAACCTCTCTAATCCCATCACTGACACCTTGTTTTTCAGCCACTTTATCTATTTTTTAAATTTCTTTTCTAGCAGGATGAGAAAAAAGATTTTATTAATTGAATTAATAAAATCCCTTGTTGACTCCAGTCCATTCTGGGTGATAACAAATCCTTTCCAGATGGATTGTAATTTCCATTTAATCTTTTATTCCTCTGCCTACCAGCAACCCACAGGGCACAAGTACTCATTTCTAGGCATCCCTGGCTTGGTGCTATTGCACCAGAGGTAACTCTAACAGCCCTTTAAGTGGCTTTACTCCATTTTGAGACCACATTCAAAGTCAGCTTCCTTTAGTATCCCCATATAAACAGTGAATCGTGCCCCAGCCTTCAGTCCCATTTGTTAAAACCTCTCTTTCCAAAACTTATCCAAAGATGTGAAGAATCTGCTTACATTAAGTCTGATTGAAAAGCTGAAAGCTTAGATTTGGAGAAGCACTGTGTATTGTACTGTGTTGTATTTACCAACACACATCATGCTTTTGGGGATGCTCAGTGTAGTCATGAATGTATGTCTGCATGGCTAAATCACTGACTGTGGCTGCTTTGTCACATGTTTTAGAAGACTGCATTAATATCATGATCAAAACTCACAGGAAGTGAGTGAGAAGTGCCATCCTTATAATAATAATAATTTTTTTTAAAAGGACTGGACAATGAAGAGCAGAAAATCTCATTTTAGTGCAGATCATTAACTAACTTCTTTGTACATCACAGCATTCCCAACCTTCAACTGAGCCATTAACCAGGCTCCAAAATGATGACAGCAGCTCTCTTCCCTCTTTTCCCTCCATCTCCCCCTGCCCCACACAATGAAGATCTCCACGGTCAAAGACTGAGTGAAGGCCCCTCCTAAGCCCAGCATGGATAAGGAAGGTGGAAAGAGCCATACAGACAGCAGCTTTTCTCAGCTGTTTTAAACAATATATCCTTTTATCACCACTAATGCTGTCCTGCATCAACTTGAAAGAACGAACTCCTTCTCTGTTCAATGATAGTTAAGGGATTAAAACAGAATTCCCTCGCTGTAAGCGACAGCCACACACAATACGAATTCCTCAACCTGAAGTAAACCCAAAGAAAACATTTCTTTAAAAAGCAAGGATGGATGGGAGGTGGAGACGCTGAAAATCTCTGTCAAAAAGGAATGTTAAAGCCATTCAGCTGTTGAAAACAAAGGAATAACAGTTTATTCCTCAATAAATAAGGAATTCCTTAATTTACAGGAAAGAACATGCATTTAAACTTAAGCCTATTTTTCCAGGAGCTGTGAAGGGTCTTGGGAGTGCTAATGGCACAGCCTAGAGAGATGACCCCACGTAAGTGCAAGGGCTTGCTCAGGCTGCCCATTGTGGGCTCCCCAGTACCCTCAAAGGGGAATATTCAGCGAAATAACAGTGAGGGGGCTCTCAAAGGCTGGTGCAAATAGCTAGGAGAGAGGCATGTCTTGACCTTCCATTTAGCACAAGCTGGCACTTTATCAGTACCTTGTGCAGCTGGGTCAGTACGTCTCAGGGGGCTGCAGAATGGAAAGGAACGTCCTGAACCACAAGCCCACATTAAGGCACACTGCATTAGGTCTAAGTTTCAATGCAAAAAGAGAAAAAAATTTCTGTTCAGACAAGTCAGAAAAGAAGCCATCTCTTTCCACTTGGCATAACTATTCCAAAACAACTCCAGTTCCAATTTGCCTGTGCTTAACTGCTGTGTGCACATAAAAGTAACAGCAGCACTGAAAGCCACAACGAACTGCTAGGTTAAATGATTTTTGACTCCTCTCTTTAGTGGTCACCCAACCCTGCAGTGAGCCAATTAAAATGTGTTTATCTTAAGGACTAATAAAGAATAGCCTTGATAAAATAAATCAGGTTTATATTCCCTAATTGTTTTTTGTCTTTCTTCAGATGGCTTACCTGTGCTTATTAAAATACCATTCCTGAGTACCTACAGGTAGACACCTAATGATTTTAACAGGAAAAATACTTCAACCACTATTGTTCAAATGTTGACCGCATCTGTACAAAATCACATTTCTAATGATAGAATTTAATTTTACTGAGTAATGTGTACAGGGATATGCTAACACTAAGTTCCTAGTTTCAAGACTGTAACTTCACTTATCATACAGGCATATGTATATAAATGCAGACATCTTTTTCAAAATAACACTTAAAAATACACACACATAAAACCACGTAAAAAACACACAAACACACAGGTGAAACTGCACAGTACAGGCACAAAGGATCCCGTAATTTACACAAATGATGGGTTTAAGGTGCAGGCAATGGGGCAACTCCCTTTGACAGAGCATCCAGCTGATTTTCTGAGCTGGAAAGAAATGAGCAGACAGTCATGGACATGAAGCTGGAAGCTCCCTACACTCTCATTGAAACACTGCTTCAAAGATGTCTTGGACAGAGATACCTTAGTATTCAAGGCAAGGAAATTGTCAATGCTACACACACTGGCATTTGTCTTCTTTTTTATTCAACCACAAAAATAGCTCTTTGGTTAAAAAGTGAAAACAAAATTCAATACACCATCCACATATAAAAAAGTTCTTAAAAGAAACAACAGCTATATTAAGTTAAATTGGAATCAAACACAATACTAGAACATTTCTGATGCTAGGCATCTGAAGAGAGTGCATCCCAACCAAACCTAGCATAGATTTCTTAACTGTGGAAAAAAAGTCAGCTAAAAAAACTTGGACACACCCCTCATACTGTACGTTCTTTGCAAAGTAGCTCCCAACTCCCTCTCCTCTTTTGGCTGTCAAAATGAAGAACTGGGAAGCATTTACCCAAAGACTGGCAGAATCTGTCAAAGATTTAGTGGTGTAATTGATAGGAAATATAGTGTGTTTAGACAGCAGTGACTGACATCAGCCTCTACAACACAGCATGCCAAAATTCTTATGCCATTACAAAATATGTCCAAAAAAAAAAAAGAGTCCAAGTTCTGGCAGCTTATAATGGCAGCTTGCTTGGATACGACCAAAAGTAGCTTCATCCAAAAGATACAGAACATGGATCTACTCTGTGACATATTAAAAATGAGTGTGTGGCCAGTATTATGTGAAAGACAGTGAAACTGAGACTGGTAAACAGTGGAGCTATACTGGGACAGTGGCATCACTGTCACAAAAGGAAGTGGAGAATATCAAGTTCTTCAGATGGAAAAAACCCTGAGGAGCTGGATTTAATAACAGTATAACTACCTACAAAGCTTTCCAACTCCAGTGAATGCCAGATCATTAGTATTCTTGACTCAGACTGATAGTGAAGAGAAAACTGGAAGCTGTGAGCAGAGCAACAAGAAATAGGATGAGATCAGGCTCAAACCACAAGGTGAATTTCAATATGCAGTCCTCACCCAATGGGAGTTTAGTCAAGAAACACAAAATACAACTGAAATATTTAATAAAGTATAGCACTTCACAAAGGCATCTGCACACTGCTGTCTTGCACAATATATTGACAATTGGAATCACTCAAAATCTGGTTACCAAGTCTCCTGACAAGCCCTCAGTGTTCAGCAGCTCAAACTTACTAGATAAAGCAGTTTTCTAACAAATATGAATTAATATCATCATCAAATGGTTGGAAGGCTTCAAAATAAAGACTGTATTCACTAACACTGGTATGTGCAATGTATCTAATGTAGTATCAAAAAATGCTTACAATTTAACTGTCTAAAAATTTTTAGATTTAACTTCCTTCAAGACTAATTTCCTGTGATATATAGACAGGTCTAGCATGAATGTTCAGGTTTTGTATGCAAAGCTATGTTGCATTTTTGCTGTTTTTTGCTGTATGATTTGTTCAAGATGTCTCTAGGCAGACAAAAGGTTTACAACGCCGAGCTCCCCAGAAGGCATCTGAGAATATCTATTGGGAGACAGGTTTTCAAAGATCAAAGAAAAGAAACTTCCTATCCCACAACCCAAAAATATTAATGTTCAACTGAATTATCCCACTGGTTTTGGCTGGCATACTTAAAAAGTGCAGTGGTTACCAAATTTCTCTCTGCCTCTGTCAAGTTGTCACCCAGAAATTCAGTAATGCCAATGCAAGTTTGTAATAGCAATGATATAATAAACTTTAATGGTGTAAAGGATGCATGCAAATTCAGGCAAACTCCTTTACTACATTTCTTGAGCAACTGTTTGATGTAACTTTTCAACAGGCTGAAAGAGGTGGGGCTGTTCATCTTGGAGAAGGCTCCAGGGAAACCACCCAGCAACCTTCCAGTACCCAAAGGGGGCCGCAAGAGACCTGAAGAGGGACTTTTTACAGTGGCATGTAGAGAAAGGAAACAGAGAATTGCTTTAGGATGAAGATTATTAGATTTCAATTAGATGTCAGGAAAACATTCTTTAGTGTGAAATTGCTGAGGCACTGGCACAGTTTGCTCAGAGAAGTTGTCGATACTCCATGCCTGGATGAGTTTTATACATAAGAGCATACACCTACTAAGATTAGTACTATGATGATAAAGAAACTCAAATTAGTTATCAGTGAAAATTAGAACTTGTTTTTTTCCAATATCTGTCATACCTTAAGCAGGATTTTACAAAAAATAACCCCACCTCTGCATTGCAAAATGCAGTGAAAAAATCTTATTGTAAAAATCAAAAAGGTCAAATACTAAACGCTTTCATCAACTAGAGATTAAAGAGAAGAAAATGGCCAGTTTGATAAAGGTGGAAACAAAATCAACAACTGGAAGCTTGAGAAAGCTCCTCCAGGGTTCCTCTCCTCTCTGCAAAACCAGGATATCATTAAAGCTGGTACAGACCAGCTGCCCTCACAGAAGCAAATGATGGCCCTGATCCTGCAAATAGCTTGCGAGTGCTTCCAGGACTAGAGTGGATGAATTGAAATAACTTACTTTTTTTCTGGCTTGTGACTGCAGGATCATCTATATTCTGCACAGAAGACAATCCATTGCAGGCAGGCAAACAAATGAGATACTCTTGGGCTTTGCAAGCTGAGGCTGTTATTTATCAGTAACAACTGCAGTAATTATGCTGCAAATGGCCACCTGTTTAAATTGCTCAGGTATTTGTGTTCCAGGCAGACTGCTGGGAAATCTGGGCACACGGAGTTTTAAGGAAGGAAGTCCATAGTTCAATAATTGAGTTTGATCTTATTAAATAGAGAGAAATCCTTGGGAAGAAAACACAAACACATGCAGATTGAGGGGGAACCAAGCATATGAACTGCTTACAACAAGTGGCACATCCTATGTGCTCCTCCGTGAAGCAACAACTTGACTAAGTGGTTAAACTGCTGATCTTCCTTCTGCCTCCCATCCCTGTTTGCTCCCCTCTGTGCCCAGCACATCTGCCTTAACTCAGAGCTGCTCCTTGCTGGGTTCTGGCTCCCTGGCCTAAATTTAAGTTATACCATTTTGTTCCACATTTCCTTGTCGCAATGCATTCAGGATTTACCGTCCCACTACTGCTCCCTAAAAGACACTGTCAGATTTTGTGCAGAAGAAATCTGCACACAAGTTATTTAGACCACGTCTCAGATATGCCCTGAGAGCAGCCTTTTGGGAAGGGATTCTAGGACAAACTTCTGGGAAGTGATTTAAAAGGATTTCAATGCATGCTTGTTGAGTAGCTACTTCAGAAATTTCAACAAAAGCCACTGGATACAGAAATCAAGTTAGTAACTTATGGTACAGGATGCATTTACTATCTTAGCAGTGCACACATTCCTCCAAGGGGTGAAGCAGGGGGATTCCCAGCACACTGACAGGTGATAATGGAAACATGTTGCATTTTCCCTTGGGTTCGAGGGCTGGTGGATTTTTCAGGATCGGTGTATCTTGATGATTATACTTGGTATGTTGTCATCAAAATACTGTGGAGATTTCAAAGGCTTCCTGCGCTAGTCCATTTGACAGTGTTGGCAGTCTGCAAAGTTGTGGTCCTTAAATGAACTACATTACATTTACCACATAGCTCAGGGAAATAGGAAAACAAACTGATTCATAAAAAGAGGGGCATTAAGAGTTTTTTGCTCAAATGGCAGCCTGATAGGATATCAGTTGAGAATGGAGCCTTAAATAATTAGTTGAGAATTCCAAATAAGATGTGATGAGTTCCTTACTGTATTTACAACTTCCATTTACTTAAGGCAATGCTGTGATGTGCCCCAAGACATGGAATATGGATATGGAAGTGGTAAGCCTTGGCTCTTAGTATTACTAGTTAGTTTTCTTAGACAAAAGCTTCAGGGCAAACTACTTTCCACTGCTGGTACCCACACTTTACTCAAGGGGTTAGTGATCACGTATTTGTTGCCAACTCTCTGTCAATTTACTTTCCAACTAATTTAATACATCTTGACTCTGAGGTGTTTTTTATTTTCTCCCCTGCTGATATCACAATGTCAGAGATCAAAAGCTCACTCCCATCTTCCAGCTTGTGCTACATTCAAGTAAATTACCAGATATATTACAGAAAATTTGCAGCACTCATCCAGACACTGTCACAAGCAACCCAACAAAGCTCTGAACACTTTGCAGAGTCGGGGGCACTGAGAAGCCAGGGCTGGAAAGCCAAGCTAACGAACCATGAAAATGTGTCTCCTGTACCTAGCAGGCACTTACAGATGTGTGGGCTGGAAAGAAAAGCCAAAATCCTATGGGGTAAGGGGGAGGAGGGCTGGGGGATGGAGGGCGGTGTTAAGGGAATAAAAGGGAAAAAAAGATACAGAGGTTTTCTTTTAGCTTGGTTTAATAAAGCTAGTAAAGAGATTTGTAAAGCTTTGGCAGGTCTACATGGTTTTTAACCTGTTCTTGCCCACACGTGTGAAGAAGGCCTTTCAGAATGCTCAAAAGAAAATAATGAGCAAATGTCTAGTAAAGACTAGGTCAAGCATTTCTGGCTCACCTCTCTAACCCTTTCAGCACAAGCTAATCCTCCTTTGGCACTGAAATAAAGAAATACAAACAGAAATCCCTTCTGCGTTGGCTGCCTGCCTAAACTATAGTGTCTGTAAACTTTCATTGAAAACCCTGTTGGAGTGAAAATTAATTCACTGAAGACAATTCATTGCTCCAACAAGTGACTCTCTCATAGCAAGACATACCTGACAGCTCAGCTTGATGACCTACGTCAGAGGAAAAGACACATGTATATACAACACATGGAAACACACACAGAAAATGGGGCATGCTGGGGTCCTGACTTGAAGTTTGCAAGAATACATCAAAGTATAAGACCCATGATCAGGGTGATATTGTCCAGGGAAAACATTACAGGAGAGAATTTATTTCAATTCCATCTTAAGTGCTCTCTAGTACACACCAAAACCACCCCCTCCAGCATTCTAGCACAATTATGTCCATGCTTCTGGGTAATTAGCTCTGATATCTTAAAAACAGTGAGAGAAATTAGTTGTGTGAAGGAATTAAAAGCCAGCACCGTGGACTGGATCAGATCCCAGGATATTCTGAAGAGAGCACCACTGCAACTTAAACAACAGTTAGCAAAAAATACCTAAAAACTGACACAAAGAAACATTAGTACAGAAGGTACATGCTGCCTGCTATGACCATCAGAAAACAAAACAGGGTGAAAGCACTAACTGAAAAAAGTATCAATATCTGTTTATTTTAATTTAAAACATTACAGAAATGAAAAGGTTGCTAGTTTAAATTGCTGTCACATTAAGTCATCTGGAAGACTATTCAAGATACCTAGGGCTTCCCTGTCCCCCAGCTTAAATGCAATTGGTATCTCAAAATAATTTCAGAAATACTTCTGAATAACCAAAACTCACTACCAAGAAGAAAATCAAATGCTCCAAAATCACCATGGCAAACCCAAATGGACTAAAGCAAAAAATTCCAGCTGGCAAACCACCAAAGGTAATTTCTGACCATTTCCCAATAATTTCCATGCCTTACATCTTCAAGCTATTCAACTGTACTACCTATGAGATGAAATACCTGGATGGGTGGAAAGTGATTAGTGTCACAGGAGTTCCTCTTTAGGGGCTGAAATACCCAGTGCACTTAAGAGAGGAAAAAAAAAAGTAAAGAGTAGGACAAAAATAGAGTCAATCATACAGGGTGATGGATAATTTATTACAAGGACTTTCTCCTGCTTTTCTGGGAGGACTGCAATGTCAAGCACCCAGGATGAGAGAGACAACTCAAGGGACAGATCTTGACTGTTACTGGGATTACAAAGATAACAGCTTCCACAGAGTGAAAATCTGTCAGGTTACAGTAGGCAACAAAGGGATAACCAAAGGTATTTGAATTAGACGATGAAAAACTTGTTTTTCTTTCTATACTTCTTACTTTTCCCCCTCTTTTGCTACCATAACTGTTGACATCAGTTACCATCTCACCCTCTGTGCACTACAGAGATAATACAGCAGGCAGACCCGCCAGCTGCACTGAAACTGAAATGGTGACCAGCAGACTGCTTCCCATTAAGTTTATATGCTTTTTCGCCCCAGCCCTCCTCCCAATAAACAGTAATTTCATGCATATTGCTTTTGTAAATCTGAAATATCCAGTGCCAGGTTATAAATAGTGACTGTTGTGTTTCCTGTGCCAAACTTTCCAAAGGGCTCAGCTCCTGTCCAGAGATGTTAGGTGAACCAACCCATCTTTAAAGGGTCTCTGGCAAAATCAAGTCTCACTGCTATTCCCCAAAAAAACTACTTTTGAAAATTACATGCCACCTTCTCTTCAGTTGTCAAAACACAACTCAAATCAATGCTACCATTCTTCATCCAGAGTCAAGGTTGTACAAACTGTAATTGTCAAATCCCTCAAAACACTAAAGAGTCACATGTTTTGTCACTATAAGCACACAGCAAAAAAAGGTTGGGATTAGTTGGATTATTCATCTATCAGCCTCATTAAGAAAAAGCAATATCAAAAAAGCCTTAGAGACACTTTCTGAACACACAGTAAAATTATGTGTGGGTCCATTCCACAGCTAACTGCATCCTTAACTGCTCCTGTGTTTTCCTAAATCTGCTGAACCCATTTTTGAGTCTCCATAAACAGGGGACTAATACCAGGTGTATCATGCAATAGATAAAAGCTAGAATTAATCTTTAAAGCATTAACAAAATATGGTAAGTAGTAGTGGTGAAAGCAGCCTGACCAGAAAGAGCCAGAAAACTCAGGCTACAAAATCCACCTGAGATTCTGCCCTCTGTAAAGCAGGAGGTTATTTGAACTCGTGTTGATGCAGCCTGACCAGTTTTAATTGCCTGTTTTCTTTCATCTACCAACTCCCTTGATATTCCTTATTCTTTTAAATCCATACACAGTCCTTCTACATCTCCCAGGTCAGGTATTTCAAAGCCTCCTCCCCGAGCAGTTTACCACATGCCAGAGCTGAGGCCGTGTGTTTCGGCAGTGAACACTGATGCAATGAGAAAGGTTATTTTACCCACGGCTCCTTGAGCATGTGAGGGAGCCTTCTTTTACTGGGAATGCTCTGTTGTCACCTTGGCTGCAATCCTCCATTAACGTGACACGGGAGACAGTGATAAGCTACAGCTCCCACTTCTCTTCAGCTTTTCTTCAGAGAATTAGGAGCTCCGCATCTTGATAAAATGACACAGAATATGTTGCTCAAGAATGAAAGCGATTTTCTAGCCTTTGATTGCTGAAAGCATGCTTGATAAATTGAATGGGAAGGCATAAAAAAAAATGGGGAGGTAGCTGAGAACAAGAGATGTTAACAATGAAGCTCTTATGTGAGGAGGATTCAGGTCATCAATTTTCCTTCAGTATGAATCAAATGCTGTTAGCAACATGGAATCGGCTCCACGATAAGACGCGCAGACACGCTTGAGAAATTTAATGCTTTGCCCCTCGTTGCAGAATTTACAGCATTTAATCGACCAAATGGAAAGGCAGAGGCTCTTATCAACTGGAAAGCAGGAGGCGTGACAGGAGAGCAGCCTGGGATAACGAATGCACAGTGAAGTCATAGGGATGCCTGCGAAGCCACTCCAGTATCTCGGCGATGCTGAGGTTCTCAGAGTTAATTAAATTACATCTCCCTCATGGGCACAATCTAATTTGGGATGTGATGGAAGTAAGGGTCAGCCTCCATTTTCTTCCATGCCCCAGAGGACACAGAGTATCACTGAGTTAGATGCCTGATGATCCACATCAAGGTTTGCATCCTTATTATTGAGCGCTTCTGCCTTCACCCACAAGATTTGCTCCTCTTCTTACTCAGATCACCTCTCCAAGCTCCTTTCTAAAATACTTTCCTAGAAATCTCTCTCAGCCATCCTGTGGCCTTCCATCCTTGCTATCCCCCAGTTTTATAGTGAGCAAACCTGTCTGCCTCCAAGCTTTGCCTGCTACATGCCTTGGCTCTCCCCTTGCTCTCTAAATTCAGTTTGCTAGTACACAACACATAGCAGGTGGCACCTGCAGCAATTCCCTCACCTCCAAAAACCCCAAAACAACAAAACCAGACCACACATCACTGCACAAGACAATCCAGTTGTTCATCAGGCCTTCATGCACCTTTCTTCTCCCTCAAAGGTGCTTACAGTATCTTTTTTGAATCAAAATTTCTCTAAGAGGCAAAAGTACTTGTCAGACCAAAGAGCTATGCAACACACATGAAAGCCTTGATGCACAGAAAAATCACAACAATTAATTAAAATTAAGACTCTGCTAATATAGACACTGTCATTCTTCCCCATTACCTTCTAAATGTTGGTAAAAAGGACATGTTGTGAACTTCACAGATTATCCAATATGTTTCTTTGGCATCTATTGATGTAACCATGCATTTTAATACACAAGATTGTCACAAACATCCAATTTTCTAGTATTACTTCGGAAATAGAATTTTATTTACTGTTCACAAGTAACCTCTCCCATATAAATTAATCCTAAAATAAATCTATAGCACCCATTTCCACATCGAGCAGCATCTAAGCAGAAAATAGAGCAGAAAAAGAAGCTATTGGCAGTAATAGTTTCAAACAGCTATCCAGGGGACTTCTCCGTACTCACAACAGTGATTCAGCACACAAAAGGCATCTTCAGTAATCTGAAAGAAACCTGCTAGTACTTTTTTTTAAATTATGTTCATTGAGTCACAGTGTCTTTTGGCTTCTGGAGAGCCAGGAGGCAAATTTATTCCTCTACTATCTATGGTGTCAGTCCTCCCAACCCATTCTTCCCAGAATTTCTGCACTGACAAGCATTTCATTCTTTCTATTGATCCAAAGCACACATTAAAATGGCTTGCAGAGGAGGAATTGCCCTGTCCTTACTTTATTCAATACTTGCCATATTATAAGGGCAAAAGCCTTGTGTGTGGAAATGATAGAGGAAAGGGACAACTTCACACACAGTGCAGCAGATTGCTGTCACTCCCAGCTTTCCTGTCCAGTCTGGGCTCAGTAACCCTCCTTCCACGAGGATGCCCAAACTCTCCTGCTGCCTTGATGAAGCCACTGGGCCCAGCCAAGGATCTCCAGTGCAAGGGGGAGGATCTCCCTTGCCTCGTGCAAATTGTGAGCAGCTGCTGTCAGTGCCACTGATTGTGATCACTTCGTACAAAGTCATCATCTTTGGCATGGGAAGGGATGCATGACTCTCCCAAATGAACTCACTGACTTGTGGAAAAAGGGCACTGGGGGAAAAATCTCTGGAAACAGTCTCTCCCATTTCAAGATCAGAAACCCAGTCTTCCCTTGAGCCCTGTGGGAATTGCCCACAGGGCTGTGATCTCAAGGTGGCATTTATCTCCTGACAAGCTGAAAGAACAGTTTTCATCAAAGAATAATGTAATCAGGAAAACAATGATTAAAGAATAATTCTCACACTGTATTTGCACGTCAATCAACCCTCCAAAGCAAGGTATAGATCCAGACACACAAAGAGGTAATCAACTTTTTAATCATAGGAAGGACTTTTTGAATGGCATTGCTTCTTGTTTCAGAAAACAGAATCTACTGCACTCCTCAACTGAGACAAAATTTGTTTTCTTCAGTTTTTTTTTTTTTTCTGAGAAAGCACACAAGAAAAATTGTAGCAACATAAGAAATGCCAGAGGCTTTGGCCATACAACTCTGCTCCTGCTGCCCTGCTGAAATTCTCATTTGTTCAGTCACCCAGTGCAGGCAACTGAGGTACACAAGTACATAACAATGAATTACCCTTTCTGCAACTTAATTCTTGACCTGGGTAGGTCTCTAGTTTTCATTTTAGGGCAACAAAGAAGAATTATTCAATGACCCACACCTTGCATGTTTCTGGGTGGAACTGGGATGAGGAGGGAGGGTGTGAGAAGCTGTCCTCCCTACTCTGTTGAATTTGCAAATGGCATGTTTGCAGGGGAGAGGCAACCAGAGATTTTGGCCATGCCACCCACTGTCCCTCAGAACTGCTGCCTGTGTGCCTCCCAAACCTCAAGCTAGCTCCACTTCACCATGCAAGAGAGCAATTTTGGGAGTCTATACAAAAAACAGAAAAGAAAGAGGCTCAATTTTGAGTTCTCCTTAAGTGCCACGAAACACCTGTGAGCAAACTGCACACTGTATGATTTTCAAGACCAAAGTGACAAATTCCAGACCATATTACTGGGGGTGTCACAGAGGCAATTAAGCAACCACCCAGAGATACAGATTATCAGAGAGTCCTGCTGTCAGCAGCAATCAAAGGCATCAAATACATCTGCAACAAACAGGAGCAGCAGAAGCAGAAAGATCAGTGACATCAATTGATTCCAAACACCCTACAGGAAAAGCAAATGCCATGGACAGGCAGGAGGAGATCTCTTTCTACACATAACAGATATATAAACCTTAAAAACCCCAGGTGGTGCTCACACTGAGAAAAGCAAATGCACAGAGCTGGCAAGGCTGCTGGTTAGGAGAAAATAAACCTCTGCTACTTTCCCCAAGGGTGCTCAAAAGCTCTAAGACAGTATCAGGATGCCAAAAAACCCAAAAAAAAAAAAAAACCACCACCCCCCCAAAAAAAAACCAAACCAAACCAAAAAAAACCAAAAAACATGCATAATTTTATATATGATGAAACAGGACAGAAGCAATCAGAGGAGAGGAGACAAGAATTTCCTCTGAAGGCAAGTTTTACTATCACTGCCTGCTGCAAGATTACTGAGTCCTAAGCACTCCTTCAGCCTAATCTCCATAAAATAAGTATGGCCTACTGAACACTCAATTTTGAAAAAAAAAAGGTCTTGACAAAAATTAAAATTTATAGTAATAACATATATTTGCATATGGCGTAAATGGAAAAGTCATGAGGAAATAGCAAATGCAAACCTATGTGACCTGGTCTAACAAATCCAGAAGAAATAATTCCTCCCATCCCTCTATAAATCCTTGGTCAGCAGTGCTGCTGGACACATCAATAAGGCATTATACCATCCTAACCAGAGGATCAGTTCTACCCCAGCCCACCATATGAAGCTTTTCTGTATGGGAAACAGCCTTTTCCCCCTACCCTTACATCCACAGACACTCACATCCCCAGATATAACACAATTAAGTTCTTCTTTGTAGATGTTCCAACTTCACAGCTGAAGTTCCTACAGCTTAGAGTAGAAAGCCTTCCCACACCTACAGCTTCAGCCTTCTTACAGGTATGAGTAATAAAACTCAATCTGAGAAACAGCCATTCAGGATAAATTCTCTCTTGGAAAAGATGAAAAATTCATTCTCTCCCCAGAGCAAGCTGAAGCAGTCAGGAGCATTCATGTCTTTTTGCTATCAACTCAATTAAGCACGCAGTAAGGATTGCAGGGTAAAATGTAGCATGTATTTGCATGCATGTAAAATGCAGACTCAAAGAATCTTAAAATGCCCTTATAAATACAGTAAAAATAGACCAATAAAATATTTTGTAATGACTATTTATGTTTGTATAACAACTCATTATTTCAATTCTCCGCATCAGGGATTTCTTGTTTCTTTCCTTTACCCCTTAAATAAATCTAAATAAATTATACATTTAAAAACAGGCTATGCATCTATAACAACAGAAACTAATTTCATTTAACATCCAGCTGTCAAAGCCACCCTTCTGTCACTCTTTATTCAAGTCTGTTCTACATAATTCATGTCATCTTAATTATTTCCTTCTCTTTCTGGGTAGGATGGCACTTAAGGACGAGCCACTTCCAGCACAGTCATTTCCTTTGGAGATGATACGACTGCATGCCATGATCACTCACAAAAAAAACCTGCACTGATATTTTAAGGTCTCCAGGTGGGGAATGATGTATGTGCAGATGCTATCATGATGGGACCTCACCTAATCCACATATTACAGCAATAAAAATAGCAGTATATATACATAATACCGAATTTTAACACAGACATACCATGCTATTAATAGCCTCCCTTTTTTTCCTTTAACTCCTGTATGAACAGATGTTGACAGAGTTCATGGGAAGCAGAAGACAGAAAAAGAGAGCATTAGCTCAAGCCAGACTGGTATCTTTTTGCTTTTTCTTTTTTTAAATTAAATCCCCAAAATTAAAAATTATTAAGTCTCAGCCAAGGCCTGTGCTTTCCTCCACCACTCTGTGCCAATAGTCAATTAGCAGGATTTACAAACAGACCTTTAATCACAAGTACACTAAAATATGTCTAAAGCAGTACAGGCATCACTCTAGAAATATCCTATCCCATTTGCACAGGATAAATAATTAAATTGTTTTCAGCAGTTTAATCTGTTAATGCCTGAGAGGCCTTAATTTTGGCTACTAAATTTCAAGAAGCTACTTTTGTCAATTCAATATAGTTAATAGCCATAAATCAACTTCCTCACTCTACATGACTAATGAATTTACTACATGATGGAGAAAGCCAATTCTTTGAATTAAGGTTTCACTGAATAATGCTCCTCATCCTCCCTACAGCCCAGCACATTTCTCTGCCCTCTCTGTGGCCTCCTGAAAGCTGCAGCAGGGGACTTGCAAAAGTGATAGCCTGGATCCTGCTAACATTTGCTTGCAGAGATGACCACCGTGATTCAGGAAATGTTCTCAGGTGAACTGAACTACTAAATCTCAACAGCGCTTTGCATTACCCCAGACCCTCCAGAATCAGGTTCTCCATGCTCCAAAAACACTGTTAGAAACATCACTGATCACACCCAGGCTCCAAACAAACCTGGGGTTGCTTCCAGCACACGCAGCCCTGTACCCTGCTCTGCTGCTCACGTTGCCTTGCACACCATCTCAGGTTACTCAGAGCCTCAGCAAAGCATGATCATTTGCCCAAAGCTGAGCTGAAATGGCAGCAAAAGTCTCCACACTCAGGGCTGTTGCCATCTCAGAGCACAGCTCAAGGCCAGGAATACAAACACAGATTGATC
The DNA here is from genome assembly GCA_024865655.1 of Emberiza elegans. Taxonomy (NCBI): domain Eukaryota; kingdom Metazoa; phylum Chordata; class Aves; order Passeriformes; family Fringillidae; genus Emberiza; species Emberiza elegans. Next base: position 5,873,135 of record JALJVW010000068.1, on the reverse strand, counting down.
TGCTAGCACTGGCAGAGCCACATGCTCAGACCAGCAAAAGCCAGGGGACTCACCTCATTAGGAGCTGGGAAGATTGAAGGGGCTGGACACAGTCACAGAACAAAAGCACTGTCAAACATTAACTTAATTCCGTACCAGCTGACTGTGCAACATCGAAGAAATCCCAGCTATATGATGCTCCCCAGCAAAATACAGATTGCCTCTCCAGCGCCAAAAGAGGATTTTACCTATCCATCTGCTTCCCCACATACTGCTGGCAGCAGGTAACGCTGCCAATAGGAACTGCCCTCCCTGGAGGTTCTGTCCCCACGGGAGGCACCTGCTGGTGCAGCCACACAAAGGCTGTTTGGAACACAGCAGATCCTGAGCACCTCCAAATCGGGGCACTCTGACTTCACTCCAGGTCAGTACGGGACCTACACCTCCACACAGCCTAATAACAATCCCTGAAACCATATTTTTAAAAGGAGACATAAGCATTACTTAGAAATGAACAATAACAGCACAGAGAGAACACAGTGATCACCTGGGAGCAAAAGGATGCTGAGAAGCGCCTAAGAAGAAAGAAAAAGTCCAGCAGACAGTAAAGCCAGGAGAAAATGGAAAATATTAAAGCAAGAGTTACAGCTATCTCTGATGCTGAATAATGAGATGATAATAACATGATAATCAAATGAAAAGCAAGAAGGAAAAATTTAAGCAGCTGGAAGGCAAAAGCTAAATTCTTGGGCATATTCCGAAGCCAGCTCCCTTGGACCCCATTTGCCTACTGTGGTCTTACACACAGTGGGCAGAAGTGGGATATACAGTCACAGTGTGAGTTCATTGAGCAGCAGTCATAAAAGCTTGGAGATGCCAAGCTGGAAGTCATGACACCTGGGTGGGATATTAAGGCAGCAATTTTTCAGCATTATGTGACATAGAAACATGGGCTTAACAGATATCCAGGGCAGCATAACTTTCTTGCTTTCTTTTCAATTTTGAAGAAACCCAAATGACCAACATCTACATCATAATACAATTTGGATTTTCTAGTCTGCTCCAATACCTTTGGGGTCTTTTGGGTGTTACCACCTCCTGGTATCAGCTCTGAAGAGACTGTGCGTTGCTTCTGCTCCCTTCTTGATATCAAATCAGTTCTGTTCCTTGTGCAAGTGCAAGGCAAGAATTGGGCTGTTTTCTCTTCAAAAAAGTCTGTCATTTGCTATTTTTCTATGCACATGTTGCTGTACTTTCTCATATGCACATCCTCCTCTACATATATGCAGTCACTCTAGATGTATATACAAACATGCCAAATGTTGCACATTAAAGAAATACATACACTTAAAACATCATACTGCATCCTGTCTATTTTGCCAATAGCCATCTGGGAGAGGGAAGGAAGCACAGAGAAACACTTCATGTAGTGAAACTAGACTTTGTACACTTCTCCAGAAAGAAAACGCTCTGGCTACTCTTTCTTTTGCAAGTTAACCATTTCTGCAATAGCTTTACCCAGATAAAGACAACCAAGCTATGCCATATTGCAACCAACTCCAGCAGGCCACCACCATTATTTTCAGTGTATTTTTAAATGCCACAGAAGACAGGACAGGCACATTTTCATAACCCTCACAAAAGATATACTCCTGCAAATGTCAGTGTCTCAATTTTTTTTTATTTTCCTGTGTGGTCAATGTGGTTTTCTATGATTTTGCTCTAGTTAAGCCCTCCCATGGACCACCAACAACTGATGATGGCTCCTCTCACAGCACAGGGATTTTAAAATTACCCAGTGCTTACTTCAGGGCCTCATACTCACAGCTAAAGCCCTTCAGCCATTCCTGTAGCCAATGCTAAACACAACTTTAAATTAGCACCACAGGCACTGCAGCTTTGTTTATCTTCTTACTGAGCAACACTGGACTGTGACCAATCTGTCCTACAGATTTCCTCCTTCCTGTAATGCCCCTAATAAAATTTGTGATATTCACAAAGTGGTATGCTTTCACATTCCTCTTTCACAGCTGCATTATTCCTGCTGAAACAGTGGAATGAAATTATGCATGGAAACTCTGCTGAGAGTTTTCCTCTTCATAGAAGAAGAAAAAATGCTCAACGTGCTCAGAATTCAAATCAGAACCAGAAGGGCCCCGATTCCATATACATGTTATCAATATGGTGCACATTTGGAAATCACACAGCATTTGCCAAACTTGAGGGTGTCCCCCTGGGAGGAAGGGGATTAATGTGTAACCTTAGGTTAAACGAGGTTACACAATCAGGACCTCCCCTACCAACCGCGAGGAAAGTAAATTCATGATGGAGATACTCTGCTGCTGAAATGCAAGCAAACACTGGAAGAAACTAACATGATTAAAATACATGAATTAATTATTTTATGCAGAAGAGCCCCAAAACACAGATTTGGCAGGTATACTCTTCAAACTCACTTATTTATTCATTAATTTTAGTGGCCCTGCTGTAGTTTGTGAATTATTCTCCATAATTCAAGCAGACGTGTAAGAGAGTTCCCACATATTTTAATACATATTCTGGAGTCTCAAAATAAATAAAAAAACTGAATTATGTATCCATTTCTATGGGTGCATATTTGTGTACATCTCCAAAGATGACAGCTGAAAAAGGGAATATTGGGTTTTAATCTCTTAATTATGCTATTTTCCCCCTCCCCTCTTAGTGCATTAATTTGGCAGTAAAGGTTTCTGCTCTCAGCAAAGTCTGAGACAACAAAGCCTCTCGGAGCCCTGATTTTTGGCACCACCTCACTCCTACTTTATGCTTGAGGCTACTTCCCCTCTGACTGATTCTTAATTTGAATAAGCTTTCACTGAAGACTGTATCAGAACTGCAGCAAGTTAATCTTATTAAACCATATGAGTTTAAAAACTCATAGCTTGATGTCAGGCAGGCTGTTTCCAAATTGGTATACTTAAGATCCAAATTAGATCATGAGCAAAATATTAAAAGGCACTAGAGCCATTTAAGAGTGAACTTCCATTTTGAAAAGAAATTTCTGGACATTGAGACCTCAGGACTCATGCCAGTTCAGTGGGAGTCAGGCTCCTGGCTGCAATGGGTGCTTTTAAGTGCTTTTAAACCTTTAAAATTTAAACTAGAGAGAAAGGAATAAAGGAATTTATTTCATCTATTGTCAGTACAAGCACAAATACCTTGGTCATTCTGAAGGATACTTTATGTATAGAAGGTTTCTACACCAAACCAAAGCTTCCTGATAAAAAACATCTTCGGGGCACACTGTGTCAGCTGGCATTGAATCTGTAAGCTGATGTAACAAAGTGCCTTTTAAGCACTATACAACAAAACCTCCATCCTCTTTCTCTCCCTTTACTCTATTTTATGGAGTACTTTTGGTTTTTAAGTGTTTACAACTTCAGTATCCCTTCAGCCACCTCTGGGCATAGAAGGCTTCCCTCCCACAATCAATAGACACTGGGGAAGCAGTGATGGTGATGCTTGGCTCACCAACCCACGTGGTTTGCAGCAGAGTAGGTGGTGAGGGAGCTGCCCTTGACTTCCAGTGATTTGGTGAGGTGAACCACTGGGTGCTTTTACCACCTGGCTGCCATCCAGGCCACAAAAATGAGGAGAGACCTCTCCCTCTGAGCAGAGATTTCCTGGAAGGCTTGTACCTCCATGCTGACTTCAGGCAGCTCCTGTCAAATGCACGGCTACACAGGCTCCAAAGTGTTCTCTGGACTGCAGCCCACCACAACAGGCACTACCCTGCATTGTTTGGTGCCTACCTTTAACTCTTTCCATCTAGCTCCAAGTGCAGCTAATCAAACAAAATTGATTTTCCACAGCTCCAGCTAATCCACTGCATTGAAGGTGACCTATATTCTTTGTGCGTGTGCATCATTAAGGGGTTCAGGGTCTTTTTAAGGTGTCTTGGATATTAGATGCCTGTCCTCAGCTCTCAGCAACCTTGCCAATAATTAAATAGGGTGTTGAGGTGTATTTCTGACACTGGCAGGCTTGGGTTTTTTAAAAGATGTCTTCTTTGCTCCCTGAGATATCAATAATGACAATGACTAATCTCATTTGTACATGAAATTTTCCATGACCCATGGGAAAACCAACTTGAGCATACTTCCAGTCCACCAACATCTGTGACAAGGTTGTAGTGCTCCACCATGTGTGACTAAGATCCTGAATGCCTGTAACAAGTACTACCCTTTTTCCAGAACTAGCCTTGCTCCCTCCTGTCACAGACATCTTTTATGAAAAATCCTTTCCTTAGGATTTTTCCTCCTGAGAAGCTGAGAGGCCTCAGGAACAAAATGTAAACAATGGTTATCTGCTGCTGTGGAATGCAACAGGTGCATCTGTGATTGGTCTCATGTAGCTGTTTTTCAATTAATGGGCAATCACAGTCAGTTGGCCTGGACAGAGAATCCGAGACACAAACCTTTGTTGTCATTCTTTCCTATTCTATTCTTATCCAGCCTTCTGATGAAATCCTTTCCTCTATTCTTTTAGCATAGTTTTAATATAATATATAGCATAAAATAATAAATCAAGCCTTCTGAAACACAGAGTCAGATCCTCGTCTCTTCCCTCATCCTAAGACCCCTGTGAGCACCGTCACACCCTCCAACCAAATGGACACTGATATTTTACTTCACATATTTGCCAATATCAAGGACCACACTTTCCTTTTCCATCAGTACTAGCTGGCACCATTGTAATCATTTAAGTGGAACAATCTGTTCCAAGCAACCAAGAGAACTAATAATTTATTAGGAGCAGAGCAGGCCTTTTGGGGAAGGATGCAATTGTATTTGTGTGGGTGTAATACTCGAGTCAAAAGGGACATTCTGTGTAATTCAAAGCCACTTGGGAAAAGGAAGAGCGGAAGGAGGCTTTACAGAGAGAAATGACCTCAAACTCTCAAATTTATCACACATTTTTTTCTTCCTCTTCTGTCCTTTTGGGTTTGCTTAAAAATGAAGTGTATTTAGGGAGAACAACAAGAACCTTCACACACTTGTAACAAAAATCCATACAGCTCCCACAAGAAGAAATATTTGAAAGATCATCACGTTCTCCCTTGGAGAACAGAAAGGTTAGAAGCCATATGACAAATGAATACAAGCTAAGGAACAGAAATGGCAAAGGTAGCCTGGATGCCTCTGTCTCTACAATGAGGAAGGATGGCAAAGAAATTAAGATCTAACATTAATTTTTGACACAGGAAGCTATTATCCTGCTGGACTTAGAGCTCCTTTAAGTCACCACGACCAGAAAAGGTTTGACCATTTATACAGACAGCAAAAATACACAATTAAACTTATGGCTTAAAATCTAAAAAAAGATACTAAAAATCTTGGGCATTGGGGTGAAAGGTCATCTTTAACTATGAGGGATCAAGAACAGAAAAGGCATAGCAGTGGCAGAAATAGTCCCTGCCCACTATGGGATGCCACATCCTGCCCTGAGGGAGGCAGGACAGCAGGCACAGGGGCAAGCCAGTGACTGCATGGGGAAACTCCATTCCCATTCTGGCATCTTTCCTTCTGGCCAGTTAAAAATCTTCCCTCCTTCTCTTGCATTAGTTTTATAGTTCTCTATTGTTGTCTTGCCCATAACTCAGTCTTCCATTTCTCACAGTGTCTCTGTGATAAAGTTTTTCCTTTCCTTGTCACCAGCCCTGCTCTGGGTAAAAGCATGTAATATACTGCCTGCTACCAGCTGCAACTCTCGGTAACAGACTGAATGCTGAGGCCATAATTCAGTCTGGAGACTCCACTACTGCCCATAAACCACTCCCTGTCTCCCAGTTTACGATGTCAGCAGGACTCAAGCTGAATTAAGGCTTCTACTCAATATAACTGACACCAATGTATTATCTTATACATAATGCATAGAAGATGGCTCTAATCAAATTCCATATCCTGCCCTTTCTTTACATCACAAATGTGGCCTGGCATTTCTTATGCACTCCACTCACTGATACATAAAATCCTTCTCCTGAATTACAATGGGCAGCAAAACCTGTTCTTGGGTCACCGCTTCCAGTAACTATCATTCCATCCCTCTTTTTCCCAAAGAGGTTGAAATAAACTTCAGTTTATCCCTCTAAAAAAACTCACACCTAAATTTAAGGACCACATTGAACTGATCATCCAAGAACACTGCCTGCATCAGTCCATATTTTGGATGCTGGCAAGCAAATGGTTTGTGTCTAATGGACATCTTTTGCCTGTTTGCATTTGGTGTCAGCAGAGTGATTATATGTAATGCACAGCCAAGCTGTGGATGCCAAATTGGAAGTGTGCAAAGGTGAGGGAAGTCTGCAGGGAGTGCTTCCAGCCCTGCAGTGAGGCACAGAAATCCCAGGCACACACACAGAGGGTGTGGTATAAGCAGTGCTGGTTTTATACATCTTGGAATGGAATATGGAGTGCAAGCCCCAAAGATTCCACAAACGATGCAGTCAAAAGTGTGCTGAATGAAAGCTTTGAAATATCCTAGAGAACAGACAATCCCCTGTGTATAAACCCAATTTTGACCTCAGGCACACTCTAACTGAGCTCTTTTGTACATGAAGAAAGAAAGAAGCAAAAGAAAGTGATATAGATGCATTACTTCAAAGCCATCTTACCTCACAGCCCTTCAGACATTATTCCTAACCAGAAAACCAACCAGAGAAGAAGTGTGCATACATCTTTCTAATCAAAAGAAACTTTTGCTTTGTTATCAGTACAAGTCCACTTAGCCTGAACAAATCTTACAGACTATCTTGCAATCTTGCAATGCTTTGCACAGATTTAAGCCTTGTGACAAGAAGATCAAGCATCTGAAGGCCAGTTTCTGTGACAGCCTCACGTGACTGCCACATTCAGGTGGATGGAAGATGCAGGAAGACTGTGCAAAAGCATCTTTGATGTTTATCACTTCAGCTACTTGGGTAATGGACAGGAGGTGCCACAGGAAGCATGCAGATGTCACCATCATATTTTCTGAAAAATCCCTTTGCCAGGATTTCTTCTCCTGGGAAGCTGAGAAGCCTCAGAGAAAAAAGAAAAAATATTATCTCATTTGCTTCTCCCTATTTTGCCGCTTTGGAATGTGGTTGGAGATTGTTTATCCAACATGTGAATTGCTTTTATTTAATGACCAATCACAGTCCAGCTGTGTCAGGATTCTGGAAGAGGTCACACGTTTTTCATTAGTATCTTGTTAAGCCTTCTGCGAGTATCCTTTCTCTATTCTTTAGTATAGTTTAGTATAGCATTCTTTAATATAATATAATATCATAAAATAATAGATTAGCCTTCTAAGAACATGGAGTCAGATTCATCATTTCCTTCCTGCCGTGGGGGACCCTGACATATCACATGCAGATGCCTGGCTTTAAACTTTGCTCTTTGGGCACTTTGGATAATGCTTGCATGGTACAAAACCCTGTTTCAGCCAAAGCAGAGAACAACACCCAAGAGCCCAAAGCTGCATCTTCCCTGAGGACCCTTCTTGTGGATCCAGGACTCTGCTGCCAGCAACACATCCATCCTTGCTCAACCCTTCCTCCCACGTTAACAATTGAGCTGCTGCTCTCAACAAGCCTCAAACACTCAGAAGAAAAACAGATGACAGGAGTATGTTTCACATAGGTCTTCTCCCACTGGCAAAAGCTACATATGAAAGGCTGCCAAGAGCTGGCCAGTTTCTTCCCTCTGACAGGCTGGAGGTGGCCACTTTCACACTAGTTAAGTAATGGATGCAGTAATAAACCTGGATTTTTCCTGCATGGTTTTCAGCACACCATGTGCTCAGAGATTCTGAGGCCACTTCAAGATATGATTTATCCAAGAGATTATCCTGTGTCTTCTCTCTCTCAGTTAAGGGGGGAAACTACTAAGAAACAAAATAAAATAGCTGGAAAAACTGAAACTTAGAGAACAGCAAAGATTAATTTATCCAGCATGCTCACATCAAGGAAGCCTTCCCCTTTGGCCACAGGAGCTGCTGGTTGCATGTTGCTCTCTCAGCTCAAGTCTGGATTTTCCCAAATGGCAATGTGCTGGAGTCACATGCTAACAGCAACCAAAACCCGACAGCCACAGCACGATACAACCATCTATTTATTTATTTATTTATTTATTGTAAGTGTGGTGTTTTATAGCTGGCCACAGCTACCAATTGGTACCCAGGGAGGCCTAAAGCACTATTTTTGATCTACAGAGCCTTCCATGGTTTGGAACCTAATTACCTTCAGAAGCTACTGCCTCCTCCTCATCTGTTACCATGGCAGCTGCAATGATCTGAGAGGTTTGAGCTGGCAAACCCTGATTTCCTAGGGTACCAGGGCAATTCCAAAGGGCTGCCACTTTAAGAATTTACTCCGACATCATTTTCAGGAAAGGATGAGGTAGGATAAATTAAGACTGTGTAGGCTGGGAAGTAGCAACCTATTTTAGAGTGATTCAACAGCCCAGTGCACAAAACCCCACTTTGGTTTTAGGACTTACTGCTGCTGTTTGATTATTCTTGATTTTTTTCCCTGTATTAGTAATATAGTATGGACCCTTGTCCCAGGGTCAAGGTTCAGGTGAGATTAACAGAATTCCCTTCATTTTAAAATCTTTGCACATGGTGAGAAAACAGATGATTTAACCAAGTGGTGAGGCTTGTTTTCTAACCTTTAAAATCAGAATCCAGGGAATGTGAGTTTCACTATCCCCCACTGATTTCTGTTGGTTACAAAAAGTGTTTAAGTGAAACATTAGTATTTTTCCATATTGATGCTTTTCACGTGGAGATCTCAAAGCGCCAGACTCAGGCTTCCCAGAAAGCCTGGCTTCCCATTGCAGCATCTCAGTCCTTCAGAAATGTACTTCTCATGCCATCTGTGTGGTAACAAATTTAGAAAAATGAGTAGTATCTTGGCAGTCTTAGCAAAATGTGCTCAGGATGCAGAGGAGGGTGGTGGGGGGTTCCTACCAAATAGGGCATTCAGTATCTGAGTCAGAGGTGATGACAGCATCCAAGCAGGGGGCTGTTTTCTAAGAAATATGCCATTAATTTTGTAGAGCCCGACACAACTGTGCTGCAGTTCAGCTGAAGCCATCCCCTGAGTCCTGCTGACGGCCTTGGCAGTACAGAGCCTCCAGGTCTGCAGCTCTCCTGTGCTCTGCACCTTCTCACACACACTGCAACAAGCTACTTAATATACATGGCTCTACAAGAACATCCCAAAACTAGTCTGTTCAAAGCCAGCAGCCATTTTATGAATGACCAACGTGAATGATCCTATCTGTAAAATACAGGTAATCCTGCCTCTTTATTTCCCAATCCAAGTGCAGATCACCGACATTTGAGAAGTGTCTTGAAAATCACAGGAGATGATAACATCAATAACAGCACGCCATGAGATGCAATATTATTACAATAATAATGGCTCTCATTTCAGACTCCTGCATTTTTCAGGTCATCAACCAAAAACATTAGCAAAATAGCCCTTCAGGAGATGAAAAATCTTTGCAGTGTAATGCAAGCTGCTTCATTCAATTTATTTATTCTCCCTTACACTGTGCAAAGTGCCTGCTACCATCCCTCCAACTACCAAGAGAATTGTGAGCACCCTTCTCACATAAAAAGATTAGGTCCTCTGATGAAACTGAAGGGAAATCTAAAAGCAGCTGACCACAGTCTTACATTCCTGCAGTCTTGCACTTTTTCTATTTTTTTTCCCCCCTTTAAGTCTTGACCTGCAATCTTCATCACTGATGTCAACACCGAAACCACAGGGACAAGCCATGCAGATCAGACTGAAACCTAAAGGAAATTAGCTCAGCTAAGCTACTGCAGGCCCAGCAGGACATCTAGTACCTCCCAGCTGTACCTACCTTCAGGGCAAAAGCAAGGAGATAGCTGAGCAGCTTTCAGCAGCCCTCATCCCCAAGCCAGAAGTGGTAAGAGCAGCATACAAGAGCTCTGCATGGCTCTGCTGTGGCAAAAGGCAAACGCTGCCTACTTTGCAAACTGAGCTCTCTGGTTGTTGAGAGAGATGAGAGTTCCCCAGCAAGAGCCTTCCATATCTTCTATGGCAGAAAGAATTCTGCTTTGATCTTGAGAAAAACTGCTGAGACCTGTGAACATTTTTCCTGTCTCTTCTGCTCTGCCTGCTGGTTTTGTCATTTTGCCTCGTTATTCCATCCCTCCTTTCCTTCCTCCAGAATAAGAGTAGCAGATGATGGTTGGGGTAGAAAGGGATCCAAAAAGCAAAAGGAAAGCCTTGCCCTTGCCTTCAGAGCAAAAAATCAAAGTGCTCTGTGTATGTGCACCTAAAAGTCCTACTGTTCCTACTGGGACTTCCCTCTCCCCCCCGCCCTTTTCAACATTTGAGGTTAAAGTCTAAGGAAAAGAACGCTCCAAACTTCAAAGTTAAATGCAAAGGTGGGTACTGACAGCACAAAGCTCTGTGAACATACATGCAAAAACCTGATCCCCTCTTCTTCCTTGCCTTGCTTTCAACCCGAGATGATTCCTTGGCGGGAAGCATCAACAGGAAATTCAAGAGAGCACACCAAAAGCTATTTTTTCCTCTTTTTCCTTTAGGGAAACTGAATGAAACTGTGTTAACACTAAAAAAACAAAGGCAGCTCTTACAGGAAGAAGAGGCCACTTTTCCCTATTGCTCACAGAGACCCCTGGCTGTCGGAAGGGATGATATGTTAATTTTGTGGCACAGTCACCCAAGAGAGGGCATACAAGTCTCCCATGGTACAGTGCACACAATTTACAATGGGCAGAGTTAAAATTTAATTAATTGTTACAGGCCCTGCAAAGATGTTTCTCCAAAGCAAACATGCTACAAAATACATTTTTTTCTAATCACATCAGAAAAACTTCAGTTCATAAAGCACATTTTCTGAGCTGTTATGGACAACAGCTGCTCGGACATTTGAAGGAAGAGCTGGCAAAATTAAAAATAAAAAAAAAAAAAAAAAAGAACTTAAAATAGGCCTCAGAGATTTAATGTCCTATAAAATAGCTCCCTGCAAGCTCTTTAAATGTCTTTTACTTCAAGCCATACTCCCAAGATTGTAGAGAGTTTCAGGGCAATACTTGCAGCAAGAACTCCTCATGTTCCCTCTGCTTAGGGGGCTCCACAAACACACCGTAAGATTTATGCCTTTCCTTTTCAAAATAACCTCATGTAGTCGTCTGCAAAAATTAATTTATATAAGCATACAGAAGAAAGGAACATGTTAGCTCAGGCTGTTGGGATTTTGGGGTTTTTTCAGGTTTTTTTTTGGTGGGGTGGGCTGGGGGAGCAGCCACTAATATCTACCATAAATCTGCTCACTCACAGCCTCAGCTCACACACTAACACCACCTCTGTCACACACACACTTTCCTTCCCATCTTTCCCTCTCTCCCTGCCTACAGCCATGCCAGAATGAGTCTGAGTTGGCTGCGCAGTGTTGCTGATTAAAATTTGCCAGTAGTGAGACAGCTGACTATAGAGCCTACAAGGGGACTGTGTATTTGTGAATGCAATAATTAATCAATGCATAATAAGCACACACTGTGCATACTACTCTTCTTCCCATGCACAGACAGCTTCAATCACCATGCAGGTTTCACTGTCACGCCAATCTTCAGTTCCCAGCAGCTGCTCCCCCACCCTGCAGCATTAGCAAAGACAAGCTCACTGTGTCAGAGCCTGCATTCATCTGCAAACCCACCCAAATACTGCTAGATTGATTAATTTTGAAGGTAGAGGTTTTCAGGAGAAAATGCCATAGTTAGTGCCACAACTACTAGGCTGTCACAATTTTCCTTTTAAACTACTTTTTTCAGAGGCTCAGCTGTAAAGTGTACTCAGAGCTGTGAGCTGACAGACTGGTTTGCATCTTAAGAACATATTTCATTTTAATGGCTTTATTTTTAAATTGTTTCAACTCTCTGAATTAATGGAGACTTAAAAAAAGAAATGAGACTGACAAAAATGCAAAGTAGAATATTTTATCCTTTTTTACCTGTCTTTTAACACCAGAATTATATTTATTTTCAAGAAACTCAATAGTACCCAATAATAGGACTGCACATTTTTCCCCCCTTCAGTGTCCATCCCCTTCAGCAGCACTTTCTGCTGCCCACATGGAAGATCAGAGATATTTTGCCACAGAGATGAGCTTCCCTGCTAACTCTCTGCTAAGCCATTTGAGCCTGCAGTGATGATACCTGCAGGTGAGTAATCACCAGGAGTTTTCATTGCAGTGCCACGGGCACAGAAGACAATTGTGTGCCCTCCCGGACCCAAGGCCCAATGTTTATTGCAGACTTGCTACATGTAGGGACTGACCAGAAGGTTGCAGAGCTCTGCATTTGGCTCGGGAGCTGTGGCCTAGAGACACCAATAAATAAATATATATATATAAAAAATATTAATACTTTGTACTCTGTAACAGGCCACAGAGGGGATGACATGGCTTTATTCTGCCAATATGCAGAGGATTAAGGGTTTCTGCTTGAAGCCACTAACAACCTGAACAGCAGAATTACAGTAATTCCACTAAAACCACACAGAATCCAAGGCACTGGCTGATGGCACGTTGTTACCCTTCCCACTTCTCTCGAAAATGCAGCTGGCACAAACCCTATAAACAAGAATTCAACCAGCTACCCAAGGAGGTCCAACTTAAAGAATGGTCTTGAAGGAGCCACATGCAGGAGTGGGGACACTTGTCACAAGACTCCTCAACACTTTGAGACCTAAATACTCAAGATGGAGCAGTTTCTAAAGGGAAGTCAAAAATAGCAGTTAGCGTGTGAAACACAGCTGAAACTCATGTTGCTCACACCAGTCCATTTTAGTGCAAAGCATTTCACAGCAAACAACAGCAAGATGCTCCATTAAAACCCGGCGCTGCTTTAAGCCATGAGGTCACTGTTAGGATCCAAACACATGTTGTCATGACATCAATTAGCAACACTTTGCCTATGCCAATGCCATTATTAATACCTTGAAATACTAATCTCTATTTCTAATTAACAGTCAAATGCACTAAATAATTTTTCATGCATTAGGAATGTATTACTGAATTAAATTACATGTCAAGAGCTGTGACTTATGAATCCTTCCCACAACACCATTTGTGCCAGAAAATATCCTTAAAAATTCAGCAACATTTAAAAGGTTTTTCATAAACAAGATACCTCTATATTGGAATAAACTGTTAGGCCCTGGCTCTGCAAGCAAGACAGGAGTCTGTCTACATGTCTGACTGTATCTCAGTTACCACTTCCAAATGCAGCAGTCACACTTAACAGCCACAGTTATTATACAGAAATTCGGCAATTCATCAATGAGAATACCAGTGCTTGACTAGAAATTCAGATCTCCCCTAAAACAAAGCCTGGCAACACAAGGAAGGATGCAGATGCCTCTTTGTGTCTTGAAAACTGTAAATGTTATTCCGAACACAAAATATTGATTGTTTCAAGGAGATTACTGGCCTTGTGTTTGAACACGGCACAAGAACTAGTGAATATGCATTTTGAGAAAGATTTCACTTCTACATTCATTAAGAGCCTTGATATTTAGGTATTTCAGAGGGAAAACTGGGATGCAGTGAGAATCAGAATGACTGATGAGCAGTACTTAGAGGAAATGCTATTTATATTGTGTGATGCTAAACCAACTCAGTTAAACCCACAGTTTAGCAATGATAGCTGTAATTCTGTGCACACACATCCACACTAAGCACCTGCATTTCCTCATGCAAACACACACACAAACTGGCGTGTACACTCCGGATTAAAAAAATCGACAGTCAGCAAACAAAGAATATTAAGCACTATACCTTTGAGTCATAATCTTATAGGCATCTGGCAGATAACAGCGGATATTCTCCATCTGAGCAGGATCAGAGTCACAGATTTTATCATCAGTCCTGCCGTAGTTGGCACTTTCGATCATGATCACATCTGTTCCCGGGCAGCGCAGCTCGATGGGGTAACTCTCGCAGGACAGCTCCCTCCGGACCACAGCCATGGGCACTGGGGCACGGCTGAAAGCTGCAAGGATTAACACAGAAACACAGTCAACACTGGCTCTCCACACTCAGGCTAAAATTAAAAGCAGAATCACGTTCAGCAGAAGGCTTTACCCATATGCTGTGCTGAGACGGTTTCGGTACCATTCAGATAAGAGCTGCAGGAACGGGGTCTGGTCGCTGGCTTGCTGGCTGCCCACTCCTCCACCCAGTGACTTGATTTTCTCATTTTAAAAACAAGCTATAGATCCCTTTTATACAGGGCTTTAGAAATCCCTTATTGAAACAGGTAAATAGCAACTATGGCACTGTTATTATTTCTACTTACCAGTGAAAAACTAGTTGGCTTTGATATATAAAATTACAGTCCTGTGTTGTACTTGAACAAGCAAAGAAAATTTTATGACAACAAGCAATCCAAGAACCAGGATCCCACCTGCTCAGCAAGATTGCACCTGTCCTACAGCAGATGTAATAACATCTGTATTGCTCCTGGTCCTTTTCTCAGCCCTTAGAAAAAGTGATCCTAATGGCTTTTGCTGTAGCCTACAGCATGCCAGGGGATGGCCTGCAGGTTCTGGCAACCATCCCAAAGTTTGGGCCCTGCAGTGCTACTTTCCATGGAAAAGCCAATTTATGGGACATCAGATAATTTAAGTTCAGTCTTAGCTTTTGCATTGGATCTGCCTAGATAGTCAAATAGCTGGCAAATACTTGTGAAATTAAAGAGCTCTCAGAAATCTTACCTGTTTTAAAAGAAATCCAGGCTACAGTTTGCAAAAGAAAAAAAAAAAAAACACACTTTGAGATGCCTTGAAAACAAAGCCCTAAAGTATTAGTAAACAATGCCACTTGACAACAAGCAATTGTATTTCCCATCTTTACAGCCTCTTTGATCCAAAGATCTTAAACAGCTTGACGAACGTGAATATATTAATCCCCAAATATCCACATGAAGTAGCTACACATTGTCTTTCTCAGCTCAGCCACAGAAGGGCTTTGCAGCTTCCAGAAGATCTCATGGGGAATCCATGGTGATGCTAGGAACTAAATACTTGTTTCCCAGTCTAGCACACCAGTCACAACCTGAAACAAAAGCCAACTCCTTTCCTCCTTTATTCCCCAAGAATGAAAGGAACCACAAATGTTTCCAGATACAGGGATGATGTGCCTTCCAAGCTACATTTGCGCACTTCCAACCACAAAACTCAACATACAACCCAAGCCTGTCTCTATGTGATGCTGAGAGTTTAAGCCTCCAGTAGATCCATGGCCCATCTGATACCAGGCATCTTTCAACAACTCCCTTTCCTCCTTCCCCCATTATAAAAACACCAAAATACCCACCCCTCCCTAAACCAAAAATCCCATCCAATGTTCTGCTAGTTTGTTCCATAAAACTTCCCCATGGTACATTCACACCAAGTTTGCCAATGGAAAATAAGATTATATTGCTGTTTCTCAGAATACCATTTGACTATATCAAGGCTGCCCTATCTGTCAGGCAGCAATCCAACACATTGACTTCCATGAATCCTTCCATTATTGTCAGTTGTCTCATTTATGTATCACTGGACAGATTCTCAGATTCCGATTTCTGTAAATCTGCAGGGATTACTTTGATATCAGACCCTCCCTGGTGTGCCAGAGCTGTGGACTAATTGCCCAACTCCCAAGACAGACGTGCGCTTATTCTTGAATAATAGCTTGCACAATTAGCACAGCTTTAGGGTTTGGATCACTTGAGATCTCCTCCTTCCCTGAGACTGGAGAAACGGTTCTGCCCTGGGCTCACATTGCACCATACATTTGTGTAATGCCATAAATTCCCACTGCCACCAGCTTCTCCTGTTACAAGAAGAGGAAAATGAGGAGGACAAGTGTGAACCTCTACAGGGGCACTGCCTCATTCTTACCCTTGGCTTGATACCACTAGTCAAAAAGGTGAGTGGAAGAAGGATGGGACTATGTTAGAGACAACATTTGATAGAAGAGATAGTCAGACAGAAAGGCAGAGTCAGCAAAGCTCAGCAATTTTAGCCTGCTCTAAAACAACTTGAAGAGGTATCAAGTTTGCTTACAGGGATCTGTCCACAGCAGCCTGCAGCAGGCTCTGCCCTGTCAAACACTGGTCTCTGAGGCAGAAGGCCAGTGCTGACCAAAAACTTGTGACACCAGGATTCTGATTTTGGAGAAGAGCTGCGGTGAGCTCTCCTCTCAAGCCTGTTCTGCACTAAACCTGAGCAGATTGGTGACATGGGAGGCAGAAGGTTTCTAGCAGCTTTTGGCAGAATGCTGAGGCCAAGGGCCCTCCCTCCTCCTGCCATGTGCTTAGATGACTCCTGTTAACTGCCAAAAAAATGACAAAATGAGGCAATATTAGCTGTTTGGAGCTATGGTTTTGCCCAGTCCTTGGGCAATTTGGATCATTTTCTCTGGAAGGTTAACACAGGCTATACAAAGGGCAAAGAGAGTTGGTAATACTACTTTACTTTTTACAGTTCTCACTACAGAAAACAAAACTTCTGAGCCACACGATTCAGAAAGTATATTTTTGCTCTTAATTCCTATGTTTTGGGGTGTTTTTATAGTAAGTATTCTATATCAACTGAACATATGAGGGCTAACGAAAACCCTGCTTAAAATCACAAAAAATTAAATGTTTGAGAATTCACTCATAAAAACCTAGTATAGTTGTCAAACAGCAGGACTGTACAAATGCAGCTAAACTTAACTCGTGTTATGCTGGAAATAAGACACTGAGAATGACTAACAGCAATTTACAAAACCATTAAAGATATTGCTCTCCCTCACATGAGAGCACATTTCTAGTATCATGGGTGTGCCTCCTGTACATGAGACTTTACAGCATTGACTTACTAAAATTGGATGCATATCAGTTCCAAGGACGCCCTCAAAACACCCCAAACCAAAGCTGAACACCCCTTCCCCAAAATAACAGCTCATATTCTACTCTCCAGTAAAGAACCTCTGGACAGATGCCAACATTTCTAGATGCAGCTTTAAACTTCCTGGAATTCACCTTTTTGCCTTTCACATAATCACTTGACTGCTTGCTCTCAGAAGGACAGCTTTCACTTACAGACATCTCCCTGTGGTATCATGGAGTCAACATTTACATTTATTTTCTGGATAAAAAGCATAAAAAATTTAACACCCCGGAAAAACTAGAAGCAGCTGAATATTGTAATAGAGCATGATCTCCTATCATGCTTTCTCCTAAAGCAATAGGCATGTTTTCCATCCTGCCATTTACCACCAAATCATTCACTTTGCATGGTGTTTTTTTCTACTTCAGTATCTGCAATAAATACTCTAAAGGGAGATTAGAGCCTGGCTGTTTATCTCCTTGTAAACATGCTTTTTGTTGTTGTGCCCCTATATGATATGCTATATGATAATCTTACTTAATAATTTTTACTGGTTTTTCTGTAAGGAGCGAAGATGTTTTGCTTTTTGCTGTGAAACAAGATACATCAAAGCCCATCTGTGAAATACACAGCACGATTGTATTAATTCATTAATACACTTCTCTCTTCTTTGAGCAGCTCCCTATCTTCAGTCTCTCATTGAGCTCCTTATTTAATCTCCTAAATAAGTGACCTAATTGTTGGCTCGAAGTCAAGAGGAGCTGATGCCTGCTCACTACTTTGAAAAACAGGTGTCTTTTTCCAGGATCCTATGTGCAGGCAGCCATCTAAATACAGAACTTAAAAGGAGTGTTTTTCAAATTCTTTAACGTTTAAATGTGTGCCAACTCGAGTTTTTTAAGTGCAGCCATTTGGTGGAAAATAATCCTCCTGAGCTTCTGCAGGGCAAAGTGAGAGCAGAGGGTGAAAAGGCAACAGATAATGACAGGATTTTATCTGGGCGATTTAGAACTCCTTTGTCTCTGCTAATTTCAGGAGCTGGAAAATTAAGTAAGTCATCAAAATCTTGTGCTTTTTCTCCCCCTCGCTTTGACCTCAGAACATAATTGCCTCTTGTCATGCCTGCAGGGCACGGGCTTGTAGTTATCACTGTGTGCTTAATCAAATGCCGAAATAGCCTTTAAATTATGTGTTTCCTTGGCTGCTAGAGACAACTTGTTGAGCTCTGTTACATTTAGAGGCACGATGGTAGTAGATGTACTTTTAAAAGAAAAGTGTGGGTTGATGCTTTTAATTAGGTTTTATATGCAATTTTCCCAGCAAAATCATGTTCTGGCTCAGAATTTTCAGAGCGAAAATTCAGTGCATATTTAAGGGCCGTGAAACAAAAGCTGGAATCGTAGAGATAATTATTTTCACAAGCTCTGTATATGATTTGGTCTGCCCAGCTAAGTATCTGACTTACTGTTCCCAAGTGCAAACAGAGCATGCTGTGGGAAGAGGTTTCCTAGTAATTTGGAAGAATGCTTCTGTGTTTGTAATTTTGCAGTATTTAATACTCCCACAGTTCACCTTGGCTCTGTGGGGGAAAAATCCTAAAGTAATAATAAAAACGTCCCCCTCCTCTTATTCTCAAGCCTACTCAGGTGTGGGTAGGAGTGGAAACCCCTTTCAGTCATAGTGGGTCAATGGGCTCCTGTAGGGCTCACTCCACATTCTGAAGTGATTTTCTGAACCAGGGCCCTACTCTTCCCTATTAGGATATAAAGTCTCCTTAGTGCACAACTTGTTTGCATCCAGACATTGCTCAGTATTTCTTCTCTGTCTCTCTTTCCCTTAATCCAAATTATGCCTGGCCTCTGATCTCAAGAGCAGTATTAGTAGAAAGCAAAACCTTGAGTTAAACATGGTCACAACAAACATTTCTCAAGCATCCAATACCCCACTTCCCCATATTTTCATAAATATCAACAAAGTTCTGACAAACTTAAAATAGCTTGGCTCATCCAAAGTTCTCTGAAATCTTATGAGTAATATACAAACTTGGAAATACCATTCTTTGTCCCCCATTTTCTCTACAGATGCTGACAGTTAAAAAAAAAAAAAAAAAACACAAACAACGCCTTTAGTTCTAGAGAGACAGGGTGGAAAAGCCTTTCCTCTGCTCTCAGCCTGCAGTGGGGTTAAAGAAAAGGTGCATCCTGCAGACAAAGGCTGGTGCCAAGACATTGCAGCAAATGCTTGCAACATCCATATCCAGCTGCCCCAGGGAAGAATTGAAGACTGAAGGCACCAGTGTGGCTGAAGAGCTGAAGCTGGACAGTCCTGGTCCCCATTCCCAGCTCTCCCCTATGTGCCTCAGCTGATTGCTGTCTCATCTATCAAAATGGGAACATGATCTTATCTCCTCCATTAAGCACTCTAAAATCTGCCATGGAAAGGAAGAAGAGAATTAGATGCATCCTCAGAAAGTGAAGCATGTGGCTTCAGCTTTGGTTTCCCCACATGAATCAAATACCCACATCCTCCTAGATTGTCTCAGGCTTTCTTATTTTATAGATGATATCAAAAGCAATTTGCAACTTTCCTTTGGTCACCTTCACCTTGATCCCCCTTACATGGTGGGATGGAGTATATAAAAAAAAAAAAGAAAAGTTAAAAACCAGAAAATCCTCATAAACTTCCCTGTGCTGTTTATGTGGAGGTTGAGGTCAACTATTCTATGGTTCCATAAACTGCTTACTCTGTCTCCATTATAGCATCCAAGGGGTACCTGCTAGGGATTTGCCCCCAGCTTCCATGAGTGAAAATAGAAGAGATGTTCATCTGTAAGTTTATATCTAATGCCCTCCCCCACAATTAAAAGGATTCACAGAAGGTTGTAGCAAACATGGAGAGGATTTTCTGTAGGGATTGCCAAAATTCACACACAACCAGTGAATTTTCCAAGGTGACATAACTACAGATACAAACAGGACCACAAAAAACTTCAAAATCTAGACAAGTCCTAAAATGAGTATCTCTGAAGCAAGCCTCTGTCTCCATGCATAGAAAGCATGGAAAGCACCTTCTATTTCTATGGAAAGCACATTTTATTTCTAGGCAAGATCTCAAAGCAGGGATGGACAAACAACTGGCCCTTTCCACCACCCTCTGGATGCCCAAAAAGCCCAGGGCCAGCAGCCAGAGGATTAAGCACTAGACAGCTACATCTTAGGGTAATTCTACTGCTCACTCTTCATACCACCAATACTCCTCATCTCTTTGCCATGCTCAGCTGAGAAATATCCTTATTCTCTTCCTTTACATTCCCAAACCCTTACACCCTAGTATGGAGGAGCTTTCCTTGTGAGTAAGAAGCATTAGAATATCTTAGAATCTCTCAGTATCTTCCTAGAGAAGAGAAAAGAAACTCACAGGCAGAGAGTACTGTGGGAGATCACCAGAAAACTACAACAGTGAAGTGGATGCATTTGCACCCAGGGGCGAGTGTTCACCAGGGAAATCAGTCACTGCAAAGCCTTGGGAGAGAAGAAAACGAAGTGATAAAAGAACAAAACCACAGAATCAAGATGGTAGCTCTGAGTGGAGGAGTTTGACAGGAGAGGTGACTGAGGCACTGTGTGAAGACAGCCTGAGCCAGGGAGACCCAAACCAGGCCTGTGGGAGGAGGCAGAGCACCGGCAATACCGCACTTCCTCTCTCCTTCTCCATTCCCACCTCCTGGGACTCAGGGGCTGCTGCCTCATTAGTGAGTGATGGGAATCTGAGAACTGCAACAAACTCGGCTTTCAACAAGGCCCCCTCCTCACCTACTTCCCCCTCATGGAGAGGTGAACACCTCTGGAGCTGATGCCTACAGCAGAGCAAGGTGTCACCAAGGGCCACCACCCTCCGGGCTGCTGAAGGGACAGCGCTCTGGGGTAAGAGCACCTGCCAGGAGAGCGTTGTTGGAAGGACAAGGGATCCTGCTTCCTGCCCGAGACAAACCCTCCCATCTCCAGCCACGGCTCTGCTGCTGGACGCGCATCCATCCCGCTCTGTGCTTGCTGCACCCCTTTGTGAGGCAGGGCAAGTCAGTAATTCACCAAGAAACTAAACCAGCGGGGGCAGAAGGGAAAGGGGGCATTTCGGCTGGGCTGATAGAGCTGAATCAGCTCAGAAAAGGTTAGCTCAGGTCACAGGGAGAAAGTACAAGATTTTTAGAAGGAAGGGAGGCTGAATTTAGAGTGCTTTTGAAAAAAACATGACAGCCTACCTTCAAGTCAGAGGTCAGAAGCACAGTCCCAGCCTGAACTAAATGTCACTTTAATGAATTTAATTAAAGCAGGAAGCAACAAGTTGAGAACAACAGACAAATAAAATGTGGCCTCCAAAGGGATGTTGAATGCAAGTATATTAATATTTAGGCCCCATCACAGGAAAAAAGCTATTCCCAAGTATCTTTTCCTTTGCAGTGGATCATCTAATTTGTAATGAAAGGCACACGTTAAAAAAATGTTCTTTAAATTTACAGGCTTCTTTCATGTGAATTACCTTTCAAGTGTAGGAAAGCTGTGCACAGACAGGGAAAGTGTCAGAGTTTAAAGCTTTGTACTGTGGTGCTTAATTTCTATAACTAACCCTTATGGTAAACTTGCCCTCCAGCCTAACAGTGACATTATTAAAATATCTGGCTTTTATATCCTGGTCCATAACATTGAGACATTTGTATTCTCAATAAAAGAAGCATTAGGTTTTGAGCCACAGGGACCAGTCCATTTTACAAATCCATACACCACAAATTTCACTGGGGTCCTTAGTAATTAAAAACATGCCATGTAGCTCTCACCCAACTCAAAAGTTACTGCTGTTACAACAGGCACTCAACTGCCTCTTCAACAAAACCCCAAAAAAACCTCAAAATCCAATAAGCTTTGACTTTGACATTGCTGAACAACCTTGGTATCTCACATTTAATACAGCACAAATTAATGTGGTGAAGTGAGAAGATTTGAGTAATAACAGAATTTGCTCCATTTCAAATTACTCCAGTGTAGGTTTTAATTGTAGCCATTAGTAAGGTTAATCTTTAATCTCATATAAAAACTTTTATAAACCAACGTAACAGGTATAATCATAGAGCTAGTTAGATAAATGAGCATCAAGGGTTTAGTCTAAGAACATTAAGTAAAAAGAATCTGATTCTCATTTTCAGATTTCGTATTATATAATAAGTTCATTTAAAATTACAGTTTGTTTTTGTTCCCATTTAAAACACTAGCTTAAATTCCTACCCTTTCTAAAGTAACACAAAGCTGGAATGGCTTTCCTGTTACCAGCAGAGCTATTTTAGGTTTGCCATTAGAATGGGTTTCAGCAGGATTTAGTGGTGGCCTACGTGGGTATTTTCCAGGTGTTCTTCTGCCTCTTGTACCACTGTGAACTGGGAGGTGGCAGCCCCGGACCACAGGAAGCAGGACAAGGATAACTGCAGCAGGCCAAGACACAAATGCATTCCCAAAAGTTGGAGACAGTCTGCCATTGAAGATGAAACAGAGCCCAAATTTTATTTTTATCTCACCACAGAAGAAAAAAATGAGGGCAGGAGAAAAAGAGAAGGGGGGAAACCCCAAGCATAAAACCGCACCAAAGTAACTAACCGACCCAAAAAACCAAAAAAGTCAGGAAGGGACCAGGTGAGCTCAGCAGGTTCAGCAATTCTTTTCAGGCTGTAGAAAATTAGACAGGTTGGATGTATCTGGAGCTTTGCTGAAGAGCTGCAAATAACAGATACCTACCAAGAAATACCTTCGCAAAGTTAAAGTTTAATTTTGATTTACAGCTCCCTGAAAAGCCTCTGAAGGGGAACATTAAAGCTCTTGTAGAAATATCTGCATTATTACAGAAATGATGAACAGCGGAGTGGAGATTACTTTGTGCTGTTTACAGACTTGTTTATCAGAGCAGTAAATCTATTTTTAAGTTTGTACTGCCTAGAAAGGAGAACTATGTGAAATGTCGAGAACTGTCCAGAGAAAAAGGCAGGCAGGCAAAAAAGAATTCCTACCAAAGTATTAGAGCCTGACACTGAAATATCTGTAGAAAAGTCTGGAGCCCCAAATATTTACCATCAAAGGCCAAAAATGACACCTTTAGCATTCATTTTACAAGAAGTTTCCCAGACCTCAAAGACTAGCCATCTCAAAGAAGTTATATGGCGAAATCATAGATCATTAATAACTGATTTTTCTTTGTGTTTTAGCCATCACCGCTCCTTTGAGTCTCTGCCATAAATAGCAACAGGGAATTTGTTCTTTCCACCAGCCATAACTGTGAAAAGTTTTATAAAGAACTCTGAGACTACCTTAAGATCCTGACTTCTCAGAATTGCATTCCACTATTTTTTGAATATATATGCACTTCTTACACTTTTAGAAAAGCATGGTGCATATGAAACAGGCAAAATGGCAAGTGCAGTTTTTCTACATGGCAAAGTGACATTTGGGGTCCCGTACTGAATTTTTAGAAACCAGTGGGTGCTTCTTTGTGTAAATTACCTGTGAGTAATCTACAAAGATAACCCAGTCCTCAGCTGCTGGGTGAGGTTTTCCATAGCATGCCATATATGAGCTCCATCCCAGGTACATTGGCATGAGATCCAAGATCCTTTTTTTGTTGATACACTAACAAGAATTACAAGTAGGCTGTGCCAAACCATTCTTTGCAGTCCTCTGAATCATGACTCCCCAAACTCTATGACGTTTACTCCCCCTCCTCCTTTGACCTCAAAATATCAAGGATTTCACCTTGAAGTTACTAGCAGCTTCAAAGAGCTTTTCAGAAGCATTGACATTCATCTGAACAGTGGCCAAATTTATTTCCCCTCAATCTTAAAAATAAAGAACAATAGGAGAATTAGATTTGGGGAATGAACTGAAACATGCACACTTGCTCCAGGTAGAAATGTACCTGAAGTAAAACCAGATTTTCAAGGAATTCACATATTTTTGTCCATAGAATCCCTTTCTCCTCAGTAGAAAATAGCAAAACATTAAACTAATTAATTATCTCCAGAAAATGGTTCACCTTCTAGGAAACACAACCATAATCTTGAGTGATGAAGTTTCCTATTGTGCCCACCTGCTCACAGCAAGCACCGTCCTTAATTATTTCCTCCACCTAATAGAACCTGTGCAAATATTGCTCCAAAAAGACTATACAGCTAGATATGGGTGTGTGCTGATATAATACTCACATGCACACAATACTGCCCTCGTCTCATGGTGAGCCACAAAACAATAATAAAATAAAAAAAAAACCTGAAAAAATGCTCAGCTGTAGGCTCCCAGAAACGCCCTGAACATATCAACTGCTCCCAGCAAAGTCATGTAAACAGCTCAGAGCTTCTGGGCTTTGTAGCAGGGAGGGGATGCTGCCCTGTGGTACCACCAGGACCCCCATTGCACATAGGGGCAGCCATGGCACAGCAATGTAGCCAAACTCACCTTGCTACATTTCAGTCTGCAATAAACCACTCCGAATCCTGCCCTCCCACACCCCCACCAGCTGTGAGGTGTCCCAGGACACAAGTTTCTATTCATTTTCCACTCCAGCCCTCAAAGTGGTAACAACAGCCTAATAAGCATCTAAAAACTAGCAATAACAAGTGCAAGCAGTCAGAGACATTGTGCTCAGTTAAAACAAACAAACAAACAAACAACAAAACACCAATCTTGTACTGGTTGAAAGCCAGCCCTGCTGTATGGAAGTCCCTAAAGCACTGGATATCATGATTCATTACCTGTTCTAAGGGAAACTCCTTCACAGACACCCATGTGCACAACAGAACAAAATGAGGGTCTGTGCCCCAAAGGACACTTTAAAGAGAAGAAGAAATGTGTGCAGGTTAGGAACAGGAGCTACAGTGACACACAGAAGGATAGTCATGCAGCATGAGTAACAAACAGGTGCAGATGCTACACTTGAGGGCACAGTGCTCACCAGTTCAATGAAAATATGGCTGAAAAAAAATTATCTAAGTTGCTTCAGGAGAAAACCACTGCAAACAACTGTGATGGATGGAAGACTCTTTTTTAGCTTTTTTTTTTTTTTAAACACAATCACTAGACTTGTTTCAAATTGTCCTCCTTCAAGAGGTAGATGAAAGAAGTAAATCTTGTGCTGATCTCTCTGGCAGCAAAAACCAGGATATATTTGCCCGGTCTAATCAGAGAGAGACAGTGGGCCCAAAGGCAAAGAAATATTTTTGACAAAATAACCTGATGAAAGAGTCCATCCCTCCTCCTACAAAGAAGGTGTCAGAGAGAGCAGGGACTTTTTTCAAGCCCCAGCACTGCTGTGACACCAGAGGATGCTCATCATAAGGGCACAGAAAGGGGTCTTGGAAAACCAAGCACTTGCTTAGCACTTGGTAAATCCCCTGCACAGTTTGTCCCTAAAAGGTTTTGAAGGATACTTTCAAGTTGGGGGAAAAAAAATCAGAGAAAGGTTTCCAGAAAACTTTCTGGGAGATTATTAATTAAATTCCTAATGCAATTACGTTGCAGTACATTTAAGTGCACTTTCTAAATAGAAACTGACTTATAGCTAACAAAGGATCCATTTCAAGCACTTTTTCTTCTATCTATAATATCCATTTCCTTTTGTACCTGTTTCAAGCATTGTTCTTCTAGTTATTTATACTTCACATTTAGAATTTTCTGCTTTTTCTAAGAATAAAACTGTTACATATTTCCATCGTCTTGTGCTCCCTTTTCATATTTGAGGAAAGAATTCTGCTGCCACTGTCCCTCCAAGGGAATTTTTGGAGCACAAGGAACAGCCTTCATAAAATAAATCAGATTTTGCTACCTACAATTCTTCTAATGCCCCCCATTATTCTATAATAAAGGTCCTCAAACTGTGTAGGGTAAAAAAAAAACACTCAACAGTTTTTCAAAGTGGGGCAAAATGAACAAGTCTATTGTTGAGCCAATCTTTTTGAGGCACTGTAATATTAGCCATTATTGATTGTGTTGATTGCAGACTAAAAACCCCAAACAAACAAAATCCCAACCAAAACCACAAAGAAACAAAAATTACTCCCATAAAAAACCAACAACAAACAAAACCAAAACCACCAACATCAACAAACACACAGATGTCTATGAGCAAATAACCACAAACCAATTTTACTTGGTAAGAAAAAAAGATCACAGTCCTGACTTGTAACACAAATATTTGAGTGTTTTAGCCAGGATAGCTCCTCACAGGTTAAAATATTTCACACAAAATTAAACAGAAAGGAAGATTTAAGATTAAAAATGCAGACAGTAAACTGAGAAGTCTGTTTCCACATGACAAAATCCCCAACTCTGCAATCATGACAAATGGCTTCTTTTGTTAAATAGTCTGCTCTCACTTACAAAAAATAAGTTAAAAAAAAAAAAAAACACAGCAGTGTATTTAACAAGTACAGATTACAGTTTGGAAACACAAACATGCAGCGCTAAAAGCTCAAAATACAAACTAAATAACTGTAGACCATCAAACTAAAAAAAAATTATGCTTGCAGAATTTTTTAAAGAAGCATCAGTATTTTTAAACTAGTAAGGTTTGTGGGTCAAAGACAACCAGCTATCAAGCACAAACTGAACTCCCTACAAATATTCAGCAACTCTCTCCAATCCGTATTTACAAAGAGGCAAACAGAATTATTCATCATTCACAGTGATAAAGAGATGCTTGCTGTTCTAGCAGATATTTGGAAAGATACTAATAGCAAAACACCCAATATATTCAATCTGAAGAATGGGAGATTGTAAGAAACCCACAACCCTCTTAGGGATCCTCCTGCTGTTTTTTAGCTTGATTTTGGGCACTGGCACTTTGTTACTAACAAGCTTAAAAAAAAAAAAAAAAAAAAGGCACGAAACCAGAACATAAGTCCACTTGCATACAGGAAAAATGCATTAGCGGCTGCTTCTCAAAAACTAATGTAAATGTGGAACTGTCATCTCAACCAAAGCATTTCTGGAAGTTCAGCAAGAACCTCATCAGTCCAAAACCATTCAACATACTTCCCGATGATCTGAGAGAAAATAAACTCAGAGCTCGCCAAATTTGCAGTCAGTGCAAAAACTTATGAAATGTTAAGTAATGACACAGACCTTGTCAGATTTGCAGATTGATCTACACACTACCTGAGCAGACCGTGCTTGAACACAGACAAATCCAAGTCCATTTAAGAATACAAGAAGTGCTCATTATGTGAGAGCAGAGGCTTGTGAGCAGTCACTCTGAAACAAGACTGTTTCCATAACTGATAACCATTTGAACAACATGCAGCAGCTCAAAGGGCAAACACCATCTCTGCAAGTATGAGGAGGTGAATAATAAGTAGAAGTGGGAAGGTGAAATTGCCCTGCATATGGTGTTAATGAGACCATTCATTCTTAGAAAATGTACACATTGCAGTACCCTACATTTCAGAGGGTTTGTCAGAAACTTTTGAAAGGGTTTGCAAAAGAACTTAAAAAAAATTTTTAAAAAAAATCAAGTAGAGCTTGGAAAGCCAGACTAACAAGTGAGCCACCAAAATTACTTAGTCTGTTTGACTGGTCTAAAAGACTATTCTAGTCTGCAAATAGCTACCAAGGGAAGATTTTTCTCTTTAATCTAGTAGAAAAAGGAAGAAAGATCCAAGATCTGAAAGCTGAAGTTTGATACATGGAGACAGAAATAAGGTAATATTTTTAACCACATGAGCAATTTACCATGGAACAGTTTACTTTTATTTATATATATATATGTACATATAAGTAATATATATATATATATATATAACACATATATATATAACCTAAATAATGACTGAGTATTTTTCTGAAACACACCAATGCCTGATTCACAAATTACTGGATGAGATCTCTACTGTGCAAACAGTCTCTGGCTTGTTGATATCCTTTGTATTTTAAGGATCTATGTAGATTTGGGAGCAAGAGAACAGGAAGAGGAAGGGGGCATTTAGCTGCATGGAACCCACTGAATTTATTAACTTAGAGTAAAAAAAAAAAAAAGAAAACCAAAAAGACCCCACACTAAAAAATTCAACAACAAACCCCGCCCAAAAAACCCAAACAAGCAACACAAAACCTCTAGTAAGCTCTCATACAGAGCTGCTGAGGTTATCCACAATGAGAAGGTTTGTATACTGCCTTTAGTGGCTGTAAATAGAAAAAAAAATGTTTCAGGATAGGCTTGTTTGAATGCCCAGGAATAATAAATGGCAAGGAGGAGGAAGGGAATTGCTTAATGCAAACCAACAGATGGGATTTTCAGTCAGAGGCTTGCTTTGTTTTCATAATGAACCATAATCTGTGAAATCTAAAACATTTTTTATTTGCTGCAGTGAGACAAAGACTGCAGTTATGGCATGTGAATTATTTTCTCCACCCTTTGTCCTTACAGAAGGTAGCAATGCAGATGCACTGGATGTGGAATAATCAGCCAAAGTTTAGAAGGATGGGTGAAAGTGTAGGTATGGTACTATGTGTTTAGTAGGTTTTGTCTGTCTTGGGTTTTTTTGTTTGTTTGTTTTTTTTTTTGACTTTTTTGTTTGTTTTTGTTTTGTTTTTTTTTTTCTTTTAATTCAGTCTTCCACTATGGCTATCTAATAAATTAGTGTAATTCTGTAAAGGATATTAACTGGCCTCTCAGTGTTATTAGCTAGTGTGAACCCTACAATGTTAAATCAACATCAGAGACATATAGGGGCCTGGTGTGACGTTGCTGGGATGGGTCAGGGGCATTATTCCCTAAATCCTACTTCCCAGTCAGGGTGCTGCAGGTGCTCCCTACTCTGGCATTGTCCCCTGAGTTGTCTCTGGCTGTGCAGCCCCTGGTGCCAGCTGTGGGAGCTGCAGAGAGCCAGCAGCACTGCAGAGAAGCAAGGCCTGTGTTCTGCTGGCAGCTCTGCCCCTGACAGTCAGGCAAATCAACATATATATATATATATATATATATATATATACACACACATACACACACACACATCATTCCTATATTACATCCAGTTACATTATACACTCCACCACAAAATGGACAGGTAAGCAATTCAATGTTAAGGCGCCAAGCCAAGAAAAACTTAAGCTACCTGGAAGCCTGGAATTGCAAATAGTGGCTGCCACATATTTTGCTTATTATTTTGCTGAAATCCAAGATTTAGGTTTCAGAAACATCAGACATCTACTTGTGGCTTCTCAGCGCACTTATATTCCCATAACATTTTGCAATATAAAATAGTGACTTCCATTCATACATATTTCCCCATGTTATCAAGTCCATCTTCATATTAAAAATAAATGAACTTAAAATGTAAGCAGCTACATATATAAGCACTCTGCTTCAAAGCCATACTTCATCTTTAAATAGCAGCAATCAATACATACACTATATAACCTAAACAAATTTCTATTATGAATTCCTAATGGATGCATGCTTTGGTCATTTTTATTACTAATATATTATTGATTTACAGAATACATTACCACCTTAGGCATTGGGATTTGCTGAAGTCCTTACATTGTGTTTGTAGTTTTAGTCAAAATACGAGCCAGAAGTCAATACCCCATTTACCACCAGCACAGCCCCACTACAGAGTTAGATATTTAATTATGGTCTGACTCTCACAGTGGAGTCATAGGTCTTACACTGGCACACACAAGTCATAGTTATTAATGTAAAATTATCCATGAGGCCCTCCTGCTTGTCTTTCACTCTATTGCCAAAACACTTTGGGAGTCACAATTTGGACAAAATTTGCGAAAACACTGGCAGCCTAACCTTGCAGATCCCTTGCAGGGCAGAGTTTCTGTGAAATCAAAGCACCCACTTGGGCTCTTTTGCTCTGAATCAATGAACAGTTTCTCTTTGTTGCCATTCACATCAGGGAGCAGTGATTGACTCCTGCAGTTGCCCAGGAGAAAGGAACCAAACAGCTTTCTTTGATATGAATACTAATAGCAGCAGACAGGGAGAAGACAGCATGCCAGTCAGCCCCGCCACTACCTCCGAACACAGGCTGCAGATAACACGTCAGCTGCTACTCCAGGAGGCCTCAGAAGAAGCCTGGAATGAGATGGGCACATCATAATATTGTTACAGAAATCAAATCCCAAGTGTTTGTTTACTGCTACAGGCAGAAATGAGGAGGAAAAGAAGGCTTTTGGGTTATGGTTACTTTGGTGAAACCATACAACGGTGCTGGCTTGCAGATCTGCGTCACACAAGTGCAACACCACACGTGTGTCTTGCCAGAATATCATCACACCTTGGGCAAGTCAGGCTTTCTGTCAAAAGCCAAGCACAGCAATGACAGAGATGCAGTATCACAAGCATCGCTGTTTTTTCAGCTGCTCAGTGACACAACTCTCCTGTAATGTCTAAATAAGTTACTCCCAGGGAAAATCCAAAGTAACATATTGCTTTTCTGGTTTTAATATCTTTTAAGAGATGGATGAGAATCCATCCCTTGAGGAGAACAATCTACAAGGCGGGAACCCTGCTTTTCTCCGTTTCCTCTTTGTCTTTATTTTGTTTTGTTTTCAAACTGATGCATGTGAGGACAAAGGAATAAAATACATACAGAGTATGAGGGCTTTACACCCTTTTTGCAGAAGAACAAACAACTGCAACAGAGACAACAATAATCAAAAACACGCCTGAGAAAATAACAGCCGCAAAAAGCAAAAGTCATATCAATTGCTTAGGCCTCTCTGCACACAGAAGTTAAGTGAGGTGAAGCGAAAAAGTTTAATTCACTGAGCTGACTAGAATTAAACAAATGAGCCATCTAAAAAGTGGAAGATCAGCTCCTAAAAACCTGCCTATAATGCACCTTGTCACACCAACGTTAAACTCTTTTTTCACCCACTGTCTCATTCCTTACCTAAAGGCAAGGTGCCCCTCCTCTTTCATTTCTTCCTCACACACGGATTCCAGCACATGCCTTGCAGGGGACACCCAACAGGAGCCAAATTTAGAAACTATCTCAGTCTTGGTCTTTGCTCCAAAACCAAAGGGGACAGGAAAGCTTCAGCAGTGTGTTGAGAGGTCCCTGAACACAGCACATCCATGAGGTAAAACATCACATCAGTCTCCCCTGCCTTGTCACCACCCAGCCGTATCTCTCACTGCAGTGATAACTTTGAAGACCAGCCACAGAACCATGCAAGAGGCTGTCCTAGCAGTCACAAAGCCTGACAGATTCAGAACACACCCAGCAGAGGCTCTTCCAGACTAGGGTAGGACTCCTGAGAGACAGGACATTTTGTAAAAAAAAAAAAAAAAAAAAAAAAAAATCACATCTTTAGAGCAGTACAGGAAAAAGCTTCCAAAGGCTCTGCTGACAGACATGAGACATTTTATGAGCAGCCTTTTCTGCTTCCACCCTTATTCACCAGTGGCAACAAGAAAACAGGATCAAATATAAAATTATTCTGATGCCTGGTGATGAATCTGTCACACATGGAGACAGTTCTGGAAATTATCCTTGCTTCACCTCCCCCTAGCATGGCTTGTGTCCAGGACCCCTAGGTTATAGAGCAATTGCCATTTCTGTGAATGTTTACTGCATCACCATCCCTTTCAACACATGCATGCAAAGCATGGTGAAGCTGGTAAATACTGAGAGCTTATTTTATTTCTATGTATCTTGTGCCAGGCAAGGAGGACATGACAAAACATCATGATTCTAAAATTAAACCGTATTTATTAGCAGGATTCAACAAAGAGGTGCTGCAATTTTACTGAACTTCAAAGCCACAGGCAGGAGTTTGTGGCAGCTGTTTAAATCAAATGTGTTATTTATCCAGATTCACACTGAACAAAGCAATATGTAAGGCACACCAGAACTGGAAAGCAACATTTAAACAATATCTCCCCTTCTCATTTTTAAACAGACAGCCAACACTGTCTCCATTGGAATATCTTCCAAACAAAACAAATTCCTTCCAAAGATTTTTTTTTTATTTCTTTAAATGCAATTTAAAACAGCTACGCAAAATAAATAAACAAAGAGAACCTACAGGAAACCTTTCATTCCAGCCCAACGAAAAAGCTTAGTTGAATCCCACACAGTGGTTTGGGAGGGCTTTTGAGTTTTTTGTTTGCTTTCCCCCACTTTAATTGTTTCAGGAAGGGTACCAGAGCAGAGAGACAGGAAATGAAGAGGCTGGAGGCTATCAGTAGTGGAGAGCTTGGCTCTGTTGTATAAACCTGCCCTTACTCTGCATGGTCCCACCTCTAGAAATGTACAGACCTTGGTATAGCCCTTCCCAGTGATCCTCTTTGGCAGCATCTTTGTGCTCCTGCTGTATGAATGCCACCATCTGAAAGCCCTTCCACCATAGGTGAGGACATTCAGGTACACCACAGTACTCCTGAAGTCAGGAAGCTGGGGACTCATCCAGGTCAGCTTGGCATAACCATGGCTGGTTTTGTCACAAGCTAAGCAGCTGTATTTTCTACTTGGCAACAATAACAGCTCCTTTTCTGCATCTTCCTTAATGGCCTTGGACTGGATCAACTCCTCAGTTTGCTAAAAGGCTCTCCTGATGCTGTCAGCCACACACCAAGGATGGGGCAGTTCCAAAGGATGTGATGATTTCTCTACCAGCAGTGCTTTATCCTTCAGAAGCCACACAGAAGCATGGATGGAGGGAGTAGGAGACAAGGCTGAGACAAGAGGTTTCTTTTTATTTTAATCCTCACATTGCCCTGTAGACACTCAAATCCTTCAGTAGCATTCTCACATTACATTCAAATAATGGACAGGGCCCAGATATCTGCTCTGCCCCCCTGCTCCAGGGTTGTCCTAGGATTACACCCATGCCCTGCCACAAGTGGTATTGCTGTGTGTCAGCTGCATGAACCTCCAGGCAAAAACCTCTCCACTTGCATGGGCTTGGTATCACAACACACTTGCATTTGCCTGCAAGGCACAGAATGATTGCACTGTATCTCACCAAGGCTTGGTCAGATTTCCCTAGGCTTGTATTTTCCACTTATCAGCGTGGCTGGCATTATACAGCAGCTGGCCTGGCAATCCAGAGCAAACTGAACACGCTGTTGAATGAGGGCATAGCTGTAAAATACGGCAGTGAAATGTTTGGCAACCTCCTCTAGCACCACACACACAGGGAAAGTAGGTTCCTACCTCCTGTGCTCTGGGTTCCTGCAGCCCAGGTGTGCTTCTGCACGAGGTGTTCAGCCCTTCACTGGGTGTTTGAGTCAGCTTTCTCTCCACCCTCCCTCCTGCTAACCTGCATGCATGATGTGGATTCAGTGCTAGGGAGCCTTTAATGTCCCCAGAAATTATGTGCTGGAGTGAGAATTGCCACGTCTCTAAAGGAGTCAAGGCAGCCTTCTCACAAACTTTGGCTCTGGGCAACAGGAGCAGGGCATGGGTATAATCCTAGGACAAAAATACCAACCCTAGGCAGCCTTGGGCACTGTTTCCAGCAACAGCTTCCCAGTCCCACCTTCAGTGTCACCATTCTCCCAAAAGCTGGCAAGGAAATTTTACGCTTGTTTTCTCATCTTTATCCCCCACGTTGATCTGTGCACAAACTCACATCCACCTTTCTTAATCACCCTGCTCCTGCAAGGGAATTTTGTTCAAAATTAAAGGGGTTTGTGCTTTTGAGATCTTGCATACAGCTCTTTAATTTAGTTTGATGGTGAGAGTGGTGTTCTTTTTCATCTCCTTCTTATCACACTCTCACTTGATGTACAAAAATTCTGCTTTGAGCAGGAAGTTGGACTAGAGATTTCAGAGGTCTCTTCAAACCACCATGGATGTAATTCTTGCCCCTTGTGCATCTCCCTGGCACCACCACACTTTATGCTTCTTTTTCTCAATCACAGCCCAAACCCAACAGTTACTTCAGGAACAGAATTAGTAGTATAGGTAAAGCTACAACTCCATCACAGACCCAGGCTATTTTCACAGGCTGCCTTTCTCTTGCTTCTCTCAGTCTGGCTTCTTTTCTCCTCCTAGCACGGAGGTTGCTATGGAGATTTCTTGAGAAACAAAGAGAAAAAGGGATACAAGAACCACAAAGCATGGAGAAGGGCATGGAAGAGAAAACAGATTTATCTTTTGTGTTAATAAATCCATTTCCCCCAAATCTCTACCTGGGAAGCCAGTGGTGAAGAGACCAGACCCTCAAACATTCCTGCTCTGCAGGAACATCCCAAATCACATGGCATAGGGACTTTGCAGTGGCGGCAGCCCCTGTGAATGGCACCCCAGCAACAGAGGATGCTGAAGCAGAGTCACACTCATGTGTGTCACAATACAAAGCAGTTACAACAACCAGTCAGAAAGGACCTTAAGACCTTTTTCCTCCCTTTTAGAGCTGTTGAGAACTCTTCAAGTGATCACTACAGGCTTTTAACACTTTCTCCAAGATGCCCATGTGGCTCTCAAACCAAAAGAGATGGGTAGGCAAGACAGAAGAGAGCAGACAAGTCAAGGAAAGTGAAGAAAGAATAAAGAAAAAGAAATTCTGAAAATACAGTGGCAAATAACATCAGCTCCATTAATAGCAGTACTCAGGGCTGTTCAATGATCCTGCCATCATTTATCACCAACATGCTAAGAGGATGAAGAGAAGCAAGATCTGAAAGAGATCAGAAAACAGCTATTTGTAACTACACCGATTGCTTCAGTTTTTCCAGATTATGCCTTGCTTTAGTTTCCTCAAAACAAATGCCAGGGCGTGGTTGCCGTTTGGTGTTTTCTGAACAGGCGGGTTCAGAAATTCTGAACTTCGCTGGTTATTGACCTTGTTATCTTATTTCCATCATATTTGCTGATAGAACTATGTAAGGATCTTAACTAGAGCCTGAAGACAAATGCAGTCCCCAGTCAAGGCTATTTTACACACTTCTGCAGGCTCAGTTCCCACAGTGTTGGGGCACATCTCAGGCTGTTCTGCCTGCCATGCAATAAAAGACAGCTCAGTACTCCTGTCCTCACCCTATAAACCATGGTCTGAAGGGATTTGGAACAGCTCCACAAGGAGTAGTCAGAAGAACCAGGATGACCTTTGGTTCAAGGACTGACATGGGACTTCAGCCAAAACCCAATACTCACTCTGGCACTGCATCTTCCCTACAAGCCTCAGTTCAGCAGTGCTGTCAGCATCTCTGGTTGCTTCACTGCTGCCATAGCAGTACACTGGCACCTTGTTCCCACTCATCTGCCATCTCAGGGGGCTTCTTGACACACAGAAAAGAGCCCAAGCATTTCATCACTGGTCATATGGCACGTCAGTGTTTGAAAAAGCAGGATCCCCAGCTTATCTGTTTTCACCAGCTGAGAGAGCTGGAATCATTTGGGGAAGAAAAGTGACTCTTCTGTCTCTCCCCTTGCCTCCCTGACAGCCCTCAGGACTGCTCAGAGTGCCTACACAGAGGCAGCATCCTGCTGCAAGGTGTGCCGGTAAAGGAGCCCACAGGCACAAAGCCCCATTATTAAGCAGCAAGCTCAACTTGGAAAAGACATCAGAGAGAGAGAGAGCTTTCACATGCCTAGCATTGGCAATAGTATGAAGAAGGTCAGCAAGTAATAGGAAATAATTATTCAGTACTCCTCCTAATACCACAAATGAGGGAAGTCAATGAACTACTTGCAGATACAAGGGTCAAAAATGAGCACAGTGATGTATTCTTGCACACAACCTATAGTGTCTTTGGGAGCTCACTGTAGCAGGATGGTGTAGAAGCCAAAGATGCTCAAAAAGAACTAGAAAAATTCCCAGGGCACAAGGTCCATCAGTAGCTTTAACCTGACAGTCCAGATTTTATCTCCAGATTAGAAAGTCTTTACATCACAAGGTCACAAATATGCAATTGTTCTCATACTACTTTTCCCTCCACCACATCTGTTGCTAATTACTGCTGGAGACAAGACACAGGGGTAAGCAAGTCTTCAGCCTGACCCAATAATTTCCCTAAGGATGTTCTCACTGCTTGGAACAGAAGAAAGAGTAAGGTGTCCCCTATCATCTCCTGAACAAAAATGAATGATTGTGAGAAAGAAAGGGAAATGAGAGCTAATTAACCTAAGCTGACTTTTACCCATCTATTGTGCAGGAAAAAAAAAAAAAGGAAAAGGGAGAAGAACATGTGCTGTTGTTTTCTCCCCTGCACCCTATTGCTCCATTAAGAAAGATATCATTACAGCAGTGTAAGAAGTTATTTCCTGAAAAAACAGATTTGCAAAGATTCCACTGGCCTACCACACTTTCCCTGAACTCTGTGCTAAAACTCCTGTTGAGTTCAATGATAGCCCTGAAGGGAGGTAGTAATGACAGCAGAGAACAACACATCCCACATGCCAATCCCTCAACTAAAGCTAAAAATCACTAAGGAAAATATTCAGCAGGAACCCTACACATACTATCTGCCTCTATCACTAATACCTAAGGATTCAAGCAGAACAAACAGCTCTGGTTGCTGTTTGTTCACACCAAAGCCAAGTACAATTACAGGAGCACAGCCTGGCTTGTCATCCACACAAAATCACTGGGAACAGGGGCAGGCTGAAGACCTCAGCTCCAGAATATCCTCAGACTTTGCTGTGGCATAGCTAGTCTTGTTATATATAGGAGTGTGACCTGTATAATAT
Organism: Emberiza elegans; assembly: GCA_024865655.1. Classification (NCBI taxonomy): domain Eukaryota; kingdom Metazoa; phylum Chordata; class Aves; order Passeriformes; family Fringillidae; genus Emberiza; species Emberiza elegans. The sequence continues at coordinate 5,836,533 of JALJVW010000068.1, read as the reverse complement.
TGTTACGTACAGGTCTGTATTTCTTCATCCCACCAAGTCACCACCCTTCAAAGTCAAGGAAAAGAGACTTGGCTAACAATTAACTTGCTAATTGTTTAGTAAGAATACTAACAGAGAAAAAGAAAGAAACCCTATCAGTACAGAAGCAGCTGCAGTTTCAGCTCAGCCCAGACTAGACACCAGTATAGGAATATATATAGGTAGGATATATATATATATTCCTATATATATAGGAATCTAGCATACTCAGTACATTATACTTTGCTAAGCTACCATCTTCCAGCTTCCACAGGTGGGTGCACATGACAATGGTCAAAGCCCAGTTAATCCTATGTCTGTATTCAGACCTCAAGATATCCCCACCACAACAGAAGAACCAATCCCTGTGAAAGTGGGCTCTTGCTCTGCTTCCCAGACACCAAAATATCTTTCCCAGTCCACACCCTGCTTCCAAACCTGCAGTAACCAACAACCTCTAAACCTCTTCCTCCTGCATGTGGACGAGCACTGTAGGGGTTAACTTATAAAATAAATATTGATAAAATCCCATCTATCCCCCACCCAGGCAGATGGTGCAGCTGTCAAGCAGCTCTGTCACTGCGTAAGAAGAATTAATTGTGCTACGGGCCCTACCGTAAGCTCTCAGCAAAGTTACACTGTAACAGTCAAATTAATTTCCAGACTTCATTTTCTTCTTGCCATTTCAAATTACCATTAAAAAAAGAAAGATACAATATTTTTGGAATATAATAAAACACTTTCCCATGATCTTTAAAACACTTCTATTAATACACATCACTTAGCTTTTACAGCTTCTCCCAGCAAGCCTCGTGTGAGATCCACACAATGATTCAGGAAAGGTTTGCCCTCAGTTCCTCAAATGTACCATAGGCACTTTTCCACCACATTTTAATCAAATCTGCAGGTTGCACAAAACTAACAAGATGTTACTTTACACTGACATTCAAGATTTGTCTACTAGAAAAGGGGAGAGAAGCTTACAGAGTGGCAGAGATGTGTAATGCCATTTTATGTGTTTCAAATATTTATAAATATATATATATACACAATGAAAATAATGACCTGTAGTGAAATACAAGGACAGCCTAGACAGTCACAATAACAATCAATTTCAGAAAGTAGCTAAAAAAGTCCTCAAATAACAAAGTCAATTCAGAACCATCAGAGGAAGAAAATCACTGAAACAATTATTTTCCCTCACAATAAACAAGTCAGCCAAAGAAACCTCAGAAGAGTCACTCTGCTTAGCAGAAGCTGCTGAAATCAAGTGATGTACATCAGCATCCAGCTGAAAATAATATCTAGGCCTAAATAACTGGTTACTTCATTACTCTTTCTTCTTACATCCTACCATAAAGAAAATGGGAATTGCAGGTTTCAGGCTGCTTGAAGTTTCTGCATAATTGCATTTTAGGGCACTGAAAAATATGTACTTTCTAAAAAATAACAAATATTATCTCTGAAATTCAGTGCAGGGAATGGAAATACAGATACTAAAAAAATCACAAAAGATAAAGCAAGAACTGCTACCTTCCAGCCTGGTCCAGGACAGCATTACCTAGTCCAGGCATCCCAAATGATCAGACCACTTCTGCCCATATCTCCTTTCAGGCAATGAAGTGTAGATGAACAACACTCACTGCTCATCTGCAGGACAAGCACTCAGAAGCTCCGTGAGGACAAAGTGACTTACTCAGGGGCTAAAATTGTATCCAAGAAGAAGCCAAGCAAAGCTTTAGCAGCTATCCCACAGGTGTTTCAGGCCAGTGAACTGCTGATCCACTGCCGAGACCAACAAGATGTGGAGGGTGCTCAGGAAATGCAGAACTGCACAAATTTACAGAACAGGGTTATCGTGCGCCGAGGCAAAGAGACGTAACAAGTGCTCTAAAAAAACAGAGGTTTCTCCTCCTGTCACTGTACGCTCACCATTTTACAGCAAGACTTAAAAAGATGTAGGAATGATGATAGAAGCCTGTCACATTTCTGCTGAAGTGAGAACACCTGTATGTGTGCTGCTGCTCCCCAGGCTCGGTGGCACACCGTGGTAGCCCCAAGGCTGACAAGAAGTCACAGGCGGCTGTCAGAAACCACCCTGAACAGCTGGAGAGCCCAGCACGAGCTGAAAGCCCCATCAGCGGAAGAACAGCCCTTTTTTTGGGATAGCCACTGCTGCCTGGCTTTGAAGTCCCCACCCAAGAGGACCCGGTGACCAAGGGCTGGAGGAAATCAGCCTTCCATTATATTTTTACCTGCAAATGAGAGACCGTGGCTGAGGCCAAGCCCTGGTTCCAGCAGCCAACCAGAGACCTGTGGGTTATTGCAACTGGATATATTTCTGCTATGCTCACCTGTTAGAGCTCTAGACCCACCTAACAAGTGGTGTCTGTTATATCTCTTTCTGGGTATGGGGAAAAATAAGGTAGGAAAAAAAAAATCAGCTTTTTCTGAAAGAAGCAGGAGTGTGCATCCTCCAAGGTCTGCCATTGGAGCACAAATGCTTCCCCCACAAAATAATTTGTTAATTATGCATATTGCATTTGCCTTCCATGCCAGACAGCATAATACACTAACAAAAAAAAATAGTGAGCTACCATTTAACCAGATTTCATTATTTGTCTTGCTCCAGAAAAAGCACAAAACACTACCTGCTTTACATTTAGTTTAAACCCAAATCTCTGCGGTTTAAGTCACACTGTTACTTAGTAATGCCAAAAAACTATAAAACCCCCATAGAATCTACAATTTTATTCTAGCATAACATGCACCTGTTTTCATGCTTTACTTGACACACAGGTGGATTAAGAAATTATGCTTGTCAGGTTGGTGTTGTTCACTACGTACAGCTCCCAGAAGCACTGGCTGAGAATGTTCTGAAAAAAACTTGTTCTTTCATCAGAAAATGGTGATCTGTCAAAACTAAATCTGTTCATGAGAAGAAGGGAAATTCTGAGAAGTCTTTTTGGAAGAAGGAAAATGCATGCAAAACAAAAACTTCAAATTGTCAGAATGCCCAATTTAAACATCTTTTCAATAAAGAGATTAAACTAATCCTAAATGCTTTTACATTTTCAAGTGTTTATTTTTTATCAACTTTGAAAAAAGTTCAAATTAAAATACAGTGCCTCCAAATGCTGGAAATCCAGTATTTTCACTGAGGAGTTCTCATGCCCTTTTCCCCACTCCCAAATTATACACTGATTATATTGGAGACAATAACATTCCAGACAGGATGGGAAAATTTTCCTCTGTTTTCCCCTCAAAATTATTTTGGCATGATCAAAAAAGCCTCTGGCTTTTCTTAGCAGATAGGGAATCTGTACTGTCACAGTGATGCACACAGCCACACTCTACTGAGTTCCTTTAGGATTAGGATTTTATGGAACAAACCATCTCTAATGAATGTTAAAGATGAGAAATAGGAGATGGTGTAAGAAAAACAGCCATGTTTGTCATAAATTTCAATTTCTTTGAGAACATCAGGAAAAAAAAATCCCACTGCCTATAGCAAAATCTTGCCACAAATCATACATTTTAGAACTCAGCTGAGGCATAGGAAGATAGAATCCAATTTCTGTTTCTGGTGAGCGTAACCTCTGACAACAACTGCAGCAAAACAAAAATCTGGTCTCAGGTGAAGCCATTACAGCTACAAAACCATCAAAACCTTTTTCCTCTGAGCTAAAATTACCACTGCCATTTTTACCCCATGCTCCTGACGTTCAAGACATCTGAAAAAAACCAACTTCCTTTCCAGCTCCTGTCAAACACTGACTCAACAGGGAAAATCTGAAATGCAAGCACCTACCTGATCATTCTCCATCAAAACCATATGGAGAAAAGACAGCACTACCAGGAGGTCTTGCAGAACTTTGTTCTCTTACTTAAATCTTCAGGGTTTTTTTTTCCATGTCAAATTGTTTAAATATTATTTGGGGGCCTTGCCTAGTTGGAGATTTGTGACAGAGGTTACACCATAAAAATCACCATTCAAAAGGCTGCCAGTTTGGGGAGCATGAGTTATTAGAACCATGGTGATCATCACACCCTTTAAAGCCTGGCCACAGCTGGATTTATGCCAGCCATAGTAACAACTCACCGTGTTGTTTTTAAAATACGAAGGTGAGACGTGGCAAAAGCAGAGCTGATGGGGAGTACCTGAAGACCAGGTTCTGCAGGTGACCTTTGGGGTCACAGGGGGCTGTGACATGGGAGCTGGCCCCTGAGAGTGACAGCCGTGGGCAACTCCAGCAGGTCACAGCTGCTGAGCACCCAACAGTGCCGTGAAAACCTGAGCCCTGGGTTATTATTGTTACCACTGATAAACTGCCCCCACAGCCATTATTGCCTTTATTATGGTTTTGAAGATACAGTCAGTGCTATTCATGTGATGAGCATTGTGTTAAAGATGTTTTTAATAAATGCATGGCTTGATATTCCTGCTGCTTTCCTCCCTTTTGGCTCAGCCACATCCCCTCCAGCTCTGAGACTAGTGTGAAATCTCCAATGCCAGCTGTGCTAAAGCATTCAGTTTGAGCTGACTCTCCTGCAGAGTCTCCCACCTTCCAACGAGAGAAACTTTCAATCTCATCTGGGAAATGAGATCACCCACTACTGCAAGCTTTGCCTCATATTTTTGCAATGCCCTCACTGCTTTGCACTTGGCCTGGGGCTAAGTCCAGACTGTCAGCTGAGCATAGAGCAGAAAACTGAAAACTCGTGTTTTTATTAACAGCAACCTGTTAACTAATCAACACCATGAAATAAAAAAAGCAAAGGGATTTCAAACTTTATTCAAGACCTACTTGGCATGTAAAATTACCTGAAGCACAAATGTCAGTTATTGTAAGTATATCCTGGCTGCCACTTGTAAAAAGGTAGATAAGCCATAAAGGTCCTCTTAATGTCATTATCCCCAAAACCTGCATGTCTCCAGAGCCACCTGCAATTTCAATTCTTTAACCAACATCACGCAATGGCTGCAGCAAAAGCCTGCAAGTGTGATTCAACTCTGACAAGCAGCTTGGGTTTGTTTGTTTGTTAAAAAAATGAAGTAAAGAAAAAGAAAAGGCATGTCAGGACTCCAATTTTATTGTCTCTGTAATTTCCTCATTAAATGTGCATGGCATATATACACAAAGTCTGCAGGTTTTCAGGGTTCTTTCACAAAACAAAAACAGAAAACAATGCCTCACTGCCAGTCCCCCGAAAAAAATGAGCCTGTAATGTGAAATTCAGCACAAGATACATCTCTCTGGGGTTTTTTTTTGCATGTTATTGTAAGTAATAGTTCTTTGGGCAAATAAAGCAGTTGTTGCTGCACAATTTGATGGCATTTACTTGAGCTGCACAAGTGTAACTATCCACACACAAAAAAATTTAATAAGCCACATTTTCTACAATAGAGAAGATAAACAACCACCTTTCCTCGTTCTCATTTACTAACAGGAATTTTTGAGGTATAAATATAGCAATAATTTTGTTACCAGAAAGGCAATGTTACAGCAGGTAAACCATCAAAAAGAGCATTTCTGTTCCACAGATTCCTGAGCAATCAAATTCTGCAGTCTGTTTAAAGCTGGGCAATGGATGCAAAGGGTACATTTTCTTCCTTGCTACACCTCTGGAGGCAGAGCCCACCACCTCTGTCACTGATTGACTACTGAGCTGGAAGAAAACATTTGCATGTACCTCTGCTATACACTGGCATCACAGCAAAACCCAAACCCACGCACGGTTTAGAGACAGTGTTTTTTTTTTAAGTTTATGCTCTGTTGAACAACAAACAGAGATATCCACAAAATGACCAAAGTTCTAAAAGAATACTTCTTCTCTTCCCACAGATTTCAATGTCAGCTGAAGTGCCTCACTCCTTTTCTGGATCTAGCTGTAGCTCCCTGAAAACGCCTGCCTGGGCAGGAGCTGTGTGCCTGATCAGTAGGCAGCGCGTATTGCCTGTGCACAGCTCCCCTTGTGCTAAGGGACTGCAGCTGAGAAAACCTGATATATGCAGAGAGTCTCCCTCCTTCCAGGCGATGTGCCCAGCATCCCTAAACGCCCTCTCCAGCAGGGCAAGCTCCAGACAGAGCCATGCTGGCACTCACATTAACATATCCAGCAGTAAATATCCGAGCCCAGGAACTTTTCAACACGCTACCCCCTCCTGTTGCCCCAAGCACACCTATAAAATGTTACATTCCCAAGTTGAGCCCAAATGCCTACCCAATTAATGGAGCTGTCATTTATCTCAATGCTTTTGACATTAGTATGGCACTTCAGCATCCTGCCAATGATATAATGCCAATAGGATCAGATCTTGTTAGGCAGGGATGCAAGGAACACCGTTTCATGATTTTTTCAAATGACCTTCAGTATTCCTCCATATCCTGGCTGTTTCATCAAAACTATTAAAAAGACAAAGATTCAGCAAAGGCAGAGCTGTTCTCTTCACATTACTATCACTACAGCTGCATTGCCATAAACATCCACGGCACCCTTCCCAAGCAAATAAAAGTGACACTGATGGATGTCCCAGAGAACTTAATTCCTGACATATCTTGAGACAAAGAGCCACAGTTCAAGCATTCGAGGGCAAGGGGTCACCCTGGAGACAAGGAAAGAAACCGACAGAAAAGGTAGAGAGAAAAAAAAGAAGCTATCCAGGGTTTTCTTGCACAAAAGGCAGCTGGAAAGAGGAGGGGAGTAGGTAAGGAAGAAGAAAGAAATGTTTCTGTGACATATAAAGCAGAAGGAAATAAGAATCTCTACCAAAACGCAGGAAAAAAAGAAAGCCATAGAAGAGACTGATGAGAAGAAGCAACTGTTGTGGAGAGCATCCTCATGTGTCTTGCTCAAAATGTCAAGACAATCTCAGTGAATCCACGGCACATTTAACTCCTGGCACAGAGGGTTTGCAGCGACCTTGAGTGGGGAGATCTGCTTAAAGGACCATGAGCTTCTTACATTTAGAAAAGTCTTTTGGAAGCAATAGAGACCAAGTCCACTGCATTCCCCTTCTGGTTGTTAACTCCAAGCCTCATTCCTGCAGCTCTTTCTTTACCAAATTATTTACTAAGTGCATTAACATAAATGGAACTGGAAGATTTATTTTTAATTTAAAAAAGAGGGAAAGAGACCTAAGCACACTGTTAATATTGCCAATGCTTTTCATGACTCCATTAAAAAATAAATTTTAAGATTCACCTTTAGTAGCTATTGTAATAGAGCTATTTTTCATTGACTCAGTGAAATTCCTTTCACATTCCTTTTACTAGGAAAATTAAATGTAAAAGCGCACCCGATTTTTTTTCTAAAGCAGATACTTCCTCCAATAAGGAAGCAAAACAACTAAATTATTTATCTGCCATGTATAGGAAGAGTGAAAAGAAAATTAAATCATTAGCTTTCTTCAAAACAGGAAAAGAAAAATCTCATGCAATAGCTGTTTCTTCAGTTATGAGCGTTGCAACAATTGTAGTCCAAAGTATACAGCACATCTCTAGAACAGGAGGCATTTTCTGCAATTTCAGAATTCAACTTCTCTGCCTCCCAGGTCTTCTTGCCCTGGCTAAGACATCCCAACAACTAACATCTCTCCAGCTCTTGGAGAGCATCAAACCTCCAGGATCCCTAGTCCTGAGGGATGAGGTCAGAGCCAACCTACTGATGAGCTGCCTCCACGGATCTGACCCAGGTATTAAAGTCAAAAGATCCACACATCATGTTAAGGAAGCTAAGCCAGAGAGTACCAAAGAGATGCATTCTAACTCCCATTATCTCCCTTCATTCCTTGAGACAGTCAAGAGAGGAGCAGCCAAGGTAGGTCCACTGCAAAGCCAAAATAAACTGCAAGTTTCTGAAGCTGCTTCCCATAATCCAGGCTTCCCAACATTCACCATGCATATAAACTGCTATTTACACGTATTCAGAGTTCCTCCATGTCCCCAAGTGCCAAACAATGAAGCCTAGGCTTTGAGCTAATCCAACACTTGCTGTACAAAGGAGTACTAAACTGTAAGCAACTGCAAAAACCTAGGCAGAATAAACACCTATTTTCCCCCTGAAGGAAGACTTGAGTAGCAGAAACAAAAGGCTATTACACTTTCAGATAAATGTACAAGGGATTACGTTTTTCTTATAAATATAAAACAGAGGGAAAACAATTTGTTTCAAGGGCAATAATTCAAATAAGCAAATTTAGAAATTCTGTTTCATTTGATACCCACGTCTACATTTCATTGCAACCTATTAAACACAGAAGGATAAAACCTTCTATTTTTCAAGGAAGTGAAGTGTGAAAACATCCAGGTTACATCTCTTTAAAAAAACACTGTCACATTAGTGCCTTCATTCATTTGGTGGTGTCACCTACTCTGTCCTCCTCACAGCACCAGCAATTCCAACAATGACCCAAGACATTTTAAGAGCCCATTAGCAGGTGTGCCAACACAGAAGGCAACAGGAGCTGTGCCCTAGGGAGAGAGAGAGGATTCTGCTGGCAAACCCAAAGGGTGACAGGTCCCCCCCTCATCACAGAGTGTCCCTTGGCTGGAGGGCTGCCAGCGCAGCCCAAGAGACACGACCCAGGCGACCAGTTGCTCTCCAGATCATCTTTCCTGATCTCCTTTGGGGATTTTGGTTCAGTGCCACTCCGTGTAGTGTCAATTGTCACACCGAGGTCTCAGCACAGCTGTCAATCAACAGCTGCAGGGCACAGCTCACCCAGGCAGAGCAGAGCACAGCAAAGCAGGGCTGCTCCGGATACCGCTGGTCATGCACGGGGTGGGAGTGAAACCCAGGGATCTGCAGCCCTGACATCGCAGTTCTGCCAGCAAACTGAACAAGGACAGGACACTGCCACAAAGACCAGCACGTGATCATCCACACACCAACTCATATCCTCACGTGGGTTTCAGCAACAACTTCCTGCCAACATCTAGGAAAGGCAAAGGGCTTAGGACAAGCCAAGGACCGTATCCTGTAAATTAACTGGGGACAGCCAGCCTATTTTGGAGGATTACCTTCCTAAGAAAAGCCTGGCCACACCATCCACCCGAGAGCTAGAGAAAGTACTAGTACAGCCAAACAGGAGTAACAGTTTGTCACCACTGTTCATTTCCTGAGCAAAGTGCATCTGACCCCCACTGCAGTCCCTGAAACATTGCCAAGCGTTTCGACACTACCATGGCAAAGGCAATGTAAGACCCTGAAGTACACAGAATTTTGCTGTTCTCAAAATAGTGGTGATCTGATCACTCCTGCCCAAGAATGAACAAGTAAGCAATTTCTACAAGCAAAGGATATAAGAAGCTGAAGATAGTTCTCAGAGAAGGCAGGCAAGCTAAAGCAGCCATAAAGACTAGACCAGCCATGCACTCAGAGCATTTATATTCTGTTTATACAAGGGAACTATTTTCAGCAGGACTCATTATTTAAAATCCTTCCCACACCCCCATGCAATGCAGCAAGAAAGGTTAAGGTTTCATTCCCCTGGTGAATTCTCAACGTAATTTGACAAGGGTAAAGCACTGTTCTTGTTCATCAGGTTAAATACAGACCCTGTCACATCACTGGAGGTGCTGCGGACATCAGGCTCTCCTACAGTCCACCACACTTTTTGACATTATGTCTCTGTGCGCTCATGTTTCTTGCAAGTGATGGTTTGAAACAGCTTTTATAAAATGGCAACAGAGCTGATATTTGTCCCTGCTTCCCCAAGCACAAACTATACCCACTTCCCTCACTGCATGCAGATAATGTGACCCAGAGCAATACCTCGAAAATTTGGAATAATGGCTGTAATCCTTGAGTTTGAGGAGGACTGTGAGATTTGAGCTGCCCAGAGCTCCCATAAAAGTAATCTAGCAATGAGACTACTCTGCTTCTGGCAAAGGATGCTTTATAGCACCTCAAAGGACTGAGGTGTACAGGCTTTCTTGTATCCATAAGTCATGTGATCTGTCTTGTCTAAATCAGTAAGCAAAATCAAATCAGACCAAATCATGCACTGTAAGAGCCAAACAGAGCCCTTCATCTCACAAAATGCAACAGCAGTGCATAAAAAGCAGGAGTGCTAGTGCAGCATTTTAAAACACATTTTCACCCTGCACAGAAGCCACAGGTTGGGAACACATCACCAAGGGCTCATTTCTGCAGACTTCTGCAGCATGCCATGGGGAAAGCAGGCATGATGGCCTGCTTGCTTCCTGCCACCCCAAGCACACATCTCCATGGGTAAGCCTCCTGGACAGCCCCAAAAAGTGCTGGAAAAAACATCATCAAGGAGACCAAAGATCAGCACACAGTCAGATCCCCATCCCAAAACTTCAGCTTCCCCTGACTGCCCTTTGCTCTTCCGAGTAGTCTGGTTACACAGCACAGCCCTTGTGGGTGTGCAGAAGAGGAGGTGAGCCCTGCTCAGGCAGGGTGAACCCATTTGTACTTTTAAGTGGGAGCAGCAAAATCAAAAAAGAAGACAGACATAAACAAGACTGCATCTTCAGACAGCAGCAGCAAATTTGAGATTTCCAAAATGAGAGGTGGAAAAAAATTCTCATCAAGAATCCATCAAGACCCAAATCAGCATGTAAGGGCAATTACCCTGGAAGAGCACAATGTCCAGTCACCAAAACCTCAAGATGCCACATCAGTTGTCTGCTGTCACAGTTCCTTCGTTCCCATCACTAGCTGACCCAACAGAGGGAGAGCTCAGTTGGGCCCTTCTACACACACAGTGACTGCACCTCCCCAAAACTGCAGGCACACAATCCGGTCTGATGAGGTGCTGGGAAAGCACACAGCGAGTCAAGGGCTGCCACCCCGTTACTTGGTATGGGGAGATGCAGGCCATGTGTGTTCTGAGCAGTCATTCACATGTGATTTTAGTAACTGTGTATGACCTTCCACAATAATAGCCACAAATCAGTGGTGGTGTTGATGTTAATTACTTGAGTTTAAATACAAAACATAATGAGATGATGTATTCTATTTTCAGACAGTTTTACCCTGAACATTAAACATTATTCAGGTTATTAAAAAAAAAAAAAACAGTTTAGCACAGTCATCTTAAGGGACTTGCATGTTTTAATCATCAGTTTTAATTAGGCTAAAAAGTAAAGTATAAATCAAGGTCCTTTTTGAGGCACTCTCAAAAGGCACCAAAAAGGTTCCATTCTTTATTTGACTGAAGTGCACATTATCTTAAAGTGTTAATGAGAACAAACAAGAGTAACTGAAATCAGTCTCCTGCTAATTTTCATAATTTGCAGTAGAACACTTTTCTAATTAATAATAGACTTCTAGAGACACCTATGTTGACAAATACACTCAGGCTGCACTCCTTTACCTTTCTGACATCTTTCCTTTGATGCTGATGTATAAGGTGATTCCACACCTTTTTTCCAACAAGCTGGTTAGCATTAAAACCCTGCATTTTTCCATGAGCCTTCTGATAGCATCTGACTGTCCCACTGTTTGTGAGCTGCAACAAATTCTGATATTTCAAGAGAGAGGAGGTTAGTAACACCAACACTATTCTACATTCAGAAGCATGCTGAAACAAATGCACTTTGCAGCCAGCTGTACAACAGAATTTGGGTGAAATAATACATTAAAAGAAAAAGGATATTGTTATTCAGACTTGAATTTTTTTTGTGTCTCTCAAGCATACAGCTTAGATGTGCTGCTTACATGCCAGGGGCTGTCACTTGACACAACAGTCCAAGTCACCCAAAGCTTCATCTACTAGTGTATCATGTGGAAGACTGCATTTGGTGCCCAGGGACAGTGGAGAATATTGATAATACACTGCAGACCATGAAAGCCTTTGAGGCCTCCTCCTGCACTCCATACATTCTTCTGGCTAAGTCACTCTGGGCAAACTTGTCTTACAATAGGTGAAGAACAATGTTTAGAAGTGAAATCTGGGCAAATCACCTCATAAAATGTGAAACCCACAACGATGAGGGGTCTTGCATCTTGGTAAGATACAAACTGTTCTTGTGCTTGTAAAACCTGTCCTGCTGTACACCAGCCTAAGCAGTCAAGACTGAAAAATAATCTGCCTAGTAAGCAAAAAAAAACCCAAACAAACAAACAAAACCCCCAAACATTCCTGTCTGCTCCTCAGGTATATTTGATTCTAGCTACTGCCCAGTTATAATCTATTTTTTGTCCTCTAGTGTGCAACTAGAGCTGATGAAAGAGTTGCCCTACAATCACATATTCTGCTTGCCTTTGCTCTAGCTCCCCAAAACCTGCTATACGCTGACAACAACAAATGGCATCAAACACTATTAGGTGGACATGTTCCTTTACTAAACTACCCCATGATGTCACATCAACTGAATGTATACCCAAGTATTCTTTTAATTTCCTTCAAAACCTTGTAATCTCCTTCAAAGCTCATCACTTTTTCTGGTTGTTTCAGCCTGTTGAACCTGCTCAACGTTTCTGCCAGAAGCCCCCAAAGGAGCAGCAAGAGTGACAAGGCCAGCAAGAGGGAAAGGGGCTCACTGAAGAAGAGTAAGAAGACAGCAATGCAGGAAAAAGCAAGGAGCATGAAAAGTGACTGAAGACTTGAGAGTTTTGCACACAACAGCCCAGTCAAACCAGCTCTCTAACGAAGATTTTCCTACTAAACTGCATTCACTATCAACCTCACTTGTCCTTTACAGCCTAAATTATTACTCAATATAACTCAGGTTAAAAAGATTCAGGCAGTGCCTCCGAGGAAGTCTCTCTCCAGGGACCACAACCCTTCCCACTTAACCCTCGTTGTTATTCAGTTAATGAGTAGCATGAATCTCTCAAGCAGCAAACAGGAAACCAAAACAACTGTGTGAGAGAGAACTTCATAGAACACCCATGTCTGTAATCATCAAAGTCAAATTCTTATTTGTTTGAGAGAGGCAGCAACTTTAAATGACAATATCAAAAGGCTCCCTGCACCAAACTTGAGGGCAAGACAGATTTTTTTATTTTTAAACACAAGTTGACAGTCTAAGGTAATCATTTATTTCTACAAAGTGGATCTTTTAAAAAAAAAACTACATATCATGCATGTATCTGAGGCATGATATGAGGCATGCCAAAAAATATCTCAAGATATCAACTCAGTGATGCCAAATTCAGTGATGCAGGAGATGCACAGTAATTTATTCTTTGGTTTTTTTTTTTTAATTTAAATGCTCTAGTTACCTAAAAGCAGTCCTGACATCACTGAGTACCTTCTGGAAGCTTATTTTGAAACAAGCCAGAAAAAATTAAGCTAAAACATTAACAAAATAAAATAAACACCAAAAAACCAACCAACCAACAAAAAAAACCACCCCAAACCCTAAAAGGCAAAAATTAAACATTTCATTTCATTTGGACTCACAATGAAATACAATTTAATCCAAGCTAGTTTTACTCAAGAGTTCTCCTCTGCTTAGAAGTGTCCCTTTCGTTAGAAAATTGATCTCCCATCCCAAAATGACTGAGAAAAAATCACATTTTCTTCTTATATTGCTCAAAATCTGGCCTGGCCATCAAATACTAAAACTCCATTTTTCATGTGCATTTTCTTTTTTCCATCCATCCACTGAGGGCAAATGAAAGGTAAGAGGTTTCCAGGAGCCCTCACAATGACAAAGGGTTTTCTTAACAAGCACATATTGAATGTCTCCACCAAAACTCCAACAGCAGCTGGCTCTGATGGGAAAAATCACGCTGCAGTAGAAAAAATGTCAAACCTCAAAACTGAGGGGGTTTTAATTCTTTTTTTTTTTTTAAATTAAAATAATGAGTAAAGTGAATTATTCCTTGTGTGGATGGTTCCAGTGTTTTCATAGTGTCTCTAACATCAAGAGTTGCAGAATCTATTTGCATCTTAACAGGGATCTGTGAGCATACAGTATTGCTGACAGCAAACCTACCTACTAAATCAGCTGATCCAAAACTAGGGAAATACTTAAGAGAAGGATTTATTTAAATATTTTTCCTGTGTTATTTTCCTGGATTGACCCAAAGAACATTCTCCATGGAGGTCAAAAAAGATCAAGGAGCAGCTTAGACCTTAGCAAGCTCTAGGATGCTGTGAACAAGGTCATGTTTAGCAGATTTTATCTCAGCTCCTTGGGAAAGGGTATCTCCTGTACCATATGCCTCTCCCATCTCTAGTGATGCACACAGAGACCAGCTGTTGCTCCTATTTAGACACCACTCTATTCACCAGGCAAAAAAAGCATCACCTAGAGCAAGGAATGATGCCAGCAGAACGTTATTTTGAAAATGACTGCCTCCTCAATTTATCATCATCCAAGAGCAGCCAGAACAAGTAGGCAGTCCATTCTGAAAATAAATGGATTAATCAACGAAAAAATAAATCCTCTGAGGCCAGGTGAAAAGAGAGAGAAATTGCCAGGGTGTCAAGAATTTTACAGTTGTTGTTCTTTGCCTTCTCCACTACCTGGAGACTGACACAGGAGAAAGCACCTGGTGACCAAGAAGTGTCCCACATGAAACACACCCTCATGTGTTCAGAAATCAATCCTCATCCAGAGGACAGCACAGTGCCCATTCCTGCTGAAGCTGTGCAGCATCTCCAGGGGTGGATTTACAGCATTAGAATTACAGCATTCCTTGTTTCCATCCTGCAGCTAAGCAACCTTTGGGAGGCACTGCAGCTGTAACCACAATTCCCAAAGTTGATCATATCACCACCACCACAAAGCAAATGGAATACCAACACCTGACTCACAGGTACAGACACTGGCACTAGGAAGATTAAATTAAATTAAAAATGAAACATACTAGAAACTACCCAGCCTGCCAAGACGTTGTGCTAGATATTCCACAATTATCCAGCAAGCTGTCCCCGGCTCTTAAGTCTTAAGAGTACAACTGTGATAAAGTTAGAGCACCTCAGCACTGTGGGATATCAAGTCAGATTCACCATGCCAAAGACACTTTGGCAAGACAATTCCCTTTTTTTTTTTTTGTTATAACCTTTGCAGATTTAACCTTGTACCAGCAGCAAAATTAAAGGTCAAAGAAAATAAAAATAGCACAGGATACAAACAGTCATAGTACCTAGCATATCCATAAGGTACTCTGCAGACCACATGTCAGCATTGCAAATGGATTGATACATTCTACATATGTGAAATTTAAGGCACTCAAGTTATGATCCAAAAGAATACAAAGGCAGTCTCAAAGAAAACACAAGAACTAAAGTATCAGCTTTCTGCTAATTCACTGCGCTGCAAACTCCAGCCTAAATGCAAATAAATGCTGTGTCCTTTAGGTCAGGTAGATGAAAAGTCTTCTACCAATAAAAGGCATCTGTCAAATTTGCAGTAAAGAGATTAAAAGCATTTGAAAGGTAAATCTGAAACCCCAGACTGAAACAACACTGTGCTTTCATTTAAACACGTTACTCTGCGTGGTTACTATAAAGCTTTTCACTCACAGTGTAATTTAAGGACCATTTGGATATTCTGTTTGGAAAAAAGGTGTCAAATTAAGGAAAGCGGTGTCGAGTCCAGAAACTTTGTGAAAATGAAGCCCCATCTGTAATTGCACCCTATGGGCTTTTACTTCAACAGCATTATTATGTAATTGTACTGGTGCCATAGCATTTGCCTCGGAGACCCCCACCTGCATGAAAAGACTCCCCCAGCATCCCTGCTCCTGTCAGCCCCAAATGCAGGTGACAGACTGCAGGCAGTCAGCAGCTCACTCTGTGACACAGCCCAGGCTGTGACGGCCACGTGAAGCACACAGCTGTACGAGGTCCCCAGACAGAACCTGCCTGCTTGCATGGACAACCCACATTTCCCTCACTGCTGACTTGTGACATGCAAGGCCAGAGAGGGCTCTGGCTGTTGAGGACAGCTCTCCCCACCTCACTAATGCAGAGAAAGTTGGGCCAGCAGATGCCATCCACACAAGGAAGCAGCAGGCAGTGACAAATCAACTGTGTACCAGAAGAGATGATTTTTGGTTTTGTTTTGTTCTCCAAGGGCACTGGACCTAATATGAGATCATGTAGATCGATCTTGTAGATCATGTCTGCTGCACAGTATCTCCCTAACCACTTTTAGCCTGTTCTTCTATTTGGAATCCCATCTGACAATAAAGGACAGAGAGAATAATTCAATTTATGCAAGTTTCATCCAAGTGAGGAGCTTGCCATCGGAGGAAACACCCCACACCACTACCTTCCACAATGAAGGAAAAAATCCAAAACACAAATCCGTCTCTTACTTCTTTTGCCCATGAAACAAGCTGTCTTTTGGGAATGATAAAGTTTATTTAACCAGTAACTCACTTAAAGGCCACAACAGAAACCTCTACTATTTTCTGCAAGTATGGATACTGATAAATTTTTTGACTTAACAGGTCTTTCTGCCTTGGACACAGGTATGCCAGACATCCTGATGTCGATGTGTGATGTGCACTGAAGTTGCAGAAAAAGAGTTAAGATTCTTTCTTGTGTCCCTTTCTTCCTGCTAAAGGGATAGATTGAAAATGCCACACCAATGATCCCAGCCATCACATAACCTCCAAGTCAAGTAATAAATTATTTACAACTGTCCCTATTTGAAAGGGAGTCAATTAGTTAACATCCCATCAATTAATACTCAGCAAGGAACAATACCAAGAGAGGAACTGGTCTGAACAGCACAGCTCTTGAAACAAAGAGTGCTTTTAAACCAGATACCTCTGCGTTCAAGCCACTATCTTGCTTCACTGAACATCTATTCCAATACATAAGCAGCTACATTTGCTAGCAAGACATCCTGTTGACACCTATTCAGTCCTGCTCTACTTTGGCACGGCAGTCCTGTGCCTTCTGCAGGGTTCAATCAAGTGCTCAGATACATTCAAAGGATTATAAAGTGATGTATTTGAGGGCATCGGGCAAAAGCTTTGTTTCCCAGAACACCATCTGAAGGGCAGCAGCCCCTCGAGGGAGGACGCCGCAAACAAAGTTACCCTGGAGACAGTCTCTGAGGAACAGTGACAATTGTCCCCAGACAAGATGATCTGTTGGGTTGGTATTTTAGAGTGGGGGGGATGGGGTGGTGAGTTCTCCACTCCTTCTTTGGGAAGCAGGAAGGGAAATGAAGGTGAGGGAAGGAAAAATAACTCTAGGAACTTATTCCAGGATCTTTATAACAAGAAAAGCCCATCACTCCCTCTACTATACAATAGCATCATTTTACTGTCAGGACATAAATAGCCTTCTCAGTTTCTTGGCATGACTTTCTCTTAGACTTTGCTTTTAGCCCTGCAATCCAATAAAAGCAGAACTCAGTCAACCTCTCTGATCAAGAACTGAGCACCCTGCATTTATAGTCTTCATATTGCCAACCCTTCAGACAACTCTCTTCTTCAGACAGGGAGCCCAACCAGGAGAAAGCATCACACACACAAAGCCATGAGAACTCACCAGAGGCATCACAGCAAACTGTGCCAAAACAGATTTTTGTTTAATATTGTCCAAGCCAGGTATTCTGCTTTATGAACAAACATTCAGGCTTCCCCAGGATAAATACTTTTCATTACTATTATTTTTCAGCTCTGCTTAGCTCTTTCCCACAGCTTTAGCTGCTATTTCTATTGCTTTCTAGGTGGTACAGCTATGGTACTAACCATTTCACGTGTTTATTTGGTTTCACACATAATGCTCTAGAGGTGTAAGCATTATTACTATATAACCACCAATGAAGGTATCTATATAAAATTAGGAACATAATTTAATAGCTCTGCAAGTACCATTTCCACAAGATACTCAGATTGCCATATCCCATTGCAAACTACCAAAAAAACCCAAAACAAAACCTATAAATAAATACAACAAAAATAAAAATCACAGACTGCAGTGAAACATTAAAATGGACTTGGTCTTTAAAATGGTTGTGAGTCTAACTCTCAGAGAGGTTCACAACCCACAGCTCCTTTTGACTTCTGGGTTTATCCTTTTTAACTCAATGCATTTTCATGAGGGCTAGAGAGACTGATCTCACCTCCTTGTATCAACTTTTCTGTGCCCTAAGCTTCTCACCATAATAGCGTTCCAGAGTGATATTGGATACACCAGCCCTCCCCAAAAGTTATTCTTGATTGCATTTTGCCAACTGGCCAACAAGGGATAATGAAATTCAACATGTAAGCACTCCCCCAAGAGCTGGAGAATTTCACATCTGTCATATATTTACTATCCAAAAAAGAAAGGCACAGTATTTGTGCAAGGGCTAGGGCTCTGAGAAACAGGGCTGTCACCAGATGTTCCACAGCCGAGAGTCTGTGCAGCCTCAAGATGTGAGGCTAATCAGTGCAGGCCCTAAATAATTAAGTTACTATGCTTTGCAAGAACTGCTGGCTGTTTAGAGGAGAAAGACCACAATTCAACATCCTAGTGAGAGAAAGGCAGAAAGAGCTCATATATTACATAGGTGAATGGGGGACAGCCAGCATTACCGGGGCAGAACGCACAGGACAAAGTGGGAATCCACATCAAGCCAGACATCAAAATAGAGCAGTCCCACCTTCTGGGGCCCGCTAGGAAGATTTTGGCACCAGCACCACAAATCAGTGCAGAGAGCAAATAGTCTAAGCCATTTGGGTTTCTACTAAACAGCATTCCCAATCCTGTTTTCAATTAAGATCCTCAAGGACACTGCACAGAGACTATAGGTTCATCCATTTTGTGCCTCATCTCCTCCATCTTACTGTCTCCCAGCTCTTTAATCTTAGGCTCCTGTGAATTCAGATATGCAATCTGAAACAAGGGCTGTAGCTGTCAGGATGCAAGGACGTGCTTGCAGTGCCTCACGACAACTGCTCTGTGTCTGGAGGGCTGGCAGTGCTGAAGATGCACCAAAACAGCTTCTTACAAATAGGAGCTCTCAAAATTTAGGCCCAGACTTGTTTTGTGGTTTTTTTTTTTTTTAAGGTAAGCAAGTTGGAGTTTTTTGCAATTATTTTTTTAATGTCTGATATTGTGACATGACTTCCAAGCACTTTCATGACCAGGGCTCACAAACGCTAAGGTGTCTGCTGGTGATAGGAATTCATTATGTATTTGGCATTTGGCCATGAGGCCATTTTTTCCCCCCCAAATCAAATTAAGGAAAACAACTAAACATTATTAGATTTTTAGTCCTCAGAATTCCCCCAGAGCAATATCTAACGGTAAGATTTTTAATTGCACATGCCTATAAGATTACAAATTGTGATGACAGGTTGGATTTCAAGTCACGACAAAGACATGAACGCATGTCAAATGTTCCTAGCATTATTCCAAGTTTAGAAAGACCAGCTCACTATAGGTTTATTTATATATACAGTATGAAAATTACATTTAAAGGACATATACATCCTCATACGTACATAAACACACACAGAAAAATAAAATCAGAGCAGATTTTCCTACAACTGGATTTTCCTACAACTCTTATAAGTAAGCATTCTTCCTTGAAAACATACTACTGATTACAAGTACACAGAATTGAGCAGCCATGCTGGCAAAACACAGTCTGATGTGATAAACAGGACTTGGCCATGACTCTATCTTTCCGAGTGGAGGAATAAAGGGGATATCTGTTCCCAGGAACACCTGCCAGCCCCGGTGCTGACTGCCCTGCCCCAGCAGAGGAGCGGACACGTTAGAGTGAGGAAGAGGATGGCTCTGGAGAAATGCACAGCAAGCAGCACTTGGCTGGGTGAGTACCAGCCCCTGGCTTTGTGGAGCACCACCTTGGCTTCCCCTGCCTGCAGAGACTCTGCCACACGGATTTGCTCATCCACACCCTTGGCTGGAAGGGCGCTAAGGAGGTCCCAGCTCTGCTCCAACCTGACAAAAATAGCCCAGCCAGCCACACTGCCTTGCCCATAAGCCAACAGGCACATCTCCCCCCCACTGCAGAGAGAAGTGCTACACGAGACTGGCATACCAAAGCCAGTTTCCTTTTTGTCATCTACTCCCCTGATACTAAATCAGCCCTCACTGCAGCCTCCAGCATTTCAGTAATAGAAACAAGACACTGTGAATTAAAAGTTGGAGACAGATCTTCAGCAACAAGAGCTGCAGAGGGGAAAAAAAACCCCCTAACATTCTCATTTAAATCAGCAGCACTGATGGACTTCTGATTGTTCCTAGAAAAGTATGAAGAGGATCAGCCTACCAGGAGAATAAGGAGCAAGCACAATGCTGTAATTCTCAGGGCAGGGGAGCAGCCCACAATCTAGTGAACTCACTGCAAGCACTAAGGTTTGAGAGATTAGCCCAGGGTATCTCTCCTCCATGATACACTCCAGTTTTTCCCAAAGTAACCCCTCTGGGCTCAACAAACCACATTCAGAGGGCATTTACACGGAAGCACCGACTTGCCACGGGATTTGGATCAGACCCCAAAAACATTTAGGGCATGGGTTGGACTTCAGGACATGGGTTGGACTCAGTGATCTTGAAAGTCTCTTCCAACCCATTGATTCTGTGCTTAAAGGAACTCAGTATTAAAATGCTATATTTATTTATGGCTCCACATTCTGGAGACTTAAGAGCAGGTGACAATTTGACTGAGATTCTAAAATCCATCAGGCATCTCAGTTTCCATAGATTATGGTAAAGGAGGGAGTGACAGTAGCAAAATTACACATTCCCAGTCCTTACCTCTGCCTATTCTAATGCACAGACTGTCTTTTTTAGCACCTGTGAGTCTCGCAGGAAAAAAACTTACACCTCAGGATGTGTAACAAGGCACCCACCACTAACAAGCACTGCAGAAAGCAGCCCCACACAGCAAAGCACAAGGGAATATACAGAAGTATATGCTGCTGTGATTATAATTCCTTGAGTTTATGGGATGCATTCAGTACTGCACTGTAACTAAAAACCCACCAGCCCAGGCCCACGCTTGCCACAATGGGCAGATGGCAGCATCTGTGTGGTGTTGGCCAAAAACCCATTGCACATCCCACAGCTTGGAGCAGAACCATGACAGAACAGGGATCATCCTGTCAGGCCCAGGGAGGAATATTCCAAGGAGGCTGCCCAGCACAAAACTGTTTGATGAAATCAGGGAAATTCCAAGTGAGGAAAATCTACTGAAGGCTCTGACATGCTTTTATTTTTCCCACACCATAGCATCTTTCCCACATAAGTTGCTCATTGAGCAGCAGGAAATGTCTTCCCAATTCAAAAGAAACCACATCATCAAACATATCCAGTGCAAAAAAATCATGATCAATAAAGGAAACAACTGAACAACAGTAAATATGCCATGGGGTTAATAAACATCAGATGGCTCTAAGACTTATTTAACATGGTGGAGTTGATAAAATGGATGTTAGAGACATCTTCTGGGGAATCAGCAGTTTCATTTGCAATAAAGAGCTGCTTCTTGCTGTTTTAATCTGGGCATAGGGTGCTCTTCCCAACAGGAAAACAGCAGGCATGCCCAGAACTCACGGGAGCAGGTTAGCAGCAGCTGAGGAGGAGGTGCAAGAGTGCAGGTGGCCATAATTCATTCCCTCACTGTCATTCTTTTTAGAGTACTTCAACATGCCCAGCTTCAATGTATGAGAGAACTAGGGCCAGAAAACTGTCAGAAGTATTCTTTTTCTATCCAACAGCTTAAGTTTAGCTGATGTTATTAGAAAAGAGAAATACCAACCCATTTGTGGGCAATCCAACAAATTTTCACATCCAGAAAAGAGGTGTTCCAGCTGCATGGAAAGGATGGGCACAGCAAGCTTTTGAACTTAAAAAACCTGGCCATGGCCTCCACCTGCACAGCTGGAAGGGATGTCTCTGCCCTAGCACTAGACAGCTGCTCTGTCTGTAAAGATGTCCTTCGGTCCTGCACTTCTCCATTCACTGGGGGAATGGATGCATGGCCTCATCCACCAAACCCCCTTAATCAGCCCAGAACATCAGGATCTCTCCAACCCCTGGCAGCTTCCTGTTTTCATGAAAATGAGCTTCATCTGGAAGCTTAGCCTTTACAAAGTAGACAGGAATCAGCAATTAGCCAAATTAAGGTAACAATGCAATAGGTGAAAACAAACAGGCAATGGGTGGGCAGTTATCTCCCCCATTCATGAGGATAAGCAAAGGCAAGCTGCTCATTTCTGCTGCTCTTTCTTTACTGCACCAGCCTTATTTGACCTCAGCTTTTCCTAAAGGAGCAGTCCTTTTGGAGTATCTTGCATGTCCAGGAAGACTCAGGACAAAGTGTCCTCTCATGTGTAGAAAGCTGCAGATGTGAAAATACTCCTGGTGCTCCATGGCACCTCTGGGTATTGGCTAAGGGATGCCTGTACCCATATTAGTCAGCTCTGAGACACTACATTTTTCAGTCCTGGTTGCTTAAGGACTATTAACTCCAAAAGGATGTATAGAGAGATCATTCTCATAAATAATCAGGCAAGCTTTTTTGCTTGGTTGTTGTTTTTTTTTGTTTGGTTTTTTTGGTTTGGTTTGGTTTTTTCCAAGCATTTGCATCTAATGCCAAACCACAGTAATTGCACCACTTACATGGAAAACCACTGTGGTTTTTCATTGGGATGCTAATCTTAATACCCATATCCATCAGAAGTGAAACAGCTTTGGCCCCATCAATATCCAGATGAGCTGTAAGTTGCTGAGAACATAAGTAAAATTTGTTTAGAGAGTAACTGCCTTGAAAGTACCCACTTTTAATAGCAATCCCATATTTATTCTGTGCTTAGCTATGACAAGGACTAGTGAGGAATAGGGCTATCCAACAGTGCATGCTAGCCAGGAACTACTACAAAAGATACAGACCTGGATCAGCATGGCTGGAAAATTTCAACATTTTCCTGAATTCCAAGAGCAAGCCAGGCAGTACCCCAGAGATCCTGTCATTTCAAGCACATGGCTTCTCTCTTAATTCTTTCAAAACAATTCATTGGGAAGAAGGTTTTAGCCTGGTAACCTTTAAGCCCCCTTAACTGCATGAGCTCTGACTTTTCAATTTTTTAAAAAAAGAATGCTAAAGGTTTGTAGAAAGACAAAGGAAAAGGAAAATTAGGAAAGACTTTTAAAGCATTCATGGCCCTTTTGTTTTTCCTCTCCAGTACCACCCAAGCTGTTTTCAGGTTGGCTTATTTTTTTCCCCAACACATGAGCCTGATCCCTTTCTGAAGCTCCTCCAAACTGCTGCCACCAAACCACCTTGTGTATTTGCTTAGCACTTGCTCAGAACGACCAAAACCCAAATGCACCAGACATCACATTTGCATAGCCTGAACCAGGAGAAGACTGGAAGGCTCAAGAGACTGGCTGCAAGCTAAGGTTTCCAGATCAAATCAAGACTTGGTCAGAAACAAAGAAACCTAATCATTCTACATAGCAACTGCCTGGCAGCTGATACAAAATGAATACTTAAGAGTTAGGTCAGCTTTTTTAGACAGCAGATGTCTGCACCGTGACACCTATTCATTACCTAGGGTTATTAACTACACAAATATAATTTTTCAATATAATTTAACAAAACTCCTTATTGCATAAAGTTATTTACACCTCTTTGTGAGAAGCTCAGCAGTGCACTTTTCAGTTCTGTTTTTTAAAAACTGACTTTTCTTAAAGAAGTTCACTAATAAAAACATTTTTACAATCACAGTAAAATATAATAGGAATTAAATTATGGTGCAATAATTCACACTTGACTGCACAGAGGCCATTTGGCCTTCATCTTTGTGTCTGAATGTGCTGGGTGGGAATTACTGCACTGTAATTCACATGCTGTCACATCTTATGGCTTGGCTAACACTTGAAAAAATCAGAGCTCAGAGTTGGTCGCTAGAGAACAGAAATCAGTCTTGTCAGGAAATTGTTACAAATGACAGAAGCATCAGATATTTCAGGCCTGAAAGGTAACAGAGCTTACCCCCTTCCTGGCTGCTGTGAGAGCAGGCACATTTTCTGTTGCTGCAGTTCAGAAAGAAACCCACACGCATTCCTGCCAGACACCATACATGTCAAAAACCATCAAACGTTTAGGATGGGAAAGGAATATCATCCAGTTCCAACCCCCCTGCCATGGGCAGGGACACCTCCCACTAGACCCGGTTGCTGACAGTCCCAACCCAACCTGCTTTTGAACCCTTCCAAGGATGGCATATACAGCTTCTCTGGGCAACCTGTTCCAGAGCCTCACCACCCTCACAGTGGAACTCTCTTTGGCTTTGTGGAACATCACAACCTTCCTGTGGCCCCTTCTCCGGGGTTTGTGCAGGTCCCTCTGGATGGCATTCCATCCCTCAGGCATGGCAATGCATCACACAGCTCGGTGTCAACAAAGAACTTGCTGAGGATGCAGCGAGGTGATCCCTTTGTGCCACTGATGAAGACATGGAACAGCCCTAGACCTGATATGGAACCCCGGGAGGAAAAGGTCCTGTTTCCTCCCTATAGCAGGAAGATTCTTTGAGCAGACACACTTGCCAAAAACTGAAGAAAAAACTGCACATTATGAGAAAATCTGCTTAAAATCTCCCTCCTTATTTACAGTGAGTTTTAGACATGACAGAAGTGGGTCTGCACACAGACCTTTGCATTGTGTAATGGCTTAAACAAGAATTAAATAGTGGATAGTCTTAAAAAGGTTGAATTTCACCCTCTATCAGTTTATAGATCGATCTGTCATCAAAGGGGGAACCTAATACTCTCAATTTTAGTGTAATGCTGCTAATGAAAGCACTGTAGTTTATACAGAGAACAGCCACCCCCTTTTATCAGGAAAAGCCTTCCTCGATCACTTGTTCCACTATGGAAAAGGTGGCACGGCTGCAGGTAATACAAATTGCCAAGAATAGCAAACATTATAAATATTTCAAGGATGATTAATCTTTAAAACACTGAAGTTAGGCAGAAGCCTGGAAGTCAACTTGGCTATTTCACAACTAATAAAACATGTATCTTGTATTTCATTGTGACTGTATAAAGAGTATCGTAGTAAAAGGCAATTATCCACCATTCACTAGCTAACATAACACTTGCACAAGTATAAAAGAAACACAGTATGTATTTTAAGCAGTGACAGTATTTTCACCATGTTAAAATAGTAGTGAGGCGAATGTTCGGCTCACATTAAACAGCACTCTGTCACCAAAGACCAGCCTGCTAGCATCATATATTCCCCCAAGATAGATAATGCAGCTTGCTTTAACAGAATCATTGTCACCAGGCAACTACCAGTGCTGTTCAGTAATAAATATTTCCACTGTTCCCACAGAAACTGGCTCGGCATCTGGACCTGCTAATGCCTGGAGAGATCAGCCTGACCTTGGAGTGCCATCTTTTCACAAGGATGCAGCCCTCGCCACGGCTGTCTCCCAGAAGCATTGCAGAGATGGAGCAGAAGCTCAGAGGGCAGGAACAGGACAGCAGACGAGGCACTCTCTCTCTTCCTTGCAGCTGCAATGACTTGAAAGGACTTCAAATTTCATTTCCTACTCGGCAAATGATAAATTAGCTCAGCCCCATCTCAAACTAATTCTCATATGGAGAGACAAAATGGCATCTGTCCCTAAATGTAGGAAGGTCACTTCACAGCTATGCCACAAGACTGCATAAATGAATTCTTGGAGGCAACCAGTTGTTTTTTTTTTTTTTTAGTTTTAGAACTGGGCCAGCAGCATCTGCAGTCCTGACAGTTCGGTGCTGTCAAGTATCAGCATTAGGCCCTAAGCTTTGTAACAATACCAAGCTCCAGGACTTGACAGGCTTTGTCTGAACTACAACCTATTTTAGCTTAAACTTAGCTCTAATCTCCAAAGTTATTTCAGAAACTTTGGTGCACTTGCAACTTCTCCTGGGATCAGATAACTTCTGTCTGGTCTGTCCTAGCTGCAATGTCAGATTGCCCTGGTTTTGGCTGGGATAGAGTTCATTTTTTCTTAATAGTTGGTACAGTGCTGTGTTTTGGATTCAGTATGAAAATACAGAATCAAATTCATACACGAGGCTGGAGGGAAGTAGGAAAGCATCTGTGCGGTGCTTAGTTGCTAGCTGGGCTTAAGTCATGTCACAGATGCCTATTGTTTGTCCTGTAATTCCAGCCAGGTTTTGGTTACATTATTGTTTAACTTGTTCTGACTTCAGTTTTGCTTACTTTTGGCCAAGTGTGCGTTTCTAACCCAAAAATCATGTTATATATCAAGGAAAGTATTGAGGAATTTAAGCAATCACAGCAATGACTAACCTACCCCATAGATCATCAGGAGAGAACAGTGTGCAACCCATTAATAAATACAGGGTTAAAATACATATAAAACAATCCCAAGCAGCTGCAAGACCAGGAAGAACCAAACCCCAGAACTTTGCCCAAGCAGGATCCAGGATGCTGACAGCTCACTCTCATGTCACAAGCACAAGGCAAGAGC
This sequence comes from Emberiza elegans, assembly GCA_024865655.1. Taxonomy (NCBI): domain Eukaryota; kingdom Metazoa; phylum Chordata; class Aves; order Passeriformes; family Fringillidae; genus Emberiza; species Emberiza elegans. The sequence goes on along the minus strand of JALJVW010000068.1, from coordinate 5,810,112 downwards.
TTAGCAGCAGAAGAAACCGGTAGATAGTCACACCTGTTGATTTTATTGCATTTGTAGCAATCTCCAACAGAAACTGGGCAATTTGGATTATTACTTAATTGGAAAAAGAAGTGGCTGTCCCTTTTAGAATTATTAAAAGAAGCAGAGTAACAACAATTAACTCATTCTTTGTTGCCCAATATATAATTTCACATGCAGTACAATCCTTAAAAAGTAATTTGCAAATAAATAACAATAAACCAATCTGATAGGATGATAAAGATCTTTCCATACAACAGGCCTTCAGCTCTCTTCCAGAGCCTAAAATAAGTTACTTGTTTGGTAGTGCAAAACCTCACCCCACAGCGATCACTATGCTATCCTTCCTATCCTGCTCCTAACAGCATGCAGCTCTTTATTTCTATTATTATTTTTATCCAGCAGTCTTGAATCTCAGCTCTGAGCCACACAGGAGCATGACAGCAATGTGACAGAGCAGGTGCACATCTCTCCAGGCTTGCAAACTGAGCTGCTGCCTGTCATGCCCATCTCATTTCAAGTGAACTTTTGACACGTTCATTTGTGGGTGAAGAGAAATCTGCTCTGTTTGGGGTCAAGGGGAGGAAGGCTGAGGAAGAGAACAGCTGCTCATTCCAGAAAATGCCTCTTGGAAATCCACCTGCCACAGGGAAAGAGGATCCGTTTGCTCAGGTGTACGTGGGGGGGAAACACAAACCAAGCAGCACTTTCCCAGGGTCCAGACCTTCAGATGCTTTGGGAAAAGCTTCCAAAGGGGGGCAAAAAGAAGGCAGGGGTGCAAAAGTCCTGTCCCCTTAGCAGAGCCCTTGCAAAGGATGAAAAAGGCTTTGCTTTTATTGTTATTGCTGATGGCTTTATTTTATTCCTTAGTATTATTTCAGTCTATCTTGTGTAATTCTCTGATTTTGAATAACAGTTTTAGTTTTAGGCAACAAATGGATTTACAGGCTTTGCTGTAGCTTAGGAGTGGGGATAGCTTTTGTGGGGGGGTTCTGCACTGCTCCAGGTTGGGGCATTAGTTGTAAGCTATTTCCCATTCAAGTGAAGGATAACAGTAAAGAAAGCAGCCACTACACAAATCTATTATTATCTTAAGTAACTCACATGGTTCAGTTTTTTGGTGAGCTGTGATTCAAAGCAGTCTGAGCAAAATTAGACAGTGCTGTGCCTGTGTATTTTGGATACAGCTGATTAACATCATCACTGAGGAAATGCAAGGACCCATGACCTTTTCCCCTTTTGTGATTTCTACAGCTTATCAACAAGATAACATTGTACCAGAGCACTATTCCGGAAGATTATTTTTGATCTTGCAGATCACTGAAGTATACACCCTTTGACTCCATACCTGTCATCACAGCCCAAAAAATCTACTCCAAGAAATGATACAGCTAAAGCAAAAAAAAAAAAACCAAACCAAGCCCCCTCAAAAAAACCCCAAAACATCAAAACACCACCACCACCTCTCCAATTTATGAGATCACTGGTCTAAGAAATCTGTCTGTAATGCAGCTAGCACTATGGATGAAGAGGCTGTGTCAAGGAACTCAAAAAGGGAATGAGATGTAGCAAGGCCAGCCTGAAAAAGTAGTTCATTTCATCTCCAGCAATCACTACAGTACAGGAGTCATTCCAGATCATGAAAGACGAACTCAAATGCTTGATTCCTGTTAAGCATAAATTCTGAATGCTTTCTGCATGCAGGAAAAAGGGATTACTAAAAGATAAAATTTAAAAAAATAAAAAAGCTGGGCTTAACTAGGCTATTTTTATAAGGAAGGTGAGGTTGTGGCATGTGTTTAAACAGCATGCCACAGTGCTGAGATGGAAGCTGCATCCTGGCCACTCAGAGATCAGAAGAGAGAAAAGCCAAATAGCTCAGACCAAGGGTGTTCCCCCTCCCTTGTTCAAACATAGGTGTCAAACTTCCACCAGCAGCTGATCAGGTAATGCAGGTGTTGGGTAGATGGGTGATGGTCAAATTTACCACCACAGCAAACATCCTGTACATTTAGTCTGGAGAGGAGCATAAAGGGTAGAAATATTTCCAGACATAGTTCCTGCACCTCTGGCACTTGCTCATCTGTATTATAATATGACTCCTAGGATACTTGTGACATTTTCATTTACTGGGACTATCAGGCAGGACTTACCAGCTACAGTGGCTCTGAGAATCTTAAACAAAACTGCCAGAGGCATTTTTAAACTAAGAATTGCTTTCACTGCTAATACTACATAATTATAAAGATTTACAAAACATTTAGCATTTAACTTTCCAGGAGAGGACTGGAGAGCACCTTTCTGAACAGCTCTTTCATTCCACCCTAATTGGTCAACTCAGTTCAAACACTCATTCTAATTTTCAAGTCAGTGAGGAGTCTTGCATAAAGAACAATAGTACGGATAGCCTTTGTCCCCAAAGGTTATGTAAGACAGGTTGTGCTCTATAGACAAGTTCAGCCAATCATATTTTTTTCATTTTTTTTCATCAACTTCTTTCTTGTAAAATTTTCCTCCAGTGTTTTAGCACATACACAAAGGATCAGTTGGTAAAGCTCAAAAAGCCTGATGAATATTTTAAAAGCAGGGGCCCACAGCGTACATACAGGGAGCCATGTCATTTACAGACATGCTTCCACTGGCCTTTAATTAAAATGAGATCCTTTGGTAGAGTTCACCTCCCATTTAAGCATCAGAAGAATCAGGCAGACAGATTTTCCAAAGTTCAGCCCTGAGCATCTCATAACCATCACTGCTAATAGGAGCTCCTCAGCCCTTCAGCACTCGTGAAACCTGGCAGCTTACTTCCAGAGCATACTCTGGGGTTTCTCATACCAAAAGAACCCAACAAGCCTCAAAATCTTATTTCAAAGAATTACAGGTGTCACATTTCACTTAAGAGGTTCCTGGCTAATAAAAGAGATCAAGTTTTTCTGCTACAGCTCTGTGCTAGATTTGCATGGCCAGGTTTTGGGGAGGCAGGGGCTGGTTACAGGGGTGGCTTCTGTGAGAAGCTGCTTGAAGCTTTCCCTAAGTGTGACAGAGCCAATGCCAGCTGGCTCCAGGACAAACCCATCACTGGCCAAGGCTGAGTCCATCAGGGACTGTGGTAAAGCCTCTGGGATAACATATCCAAAAAAGGGGACAAAGCTGCTGCTTTGTGAGAGAAACAGCTCTGGAGACAGGGTCAGTGAAGGAAGAGGGGCAGGAGGTGCTGCACATGCCAGAGCTGGGGTTTCCCTGCAGCCCTTGGAGGTGAAGCAGCCGTGCCCCTGCAGCCTTGCTGCGGCTCTGTGCCAAGGGAAGCCCAGGCTGGAGCAGGTTCGCTGGCAGGACCAGTGACCCCATGGGAGGAACCCACGCTGGAGCAGGGGAAGAATGTGAGGGCTCCTCCCTCTGAAGAGGAAGGAGCAGCAGAAACAAGATGCGATGAATTGAACACAGCTCCCATTCCCTGTACTGCTGCAGGGCAGGAGGTACAGAAAACTGGGAATAAGTTCAGCTCAGGAAGAAGGGAGGTGGGGGGGGAACAGTGTTTTTACAATTTGTCTTTATTTCTCATTACCCTCATTACCTGATTTGTTTGGTAATAAATCCACTTTTCCCCAAGAAAAGGGAAGAAAAAGTCTGTCTAATGTAGCAACTAAACCCAGAAAAAGAAGCCTATATGTGTCACCAGAGGTCTTGGTTTCAGCAGCTAAGTCATAATGTAACCTGGGAATCTCGAAGACATGAGGGAGCAAGCAAGGAGAGAAATCAACATCCTGTAAAAAAACCCACACCATTAGGAAAAGACAGACAAAATGATTGCTATTTTCGCTTCTCTTCCCTTCCCCCAGGCACATTTACACCATCTCTCACTCACCATGGGCAAACGGTGTTAAGAGCATTGTGAAGAACAGCAGCTGTGATGACCACATGACTGTGAAGGAGAGCTTGAAAGTATCCCAGCAAACAAGGGTTCAAACAAAAAGGTGAGTGTCCTCCTGCACTTGCTTCCAACACTTCAACTGTTGTTGGCCTTCAATTCACATCCAAAAAGGGGGAAAAAACAAAACAAAAATAATAAAAAAATCCCACAGCCAGTATCCAGAGTCTGAGACCTACAAATGAGAAAGGACAAGAAAAAACTGCAGTTAGTAAAACAGTAAGATAGATGTTTTCAATCAAGTCGTGCTGCATTTCTTTGCTGCCAGCAGCTGTAAAGGCAAATGTGTCTTCCCCACTCCCTGGCCCTTCAGATGCATGCACATTCCTACATAAAACAGGAATTAAAACTTATGCCTGTGCAGAGAACCAGTTGGTGGATAACCAGTGCTCTGCCTCCTCTCTCAAAAGAGGGCCCCAGACAGCAGTTTTGAACAAAAAAGCTGAGACTTCTCCCTCCCTTTTGCATTTCTGTCGTGCCTCCAACGTGGATGCTAACGGCAAGATAGCAGGCCAGGCAGTGGGATTAGTAACACAGCTCGGGAGCACTTCCACTGATGATATGCCAGAAAGCCTCTCTTTGTTTGGGGTGACCTGTATGGCTTTTAATCACCGCATCTGGACCAGGGTTTGAACCCAAGCAGAGCCCAACGTCACCCTTATCCTGCAAGCAGCTACTTTCTAGTCACTGCTAGTCAAGCTCTGCAGTTATTTATTGTATAACTCAATTCCTCAATCTATTGAGGAATTAAAAATAATGGTCTCGTCCATCCCACGCGCTCACAGGAAAGCGCGGGGAAATCTGAATCCGCGCTTGAATAGAAACATTCGCTCATTTAACTGGAGAACGTATTCCAGCTTTCCATCACTTTAATCTCTCCAGAAGGGGCTAGATGGCCACGGTGACTCAAACTTGGCAGGGAAAAAACAACTACACAGAGTTAAACTGCGGCAGCAGTTTGAAACTTAGCTCCCCACTGACTCTGAAATGATGAGGAAATACGAGGAATTGAAAAGTACTTTGCATATCTGTTTTGAACCCCTTAGACTCTGCAGTCTTCACAGTACTGGTCTAATTAAAAACCTCTCCAAAAATCTCTGATCAACAGAAGTTATTCTTCTCTGAGCACAGAAGCTGTTTTTGCCAACTTTTGTTCTTACCCAAAACCAAGTCTGAGCCAAAAAGCTGTATGAAAAAACTGTGCTGCATGCCATTGTGATGTGGGTATATTTCTGAAAGTCTGGCATGACAAAGTGGCCTTTGTTTTGCTTCCTATCTTTACTGATCAACTAAATAAAACCCCATATTGTTCAGAACCAAAGTCTATAAAGAAGCTGCATTTTTTTTTAATAAATATATCTTGAACTGCCAAGATTTTATTTTCTCACTTGACTCTCCTCCCCAGTCTGTCCCTGCCATTTGTTCACTCAAATGTAGCATTTAGTTTCCATAGTTTTTTTCTCATCTCTGTATGCGGGGTTACTAAAAATCCAAGGTCAATCTGAAGTCAAGTGGCTTCTTTATGGACATCCTTGAAATTAAAACTTTTCTCAAGCCGGTACTAATCAAAATGGTCATTGATAATATTAAAAGTCTGCTTTTCAGATAGGGAAGAGCATCATGAGTATTTTAAATTGCACATTCTAAACAGTCATCAAGTTTTCCATTTATATTTTAGTAGGCTACCAGTACAGATCAAACTACAGCACAGCCATTATTTATGCATGCTTTTTCTATAGCATCCTCTGTAAAGTTTCCAAAATGAGAAGCTTTTTGTGCTACAAAATTTGAAAAGGCATACAGAGATGGGTGAAAGCTATCCAAGCACAGGTACACTTCCCTGAAGCAAAAGCTCAGTCGGGCAGTGAAGGAGAGAAGGTTTGTTTTTGATTTTTATTCGTTTAAACTGAATCAGTTCTGAACAATCTAAGCCTGTTAGAAAGAGATAACATTATGGTGCAGTAAAAGGGTTTGGGGTATAACTGAAGAAGCCACAAAAAATAATTAGGCTCTCTATCCCAGAGAAGGGATAATTGTCAGCAAAATACTTAACATAGAGCCCTTAAAATTTTTTTATCTGTCTATACATTCCTGCATGATAGGATGCGAGGATTTTTTTTTCCTATCATCTCACGGGCTGAAGCTGAATGAGCAAAGCATTCACACACCCTCTACAAAGTCCAAACACTAATTTTTGAGAACTAATGTCTTGGAATCACCAGAGCCACAAACAAGCATTTTATCCTCCTGGTAAGTACATTATTGAGTCACAAAGCTCCTGTGCAAAAGAGACAACAGGACTAGCTCATCATTATGCACCATTTACTGCAGTTGTACATCTGACCAAATACTCTCGGCCCTGCCATCCTTCCTGACAGAGGAGAACACACCAGAGATGTGACCTGTCAGGTGGTGTCTGCACACCCTGGCTGGCACAACCTTGCCCTTAAATTTGCTTCTGCAAAACCTTCAACTCAAGCTCACACACAAATATTACCAAATACATAATGTGCCTGGAGACATGCCAGCTGAGTTTAACAACACAGGGCACCACTAGATGAACCAAGAACATTGGAATGCTGCAAAATTCTGGGTGGGTTTGTATTTCATGTAATCATGTAATCACAGCGTGTTTGAGAACTGGGTATCTGCAGGGAAACAGCTACATAGGAAATGAGTGGAACAAGCCTTATTCCTAATGGTCACTCAACTCCCACAAGCAGCAGAATGAGGCCTGCAAAGCAAAACTCACTTCATCGTTGGATTACCTCCAGGTAAAGTACAGCCAAGGAGAAAAACTAGAGAAAACACTTTACTATCTGTGAACTGTAATGCAGAGTGTTACATTTATTGATGCAAGAAAGGGATACACTATCACAGTGAAAAATTTAAGAGCTTGACTTAAGGGGTTTGGATTTAAACCACAAAGATGATGCAGAGATTGATTTGAGAGAAAGTTCTTCTGCTCACTGACCTTTATGCCCAAAGGGCTGCCCCTGACACCTTCACAGTCTGATCTGCTGCATCACCCAAAGCAGAACTGCATGCTGGCAGTTCCCAAAAATCCAGCTCAAAGTGCTACTGACAGAATAGGAGAAAGCTAAATAAAGGAAACTAAGGCCTCGTAGAGAAGAGATGAGCAGTGAAGTATTCATCAAGGCGTTGCTCATAAAAGAGCATTATAGATACACTGACAATCTCAACATCTACCCAAGTCTGTTCTTCAGCAGTTGATGTCAAGCAGCACATGGAGCATTTTCTGAGCTCATCTGTCGGCAGTCTACAGGGAGGGTGAAAAAGAAAAGGAAACCAGTTCATGTGGTAAGTGAACAGATAAGCTGAATTCAAAGCAGAATTCAGAGCAGCGCAAGCCAAACCTGTCAGAACTCCATTTAATTACTGCCTTCTTCCAAACACGAGCATTTGCACCTGCACAAAGCTGCTCTCTACCCTTCTCACAGGGCAAAAGCTGCTCCAGGTATCCAGCATTATTCTAGGCAGCCAGGGGAGAGCAGAGTGTGTCTTACAAAGGGGCCCATGAGCAAAAGCCAGATAAGAATGCTGGAGTTTTCTTATCCAGTTTTACTTGCAGCAATTTCCTCCCCACCCCTGAAAATGTGCAGAGCAAAACTTAACTTAAACAAATCAAGGATACAAGGATTGCTTTCTATTTCTCTATAGAAAAGATTCCAGCACTTATTCTTCTCCTTTGGCAAAAGTCACCTACTAAGTAGGAAATAAGTGTGATGTTTCAAACAAACATCATTTAAATTATCTATTTACTAGGGGAAAATTTTGGAAGTAATTAAACTCCTTGAAGCTGATGGTCCAAGCTGGAACCATGGGTGTAATTCCCCATTCTCAGCATCTGCTACTTGAGATTATTTCAGGCAACATATTCAGAATTTTGTTAAGAGAGGGAAGAGAAATAACCCAGCAAGAAAAAAATAAAACATGCAATATCTGCAAAATCAAATTAACTGCAATTTAATGTTGGAAAATTTCCATAAGTAAGAGAATGAGCTCTATTTCCACTCCTATTATGAATGGCTAAACAAAAAAATTTCTTCAATACATCTGGCCAAAAGTTGTTTGCAACTTATTTTGTTTTGTTTATTTTTTGCAACATTGCTAAAAAGGAAAGGTTCTGCTCCGCCGGTCTCTTTCCATCTTCATCCTGTTCAAATTCATTTTCAATTCATTTTTTCATTTCAGGTACTCAGGATATGGCTCCCTGGTCACTCTGTGGTGGCAGCAACACAGCCTGCTATGTAGAAGGTTACACAGACACTACCAACTGTGTACCACAGGAGGAGCAGGGCAGGAGCAAGCTGCACTCCTGGCATTTCCACATGCATTTTCACTCATAGCCACTCACTGAAGCTACCGCTACATGGCCATTGATGGACAGATTTTTCCATGCGCATTTTCAAGAAGTCAGGAACACGTTTCTGAGACAAACTGAATTATCTGTAAACTTTTATCTCTGTCTGCATTCAGCCGAGGAGAATGTTCATCCTATACCTACCTTATGAAGTCAGAGCTCTCACTGAGTTCAGAAAAAAACACTTTTGTTTCTCAAAATAATGAGAGTTGTCCACAGCTTTTAGCTCTTCATCTTTCAAGTTTGCCTCTTTCAGATGTGAGGAAGAACTGTGAGAGAGCCAGGGAGCCTTCTTAGGGTGACAGGACAGCTTGTGGGTTCAAACTGCTCACATCTACATGTCCTCTTCCTGCTTCTGCTCTCACACCTCTGCTGAGGTTGTGGACCCGGAAGGAAATGACTCAATGACTCAACCCTCTCACCCAGTATGTGCAAAATGACACAGTATTTCTAAGTCACTTCTTCCAAGAAAGATTTAAAAGGAGCACTTGCACCTCTATTGCACTGAACTGCCATTCCTGTACATTAATAATTATTTCATCCATACTGTTTGAGAACCCAAGACCATTCTGCTCGTTATTTCCTCCCTTATACCTGATGTAGCACTCTAGAAAGTAATTTAAAAAACTTTAAAAACCCACAACAATGACAACAAGGTCTAATAAGTCTGTGTTTATCCTGGATTCTCAGGTATCACTGCAGTGCTACTTACACTTCCCTGAGGAGAGAGGCCAGGGCAGCAAGGAGCCACTCTCAGCTCAAACCAGGCTCATCAACCACCTGTTTAGGCTATAATTCAAAGTGACAAAGAGCTCTTTAGATGTTCTGCGGGATTTGCTGCAAAATAACTCTCTCAAGTGTTAACTGAGTTAATTCATTTCAGATTAATCAAGCCTTTGATGAAAGCATACCCAAATACAGACCAGCTGAATATAGTAGGTCTTGGAGTTTTTTTCCTGTGTAGGTGAAATAGAGGCTTTTGTGCTGTTCCAGAGTTCAAAAGGGGAACTTGAGCTATCAGCTGCTTATTGGGTTTCCCATTCAATCCAGAATCAAAGCAATTTCAGCAGAAAATTATAATTATACTAACAGTGAAGCCATTCACACATCTTGTGACTACACGTGGAAGGATGGGGGGAAGTAACAGAGAGAGAAAAGTTAAGAGTCTCGAAAATATGGTCTAGAAGCTTAGAAAGAATTCTACATCTGAATATCACAGCTACTGAATGTTCCAGACTTTCTTTAAGTGCCTGCTGGTTATCCTTGGCAATATAATTCATCACAGATTTAAGAGGAAAGTACACCATTCACAAGGTCCCAGCGTGTGTGCAAATATATGATAACACATGCAAAATTTCAAAAGGTGCAGAGTATCATGTGAGGATGTGGTAAAATATGCGAATGTTTGTATTGCATTACCACCCCAGATCAACAGGCTTTCTGAAAACTGATTACAAAAAACTTGGTACTCTCGCTGGTTAAGCACCACCTGCTAAAGCAGATCACAGCTGGCAAGAAGCATGTCAGTCCCTCCACTCCAAACCCATCAGGGCAAAAAAAAAACCAAACCCTGTAAGTATTGGGAAAAGCTATGCAGCTCTTCACACAAGCTGCACAGCACCATCAATGTCTGACCACCTGGAACAGTCCTATGCCATCACCACACACAGCAATCATTGCAAGAATCTTCTGAAAATTTCGGGGAGGTGTTAAGATCTTTCTCAAAAATTTATTATCCCTACATAATACACCCATCTTCCTCAAATGTTTTAGTTGATAGCACATCTTTATAGAGGGAAAATAATGCATAAGCAAGCACTCTTCACAGTATTGCCAACAGTTATGATTTCATTGCAAAACTCAATATGTGGCAGCTCCTTGCAATAATAAAAATTTCAGCTTTCTTTTCAAGTAAATTTCTCCTTGCAGAGAGAAGCTTAAAAATAGGACCCAGATACAGCTCAAAGGCTCAGTAAACCGGTGGTAAATAAACATAATTCAACATATTTGATTTGAAATTCGCATGACTTTTAATCAAATCTCGGGTTTTTTTGTGTTTTGTTTTTTTTTTCCTGTGAATGTTACAGGATGTTGAAAGTCTGGGTCTGACAATACTCTCACAATGCTTATTTGCATTCCATAGAGCCTTCGGCAATTCTTCTGTGACAAATAAAACACGTGTGGTGCGTGCACTGAAAATGCAAACTTATCACCAGGGTCAGCATAATTTTAATTTCCCTTTGCTACCATAAACTCAGCTTATGTTTTGAGGCATCACCTCTCCCACACATCCTGGCCCCATTTCTTCAAGAGCCTTACTATGACTGTAATTGTGATGGCACAGATCCTGCACAGGGTCTTGCTTTAACATGAGGAAGTGACGGCCTCCAAGGAGAAAATTAGCCAACTGAAGGGACAGAAAATTCCATGAGAGTTCAAAGAGGGGAAGTGAAGTCTGGTATTGGGACCAGAGAAGGACTACTCCTAAATGCCTCTGGATGCAGCCTTTAAAATACTTTTCAATATTCATTTATCCTCCCTATCTCTCCCTTCCTGCTGTCTCTCTCCTTCATACCACCTTTAATTTTCTTCCTTTCCTCTTCCTGGCAGGAAAGGACCTCTTTAACTCGCATTGCTCCAGACCGACGAGCAGCTGCAGATATACATAGAGAAAGTTTAGTGACATTTACCTTCACTAGAAGGATGGGATTTTTTGCTGAGGTGTGCAGCGAGAAGCCATTCCTCTTTTGCCTGAATCCATCAGGAGGCAGCCCAGAGGTCATATTAGTGGCCTCCTTCCCTCTATGCATCAGGCAGGAACAGCTGTTTGCTCCCCCAAAAGCAGCATTATGTCAGAGAAGTCTCTCACTCACAAAGATGACAGTGGAGCACTTTTTGTGAGCCCTGCAATTCAGGAAAGGAGGAAAGGGCTGACTTGTGCCCACCCTGGGGCACTCTCCTTCACAGCCCAGTTGGCCCGACAGTTCTTTGGCTACCAAGGTTAAAGAGCACAGCTAAAGACATCAAAAGCCACAGAGAATTGAGCAATGCTGAGCTGAAGCACAAAGCCTTGCCCCCTCTCTTTGATGGCTTGTTTCATGGGACCTGAGAGATAGCAACACATGAACCAAAAATACCGGGACCGTGACTGCATTTCTCGTAGGAAGCCATACTTTTGACAGTGCTGGGTTTCCTCAGCCTCTGACTTGCTCCAGCTCCACTCACCACTTGCAAATAGTGGTGGACTATATGTGAGACTAACACAGGGAAAAGGTACCAAGTGATTGAGGAATTACAATGAAAACAGCAACCTCTTTCCTATGTGTAAAATGCGCATCCACCACATTTTTTATCCTGTTCTTGCTTAGTATTCTCTTCTCAAATGGATGGTAGCAGATATGACTTGTTTTACTCTAGGAAATTATAAATTCCCTTCACTTTTTGTGCTGATTAGGAAGTTAACAGGCAGTATAAGGAGGGATAATAACTTTTCCCATTGAAAATGTACTGCTTTTGAAAGACACTAACAAGAAAACACCTTACACACAACACTATGCATACATGCACATTATCAAGAGGAACAAAAATTGCTAGTAAATGAGATTAATGGCAAAAGCCAGGTGAATAACCCATTTTTAAAGGAGAGTTATCTAGGAAAAAGATAAGTTTAATTGTCTTTCAGATCTGTTATGATGTAATAAATGTCTATTAATGTTTAGCAGCAAATTGGCTTTTAATGATCATTGCTATTTTTAGCTGGTGGGTGACACGTAGTTTAAATATAAACCAGATTTATGTTTTGCACACCAGGATGACTTTCTCAGATGACTCTCCTTGATTTAACCTCTTCACACCCCACAAGACATTTAATATAATTTTATTTCTAATAGACTGTGAGCCAATAGGATTGTATTTGCTACTACTGATGTTTTCAATGAGAAATAAAATCAATGAGGTTTATGCTGAAGATAAGTGTAAGTGATTAGTTAAGTGTAAGTGGCTTGGAAAATATTAGGAGGGCTACATTATTCAAGCAAATAATGCAAATTAAAAAAGACTCTGGATTGAAGTAAAATCCATGAAAAACTCCTGACCTTGCTGCGTTGGAAAAAACCTTATCTAGAATTTGTTCTTTTGAGCATTAGCAGGTGAGAAATTTTGTCACATTTTTCAACACAAAGCAGTCAACCTTAAACATTCATACCTACAAAGAAAAAAGAAAAAAAAAAAGAAAAAAATCTTTTTGGACCTAGAGACAAAGAGCAGCCCAGTAGGTTGCTAGGAGAAAAATAAACACCACTTGGTGTCCTATAAAAAGAGCGGGCAAGCGAAGCAAAGCCCTGCATACACTGCCTGGGAAAGCAAGGCAGGAACACAGAAGCAGCATTCTGCACCACTTTAAAAAAAAAAAAAAAAAAAAAAAGATATGCATACAGAAGAATAAAGGTTGCATCTAAATTTCTAGGTGTGGTGTTCTCAAGTGAATTGCATTCACAGAAACAATAGCAAAAGCAATAGGGCAAATTACTGAACAAAAAGTATTTATAGTTCCCTAAAGCAAATGTCTGTGTACTAATAACCAATAGCCTGTTTTTCCACATTTTACTATGTTAATGAATTCTGTTGCACATTAATCAAGAGTCGATCCTCTTTGATCTTTGGAGGGGAAATAAAAAGAAAGAGATTTAATTACTGCACTCATTTTCTGCACAGATACTTTTGTTATTACTTATATTCTACTAACAGAGGTCACCATCTCACCCAAAGCCTCGTTATGAAAGGTCTTGGGCATTCTCACAGTAAAAAACAGCTTTCTTCCCCTTACCCCTTCCTCCCTCATATTATCCGAACAACAAAGAACGGCATGAAAACACTCTTTTGCAGAGAACAGAGCTGTAGAGAGAGAGGGGCTGGTGATTTCTATGTGTGCCCTTCAACTCTGAAATCAAGCTTCAGCCAGTTAGTGGACCATTTCCAGCCAACTTTGAAAACCAGTCATAAATACTCAACATCTCTTTAACCCCTGCAGAAGCAGCCCTTCAGAACTGCACCCAGTCCAACCCCTAAGGAAAATACCCCTCAAACACAAGCTGAAAGACTGCAACTTTTCTCTGATCTCCTTCCTAATGAGGAGCATCGCATCACTACACACAGCAGTGACTTCAAAACTGGAAGGGCCACTGCATTACAGCTGAGAGTCAACACTTCTCTTGGTACTACAAAGAAAACACTTTATTTGAGAAGCTCTGCATGGATAAAATATTTATATAATACAGATCACACACACTCTCTTCCCTTCTGAAGTGAAACAAAGGCCAGATATTTCCAGCTGAAACTACAAGAGGGATCTTAACTAAATAGAACATTTAAACCTGGACGGAATTTCACCAGGAGCTTCCAGCTGAAGCCTCCGCTCTCACATCCCAACTTGGCATCATCACAATATATATATGGTAAGCAGTTCTTCTCCAAAGTGACTAGCACCTTAACTCTTGCAAAAAGTATTTTTAAAAGCCAAATACTTGCTTTTTGCAAAAGAAAAGCAAGTTTTGCAGAAGAAAATCTTACTCCAGTAAGCACATGTGCTTTTTTAATGGGTACTATCAAGTTTTTAAACAGTAAAATACTTGGATGAGTGAAAGGCTAAAATTAATTAATTCCTTGAGTGCTTTCTAGCAGAAATTAATTGTGAGGACAATCAGGACAAACGTGCTTTTTAAGAGAATTGTCTTGGGCGCTGAGTAAGGACTATGAGACACTTGTCCTCTTTTCACGCCTCATAGCTGAGGATCAGTAGCAACCACCTAAAGAGAAAATGCACCTGTTGTGGAATTTGCCAGTATAACATGTACCTGCTTCTGTAAGCCTCAAACACATTTCTTAATGACCTATTACATAGTAACACCCACTGAGAGAGCCACCAGAAAACTGAAAGCAGGCTTTACTACACAAAGTTATATTAAGTCCCAGAAAATGATGCAGTCATGTAAAGAATGGGAAGGAAAACCCCAAATTAAACCCAGAAAATTCTTCAATGGCTTTTCCCCCCAGTTAAACTTAGGAGGTCTACTTGACTCACTCTGAAATCATGGGATTGCAACTTCTCTTTTAGCTAAACAACTGCAGGACAAGAGTGACTGCATTCAATAACAATGCTCTCATTTGTAGCTTGTCCAAATGAAGCAACAATCTTCCATAACATCTTACATTTTTAAGTATGCATTGAATTTAGAACAATCAAGAAAGGATTCTAAACATTTAACTCAGTCACAGCTATCTGGCAAAATCAAATACCATCTAATACAGTCAGACTGGCTGTACCACTAGAAACTCTGCAATGAACTTAATTATTCAGCTTCCATTATTTATAAGGAAACAGCAAATAACCTCATTTCCATGTATCTGAGCATAACAGCTGTAAAATTTGCAGTAACACCTTTATTTGTGGTATCAAAGTCCACTTCTGATTTTGCTCTTAACGCCTTGCTTCCACCTAGATAAAAACTGAAACGTCTCAGTAGTCGAGGAATAACATTTAATTGCAGGAGTCATATTCAATTCCAAAGAAGAAATTAAGCATCTCTGGCAACTAGGAGGCAAGATAATTAATCTGTATGGACCTGTCTCTTATGATATTTTGCAGGGGACTTTGTAAACACCAAAATGTAGCTATGCTTGATAGACAACATGAATTTGGGGCAAAGAGGGAGAATTTTGGTAACTCCTGAAATGTTCCCTGTTAAAGAAAAACCCCATTTCTCATTCCTCTGCAGGAGAAGGTTTCAAAAGCACTGCTGCTCTAATGCTAGCTCATCTGAGGTCACTGGCAAAGTGCTCTGATTGTTGAAGGAAGATGTACAATCAAGAGAGAGCTTTTGAAAACATCACCCTAAGCCTAGTAAACAGCAAGTAAAACCTTTGTTATTTAAGGTCATAGCTGGAAGTGAAACTGCAATAAAGTACTTCATTTGATTATCTGAAAGGCAATTCACTGTAAACAACAAACAACAGCTCTTTACTACATCTTTACTTTGACTTATTTTACTGTAAGTGGACTAAGCACTGTAGTATATAAAACAAGGGGATAAATGACAGAGAGACATCAATCCTAAATATTTTGCTAAAGAAATCACTCTTCTGTTCATTTTCTTCTCCCTATAAGGGAGATTCACAGGGCTAAAGCAGAAACACTGGGCTTCAAAAGTAACCAAAATTGGCAAATTGTGCAGAAAGATAGATAGTGTCATTGTTTAGTACTTGGCATCAGCGTGGATCTGAGCAAGCAAGAACACAGATTGCCTGTGATGGGAAAATCTATCAAATGTAAAAGAGCCAACTGATGGCTAAAATTCTAACATTAAGGTCCTTTCATTCATTGCTTACCTTCCATTTACATCAGTTTCATTTCCAAAGCAAAGAGACCCCAAAGAGGCAGTGCCTGAACTGAAAGAGAACTGTACTTCAGCTAAGAGCAAGACCAAGACCTTCTTACCAAGATCCAAATTTACAATCAAGGAAAAAGCTCAATAATCTGAAGTTCATTTTCCCAAAAAAACATTTTTCCATTTGAGCTTTGCCTGTACTGCTTACAGAAATATGGAGAGAAGACTCAATTTGTCTTTTGAGAGCAAGGAGGGGTAGATTGGACCCTGTCATCAGTGACCCTTCTGACCACACAATCCAACACTGCCTTTGCCCAAAGCTCGCTTGCAGGGCAAACACAGCCAGTACAGCTCATACACAATCCCACACACCCAGGGCCCAGCCAGGGCTGTCTCATTATGGAAAAAACAGAAATAGCATTCCTAAATTGGATTCGATCACTGGGAACAATTTAGCATCAAATGCTTCAAAATCTGCATGTGAAAAGCCAAAGCACTGCATGCCAGATTTCAGGCTGTAGATGGCCTCAGGGTGAGAGAGCAGGCCAGTCCAAACAGGACAGTTTGCTATCAGAAATTTATCAGAGTTCATGCATTATCTCTTCCTCCTGCATTGGGAATTAAACCCACTGATGTGGGACTCAGATTGGCAGAGTGAAGGGGAGGGACAGATGACCCAAACAAGCACCTTGTCACAGCTAGAGGGAGAAAGCAATGTTTGGCAGAGAGCTCCACTCATGCCAGAGGTTGACATCCTCTTCATCCATGAGGGGCTTGTTGAGTGCCACAGTCACATATTGACAGCAGGAAACAAAAATGCCTTTTCATGTTAATCAGGTTGGGAAACTTCCAAGAATTCCCCCCCGCCTTCTACCTTGTTTTTTAAAAATTCCAATATTGAGAATAACACAGTCCACTCCCAACACAAAAAAAAAAATCAGGTGGTGTTACAAGCCTGAGTCTTTACAAGACCCACCACCTGAAGAGGAAAGAGTTAATCACTCAGGGACAAGGAAATCATGCTGGGTGGGTTATCCAGCAGCAGAACTGAATTTCCCTCTGAGGCACCAGAAGTCTCTGGCTCACATGACTGGGTATGCCAGGACTTCTCAACCAACCTGCACATATCAGGGAAATCCTGACAAAGTTACCTTCATCTCCTCCTTGAGAATTAAAATTATGTAAGCTCTCCTTTCAGAACACAAAAGATAGAGATTTGCTCTTACCCAAGCATTTCTGATCCAAATGACTTTTTCTGAATTTTACATTTTCCTAAAAATAATTATCAATTTCAATATTTTATAAAAATCAGGCTTTCCTATTACCAGGTTAGAAATTACTTTTTCTGATGATGTTTCAATCCATGGCACTTCATTTTAAGAAACTAAGGTGGTAAGGTGCTCTTAGCAGAAGATTTCAGTTGTGTTGAAACATTCTGGCTGATACATGATTTTGATTAAGAAAGCCAATTTGCTGGAGAAAATAGTATTCCTGGATTTTTTCCCTCTCCTCAAAATTGCCAATAACTTAAAGCAATTTTCCCTCCACTCAGAGAAGCTATGTGCAATGTGATGACACTGTTGCATAAAATGGTAAGACCACTGGACCAGTTCTATGTGCTGAGAGAACCAGGAGGAACCACCATGCTGCTGAAAATGAGGGCTGCTGCTGGAAAGCTCTCCATGACCCCGATTCCTCCACCATTTCTGCTGTGCTTCCCTCAGAAGGAGGACAAGTCCCTTCTTCCTCATCTTCTTCCAGTGCAAAAACCACACACATTTTCAGGTCAACTTTTTCCTGCCACCAAATGTACTTCAGCCTGCATATGCTCCACCTTTTAAATACCTAGAGCCTCCACCCCACAGGGCTGAGCCCCAAACCCATTGACTTCTCCCCCAGAAGCACTGCTGTGAGTTCAAGCCTTTCATTACTCTAAGGCAAGACTGAGAGGAGCCAAAAGGTTGAGATGAGCTGAGAATTCCCTTTATAATTAATTAGAAGTTAGCCACAATTAAACCAGAACAGCTAAGTCAGACAGTGGGGCTGCTCCCTGGTGGCAAACTCACAGGTACCAGCAGTAAGGATGAATGCAGCATCCTCTTTGGTTTTCCCCACCAATTTCAGCATTCCTTGTGCAAAAAGGCACCAGGGAAGAGAACCAAGGGACTGAAGCATGTTCCAGCACTGCCATCCTCCAGTGCCACACAATCAGCTCAAGCACTGTTCTCTGCAAGACTGCTTGTGTTTCAGCTCCCCCTGCATACTTTAGTTTCCTACCTGCCATGAAATACGTTCACCAGAATTTAGCTTTCAGACAAGTGAGGTGCCAGACTGGAGTCCTCTTTCTCTGACCTAATCCGGGCCTTGCTATTCTCATCCACAAATGACTGGAATGGAGCTACAGAGGAGAGAAAGTCTTCCCTACTACACATGGCACCCCTGGCCTACAAAGCTCAAATCAGGAATAACTGGGAGTAAAGCTCAGGGCTGTCTTTCAAAAAAAAAAATTTGAATCCTGAAATGGTTAGCATAGTACTTTGGATCCACAGGACTTCCTTGTGCCTCCCTGTCCCACAGCATTCATGCTACCTTTCCTTGCAAAAACAGCCAGCACCTTTGATTCATTTTTGACTACTAATCTTCCAGTGAGCAGCAGGCTTTCATCCAGTTTAAGAGAAAATGTCAGTCAGGCTGGTTTCACCCTACCTAATGAAATCATTGTCACGTACGTAGTTTCAGAGAATACCTGCAGACCACACTTAAGACTAAACCAGGACTTAGCAGTCCTCATAGCCCTTCAGTCCCTCTACATTTTCTCACTGTAATTTAAAACAGGAAAGTTCTTGTGAAATGGAGCAAGCTCCAACCCTTAAAACACATTCCTTTATCTTTTTAACCACTGAGTGCCTGAAAAGGTTTTCCCCATATTAAGGAAAGGGACAAAGAGGAATGCTCAGGAACACCACCACATGGCTATCTGAGGCAGGACAGAAACAATTGTAGGGATAAGCAGCAAAGCCAGAACTCATCTTCACAAAGCCAGTAATTGTGTCCGTAAGGCCAGCAATTTCAAAGGCAGCCTGCATGAAAATCACTATGAAATGAAAACATCAAACTCGTGTCTCTGTGGTGTAAAGCAAAGCCATGCTGCATCCACAGTGAGAAAATTAAATCAATACTGTTCAGGGGCAAGATTGGGAAGCCACTAACCAAAGGAGCAGCAATGTGAACCTATTGATTGTGCACAGCTACACTTCCATGCTTCTTTCTTCACCTTCTGAAACATTTCCATCACCTTGCATTATGTGAAACTGGATACTGTAATTCCTAATTAATATTTCCCAAAAACCTAAAGTCAAAAATCAGACAATGCTAGGGACCCTTGGTAGCATTAAACGTTTGTCAAAACACATTAAGAACAAAAATTAATTTTAAATTATTCTGATTTATTTAAATTATCAGGCTGAAAACAAACAACCTCAGGCAAAATCCCAGGGCAAAGACTACCTCAGGTTGTGAACCTATTGATTAGCTACCACCTTCTGAAACATTTCCATCACCTTGCATTATGTGAAACTGGATACTGTAATTCCTAATTAATATTTCCCAAAAACCTAAAGTCAAAATCAGACAATGCTAGGGACCCTTGGTAGCATTAAACGTTTGTCAAAACACATTAAGAACAAAAATTAATTTTTAAATTATTCTGCTTTATTTAAATTATCAGGCTGAACACTTAGAACAACCTCAGGCAACTCAGTAAGACTACCTGGATGGGTTTGTGACAAGCACTCCCTACCTGAAAGCTGCTCCTGCTGAGGACACAGGAGTGCAGACAAAGCACACTGCTAAGTGGGGACAAAACCAGGCAAAATTCATGCCTGGGCTTATATTATAATTACTTTACATATTATAAATATATTTTTTTTATTTTAATATTTATTATAAATATATATTTATATATTATAATGCCTGGCCTGTGCATCCAGAGATGGATAAGCTTGTCAGCCATTGGAGACCTGCATGTCCCTGTCTTCCTTCCCAGTCAGGTGAAAGGCTTCTGGAGACATATTTACCATCCTCTCCCTCCCCCCATTGCTCCCCTGGTCTCAGGGTGAAAACCAGGGCAGGATTAGAAAAGAACTGGAGGATAAACACATCGGTAAAACAATAAATACCAGCTAGACAGCTTGGAGGGTCAGGAGATGTTTAGGAAGATTACAAGTTCAAAGACCACAGCAGCAGCAAGTACTGACAGATAAAATGCACTGCTCTTTCTGAAAAGTATATGCAAGTTGCACCCATGTATGCTATGCATAGATACAATTTTTCATACAAAACTTTAAATTTAAATATTTTTTTAATGACTTTGTTTGGAATGTGAAAGCACCTTAGTACTACTTTCCTATGGCAGAGTGCTGACGAGGAGACCTGGTGTCAGGGGCCTCCAAAGGGATTTCCTTAGCAAGTCAGAAATTCAGGGGTATTGGTAGAAGCAGCAGGGGTAGCAAGGGGGTGCACAGGAACCCCCCCAGCTTCCCACCAGCATCTCAGGGGAAGCCCTGCATGGTCACTGTGGCCACTGCCTGGTCTTGCTCCCTCCCCTCCTGGCGGAGAGCAGCAGCACCTCTGGACACCAGGACCTGCTCTTTGGGGCTGCACACCATTCCCAGGAGGGGTGAGACCCTCCACCACCAGGGCCCCATGCCCCTGAGGCCACTCCTGACCCCAAGGCTTTCCTCTGATGACCCTCAAGGAGCCATTCTCGTCCCCAAAATGAGCACATTGTGCTCAGCCCCCATGGTGACCCCAGTGCTGAGGCTCTCACAGACCCAGCAGAGCAGATACAGGTCCCCCATGTTGCTTTCAGAACCCAGTCCAGGGCCTATTACCTTGACCAAGAGGCCATTAAATTGCTAACACAGCTTTTGGGCCAGGCAGACAGGAACAATGGTTTGCAGAAGATGCTTTATCTGAGACTGAATGCCTTGAAGCCATCACAGAGCCCCCAAGTGCCCCAGCGGGCCAAAAAGCGTGGGGAGAACAGGGCTGCTGTCCTTCAGCAAGTGAAGGGGACAGACTGCGTTTAAATAGTCAAGCAGCACCTACAGAGGGACTCTAAAACCAACACAGCCTTAGCAAAAGCTGGCCCAAGGTCTACAAGGCTTCCCCCTCTCCTCCAGAATAATCAGATTTTAAACATACCCTTCAGAGAAATGGTCCAGTCATTAACAGTAACTGTTTCTTATGTGCATCAGTAAAAGATGTAGTGCTACAGAGACTAAATGGGACTTACAGAAAAGAAGCCATAAATCTTTGTCAGCCTCTCAGAAATGAACACTTAATACAACTAGCTTGGAGTACTTCACTTCTCACTCAGCCGAGGTACCAATTATGGCACCACTATGATATATTTTAATCACTGTTGTGTTAATGGCTCCCACGATTTATTTTATCCCCTCTCTGCACTAATGACCTGTGCTCAAAGTCTCATGATTCAAATACTTCCCCCTTCCAGCTGAATAAAGCAATCTCTTGGATTTTGACCTATGATACTGCTGACCTATTCAAAGACATACGAAAGGACTTCAGACATTTACAGGACCTACAGAAAGTTTGAGTCAAAATACAGCTACAGTGCAGCCAGCAGTCACTTGTTTCCCTCTTCTTGCCCCCAATTCAAATCCTCTCTTCCCTTGCTTTTCCTTCCATCCCAGCACCCAGAGCTTTCATTTCCTTATCAGCATTTCAAGCCTTTCTTTTCATGTTGTAAAAGTCAGTGTGAAACCAACACACTGCTCAGGGCCACAGAGAGTGAGCTGCCCACTAAGTCTCCTCAGCACCCCTTGAGTTACTAGTTGGGATTAATTTAACAAGCAGTTTTACAGCCTCAAAGGGGGACACATGTTCCATGGTAGCAAGAAGCCTCCTCACTTCTACAAAACTTGGCTCACCAAAACCAGACCAACTAGAGATATCCCTACATCCCTACATCCTGCATGTGACAGAAACACATCACTTAGATAATTCTCATAAAGCAAGGGGATCAGTCACAGTGTGCAAAGTGACTTGACTAGCCTGGGTTCCCCCACATGGGATCAAGGGTCACCCAGCAGTGTTAAAAGCAGTAAATCAAAACATCTTGAAGAAATTTCCCCTGTCCTACCTAAGCCAGGGAACTTGCTGCCACAAGAGGGTGATGAAGCCAATTCACAAAAGCAGCAGATGTTTATATCCCAGTCCCTAATCCTCAGGAGCTCACAAAATCCCTCTGACCAGGTTCTCCTGGAACTATTTATCAGACAATCTGGCAATCTCTTTGCTGCTCAGGATCTAAGGAAATGAGAGAAGAAAGTCACACACACAAGAACTCTCACATTTGCAATAGCAACTTGGCAATATGGAAGCAAATGCATTCTAACTACTTTTTGCCCCTGAGAAACTTATGACAGAAGTCATCCAAACAGGAGCACAGAGATGACTTCTGTGTTAAAAACTAAAAATAAACAAACAAGCTTTTATTTATCTCTTCTCCCTCAATTTCAATCCCATCACCTACCTACATTCTTTCTTAATTAGTTCTAGATTTTTTTGTTCAACATCCTTCCTGCTCTCTAAAGCAAAAGTGACTTTCAAAACCCTTTTTCTTGACAAAGATGCAGTGGGTTCAAGGCATAGCACATCCTGTATAAGTCTTGGGAACACAAGACTAACCTCAAAAGCCTAAAGGAAAATTCCTGAATAAACACCCCCAGTGCCCTCTCTGCATGAGATCAGGTGTGTTCTAGTGTTATGGTTTTATATGCCAGACAACAACCAAGCCCCACCATAGCTGCTCATTCACTTTCTCCCAGGTGTGAAGGGGGAGAGAATTGGAAGGGTAAAAGTGAGAAAACTTATGAGTTGAGATAAGAACACTTTAATAGGCAAAACAAAAGCTGTGCACATAAACAAAGCAAAACAAGGAATTTATTCCCAGTTTCCCATGGGCAAAAAACTGTTCAGCCATACCCAGGTAAGCAGGACACTATCATGCACAATGGTTACCCTGAGAAAAGAAACACACTCACTCTAAAGTGTCTCCCCCTTCCTTCTCCCCCCAGCTCTATACGCTGGGCAGGATGCCATATGGGATGAAATGTCACTTGGGATCCGCTGTGCCGGCTGTGTCCCCTCTCAGCTCCTCATTGGCAGGGTGGGGTGAGAGGCAGAAGAGGCTTTGGTGCTGTGCAAGAGCTGCTCAGCAGTGACCAAAATACCCCTGAATTAATTATTTACACTGTCTCAGCACCAATCCATACCAGCTACTGTGAAGAAAACTAACTCTACCCTAGTCAAAACCAGCACACATACCCAAAAGACCCTAACTGGCCTCCACAAGTGGCAAAACCTCCCTCAGAACTGGTTTTATCTTTGGCAGAGCACTGGACACTGCTGTGACAGCAGGTACCTCCTGGACTCTGAAGCCCTGCAGCACTTTGTTTATGAAGCACCACTGTATTCTACATGATCAGGAGCCAGTTCCAGGGCTGGATCACGGCAGTGGCTGAGCAGGGAATGGCCCCATGAAACACAGCAACAATTTTCATGGGGAATTGCCTTTTTACTCTCTGCCTACAAAGTGTGTGCCATATGGAGAGCTGGCAAAAGGGAGCGGACAGATGTCTGCAGACATTATAGTTACTATGTTAACTGCCTGCGAGTTTATTCATCAGAAGGTGATCACCCTTTGTTCTGGTAAGAATTTCACTTTCTTTGCAGCTTTGAGAGGTTGACAGCAAATCACTATTACACAGTTCTCAAAAAGTACCAGGTGATTTGCAGCCTTGATTAAAAGGCATGGTTCTTGACCTCAAATACCAAACATCAGGCAAAACTACAAAAGCAGAAGAACTAAGAGGTTACAGCAGCAGCAAAGGAGATGAATTGAAGGCCCTCTCATCAGCCCCACAGGCTCTGTACAAGTTTGCACACTCAGGTAGAACAGCTGGATGTTACAGTGGTGCACAGCTATATGAGCATAAAATGTGCTGCTACACCAAGAGAAGCTTCTTTTTCTGCAATCAAACAAAGGGGACGTTTGGAGCACCTAGACACCACAAAAACCTTCCTTCTTTTTAAAACAGGCATTTGGATGTGCATTGCATGGTAAGAAGAAAAAAACCCCACCAGAAAAACTATTTACTTTTCATCAGTGTTTCACAGAGGCTGAGCTCCCATGAGATGTCCTTTGAGTCAACCTGGAGTTCATTTCCTGTGGACTACGAAGAGTATTAAATGCCCATGTGGTTCTTGGAAGGAAGGGAGCAAAATCATTTAGAAAATCCTTTCCAACATTAAATCTGCTTCTGGAGTTTGCATCCTGTAAGCAACACTTCCTGTGAAGGAGTAGCCACAGGCAGTAAAAATCTGCAGTCTCACAAGCTGAAGATGGAAGTTGAAGTGAGAATTCAGCTCACAGATGGGCACAATGCCCAAAACTTATCACACTGTTTGGAGGCACATAGGGAGAAAAAATAAGGTCACCTTCACCCATCATGAAGCTGAGGGGAAGCTACCCCAGCATTATCTTCACCTGAGCATTGGATGGACTGCAATAGTCAAATCACAGACATTTGGTCTATGGGAGGAGGGAGAAGTCAACTATTCCTTTTGCCTGGAAGGCAGGCTCCAGACAGAACTCTGCAACAGCACTTAACAACAGAGAAATCTCAGAAAATAGATGATAGAGTAGGTTGGCAAAAGGGGAGGGAGCTGCTAGCATTTCCCTCAGATTGGCTACCAACATGCCTTCAATTTAGACAAGCTGAACTGATGGGACAAGGCCAGCTGTATGGCGTTCAACAAGAGCAAGTGCCAGGTACTGCTCTTGAGTCACAACAACCCATTGCAGCACTGCTGGCTGGGGAGGGAGACTGGAAAACTGCCCAGTGGAAAAGGACCCGCAGGATATTGGTCAACAGCAGCTGAACTTGAGCCAGCTGTGCCCAGGTGGCCAAGGAGGCCAGTGGCATCCTGGCCTGGATCAGCAACAGGGCAGCCAGCAGGAGCAGGGCAGGGATTGTCCTTCTGCACTGGGCACTGGTGAGGCCACACTCCAAATCCTGCGTTCAATTCCGGGCCTCTCAGTGCAAGAAACACATCGAGGTACTGGAGCGAGTCCAGAGAAGGGCAACACAGCTGATGAAGGGTCTAGAGGGTAAAGTCCTACGAGAAGCAGCTGCAGTTGTTTAGCTTAGGGACAAGGAGGCTGAGGAGAGACCCTACTACTCCCTACAACTCCCTGAAAGGAGGCTGTAGCCAGGTGGGGCTTTTCTCTCTTCCCACGTGAGAAATGACAGATGATAGGAAATGGCCTCAAGCTGCATCAGGGGAGTTTTGGAAAAATTTCTTCACTAAAATGGTTGTTGAACATTAGAATAGACTGCCCAGGGAAGTGAAGGATTCCTTGAGGTGTTTAAAAAGATGTGTAGGTGTGGCTGTTCAGAACATGGCCTAGTGGTGGACTTGGAAGCGCTAGGCTTATGGCTGACTCCATCTTACATTGTATTTTCCAACCTGATTCCATGACTGTGCAAAGAGTCTTCTCTTGAGCACAGGACACCTACCCACCACTTTTCCCCAGCTGCTGTTAGAGAGTTATCAGCTTCTACCCAGTCTACCCATGGCTGTAGAAGACAGTGCAACAAAAAGACTGCCTCTGTATAAACAGCCTTCATTAAGTCAGACAGGTAGGAGGATGCCAAAAAAAGATACATCAGACAGGTAGGAAGACATACACACACAAAAAAGGAAAAAAAAATGAAACAATTGTTCTTTATGTAAGTACCAATGTGTCCCGGCACTTAGTACAATGTAGAAATGATTACTCCCCTCCTTGGAAAAGTTCATCATTTACAGTGGAAGGGGAAAACAACTTTAAACCACATTCAGGGAAATGAGAGCTGTACAGTTTAAAAGATTAAAAACCAATCATTTGCCAGTCTATCATCTACTTCCTCAGGCACTTGATGAAATCTCACCTGCCTGCCTGTTTTGTTTGGGCTTTTTTACCAAAATTCAGGTCAGTTTATTCACAGTCCCACAGCCATTCTGAATACACACATCAAAGCATCACCTGAAAAACTGAGCTGCCAGACACCCCAGCAACGCAGCTCAGGCACACAAACATGTTTCTTCCTTTTTTTTGCCTGTGTAAAAGGCCATGCTTATTCCACCAGAGCACAAATCCCAGGCACCTGTGAGGCGGCAGAGAGAGCAGACAACCAAAAGATGCCGTCCCCGTGGTGTCACCAGCACTGTTCCCAACAGGGAGGTGAGGAACAACAGGCCACCTCCTGCAGGAACTCCCTTCAACAGGTGCCAAGGATGGCCAACAGCACTGGCACACACACAGAGCCTGCCCTCCCCTCCCCACTGCCAGCCCAAAACACGCCTGATCTTCCCAAGGCCCTTCACAAGGGTTTGTTAAACAGGTGATTCTCTGAAGGGAAGAACCTGGGAGCAAAACAGAGACTATGATAATGAACTGAGTGCTCACAAGGGCTTTATCTCCACAGGGGAGGGATGTGTTGGTTTTAAATTCTCAGCCAGTAGATGATGAAACACCTCTCCCTGGGGTTTGCTGACCCACAGTAAACAGCGTGCATGTACGTGTGCATCTTTTTTTCAAGTTCCTCTTACTTTAACACAGTTTTAAAGGAAGCCAACATAGACTGCCATTTATGCAGAAACACCAGAGTAACAAATGCAAAGCCAAACTTAATGGCTTTTCTTGCTTGCTGCAATGACTCCACTCACCTGCTTATAATATATGCACAGAGAAGCATGAACATGGGACAGGAACACAAAAAAATCTGCAGTATCAGAAGACAGGTTCCAAGAGCTGGAACCTCCATGCTTGACACTGAGCCAAGATAAAAAATTAAAAAAATAAAAGTAGGGCAAATGCTGCCTATGTTACCTTGATTCTCTGTGCTTTCTCCACAGTGCTGTCATCCCCTAATGCACTTGAATTGCTTGTTTTACATACCATTGCTCTCTAGTATTACTGTTGTTTGCCTGAAAAATTGGGATTTATATTTTTTTTTAGGGAGAAAAAATACACACACCCCCCCTTAAGGACTGACTGGATTTCTTTTTTTATCCTTTAGGTTTTTCAAGTGTGGAGAATGGGAGATGCCTCCTCTTACCAGAATGCTGATTTTTATTTTTTTTTCTCATTAAGCTGTGCTTAAGGCCAAAACAGTCAGTACACCCAAGGACCACAAAACTGCCTTAGACAGACAAGGATTTAGCCTTAGCAGACATTCTTTCACAATTTTCAAGTGCTGTGTTATGGTCTCATCCAAACTGCACTCAGCCACAACAGAGAAGTACTCACAGATATTAATAAATGAGGAACTGAGCTGCAAACACAAAACATTATCTTGGACATCATAGGCTTCCTTAATTAGAATAATAAATTTTAACATAAAAAGCCCTATTTGCAGAGACCAAATTGCTTCTACTGTGATTGAAGGAGTAGAAAATTATGGAAATCAGGCCGAAGCAGAAATGGCCTGCAAGCAGGAGAGCAGTGCTGCCTGTGATAGCAACTTGCTCATAAACCCAGCATTAGAGCTTCACCTGTCCCAGACACTCTGTTCTGAAACAAGACATCATTTTCCTTGGTGATTCTGTACACACACCTAATTCCATGGCCAGCAGGACCTCATTTGTTCCCTTGTGAGATCTATCTCAACCCGTTCCTTCCTGCAGGACAGCAGCAAATGTGTGCCACAAACGCTGGTGTACCAGCGCAGCTTCTCACAGTGCCCTGCCCATGAACGAGGCACCTACCCAGCTGCAGGCACAGCCTGTGGGAGAAAGCACACTTTAAATTCCTCAATCAAGAACTGCAACCAGCAAGGGTGGTGCAAAAGCCTAAACCAAACCCCATTCCCTAGCTTATTTTAGTTACCAAAAAGAAAAGCAGACAGCTCTTGTTTATCTGGCCATCAGTCAGTTTCAGTCTATGTATATTACTACTAACAAAAGCACTTTGTAAAAATATTATCGTTCACAAACATAAAAAGCCCCACAGATCTAAATAAAAACCATACAACTTTATTCTTTGTTAAAAAAAAAAAAACACCACACAAAAAACCACCTAAAAACAAACAGTATAATATCACATTTCAAAGTCATTTGGTAGAGATGACGGGAGGAAAAAAACAGACAAACCCAAAGAAACAAGCAGCCAACTAACAAACCTCCAGAAAATACAAGATTATCTGTAGGAAGTACAGGGATAAGAGCCAGAGAAGCAAAACCCAGCACTGCCCATCCTCAGACATGCTCCTGGCACAGGGACTACTGTAAGCCTAATGATCATGGGAGAAGAAGGAAAGGATTCCTTGGCAGGGTTCTGCCCAAATATATGTAAGAGTTGTAACAACATATTCTTGAGTACAAGGAAGGGTAGGAATAACAGCAATGCTCATGGACTGCCTAAAACCCAAGCTACAGGAATCCAGAGAGAAGCAGCTTGGAAAAATAAAAGAATGGCAATGTGCTAGAAGCTAAAACAAAAAAACTACTCTCTCCTAGCTGTAAAAACCAGTACTAGCTAAATCCAAAGTGCCAGGCAAATAATTCTGCATTGATTACATTTTATAAAACAAGGCACTAATGCACAAAATGGTTTTAAAGGTAGAAACATGGAAAAAGTTAAGGGACTGGAGGCAGACAACAGAGGAATTCACTGGCTATCAATTAATCCACTAGATTATAGCTCCTCTTACTCCACAGACATCTTGCTTTGAGTTTATTCCTTGTTCAGATTACTTTCCAATATTTCTGCTCCATTTTTAAGCCCCTCACAACACACACACTGCCAAGAGCCTATTGATTTCAGCAAAATGGTATGTAGAGCAAGAGGGAAGGTCAGTGCTGCCAGAGCCTCAGCTTTGGGAACCTTCCAGGTGGAAGCACAACTATACCAAATTTCTTCCTGCTTGTGCTGGTCAGGTTGTTAAAAGCGCTGTGTTTGTACCATGTCATAAGGCCCCTCTGAAAGGGGGAAAGACAGGTCAACAGGATTGTTTAATGTGGACTCAATAGCTACAGAAGAGAGCAACCCTGCTGGAAATGGGCCATTGCTGGGAGCTGAGTTACAGCCACCATTATTTCAGTCCCCAGAGAGCTCAGCAGGCCAGAATACAAATTAAAAGATTATAAAAAGCACCAAGCAAGGGGTTTTGTTACCATGTCTGAGGCAGCACTCTGCTGACCTGCATTTAGGTTTCACCACAAATCTGAAATTCGGCTCAAGCCCCCAAGAAAAGTTCAGGGAAGTGTCAGCACCACCCTAATAATGGTTGTGACTTGGGATAATCTGCTTGCTTTTCTCTCACGGTGCCAGCGGAGTATTTATAACTTCAGCTTGAAGCCAGATGTAAATGGGTGATTTTGAACAGTCTTAACTCAAGCCCTGATGCTCACAGAAAGCATTCAGATCAGCAAATCGCAGTTCTCCAAGGGAAGAGAGGGGGCACAAAATCTCAAATCCATAAGCAAATCCAAGCTCAAATCTCAAATCCAAGCTCTCTAAGTTAAGCATCACAGCCAATTTAAGTGCTTGACATATCCCACCAAAAGTAGAGCTTTCCTCCTACCCTGGCTTGCTGATGAGAAGTTCCATGGAATGGGAGGGGCAAGGCAGGAAGCAGGGATTTGGGAGCCTCTGTCCTGGTTATGCCTCTATAACTCCTCTGTGATATGTCCTTGTCCAGCCTCCCTGACGTACTTGTGCTAAAGTTTGTCTTTTGTTTAATGTCACATTTCCAAAAGAAATGTTCTCAAATTGACTTCCTGATCTTTCAGAAAAGTACTTGGGACCATCAAGAAACATTGTTGACTATGACTCAAAGAATTTACTTTTATTTTCGGGTTTTCCAGTTGCAAACCAAAATATTTTCTCTGGAATAATTCTAGCTGAGTGAAGATTTCAATCCTGGCTCTGAGCACCACTGCCCTAGGTGGTGTAACATCAAGTAGCCAGAATCTTCCAACTTAATGAGCTCACAATTTCCATATAAAACAGCTGATGGCAGGACACCAAATAATTTCTAGCGACTAATCCTGCCTTCACATGAGCACAGGCCATCAGAATAATGGATCACTTTGATGACTGGGCTCTTCACAGTCCTGACTCATTTCAAGTATGACAAGCATCAGTATAATAGCTTTGAATTCGTGGTCATGAACCCACCAGTCTCCAGCAAGAGCAAGATGTCTAAAGCCTTATCAGTTTTAAGGTAAGACAAATGCTAAAAACAGACCTCTGAATGCAGTGCTTTCCAGATCAGAGTGGAAAGTTTCTGCTTTTGATATTCGCCTCCAGAGTTTTTTCAGAGGATCTGTGAAAAGTGACTGGTCTGAACAAAAGAATCCTTCACAATTATCTAGAAGCCTTTAGAAAAGGCTGATGTTAAATGTCACATTTTATGCTGCTATCTCACAGGCCTCAAGGAAGAACAGAGCTTATGTCAGAGTCGGTATTTGTTTTTTCTTCTGCAGAGATGCACACTTCAGTGGCAAAGCTTCTGCCAGAAAAATACATTTCTTCAGCAAGATAGCAACATGAAAAGCAGGATGCTTTGAAGATCTCTCTCCCCCTTTTAATTAGAGTTTCAATATATCACTTGGGGTAATAAAACCAGATTATTCCACCAATATTCCAGCTGATCTGGGTTTAGCACTCAATAGCTCTCCTCAAAACCAACACAATTCAGAAAATCAAGCTGCTGAATGCAAGCAGAGGCTGCAGAATCTGGCTCAAAGGGAATCAGTAGAAACAGCAGCCTCTCACTTCTACAGAATTCATTTGATGGTAACACCACCATCACTGTCCTGCTCAAAAAGGTTTAATGACACCAATGCTCTGGGAGACACCTCTACTGAGCAAGGATTCAGAACTTCCCAGCTCTCTGGTGCTGCCACCTGTCCTTCCCCACCACCTCAGAGGAATCTGCATTACTCCACACACCTGGCTCTGTCGCTGCCCTCTCTGACTGCTGCCTTTCCACCTGGGCTGCTGATGTCTGTCTAACCTTGCTGACAGGACGTGTGACTAATCTACTGGTTTGCAAACACAACCAGACTTGCAGCTCTTCCCACAGGCATTTACCAGCGTATTTTGGGAAATGGTTTGCACAGATGGCAGCAGGTTGCTGGAAAACCGTTTAATCCTCCTCCATGTGCTCTGGAGACAGCATTATTCTTAGAGCTGGCAGCACTGCCTTGATCTGTTGTACCAAACTGCAGATGTATCAGCCTTGGCATTATTTAGACAGTGGCAGTTTGTTTCAAGGGAAAAAAAAAAACCAAAAACCCTACAACAAACCCATGCCAAGGCATTTTTACTAAGCATTGGTCAGTACGAGCATACACCTCCCAGCAGGAATGCCAGAAAAAGCCCTGGGAGGAGCAGAGATGGGATCACACCACAGTGACAAGGGCTGTTCTGCAGTGATTCCTTCCAGGCACACTTCCACAGACAGCAAGGAACAGAAATGACGCTCAAGGAACAGTGGTCATATGGCTGCAGCCCATGAATGCTCCTGCAGCAAACTGCTATTGCTCATCTAGGGACAAACCCTCTTCTGACATCAACCCCAGTTGGCCTGGGCACAAGGTAAGCTGCTTCTGCTCCCCAGATCACCCAAAATCCACAGAAAGGCCATCAGCTGGACATCCCAGAGGGTCTGGACCCCACCCTGAAGCATGAGCACACACAGATTTCCAAAGCCCAGTTATTTTCTTTGGCTCATGCTTGTGCTGGTTTTCCTCCCTAGGGATGTGTCTCAGCACTCCAAACTAGCAGGAGCTAACAGGAAAGCGCTGATGCCCACTCAAAACTATACTGCAACTCCTTCTCCCCTGGGGATTCACTACCATTGTCCAAATCTAGGGAATGTCCCATAACCAAACCAAAAAAACAATAAATCTTCTTTCAAGGAGGACATTCACCTGTAAAGCCTCCTTCAACATCCTGAATTCAGAGACACAGAGTAAGTGCTGGAGATATTTCAAATTCCCTTAACCCACTTTTAACAAGTACAGCCTGTTCAACACTGCAAAAAAAATTCCTTTCAAGAGGATCCTCAAGTCATCTGTCTGAGATGCTACACCTGGGCCAAGCCACCTGCAGCAGTGTGCCATGAAAAGATGGGAGGATCAGAAAGCAACAGCATAAGGAAGCAGTTATGACAGAACAAAATGTCACGGCACAAACGCTGGACATGTCTTAATCGCCATCTGGAAACAGCAATTGTTTTTTCTTTTTTTTTTATAATTTAACCAAACAGCCTTCCTGCCCTAAAAGCCCAGACTAGCCACAGGCATGCACTGGGCACTCAGATGACTCACACCCTCATGGCTAGAGAAGTACCTGTGTATGAGAGCACATCTGGCTGAGCCTCTTTCTTATGAACTGCAGCCACAAAAATGTTGCAAATTTCAATGAAATTACAGGAAAAAAAATTCCAATCAAGAGAATAGGGGGAGGAAATGGAGCAAAGGCTACATTGAAAGCATCATATTAGAAGACAGGCTTTTTGTCTCCAGTCAGACCTGTCCTATTCACTACTCATGTCTGGTGGAGCGTGCAGTGATGGAGAGGATTTAGAATAGGGCCTATATATTGGAGTGATTTTGTCAGCTTTTAAAGTGAAAAAAAATGCACATAACTTGTTTCAATTTCTAGGCTTTAAATAAGATAAACCCCATACTTTCAGAAATGCGGGAGCCTCAAGGCACAGACATATTTCTGTCAGAGGTGCAACTAACATGTCTGCATACCTGCAGGATGCTTAATCACCCTGACTCAAGTGCCAGAAATTGTGACAAGGGAGTCTTGTCCCGCCACAGCTTCACTGCTATTGCTGCCATGATAGACTTGATGAAAAGTAGGTCTCACACTACAATTATAATTACAATTCACAGCACTAGCATGTTTGTACTTCACAGACTTTCAATATGCTTTAAGCTGATACAGAATAAATCTTCCTAACTAATCCCACCGTTAAAGGTGTTTAAGTGATGGAGAAACCTCATTTTCAACGACTTTTAGTGGAGCTGCCAGTCCTGACAGGCATGCAGCCACAAACTGAAGGTGTGAGGGGCTTTGTCTGCTCTGAAGGCAAAGACATCAGATTCTCTCCTGAAGTGCCTGCAGCCACTGCCATTTTCTGCCCTGAGCTCACCTTCATGTGCTGGTCCAAGAGTTACAATGCCCCTAGGACAGGCTTGTTGGCAGAGCTGGCAGCCCCAGCCAGTGCCACCAAAGAGATAAAAAGAGAGGAGAACACCTCTATAACCCATACAGCATAAACCTACAAAAACTAATGTTAAAAAAAAAGAGAAGAAATTAAAAAAAAAAAACCTCAAAATGGTTCCTACATTACGTAGGCAGCATCCAGCAAGCTGCTTCAGGTACCTTAGTGATACATCATAGGGAGCTAATTATCTTCTTCCATTTCCTGCCTTCTTAGCATCAAAAAGCATTCCACTTTGGGCTAAAAATGTGACATTGCACTGTAGATGTCAATCTCCTTGCTGTATAGTTAGTGGTGACAAATCTTAAGATTACCACCTTGTACCCCTGCTCTCACACAGTACCTCAGGCTAATTTCCTCTGCTGAACCACCTATTTTTTTATGGAAGATTCTTGCGTTTTTCTGTTGTCAGTATTTGATACACAGCCAGGTCGCAAAGATTTATCTGGTAATTTTATTTTCATGATTAATTATCTCCTGATAAGCAGTTTTTTTCCTCCACCTTTCATGAGAGCAGTTATTGCCCAGCCCTGCCCTTAATTCATCACATCAAATTTGATCTCTTTTGTCAAACTCTGACAATTGAGAGTAAAGTCAGAAATGAGCACTGCCTTGCTGCACATCAGCTAAGCTTAGGGACAGCAGAGATGGAGAACTGACAGTCTGTCTTGAAATTAGCTCCAGGGTCAGCCCATGGCCACAGGAAGACATCTCATGCTACAAGGAGAGAAGCTCACATTAGCTGGTTGTCCTGAGCCCCTTTCCCGTGGCACTGGTGAAAGGGCGATGAGAAGAAACAAATGCAACCACCTGCTCTCTAAGAAGAGAAACTCCTCTTCTTTCTCTTCCCACCTCCCTGCTTCACAGCCGAAAGGGATGCTGCTTCCAACACCAACCACCTTGCTGTGCCATGCCTTCAAAGTGCCACTGAACCCTCGCTCTGGTGACAAAAGAAGAAATTGCCAGCAGGGATTATAGCACAGACAGCAATGGCCACAAACAACCTAATTTTCCCCAGAGGCAGGCTGTGTATGCTTTTTGTTGTTCAGAGCCATCTGCAAGAAACTGGATATTTGCAAATAAAAGGAGATTAGGGCAAGACATTAATCCAGCATCTGCTGCTCATTCATGCTGTCCCCTGAAAGAGAGCCCAGATAAAACATTTAAGTCATAACACTCAGTTCTGAGCGGCTGGTAAATGAAAAATAAAAAAAAAAAAAAAATACAGAAATTAATAGGCACACAAAGTTGTGGTATTACTTCTTATACCAACTAAGTCCTAGGAGGGCAGAAACACTGTCTGTGGAGCTATAAAGAAAACAAAGTGAGATTCTCTTTGGGGAAGGACAGAGTTCCCTTGGCTGTGCTCATCCATGCACCAAGCTCAAGCAGAGAAGACAATTGTCCAAGAACAGGGTGGAAGCAGAAATGGCAACAGCTTGTCCAGAAACCCCTGTTCTGAGAAAGGCCTCATTTCTTGAAGCCTACCAAAACAGCACAACAGGGCTATTGTTCCCAGAGTTGGATGGCAAAGACTCCTGCTACCCTTGGGAATTGTTGCCGCCGTTGGATGGAAGGGTGCAGCAGAAAATCATCCACAGCCTTTACAAAAAGATCTGCTCTGTGCACCACTACACAAGAGAGCAAGGGCGCTCACTTCTACTTTTTATTTGTTTTCTTCATATTCACAGTAACTATTCAGCTGTCAGTGCTGCTTTTCTAAGGAAAAAAAAAAATTAAGCTTGGGGGAAAACATCCAGTTCAGAAACACAGATGAAAAGCATTTCATCTCTGCATATTGTCTGTTTTTCTACCAGCAGCCACTTTTCACAGAGGATTTTGCCTGACAGAGCTGATAACCACTCAGTGCTGCTCAGATTTTGGGTTTGATACCTTTCAGATGTAGCTGGCGCATTTGGTGTTCAAAGGCATCACACACGTGGCGCCACCTGCATCCTATGCCTTGGGAATCCAGAGCACTTTGCACATTACAAACACTGACTGTCTACCACTGCCATCTGATGCTTTCTATTCAGCTTTTTTTTTTCAGCTTAATTTCATTTACTTTAAGATGGAAAAGAGATGGTTCATTAGAGGCACTTCCCACAGCCTACTTAAAAGCACTGATGAGCTGACACACATTTTCATAGGTTCAGGTTTCATCGCTTTACCTCAAGTTGAAGCTTTTTAGCAGATAGCAAAAAGCCAGCCCAGTAAGAGCTGCCTTACAATACCAATCCCTATCACCCTATCCCCGCCCACAGCACCTCTATAACCTGGAGAATTTCTACCTTACTACTTCAGAAGCACCCTGTGCTCTGCAAGCCAAACCTTCTTGCCACCAGCATTCATTTCAGTTATATCTGGAAAAAAAAAATCAACTTTGTTTTCAAGAGAAAAATTTGGGTCAAATTTCAGACAAGAGACCTGGACAGTTAAGACACTCGGGCAGTACCCTCAGAGGAAACACTCCTTAGTAATTTCTGGAAGAAACCTGAAGGGGTTTTTAAGAACCTGAGTTTCAAATACATGGAAGAGCTGAGGGCTGGTGTTAGTCACTCCCAGCACTGCACACCAACTAGGGGAAGGGGACAGTGACACAGCCTAGTGGGATGGCCAGCTGGTGGCACACAGTGGGGAAACATGCAGGATAGTCACGGGAGCAGCCTGGGAGCAGGAGATAGCTTACTCCAGCCTCACACCACCACCTCCTCCGAGATGACCACTAAGTGAGTTGGCTGTAATTCCTGGAAGCACTGCTCTCCACAGCACACCATCATTTCCCACCTCCCTCTTCCAGTTCTGTGAAAGCAGCCTAAGCATCACTCCCCACCCAAGCAACCTTTTGGCATCCAAGTGGCATAAAGCCACCCTTGCATTGTCATGCCATTAGTTTAAATCAGTGCTACAGCCAGTTCCCCGATCAATGAAATGCAGAAACATGACTGCAGGAAGGAATTAGCTGCTGTAATCCCATGATTACATAAATCCCTTTGGTCAATCAGTTATTAATGGCTGTTATATTTATTGGGGTTTATAGCAGACCTACAAACCTGAGCCATTAGAAGTAGACACCAAAAAGGACACTGTAAAAAAGCTGTTTGATTACTGACTCCTCACAGCAAGTGCTGACAGAATACAAATTTGGCTCGCTCTCCCTCCTGTTAGTAAGCCTGCTAATGAGCTTGCCAATTAAGAGCCAATCTGAAGACCTTGGAGGGGAAGCTGTCAAGAACATGAACTCCCATGCCTCCGAGGAGCAGCTGCAGGACTTGTGTTGAGGGCCACCTTCAGCGCTTCTTGCTGACGCTTTTATCTCCCACAACTCATCCCCTTCACCCAGGAAATACAAACACTTGTCACACACACATATTGTGGCATTCTAAGGCATGGACATTGAAAACAAACACATGCTAAAGAGTAAAAAAATCCTCCCTCGCTCCTGGTCATTGCAGAGGTTTTACTAGGCCAAATGACAGAACTGCTGTGAAAGCACAAAAACTTTAAAATAATAATAATAATAATAGTCACTAATTACACAGCAGAATGTCTATCTGATTATATTGGGATGCATTTTGTATTTTTGTACATGTGTATTTCTATTTAAGGAATCAAGGACAGCTTGAGCAAGAGAATTGGGCTCTTAGCTCCATTTGGATATTTCTGTGTTTGTTCCTTCCCTCATAAGCAATTATCTTAATACAGTTAATGAAAAGAAAGGCAAAAGCATAAATCCTACACCACCAGCCCACAATCTCTGGAAACAAAACTTTAGGACTTTCAGTGGCAGGGACACATTTGATCCACTTCAGTCACAGCAACACAACAGGACAGGGTGCAAGCATGAGAGGGCTGCAAGCATCTCACACATGAGTTAAATCTTTATTTCCAGTACACCCATTTGACTACACCCTGCCATTTAAGCAGACAATCTCATTTCAGAACCAGTCAATGCTGCATTTATTTCTACTTTTCATCCTGCCCAGTCCTTGAGTAGGTAAGTAACAGTGGTACTTCCAACAGAGAGCTGTGGCCAACACACTTCCCCTTGAAGTAAGCCCCGGTGACTGCTCATAGAGGGTAAATTTTATTGCAATGTTCATGTTCAAGAGACTGTCAGGAAGCAAACAGGAGCAGGACTCCTGGCCCAGGTTTTCTTCTGGATTTTTCCATCCCCCATTTAATTCATCACACCACATGAGGAGTAACCCTTTGGAAATAACCTTTAGCCAAAAAGCTCTGTTACCTATATAAAGAAATGCCACAGTTGCTCTGAAACTGTATCATTCCGCTCAAACTAATTATGAGAAAGCTGGTGCTTAATGAAAGTTTGCTTTAATATGACTTATACTGTTCATAAGTTTGCTTTGGACAGCATCCAGGTTTTTTAAATTAAATATTAGCAGTCTGTTAGCCTATCAAACAAACCTAAGCATGTCAAGTTAGTATTTTAATAGTGTTTTTTCTTCTCCTCCCAGCCTAGGTTTGGCTTCCTAATTGACTTGCTGCTTTAAAGTCAGTAAACTCAAAAGTCTGAGAAGAAGATGTCACACTTTAATGGTTTAGGAGTGCACGCTTTGTCTGGGTGATTGATGGATCAAATGTGTGCTGAGGAATGCCGCAATGTTTCTTTCATCATTTCTGCTTCTCACGAGGCTGAAAACTGGACTGTCACTAAACTTCTTTGCTGCTGGAACAACAACAACAACAAAAAATCCTCATTCATTATAAATGTAAAATCCACCTCGGCATCCTGAAGGGCTGTTACTGAGCTGACATTACCGTGTGAGCACCGACCAAGGCGTACGTGAGAATTCATCAGCCAGGATGCGGCTGAATCTACGCACCGGGCATGCTGGGCTCTCTCTGGCTCACTACATCCTTTCCTGGCTATTGCCAGCCCCAACCTGTTTGGTGAATGAGATATGGAAGAGCTGCAGAGACACGGCAGCAAAAGGTCCTTCAGAAACACAGGCGATAAATGGGGTAACATTCACAGGTGACTGGTAAAGAAAGACCGAGGCGTTAATCGAGGGCTGCGCATCTGACAAAAGGCACAAATGTAGATGGAGAGCCCTTATTAAAGCAATATTAAGTAATTTTCAGAGCGCTTTTCAACCGCAATCATTTACTTTCAGTCCTGCTTAATCAAGTAAAGGACTGTAACATTTCTGATCTCAAGATGAGGGCTGAAAGGTAGAGAAGGCTTCCAAATAATGTGTGTGCTCTCCAAAGTGACTAATACAGACTACACATATATTTGCACACATCTATCAAATTTCCCAGTGCAAGAACAAGTTATTTCTAACTGCAGGCCTGCCAGTGGGCCTGTGAAAGTCAGGCAGGTTCTCTAAAGCACTGACATCACACTTATTAAACGTTTTACATGTAAAGCTTAGTTAACAAATCCGCTGACGACGCACAAGCCGGAATAAAAGCCTGCTCCCTCTCCACAGCAGGGCAGCTCTCCCGCATTAAAGGAGAGCAGAAAGGTATTGAAACTCACTGAGGTCAGGTAAGGGGGCTGATACAAACGTGGGTAGCATCAGAGCAAATCTGCCCAGAGTGTCCCAGAAAGAGAGGACTACAAGAAATCTCTCGGACGCAGAGTCCAATGCGCTCAAGCATAAGCAGTCAGAGGAAGAATGGGGCAGGAGGGATCAAGAGCACTGCCAATACCCTCAAGCCCTGAAATAGTAGAGGATTTGTTAAATCCCAGGGAGCAGCCCTGGCTGTATTTGGCAAAGGAGGATAAAGCAAAGCCCTGGCAGCACCGGTAAGTGTGGAGAGGGTCATAGACCCCTTCCTCTCCCCACATCTGGGGAACACAACTCAAGACGACAAGCAGGGCTGAGCAGTCAGGTACCCCAGCTTTTTTGTGCTCTCTCAAGGAGCCACAGGCCCACCCACAGCTGAGGCACCGGGGCTTTCAGCAGGACCCAACTTGCACTTCAGTTCAAAGTCCCTTGCAAACTTAAATGAGGTTGCTGGGTACTTCATCCAATAAAATCCTTTATGTCCTGCCTCAAATGAACCTGTTTCATTGCAGTAGCTATATATTTTTCCTTTTTTCAGTCCCCATATTATCCATTAGAAAAGAAAAAAGCGCTGTGCTTTATCCGGTCTTGTGCTGACTGCATTACATACCAGCAGCGAGGTGCACTCACAGGCAGCAGCTGTGATTTCTCCTCTGCTCTCCACACCTCTACCTTGCACCAACACTCTTGTGTATCTTTGCATTTTAGGCATACCTCTGAGACTGCTCATTTATCTAGAAGTCATCCTCACCATAATGACAAGCCAGGAATGCCATTTTTCCTCCCTTGCTCCATAGAGAGGCAGAGAAAATGAGGCACTGAATAGGCAGGGACATGCCTCAACTTGGCCTTAGAAGACTCAAAGGCTGGGGCCACCCAAAAGCAGAGTCCCCCTCTCCTTTGGGGGCTGGGCAGATCAGTCCCACCTGTGTCCACACTGCAGTGCTGATGCTATTTTACTCAGCAACCTGCAAATACAGCAGGGATTCAGCCATATCCAGGGAGCGCTTTGCTGCCTGGCCACAGTCAGGGCCATTTGCAGAGGACAGTTGTGTTTTCCTTTGTTCCCCCCATCTCTTTCCTTCAAACCTTCCTGGCCTTGCCTTGCTTCCCCCTCCCATGCTCTGGCAGGGATGTTGAATGCTGATGAGACAATACTTGATACATCTTCAAGCACTTATTTTCGGGCAATTAACTTGGCATCATAGAAGCACTTAAGAAACCTGGCTTTCCGGAGTGGGAGACAACTGACTAAAAAGCTAAGCAAAGTAGTAAATTATTGTCAAATGACTTCAAATTACTAAAAAAGAATGGGGGGAAGGGGGGAGGGGGAAAAAAACAACACTTTGATAGAAAACGCTTGCTGCTGTCAGGGCAAATCTGAGATCTGACAAAAAAAGCCAATCTAACAGTTTCAGCAACCATTAGGGTGAGTACAATAACTGGCCACTATCAGTCGTGTCTAAAACAATTGAGTTTTGCCATTCAAGGCTGGATGCTTTCTTTTCTGACATCTCCTGACTGAATGCCATCAATGCATCCTTGGAAAAATTAGCCCAGGCAAAGCATCTATCTATCTATTTAGAGCACATTACCCTAATGTTCCAAAGGCTTACCAATCACCATGTGCTCTTTCATCACTAACTCTGCCTGCTATAATAATGCTTTTCTAAATTCAGAACCCATTATCAACATTTTACTTATTTACCTGGTCTTGTATTCAAATTCAGCGGGGGGGCAGAACCAAAAACCATTAATACAATTTTTCTTAAACCAGAAATTTTGAAGTTTCCCTTTGTGGTGTTATTTTCCTGTTCCCAAAAAGACGCTTCAAAGATGCTTTTGCCTTTCATCCCTTAGATGCCAACATTAGGAATGGGGCATGAAAAAAGCAAGTCTGGCACATGCCTGAGCATTCCCTCTGCTGGGCACCTGAACGCTCCCTCACACTCCCTGCCTGGCTTTGGGAACAGTGGGGATTTTTTGTAGATCAGAAGCATGTTGATTTTGCAGATACAGCTTCAGGTTTAAAGGGAATAAATAAATATCAGTCTTCCCATGCATAGTTTACAGCTACCTTCCAACATTTTAAAAACTTTTTCCACTGTGTAGTTTATCCTACTGGCTATTCCAGCCACCTCCCCACCCTGTATGCCAGTGAGCAACACCCTGGAGCTGGAACTCCAGTGGAACACACTGCTCCTGCAGGGACAAGGGCTGGGGCTGCTTTCAGGAACTAATAGGAAGAACTAGGGACAGGCAAATAGGGCAGTAAACTCCTATTCCTCATGCTTTCAAAACTCAAATTAAAAATGTTTTCTTTCACCTCACTAAATTGACATAATGATGTAAAACACCAGCATATGAAAATCCACAAGGTGCATACAGAAAAACCTGACCTGACACCCTTCTATCTGCCAGCTCACAAAAAGAGGCAGAGAACTCAGACACCCAGACTTATTCCCATTAAATATTCAGTGTTATAAATCAAGCCCTCCCACCTTATATAAACACATCACAGCTCTTGCACAATAACATCCTGCTTGCATACATTTACATTATTCCCTCAAATGAAAAAAATTATTCCATGAAACATTATCTGTGCAATCCTCTTAGAAAAGTTTAAAGGAAACAGAACCTAA
Organism: Emberiza elegans; assembly: GCA_024865655.1. Lineage (NCBI taxonomy): Eukaryota > Metazoa > Chordata > Aves > Passeriformes > Fringillidae > Emberiza > Emberiza elegans. The sequence continues at coordinate 5,768,900 of JALJVW010000068.1, read as the reverse complement.
AATAAAGGCAGACAATATCCTTAAGAGGAAATATGTTTGAGGCAGAAAATTCAGGCGGGACATACAACACTTCCAGGGCTCAGGGGCAAATATGAAGTCACAACCCTCTTTGTAACATACACCAAACCGAAAGTCAGGACATGCAAGAGATGGAGAGCAAGCCAAGCAGCTCTTCTTTCCTAACCTGGTTGTTTCTTTCTACAAATTAACACTCTACTACCACCTGGTATGAGCTGGTGTCACTGCAGAGACACAACAGGGGAAGGAAAAAAAAAACACCTGTCTTTCTGTTTTCAGTAAGAAATTAATTTTATGGGTAAACATGAACACTTAGATCAAGGCTGAATTATCAGCTGCACGCTAAGCAGATGAACAGCATTCAGGAGGCACTGTTACACCCTTCACCTTCCTCTTGCAGCTCCAGCCCTATCATTTACCCCTGGGGGCACTGGCCTTCAAGAGCACCAAACCCTGGCATGGACCATTGCAGTGCTGCTTCCTGGGGTATCCAACACATCGATTCTGCTGCTGTGAAACACTTTGTAACGACAACAGGTTGGTTAGGTTTTATCCATCAGTTTTAAATGCTGCAAAATACAAATTACTTGCTCTCCTGGACTTCCCTCACACTTGTGGGCATCTTCTTATCTTTTTGTTTAATTGAGAACACCACACATTTCAGCCCCAAGAGCATCAAGGGGAAGCCACAAGCTACTTTTAGGCATCTCTGATTCACACAGCCATCCTAGGCTTGACATGCCATTGTCTTCAAGCACCACCTACAGTGGATGCCCAGCCCAGAGCACCAGGATGGGACAACCATTTAGCCCATAGCCCTCCACATGCTTTCCCACACTCAAGCAATCCAGGGACTTGAAATTAAGAAACACAGAGTTCTGCATGAAGGTCTTTCCAAAACTAACTGTCTTCATTAGCACCAACCCAGCTGCAAAAATATTAGTCAGGGCTGCATTAATGCCAAATGGGCCCTTCAAGCACACAGGTTTTGTTAAGAGAACCAGAGACACTTGAAAGGTAGGGTGGGCTTTTCCCTTTGCTGTTCTGGTTTTCTTGGCCTTTCCATCCTCCCCTCTAAGTTCAAAAGCTGGCAGCAATTTAGAACAAATTACTGCATAGAAGGTATGCATATACAGATGTGTGTGTGCACGCACATAAGCCAGGCAACTCAGTAAGTTTCTCTTAGGGAAGGAATCCCACTGCAAGGGGTTGGACTCAGTCCTTGATGGTCAAAATGGGGCATTTGCTAATTACAGTCTTAGGCAAAAGATTACAAGTGGGCAGATGTTTCTCCAGAAAGAACACAGGAACCATTCTATTCCAAAAGAGAATCAAGTTTGGAGATGCTCTAATCTCCCTGTGCTGGTGGGCCAGGTAGCACCAGCCTGTAGACTGGAGCCCTTCTGGGTAAGAGCCTACCTTGTCATTGCCCCAAGCATTTCAGGTCTTTAAAACAAGCACCCTTCAGGAAATGCAGGCAAGAGAGCTTCCCTCTTGATGTTTACATCACTCAGGTCTGTAATCACCCTACAAACTGCCCTGCCTAGTGTGCCAAATACAACAGCTGCTCTCAACTTTTCATCATGGGTTTGCCACAGGACTAAGCATGCAAATATCTATTTTCTGCCTTTCTTCAAGGCAATACTAAGCCACGCATTTCTCTCTTCTCTGCTCACATGTATGCCATGAAGCTGGATGAACCAGCAGCATGTGCTGACACATGTGACGCTCAAAACTCATTACACAGGTGAGAGACACACTCCATCTCATTAATTCAGGGTTTCTACCTGCTCAGAGAGATGCATTTTGTCAAAACCCAAGCTTAAATCACTCAATCTGCAGTACAAAAGACTACTGAGAATAAAAAACTCTTTGCTGGCAAAACCAAACGAAATGGAGCAGAGATGGACATAAATCCACAGAGCCTCAGAGCAGGATTAAAAACACCACTTGTCATCCCCACAGGTTTTGTAACCCTCATGAGCCTGAGAGGGATGGATTTCAGCATGTTAAGATCCTAAGAGAATACTGCAAGAAATGGCATGCTGTGGGTGGTTATATGATCTTCTGGTTTACCAGAGAATTCTGTGAACTCCCCCAAGCCTTTCATGGCAGATCAGTAAAAATTATTATGGACATCCACACTTTGCTGGGGATTTTCAAGTCTCTCAACCAGCAAAGACAAGTTCGTGGGCTTTACAAGTACTGCTGACTGGCCTGTCCACCTGTTATATTTCATGAACCTTGAAATGAACAAGTAACTCATGGAGAACATAAAACATAATTTTGTCAAAGCAGTTTGTCAGCTCAGAAAACCAGAATGCAAGGAGCTCAAGGTGTATTTTAATTTCCACTGGAGGTGCCACCCATGGGGTTTACAAGGTTCATCAACCAACTCAGACCCACACACATCTTGTAGTACCAAATTTGCTCAGGTTTGGAAAACCCAACCAAAATCAGAACAGAGGTTCCAATTTGCAAAAACTTACATCAGCAACAGGGGAAAAAACAGGAAAATTATTACATATATTCTTTCTGTAATGCCAGGGAATCTCAAACTCACTGCAGTACATACTGAGAGAATCCAGAGCCAAAAGATAAGGCCTTTGACTTCTCCTTAGATGCTGATGCAAAAAGGGAAAAAATCACAACTCAGCACTTTGCAAACTGGCACCCAACCCTGAAAAAAGTCTCCATGTACTCCTGCTCAATGAGAAAAACAGGAGCAGACTGATGTACACTTAAACAGGGCCTTTGTGAATATTAAAAGTCCTTTAACATAGCTAAAAGTCTTTTCTGAAAATGCTTCAAGCCCTGCGTCAACACAGCATTCTCCTTTTCCCAAGCTATTTCTTGGTCAAGAGAGAAACAGGTCATACCCCCACAGGAAAAAAACCCCTCTAATTCCCACCTCCTTCCTCCAGGAACTGGTCTGGAGAGGAAAACAAAATTTAAAAAAAATAAAATTTATATTCCAATTGCTTCACGGTTTTCCTGCAAAGTTTTAATAACTTCCTCCGGCTTGTCCACTTAGTATATCTTATTCAGAGTATCCAAATGAAATTTCAAGAAGTCCAGCAGGACTTCTAATTGCATTGTTTAGAAAGGTTCTCTGTCAAGGGCCCATGCCAAAAGCAGGTCAGAGACTTTCAGATCAAGGACATTTCATGGGCAGATAGAGATTTGGACCCAAAAAGCCAAAGCAAGAGAGCACACAGAACTTTCATACACTGCGGCTACTCGGTGTCTATTAAATAAAACACTTGGGTGCAATACAGCACATACTTTTTTAATATCCTTGCTGTCTTGCTTCTCAGAAGTGTTCAAAACATTGCTCATTATACATCTTTGTGGAACAGGCAGACTGGGGCTCTTCACATCTTTGTGAGCACGCACATTTCAGCAGACCACGAGTCTGCACAGCACAGAGGTGTCAAACGAAGAAAGAAACAGACTGCCTCCCAATGAAGTTCAAATAAGGAAGGCATTTAATTATGCATACTTCTCCAATGCTTTGGAAACTGCTTTTAAAGGAGAGAAAGTGTCATAACTCAAAGGTATTTACTCTAATGAAAACCTACGATTGTTCAGGCTGTTTCCAATATATTTAAATAAAAGAAGATGGGTTGAGATTTTTTTCCCCCTTCAAGAAGAACACTCAGGAAATTACATCCCGTCCAAACCTTCCCCCTCATCTTTTTGTCAGCAAATCCTATAAACCCACAAAATGCCCGGAATTAAACGCTAAGGTTGGCAATCTGTCATTGACATATGTTCCTGCCTTTTTTTTCCCCACCAAGTCATGAGATAAAGCTGCAGTTTCAGCTTCAGCAGGGAATTTCTTAGCACCAGTTAGTATGTGGTGGCTTCAGTTCTCCCCCTTCCTCTCCTCTCCTCAGTGTGATTTACTCTGCTATCCCACAAGCCAATTTCTCAAGAGTCACAACCCAGCTCCCAGACACTCGGAGGCACTGTGCACAAGAAGCAGCCTGCTCCAAAGGAACACCACCACCAGCTTCCAAGCATGACACCGGGCAGCCCCACGATACACTGCCACAACAAAATCATTCCTTCCCTTTGGGAAGCCCTCAGCACAAGCTGTCCAAACATTATTTACAATTTCAAGTGTTGCCTTATTTATGGCTGAAATTCTCCCTGTTCAGAAGAGAGAGTGAGTAACTTACTAGGAATGTTCCTAGGGAATGGGGGAAAGGGGGAAATGAGATCAGTCGTAACTCCAGAAACATATACAGCTTTTATGCAAAATTTAAAATTGAAGCATTATCAAAAAAGAGGGGAAAAAAATAAACTAACCCAACCCAAACAACCTTAATCTGGGAGTTTGCCAAGCTACAGGTGGGTTTTGTAAGGAGGGAAAGGATTCCAGCTTTCTTGTTTGGAGAAGAAAGACAAGCATAACTTCTGGGAAGATTAAATACTTGAAGTGGATATATTTACACAATATGTGGGAAGTGTGAACAGATGCTACATAGGAGGCCTTTCTCATGACAGCATCTCCAGAACACAAGACAGTTTTTCATTTGGATTCTGTTTGTGTGGTATGGTGATTTCTTTGCAAGACACAAAAATAATTTTTTACAGAGCGTTTTGCAGTTGGAAATGCTGGCTTTTAAGGCTTTTCAAATGAATCTATTAATAGCTTTTTTGGTAGTTAATAGAAATAATTATTGTTGTCTTCCTACCTGCAGATTCTATTACAGACTGAATATTGAACTTAAAACCAACATGGGTCATTTGCAGCAGTGGTAAATACAACTGCTCCTACTGACATCTCTCATGGTTACAGATGCCCCATACAGCTGCAAACTCAGCCCACACCCTCACATTCCTAAAACTCTGGCCCACAATTTTGCTTGCAGGAGAGGTTTTCAAATCAATGGCACAGAGATTGTTTCTGGTCAAGTTGCCTTGGAATAGGAAAGGAATAACAAAGCTCACCTGAGACCAGATGGGGAAAGAAATCAATGGGCAAATTAGGAAGAGCAAACAGGACACACACCACCAGAACTTTCTGTGTTTAGCTCGTGTTTATAAAGCAGGACCCGCATCAGTAATGACAAAAGAATGATATCATGATTTGTTTGGGTACAGCTACAGACAGCCTCACTTTGTGAAGAGCTGGCAGCTCCCAAATAGCTGACTTCCAGAGAGTTCAGTTAAATATAACCCTGCTGCCCGAGCCACAAATAAAATCTATTCCATTTAATGTGATTTCAGCTAAATCTGAAGAGTTAACAGCCAAAGAGCTACATATTGATTATGCCACTTCCATTCTGATGAAAACGACTTTGAAACAGCACCCAGAATCCAATATTTTCCTTAATTCCATTAAGTTCTGCTACCAAAGGCTTTCTATTTATTTTCACTATAAAGTACCCTATTCACAGGTATTCCTTCAAGTTCCAGGTAAACCCAGGCAATTACTGGCCCATACAACAAATACACACATACAAACATATCCCCATGCACACAAACACTTATTCTTCCACATATGCTCCCCTTTCAATAGCTTTAGGGTGGAAAAATATAAAGGGAACTGAATTTTTTTCAGTGGCTCAAAGCCGCAAGGAAACTGTGCCCACTACAATGTTTTCAGGCTGTCCCCTAGACAAGAGTTAATAAAGGCTGCTGATGGAAGCACAGTCATTCATGCTGCTTTATAAGAAAACAGAGAAATTAAAAAGGAAAAAGTGATATGCACACGCATTAATACCATTTACACCAGAGAAAATGCCTAGCTAGATAACCTCTTCTACTTCTAATGCTTCACAGTGATTTAGCTCTCTACCCTGAGGATTCGTAGGTAGATAGGCAGGCAGTTTTAACACTCTCCACTAGCTCACTAAAAATATCAGTCAGGGGGGGTCTCTCTCTTCTGAAGCTGACTGGAACATGATCCACATTTAAGAAATCAAAACTATTTCCCACTGCGGTCCACGTGGTGCCTGTCCTTGTGCACAGTTGCAACTAAGTCTTAAAATTGGAAAGATATTTTCTTCCATCTGTCACTGCAGAAAAGCTGAGAAGGGGAGGGGATATCCCAAGATGGTCATAAATCAGACTGTGTTACTTGCTGTACTTGTACCTTTAAGTAATCTTATTTAAAAAAAAATCTCGTAAATAACATGCTCTTCTTCTGGATACCATGAACTGACTATGGGTATCACAGTCATGCATATAAGGTTGAGCTATGGAAAGGGTAAAAAAGAGAAAAACTGAAGAAAACCACACACCAAATTGACAACTGAGGTCCATAGTTTAACTTCTCAGCTGTAGTAGCAGACTTTGATACGTGATTTTTTTTCTTGTACTTGATGGGGCTCCTTAACGTAACAACCAGCAAAGGCAAAAACGAAAAATCAAAGAAACCGTTTATTACGCTCATGAAAATAGCTAAGGTGTAATGGCTCATAAACACAGTCCTGCCCACTCCTTTCATCAAACTGTCGGCCAGGAGATGCCCTGAATGTTTGCTCATTGTTTGCCCTGTCAGTGGATTTCAGCTCCACCAAATTCAGACTGAGAACCACACTCATGACAAAATAATATAACTGCAAAAAAAAAACAATCCAGCAACTCCCCTTAGGTATGAGACAGTACCTAGACAGCTGCAGATGAGAAAGCCAATGATCCCGCCTCCATACAAAGATGAACAGCCTTCTCCCTGGAGAAGGCTTGAGCCCAAGAGACAGCGAAAACCTCCTCTAGTTCTGATGCTCTCCTCTGCACTGCCTGATCATCTTCCAAAGACAAAAGGAGAAAGGAAGTGTGGTAACATTTATCACCTTTTTTTATCCAGTTTCAGTATCAAGAGAAATCCAACTGCAGTATAACTCTTCACAATCACCTTTGCCAGGAGAGCACTACTTCACCTCTTGTAAAGAGATGCAGAACTTGTCATGTAAACTTTAGCAGCATATTTTAAATTTTTCAGATTTCCTCCTATAGAAAGCTACTTGCTCCAGTAACAATATGAAACCAATTTGCATTTTCTCTTCACTTGGCTGTATTTTTCAGTCCTCCTACCACATTTGGAGAATGGGCATATGTGGAAGAGAGAAGCTGTGCAGTGCCATCGTTTTTGACTGGTTCATCAGCCTGACTGCAAGTTGCACAAGTAGAGTTGCCTAAAATGGTGGCATCTAGTTGAAAAAGAAGTCATGATTTAGTGCCAAATTAGTATGCAAGCAGCTAAGCATGACTAACGCCAGGCTCAAGCATAATACTCCTGTCTTCACAAACCCACGAGCTGCCTTAACCTTTCTATACAAAGAACTGTCAGGAGAGACACTATCAACACAAACTAAGTGTGTAAATCCTGCAAATCACGCAAGAGCGGAAAAATGAGCTGCAAGAAAAACAAGGTATAGACATATCATATGTTAACCATTCAAAGGAGGAACAAAACCCCAGTAATTATGTGTTAGCTAGAAAGGCTGATCTCAAGATGGACTTAATCACCAGCAAGAGCTTCACGGGGGCCAGATGTCCCAGAATTATGCCTGCCCCCACCATCCTCTCTCTTTCTTTGCATAGAAGGTAAGTTGGGGTCTTGGAAATATAAAAATAAAAGCACAGCCCTCTTCCACACCCAGCATCTTCCTCCTCTGCTCCACACAGAAAGCCTTCCCGTTCCATGCTCCACCACCTATTAGGTCAAATTAAAAAAAAATTCAAAACAACTTTTTCTTCATTTCCTAATATTTCTCTGTACAAGCTACAGACATGGAACAGCACCTACCTGCAGTTGAGAACCAAAATCTTAAAGCAACATTTGAAGCTACCCCAGACGGAGTCCCAAGGAAAACTTTGAAAAAGCCAGGGGGAACAACTGCTATGAGAAAAATCCCTCCTCCCTCTTAGTCTGATCCAACAAAGCAGAGCAGCACTACTTCCTCTAGAAATATCCCTCAATTCAGCACTTCAAGACATCAATATTTTGGCCAAATTTTCAGCCCTCTGTTGTGCATACTGCGCTCCCTACAATGCAAGGCCTCAGGTGTACGGCATAAGTCAAAGCTGAGAGTACAAATAGCTGGGCAAGAGCAACAAGTAATCAATCACAGAATGCAGCTTACTCTTAACAAGGGTTTTCTTAAAAAAAGAAAGTTCTGAAACCCACATGGCTTTTAACTTTGGTTTGGCACACAGACAGCAGCTTAGTTTCTGGTCACTTAAGCAATGTGTTCCTAAGATCCAGGCTCGCTCCCAACATCACGTTGTCTCCGTTTCTCAGTTCACACGACTTCGACTCAATAAGCAGCTCCAACCCTCAGCAAACAGATGCCACAGGCTGAGGATTGATCTCAGCTTGCATCCAACCCCAGGGTCCTCTTTGGGGAGATGCCACAAGGAAAGCTGAGTGGGTGTGAGGGAATGGCATACCTGAGTTACCAGGATCAACATCTGGCTCATAATTCTGCACCACACTTTTGCTTCTTAATGCTTTGATTTAAAAAGTGCCTACTTAGGGGTCCTTAAAGATTTTAAGGTATGGGAGGAGGGGAGGGATGGGATGAAACACTACATGTAGCATTTTAAGAACTAGCATGCTTCCTCCATAATCATTCTCTCAACTTCAGGGGGACCAGGCTTTAAAGACAAACACAGGTTCCTTACAATTCACTGGGAAAGTCCCTAAGAGAAACAATATTAAAGATACACATTAACTTAGAAATAAAACATTAACCCATTCTGCATGGGCAGACCGGACACAACCTGCAGGAGAGGGTCCAGCAGGAAGGTGGCACCTTCAGTGGCCACGGTTCAGTAAAGACAAATGGAGGTAAGGCAAGGAACAGCATAAGCTATACAGAACTGCACACAGCACCACCAAAAGGACAGCAATGTCTGTCCTATGCTACATTAAGCTTCCCCTAGCCTTTAAAAACAAATGATCTTTCATTTTGTGAATTAATATTATCACTGTTAGAGCTCCTGCCCACAGCCATAAACCAAATTTTGTCTGACTTCAGAAGCTGAGCTGACCTAGCTTTGGCTCCCGCTTGGGTGGAAGAATAGATTGGGATCCTGAGCACCAAAGGCAGAAACTGTTGTTGGTCAACTGATGTGTGCTCAACTGCGAAAAGGGTGAGCAGAACCAAACAGGGAGCTTTTAGCAGCAGACAAAGACTGGATGAGAAATGGTACTGCAAACACCATTAGTCTCCAGGTCTTTATTACAGCAGTGTCACTCCTTAAGTGCCTGATGTCACTAGAGTTATGCCAGCACCAAACCACCACAAAAAGAAAAGAGACAGGCACATAAACTTTGAGTTTCATCTGTGAATTTCGGAGTTTTATAACTTCTGAGTATGCCACACCATGAAGCTGCCATTTGAGAGAGATAATGCCACAGCGCATGAATGCTGGGCACCAGCTCAACTCCAAGCATGACTTCAGAGTCCCTAAGCTGGTCTCTTGTTAAATAAATCACACACAGACTCATGCTGAGTTGCCTCCCTGCTTCAGGGTCTAAAACAAGATACCAATTTGCTTAATGTGCAAAAAAAATTAAGCCACTCTGAAATTAATTATAAACATTTGCATCACTTAGCTGAAATTTATTGACACAGCAATTTCAGGAGTCAGATTAAAACTCCAACCTGTCCACTTAAATATCTCTGACTTAAGAAGTTAATACCTTGTCATATTACAGGTGACATGCTTGCCTCACTCCAATTTGCATAGCATTAACTACTGGTTTTCTTCAGTGCTTTGGCTAGAAACAAAATAACCTAGATTCACATTTGGTATGAACAGTACCATGCAGAAACCAAACCCAAACACCCTCATATAGAAGAGACATGATAAGACTTTTCATATATATATATGTATATATACACATATGTGTGTGTATGTATGAATATATACACACACAGAGGGTAGTTCACTGGCAGAATGTTTTTTGGTTTTTTTTTTGGAAATAGTTGGCCTGGCCTCTTATGTACCAGGAACATAAGCTAAAACAATGTTCTTGGAGCTTTCCCCTAGAGAAATAAGGTAAGTTTAACTCCTGTATTCCACTGTGTTTTTCCAAATGGGATTACACTCTATACTTTTAAGTCTACATAACTAGGGCTTTGTTTTCCCTTTCTGCCTCAGCAGACCTGTCAAATTCAGATAATTCTTTTCTCCCACCTTTTGTCCATCTTGCCTACCTATAGCTGTATATTTTTCAAGATGGAAACTGTTTACAACTAAGAGGCTCTCACCTTCAACCTCATAGTTAAATAAGCACTAGGTGCTCTGCTTACATTTTAAACTTTAAAAAAAAATTAATGAAAATTTACAAAGAATTAAAATATTCCACTAAAAATATTGCATGATGGGCTTGGGGAAAGGAATGGGAGAGTTCATTGAGGGCTCATCTATACTGGAAAACAGCATTGTGTTAAAACATGATGCTTAATGAGTGCCTTTAACAGCTGGTGTCATCTGGCACTGTTCCTAACATTTTTTTTCCAATAATACTTACACAGATTTGCACCAGGCACAGGCCTCCTTCTCAGTCTATAAGGGAACAGCTGGCTGAAATCACAAATGGCCTCTAAAGGAGGATAAAATACTTTAGGACAGTTCAAACAGAACTGACCTAAACATGTTCCCTCAGAAAAAAAAAGTAAAAAAAAAAAAGTGAAATATTTTCAAAACGCTTTTTCAGACCTAAAGTTTAGCCAATCTAAAGCAACACCAAGCTAGGAAGAACCCTATCCTGTGCCTGAAGAAGCACTGGATTTTCAAAAGAGAAGCACTACACAAAAAAAGCATCAAGCCAACACAGGATTTACACTAAGTGGTTTATATATGTATATACAAGGTATATTATAAGGTGGCAGCACCTGAAGAGTGACCCATTCTGCCATATGCTGGCTGTGGGTATAGGATTTCTGTCTGTGTGCAACGCATAACCATGTATTTCTCACCTTACCTCCTTCCCAACACATCTCCAGTTCAGGATAGAGCAAGTGTGGGGAGAAGGGCAAAGCACAGGCACCACCTTTGCAACTCTTGTAACATTAAACAAAATGTTGTTCCCAGGCTACTCTGTGAGAAGTTGCTGAAGACGAATGAAAACAGCACAGTGTTTCTTGGCTTGGTTGCCCCCTCCCCATCCAATTTTATCTCTAATAAATTAGATTAGGAGCTTGAATGCAAGCAGTTTTGTTGGAAAAAAAAAATTGTCAGTACTCTTACTTTCTAAAACATGTTTATCCAGTCCTAGCAAGTGGTGCAGACAGGTCATGACATAAAACTTCAGCTTGGAGCCCAAAAAAAAAAGGTCAGGAAAGGTCTGATACGTGCTGTTCACAAGTACCAGAGCTACAGGATTTCCCTCCCCCTCCACTGAAACCCTGCCTACATTTTCCCATACCTTGTGAGTCAAAATCACTTTCTCCACATAACAGAAAAAAAATGCTCCCTGAGCAAGGAAAGCCCTGCTACGTGCAGAAGAACAACCACGGTGGATGTTTAGGTTACTTAAGACAGGCATGTTTTTCTTTTCCCTGTGGCAAAATTGTTTAAATGCGCATGAAACAGTAGATTGATTGTCATAGGTAAAAAATGACTGCTCCTTTTTTTTCCTTGCACTAACTTACAAGTCATAAAAAATAATAAATTCAGACTTATGTCCTGATAAACAAAACCGCAGCGGAGCATGGCATAATTTCTCCTCTTTTGCTGCTGCCTAACTCAGCTTTCTTAATTCAGGCCATATTTAATCTACGTGTAGGAAATCCACATTTGTTTCTAATAAGAGAAGGAAAGTAATGAGATGTCAAGGAACAGTTTCCTTAGGCCAGAGAGACTTCAAAGGTGAGTCTGGCAGCTTGTCCTGCATTTATTGTTTGCGTCAAGCTTAAGATTTTCTAAAGAGCAACTGCCCATTTAAAATAATTATAAGCTGCAACTTAAACCCGAACAGCACATGAATGTATGATAAAACACTTACACCATCATCCAAATTGCGACATCAGCCCTATATCAGAGAACACATAGCTCCAGATGCTGGATTAAAACAATAAGTACAAGCTGAAAATGAGCATATAATTCTTTCAGCTAATGCAGAAGGGTCATGCTGCTTAATGCAAAAGCAGCATTAAATGAAACTATGGACTACATTGCCTCAACATATGAGCTACAACCACAGACACTTCTGGTGCGCCTATCAACTATGTCTGTCCTGCAGCAAGAGGCAGAGCCCCCAATAAAAAATATTTCCACTGAGGGATTTTTCTTTTTTTCCTCCCGATTATTATTTTTGCCAAACTTCTGAGTTATAGTAGAGCTGAGAAAAAACAGGAATACACATAAAAAAAGAAAAAGACACTCTGCTTATTGCTTATGCCATAGAACTGTTCTGCTCATTCATGCTGAGTCTTGCTGCTCCCTAAGCCAGGGCAGAGGCCTGTCCAGGAAGGGGAAGCCCTTAAAAATGAGGGCTGCAGCAGCACAGAATAAGCATTAGAATACAAGTTTAATACTAAAAATCAAAAGGACTTACCTCTGCACCAATAAAAGCAAAACAAAAAAATAAAACTTGGAAGGTACACAATTCACAAGCACTGAGGCAGACAAAACTATAAAATAGGCAGCCAATCTGTGTATCACAGGCAGCAGTGCTAAACACAAAGCATACCTTCTAATTGATTCCATTTTCTAATGTGTGTCTGTGTGCATGTATTTATGAACACATACACACTTTATTGTTTATCATCTCTCAGCACACACTCTGAGTCAGCAGATAGAAGGAAATATGTTTGAGCGGTGTTTAAAATGACACCCTTTACAAATGAAACCATCTAAATCCGGTGTTAGAGAATTAATGAGCTTCTCATGTAAATCACACATAATTTACAGTGGAATTTGTTCTTGTGCCAGCAGCCACTTGCACTGCATAATAATGAAGGCAGGGCTTCAGAGACACACGGAGCTCCCCGCAGCCTGTTCATGTCCTGCCCCTGCTTTTCCCTGAGCAGCCAGAACACCATAAACCCTTTCAAAGTGCAATAATATGAGGCTTCAAATAACACAGTCTTCATCTTTCACTTCTCCTTTTCACTTCTGGCTGAGCAGTGTTGCCACCACCAGGAACACTCCCCTTTTAAGAGCTATTAATTCACATTTAAAAGCATTTTAAGTTTGAGCATAGCCTCATTTTGGGTTGAATATCTGAGTCAAACACTGTGTAAGGCATTACCTGTGTTTTAGGCAAAAGGAGCAGCAGTAACAGCATCAAGGAGTGGAGAGGATCAGAGCAAACCACTGCACACCATTCAAGAGATGCAGCCAGTGGTCAAGGACTCAGTGCCTTACTGCAAACACATCAACTTAATTTGACCTAAATTCCATCTCTGTTGATCAAGAAAGCCTCAAAAACCTCACAAAACCAGCCCTGAAAAAACCCATTCTTCTTTTTAACGATAAGAATTATCAATCGCTAAACCCTTAACCCACTCACCATCACCTCCAGCAGCCTCCTCTCACTGTGACCAAGCAGGAGCACTCCAACAAGCTGCCGCAGAACAGGATCCCCTCCAGCACCCAAGACGGGAGGCACCTGAGAGGAGAAGAGCTATATATCTCCTCCCCAGGCACAGCAGAGAGCCATAATGCCTCATTCCCGCCTAACAAGGCAGGGCTGGGAGCCCAAATTCAGCCCTGATGAATAGTGAAACTTCCCCACTGCTTCCCTGAAGCTGTGACACCAAAGCAAAGCAACTTCTTGGTCACTGTCATTTTCTTTGGTTTTTTTGAGGACTTATGTGTTGTTTGTGTTCGAGGGGTGCTTGGAGACCCAGCAAGGCTCCCAGGATGCAGGAATGAAAGCAGCAGTAAGGGGCATGCATGGAAACACCTAAGTGTCCTTCCCTCCCAAAGCCACAGATATAAACCTGCATCTGCACCACCTCCACAGCCTCTTCTAAATGTATTTACAAGGGCTCCCCTGTCTGTCTCTTTCTGTTATTACAAAGCATTCCTATTTGATGCCTGAGCAATACAGAAACATTCCCCTATTCTTTCCTACCCCTCTGCCCAGCAGCCACACAGAAGAGCTCATTAATAACACCACTCTCCCCCTAAGCCCTGGCAGAGGGAGCCCATATTATAAAACCTGGAGGGATCACACTGTCACAATGTGTGACACTGTGCAGGATGAAGCAATAAAAGCAGGATTTTCTTTTCTTCCTTTTTTTTTTCTTCTCAAAACAAAGCACACATTCTGCTTGAGGATGCTGAAGGCTCCCAGTGGCAGCAACCATTGCTGTCAACAGAAGTAAAACAGCAGCAGGTTGGGAAATATGCCTGGTAGGGCAACTTCTGTATAGCCCAGTCCCAGCAGCCAGAAGAGCATTCTCAGGTACTGCATATTCCCCCTCATCTGTGTTTTTGCTGCTGAAGGTCCCACCCATAAGTGCTGGTTGGGACATTTCTTACTATTGGACACTGATTTTAGTGGAGTTCTCCACCCTCCTCCCCTCACTGCTAATGGCATTGCCTCTCCAATCCCATCCAGTGGTCTTCACTCTTTTGAGGTTTCTCTGCCTCCTTTGCTCATTCCAGGCTTTCCCTGCCATCCTAATTGTCAATAACTTTTATTAGTACCAGTCATTAAACATCTAGCTTTGAGACAAGACCAGGTGCCCAGTGATACCAATAAAAACTGAATGCAGGGAGTACAAAGGATGTCTTACTGACACAAAAAAGATGAAGTATCCCCACCTTCAAGTGGAGCCAAGATTTTACCTTAAGTCCCCACTTCTCAGCTTAATTATTGAAATAAATGAGCATTTCTTATTTCACTATTGGTTTAAAAATCTGAATGTCCAACAGACACGAAGGTACGCCTCATTTGTCACCACCTTGTCTATTTCTTTGTTTTTTCACTGATTTGGCCCAGCAAAACCCCTGGAGGTTAACAGTGGTGAACTCCACTCTGTGAGAGTGCATACACGATGTTCTGTGGCTCGTTTTGCACAGCATATTTGGCACAAGTACACTTGAAATTTCACTTCCATTGACCTAAAGTGCATCGACATCAAAGCTTGTGCCAAGTCCTCCTGGAAATCCTACAAGTCTATCCCAGCTGAGCAGCAACTGAACAAACTTCTTCCAGCCACCACATTGATCTGGGATTTTCTTCCAGTTATGTGATTCCATAAAGGCATGATACAGGCTAGAAGCAAAATGTCTAGGCAGCCCCCCTGCCAGACCATGAAGTGAGTCCCATGCTCATCTGAAATACTCAATAAATAAAACTATACCAATACTGGCCTTTTTTCCATGGGTGGTCAGGAAACAACGAGTTAAAGCTCTAAGTAGCCCTGACTTCTCATTTGCTTACCTCACTGGTCATTACTGGTGGAGACTGAGACCTCAAATGCATCCCTGTAATGCAGCATCGGCTGCACACTTCCACACTGTCCTACCCTTACAAGGGATTCATGGCAGACAATAAAAGTGTAGTCTCATGCCATATTTTCACAGATTTTCCCCCCATAAAATAAAAACAAATAGGAAGCTAATCCCTGTGCAATGGCACTTCATGAACAGAGCTGCTAAAGGGGGAAACAAGCACATCCCTTTCCCTCCTTCTCTTTGCAGCCTTTCCTCGGGTCCCATCCGCTCTTCATTACACATAAGTAAAATTAATTCCTGCTCTTGTATTCCTACTAATGAAGCTTCTCGTAGCAGCCCAGAATTACAAACATTTACATAATGGCCTAATTTTTAGAATCAATTAGGAATTTTTAAGGAGTCTTTCCACCGCCAAAGCTCTGCACTGAGCCAGGTGCTTTGCACGCTTCCCTCGCAACTGCAAGTGAACTTCCTTTGACTTGCAGAAGACAGGCAGCCCTCCCTTGGCTTTAAAACCCATCAAATTACAAATATAATGATTGCATAGGCAAATTGATGGCCTTGAAGGTTCAGCAGACATTTCACCAGATTTATGTCAAATTGGGGGGAGGAAAAAAAACCCCAAGCATCCCAAAAGAAAACCCGCGAAAAACAGCCCACCCCACAGCAACAGTGAAGTTTGTTTAAAATAAAGAGCACTTTTTCTCTAGCTCCCCCAGATTTTGGAGTGCTACTTTTTTTGAGTGTTTCCTAAGGAAGCAAGAGCAATGCAACCACTCTTTTGGGTCTCTTTTAATTAGCTTCACTCCCTCTCTTGTGCCTCTGAATCCAGGGGCTCTTTTCAATCATATTTGAAAGAAGGGCAGAAAGATAAATTGGATTTCTTTTTGATTTGTGGACACTGTCAGCTGGACAGAAGAAGAGGTGCCAATCAAACTGCTGCCTAGGGAAAACCAGGTAAAATTCAGCTGTTGGACACAACTTAAAAGTGGATGGGTGACTAATTAGTAGAAGCAAGTTAAAAACAATTAAAAGCTAATTAAAAATGTTTACCAGAAAATGAAAACAACAGGATTAAACAGAACAGGAACTATGACACACTGCACACAAAGTCTCACGTTGAAATCAGCTTGAATGCTGTAACCCAACTCATAAAACCCGGCTCCCTGCAGCTCCAAGTGATGCTGTTCTGTGCTGGGAAGCCTGGCCATGCAGCTCTCCCTCCCCTTCCAGGAAGGTTTTATTACAAAACCATTTATAAGTATGCAAGAAGCAGCCGAGATGACATTTTCTTCCTCTCCCTGCTTCTTCCTGCTCCCATTTTATCTTCCCCCTTCTACTCCCCAGGGACACTGCTGGCCTCCTCACTGTGGTCCTGCTTACACTCTGCCGTAATTCTGCTTTGAGCATGGTCCCAGCAGGTGATTGAAGCTCACCAAAAGCCAGGGTGCACCTGGATTCCTAAGGCTGTGCTTTACATAGACACATTTTCCCTGCTGTACCCAAGAAGGGGCTTGTTATGGAGCTCACAGCCCCACGGAACGTTTTATCCCTTCCTTTCCAAGCACTCACGTTTTGGTTACTGCAACATCCTCTCCTGTGGCCTTGCAGAAAATCATCCTGACTCGTTTGTTTTCTTTCAAAACGCTGCCATGAAGATCCTTTCTGCACCTTGTTGCTGTGACCACATCTCACTTCCATGTTTTTCTTTTGCGGTTACCTCTGTTTCACACATCCAGAATAAATGCTGTGCTTTTAGCTCCAGGTTTTTTTCATGCATTACCTCCAACTAGAACATCACCTCTACTGCTACCAAGATGTACTTCTACACTGCTAGGGCACCTTTTTCCCCTGAACTTTCATTTTTGAAAACCAAACATGTTTTCTCTTACACTGGCATGCTGAGAAGAGACACTTATTGCTGGAAAAATCTCTCTGGTCCTTCCCTAAATCCCTCCCCTTGCCGCAATGCCAAGGATAGATGCCACATCTGTTTTTACAGTGTCAATAAAACCACTCCTGGCCTTGTGAGTGTCACTAAAATCAACACATGCATCTCCACTTGCATTTATTTGGTGGATTTTTACATGGACTCTGCTTTCTCGTATGCTGAGGCTGACTTGTAGATGCTGATGTGGATCCCTGGCCCACAGCCTCCCTACACCCCATCTACGAAGCCTTACGATGGCGGGGCTCTGGGGCAGGTGTCTCTGCTCTGCAGCCACCAAGCACAGAGCACATCTGGTTCTGATCCATGTCTGGGCTTCCCAGATGTTACAGGAACCGGATAATATTTGAATAATAACAATAACATGCCCTGCTGTTTGTTTTACAGCACCTTTGTGGTCGTCAGCATGCCTTATGTGTTACTTCAATTTGCTCCTTGCTATCTCTACATTGCAGTCTTGCAGGTGTCCTAGAAAGCCTGATTTCCCTTAAAATCATTGAGAATCCAGAGGAAAAACTTGAGGAGAGCTGGTTGGCATTCCTAGCAGCTCTCCTCCAACACAGTTTTATATCCTTGCTCTCTCCCAGCTGGCTCACCTCCTGCCCTGTTTATTTTCAGCAGAACGCAGGAGGAGCTCAGATTAATAGAAAACAGGGATGTTTCTGGCTTTCATCAGAATCCACAGAGTGGTGACCAGCATGGACAGAAGAAACCACTTGCCAAGGGGTTTGCAGGACAGCAAAGCAAAGTCACAGGGATGGTTGTAGGAGGGAGCCCAGGAGACCAAAGGGCTGCTTCAGCAAGGCAGCATCCCTGCATCCTCAGGGAGCAAGCATCCCAGGGAGAGGAAAACTGGCTTTATGTACCTCTGAGTTCCTCAGACTCCCTTCAAAGCAACGTAAGGAAGTAATTTTGGGAAAGGAAAAAAAAAAAAAACCCACAACCCACAGACAGTTAGACATTAAAATTATTTTCTCTCTGCACACTGTATATCTTGATGAGCTATTTGGCATTCCAAGCCTTGTGTCTGCAAAGAGAATAAAGGAAGACAAAATGTTCTGCAAATGCAAATATACAACTCTACATTAAGCCGAGTATCTCCTGATATCTCTATATAAAATGAAAGCAGTGCTTAAATTCTAGTTCTGGAGTACCTGAACTACACAGAGGAAAAGCAGTTCTTAAAAAGATCTATTACTGAGCATTCTGCAGGATGACACATCTGCTTATTAATATACAGTAGGCTGGGAAGGCTGTGGCTGTGAGTGATGGATTCTCAAGTACTGCCTGTGTACATCAAATCAGATCACTTTTTGTCACAGGAAAAACACAGGTCGGGGAAACTGAGAGCAGGAGAGAGAAGTTTTCACAACAAAAATATAAGAGTAATAATTATTAGCTTCCACTGTTTCTGCAGACAAAAGGGCAATCACTTTAATTCTTCTGCATCTTGGCAAGCCTCTTATTTCTTAACTCTAACAATTAGCGTGCCAAATTAATGTGAACCAGGATGCAATTACTGAAGAGCTGGGGGGTGGGGGGAGAGACAGGGGCAGAACGACTGCATGCTCAAATTATTTCACTGTAAGGAACATCTCACTGAAACCAGCTCAGGCACACTATTAATGGAAGTAAAACACCATGGAAGAAGAGATGTGAATCTAGGCCCTCCACTCCCTGTCCTGCATGTGATTTGTGTGAAAGAGAACTATTCCTACATCCTTGCCATAGATTTTATGTTTGCCACTGCACTGCTGATAGGAACCAATAAAAAACCAAATGTTTCTCCTTTGTTTCCAGCTGATGTCCATTTAAGACATCCATACATCTCATGTCACCAACATCCTCAAATCTTAACAATAGGTTTCCACAGCTTTTCTTTTTTAAATCAAGTATTAGACATGTGTGAGTCCTACACTACCTTGCAGTTGCATAAGCTTCCAGCCATGAGAAAATTACCATCTTCACTGAAATAAGTAAGTTTTGCTAGCAGGTTAATATTCCTATAATTTTAAAAATGTTTCACAGGAGGGAAAATAAAATCTAAAATCAATTTTCAGAAATTAAGATAAAAATCCATATACTTAGTGGTTTTGTTCCCAACTGCCTTTTCCCCATATTAATGTTTCTCATACAAACTCTTACAAATGGACCCCATTAGCCTCTGAAGGGGAGGGATGGTGGCAGGACACTCAAAGCAGTACAAGGCAGTCAGAAACAGAGGACAGCCTAGAAGGAGGGAGGACTTCAGGATGAACACATTTGGGACTCTATATACGCACAGGTCACATGGTGATTTTTAACTCCCTTCATCCTGCAAAAAAAATTTAAAAAGGCTTCAGTATAGCTCTATATATACTTTAGAAGAGGTCCTCAATGCCCTTATGGAGCTCACCCAGGTCAGAGTGGTGGGGGTGTGTAAATTTACAGTCGGGCCAGGTTTGCTCACAGAGGGGGCAGGGGTTTGTTGGCAGCTGCTCAGGGTGGACAAACCTTTGGCCCGGGGTGTAAGGGTAATTTTGCACATCCCTTCTCTAGCACAGCACATACATATACATTACCCACATAAGCATGTGCATGGTTATGTAAACGTTCACAACCAAAACACTCGACTCCACATCCGTCTTTCCCCGGGGAGCAGATGAAAGAGCATGTACAGATGTGCACCGCTGGAAGCTATTTGGAAACCGCAGCAGTAAGGGTGAGACCAAGAAACAACCGAGGAGAGAAAAACAAAACCACAAGAAACCAAGGCCACGCGGTGCATCCACCTGAACCAGTCAGACTGATCAAACAGATTTGCTTTGAGATAAAAATGACCTTAGCTGGGGTGCTATCAGTCCATATATGGGGACACATAACACACTTATTTTTGTAGTGAAAGCACATTAAGGAAGAAAAACCATGAGAGAGTTCCTCCAGAAACCCTAACTGTGAACTTCCCGGCACAGCAGCAGCTAAGCCCCTGCCTTAATCATGCATGTGTTTTGCATTATTTTTTATTGACTTTTCAAACTCATAAAATGAGAAAATAAAAGAAAATCTTGGTGACTAGCCACACAACCAATCTTTCTGGTCCTATAATCCCACAGACCTCTACAACACAGTTTTATTTTAAACACCTGGGTAATCCTGTTGAAGTCAGGGAGATTACTCATGGCTGTGGAGTCAAAGACATGACTCACCAGGTGTCCCCACTGACAGACAATGAACGATTCCCACAGAGACCCTCTTGAAACACACAGCCATAATGATAAATTCTTTTTCCACACTTTTTTAAGGGAAGAGCTAAAAGAAGAAGCAATGCAAGCATGAGACACATCGGCTGCTCATCTCAAGTCTGTGGAAAATCAGAAATATCTCAAAGGCGACTGGGGAGCCGGGGATGAGATGAAATGTTAATGCAACCCTCGCCTGACCCACAGTCACAGTGTAGCAGCTAAAGCCATAGTGGATTCTAGCAAAAATGAATATAACCTGCAGCATCTTTACAGAGACTCTGCAAAATACAGGAAGGTCACTGACTAAATAAACATCAAACAAAGGATTATCTTAATTTATAAAGAAGCAGGACCAGAAGGAAACCAGGCCAGGCAATTTCCATCACCACTAAGGTAGGATCATATCTACCTGTTTCAGCTGAAGGGAATCAACTCCTTCAATAATAATTCCACTTAAGGCCAGTAACCATCAGACTGATGCCCTGGAAGAGACACATATTTCACAGATACCTTTTTTCTTATTGCTGATCTACAATTCAAGTGTGGACTTCTTCCAGCTGTGATTATTGTTTAAAGTCACACGAACCCCGGTCTAATATTTCAAGCATCCAGGTTTGGCTTCTTTAATTGCAACTTTCTGTGACTTCATGATTTATTCATCCCAGGATGCACTCAAAAGTCTAGCGTATCGCTGACATCCCCACGCAGCATACTGTTAGCTTTAAAATTTCATAAACTACCATGTACTTGACAAGTTGAAAAGTTAAAAAGGGTTATAAGGCAAGGGGAAAAAAAAGCATGCTGAGCTCTGATCAGCTCAGCCCCCAGAAATCCAGGCTTTTCAGAAGTGCAGCGCACAGTTCAGTATTAAAAAGGGAGACTCTATTACAATATTGTCTTTATGGCCCACATTTCCCCGTTCCTCAGCTAAGCTAAAAAATACTTGTCTCCTCTTTAACGAAAGCCATACTTCATACACACTGGCTGTGAACTATCAGACAGGGTCTCTGTCTAATACATAAATTAAGTCTTGCTTGCAGATTTTTTTGAAGACCTTTGAAAAGAAAATGGCTTGTGAGGCCACTCACTCCTGCATGGCCACATGAGCAGCTAGGAGACACCAAAACCTGCCCTTCACCCCCCCACAAATCAGTGGCCACCTACACACTGGGTTCAGAGTGCTCTGGGGAAAGAGAGGAGAAACCTTGCACATTTGGAAATGAGGGGTCTCTCAGTCCAAATGACTATGCAAGATGTCTTCTTTAAAAGAAGCCCCTTTGCGGAAAAGAAGTGCCAGCAAGTTCTTCCTGAGAAGGTTTCTATGAGGGTAAATTAAAGTTCTCAGCCTACAGTCAGCAGGAAAACATTATAGGCAGACACAGACAACTTCAGATAGAACAGAAATAAATGCATAAATATGACTTATATGTCAATATATAATACCTTACCAACATCACAGGCATCAAGTTGTGCCCTGCAAGGACCAAGACACCTTTTTTTCAAGTCAACTGAATTATCCCACCAGCTTTTGTATGTCCCCCCTGATGCCTGGAACTTTTGCTATTCACAAAGCAGGTCTGCTCTGAGGAGCAGGCAGTAAAATGACAAATACAAAGTAAATGTCTTTTCTTCTCACCACCGATGTTGCAGCTCTCTCACACTTGCCTGGACTCCCTCGGAGATGAAGGGGCTTTGGCCATATACATGTGAAGGTTTAGAGGATGACAAAACTACCTTTCAACTGGTTTTCAAGTCTATAAACAGCACTTTCAGAGCTGCTTACATTTCTGTTGTCCTGTGAATGGATTTCTTCAACAGGAAAGCAACAACAGTCATTCACTTTCATCCCAAACAAAACAAAAGGACCACAGCTAAACCAGAAACCATTTGTGTACGGCACCAGAATATTTGATTACCACTTCTGAAAATATACCTGCATAGCATGAAAAATCTCCCAGCGGACCACGCTGTGCTGTGTTTTTATTTTACAAATGCAAATTGAATTTAAGCAGCTTTTGCAAAGCCTGTTTTGTTAAGAAAATCAGCCAGCAATGCGATGTAGCCCTGCCTCTGTTTTGCCTACATTACCAAGGACAAGCTCCAATCTGCAGGATGGGGCAGGGCACAACAAACAGGCAGTGATTTGGTTTCTGCACCAAAACTCAGAAATTAGGCAGGCCAGAGAGAAATTTCAAGCTCAGTTAGTGAACACTAAGCTTATAAGAAAATATGTAGTATTACAAAATGGGCTGCAGTGGGCTCTCCTTGAAAAGTGATGCTGCAAACTCAAACAGAAATATAATTTAATAAAATGCAGTGAGATTCAAGCAAATAATAAAACCTGCTGTGATGAGAAGACTAAATGAAATTGCTTCTTCTTGTCCATTATACCTTTATTTTTGATTAGGGAAACAAAAGCTGGGAATCAAAATATCAGGCTTTTTCATCCCCAATGGGTTCCTATGGATACTGAAAAGGGAGAAAGTGCCTTGATCCTGGCAAAGATAATTAGCATAACTCCAGTGTGAAAAACAGGTAGCTGCAGTCACACAGCTCACACATGGATGCAGACTTCTGCAAAGACCCTTTAACAAAAAGGCAAATATTATCCCTAACTTGATTTCTAAAATGAGTACATAAAAACACATTCATTTCATGCACTTTCCATGACACTTCATTACCTCCCAGAAAATTATATGCACTGGCTGTCTTCTCTTCCATGCTAAAATATACACTGCACCCCATGCTGGCTCTTGTTTCTTGCACGCTGCATTTTGAAATATGGAGTAGAAACCTCCTCAGGCAGAGAGGGTAAAGGAAATGTATGATTCAATAAAGCTAACTGGCATTACATGCAAAACTCTCCTTGTGCTACGCTCCCCAAACTCTTACCCTCTTTCTGCTGAGGCCATTTAAGCTGTTGTGTTTCTTGTAATTTCTGTCCCCATGCTTCTCAACCAAGAAAGAAAAGGCTGATTGAAAATCTCTGATCCTTCCTGAAACAACACTCACTTGCATTTGCCCAGCAGCAAGCCTGCTGTCATGAGCACTCTTCTCTCCATGAATCTGTCATCCCTGGTCCACTCCCTCCAAGTGCCACTTGCATGGAGAAACAAAGCCACATCACTGGATTACTCTTTTAATTACTCTTATTTGGATGTCAGTGACACCCAAAAGGCTTTGTCAAGTATTTCTTCAGTCATCCCCATGTGAAGTTCACTAAAGTAGGAGAGTCTGTTTTCTCCTCTTTCATGCCAAAAGGTGACTATGTGGTGGTGGTGTTTAAGGAAAAAACACACCATTAGATCACTCCCTAAACTGCCAATACAACTGTCTTTCACTAAGACTACCACAGCCTATATGGATAAGATGATTAATCACTTCAACTCTACCAGCCATTCATTCTAATTAAAAACCAACCCATAAATACCTATTTTATCACTAGGTCTGTATGGTAAATAAATTCAAGTGGTCAGTAAAACACTCACAAAGGAAATTACATTTAAAAAATGACTTTTCATTTCCAAGTGTATCTTCCTAATTAAAATGGCTGTTTCCCATACATATCCCAGCAGCACAGTCTGCAATAATTTAAAGAGTCTTTGAAAGCACAATTCTCAACAAACCCATTAAAGAAACTTCTTACCATCATCTATTCAATGGAAACTAGAGCATTTTAATATTATATTACACTTCTCAATGTTGACACTTTACTGCTTCTCTGTCTCCCAGCCAGGCAATGAAGAATTGAAGCACAAGCAAAAGGAGAAACATGCAAAATGTGCCACTTCCTAAACAGGCAACTTCATACATTCAGATTAATTACCCTCCAGCACTGATGACAGACACAAATCTGTATGGGTAATTATATCAAACCTTCTTTCCAGGAACATCTCAAACCCAAGGGATTCTTGGGGCACCTTGGGGCTTTCCTGGTAAGGAAGAAAAGCTTTTTTTTACAAGTGCAAAGAAGCTGCTTAGAAGGAAGCCCCCAGGGAGGGACTGCCAGGCCAAGACACGGTGTGTGGTCGGCACAAAAATGCAGATGTTAATACCTTTCTAATCATCACATCTAGCACAGTCATAACTTATTCCATATACACAAAGCTGTTACACAAACTCCTCTGCCTTAGGAGCCCCAAAAGGACCCACTCCACAGAAAGCAAAGTCCTCCATTCCTAATGGAGCATGTGACAAAGAAATGCAGCCCTGCTCCTTGGTACAGGTCCAGTGACCAGGGCAGAAAATGGGACCCAGAATCCAAGGGGTGTTTTTCACATTTGAGCTTCCAAAGGAAGAAGCAGAAGAACCGTGCTGGGCACGGGCAATGTTTACATTGCAAAGGAAGGAAGGAAGAACGGTTCAACTGAGACATGAAAAAGGCAAATGCTGCAAGCAAAGCAGAAGCTGAACTGCCATCTATAAATATTTGAATTATTCTATGCAATATTTCAGAACATAACAAACAGCACTGGGATTTATATTAAAATGATCCCTCTGTGTTGTTCCTGTATGTGTGTATGAATCATACATATTCTTCTTTAGTTGCAGTGCATATAAAATTATAGACCATATAAAAAGCTAAGGACCAGAGTTTCAGAAGCACTCAGCACACATTTAGATACTAGCTGTCAGCAGGGACTGCTGGAGAAATCAGCTGAGACTTTTTTTTTTGAGGACAGCAAGGGGACAGCAGAAACCACCATCACACTCTTGAATTTTGCTGATACACAGCCTGGATGTGAAAACTTTTCCAAAACAAGGCCACTGTACTTATGCTCTTAAGTGTGTGCTAAATGCACTTGAGAAAACCTGACCCAACCGGACAATTTTACCAATGCTGATTCTGCTAAAAACCACAACAAAGCCATAACTTAACATCTAGCCCAACTACAGCACACTTGAAACACTCATAATGTGCCATATGTATTACTAGTTATTTATTCTTTAATATAAACACTTAAAAAATTAATTACACGCTCTGTCAGAGCTGTCTAATACATAGGTAATCTCAACTATAAAACACTGCTGTGCTCTTTCCTGTAATCACCCCCACCTTTTGAAATTACCTTCAGATGTTTGTTAAGGGACATTAATGTCTCTGAAATCTAGCAAGAGGTAAAATGTTGCACTCAGCTCAGTGCCATGTATATAATTCCTGCATCATTAACTGGCAGCCACTAATTTTATCCTTAAATGACAGCACAATTTTATGGGACTTTTCCAGAGACCAATTATTGTAACTCTTACTACTTTGGGAGGACACAAAAAACCCTCAACTGCATCAAACCAGTCTATCCTGAACTGCAATTCTTCAGCTCACATGGTTTTTATAAGGCTTTAAGTGAGCTGCTGTGGGGGTTTACAGCATGATTCTCCAGCTGCCTGGAAGGGCACACAGCGAGAACAGCTCTGGCAAACTCGCCTTCAGCACCACTTGCACCGAGATGCAAAGATCTCTTTGGGAACAGCAAGCAGCCAAATGCTGGAGTGTGCTGCACAAAGCTGCAATGCACAACAGGGCATGGGAAAGCTAGTTTGGATATATAGTTATGCACACTGAAAAAGGAAGATACAAATGTGATTTTAAGTAAAACTTAACAGATGACCTTTCCAGCTTGGGATCTGTGGAAAATTATCTCTACACCTTGAAAATTATGCAGGAGGAAATGAAGACAATGAATTTAGCAAGAGGTGCTTTCCCTATTTCATTAACTGCAGGGTGATTACCAATCAGTTGTGAAAGTTATTAAAGCAATTTGTAACTTTAGGCATCTAATGGCATTTATGCAGGAGGGAACTGGCAATCAACACTACCTAATTCAGCTTGAGGTGTTTCTGGTTTTTAATATATCATAAGCGAATTATGGCTGTGACTCTAACAATATGCCACATTTGAATCTGGCTCTTAGTTGGCACTGTTAATTTCCACATCTTAATTTGCACTGACGACCAAGGATGGCATAAGACTGTTTCTCACCCTCCTTGCCTCCCCTTCTTCACAGATAGTCAAGAAACTGCTCGACACCCTGTTTTTCTCCAGAATAAATAAAATCTTTCCTGAATACGCAAAATTCCTTCTAAAGAAATAGAGACGTGTTAACTTTGCTCCTACTCAAGTGGGACTCCTTAATTCCCTCATTTGGAACAAGATGCAGTAGAAACAAATCTGGATCAAAGCCTGGCGAGGGGCTGCTGTAACAAATGCATGTGCTTTATTCCACAAGTCAAGGAGACTTCATCACCCACATCTTCCTCCACCCTACTTTTTACCCTGTGCAGAGAGACTCTTCCTCATCACCAACCTGAGGAGTTACTGAAGTTAATTGAAAATTAAAGCACAAAAAACCAAACAGTCACCTTTTACAAAATCCCAACAAATGAATGTACCAGAACCAAAATATTTATGGCAGTAAGTAAGCCATAGAAGGGTTTTCTTGATGTTGTTTCTGAAATGTGGAATAATTCTAAAAAAACCCAAATAAAACAGATACCACATAGTTCTGCCTGTTTGGTTCATAATTGTCCATTACACGCTATTTCCACCTACAAGACTACGGGCTGGTATGTTCTCAGCTGGAGCCCTTTTGCTAAGAAATAACTGAAATCTCAACTGTCTGACATTTAAATATAATATTGACTTTTGAATTGCTATTTTAATGGCATGTCTAAGCAGCATGAATAAAAATGTGCTGTGCAGAAATAGATCTATTTCCACCACAGAAAAAAAAAAGAACTCAACAAAAATCCCCACTCCATAGGACTATTTTGACTGCAGTAATCCTATAATTGTCTTCTCCACTTTCTAAGATTTTTTTTTCCTTCCAGGTGTGACAGTAAATCTGTCTGTCTCTCATCATTTTTACAGACCCCAGCCTATGGGCATTTGCTGAGGTATGCGTCTTCATTTCTGACACCAAGTATTGCTGCATTTTTGAGGAAGGTTTTGGGAAAGAGTCTAGCAATTCTGCATGTTTCTGCATCCTCACAGACATGATACACATCCTCAAATCAAAATGAAAACATCATAAATTTTTGTTTGTTTGTTTTATTGACTTGCCACCAAGTAGCTCTTGGTACAAACAGGAGATCTGCTGGCTCCTCATACCTCTGCAAAAAGGTATCCCCTTTGAAGAATGATTTCTATGATTTAAAACCTGAGACCTTCAACTCTTCCCTCTCTATAGTCAGCAGGTTTAGGTACCCAGTCTAAAAGCGAGGGTCAATTAGTGCCTGCAAGATGTTGGTTAGGGATGGAATCCACAGGAGCATTTCTCCACATAGGAGAGACTGAAAAACCATCCTTGTGTTCTGGCATTTTCCAGGCTCTTCCACCTACCTCTCCCTGCTGAGGAAGGATGAACACAATTTTTCCCTTTAAGGGTTTTCATTCTACATTCACCAAAAAAAAGGCAGGAGAGGAAGGTATGGTGGGGCAGATAGTAGGTTGATTTGAAAATGACTGAGAAAGGTTTTTTCTCCCTACTTATAACTCTCCCTACTTTAAACGTACTGAAGTTTAAAATTTGAAATGTTCAGGTTGGCTAATCCCCTCTGGGGCTTTGCATTACCAGTTAAAGTTATGACAGCAAAAAACCTGGATTAGAAGTGGTTACAAACTTCAGCTTTCTGGGAGATAAAATGGATGGGACAGCACACAGGGAAAAGAAGTTTCAGAAAAATTCCAGTTTTAATACCGTGACACAGGTAATACTGCAAAATCCACTCTGCTGTTTTGACTTCTTTTTGGGGGTAGTTATATCTGCACCTTAATGATCAGTGAATGAGTTTCTGCATAGGTAAAAAATACCCACGGGGTAGCTCAGTCCTGTGGGTGGG
Source organism: Emberiza elegans (assembly GCA_024865655.1). Taxonomy (NCBI): domain Eukaryota; kingdom Metazoa; phylum Chordata; class Aves; order Passeriformes; family Fringillidae; genus Emberiza; species Emberiza elegans. The sequence goes on along the minus strand of JALJVW010000068.1, from coordinate 5,740,493 downwards.
CACAGAAAGGAGTTATATTGGGATTTTAAAGAAAATCAGTGGCTGTCCCTGTTGCAGGCATGAGGGAACACTGCACTGCAGGAGAGAGAATAAGGGAAGCATCCTTCCAGCTGTAATGCCAATGAATCAGGACATGACAGAAGGGGGGGAAAACAAACGTGTAGGGGTTTTTCAGCTGTTGGGACCCACAGCAATCCTGATCTGTAACCCAGCAATCCACACAGCCTCTCTCCTCCCTGCCATTGCATTGCATCATGAAAACCACTGAACCAAGTTCACAACCTAAGATGGGCAGTTCCAGTTATCTAGCAATCCCATCCCCAGGAAGAAAAAAAAAAAAAAAAAAAAAAAAAAAAGGAGAGAAAAGCCAAACAAAACCAGGAGATGCAGGTGAAAAAATACTGGGGGAGAATCGAAGAAATAATTAGTCTGTTTTAAAATAGCTATGCATATAGCATTTATGTATGTATTCCAGGAGGGGAAAAAAAAAAAAAGCACAAGTTGTAGGACATTCATTTTGGGCATTTTCTAAAGCGGTTCTTACTGCCTTATACAGCAGTAGTTTTATTTGTACATTGTGTTGATTTACAGCCCTCCCTTCTAAAAACAACAAAAAAAACCCAACCCTGTCTATTCTCTCCAAGAAGGTTTAAGTGTTTAAACCTGTCACTTCTTCCGAAGAATTATAAATTGGTCTATGAAGCCAGCAAGAAATAAAAAGGGAAAAAAAAGAAGTCTTAAATGGGTAAGTCATTTCAGCAAGTTCTCTACTATCTCTCTTTTACATTACATGAGAAATCTAATTAAATTCTTCAAGGGGGAAAGGCAAAGTAGTTCTCAGGCTGACTATATTTGACCTTTCTTCCTTCAAGGTGACAAACAAACAGGATGCTAATTATTGTCTCAGCTTGAATTTGCACTTGGAAAGAAAAATCAAGTTTTGCCTAGCTAAGACTATGGGGAAAGCTGTAAACTCTCAGGAACTTTATAGTTCATCTTGACTTTGTCACGGCTTTTGATGTCCAAAAAAGCATTCACTCAGGACACCTTCCCCAAGTTTACAGTTGGAGCAGAGCTGAGCACAAGCATCCAGCTCCTGCCAGCTCTACTCTGACCTGCACAACTGGGATCCACTTGGTGCAAAACTCAGTATGAGCAGCACTGGGTACATATTGAAGAACACCACTGCCAAACATGCCTCTGATCAGAGGGGGAAATCACTGGACTTGTGTCGTCAGCAAGGGAATGGAATAATTCAGCCTGGGTTTTGGAAGAGCCCATCAGAAGACATGCCTTTTGGTTTGGCAGTGCTCCCACCACACAGCCCTTGATGCAAACCACAGACTGTGGTCACCTAAATGACTGCTTACACCACGCTCTCTGGTTAGAAAGCCTCTCTGAGGCTGACCCAGCCATGTCTCCTGCACCCTCTCTATGCAGCCATGTGGGCAGCAGAAATTAGAGCTTAAGGCTGCTTTTGTGTAAGAAAAAGGGCATTTTCTTTCCCTCTCTGGCCTTGAACTCTATCAGGGCACACATCCCCTTCAATCCTCTTCAGGGAAATCCTCAGCCTGTTGAAGATGATGGCAAACCTGTCATCAGCTTCAGAGTGGGCCAAGACAGTACTTTCAGTACTTAAAACTTTCAGAAAATTAAAGCCACCAAAAGGAACTCTGAAAACCTGTGGGAATGAGAAGCCCAGGTCCCAGGCTCCTCCCTTGTATACGTGTGCTTCAACACTTCTCTTAGCCAATCCAATAGATACATTAATCAATTAAATGGTATTAATGGTATATCAATGGTATTGGGAGTTGCTAAGATGTTCTACTTGCAAAGCTCTTGGATTGTGACTATCCTGATTTCCACACAAAAACCAGATACCTACCACACATACAGGTGAGTTTTTTGGCGCAAAGTAGCACAAATACTTGCTTTGACAGGAAACTCAAAGCAAAGAAAGGAAAATGTTCCCTTAATAGCTCTTGATGTCTTCATGGTAGAGGCATTTGGTCACTGTCATGAAAATTTTCTAATATAAGCCGCAGCACCAGGAGAAGATTTGTTTACTACAAACACCATGGATGTATCCACCTGTTCACCCTTCAGCTGAGATGGATATGCAGCTTCTAGGAGCCATGCCCTGGGTTTTGAAGAGGAACAACTCACTGGAAAGCACAAAGAAGTCCTGCTCAGGAAAACACTTGCACAACATGACCCAAGCCTGGGCTACTTGAGTATTGAGTGAAAAATGAATCAAAAGCAACAGGTCAAGGCACAGGGAGAAACATGTGGAAGGAAACACAAACAAAAAGCCTTTAAGAGAAATCAATGCCACAAACAAGGTAAAATTACCAATGGCTCTTCCAGTGCCACTGTTTTTTTGCTCACCTTACAAAAGCTCGTGAGCCATATTTTGCCCAGGAAGGCAGGGTTCAGCAGTGAGTTTAAAAAAAGTCAAGTTGAGGGTCAAGAAATAGCTCCTCAAAATATAATCTGCTAGATGCTGCACAGAAAGTGCTTTTAGAGACATAAAAAAGAGTTATGAAGCAGGTTCTTCACAACATATTGGGAAAGAACTTTTGTTTGGTGAGACTGCACCAAGCACTTCTTTTCCTCCTTGTTGTTCTGTGCACTGGCACTTAAGCTACAATGAAAAACAATCCCATGCACCTTTAAATATTTCATTGTTTGAATCAAAATGGCTCTACTATGCCTTAAATGGACAGAGGTTGGGTTTTATCAGGAGATACTGCAGCAAATCTTTTGGAAATCTTTTATCAGTGTTCCACTTTGCAACATCCCTGCTGTAAATTTTACCGTGAGGAATTCATTACATAATTGGATGTGGCTCTACCCAATTTATTTTTGCTTCCTGAGAATCCAAACATAATTCATGATTCATGTATAAATTATATCAGGAGCAAGTGATCTGAGTGCAAACTGCATATTGCATTAAAGAAGACTGAGCTGCTAACTTCAGGGTGTAATATTTTCATTTAAAATGGAGAAAAAGTATGGGAAAGACTTTTGAGCTTCCCTCAATATGTCAGAGAGTGAAACACAGCAAGCCCAGAGGGTGAAGCCTCTGTCAGGCAAAGACAATGGCAAATAGAAATGTACATTAGTAAGCATGTAATTTAAATGCAAACTTCAGTCATACCAATCCAGAAAATGTTAATCAAGACAACCAGCCAGCAGGAGCTGGCACTGCAGAGAGTTATACATTGGGGTGTTGACAAAGATATTCTTTAATTTCTTTTTCCCTCTCCCTCAGCAGGTGAGCATATAACCCAAGACAGCAAGAATAACAGGAGTTTCTAAATGCTAAACTCTCATAAAAAGGTTTTACACCCTTAAATCTGACTAGAAATCATGATTCCCATTTTCAAAAAAGCAAGACGAGCTTCTGACTTTGCTTTTCTCTCTACCTTGTTTTTTTTTTCCAGAAGGGCAAAACTGAGCTAGCTGGAAAAGATCCACACATTTTGACATTTAATCAAAACTCCAAGAAGATAAAGCATTACGCAAAAACAAAATTCCCCCCAGGAAACCTACGTTATTTCAGAGACTGTGAAAACAAGTCAAAGCTACCTTGGAAACAGTTTTCCATCAGCTGGTCCACTACAGTCCTTCTGAAAGGACTGAAATGTTCCATTTTCTCCTCTAGTCCATTTTCCCTTGATAGAAAACCTTTTTACTCATCTACCAGTGAAAGCACCCAAAGGAAGCAGTCAGGCAGGGAGCTCAGCTGGCTGTGGAAGAGTCATGCAGCACTGGGGAAGGACCACCCAGCTCAGGATGAGTGAGCCAAACTTGCAGGTTTTAACAGTGTTAGATTCTTCTGCATGATCTGCACTGGAAGTGGCCTTCCTTTTTTGACTTTTCCCATTCTCCCCTGAAAAAAGTTGACATTTTCTGCAGCAGCCAAATCTTCTCCCTTTTCTACCTTTTCACTGCTGAAAAACAGGTTCAGCTCACACACCTTACAGCAGCCCCAACAGGAAAGGGCTGGAGCTGTGGCAGAAACGGGCATCTCCCACCAGAGATATCACAGCCCATCCACAGGGAGCACCTCCCTTACTGGGGCCAGAGAATCCTCCCATTGGAACACAGGGCCTACAGGCTCCTTGGGATGGCACATTATCCTCAGGCATGACTGAAATAGACTCAGACTAGAAAGAGAAAGCCAGAGGAAGATTATAATGACTGCTTATTCGCTGAAGCACTGAAAAACACCTAAGAGGCTTTAAAAGAGACAAGCAATAATCAGCAACACTTTTACTCAAACCAAACCTTCATTTTTTCACAGAGCTGCCATCACTTACACCTGGGACCAAGGAGATTTGAAGAGAAGGAAACTATGGATGGGAAATGAGAAGAGAGGAGATAATGACCCAAATATCGATGCTGATGGAAAACAAGAGACTGGGAATACAGGCAAGTCTCACTACAGGGAAGCCCACGGAGGATACAAAGAATTAATGCTCTATCCATCTGTAGCTGATGAAAAATAGGTTTAAGTATTTTAGAATTCACTCCTAAGCCTTCTTTGAGGGCCTGATTCAGCACCCACTGCACTCCATTTAGCCATGTAAGTGCAAAACCACACACTAGAAAAGAAGTTACTTATGGCTTCGTAAGACTGAAAGAAAGCATCAGGCTTCTTTTACTTACAGGAAGTTCAACCTAGCCTTCCTGAAGAAACCCACCTACAAAAATATTGACCAATCTTTCCAGAAGAAGAAAAGACATTTTATGCACTTAGAATCCTGGCCTATTCAGCTCCCAGCATTCAGCACTAAAATACTGCAAAGTTTTGACAGTCAGAAAGCCACCTAATGCTACTAGGCATCTATTCACAGCAAATTATTTCCAACATGGAATGGATGTGAAAAGATCTTTGTCATGTTGTTCTCTAGACTCATCTGGAGCAGAACTGAGCTTGCAGAGTCATTAAAATGCTAAAATGCCACCTATAGCTAACATGGGCATAACTCGCTGCTATTTTTAAGTGAATACCGAAGTGCTTTGAGAAAGCAGTTGTAGGCTACTGAAATACCAAAATCCAGTAATGGGAAAAAAAACATCCACAGCATCATGGCCATGGGCTGACTGTGAGGTCCTCTGCTTGCTGCAAACCTAATCAGAAATGTGCTGCAATAAAGGAGAAGAATGGAGCTCACATCCCATGTTTCAGAGCGACTTTCAGAAAGCAACGCCGTTGCTATGAGCCATGCCTTCCAACATCACGAGTGGAAAATTATCCACACTTAAACACGCACACACACGTAAGAAATATTCCAGTTTCTTATTTACAAACAGTGGAAATAATTTATATTCTAAATTAGACCCTTGTAAATAAATGAAGAATTACAGAGGCCTGCTAGGAACACCAGTGAACAGCTTGACTTAGTGTTTCAAATAAACCAAATCATGGCACTCAGATCATATGAAAGCAATTTTTCTGTGGAAAATTGGTTTTGCAATTCTCAAGCTCTGCTGTAATAAAACTCCCTATAGTGTATTTGTGTGTCCACTGATTCCAGGGATTGATTTGGGCTATATGTTTGCAATTATTTGGTAAGGATATACCAGTGACATAACCCTTATGACTACACAGGCTAAGCTCACCTCTTAAAGAACAATGCTTAGAAGGGTTTTTTTCCATATTAATCCTCCACGCACTTTAAGTAATTTATGGTTACTTAAAGTTTTACAATTCTAAAAATTCTTTGTAGACTAAACCAGATGTTAATCTTAATTTCTAAAAAAGCGTACTTGAACCCAACAGAGAGACAGCACCATTGATTAATAACCAAATTTTCTGTCATGTCATCTTTGAAGGATAGTTAAGGAAAACTCCCTTGTGAAATGTACTTTTGAAACATTACTGATGTCTGGATTTCTTTGATTTTCCTCGCTCTCCTTTCACTGCTTCCACTCCATAAAAGCTTCTTTGCATCCTTCAGAAATTGTCTTATTAAAAAAAAAAACTAAATGAAGTTCCTAAATAAGTCTGGCCCTTTGACTAAAATTACAATTAACAAGCTATGGGACTGAAATCCGTCCCCAAGGCAGATGCACGAACCCAACAAAGTAAACTGGAATAGCTACTGTTAACATCAAAAGCACCAGAGTTTGGCCCACTGCAAACTTTATAATAATTATTTAAGAAGCAAGTCACTAGACACCCATCCAGAAATCAAGCTAGGTATTCAAGGTTTACTCTTGCTATATCTTTTACGTAATATGAGAACCAACCTTAGCTATCGCTAGATTGGGAATTTTTATGGCCTCAATAGTATCACCTAATATAAAGCAAAACATGTGATGGCCAGCTATTAACAAAAGAGTGTTAAATATTTAGATTGCTTTGCTGGCTTGTAAAATAAGCCAAAATTAGTGCCTCACAGCATTCCACTCCAGCAGGATATTATTTTAAAGGTGGCTGTAAGCAGCAGCAACCTCTGCAGCTGGGACACAGGCAAGTATTCTGTTTGGCGGAAGACCTAGGAGTGTTGGCCGCTGACATGCAAATTTACATTCTGGAATCTGACACCCTCTCTCGAGTCACTCAGCTGTTTACCCTCCTCTTTGTCATCTTCCCTAAATCCTGGCAGACACAGAGCATCTGCCAGGAGGTCATGCTGAAATCAGCAGGCAGGTACCATGGAAGAGCTGCTCTGGTCTATGATGGCTCCAGCCACACAATGGAACTGGCACCTTCCTCGGCTTGCTTGGTGCTTGTCAGCCAAACGGGAAAATGCAGTCTGATTAGAGGCTGCTTTTTCAGCAAGTGCCAAAATAAAACTTTCGCCTTCCAGAGGGACACAGATTATTTATTAGCAATTATTTCTCTCGAAAACCCTCTTTTCCAGGAAATCGTCTTTTCTCTCTTCACTTCAGAAAGTTTACACACAGCTTTCCAGGATGTCACTAAAGTGCGAGCAAACTATTTACATTCCTGCCATATGTCTATTGATACCCTGCAGCTGTCTATCTAATTTACAATTAGATACCAAACTCCTGCTTGCATAACCATTTGCATGCTTCCCCATTACATGTTTTTTAACACAGTTAAGCAGATGTCATTTTTTTTATTTTTAAATCTAGCTTATTTTTTCTTACCTTAGATTTATTCATGTCTACACATTTTTCCCAGTAAAAGACAAGATGGATTAAAAAATAAGCATTCAATGCCCTGGGTACTGGTAGGTCATCAGAGAGACAGCACCACCTCCAGCCTTGTAGGTTTTTAAGATAACAGCTGTATGAAGTCAGCATCAAGCTGTCTCATGCAGACAATTGTCCTGCCCTGAATGGGAGACTGGACCAGTAACTCCACAGATCCCATCCCACGAGCTTTCCTGTAACTTCCAGATCCTGCCCTACTGGCACAGGGAAGGAAACAGCATACCCTACTTCTTTCTGAACTAAGAGGTAAGAGCCAAGCCACACACCAAGAAACACAGCACTCCTCCCTAAGAGACTAAGCCCAGCTGAGCTCTCAGAGCTCTACAGACACTATAGGCATTAAAACTCGAATTCTGTGTGCATCCATACACCTGCTTTTAAATTCAAGCATGTGCTGTGACTGACTTGATGAGCTGAACAATGAGAATGCAACAGCAACACTCCTTAGAGCCACGCTGCAGCAGCAGCCATGAATAACCCACCCACGGGAACAGGGCCTGCACTTCCACTGTCCTCCACGGTATTTCTTGGGTGTAGAGTCAATATTCAACCTCCAAATGCCCCCCAAAAAACACCTCTTGCAGCGCAAAGGGAAGATACAAAGGAGATAATTACTCCATGTGCAGGCTGAAAGCTGGAGCACAGAAAAACCTCTTGGGAAGCTGTGGATGAGCACTGGGCCCGTGTGTCTGTGTGTGCACACAGCTCCTATAAAGGATAAGCAAGTTTAGAATTCTCACTCGTTTGGTATCCCCCAGCATCCCTCCGTAATTGTCATGCAAAGGAGGATGCAACCTCAGCAAGGCCTGGGGAAAACCTCAGCATATTTGTCTCTGCAATGAAAGGCTGACAGGTATTTTTCTAGGGCTCCAGGGGGAAGCAGGGAAAAAAATTAATTTCCTAATCCAAATAAAAGACTTGGAGATTTTAATTCTTTCTTCCATACCTGAACTAGTATTAAAATTATATACACATATCAGAAAAAAGCTAATCAAGTTTTCCTTTCTGGTGGAATAGCATTCTAGACAGAAAGTTATTTTATATTAATTAAAATAAGTTACATTTGATGAAAAGAAAAAGTCTAACTTTCCTTTTTTCCTATTAAAACAGAGTAAGAGTTCCAACTCTAAATGCAAGACATGGAACACAAAAAAATATTATCAATTCTGCAACTATCAAGAAGGCATCCTGACATTTTCCAAAATATTTTTGTCTTGCTTCCACTCAAAAGAAAACCCCATTAAAATTAACGAGCTTTAACAAGCAATTTTGTTTTGAAGAAACAGCTTTTTCTAAGAGAAAATTGTTTCAATGGATTTTTTTTTCTGTTTTGATCACTAACTAATTATTCGAAGACACTGGAGTTCTCTGATCCTGGACATATGACATGGATTATAGTGAAACCAGCTGGAGATTAAATTTCTAACTCACATATGGAGCTCATGACCCTCTTTATGAATCATCACACCGTTTGTTTAATATTTAATGCAACTCTTAGTTACTCTGAAGAAAGCGTTGAACAACAGGGGCCCATAAAATTAAAATCACACAGCAAAATCACAGCTACTTGCAAGCCCTCTCTCTTCTTTGGGACTTCATCACAAATCTGTCTGATCTAGGTTCATTAAGTTTATTTTTTCACTCCCAAGACAGTAAGATATGATGGAACACTAAAATTTCATATAAACATCTTTGATTATAGCTTTCAAGCCTCAAGACATCCAGCCTTGTCTTTCATGCAAACCTAGGCATGGTAATATCTTGAGATTAAAAAGAAATATTTCTGAGCATGCTGATCCATTGAAATCCTAGGATGAGCGGGAAATTAAAACTGTGCAGTTCTAGATATAATTTTACTACCTTAAATGCACAGACCATGCACACTGGAAAAGCAGTTGTCTCCGTCGGGGTGATCTCTATTTTCTTGGCTCCTTAACTCACCATCATGAACAATAAATTGAGAAAACTATCAATAGGATCTCAGGGAATGCAAACCTGCCATCAGGAATATTTTATCTACCTATTTTGGCAAAGATAAAAGAAATACACTTTTTCTAAATAAATTTGCACAGAATATGTAATTCCAGAAATTGCCACAGCAGTAAGTGCTATTAAATGGATCATGAGAGAAGTTTAAAGCTTGTCCACCACCTGCTCACCTGACCAAGGCCAGCAAAGCCAAGCCAAAACCCAGCTCTCCACCTATCAACCTGAATCTGTCTGTTGCTCAAAGACCTTTTTCCACTCAATACAAAGACACCTCTTGACTCCAGCTTTCAGAACAAATCCCAGATTCACATCCAATGAGCAGAATCTCTTTCCAGACGTGCTATTTGCTGGCATCAAGCATCGCTCTGCCTTCCCTGTTCCATCAGTGCTCCCATTCTGACTTACCCCCATCATACCAAAAAAATTACACACATTCTCACACCTAGATGCCTGCCGGATTGATACAGCGTGAATCAAGTCATATAAGGCTCATGTGGTTCTCTGCTAATAATTTGGCATCAGCAGGCATGATCTTTTAAAAGCTCCTTTTAATGTAATGCCTGGTTGAATGGATTCAGTGTCTGGAGTTGTGTTTTCCCTCAGAAGCAGAGCTCCAGGCGAGTCTCAAGGCACGGGCAGCGTTGATTGCCTCGTGCCAGAGCGTGTTAGGTGTGCAGCTGGGAGATGCTGGTGCCTGTGCCAGCTTTAAATGCTGCTGCTGCTATCCTGCCTGCGCAGAGCCAGCAGCAGGGGATGGGTGAGCACTCCTCACCCTCTGCAGGGCAGGTTGCTGCAGCCCTTGCCAAAGGCTGCCCTGAAGAGAAGACGGAAGGCTTTCCCACAGTCATTTCTGCAGCTCTGCTGAGCTTCTTCACTCCTACCCAAGACAGCATCCTCGTGGGCAAAATGGTTTTTGCATGCAAAGAGCCGCCAGTGGAGAGCAGAGCACTGTGCACCTCTAGATCTGCATGTGCTGCAAGTGGTTTATTCATTTTCCAAGTGAAAAGCATGCCAGCTGCAGCCCTGAGTTCTGCACAGCCTCGGTGCCTCAGCACTGAGCATCCCCACAGCATCTGCCTGGCTGCTCAGTTACTGTCTCTGCAAGCCTGAACCCATCTGCAGGGGTAGGTGTGCAAACAGAAATCCCAGGCTGCCCATCTACCCAAGTAAGGGCAGCAGCAACATTCTTCCACTGAAAACACCAAGCACCCGCTCAATGGAAAAAACAGGTAACTAAAAGAGATTTTTCTGCCACGAAAGCACCTGTTGTGCTGTGCTCTGCTGAATTATGTATGTAAGCATAGACCTCCCAAGCCCAGCAACACTGTCCTTGCCATCTCTTGCGGCTCTGCAGTTTGCATAACTATTCCAGCAGCACCTTCTTGTATGCTCCCCAGCAGAATTAATTAATGTTTGCACAGTACTTTGAAGATGAAAGTACTAAGTGACTGCTAAATATCAGGCCAGATTCTCAGCTGGTTTAAAAAATAGCATTTGCAGTGCAGCATCTGGGCCAACAACCACCCTGGCTCATTAGAGAGACACTGTAGCAAATGTAGAGGGAAAAAAAAAATTGGAAAAAAAAAAAAAAAAAGAAAGCAGAAAAAGAAGAACATATGCAGAAGTACAGGACTGAAGCAATAACCTTCATGCCTTTCACAGAGTCCCTTTTTCTGCAGGAGAAGAGTACAAATCTGCAGAGCCAAGGCACTGTTCTCCTTCAAACCTCCTTAAAACTCACCTCTGCTGAGATGCCTACAAATCATTCAGCACTGATTAGCCAGCTGATGTACTGTGACTTCTGCACATTACACTTACCATAACCATCCTGCTCTTAATGCTGGCCCACCCCATCTGTTTACTCAACCTGCTGCTTCTTTCCTATCCTCTGCCTTGAACATTCTGCAGTTTTTTCTTTCTTTTATTTAGCGTCAGGCCTAGCCCAGGGATACGCTGACAAAATGTCTTCAGTCTTTTGCAGGCTCCATGTAATAAGGACACACAAAAGTCATTCTCAAAGGATTAGCATCAACAGGTTTAGACCCACTTACTCACTGTGTTCCTGTATAAAATGGTAGATCATGCAAAGCAACCCATGACATTTAAGCCACACACAAGTTATACATAAGCAGCTGTGTGCTTTTACAAAAGGCATTGTGTTGCTGCAGTTCAAAGGCTAAACTTCAGGCTTATGCTATGTTATTTTTTGGGTTTTTTTAAGAGCAGAAATTGCTCTTAAAATTGTATATATGTGGTCCAAGAAAAAAAACAAAGAGAGAAAAGGAGGCACCTGCAGACTGCACTCATCTGATGTCGGGACACCACGGCTGATGGGAGAAGCACTTCCATCAGCTGGACACATGGAGGATGAAGCACCAGCAATGAGTAATCTCTGAGGATGAGGTTATCAGAGTGAGTCACCCCATCGATCAGAAAGGGAGCAATACTGCGTGACTTGGACCTGGTCACACCTCTCATCATACCCATGTGATCTGGGGGCCAAATCAGGCTCACTTCAAAAAACACAACTCCACTTATTTCACCAGGAAGTCATGCACACAAAGGGTGCAGATGCTCCTTCTGTGGCCTCAGTAGACCTTATATTTTTGACTTGTTCACTAAATCAATCACATGCACCATTCAGAGAGATACAAGAGAAGAGCTCCCAAGCTTTTTCCCAGATGCAACTCACTCAAATGCCTAAAAAAGTGCTTAACTTTTAGGTATTTTAATTTAAAATATTACACCAAAAAATAAGCTTCCATGCTGTGAGATTCCAGCGAGTGCCACAAATCCCAAGGACACTACCTTTGTAAGAATGTAATCAAAAAAAAAAAAGGTAAAACTGAAGAGAAAACTGGGGCCAGCAGCCTCAAGCTTTTCTTCTGTACTCCCTTCATGCAGCAGTACTGATCAAAACCTGAGAGAAGAGGATGCCCCCACCCATCTGAAAACAGGGAGGCTGCCCATGTACACGCTTGGCCAGTAGCAGAGACTCCAAGACGCATCCACGTGAGTTAACTTCCAAGCCTTGTGCCTTGGGCAAGGCTGGATATTATTCCATCTGGTTGCAGATCTCTCTTTCCCAAGTCTGCTTCATGCTTCTGCTGTCTAAATGAAGCCTCTCTCCACTGAGAAACATTCCTTCTTGCCTCTTCAGCATGACTTAGGCTGAGGCTCTGCACTCACAGCCCTAATCTCCAGAGAGCTGGGATGAGATTTTCAAAAGCACTTAGTGTTGACCTACCTCTGCTCCAAATCAGTTTGATCATATTAGGTTAACTGTATTTAAGTTTGGCCATGTATATTTTGCAATAATAAACTTACCCCAAAGAAATGCTGCTGTTTTAATACAAGATTACAAGACCTGCAACTATATTTATGCATCTCAATAGGGAATCTGATTTTTCAGTTTCAGATCTGTGGAATTGTTTTGGAGCACGTTGAATATTTATCACTGGCAAAACAGAGGTCAATGCAATTATGTCCCCTCTAAATTGAGTGCTAAAGAAGTACTGCACTGCAGACCTTAAGACTCAAAACTCCAAAACTAATGCTTAAAATTTATAAAGATCTCAAGCCAGCCAGAATGCACTTTTTTTTTTTTAGCATACATGAGTGGCTCTGAACAATGAAGATCTAAATATCAATACAGGACTTGATCTTTCACCTCCTCAGTTTTTTTTATTTTTTTTCCCCAAAGAATTGCCAGGCAGTGAGTGTTTCTAAATGGTACAAGAAGTGACTGTCAGCTGTCACCAGCTTTTTTCCAACACAAACACTGGAGAGCCATTTCTCAACTTAGTCCATATGGCACCTTCAGAAAGACCAGAATAAAAGTTGAGGAGTTTTGGCCATGAAGCTCATACAGTGTAGGACTAAATGTACTGTTACAGATGTTTTGGGGTTTTTTTTAATTGGTATGTTGAACTACCTTCTGCTGCATTTTCTCTTTTGATATATATATTTTTTAACCAAATCCATAATTGGTCTATCTAAATGATTGACAGCAAAGGTGAAGGAACAGTCTGTTAGTCTTGACTGCTAGAGTAATGAATAGAGAAACTGACATGTTAAATTTCTTCACCTCCAACTGGAATTATAAATTATAGACTTCTTTTACATTATCATAACACCAAGTTCATCTTAAAAATAGAATTATTCCTTGGGGGTGTATTTATAGTGAAAAAATACATATCTAATGCTGTACTTAGCATATCGTCATATTTTAATAAAATTGGATTGATTGTTCCAATTTTGTTCTTATTTTTGGAAATTAAACAGCAGAATCAGATCATCTTACATTTTTTTACAAGATCCATCATTTTGCTCCTGCAGGACATCCTAAAATTTTCAAAAGCTCTCTTTAATTTAGCATACCCTTCTGCTCTCCCTACAGCTACTTGGCACATTGCATCTTCCTAGTCTGGCCAAGGGCCACTTTATCTGAATCTGTACAAACTTTGCAGGGAGTGGAACTGAGATCTGAAGAGGTCTGTGGAAATAAAGTTTCTACCCCATAAAACCCCCTTAATTCAGCCTTCATCCCTAAGCAAACAACCTCTGCGAAACAAATCATTGTGTCCAAATGAATCAGTTTGTGTGAAAGCAAACACAGCCCATCAATAAAAGCAAAGCAATAAACCACAGGGAAATGTCTCCAAGCCAGACACAGCACATGTAGACTCTCCAGTGTACTTTGCATTAGAGGCAGGGGAGAGAGCTCTTTAAACTTCTGTCTGAATTAGACTCAAGTTCAAACCATGCTGGTACAAAATTCTCAGTGCCCAGCTCCTGATGCTTTAGCTGCCTGTGGAATGCAGAGAAGACAAAGATGATCTGCACTGTGGGGTGCCAGGAGGAGGGGGTTTCTGGGGAGGGGGTAGATGCAGTCACTCAGGCCCCAAGTCCTGTCCTCCACCCCATAGGAATCCCAGGCAATAAAATTCTCTATCTGCCCCAGATTCTTGACAGCAACTATGGTAGAAATAAAGTCACATCAGAGCAGGGGCAGAGGGAGACACCTTGGCCACAGTTCTTTGTGTTCACCTGAGTTTTCTATCCTTTAATGTATACAGCCCTGTTGGTAACGCTGCTTCCTACTGACATTTCTTCCTTCCACAGGAAAAAATCAGCCTCAAGTCATCTGCATGATGAATTCTCCTTCAGCTCTCATAAGTGCTGCCTGCCGTCAATTATATTGGTGTGCCTTGAACTTATAAAATATTTTCAATTTGCAGAACAGTTTTGACATGGGGAGAGAGGAAGGGACAGTGAAGAACAATACGCTTCAAATAAAATTTGGCACCATTCAGGATTTCTTCCACCTCAGAAAAAAATCCTCTAAGACACAAATAAATGTATCTTATTAAGTTAGCAGGATATCTTCTCCTAATAGTGCAATTAGCTTTCATAGGAGATAGGCCCATGTACTGTCTTGAGAATAGACTCTCAGGCACATATAACCATGTAATATCAGGCACACTTCTCTCAAATTAAGGGAAGCATTTGTCATTTCCAGTGCTGACACTGAAAAAGCAGTGTCTTAAATGCTGTATTAGCACAGACTCCCAAGGGACCTCCTGAGCAGTGCCTTCCAAGAAGCAAAGCCCAGCACTGACTCCTGCAATTCCCTTTGCCCTGCCTGAAGGAGAAGCACTGCTGGGGAACATCCTTTGCACAGGAGGAGGCAGCAAGACCCACAGTACTGCAATGAACTTGTTAACAAGTCATGGCTAAGACATCTGAAAGAATTTGACACATTACCTCCTGCAACCACATCAGGAGCCTCTGCAGCAGTCCCATCCCACCCTGAACTCCCACAGACATCCAGAGCTCATCCCCTCACTCTAGTGCTGTGCTCAGTACAATGTGCACAGACATACCTGTGCATCACCTACCACTCTGCACATCAGGTAAAAACAACTTTGTTTTACTTCAATTACTGCAGGCTTGGTAAATTGTAGTCCTTAACCACCAACAGGATGGCCCTCTTTAGTCTGTTCCCCATCGCTTAATGTGACTATAAGCTGTCTCCTGATTTCACTCACTATTGTATTAATATCCTGTATTCAGCAAGTGGGGAAGAAAAGGTACTATTCTGGTAACTGTTCCATGTTTGCCACCAGGTACATGATGGAAACGTGTCCAGGAAATGCTTGCTTCCCCAGTATCACCCATGGGTAAGCACAGACACTCTTCAGTTGCAAAGAAGCCACTAGAAAAAACTGCAACAAAACCAAAGCCACCCTATGGACAAAAAAAAAAAACAAATACTACCACACCATATCCACAAATACTGCCACACCATATCCAAGCATGCAGTGAAATGTTCTACTGTAAGCTTCCAATTAGTATGAAGCTGTTTTGGTGGTATCAGCACAGGCTCAAATGCCTGATCCTTCCCACTCCACAAACACAACACAGTGATGAAATCTGCTCTAATACCAGGATGGCAGCAGTTTGCCATTGGCAATTTCTGTAACCCAAAGAGAAGCAGCATTTCCAGAGCATGATTTGCACTGCAGATGGACAAAAATCACCTGCTGAGGGTGTTCATGTTTGTCAACCAACCAGGACAAGGCCCATCATGCAGTTATCCTGGCAGAGATGCATCCTCACCCAGCTGGAACCCATCAGTGATTCCCCTGGGCTAGGCTCCAGGTGGGGGACAGGAGGACAGCAGTAACAGCACTCAGAGCTGCTTTCCAGCTTCTCTTCAGCCTACACTGTTTAATAACTGGGACATCTAATAATTATTATTAATTGCACTTAACAGCAAACTGTAAAATAAATGTGAGGAATGCACAAATAAACTCTGGCACACCTGCAGCTTAGCCCCTGCTCTTCTCTTGGTTTCAGCTTTACCATGCGAAGTTTGAAGCATCTGTTACAGACGTACTACAACCAAGCTTTGCAAAATCCGTCAACCTGCAAGCCTTGGTAACAAAACCAGCCCAAGAGATGTAAGCAGCAATCTGAGAAGATACTCCCCAGGAATTAGATTTTGTAAACAAACATTTCAGTTAATTGCTTTCTTGTTCTCAGTGCAATGAAGGCCCCATTTAGCCAAAGCATTTGTCTACAGAGCTTAGTTTCTTCCATCTAATGAACGTTGATCTTGTCTTAGCTTCGGCTGGTATATCATCAGAATCAACATGAAATGCTAATGGAGAGAGATGCTTAATATCATTTCAAGTGTTTAAGTTACAACTACAGCTATTAAGGCAAATCCATTTTACCTGTTCCTCCTCAGGCTCCCCAGTGAGACAGATTTAAAAGTTTCCATGGGGAGAAGTGATTCATAATGGCTACACAGATGAGAGAAAAAGCCTTTCACCATTAATTACAGCCAGCATTTTCCAAACCCAAGCTGGTCATTTCGCCGGCACAACACATAATTAGCAAGGCTCATTTTATTTCGTTGCCTTCACAAATTAGTTCACTTTTTAAAAAGCAAGGTGGCTGCCTCCAGCAGCAGGGATAACCACGCCAACCAGACAGAAAAATAAGGCTTTGTCATCCACCTGTAGTCCATGGCAGAAAAATCCAATGGGTCCCCCGGTTTTCAATCCCCTTACTGGTTCAATGCAGGAATCAGTGTTGCTCCCTGGGGCATCCCAAACAGGAGACTTTGAGGTGCACCCACTTAAGACAATCACAGCCAGTCCTGTGGATGTAGTTCTTGGCAGTGAGAGAACCTTCCTCTATTTCAGCTTTCCAACTGCTCACTCAAAGTGCAGGACCTGCAATAGCCAGAGCAGGGAGGAGGAGAAGGATGCTTCCTGCTCCTCCACCTGAAGAGGAACTGCACTGGGTCCAGCCCCAGTGGCATCCAAGGCATCTTCACAGAGCGTGCTCTAGAGACATCACAGTAATAGAAGCAGGGGATGGTGATGTGTAAGAAATGCTGGACTCACTCGCCCACAGAGAGAACGTTCTCAGACACCACCTGCATTTTAAAGCAGGACTGTTTCTTCCTTTCTTTGCTCAGGCTGCCCCTCAATCTCTTTGAGGAGCAACTACTCCACAGCAGAGGCTTCTGGAGGATGCACTTGCCAAGATCCCAGTTTTAAACAAGGCACCCAAAATAGTGGTTGGAGCCCCTGGTGCCCTCTAGACAGAGCATGCTGCTGGAAGCTATTGTTGAAAATACTACAGTTATCCTCATGCAGATTTTAAAAGGCCACTATTTATGCATGTAAATTCTGAAGGGCATTAGCAGCATCACTGACACACGATGACAGCCAGCCCAGCTTTGGGAAGGGAATAAGCAGCAGCAACTGCCTGAATAATTGATGTGCTTTTACTCTGCCCCATGGCCCAGTTATTACATTGCTCACTCTCTTCAACTGCCTGTGGTTTCTAAATTAATTAGAAATCTTAATGTCATGGCCAGCCAGTTAAAAAAAAAAAAAGAGACAGAGAACAAAAGAAGAGAGCACTTCTCATGCCCTTGAGCCTTGGGATTTCTTTCTTGGTCTGGCCATGCAGGAAGCAAAGGCACAATCTCAATTTCTGCAGCTTTGGACCCCACTCGCTGATGCTAACAGCATTAAATCCACTCCATCTGCAAAAAGCCCCCACTGCACAAGGGTGAACATCCCCATCAAGGTCACTGCCTCTGTAAGATGGGGCAAAGCCTTTCCTAGGGGCTGACTCATGCTCAGAGCAGCTCTTGTGTCTTCTGCAATGAAATACATCTGATACACTCCTAGCCCAGCCATCACAACCAAGTGCCATGCAGCACCAAATAAAAAGATACCACTGCAGCCTGGAGGAATGAAAGAGCTCATGGCTGTTCTGCTCACACAGCTGACAGAGCTAAATGACTCTTCGGGATCCTGTTCAAGGGATGAAAAAAAATTTTGTGTGACTACCTGACCTCACAAAAGAGGAGAACAAATACAACAATCTGAGTGGCCATTTTTTTGCTGCATAAATACCCTTACCTACTTACAATATTGCTTATGTGAAACTTTAAAACAACACCTATAGCTTTCAAGAAACCCAACAGGAATAATTCCCATGTTCGAGCCACATTGCAATAGCATGGGTAGCTGTGTTTCAAGGCCTTGGAAAGCACGTAGCCGTGATGAATGTGGGCATGTTTTTAATCTCTTACTTGCAAAAAATAAACACTGCTTTTTTCAAAAATCTCTTTACAACTGTCTCAAAAGCATAAATAAACATAAATGACTGAATTGGTAGAGATAATTTTAAATTGCATTGATAACTTAGACTAATATTTCACCCTCTTATAAAAGAGCAGTGAAATACCAGTGAGACTCAACAGTATGGCACAGTCTCCCTCTTTGCCAACACGTTGTGGCATACTGTAATCTGCACCACCTTTCCATTATTCCCCTTGGGAAACTCATTATTTTAAAGAAATCCAAATTTTCAATCTTTCTTTTTGACATGGATAAACAGACTTCTACTCAGAGCGTTGAACTGTCTGACTCCGAGCAAAGTTATCCTCCATTTACCTATAAATGTCAAGTGCCCAAACAGGACAGACCCAGAAGAGAGACCTGAGCTGGTGATGGTGACAGAAAGCATTACAGAGTTTTAAATGACAATATATATCCAAATGAAAGAATCCAACAAAATGAATCCCATTTGTTAGCATGTGGAAGGTAGTTCTAAACAATTTGACCCCAAATACAGGACAATATGGTTCTCCAAAAGTTTAATGCACTTTGACCTAGCATTTATTTCCTCTAAGAGTTTCTTCTTCTGTCTGGTCTTTTTCCTCTGCTGTCCCAATTTTGCACTCGATTGATGCATGCAGCGACCACCACAAGAAAAACACACAAGGTTCCACACAAGTTGCAAATTTAGACCCCTGAAGTGTTTTTCAACATGCTTCTTGAGACTACACTTCTATTTGTAGGGTGGAAAAATGGAGTTTCAGAAAATGGTAATGCTGATACAACAGGGAGAAAGCAGAATTGTTCTAGCCTATGATTTGCCTGTGTTTCTCATCGTGGCTTCATACTGCCTCTAAAATGCACATGCTAATTATCAGCAGTATGGCACTGCAGATGCAGTGAACACAAGATGTCACTCACATGCATTTTTCAAACGCAAGCAATGAAATTAAGTGTCTTGTAAAAACATGCCACTTGTTCATACAGAAAGTTTCCTGACCCCAGCAACATCTGCTGTGTCCCTCTCTTCATATCTATGTTTTTAAGTCTCACTAGGCTTGCTCTGCTATACCCAGATTTACAGACATTCACATTATATATTTATTTTGTTCTTCATACTTATATCTACTGATACAGTTTTTACTTTGAAGTCATTATATTAATTACAACAAAAACTTACTGAGAGGCTCAGCTCACATAGATTTCTCAGCTTAACCCCAGTAAGAATCATGCCCAACACAGACTTTAAGGCAGAGGTGAGCTCCTGGTCCCTCTTCTGGATCACCACACAGCTGAAGCAATGTACTTGCTGAACCAGGACCACCACTCTTCAACATGGCCATGCCTGCCTTGCCCAAGTTTTCCTCCAAGGAGGAAAGAGTGCAAAACCACTCAGGGCCCTGTAAGGGTGCTCACCTCTCAGCCTCAGAAAGAAGGTAGAAGAAAATACAGGAGATGGCAGCAGTACAGAGCAGCACAGCTCTGCTCACTGCATTTTGGAGCCTACTCTTTCAAGATGCAGCCCCTGGCAAAGTGTCTCATGCAAGTTTGATGAACAGCATTTTGTTTAACACCAGCAACTGAGCCACAGCCCTGCCGAGCTGCGTTGCACCAACAAAATGTCACAACCAGGAGGATGAGGAAACCGGATTGCAAGAGGCAGGCTCGCAGGCAGCAGAGGAGCTCACAACCTCTGGAGCAGGGTGCACCACCCCACCAGCTACTCGGTCACTGAAACACGAGGAGGCTGCTGGAACACTGATCACCACTGAGCCTCCTCCGACACTTGCCCAGCAGGCTGCAAGGCTCCACCAGGCAGTCCTGCAAACACAGCCAAGCCTGCAGCCCTTTTCCCATTGGCACATACAAGCCTTGATAATTTTCTCCCCCTTTTACCATTTTCACTTCTATACATACTGAAAATATTCACAGTGTGCTCTTCCCTACCATTTGTTTCAGGATTTTCATGCTCTGCTGCTTTTGTTCCCCTGTTCCCTTTACGTAAAGGAATATTCTCATGAAACAACTGCGCCTGCATAACTGAAAATACACAAAACCCATATGCAGACACAGTGCTGGAGGCTCATGCAACGTGATCAGGTCTAAATATTTTAGCACAGCAAACAAATGAGGCTCAACAGCATGGTCCAGTAATTACCTTTTCTTGTTCTTCAGGTTCGAGAAATCCACACGTTATTTTTTGCAGAGTACTGTATTCAACATTTCTGGAAAAAAAAGAGAAAAACAATTACAAAATGTTTATACTGGCCTCTGAGGACATATCAGGCATTCATGAACTTTCTGCTATGCATTTACCAGAGGACAGAGCAATGAACAACTGTTTTTGGTCAACAGAACGGATTTTTAAAAAGTAAGAATTTTTAATGTCCATGAAGTATGAATTTTTAATGTCTCTGCATGGGAAAACACTAGTAACACATACATAACAATGGTCAGAGGAATAACCAATTGACAATATCACTACCAATAATTAAAAAAACCTTAGAGATTCAAGTTGATATCCAACACACATGAAGGTACATGAGTCTCTCTTCCCACAACAGGCTCCAATGTGATCTGGAGAAACTACTGTTAAACCAGACAATTTCTCAGAGCTTTTTAGAGGTCACTGCACCAGAATAAAAAACATCTAGTTTAAAAAGAAGTTGAAATAAATTATGATTGCAAGGATAGTAATTCCTTTTCCTTGGCAGCTACAACTTAAAATTTCTCTGTCCCTTTACATCTTCAGTATCTTCTTCTAATTACAGTGTTAGATGCTAAATATAACATTAATTGACAAAACAATGAAATGGATGGATCCAGGTCAGCCTCCTGAAAGTGCTGGTTTTATTAGGATTAATTACACATGAAAAATTGTTCCTCACAGTTAGGATTGCCACAAACAAAACTTCAGTGAGAATCAGTCTTGTCAGAGTCAAGCTGGATGGCACAGGACCCCAGGACCTCAACCCAACCCAGTGAAACAATTAGAAAATATAATTAAAAACCCATGCAAGGGAAACAGCCAACGAGTCCTGCCTGATTTTTGCTTCCAACATCACCTACAAACCCAGCTCGTTTCCTGCAACCTGTAGGGGAGGACACAGGTCATGTTATTTGAAAGAAGTGCATTGAAATGAAAAAAAACTTTGAAGGCTGATTAAAAAAGGACCCAGTGTTAAATTGGGGCCAATTGTTCCAGTTACAGCAGCCACTCCCCAAGCCTTTCCCAACCAGGGCTCTAGCACAGCCTTCACTCTGCTGCCATGGTCCCACACCCTGGACCACCCTACACCTTCAAAAATTTCAGACCAAAACAAATGGTCCTGAGGCTCCAGTTTCACATCTGAGCCAATCCAGAATGGTCTTGCTTTAATTTTCAATGACAGAAAAAGAAAGTTGCACCCCAGCTCTAAGCACTCCTGAGCAGATCCTCCCCTGAGAGCACGAGAAGAACGAGGCCAAGGCATTGGTCCCTAACGCATAATTCATCTTATTTATGTACTGGAGGAGCAATTGCTTGCATTCAGTAACCTTGGAAGTCAGACAAGCAAATTAAAACTTAAAACAAGGCTTGAGAGTCCAGTATGCATGCTGCTTTTTGAGTGATTTCTCTATAATAGGCAAGTATGGATGCTCTGGAAGAAAAAGAGACCTATTCCAGCTTGACTGTCAGCAAAATTGCCTCTGTAAGCAATAAACAGGCTTTGGATCATCTAGGAAATTTACAAGCAAACTCAGGGTAAGGCTAGTTATTATTCCTTACTGTACAAATGAAAAAGTCTCTAGATGTACAGACTATACCCATTTTTAGCCCTGGAGTTTGACCAAATATATACAGTTTCAGTAGTGTAGAGCAGACCAGGCAACACCTCATAAGGACATCCATATACTTTATTTCCAGGAAAAATGCAATTTGTTTAGACTACTCTACTTGTGCTTTATAGCAAAACCTTTACCTGGTTCCAAGAGGCTTTTGGAGAATAATTCTCATTTGATGGCAGCAGTACAGAGCAGACAAATTTGCCTGGTTTGAAGAAGTTAATGTGGGTTACCCCACTGCCTTGCAACGGCTTTTAAAATAAAATTAAAACAAGATCTTTGTTTCATTCATGATACCCCACATTTCACTACTTCTTGAAGCATGAAGGACTAGAGATGGCACAACATACTGTGGTTTATGGCTCTACTGTGTCATTTTAGGATTCAGCACATGCTCTTCTCCCAGCTCACCTTTATTTTATCATAATGTGAGTGTACTGACTGGTAAATTTTTCTTGCCTTCCCTTCCCAAATGCCAAATGTGTAACCTTGAGTTGGCCTCTGCCACACACATATTTCTATGCAGATTTCAAGGGCAGACTGGGGAATTCTTGTTCGTATTAAAATGGGAAGGGAACCATACAGGGATTCCTGCAAGAGCAAAGATCTTGCAAAATACTTGTTAGAGTCCACAGTCACTGGCAGTGGTGCACTGCAGGAACTACTGGGATTTGGCATTAGCCCTAAAACAGAGAATAAACACACTAAAGAAAGAGGCATTGCTCTACCTCTGACTCCTACTAATACTCAGAGCAGTGGAGCTCCTGCCCTTTATGCAAGGGAACCCTGTTTTGATCCTCTTTTACTGCTCTTCAGATCACTTGACTAACCTGCTTGCCCTCAAACCTACAGTGCTTCTCAGAAAGCATTTTCTGCTTCTTCCCCAGTTCTCCCCTGGTCATACTCTGCCTGGACAATTTGGAAAGTGACCTCATAGGCTGCTAAGGAGAGGAGAAATCACCTCCCTCCCTTGCTTCATCCCACATTACTCTGGAGTTCTACCTGCCAAGTTTACTGCTAAATGAATAATGGAGATACTTCAACATAGCCCACTTGTACTAAGTTGATACTGTTGTTGATGTGGCTAAATATTTCTAAATCTTCCGCTATGGTGAATAACACATGCACCCAAAAGAGGACAAGGGCACACTGCTCTGCATCACAAGATGCCACAAGAAGGGTAATTAATCTGCAAACTGGCATGCTGTTGCAACCTCCATCCCAAACCAGAAGCTGCTAATAAGGAGAGCAATGATAAACACTTTATTTTGGCAACAGCAAAGGCCAGGAGGAGAATCCATCAAGATGGATGACTCACTCTTAAGGATCTGTCTTCACTGCAAAAAGCCAAGCAGCCCAATTTCTGTTTTAAGTGCTCACAACAGAGGGACCCACAAAAAAGAACAAGAAGATTTAGGAACCAGTAGGAGGCTTCTGAAAAAGCCTTGTTTGCTAAAATGTACCAAGCACCTCGCTTCTGGCTGTACAGAAGCAGAGGAGAGAGCACCCAGCGTCATGCTTTTGGGGATGAAAACCTGCATGGAGCAGCACTGCCTTGCCCCCGGGCACCAGCATCTCTGCATCAGCCCAAGGAAACCCAATCAGCAGCTTTCACCCACGGTGACTTAATTAACAGACACCCTACAGATTTCTCCAAATCCTCCACACTGACACCCTCCATTACCAAGCTCTTTTGATGAAAGTGATTAAAGCTAACAATTATAATTTCTTTTAGAGATGCCCCTAGAGGCTTTGGCGAGGCTCAGGCTTCATTGTTCACAGAACACACTGCAAAGAAATCTCTCTCCTGAAGAGCTCATCCTCCACAAAGACAAGGCAATCAAGGAATAGCAGAAAGAAAGGCAAGGAGACAAAAAATTTTTGCTCAAGGTCAAAAAGCAGGCCCCTGACAGAGCTAGAACAAAACCCACCTCCTCTGGAGTACTCATGAGGCCATGCTGACTCTCCAATACTACACTGATCAGCTAATAAATACTCTTTATTTATCAAGAGCAGGTGAAGTAGTTCAGTGGTACTTGTTGTTCTGGTTTTGACCATATCTTTTTGAGGTAGCTCTCCAAGCAAAGCTAACCATGACAGTGAAAGGGTTACCTTCCCTTCATGTTCCAAAGATATGCTTCCGATACTTTTTCATGCAGATTACTGACAAATCAATCCCCCTGAAATTCTTTATTTTTCCATCAATGCTCTCAACCAAGAGTGATTGCTCAAGCACCCTTCTCAACCTTGCACTTCCAATTTTTTTAAGAATGGTCAATCTCAATATGCATAATTATAATTGCAAATGGATCACTTCATCTTGCACTCTTCTGTTTTAATGGGATTATGTACCGTCAAATCTCTACAGTAACATTTAAAGTAAAAATGTCCTACGTCATTCATGTGTGGTTTAGCTATTTAGAACATTAATATGCAACGTGTGGTATTACAAAAGGTTAGATTTCTAACTACCTGGCTCAGTTATGACACCATAAATCTGATGTAATCTTCACCAATTGCTAGAAAAATCTTTCCAATGTAGTATAACTGTAATTTGATAGAACTTCTTGACATACAATTAATCAGCAAGAGAGTGGTTCTGTTGTGCTTTGTACAGGGACAGAACAAAGCACAAGTGTGCAAAGTGAGTGAAGCTTTTAGTCTTTGCAAACAACTTCAGTGCATAAAATATTAAAAGCAATGCTAAACTAATCTCTGGCAAGAAGTGCAGGCAATTCACTACAACTCATATTACAAATGCCTTTGGTTTACCATTTAAAAAACATTAGAGTCTACCATTATGGTTGTGTATCACAGTGCTGTACATTAACCTCTGTAATTTTCCAACATGGTATATTGCAGCAACACAAATTAGGCTATCTGGCAAAAAAACTTAAAAAGACGCAATATTTAAAGAGAGCAGACAGGAAAGCTCCTTGCTCCTTCCTGCCAAAGACAGCAGGAGAAAGTCCAGTCCTCTTTTCCTCAAAGCAAATGGTAAAATCCCATTAATTTCCCCTGGAACCGACAGATCCGCAGCATCTGGGAAAGGATTCAGTCTAAATACATTGCAGACATAACAGATGAATGATTTGGGGGAAAGGGGTCGCCTGCTCTCATTTTAACACTTCTGTGTAACAGGAACAGAGCAGGTCATTTCTGTAAGCTTGAAAATGCTTTGTGAGCTTTCAGTAGGATTTTCCCTTCAGCGCTTTTTGCCTTCTGTCTCCATTTTCTTCTTGTTCATACACTTAACAGCTTTAAAATCTGTTGAGTGTACAAGATGCTTAAAGCCTACACTTGATTTTTACTGTTGTAGGACCCACATGGATGAAATACTGTTCTCTTTAGGACTAACAGAAAACATTTACATTTCATGTATTTTGGAATAATTATGTCTTCTCCACTAAAGAAACAAACTGGAAGCTAAATTTTCACTCTCACATAATATGGAAGTTTTCATAGCAAGATATCTATTTCAGGTACTGAAAAATAATAATAATAAACTGCTCCTCATGTTTGTCAATTATTCTAATTTCCATCATGAAATTCATCCACTCAGAAATACATATAATAACTAAACCAGAAAGATTTCATTTGGTTTTGTTACCATTTTCAAAAACTTTTTTTTTTTTCCTTGGTGAGATAAGAGACTTCTAAAAATATGAAAAAGAAGAAGGCCCAACACCAAGACAGCAACACTCACCCAGGGCGTGTTGGAGTCCTGCTTCTTCTGTGCAGGATGCAGAACACACACTCAAACCTTGCTGCTCTCCTTCCTATAGAACTACTTGGCCCCTTTCCCTCACTCTCCCCTTCTAATGTATCTGAAGCTCCATCCAAACCCAAACGCTTCTGTTAAATATATTGAGTTTGAGGAGAGAAAGGTCAGCTTCATTCTGTCTCAGCTGGCTCTAGCTCCCAGCTGTCAGGACCAATGGGTGCAGGGGTTAAGCGAGACTTTTTGAGCCTGTCTTTGAAGCAGAGAGCAGCCATTATTTCAAGCTGGTATCCCAGAGATTATTTTTTTTCCCCAAGAAATATACTGGTTCCAAGTGGTTTCTGAAGCAAGCAACCAGGCAGCTGTGTGAAACCCAGGACCTGGTATTGGAAGATCCAGAGAGCTCCCTGCAAGAGCAAGTTATTTAATGAGAGAGGAGAGGGGAGCCTGGAGCCCTGCCAAATCTAATCCTGGTTATACGTGCCACAGCTGGATTTCTTCAAGTAGGGGCTATTACACTGGCACACTGCTGACCAAAATCTTCTGTTTCGTGTCAATTCTCTGCTAAGACCTTAGGAGATAAAACTGATTAATCCTAATTAAAATGAAAATCAAGGAAATGACACAGTCTGTTGAATCTACTTGATGAATCAAAAGCTTCCCTCATTTCTATGTTAATTGTCTTTTTACAAATGTGCAGCCCTCTCATACGCACAGAATAATGTTTTCATATTTTTCTTCACTTGGAACATTGCAGGACAGATGTTACAAAGCAACCAGAGGGCCCTTCTGCATTATCAGGCCCCTGCAGAAGGGCCTAGCTGGGTGCTGACTCCTTTCTCACACTTCTCATGGCTTTAATTTAAAAAAAAAAAAATCCCAGTCTGCAGCAGTGCTGCAGCCCAGCCACTGAAGGTAGGAAAGGACCAGCACCAGGCAGGACACAGTGCCTTCCAGGATGCTGAAAGGTGTTTGAGATGCCCCATTAGCACTGAGCAGGGAATGTACCATGAGTTAAATTCAACCAACACAAACACACAAAATCCCTGCTCTCCATTTGCATGAGTCCAATAACACTTCCACGAAATGTCGCCACTGGAGTTTTTATCAAAAGCCTGCTTGCACATAACACCGTATCACAGAGAGGACATTTGGGAAAGCAATCAACCTGCAAAGACATTCTTGAAGTGCAGAAATGCAGAACAGACCCTTTCAAGGACAGTTCAACTTAGGATGGGAGTGATTTAAAGAGGAATGAACCGGCACACTGTTAACAGCAGCCAATTAAGAGGTGGAATGCATGGAAAGGTCTCTATAGATATGTATGTAACACTTTAAAGAGATCCACATTCCCTTTGTATCCAGTCAAAATCCCATCTTGCCTAAACTTGTAGGGGGGCAAAACTAACCAAAGTGGTAAAGGCACACTGGACAAAATCCAGAATCAGCTGCATTACTTGCTTAGACACCATTTATTGTGGTTACATTTTATTATACAGTAGTAAAAAATTACAAGGCAACATCCTGTGTTATTTCCCGCTGGGATAAATGATACAGATGTACTATTAAACCTCAAAACCAGCACCAGTCTGCCAGGCTACATTCCATTTGTGTCTTTATAAAGTGTCAATAGGCTGACATTTATGCCTTCTGATGGTAAAGCGAATTATGTTATAGACATTTAAATATGCCATAAAACACACTGCACAAACTTATAACTCTTCCAATCTTTACCAAAACAACACACACAAATAAAAAATCTCACCAGACACCAGCATCTAAACTTAGGACACATTGGTTTCCTTTTTTCCCATGCTGAATTGATTTTTGTATTGCTGTCAGCCCCAGCTGACACTGGGAAGGCACTCATGAAGGTCTGCCACAATTTGCAGCCCAAGGGCATCCTAAAACATGGAAATGCATCAGAAAGGGATGGTCCTATAGAGATCTCACTGCAGGTCACACACTTTATGTCAACTGAGACATTATCTAAGCATGATCAGTGGTGCTGAGGGTTTGAGGGACATCAAGTTCAATAATTCCGATTTAAAATGATCTCTCTCTGCTTAGCCACCACCAGCTCCTTTGAAAAAGACAGCCTGGTGAGAAATCAAGACAAAACACTCATAGATTGGCTATTCAATGTCCTGCCTATGAGAAGTGTCAAGATAAAAACATGGACGCTAGCATACAATGGACATTTTAGGCCCATCATATTCTTGCATTAATTCCATTCACCCAAGATTATTAACTTGTAATGAGGCTCTAAGATACGCAGGTGGCAAAACCAGACTGGGGAACAAAGAAATTCATCCTTGGGGCTAGATGGTCAAAATTTAAAAGCCTGTCCATGGCTGAATTACAGGGGCTGTCTGGGCTAGAAGTAGATTGGAGTAACTGGAAGTGGTGAATAGGGATGCATAAACAGCAAAACACGATGGGTTTGGTCTAAAACCAAAGAAGCCCCAAGGCTGTGGTTGAAGCTTTTTTTGCACACATCAAATTCCTCAGTAATAGAAAAGACAAGCAGGCAAAAGCACAAGGGGAGTTTGGAAATATTCAGCCTGGAAAGGCAAGCTGGAAGGAGGGCTGCATGCTCCAGTTACTATCCCTCTAGCAACTGGCATGTGAGGATAAGGAAAAGCTGCAAACATACCAACTCCATAGTATTCTGCAGGGATCACATCTTGAAATTATTGTAATTGGAATAAGGATACTGATGCTTCAGGGACTTGCTTAGAAAAAACATCCTGAAAAGAAAATTATCACAGAAAACAAGTCTGGGGTATTTTGCCTCTGAGAACATTTAGAGCTTAATGCATTAGAAATGCAGCTGCATCAGATACTGCACTAGGATGGTCCATGATCAAGCTGCAGGCAGGAAAATGCCAGGCTGAGCCACTTCATTACAGTGCTTACCATCAAAATGAGACAGAAAGTGGCTGCTTCTCCACACTGACAAGTTTTTAATTGCATCTAGAAATTACCTTCTACTTTAAATTTCATTTCGAAATTGTGTCTAATAGAGGCTGCTCAAGATGAGTTTGTCACACTTCTAAATAATTATTATTAATGTGACACTAACATCTTTCCCTGGAGTTTACACCACCTAAAGTGTCATTGAAAGAATGTCCTTATCATTAAACTTAGCACCAAATGTGACTAAAATGCAGAATTATCCTGACCTTTTTAATTCCAAGTGGCTTAGCAGTCACAGTCCTTCTCCAAAAGGAGGCCCACCACCTTTTCTGTTTTGGTCACATTAGTGAACTTCCTTTGAAGGACAGAAGAATACCTTCCCATATCAGAGCACAGTGAACACACAGGCACAAGCTTAGATGACACTCATAACCAAGACTAAAAAATATTAACAGGCGGCATCGCCTCAAGACAACACAGTCCAATCTAAAAGTCCCAGTATGCCCAGATTTTCAAGCTCATTCTATGAGCTTTGCATACTGTCAGGGAAAATACCACATGTGAACAAAACAGTGAAGATCACCAACTTTGCAGCATTGACAAAGCATGGGCCTTGGAAATTCTGCACCACCAGGACATGAAGCCACCGGAAAAGCAGAGGGTCTCTAGGCAGACACCCTCATTAAATCAACTATCCAACAATCCTGCTACACAAATTCAATGAGAAACCTTCCAGCTCATGATGATCTTAAAAAGGATGGAAATAAAGGCTCCTGCTCCTTCTAAAGCAGAAAATAAAATTTTCCCAAAAAGAAGGGCTCCAAGGAAACTACACAGTCATGCCTTGAAAAAGTTTTCTTTTGATTTTCTACAGGGCAAACCATCCCACAAGTTTTAAAGACCTGTAAATGCAGCTAATTTGGACATTAAAGAATCTCTGTAAATGTAAAATAAATAAATGAAAAGTAGCATGAAGAAATCCATGAGAGGAAAAATCTTAACCAGTGTCTCCTCACACAGTTATTATGCAATATTAGGATTCAATCACCTTTTTCCTGAGACATGAAAGACATATAAAGACTGGCATACAAAGACATCTCTGGCTACAGTTGCTTTGGAGCTGACTTCAACCATCTTTGTTTTATTACCTCAGATAGCATGATGTCATCAGAAGCCTTTTAATGTCTTTTAAGACGTTCACCAGTTTTCTTAAATTATTAGGTGTGAATATGTGCATGTGTGTGGCATTTCTTTATTCCTGCAACCATGTGATAAACTGCAGTGCCACAAGATAAATTGCATTCAGTTTACAAATCTGACCTCCTCACTTGAACTCTGTCTGCTAATCCATTTCAGCTGGGACTATTTCTAATATGCCATACTTCCAAACAGCTTTCAAACAGCTGTAGGGGCTTTTTTTTTTTTTAATGTGTGTTTCAAAATGGATTTCACATTAGAAGTGTTTTCTTCTTTGCACCAGAAAGTGGAACAGATTACAAGCAGACGGACCCTGGTTCCTGGCAGATCCAGGATCAAGTGTCAGACACATCCCAAGCCATAGGGGAACAAGAGCTTCTGTAGGTGTACAAGGAAACTTTGTAGCATGGGGTGCTCATGCCTTTAACGGTGTGCCTCCAACAATATCTGCCACACACCTGCAATCCCATTAAAATCCTCAGGAGTTATCCTCCTGCATCACCCTGCGACAGCTTTAATGAAGGTTTAGGCACTCAAGCCTGGCTTTCACATGTGTCACCCCACGTCCTGCAGGTGAAGCATCTCCTTACCCTACAGGGCTCTCAGTTAAACCAGGTGTTGTGCCACTACCTGCTCAACTCCAGGCAAGCAACTGGGTAATCCTCCATTTCCACAAAAACTTCTGGAATTCAGAACAAATGCCTCAAGTTATGTGCCGTTATGCAGAAAGGGTAATTAATAAGCAAACCAACTTTGGGTTTCCCTCTGGAATAGATGAATGTATTTTAATTGTTGTTAGTTTTCCAGAGGTAGCACAGAACCAGCTCTCATGAACACAGATTTTCTCTGTATGTTTGAGTAGCTCACTGCTTTTCAACAGCTTAATTTATTTAATTTTTTATTAACTTTCTAAATGTCCTTTCTCAGTTCCACCCTCATTTTTTTGGAAGGTAAATGATAAAGTCTTGTTTGCAGTTAGCCAGCATAAAAAATATCATCTCTCAACTACTCACCACAATTTTTCACAGAAAGGACAAGAATACGTTTTTTAACAACTTGCTTAAATATCCGTGACAGAGGAGTCCCACTGCTGCCAAGCCGCCACTGGGTGTGCCACGCCTGACCAAACAGCAAGACCGCCGCTTTCCTGGCCTCTCCTTGGATCTCAGACAGGATGGATGCTCGGAGTAGCCCCTCTCATTCAGCTGAAGGGTGCATTTCACTAAGCCACGCAACCAACTGCACAGTTTAAGTATGAGCTTAGCTCTACATGTGCTCTGAGACACCAGGACCCACCAGCTCATGCAGCCACACCATCCCTAGTACAGGGTAAACCTCAGCATTGCTCCTGCATGAGGAAAACAAGCCAGCCCCCTTCTCAGCTTTAAACAACTGAGAAGTCCTAGCAGCCTCCATAAAACTTGTGTGGATGAAAACTAAGGATGTGGTTAAGGGTCCTTGCCAGACTGGGGTCTTGCAGTATTTTTCCAAAAGAAGTTTGATGGCATCAGATATATAAACATGACTGGCTTAAGCAATTAGACCTGCATTTGCTATAAACTCTGCAATCAAATATTCATTTCATTTTGCAATGTCATCAGTAGTCTGACACGAGCAAAAGCAAATTAAAAATGCAGGCAAGTATTCCAGGTAATCATATGCTTTTTTAAGGAGCTAAATTACTTATTTAAATTACAGAGACACACTGAATGGGATGGCTGTGAAATAAACCTATTGCAGGAACTGGCGGAGACACTGGTTTCGAGTAAATCAAAACTTCTGTGAGATGATACTTGATAACAAAAGCACCAATTAACAGGGTGGGGTTTTTTTAACCATTCCAAGCCCACATTACAGATACTTTCTACTTCTAGAAAACTGCACTCAGTTGAAGCCAACAGTAAAAAACTGACTACTTTCCAGGCTTATTGGTTTTGGCTGACATGTTTTCCACAAGCCACATAAATTATTAACCTTTTTTCAAATAAAAAAAAAATAAGACATCAGAAAAAGTGCACTTTTCTTGGGTGAGCCTTTAAGGGCATTCTGCACATGGAGGTCTCAAAGGAGAGCACAGTTTTATTCACAATTGGCTTGTGTTCAGACATATGAAAGGACCAATCAACTTTTAATATGATGAGCTGAGCACTGCTCAGGATTTCCTTAACATGGAAGAGAAGATCTTACTAATGGTTTGACCTGAAATGAAGAAGGCAGACCTCCACTAATCACAACAAAGAAGTGCTTTAAATTTCCCTTTTTTTTGCATTAACCATTACAGAGATCATTTGGTCAAAAAGCCTCAGCAGCTGAATGCCACAGCGAAATGCATCTTCTGCATCTGCTCTCTGCTGAACCTCACAGAGGAACCCCATTCCTGCTGGTGCTTCTTCAAGCATACTTGATATGGACAAGTATAAACAGAGACCCAAAGCATTTCACCAGTGCAAGAATATTGGTTGAAAAAGCATCAAGTGAATGACAACAGGAGACTAGAACTGTTCAAACAGTAAGAGGAACAAAAAAAAGTGCTAGTCAGTTAGCAGAATATTTAGAGGCAGCATGCTTTCACCCAGTATTAGATTCATCAGTAAAAACCCTGAACAGAAAAATTAAAAAACTTCTGGTTAAGTTAGGGTTGAGAACCACTCTCTTGATTGACTGGAAGTGCTGGTGAGACACTAATGACCTAAAAGTAAAGAAGGATGGACAAACCCATGGCAAGTCCCAGATGTCAGTGGCTGCTTCACACTAGATTACTGGAGGGGACCATGAAAACTGAGGGGAGAACCACCCTGAAAGGCAGTCTGCACAGCATCACAACTCATGTTCAACATCCTCAAATTTATTTGCTAGTTTATTAGCTCATCAGACATGTTCACACCTATTCCTACATCTGGAACAAGTGACTCCACTAAAGCATATCACATTAGGGTGATAAAAATGATAGCAACTGGTCTGAACTGGGATACCAGCAACATTTTTCATGTTCATTCTGAACTGCTCTCAGAGGTCCCAGTGCCCACAGTGCTAAGCAAACCCTGAGCAGTGGATGGTCCCCCAGGGTAAATGCAAGAAAGCCGCTTGCAGAAGCCCATCTCAAAGGTGGGGTTTTTTAACCATTCCAAGCCCACATTACAGATACTTTCTACTTCTAGAAAACTGCACTCAGTTGAAGCCAACAGTAAAAAACTGACTACTTTCCAGGCTTATTGGTTTTGGCTGACATGTTTTCCACAAGCCACCTAACTTATTAACCTTTTTTCAAATAAAAAAAAAAATAAATCAAGACATCAGAAAAAGTGCACTTTTCTTGGGTGAGCCTTTAAGGGCATTCTGCACATGGAGGTCTCAAAGGAGAGCACAGTTTTATTCACAATTGGCTTGTGTTCAGATATATGAAAGGACCAATCAACTTTTAATATGATGAGCTGAGCACTGCTCAGGATTTCCTTAACATGGAAGAGAAGATCTTACTAATGGTTTGACCTGAAATGAAGAAGGCAGACCTCCACTAATCACAACAAAGAAGTGCTTTAAATTTCCCTTTTTTTTGCATTAACCATTACAGAGGTCATTTGGTCAAAAAGCCTCAGCAGCTGAATGCCACAGAGAAATGCATCTTCTGCATCTGCTCTCTGCTAAACCTCACAGAGGAACCCCATTCCTGCTGGTGCTTCTTCATTGATATGGACAAGTACAAACAGAGACCCAAAGCATTTCACCAGAGCAAGAATATTGGTTGAAAAAGCATCAAGTGAATGACAACAGGAGACTAGAACTGTTCAAACAGTAAGAGGAACAAAAAAAAGTGCTAGTCAGTTAGCAGAATATTTAGAGGCAGCATGTTTTCACCCAGTATTAGATTCATCAGTAAAAACCCTGAACAGAAAAATTAAAAAACTTTTGGATAAGTTAGGATTGAGAACCACTCTCTTGATTGACTGGAAGTGCTGGTGAGACACTAATGACCTAAAAGTAAAGAAGGATGGACAAACCCATAGCAAGTCCCTGATGTCAGTGGCTGCTTCACACTAGATTACTGGAGGGGACCATGAAAGCTGAGGGGAGAACCACCCTGAAAGGCAGTCTGCACAGCATCACAACTCATGTTCAACATCCTCAAATTTATTTGCTAGTTTATTAGCTCATCGGACACATTCACACCTATTCCTACATCTGGAACAAGTGACTCCACTAAAGCATATCACATTAGGATGATAAAAATGATAGCAACTGGTCTGAACTGGGATACCAGCAACCCCTGATGGCTGATGTACATTTTTCATGTTCATTCTGAACTGCTCTCAGAGGTCCCAGTGCCCACAGTGCTAAGCAAACCCTGAGCAGTGGATGGTCCCCCAGGGTAAATGCAAGAAAGCTGCTTGCAGAAGCCCATCTCAAACTCTTGCTTAGTGCCACCAGCACCAAGGAGTTCTTTTTAAGACCTATCTTCAGTCATTCACACAGCACCAGCAGAGAGAACATAGCAAAAAATCTGGGCTTGCAGCATTGAACAGAATGCAGTATATAAAGGAAGCTGACAGGAAGGTGCATTTTTGCTGAGCAGTATCCGATAAATAAATTATAAAGAACTGTAACTGCTAACTATTAAGAGACAGATTTATATGATTGCTAAAGCTTTCATAGTTGAGGAAGGAATGTCTAATAAAACAGCATAGCTGTGATTTAGCACGGTGTTTAAATTCATCGTTACATATATTTTGTATTTCTGACTGGTCTTTGCTACCAAGTCACATATTGGCTTTGCCTGATATACGTATCCTTTTTTGCATATGTAATGAGCTTATCAGCTTCCAGTAGAAAAGGCAATTTTAGAGCTATCTTCTCCAAGGTTTGCACTTAACTATGCCAGATGACTCATCTGCTGTACTAATAGACACAGTGAATCCAACGAGGTGAAAAATGTTAAAGGCTGAGGTTCTGCACGGCACAGTAGGAGGATGAAGAGCACAAAGACATTAAACTGAGAGGGACTGTCTTACCCAGCAAGGCTTACTGGGAGTGGGGGAAAAAAAACCCCAACAAACTTCCTCAAATATTTATATAATTTGGTAAGACCGTATAGGTCCTTGCATGTCAGGCCTTGATCATCCCAGAAACACAGGGTGAAACTGGTCCTAAAGCCTTCAGTCACCTGGATAAAAGTGGCCAAGACTCCCAATACAGCTTTGAACATCCACAGGGGTTTTAGGACATCTGGGGAGGAGCCACTGGGGGTTTTAGCACACCTGATATTTGCAAGGCTGTGCTTTAAAGCCTAGCTTTGGGCAGCGTTCCCCAGAATCCTGTCCCAGCTTCTCCCATTTCCAGGCTGGAAGGGACTTAGGGCTCAGCTGCTCTGGATTTCTGTGTAACACCAGCCAAAGGATTTCAGCTCAGTGCTCCAGCCACGGTGAGTGCAGTCACTGCTGGTCAGTCTGTG
Organism: Emberiza elegans; assembly: GCA_024865655.1. NCBI lineage: Eukaryota > Metazoa > Chordata > Aves > Passeriformes > Fringillidae > Emberiza > Emberiza elegans. Next base: position 5,705,050 of record JALJVW010000068.1, on the reverse strand, counting down.
CCCACTCCAGAAAGAGGGAATTTAGTGGTAACTCCTGCTGCAAAATTTGAAGGGTCAGGGGAGAGCTGCATCTCAGTGTGACTGCACTGCTCAGTGTCATCATACATATTTTACCCTAGCCACAAAAGCAAAGGAATTTGCAGGATTTGGTGCTGCAGTTACACCACAGAACTACATATGCAGACATCTCAGTTGAATACTGCAAGATCTCTTTCTCAATTAAATCTTTTCCCCATACTTTTCATAAATATTTAAATAAACAAAACCATAAAACCACTAGGAAAACTCTTTGTCCAGTTGCAATGTTTTAAAAATAATACCCAAACCATGTTTTTATTGGATTTAATTCATGCTGAAGCCCAAATGAACATTTAGGCAGCATTTATCATCTTCAGAGCACTGTGCAAAGGCAAGTTAATGCATGATTTGTGGTCCTGCTCAGCAGGCCTGCAGCCCTCTAATTCCTGAGTATCTACATCCTTCAGCCTAACTTGAGTCCTGCACCCTGGTGAGCCAACAGCCACCCGAGCACTGGCAAGCTGCAAGTGTTTCACATCAGCAGCAGCTCTGGACACAATGCAATAAAATCCTGCTGCTGTTCATCCCTGTTTCATAGCAGATCCTACCTTGGAGTCACATCTCAGCTATGATTTAGTTAACACAGCTCATAAAATACTATTCTATCCACCTAAATAGTAAAGAAAAGGGGGGATAAAGCCAAATAAATAAAACATTTTACAGAGAAGATTTTTTGGAGCATTTTAGCAGCTCCTTTTTTTTCCCCCAAATAACAGAGGACTTATCCTCAAAGATGCTTAGCAGTTAGCTTTCCCTTTTAATCACAGCACTTTGGAGAGTAAATAATCCTAATTGTCTTGCACATTGCTGACTACACCGAGAGGAATACAGCAAAGGGATATGGCCCAGAAAGGATAAGTACATCTCACATCATCAGGAATGACCAAAACAGAGGCTACATTAAAAGGAAAGGTAGAGAATTTAGTATCACTGCAACATGGGAAACTGAGTTTCTGACATCTATCAAATATTTGTCTTTCCTATATTGTAGCATAAAAACCAATGTCCAAGTGGGTTCCCAATCCAGGGGGTTAAGATAGGAGGCTGGAGCACAAAAACAAGCATTTGTTAGTAAGACAAGAATATAGAAAAGACAACATGGAAAAGACAACTGTATTCCCTTGAACTGTAACAAGCCAAAGGACACTCCTGCTTTTCTGCAAGCACTAATGCTGCTGGTATTTCCCATGGGACTTGAACTAGACAGGATGGAGGGCAGGCAAGGCACAGGCCCTGTTTCCAGAAAAAGGGCAAAATTAATCATAGGGTTAGAGAAACCATTTGATAGTCTTGTGCTGCAATCAGAGCCATACTGCTTTGAAGTTGTCTTTGGGATATTTTTAACAGCATTTCCTTCAACAGCAGGAAAGTCTGAAAGTGCTTCAAGGCTTCCAGGCCTTTGAGGGCAACCAAGAAGTTTGGCATTTTTGACAGCAGGCAGGAAAGCTCCCAAGTAATGCCCTGTGTTCCCTGAGTTGTCACAGCAGGATTTTGCATGCTTCCTGCAAGTACCAAGCCTCAGCAAGGAGTAGCACCATAGACAGCTTTCCAGGAACTCCAAATATATCAAAAGGCAATTTTGAGGCACAAGGGACAATGCTGCTGGGTGCACCTGGTGCTCCTCCCAAACCTGTGCTCCTCCTGGCTAGCATAGTGGTTTCACCTTTGTATTTTGTTGGGAACAGAAGCTAAAGGCAGGCAATTTGGCTGAACCCTCTAAAGGGAAAACAGAATTTATTTGCAGATATTACATAGCAATGATCTTTTTTCTCCTACTTCCTCTCCTGACCTGCACCATACCTATGCATTCTCACCTAGCAATGTTGCTCAGCACCCTCTGAAGTCAAGAGCAGAAGTCCTCACATGAAAGCCAAGTCTAGGATGGGGATCTGTAGCTATCAGTCAGCACTTTTCCTGCTATAAAAACTAAAGAAAACCCAGAAACTATGCACACACAAGCAGAGAGGAGAAAATGCCATCTCTCACCACTACAAGAAATGGACATTCAACATTCTGCTTCACAAGGACACGTGGAGGCAGGACTCTACATTGATCATTTCCCCTGCAGAGCAACTTCCTAGGGTGCTGCTGTGCCTTGAAAAGAAGCAGCTGGCACAGGGCACGGAATAATGGAAGGTGAGGTGTCTGCAGCAGGTTCATACCCACAGCAGCAGGGATTGCTGGCCCCACTCTGGCACTTTCAACACAAGGATAACTAGGCTTCAGCTTATCATCTGTTCCCTTTGCTTAAGGCCAAAAATATGCTACACTGCTTGGTGAGCCCAAGGGGGAGGCTTTTATAACTACATTATGCCTTAGCCTGGAAATGAGACAACACTGGGAACACATACTTCAGAGGGAGGACTGAGCGGACTTTCCAATTCCTTCACAACGAAAAAATCTCCATAAATACCAGTAAGGCATAAAAGGGAGAAAGCAGTGGGACCCCAAAACACAGGCTTGCTTCCAGAGTCCACACGAACTTTTTATACCTTTTAGCTATTTCATTTCCCAGGGAGGAAGAATTGGCACAGGGAGGCAGCAGCACTGCACTCCTCTGCAGGGAACTGGACTCACATAACTTCCCAACTCAACTGGGAGGCAGCCACGGAGCCCCAGCAAGCTGTGTGGAGCCAGTGTGCATCTGGAACCAAAGAGGCCTTCCCTCCCCAGGAGGGTCACCATGGCAAGGTCAGCAAGCACTGCTCAGCCAGGCTTCCCTTCCTTCCTCTGCTGTGCATGGAAATCAGCCAAAGGCAGCTTAGGGCCTTGGAGAAATCAAGAACCCCAAGTGCCAGTTACTTTTTTTCCACAGGTAAATAAGAGCAAAGTGCCCAGAGGAGATGCTTGGCCACTGAAGTGTGTGGAGTCATGGCACGGGGCTGCTCTGTTTACTCCAGCCAGGGAGTCCCTGCAGAAGGTTGGATGCTATTTTTGAATCCTGCAGGCTGATGAACGAATTCCTGAGGCAGGGAGCCTCACAAGGGACTCCACTGCAGGAAAATGAACGCAGCTGTGCAAGGAAAAAGCCTATTCAGCAGAATATGACAGGGCTGGGAGGCACTCAGAGCCCGGCAGGCAGAGCTGGCAGCACCCAGCAAGATGAGAGCAGGCAAGTGCTGGGAGGCACAGGGCACTCAGCAGCACTTCAAAGAGCCACGCCATCATGGAATGTCCTGAGCAGGAAGGGAGCCACAAGGATCATCCAAGTCTAACTCCTGGCCCTGCACAGGACTACTTAAGTGGAATCCTACCAACTTCTCTGCTGCAGCCCCTGGCAAAGGGAACTGATCCATGGCTCTGCCCTTCCTGAACTGCATGCTCCCATATGAATGATGCTGGCTATTTCTCAGATGCCTTTTCTCCTTCTTCCTGAATGGCATTCTGCACTGCTCCTTTCCACTCAACGCACACATCGCCAAGAGCTTTCTGTGAAAACCTGAATAGTCTTGAGGAAGAAGGTGCTCAAAGCATTTGTGCCTTCCCAGTCAGCAGCAGCATCTTTTTCTCTTTTGGGAACCCCCATCCAACAGGAGTAAATCTCAGAAGCTGAAGTAAGAGTTGAACTTCCAGAAAGATAAAGGAAAGCTGAAGTGAGAACTGGGGATTTCTACTGCAAAAATTTAGTGCACATAAACCCACCACTGAAGTCAGGGGAGCTCGTGCTTCAAATAAACAGAGCACAAAATTCTCCATGAGGGCAGGTCTGACCCCAAATCTGAAGCCAGTAGGTAGAGTTCTCCAACCCTGACTTCCTCATTTGCAGAGTCACACAAGCAAATACACAGATATTTTTGCAACAGTCAGGAGAAAATAAACTCATCACTGCTTCTGGAGCACAACAATACATCTGAAACAAACAGCACAAAGGAGTCAAAATTGCATTAACTGCATCTTCAGCATTTCAGCACTTTGCTGGTATTAAATATGAGGCCAACAGCCAAGGGAATACAAAATACTCTAAAGGGGATCACTATATACCCATTTTCCCTTCTTACACCAGGGGGACAGGGTTCAGGATGTGAAGTTACATAGCAGTGTGGAATTACTAGGGGACACGACTGAGGTCCCCACAGTGCACTGAATTCAGGCTTTAAGTACTTGAGCATTTGGCTCTCAGGAAGTGTTTCAGAAAGGATTTACCCTCTGCTACCGAGCAGGTTAGCCTTGCTGAGAGGGAATGGTTCCACGGAAGAGAAGACATGATTACTTACCTGATTTACTTAGATTTCCTACTGAATATTTATACACACACACACATATTTAGATGCATAGATATATATGTGTATGCATGTACATTCAGAACAACTGACACACCATGGCCTTAGGATTAGGAAACATAAGGCTTTCTCAAAAGGATGCACTGTTGACTTGACAGGTACCCTTCTAAAAAATAAATCAGAAAATATTTTAAATATTCTACTACCAAGTCTGCAATTTGACACTGAGGCTCTCATATCCCTGGATAAAACTATTTGGTTTGGGGTTTTTTCTATGCTTGCAAGAGGAAAACACGAAGCCACAAATAGCAAATCTTTGAAGGACAGAGGAGAAACACAAAGCAAGCAATGTAAAACCAGATACCAACCCTTCCAGTCCATATTTAGGTGGCATTTACAACTGCAGCTGGTTGGGGAAAAAATAATAATTAGGCAATCAGGTCACTTTAAGGATAAAGCATTGCCCTTTGACTACACACTACACATCCTCCTTCTTGCCAGACACTTAACCTATCTTTGAAGGCTGCAGAGAGCTAACTAAAGAGAAACACAGCATTTCACCATTCACTCCAAATTACGCTTGTTTGCTTGCTTACTAGATTATTTTCAAGGGCTGCAATAAAGGCACAGACTGCCTAAAGGTTTACACTGGATTTCTTCATCATCTTGCTGCATTTAAGGCCAGAACAAAATAAAGAGGTTTTATTTTTCCTTTCTCTTTCATGTTTGGTACAACTCCACTCTGACAATCCAATGTTGTATTGCCTTGGGCAAGGATACACTCTAGTAGGTTAGGAGAAATAAACTGCACAGTAACATCATATAACTATCTAAGTTGGATTTTGTATTCAGATCTTAATAAAAAGAAGTTACAGTAAGAATTGAGATCAGGACAATGATGTTCATCTGCTATAGCAGGGGATCCCAGACAATTTTCCACCAAGGGTAGAAATTCCACCTTTTTTCCTACAGGATTTCTAACAGATCTGGAAGGGGTGGGGCTACCTCACATCCTTGGCCAAGAAGGGACACCATGAAATGATCAGCACCTTGCCAGAAGCCTCGTGGATGCAGTGGTGTGGGATGCAGCGCCACAAGGAAGCGCTCCAGCCAGCACTCGGGAATGCGAGGGAGCAGGGGAGCTGCTGAGGGTGGCACAGCATGGAACACAAGGCGTGGGCCACACGCGAGTTCTTCATGCTCCAGGGAAAAAAGCACAGCCAAAGTGAGGAGTATCAGCAAGGATGCACCAAGAACACTGATTTTTGGTGCCCTTGCCTGTCACAGCACACACCCTGCACACTGAACAGGCACGCAGCGTCCTGGCTGACTTGTCCTGTGCTTACAGAACCCTCTCTGCTCCTGCCCTTTGAGGGCTACACTTGCCTCCTGTAGCCAGAAAATGAAGTGACAATGGAATCAGTAAATTCGAGACTCCAAAATTCCAACACAGGGGTATTAGAGCAAGATTCAAAATATTAAAATCATTGTTGAAGGATAATTTGACCTGTATAACCACACATTTTCTCAAACGTTTATAATCGTTTCCATGGGGAAGGGTGAAAAGAAGAAAGAAAGCATGAATTGGAACCATTTTTTAAAATTCATGTGTTTTTTTTTCTTATTGGAATTACCTTGATCATTAATGACAAAGACATTGTTAATTCCAAGAGAAGGCAGAATAGGAATATCTACTTTAAAAATAAAATTTAAGAAAGGTATGTGGCAAAGTACTATTCAAAGTATGAAACATGAAGATATTAAGCTTAAGCTCACAGGATCTTATGGTTACACTTATCCTTCACAAGTATACAACACGGATTTTCAAATTATTTGCAAGGAGTTAAAGAAAAATTTGTGATTCAAAATAGGGAGTGGGGGAAGACACGAAATTTTCTTGATGTTTGGAGAGGTTCATGTGTTTACTACCCTGCTTTCCACCCACAACAAACACACGTTTTAGCAACCAACAGTTGGAGAAACAGAAGCTGCCAGTGAAAGTCAAATATGACATGCAGAAGGCATCTCTTTTTTTTCTTTCCTTTTATGCTAATTCAGAAAAGAAAAGCTTCATCCTTTAGACCCTGGGATTAAATAGGTATCTCTGAATCCCTTGTTATCAGATAAACTACCACCCAGGGAACCCACAAAAGATAAGGAGACAATTTTTTGCTTTCTCTTGAAAGGGACCATGACCCTTCCTCCAGTCCTGAGTGGAAGGTCCCTGATGCCCCAGGCAATACCCAGCAATGCCCTGCTCTTGCCTCACCACCAAAGTCATGGAGAGAAGAGCTGAGGAAGTTGCCAAAGTGACAAGAAAGGGCAACGTGCTGCCTTCCCAATGCACAGCAGCACCTCTGGCCACTGGAAACAGGTACCTCCCTTTCATTGCCAACTTCCCACAAAGCAAGTGTGCATTTTAGCTATTATACCAGATGACAAAACACTGTTTATTAATCTCCAATCACTTTTACAAATGATATATTCCTGAGAGTCACTAGAGCCCTGTTGGTCATGGTAACTGGCAATTTTAGAGAAAGCAAAGAGCCAGATGAATTTGCTTTTAAGAAGATTATTTAAGAGCCACTCAGTCTAATATGTTCTATAACCATTCCCCAGCAAGGCTAATTGCAAACAAACATTTTGGCATTTTGTTCCAGTCTATCTGTTCAAGCCAGGATGCAACAAAGTTTGTGGAAGCTTCAACAATGGCTCCTGATGGTGGAATAACACCTCGAGCTTCTCAAGGGTATGCCAGATTAGGTTTTTTGCTACTCCATTAAATTTTTAACATAGCTTCAGCAAATAATGAGTTTACAGACTGGGACTGTTCCCAAATCAAGGCACCTGCAGACAGTAATGAAGTTAAAATGCAAAATGCATGTTGGTGGAGTAAGTTACACATTACCCATCAATTGTTGCAGAGACTGACAGTCACAGGAGACCATTTCAAAGTCAATATAGGAACTGTATAGGCATGAAAGGGTCAGGATGGCAAGAGTGATAAAGTGGGAGGAAAGTAGCACGCGAGCTATCATTCACTATTTTACTACTACCAGAGTACCCAAAAATCCCACTGGAGTCCTAAGCTCCAGCCCACTAAGTACTGCACACAGGTAAAGTAAAACCCCTTCTGCCCTGAACAATATACATTCAATAAATCTGAGGACAAAGACCATGAAAGAGGCAGTGGCGCTGTCCCTGTGGCACAGATGGCCAAGCAGGGCAGGAGGAGGCTATGCCCCTTTTGCAAGGTCAGATGAAAAATCAATGGTGTGCAGGCACAGGTCACCTGAATTGCAGTCTGGAGTCCACTGCAAGGCCAGCCCTCCCCACTCTGATGTCTGGGCCAGTGCTACTAAATGCTGTGCTTAGGTACTTTGTGCATCCTCCTGGAATGCTACCACGAGTTGGGAATTCAGCAGGGAAATGCTTCTGAACACCCTGTGAAAAAATGAATGTTTCAGAGCTGTGCTCTGAGCCTCTCTCAAGATCTTCAGACCCAGATGATATGAGACATAGTGAAACAGATACCAAGTGTGGAGGAATACACGTCCCTTGAGGGACACAAAACCTTCTGACAACTAATCAAGATCTCTCCAGTTACAAAACTCTGTGCCGCACTTGGGACTCATTCATTTGCAGCAAAATTACCTAAAAGTAGGAATTTCCATTTGCAGAGAAAACAGTGGCACAAGCCACTAAAAGCACAGTGATCCACAACAGAAGGAAAAAGAAATTCAACATTGTAGTGTTCCCTGGAAAAGCTCATCCTGGCTCAGCAGGGTGGCTGACTAGGGGAGGAGCAGAACGAAGCCCAGCAGCATTGTTACCCCTGCCCCTAAAAGCAAGAGCATGCTATGTTCTCTTTTCCCATTAACTTGCACAACTATTAATATCCCACTCCTCTCTGGAACAGTGGAGGATGGCGCGTCCTGATATTTCAGGGATTTGAAAAGTGACCCAAAATCAGTAAAGTTAAAGCCTTACCTGCTGCAAACACGCTTTACAGTAAACGGTAGGATTTGAGTGGCATCTCTGTAGCTGTTCCCTGCACTAACTGTAGATCAATTGGGTGTTTTATACACTTTGGTGAAAGGATTTTTCCTTGCTTCTTAGGATCATCATAGCAAAGAGAATATACCTCATCATTTTCCTTCCCTGTCAATCCCAGCTATTTATCACAGAGGCTAAGAGTTGACCCATTAATGGGATAAGGATTCCTAATCTATCAAGAATATATGCCAACAACTAATCATTAGATCCTCTGTAAGCCTATACATTATTTACTTTTGACACAACACATCATAAAGCTTTTTCTTTTACTCAAAAATCATTTCTAGCATCACATTGCTCTTGAATGGAATAAGATGGCTACAGAGGGAAAGCTATTTAACACCAGAAGAACCAGAGAGTCTGTATCAGCTCCTCAGACAACTTAACATAGGCAGTGACCCGATTTTGGTGGCACTAAGCTAATTTGCATCAGCTGAACACCGAGCCCATTATCAATAGATTTGGAAATGAGCAAGCAGATGCAAAAAACTCATTTGGCATTGAAAGAGTGGCTGTAAGAGGCTTTTACAAAGGTTTCTTACTGAAGGTTTGCTTTTTATGGCCCCACTAATGAGTACCTAGCTTCCTCCCAGATTCTGTGTATCAAGTGCTTATGGATACTATGGCATGGGGCTCTTCATCATGGTTACCAGTGTGGAAAGGGTTTGTCACAGAGATGATTTTTGTGCACATCCCAAGGAAAAAAGCAGCTTGGGAGAAGGACAGAAATGGCTTAAAGCAATGATGTACTTTTCCCCCTTCACTCACATTACCCATTCTCCACTCTAGCACCCATCCTGCAGAGTTTCAGCTCAAAAAGGAGCTTGGTCATCCAGACTTGTTTGTTTTTATTGTTCTGGAAGAGATGATAATCCAGACTCAAATAAGAAAACTTTTATTTAAACAGCTACACATACTCTCAGCCTATTTCAGGAGCACAGGGAAGATAACACACAGCTCCACTTTCCAGGCTTACCATGCTAAGAGGATAAAGAAAGAACTCCTGTTAATACTTGTGCCTAGACAGTAGAGCATTATGGCTTGGATTCACAAAGGGATTTAGAACTCTAAGTCCCACTGAAATCAGGAAATGAATGGGACTCAGGGTCCTAAGGGCCTTTGAGAGTCCCAGTCTAAGTGCCTCCTCCTTTTGAAGCCAATGGGAACAATGCCATGGCATTAAACAAGGGCAGAGCCTGCCCACGAAGCTTTAACTCTATTAAAAGACACGGGGTTATCTGGTGACAAACAGGCACAATGCCCCTGGTGAAGAGACTTTGGCCCGAATGCTTTGAAAGCTTCCACTGCACTCCATCAAATGGAGCTGAAGCAAAGTCCATACACGTCAATGAGAGCTTTGCAGTGAGATTAAGATTTCAGTCCAGGTCCTCGAGTCAGAGGCAGAGGAGTTGTCACTGGGAAGACAAACTGAGCTATTAGCAAGCCTGGACCATGCACTGTTACTGCATAAAGCTCTTTGAGCAGGCAGGGAACAGCGCACAGTGATGTGGTTTCACCCTTTGGTTTTCCATGATTAAAGCTTGCCATGCCCGAACCCACACTAGCTGGAAGAACACTCCATGAAGTAAATGCAGCCATGGTATTTGCACTTCATTCACTATTGCTATTTTGAATACATTTTTAATAAAGATCAGTGGCATGTGCTCCTGTAGAATGAAATGGGGTTTCCCCAATACAGGTCACACCACCACTACTGACATTTTCGACACTACTAAGAGGAGAAAAAAAATCCAACCCACCTTCTGTACTCCTGAACACAGTACAGGGGAAATAAACAGTGTTCTCTGAGCAAGTACCAAATGCTTAAATATGATTAGCTGCTACGACCACTCATTGTGCTGGTATAGTATATCCCTTTTGCTGATACAGCACCAGAAAGCTTCATAATGTAAAGACAAAGGTACACCACAAAACAACCTAATGGAAATCACAGGCATGGGGAATCCCTTTAATCAGGCACTTACTTGAAGGCTGCAGTTCCTCTTTCCTGTTCCAGCAGATCAAGAACTTCTGTATTGAGGCTGATACACAAACTGCTAAGTGCTCAGCCTCATCTGTCGCAATTTTTTGTTCTACCCAGTCCACAGCATATACCCAAGAGGGCCACGAGGCTCCTTTACACAACTCAGCATTTCTGACAAAAGGTCTTTCCTTAAAAAGCATCCCTGGAATCTTCAAGTGTGTGCTGTAGACAATTTGACATGGGGTCAAAAAAGATACATAATCACCGCAGCAATGCTATCTCAACAGCTAGAACATGTAGCTAAAGCTGCCTCTGTTCTACCTAGTCAGGAGGAGTGAATGAAAAAAGTTTTTTTTTTTTTAAAAAAAGCAAATCAATAAACACCAGCACTTCATCTCTGCTCGATTTAGCCCTTTCTGGAAGCACAGATAACTCCTGATGGCAGTTGTCCAAAGTGTCCAAATTCAGACAGTCTGATAGCCCTTTCAGTAGGGTTAGTCTTGGTGGAGACAATTATCAGGCCTCCCACGACGAACTTCATTCAACGAGCAGTGCTGATTACGGGAGTGGTTCAAATCATCACACTGTATTGACCAGAGATCAATTTTCAGCTTGAGGTATTGTGGAGAACATATAGTACACAGCTAAGCTAAAGGCAGGGAGTAAGGATTCAATAGCCTACCCAACCATGTCAAATAAAAGCCTGAACAGATAGATGCTACAGTCTCTGCCCCCTGAAGCCTGTGGTTTTAAAGATACAGGCTATGATGAAACAGAGCCTGAGGAACTATGTTTCATCATTAACTTTTTGCTGCATCATTAAAATTACCATTTGGTTTCTCCACCCCAAATTTATTTCAGTCAATGTGATTTCACATTAAAAAAACAAAAGACAACTTGCTCAAACAGCTCTTCCTTTGATCTCTTCTCTCCGTAATCAAAATTCTCTGAGCCAGGTAATGACAACCCTTCCTGCTCCAGGTGCCTCAGCCCCCAGCAGTGCAATGTTTCCCACCTCTATCCATAGGAAGAGGAACCACAGTGCCAGGTTCTTGTGCCAGGAACCACAACTTTCAGCTCTGACCCCACACCACCACAATCTTTGTAAACAGGGAACAATCCAGTGATGCTATGTTCCCTGAAAACCCCCACGCTGCCAAGCACTGCTGGGCACTTCTGGCCTTCACTGCCTTTAAGAAAAAAAAAAAGAAAAAAAAATGAGGTAAGGAAATACAATATATCCTAAAAATAGTCAAAAAAAAGGAAAAGGTGCTTGAGAAGGGATTCCTTTCCCATTATGCTCACTGTCATGTATATTACAGGATCACCAGCAGTGTAGAGCATTCAAAGAGGAACCAGGGCTTGACCCAGCTCTGTGGCAAAGAAAAGAAGGTCAGGGCCCATTTTAGGACATACAGCTGCATTGGCCTCTCTGCCAAGTACCAGTTCTCAGGAAAACAGCTTTCACTTATGGAAAACCTGCACTAAAAGTTGTTTTCTCCCTTGCTCCTCCAGGCTCCAGTGCCTGGTTGCATTCTTCAGCACACAGGGGGATGCTGAGATTCAGCATCACTGACACTGGGAAGGGAGAGAGGCAGTGGGGCAAAAACAGACACGGAGCCTTGCACAGGTGCTCCCAAATCTCCACAGGCACCTTCTGGATGGGAGAATTTGCAATGTCTGCGCAAATGCAGAATTTGACAAGCCAGTTTGGAAGCAGGGGGCTTTGAGCTGGACAAAACGTGTGTTTTACTTGCACGGGGAGAAACTGAGAATCAGGAACAAGTGTGGGACTTGGTCTGCTTGCACTGAAAAGTTACAGTATCTAAGGGTGGGTTTTTTTTCAGTGTGCAAAGGTAGAGAGCTTAATCTTGTAGAGATCCAGAACTCCTGACTTTTTTTAACAAGATTTTTTTTTTATTCTTCTATTATTTATGGAACCTATTTTAATATTTCCACAGGGCTCAAAGAACAGTAATACAGTGTGTCTTTTAAAAAGGAAGAGAAATTTGAAAATGAGCAATCTAAAAATCACATTGAATCACAGGAAAAGTGAATTTAGCAGCCACAAAACTGCTTACAAAGTCATTGAATACCACTGTGTTGTAACAAGCTGTGGTGTAGCAAGGAAGGACAAATTTCCAAACTTCTCCACCAGTCTATACTCAAGCCTTCCACAGAAAATAAAAAACCAAGAGAAACTCACAGCTAGAGCAGGTTAAATTCCAATCCTTCACAAGTCAGCAGCTCTACTGAGTTGACTTCCCACATCCACACAGAAAAAGCAGGAGCTTATGCACCTGGACCATGGCAATGTTCTGCATATGATCCAACTGTTTCCCTTTACTCTCTCATTTTATGTTTTCTTCTTATGTTCTGTAAGCCAATTAAGTCCTCCTATTTGCAAAACTTACCTTTTTTTTTTACCTTTAACAGTTCTGGAGTCTTTTTTGTGTTTTCTACAGCCTTATTCCCCTTAGTCTTAATAAGTTAAACATAAAATCAAACCTAATTTGGTCACGAATGGGTAAAGAAATATAACAGTGGTCTAGGGAAAACTATATTAAATGATCCCATACAAACCTAGCTGTAAGACAACAACTACCAACAGGAATTACAAATAGGGAGATGTCAGATGATGGTTTTGGGTCTTTTTTCCTTTTGCCTATTCTTCAATCTGTCAAAAAGCAAATGTAAGTCAAGGACCAAAATGAAGTAACCAGGGTAAAAAATAGTGCTGAATGCTTGAAACAAGACAGCGAGTTCAGTTTTAAAAGATTCAGCTTACAGATCCCTCATCTACATAAGCCCTCAAACAATGATGTGTTCTAACAGGGTGAAGTGCTAAAATGCATCTGAGCTGCAAACAGGGGATTGGTATCCTGCAGTGACAGAAAATTACTGCTGGATGACAGGGCCTGCAAAGTTAAATTGTGTTGCCTTAAAGGAGAAGAAGATAAGAGAACTGCTAGGAAATGTAGGCTGCTATACAGTAGAGTATAATGTGCACACACCAGGATCAGAGGTCTCCCTTAATATTCTGCTGTTGTAGTGGCCAAGGCATGCCAAATGAATTAGGGAATTTCACAGCGACTTACAAGAAAAAATAATTTCAATTTAATAAATATACACACACACATATATATAAACATGGCCTAGGGCTTTACAAATCACAGATTTCATTAAAATATTAAATGAGAAATTTACCTGCTATTTTTACAAGTTGCCCTCTGCCCTCACAAATAATAGAGGGTGTGTTTGTACTTTTCTAACCTCAGCTAACCACACCAGCTTTTTCAGAAGATATTCCTGTGCCTTTATTTTCAGCTCCTGCATTCTGCAGTGCTTTGCATTATAGTGTAGCACTTTTCCCAGGGCTTCCCTCTTGTATAGTAATGAATCAAATATTAGAATTTTTCTACTTCTTACTATAACAAGCATCTTTAGTCATCTACTAGCTTGTTTCAAAAACAACTGCTTTCAGTGCGCACAACAATTTGCCATCAGAATATTTTTTTAAATGCTGCACACTTGTCCTTTAAAAGTAAAATCTTATATTAAAAAAAAAGTTGGACATCTAACAAGTGTGACTCACAAGATCACCAGTCTGCTGGAAAATCACTGAGCCATGCCACTCAACTTTAATTGTTTCTTATCTCCTGAAAAGTTCATCCACAGCTGGCCATTTTAGCTATCCGGCAATACATTTTAAAAATAAGAATTTTCATTTCTGTAACATGAAAGTTGCTGTTAATTGAACAAATTCAATCAGCAATCCTACAGACTGGCCAAAGCTTGCATGAAAACGAAAAGGACTGAGATAAGACAAACAATCCAACACAACTCCCGTTTCTACATGAAGAATTTACTGCCAGTCAAGATGTCAGCACTCGAGGGCACATGGAGATTGCAAAAAGGCTGTGATTGCTCCACACATACAATTTAGCAGATTCTTCTTCTGGCTGTTACCTCTGCACCTTCCCCATGACGTGATTTACAGCTAGCCTGATGAAGCTCAGCCAGCTAGGGCTGAGATACAGAAACAATCTGGTCCATCACTGAGGAGCACTGAGCACCTCCAAAACCTGTTCTGCGTTAACCTCTGTGCCTACTGATGGATTTCAGTGCCCCAGGCTTCAACTGATCAAGGGTCTGTCAATACTTGCCTGGAAACAGCCTCCCGTCCTGCAGCACAAGGGTTCATTTGAAAGACCTCGTGTTGATTGCTAACATGTGTCCTCACTTACAATATTTTATTTCATGGTAAAATTCAGATGCAGTTATGATTTTAAAACACTGTAGCTAGCGGTGGATTTGAATGGCTAAGCAGACTAAGCATAGTTAAAAGTCCCACTGGGAAGTCTTAAAAAGACTAATTTTTGAATATGCAAACACTTTCATGTCACTCAATACTGATAAACTCCAGTTGCAGGAGCCCACAAGATGAAGGCAATCTGATATTAAACAAAGCCACTAACAGCAAGAATAGTAACTCAGAAAGGATTTATACTGAGGGATTTATCCTGTGCAGGGGTCCTTTCAAACACACTGCTACTTGGGCTCTCCTCCTTTTCCACCTCATATATTGTTCTTTTGTGACCACTTTACTCCTCTATAGTAGTTTTTGACATCTGCATTAAACTACCCTACATATTCCCATCTTTTTTGCACTAAGTAAAAGAAAAGGAAACTCTATTTCTCCTGACATACACAAAGTCACACAAATAAAAATACTGTTACAGCTGAAAGGAAGAATTTGCTGCTTGCTTTGTTTGCATTTAGAAAGCTTATCACAACTGAAAATACACCTTGCCTGGTAATACTAAAGATGTGTTAGTGGCAATGCACAGGATTTGCAAAATTATTTCACTCTAGCTTAATGTTGCAATCAGAAGTAAAAGGACTATCAGTAGCTTGAAAGGGTAGGGGGTGATTCCAGACATAGCCTTCACCGGGAATGCAGGCCAACAGGGAGCATTTGGCACAACCACCCCTCAGAGAGATTTATTATTAAAGTCAGGACACAGAACCAGTTTGGTTATTGACAGCCAGGGTGTGTGTCCTACATACTGCTGTGCACAGTGGGGGTCACACCCTGACCCAGCTGCACGCTCGGATTGAGCGGCTCTTCCAGTGCTCTCATCCTTGCCCTTGCTGCCACATTATTCTAAGTATTATGGATGATAAACCAGGGGCTGCTAAGCTCGGACTGAGCCTTCCACTAGCATTAAACTGCCTTCACTGAGATTGGGGGAGAAAAAGAATCAGACCCACACCACCAGACACTGTGGGAAGAGGCAGGGAATGGCAAAGATATGGCCAAACATGGCATCTTCTCCTTGGCGTGAGAGATGCCAGAAAGCCCCACAACCCAAGAGAGGGGATGTGCATCCAGCATCTCCTCAGGGCAGGAGACAGGACTACTGATTGCAAAGCTTGAGATCACAGAGTCCCTGTCAGTACATCTGTCCCTGGATGTCAGCAGATTAAATAAATATGGCCACAAAGGTCTGCAGGTTAAATGGAAAGATGTTAAGTGCCCCGGACTGCAGGAGTGGAGATGGGTTTGCTCCTTTGAAATCTATATGTTTAAATTTTACTTCCTCTCTCATTAGCCTGATTTGAGACCACCACCACAGTGCTATTTTCTCATTTGGCCAAATGCACATAGACCATTTTTAGAAATGGTTTTTGTCCTTGAGAACAGACACACAGCATCTTTTCATGGACCTGCAGCTCACAGAGATCACACACAGCTTTAGAAGCAACTCAAGCCAACAGGTTAAGAGCAGCCTAAGGAGCCAGGTCTCAGCAAAGGGTCATCCAGCACTGACTGAGGACATTCTGAGTGACATTCACTCACTGGTGACCATCAACAAATCAGCAGGAATGTGGGGTCAAACCAAAAGTACTGACAAAACTAAAATCGCCATTATTGTGCTCTGTTGGGGAAAACTGAGATAGAACGTTCAACTAAAATGCCTTCCTGGTGATTTATGGCCAAAGCTTAACACTCTGGTCAAAAAAAAAAATTCTGTTCAAGCTCAGTTTTGTCCTTTGCTTAAAAAAATAAACAAGTGCTTGAATACAAATAATTGACTGTGGAAGAAGAAGGTTGATCTCTTCAGCCTCTTAAACTTGCACAAGAGTCCAGCAGAGCTACAGGATGGAAAATGGCAAACCTGATTTTTTAGTGTTTAAAATACATTAACCCAAATAATGACTCATTTACTCCTTGATTACTGAAAGATGATTATTCACATTAAAGTATTTTGTGAATCTGCAACAATAAAAGACTATGATGACATTTTAGAGAAAATGAAACAACTGCCCTTCCCCAAAACTTCTTATTTAAAAAAATAAGGACTTTTTCTCCAGAAAATTACTTCCTCTCTGGAAAAAAAAATCTTCCACCTGGAAAGATAACCTTATGGTCAGCAGAAGGATGTGTGAAGGATACTGGAGCAAGGAACAGTACCTCTAAAACACTGATAAAAAGAGTGAGCTCAGGTTCTTGAATGTGAACACAGCAAAGGTGCAGGCCCCACAGAAGTAGGAGGATGCCACCTGAAAGCACAACTCTTGCCAGGCAGTTTCTAGAACATGGTACAGGAGCTGGTATCTCAAAATAATGCTCAGTCAAAAGAAAATTATATCCAAGATGCCTGATTAGCAAAGACACTAATAGAGGTGTGCCTTTCCTTCCTGAATGAAACAAGCGAACAAAGACCACCAGTTGTGCTAGAGAAAGAGGATTTCCTAAGAGCAAAGAAGCAGAAATATGGGAAAGCTCAATCCACAGCTACACTATGGTGAAGTTTCTCATCCATTTTTGAGGCACGGAAGGCACATAAAAATCCAGTGTAAAAGCAGATGTAGGAAAGCAAAAAGAGGATCAAAGTTCATATGAACAAATTGCAAAAGTCAGAAAGTCAAACTGGTACTTCTTAACTCTGCTGGTATCTAGATGCAAGGCAGGTAACAGGAAAAACAAGCGATTTGGGCAAGTAAAGTGCAAAATACAAGACTGAAAGGAATTTTCTGTGAATAACATGAAAACTCACAGACCAAAATAATCAAAATGCATCAGATACAGATGGTCTAGAGAGGTCAAGAGTTTCAGTTTGGAGGGGCTGTTCAGGAGGATACCTTGTTTGATGGGTCACCAAGCACACTATAGCCAAATTAATCTGGATGCACTGCAGAGAGGCTACTAAAAATAGAAGCAAGGCCTTCAGCTCTTACCTCTTCCAAAGGAAAAGAAAGTAGAAATGTCTCTCCGACATGCAAGAAGTACTCTGAGAGCTGGAGGAGGCAGGCACCATATGAGGAGATATCACTGAGACTCAGAGCTGGGGGAAATCATAGAGGAAAATAACCATTTAAGAGCAGCTGCTCCTAAGACAGAGTGGCAGCTCTCCCCTTCCTGGAGGACTTTGCCACATCTGTGTACAGCAGCAACAGCTGCTGCCTCTGTCAGGGAAAAGGGATGCTGGAGTGCAGGAAACCCAGAGAATGTGCTGCCAACCCTGCCCCAGGTTCAACCATTTCTCCAGCAGCCCTCAGCTTGCTGGAATTGAAAGCAGAGCTGCTGCATCACATTGTAACTGAACAGATATGGATTTTTACACAGTCTTCTTTATATATCTTAAAAGAGTGTATTTCTGGAATGCTTATGGCATATCCATTCTAGTAATGAGACTGCAAGATAAGCTATTTGCTCCCACACTCATAGTAAGTTTAATTCATGGGAAAGTTGTTGCAATTTGATACTTTGCCAGTCTGGCACAACACATCTTTGTAGCCCCAGACCCCCTCAAGGACCAAGAGCTGCTCAGAACACCACAGCAGGGACCCTTAGAGGGTGAATGGAGAATCCTACTTAACTGACCTGCAGGCACAGCCCTGATGGACAGGTAGGTTTGCCCAAGGGAAACCAAATTGGGGGGTACAGCCTTTAGGAGGAGCTTCCCACTGGGCACAGTGAAATGCTGGGGAGAAGGGAGAGGCTGCAGCCCCCATGCCTACCTGCCTGTCCCCCTCCTGGGGTGGCACAGCTGCACGGGTTCCCGGCATCCAGACCATCACTTCCCAGCACTTTCCAGGCTAATGAGTCTTAAACAAAAGATTCGGCTGCTCAAAGGCTGGTGGCTAAAATGGAGCCATCAGCAGCCTAAATACTCACCAGGCTCCTTTTATAGGCAGCAGAGATTGAGTAAATAGAGTCAGGGGAATTCAGAGAGTGATTCATCTTGACCCAGACAGAAGTGTCCAAAAACCTTGTACAAAAAGCAAAGTGCTTGCCAAGAGGGCAGGCCAGCAGAAATGATGCTTGTCCTCACAGCCTCTGCATAACTTGTCTAGCTATTGCATCAAGATGTAATTATGCTTCTTCTCAGACTTCTGTTTAATTTTGCAAAGAGGCCCCCAGCAGCTAAACTGAGTAAAGCAGATGAAGGGGATCAAGCCTCACCCTTCACGTCCAGGCTGCATTCCCAACTTTGAAAAGCGACATGGAACACACCTCAGCATGCAGACTCTGCAGACAGTGTTCACACAAGGCTCTGCCCTGCTGACAGAGCTCTGAAACTGCACCAGGGTGCTGGGTAAGGTCTATCTAGGAAGCTATAGCACAGAGAGGCACCACTTCAGATTTTTAGGAAGCTCAAAGTAACCCAGGAAAAAAAAGTGGGAAATCATAGAATCATTAAGGATGGAAAAGTTCTCTAAAATGCAGAGTCCAATCATTAACCTAGAACCACCACAGTCACCGCTAAACCGTGTCCCTCAGTGCCACATAAACACAGTTTTTAAACTTTTTACGGTGATAAGAGATTCCACTGCTTCCCTGGGCAGCTCGTTCCAATGAATCACCACCCTCTCAGTGAACAAATTTTTCCTGATGTGCAATCTGAACCTCCTCCGGCCATTTCCTCTTGTCCTGTCACATGTTACCTGGGAGAAAAGACAGACCCCTACCCTTATACAACCTCCTTCCAGGTAATTTTAGAGAGCAATAAGATCCCCCTGGTCTCCTCCAGACTAAACACTCCCAGCTGCTGCTCCTCATTAGACTCATGCTCCAGACCCTTCCCCAGGTCTGCCACCCTTCTCTGGACACACTCCAGCACCTCAGTGTCTTTCCTGTAGGGAAGGCCCCAGAGCTGGACACAGCACTCAAGGTGCAGCCCCACCACTGCCAAGCACAGACAGACAATGCCTGCCTGCTCCTGCTCACCACACTGCCGCTGACCCAGGCCAGCATGCCCGTGGCCTTCTTGGCCACCTGGGCACACAATGGCTCGTGCTCAGTGGCTGTCCCCAAGCATCCCAGGTTCTTTTCTCCCAGGCAGCTTTCCAGCCACTCAAATTCTGTAAAGGAACTTTCCCCATCAGAATCTATTGCCTCTGCTTTTTTTTTTAATGTCTTTCTTTACTGAGCATATTTAGCTCTACTGCAAGACACATTTAGATTTGGCCATGAAGACTGCAGCCCATCTCACTTTACAATGTGCCTTGGGTTTTCTGGGGAAGACAGGAGGGGATTTTTTATGTAAGTTCCCAAATGCTGCCTGAAAGACCTGCTAGAAGAGCCCTTTGCCTCTCTCCACTGGTGAAGCCCAGCATTGACTTCACCCAAGAAGAGCCATTACTCACAGCACCTCTCTGACTCTCCTCCTGGCAAGCATCAGGGGGGAAAAAAGGGCATTTCCAACCTTACTGTATGAACACAAAGAAAGTAGATAAATAAACATTCTAAAAGTTAAGATCGGGCAGAGAAATGAGTAAGAGGTGGAGCAGCCGGGGAGCGACTAAGAACTACTTCACAAATAATCAGGCTAAAGCAGCTGGACATGGAGGCTGGGGCCCAGGGCCACCTTAAAAGTCATCAAAACCGTGCCCTTTTGAGATGCTTCAGCTATGTGAAAGCGTAGGCTGAGCATCCTCTAAAGAGAATGAAGCAGGGAGGTGTGGAAATAGAAGGAATAAGGCTGGGAGCCAAATTGGGGCATAGGGGGTGTGGAAGGAGGGAGGATAAGGCACTTTGCTACATGTCAAGTTAGGAATGTGGCTCACAAGGCCTGTTGTTTGGGTTTGCAGTTGCACAAGAGGTTAGGAAGCTCAGATCAACACCACCTCCAAAAAAAGGCCAACAAAACATGTAATATCTAAGTAACTGCCAGCTGTGTTGCCACAGAACTAAGAGGGGGTTCACTTGAGCTCTTTGAGGAGAAAAGAAAACACAGTCTCTTCACCAAAGGTGCAACAGTTAAGGACATTTTCCATTACTCAAAAGGAAAAAACCCCAAACCAAAAACCACCAATCAAACAGGAAAAAATAGAAGAAAAAGAAATAGACAAAGAAGTGCTTGACCGTAAGTATGGGGTGGCCACAGCACGGTCGAGGTGAGCAACAGTGGAGACTGCAGATCAAACCTCAGCTCCAAGTTGGAAAAGCAACACCCCCATCGCCAAGGCACAGAGGAGGTGGAAGGGTACAAGGAGCTCCTGTTGCCAGACTAATATTCGAAAACAAATTATGTCATTTGGAAATAGAAGCTCTGATTCGCTCACCAGGAAGAACAACAACTACAAATACAATTTAAATGCTTTTCTTTCCCTTTCTATTTTTTGTTGCCCAGTGTATGTAGGAAAAGGAGTGAGGCCAGCTGGATGGGACAAAAAAACCTGCGTCCAGAAAGTGTATTCATGCTCACAGAGAAGATCTTCACCAAACCTTTCCAGACCTTGTCTTACAAGTGGCTAACACCAGTCTTTGGGAACATTTGTTCACTTCCATACTGTTCTCACGCTCACTTAGAAAAAGAAAAAAAAAGTAATAAAAATGAACTAGTTTATTTTTTTCTACCTATCTCCCATAAACATCCAAATGACTTCTCTAACAGACAGAACTGCTTCCACACAATCAATAGTGGGTTTCAGTTGCATGTGGTACTATCTGTGTAGGCGGGAAGAGTTCAGCAAAAGGTGGCAACATCATGCACAGCCTGTCTGATGTATGGAAAGCTATATATCCCTGAAAAGCCATAAGGCGGCTTCCCTTTGCTCAGCTGAATCAGCATGCAAATTTCACTGAGATGAATGAGGCAACGGCACAGGCAGGGTGTATCACTTCAGATTTCGGGACAGAATGACATCTGGATAAAGCCATCGTGGATTAGTCTGCTACCAGGCAGATTGCAGCACAGATACCTTGCACGATGGGATGCTGATATTTGCATACTGCACGGGAAGCCAGCTAGCACCCTGTTTGCACAGGAGATGGAAGGAATAATCCTGCCTCACTCTGAAAATTACATTCCTTATCCTAACTAAAGAGAAAGAATGAAGCCTCCCACTAATATTATTATTAGGTTCTTGGATGCACTCACTTGAAAAAACAAAGCAGCTGCACTAGAAGATACACATTCGCTCTGCTGGTCACTCATTTGCACTCCTGCTTCCACACCAGAAAGAACCACTTTGTGCTTGCTGGGCTGTGTTATCTCCACAGCTATGCACATATATGCTAATACACCTGCAAAGGCATGGCAGGTGACCGACCATCCTAAATCCTCCTGTCAATATGAATGGAATACAAAAGAGGTAACTGAGAAACAAAACATTTTTAAAGCACCAAAAATTGGGCAGAAGTGAAGTGTTTGGTTGCATCAAAAACATAATTTCCCGAATGGCCAGGTCCATTCCAAAACAGACGCTGAGCAAAACCAACCACTGACTTCGACACAGCCATGTGTCAAAAAGCAGAAGATAGCAACATTGTTCTTCACATGCAAGAACCTCTATTATTTTTTTATTATTTTAATGCAGAAGCAGTTGTCCCAGTGCTTATTATTTGGCTGAATGAGCTGAAGTGAGACTCCCCGGGCAGCTGCTGACATAATGAATGATTGTGTGGTGAAGCCCAGAATGTGAATGATGAAGAATTTTGAAAGGCTCTGGAATTTGTGAATAACAAAAGTAGCTACAGTCCCCAAAATCTCACCATTTGTTCTCAGCAACAAAGGAGGACTCAAAGGCCTTTGTTTAACAAAATGATTCAAAAACAGGATACGAAAGGAATTAGGGGTTATCTCTACTGGCATAATACAGCAAGCAAATTGTGTCCCCAAGTAGGAAGAGTTATGAATGCATTCTGTGAACATATTGTTAACTGAATTACTACGGTACTGTTTCTTTTATCCCTTTTCCAGTACTGCTACCATGTTTCCTGTGTCAGTAATTCTCAAGGTCTTAGGGCCTTTCAACCCAGACTCTGCAAAAGGGGAGCTGCTTATTCCACAGGAGACTTTGGTCCTCCAGTCCACAAAGGGGAAGCGCCTGACCATACAACCCCATTCCCCTTAGGGCTTCCAGCATGATGCCTTGGCATATCTCTTCACCAGTATTAAAAATAAGCGCAGTTACAATTACCTTAAATAAATATTCAATCCAAATTAAAAAAAAAAAAACACAACACACCAAACAATCAAACAAACCCCAAAAAACAAAACCAAAAAAAAAACACCAACACAACCAAGCACCACAACCTTATTAATGGTCTCCAGTATGGGACAAGAGCTTGATGGTGCAAGGCACTGGATGGGCAGTGGAAAAAGACAGCCATGCTCCAAAGCAGCTTCCTTCCCCCTCAAGGGGAAGAAGCATTCCAGTTTTGGAGCACTTACTGTGGGGATTACATAGGAGCTCGGTGAAAGACAATTGAACCTGATGAAGATTCATGCCACACTGACAAGTGCTATCCAAACAAATATAAATTCAATTAAAAGACACTGTTGTGTGAGCAATAAACTGAGAAGTGTTCTGGATCAAGGAGTGGAAAGCCAGCTCACCCGTGAAGGTTGTCAGGCATGAGAAATTAAGACAGCAGACGCGAGCAATGCTGATGCTGAAACCAAAGGCGGGCACCATAAATCAGAAGGACGGCACTCCTGGGCAAGGGGAGGAGGGACCAACACCCACTGAGGGACACATCCAGCTCTGCTCCCTCTGCCTCATGCCTGGGACCATCAGCTGAGGGGCTGGCAAGGGTCTGACCTCCTGTAGGCTCCACTGCCCGCTGGATGAGCTCCACCAAAACCCTGCCATGACACACACATAGAGATAACGTCAAGGACTCCTGCACAGCATGACTGCACTGGTTATCTTTGCTTGCGTTTAGGCATTCATTTTATTAAACCATGCACTTCCTGCTGCAGCAGCCAAAGTCAATAGTACCTGGTGTGTCTCTTTTGCCAATTGCTATAATGCTGTAGCTGCAAGCAGTGCAATAAAACCTGCTTGTGCTACACTGACTGCCTCCAGTCGATGTGAATTTGGCAATCCTTTCAAAGGAACCAGGCTTTCACCTTGGGATGCTACTCAGACCTGGAAGAAAAAGTCGCCCTGACATTAATTTTTATAGGTGCCTCATCAGCTCATCCTGTCTCTCCAAGGAAACACTGATCAGACAACAATAAAAATGGAGCAGAAACCCATGGCTAAAGAGCATCTTCAGCTCCTGGCCTCCTTCAGTCCCCTGGGCAGTACTCAGAGAACACGAGGGATTCATCAGCATATCTTTCTAAATAATTCAGTGCACCTTTGCTGACACTGGGTGCTAAATACAATTGCTGAAACTTATTTTTTTAATGAATAGTGAAATCAGTATTAAATATTCCAATTCTAGGAGCTGCACCAGAATTAAAAAAAAAAACCCTAAACCACGTGATTCATGGTAAAAGACATAACAAGATATGACAGCCATATTGAGAAGTTGCCTAGAGAACATAAGGTGAAGAAAATCCACTATCAAATTGTCATGCCCAACATGAAATAAAGCCCCTACAAAACAATGCAGGGCTGAAGAGGCTGGAGATGTATGTTTTCTGAGTAGTGACATCTCCTGAAATACTGTTTAACACCTGTTATTAATCCTGCTGCCTTGGCACATTTACACCATTACTTCTTCTGTCTCCACTACAAATTCAAAGGATCACACCTGAGCCTGGCATTAACCCATGGAAGCAGCCCAGTCAGAGTTAACCCGTCCTGTAAGTTCAAATGGAAGCCTGTATCTAATTCCATTCTTGTGAAGGCTGACTGACATGGACTCTGCTTGACAAAGCAAAGCCAGCTTATTACAGTTTACCAGTATTTATAGGTCACTACGTTCATACAAAATTTTCCACTCTGACCCCTTTGTCCCAGTCCCCTTTAGAAACACAATCTTCTAATTATTCTTCTTGCACTAGTAATGTATTTTGTTATCTCTTTTGCCAGTGAAGTTCTTGGTGCACCTTCCTTTGTCAAAGCAGTCAGCATCAGAGGGTCAGAGTGACCAGACAGGATGTCTTCACTTCTGTTCTTGCCTTGAATTTATCTCTCCCTTGGCTTTCACTGTACCAGGGCAAAAAGTCCTGCGGTGCTACCCAGTTCAGCTTCTTGTGTGTCTGATCTGTGACACACTCTGTTTAGGAAAACTCCTATATCCAGGCCCAGACCTTTCATCCTTCCCTGTCCACCCCACTTCAGCCTTTTGCCTTCACAAATGGTAATTCATGGACAAATATAAGGCAAGGCAGTGACAGTATTTTAGCTGCTCATTTCTGTTCTCCTAATAT
Organism: Emberiza elegans; assembly: GCA_024865655.1. Taxonomy (NCBI): domain Eukaryota; kingdom Metazoa; phylum Chordata; class Aves; order Passeriformes; family Fringillidae; genus Emberiza; species Emberiza elegans. Next base: position 5,680,088 of record JALJVW010000068.1, on the reverse strand, counting down.
ATTAAGCCTCCAAAAAGGCAGCAGAGAAACAAAGCTTCCACTATTTGCTTTCTAAAATTGCCAGAATGGTAAACAAGTGCACAAGAAGTACTGAAAATACAAGAACCTGACTGAAAGTAAACCACTAAAACATGGAAGAAGATGCACCCAGAACTGGTCCTCCCAGCTCCAAATTCTCCATTTATAACTGATTTTTTTTGCACTGGGCATCACTTGCTTCACACCACCCTTTTAAGCTCTTACCAAAATTCAACAGAGATTTCATCATGCTGAAGCAAAAACATGCTGTCTTATATATCAAGAGTTCTATTATCATTATAGTGCAAGGATTCCACATTGCCAGAGCTTCATACCTCCTGGATGTTTCTCATAAGCAGCTCCTCTAAGCACTGACTGTTCCTAGTCCTTGCAGCAGCCATCACACTCCAGTTCCCACCAACCCACTCTTTTATAATACGCTTCTTATTTGCTACAGGTGTGGCCTGTTAACATCAGGCCTGCTCCTAATCTTTAGTAATTGGCTCAGCTGCAACTCTTTGGGGGTAAGATTACATTCTATACCACCTTCATTTACCCATACTGTATCCCCCTACAAAACCATCTCTCCACTTCTTTCTGCCACATTAAAAACACAGACTCTAACAGGCCATCCAACAGGAGTGTCACAAGGTTCAAACCATGACTGCCCTCAAAGCCCTGACATCCTCCAAAGAAATGCAGCATAGGAAGAAAGCAGTGGAGCCACAGGCTCTTGGGAAGTGCATCTGCTCTTACCATGCCAGCACCTTCAGCATCCCATCTGCACAGTGACACCAACAAGAAGCTTGAGTGCCTGTCCCAAACAGACGCAGAGGAAGGTAACAGAGCCAGCAGCAGCTTGGGGAAAAATCAAGCAGAGTTGGGTGCTGGTGACAGCAGTGCATCCTTGGGCAGGAATGCTCATGTGCCTCTTTTCCCAGCATCACCCTGCCAACATACAAAAAAACTGGGTTTCGTCCCCGAATTTTTCAGCTGCTTCTGATCTCAGTGAACATTAATGTGTGGACAATAGGCTTAGCCCCTATGTCCCCACTGCTGTGCCCTGTGCATGACCTTTAATTGGCAAAGGACACAATGGGAGACAAGGGCCAATTCAGAGCCACTCCTGCCGACCATGTCACTTCTTATTTACTCTTGCCAAAGCACAAGCACCACTTGTCTGGGGACAAAAAAAAAAGAAAAAAAACCCTCAAAAAACTTATGAATTTACTTTGTTTGCGCTCCATAGGAAGATGTGAAACATTTGGGCAAAATGAAGCTCCAGTTGATCTTGTTACTGCAGTGGAAAAGCAGTACCCACAGGGCAGAGGGGGAAAGAGATGCTCAGCATGAAGGAATACTCTGGCACATATTTTATTTCTCCAAGATATCTAAGGATGGTATTTTTACCTCATGCAATAGGAGTCTATTAAATTTTGTGTTGTAAATTTGAGCTTTCCCAGTAGTCTTCAGCAGTACTAAAAAAGGAATATCTCACTGGTTTTCCACTCTCTCTTCTCAAATTTTAAAGCAAAATAAAAAAAACAACAAAATGAGCTCTGCTCCCTGATGAAAACAGTAGATTCTACTGCATTTCTTTGTGTTAGGAGTCCTATTCCCCGAGCCCCTTGGTCCTTTCTAGCTCTACTCCCTTGGCATCTCTAGACACTTTCCCTCTCCCCACTCCGTATTTCATGTGGAAAATATTCCATTCAATTTAATAAAAATAGAGAGTCCCCTAAGTAGGGGCTGTGCATAATTCAACTTCAGTACTCTGTGACTGCATCTCCTTTAGAACAGCCATAGGCTAAATGAGTAAGAAGGAGCAATTTTCCCTCTGGGAGACACAGCACCTTTCCTATGGCCCAATCACCATTTCATTATACTGGTTGCACAACGCATTTTGAGGTTTGGAGCACTCTCTGAAAAACTGCAACATTTGTTCACATATAAATAAAACTTTCCCAGAAGTAATACAATACTAAACGAGCTATCATTTCTTCAAGTGGGTTGTTTTTCTTTTCTGCTGATGATTTTTATGCTCGTGGTGCACATTAAAGGCAGCCTCACCAGACAGGTATAGTGCATTAGAATGGAAATGTCAATATGGTGAAACAGTATGTGTCATGTTAAACAACATTATTATGTGTATTTATACTCCAGGAGGCAATGACCACAAGATGCAATGCAACAGCAACTTTATCTGCCCATTAATAAAAACTTGTACTTCTAGCAAGTCAGGTGTCACAGCAATGCACTGCATAAGACCCATTACTAGCAACAGGAATGGTCATTTATAAAAATATTATATTTAGAACTATGTGTTATAGTTACACAGCAGGTCAAGAAGATAAATTCTGGAAATAATTTTGCCTTAAAAAGTGAATGTTTAAAGTTGCTCATCTCGTACAAATACATTGCTTAGTGCTTCTTAAATTTTCAAGATTCTTATCATAATGATGCCTCAGCTATGCACGCTTGGGACTCTTAAAACTTCAAAATGATGAAGTGAACATTCCTTCCCTGCATGTCATCTCAAGCACCCACCAAAGAGGTCAGCCTGGAGGTCACAAGGGTGTCAGTCCATGCACAGCTCCAAGGTAAAAAGCATTTAGATAAACTTGCCCAACACAGCACAATCATAATTTCACTTGTATCTCACCTAAATACCTGCATTTCTAGACTATTTTTCCTTTGGATACAAATTACTCCTAGTTAAGATATTGAAAAGCAGACTTCTATAACTCAGCCTTAGTTATCTGAGCTTAAAATTTAGAGAATTACAATTACATCCAACAGACAAAAACTCCCTTCCAACCACAGGCTAGAGTAATCAAGTTAAATGAGAAATGCCACAACCCATCTGATCTCCAAAGCAGGAAAGGGTTTATTCAAGCCACTACCAGTACCCACTAGCTCTGCCACTAGTAGGATGGGAAAACAATCCAGTGCTATTTCCCAGGTGGCCCTGAAAACAGACGTCCTCACTCAGTGCCAAGGCTGTTGCTTGGAGCGGGTACAGCAGCAATGACCTTAAAATCTTGTTCCTTTGATCCTCCTTTACCAAGACTGCTCACCCACACAGCACCATGAGCCAGCTATTAAGCTGACTGGCCCAGGGAACAAGCTTTCTCTGCCCCTCACCTCCTCCCTATCCCCCTGGACCATGGGATAGAGTTGTGTGCATACCCTACATATCAGCAAAGCTGCTTTCCCAGCAAAGGGAGGAGGTTATCAACAAGGTTCCCTGGGAGGTTCTGCCCAACAGTTCAGCGTGATTCAGATCATAGCATCTCCCTCCAGTATCTCCATAATTTCCTCCTTTTCTCAAGGTCTGTGAGGGCTGCTGAAATCTTAATGACCTATTCATCTTGCCCACACGTAGGAACAAAAATATCTAAAGGAAAACATAAAATTATTTTACTGCAAGGCTGTTTAAAGAAATGCAAACAGAACCTCTATTCTACAAGGGGACTTGAGTCCTGCTTAAGTGGCTTTTTGCTTACATTCATGAGCAATGCAAACAAAAACCATCATGCTAGTAGGAAACCCCTGTCTTACATTTCTTTTTTAGTATTAGTAAACAAATCAAATTTAAAAAAAAAATTTAAAAATAATCAGATCCACCAGGTAGAGCATTTAACTGGAAGATAAAATTCTCCAAGAACTTTTTCACACATGAACAACTATGACTAGATGTCTTGAAGGGTAGAGGCTCAAGGATATGAGCATCACTTTCTGATACCAGCAAAAAGTTTCTTAGAAAGCCAAGGAGACTGAGCCATTGATAAGAAGGTGGCAGCTTTTTAAAGTGTTTTAAAGCTTTTTAAAGCCCTTGAGGAAGGGCAGACCAAGAGACTCTTTCACCTTCATGTTTTTTCTCATGATACCCCAAGCCTTGGGAGGGGAACGAGCCCTCAGTTTCTGCTCATCCAGCTCAAGGAATTATCCTAAAAATTGTGGAGGGCTCTTGTATCACTTAGCAAGCACACTTTTCATCACCAGCACCACATTACAGTAATGTTACAACCACAGACACAATTTCCATGGCTCAGGGGGAGCCAAATGGGAAGGGAGCCAGGGCACCTACATGACCCAACATATCACCGTGCCCCAGCTCCACACCTGTAACACAACAGAACAGGAAAATTCCATGTCAAAAATTCATGAAGTGATCAGCAAAAGAGGGTCAGAATATACAAGCAGACAATAAAAGGGATCCTCCTGTATCCAGGGATGCTCCAATTTCTGTTTCATAGTAATAGTACTTCCTCATCAATTGCAAGTTGTTCTGTTGACACTCCATGAGCAGCATTAGGCCATTTAGAAACATGAATTAAACACTGAAGCAGAATTAATAAATTATTATTATAAATTATAAATAATCAGACATTTTGACAGCTATCATACAACTGCTACTGAATGAGAACCCATCCCTAAAAATTACACAAGACACAGTCAAGCAATGAGCAGCTGCTCATGTTTCCATTTTGAGCAATGAACAAGTTTTAACAGGGTTTGTCTGACAGAACCATCATCATCTACTATGTGAGAGTGAAGCAGCTTCAAACCTGATACATGCCAAAATTCAGATGCCCAGCTCTCTTCACAGTAAACTAGACAGTAATAAGAACAGGACCAACTGGTCCTCAAATTACTCACAAAAGGGGACTGTATTTAAAATGAATAGCTGTATTACTTCTTAGTAAGGAAAACTACAAGTTGAATTGCATCTCTTATGCACCAAGATAGCTGGATAAATGCAAAATATATTAAAATATTGCACTTCATTTGATAGTGGAGACAAATAAGAAATGCTTACCTGCACAGCAAGCATCTTTTTACAGATTGCTTTAGCACCATCCAGATGATACATCACACATAAGTTTAGAAAATTACAGACCTAAGCAAAGATTTACTGTGTCAGCACTTGGGGAGTAGAGAGCCATGGAAGTTGAACAGAAAAAAAGCAAAGCCACTTTGGTGCACGCATCTCTGTCTCCAAATGGAGCAGGAAACACAGGTGGGGATCTGCCAAGGCTGCCAACTCCTCCATTCACCCAGACAGACTAATGACAACCAGAACAATCTTTGGAAAGGTCAAAAGCAACCCCACCCAGTAAAGCTCTTGCTGTTACAGGCAAAGTACATCAAAACTAACAGATTGATTCAAATTTCTCCCTGCTGTACAAAGCTGGCCAATATTTTTGGAGACAAGACACTGAACTCAGCTAAAACCACACCTATCCCAACTCAGGACAGATCTTGGGTCCATGCTCAGATGGAGAGCTTTACATTAGGAAAATAAGAATCAAAGCCAGCTCCCAAGGGACACATTATCCTTGGCTCCCAGGGCAAAAGAGATGACATGAACTCATCACCCACCTTAGCAATAAACGCAATAACCACCCTTAGGAATTCACACCAGCTTGGGATCAATTCACACTCTGTTTTCTAAATCCAGCATGTAATTTAGACTCTGCCAATATGGCTTCATTTTAATATTAAACTCAATAGCATTTTGCTACTTAAAAACACATTTATACTATCAATTGATATTTCACAGGAAATCAAGATTGATACCACCAGACAGTCTGGAATATAAACCAGAAGTATTATAAAAATCACTCATCAAACGATTACTTGAAACTTAGGAATAGTTAGGAGAGAAATAAGGAATCTCAGTGCAGCAGCAAACCGCCTCTTTGCAAAGATGTTTGCAGCATCCCACAGCGAAACATCAAGCCAGCAAATCCTTCCTGAACTAATCATGGCTGTTTCCAACTTCAGAGCCCCCTTCTTTGGAGCTGGCAAGACTCCTTTCCCAAACTTCAAAGCTGCAAGACCTCAAAGATGCTTTATTGGGTTTACACTGGCCCACAGACCTGATGTATGGGGTTGATACTGGCCAGCAGCCCACGGATTCTCACACCTGGCCAACAGACTCCTGCAAAAGCTAGGCTTTGCTCCAGAAGCTGCAATCTTTACAACCGTTTCAAAGTAAGTATTTAACTCTCTGAAAGTTTTCCCCTTTGAAGAAACCTCGTGCAGGGACCTGGAGAGGTCTGGAGGATCTCTGTAAATAAAGCTGGTGAGAGGGGGGATAAGCATGTATGTTTGTTTAGGAGGGTTATGTTACATCTTCTACACCACCCTGTATTTTAAGGCAGGAAAATCTGCTCAGAACTGCTTTCAGAAAGAAGCAAAAAAAAAAGATTTTTGAGTGGAGAAGTGCTAAATTTAGCAGGTGAATCCCTCAGCTTTTCTACAGCATCCCAAAGCATGCTAGCTGGCAGCAGTATTCAGAAAACAAACCCTTAATTCCAATATTTAAGGTCTAACGATTGTTAAATACTCCTAGAACCAAAGCAGGCTCCCTAGGTTGGTTTTTTTTCCCCACTTTTTATTTCAGCTTGTTCCAGCATTTATTATTATAGATTACTTTTAATCGCAAACCAGTAGGGAATTTCAGACCCCTCTGGATAGAACACATGAAGCCAAGGGCAGTACCTCATCTGTACACCTCTATCCCAGGAAAGCAATGCTTCAGAAGTATTTTTACAGGCACTCAAAACCGTCTAGTAAGTTTAAAATTGCTGCCACACTGAGGCTGTGATTCCAGGTAAGAATCCAGGGTAGGAACATGTTGAGCTTTAACCCTGGCTTCAGCTAGACCAATGAACTCCCACGGAAGATTAATGGAAATGGAAAATGGTAGTCATGCTCTGTACCAATACTTACTTACAGCAAGTACTCAGCTGTATTTTTCTGACTGCTCTAACATTAGAGGCAGATTTCAAAAGACCCATCTCCCATCCAGCCTATCTTTAATGGTTTTTCTGGCTGGACCCCATCAGCAGCAATGGAAGCTGGCAGAAAGCAGACAGCAAAGGATAGATGAGGATTGTTTTAGGGAAGAGTTATTTTTGCCCAACGTAACCCTTCAGCAGACAACATTCCTGCTATGAGGCACCGTCCTGCCTTTTGAAAGTTCATCCAGCATTTCTCCAAGGAAACCCTTCTAAAACCCACTGCTATGAGATTTACTGCTGCTGCTCCTGCCCCAAATGTATGGGTTTGTACAAACAGAATACTTGAAAGAAAATAAAAACATCCAACCAACCAAACAAAAAACCCCAACCAAACAAAAAGCCAAAACCACATGACAAACCAAAAATATTTTTAAAAAGAGATGGAAAAAACGTGTGCCAAGATCACAGCTTCACCTGAAACTGAAATCAGATTTTTCTGCGTGCAAAGCATTACAGACATGTACCTTGACACAGACAGTCAGCAGCAGCCAAGCTGGAGGCAGGTTTAGCCCTTCCCAGCAAGCAGGATGCAACCAGCCCTGCAGAAGAGCCTTGGATCCCTCTCACTGTGAATTTATTTTGATAGTCAGATAAGAATTGATCTGTCTGCTTGCCTACAGACTGATAATACATGCTGTATTAACTGCAGAATGCTTTTCTTCTCCTCAGTCTTTGTAATTAAGATTTCTATATCACTTCAGGGAAGCACACCTTCTTGTGGGTTGCCTTACTTTCCGAAAAATTAAGGGCCTCCATGGTTTCTACTATGAAACAGAAAAGGCAGTGGAAAATGATCCTGGGCCAAAGGAAGTGAACTTTAAGTCATACATAGGAAACCTGCAATCATTTCAGATTATCAGCAGCACCTAAGCAACTTAGAAAAATTAATTCCCACAGCTTCCACTGGTGGGTCTGCCTCTAGAACTGCTAAATATGATTTCTGTAAGTCCTTCATTGACATAAGCACACAAATCCCACTGACTTATAAAGTGCCCTAAGTGCTACCAGAAAGAATTTTAAAAGGTGTTTAGGCTCCTATTTCATCCTGAAATCAACAAGAATTAGCCACAGACCTTCAAGAATACTCCCCAAGGGCAATGAACAATTAAACTTTCAAGTTATTTAAAGGAGGTTTTTTAAACTTCATGAATTACTGATCATTCAGTTCCTAGCTTGTAATGGATGAGAAAAAAAAAAAAAGAGAAAAAAATAGTAACAAAAAAAAAGAAAAATCCACATTTTCTCTTTTTCTAGCAATGCTTTTCTTTGCATTACTGATTTTGAGAAACATAAGGGAAGAGCAAAACTCAGAAGCAGAAAGTAAATCAGTAGAAAGGTTTAAAAAGCTCACTAAGACACTAAGCAAAATATCTAAATTTACAATTTCTGCTAACTTTTTCACCGGCATATTCAAGGGCTTCTTCACTCGGTCTCATTAACACAGAAACCAGCAACTCAAGTCCTGCCATTGAAACATCTTCTTTCATAGAAGGAAAGGAAACACTGATTTCAGAAAAGGCTGGGGGGATTTTTTTTTTTTTGAGATAAGAAGAAAGATACCTATGCAAGAATTCGCCATAACAGGTAGTGTTTAAATGGGGGACTTTGTCTTTGACTAAGAGGATTTAAATACCTGGCTGGGCAGCACAACCTACATGGCTCAGTCTGCGATTGCACAGGGAGCGCTGGAAATCAGCATATGGCATCTACTGAGCATTTCCCAACCTCCAGGACTGTCTGCAAGCCCTGCCTAACAACTGGCTGCAGCGCAAACAAATACCTCAATAACTCCTAAGATAAAGTCTTTCGGCTCCTGGAGAACTGGTTGGGTGATTGTGATGCAAACCAACACCGACTGAGGCAGTAAATACGGTGGGGAAGGGGTGGGCGGTGGAGGGCTTTGTCCAGCTCTAAAACGGGACATTTAGCATTCCTGGCTAAATGTTTGCCCTGTGGATATGCAGGGAGATGAATGCGGGGAGATGAATAAAGTCAACAGCCCAGAAAAGCTCAGCTGGCTCAGAGCAGCACCCAGGAGCATCACCCTTGAGTGAACTTGGGAATGGCGCAGCCAGATTTGTGCTCATCCTCCTTAGGCTTGGAAGCAATGGGGAAGATGGAAAACTACCTCCTCCAAGGACTGGCTGTGAATTTTAAAGTCTGCCATTTAAAAATGCAGTGATATCACTAGCGAAAGCATGAAATAATTTACTGAAACAGTTATAAACTTTTCTCCACAGAAAACATAAAATAGGAAGATTTTCCATAAATATTCTGTGTAAAAAACAACAACCGAAGCTATTTTGGAGAAAATGAAAACTGTGTTTTACTGCCAACATTTCTGATTAAACAATTTACTCAAAAAGCCTATTTTATGATAAAACAAAACTTAAAAACACTGACATTATTGCAAAACATATGTCTTCTGCAAAGATATTAAAAGCTAGGTAGTAAACTTGTGCTCCATTTTATTCCTTTTAAGGTTAAACAACCTATTTCTTTTAAGAGTAAATTGAGACTCAAAGTCCAAAATTACTGCTTTCAGAATGCAAGAGTACAGTAGTTTCAGATCACAGTGCCTGTATCAATTTGTTCAGAATATTCTCTTTGATACTAAACATACTGTTTGCAAAACTACCAACACAGGACATTTTTATGTATTTATGCTCTGTACTCAGCAAGATCAGGGCTCATGCAGGAGGACCAATTTGGGAAGAGGGAAAGGCAGCATGGCTGTGTTAAAGTGAAGCGGAGGAGGAGAATTTGCCTCAGTCAGGATTTGTTCTAAGAGCCCTGCTCCCAGCCAGCAAGGGATATTGCCTTATTTCTTGCTTCCCTTCCACTACATGAAGCTGATTTTTAAAAGGGTATGTACTGATAGGCTAAGGGGGAATGGCTTCAAGCGGAAAGAAGGTAGATTTAGATTAGATATTAGGACAAAATTCTTTCCTGTGAGGGTGGTGAGGCACTGGCACAGGTTGCCCAGAGAAGCTGTGGATGCCCCATCCCTGGAAGTGTTCAAGGCCAGGTTGGATGGGGCTCTGAGCAACCTGGTCTACTGGAAGGTGTCCCTGCCCATGGCAGGGAGAGCGGAACTAGAACATCTTTATTGTCCCTTCCAAACCAAACCATTCTGTGATATTCAACTTTTCTTGCTTTTTTGTGTGCACACACTTTCGGTACATATGTATTTTTTAATAAAGACAAATGACCTTCTCCCCATTCTTCTCTGCTTTCAGACATTTTTCTGAAGGAAAGAGTAAACTTCAAACAGCTGGACCACCACCCAAGAGCACACAAATGCTACTCAGGGCAAGACCCTGCGCATTAATTACAGGATGGCAACCAAGCCATCCATTTGCCAACATTTACATGCAAAACACCTAACTGTGAGGTGTACAAGATGTTTGGGCCAAGCACTCCACATCAGCTTCTCTGCTGGCCCATGCAAAGCACTGCTGGTGTACAGAATGCAATGACTTTCCACCATGAAACAGGGCCAGCAGATATGGCTAGCCCAAGTTGTTTAATGGTTAATGCCTGACTATCACCCAGGAGCATTTATATGCAGGGAAAGCACTGTGCAGTGCTTGTCAGCTGGGAACAGGAAGGATGAGCACATTTTTGGCAGGGCAAGGAGGGATCAGCCCCACAAGTACTCGAGGAGGTCTCTGAGGCATTGCCCCTACTGCAGGCCAGTGAAAGCACATTTAGAGATGCGCTACCTAAAGGCACCTGCAGCGCCAGCCTGAGTGGCAGACAGCAGCAATTCCTCCCTTTGCAGGAACTCTCCGTCTGTGCATCCCTGCTCCTGTGCATGCCTGCTGGAAAAGCAACCCCAGCTCGTGGCCACACCAGCAAGCAGGCAACTCGGCAGCACTCACCTCTCACAAACAAAGAGATCTGATCATCCCCAGTAATTTCCTTAGGATAGATTGCAGCAGAAGCCTAGAGCAAAATTAACTGGATGTTCTGTCAAAGCCATTAGACCAGGACTGAACTCAAAGAAAATTATGTTCGCTGATGCCTTCATATTTACTTTAGAATGCAGTCATTTTGACGGGTTCATGAGGTAGAAGATCTCATTTTATGAAGGTCTTAAGGGACAAAAGGAGCAGAAATATAACATGCTGCTGTCTCAGTCAGCAAAATGATCGCAAAATTACTTTACAACTGACTTTCAAAACTACAAATCCAGTTATTCTGAGTAATTTCAGCCTTTTAAAAAAAGATACATGGTGCTTCAGGTTGACCAAAAAAGCAACAAACTCAATAAGTATGATTGGGACAATTTTCCTTCCTTGTAAAATGATGCTTCTGCACATAACCACCTTCATCTCCTTCAGTTCAAGAGCAACTTAAGGAGCACAGCACACCAACCACACAACAAAGAACATACTTCATTTGCAATCGAGCCACCAATTACCCCAAAACCTTGTTAAGATTCACTGGGTACCAACCTAGGGTCCCCTTCACCAATTTATTAACAATTTCTATCCAGAATTAGCAAAATTTCCAAAACCTGTAATCCCTCACAAGTAATTACTTGCCTGCTTAGCATCAAAGGCATGCACCAGCCTCTCTTCCAGGGTAACCTCAGCACCAGTGAGCAGCACAAGTGATTTTCTGCACTCTTTTGTCAAAGAACCTTGCCAGCAATGCCAGGATGGAGCTTTGGAAAGGCTCCTCCTCCCTGTGGCACCAGTGCTACCCCAAAAGGTGGCCAAACACACCAACAGGGGTTTACAGAAAGCTTGTAGGAGGAACTGCCTTGGAGACAATCTCTCCTCTCCTCAGTACAATTAGAAAACAATGTCCTAGCTGCAATTACTTGGTTCCCCAGCCCTGAAATTACCACAGAGCTCTAAGTCTTGTTTGGATGCAGGAGGTGTGATGGGGAACAACAAAAACAGTGCTGTCCCCTGTCGAGACTTTCCACACTGCAGAAGAACTTGCTGTGAGCACAGCTGGGTGCATCCAGCACAATGGTAAAAAGGAGAGAGTTGGGTTAGTTTTTTTTAAACTTTTTGCCTATTTCCCCTTGCAGTACTTAAAAGGTGATGCACTTGAAATGATAATAATTTAAAAAATTTATCAGTCCACTTTTTTCCTTAATTTAAATTGATTGTTTAATTTCTGCCTCCATCACATTTTAATTTCATTTTCTACTCTTTGCTTTTTGTGCAGCCATTTTAAATAAAACCCTCTGCTCTAATTTAAAATACAAATAATAAACACTAAATAAATAAATAAAAACAACAAAAAGCCCCAAGAATGTAAGGAAACAAAATTTGAGGAATTTAATTAATTTTAACCCCACTGTGCTTGCTAGAGTAAGAAAAACCCAACTGAATGCAATAAAAGCAGCATGGCCTGACTGCTGACAGCAGTTAATGCATTATATCTGTAAGAAGAGCAACTTTTTTGGTCTGTCCACAATATTTTCCCTTTCTCAAGCCCTTTGAAGGGAAGTCCTCCAGCACTGCAAGCTGAAGAGTCACCTCAGGAGTGTAGGGATGGGCTGGGGCAGCACCCTGGCTTTCAGGGAAAGCCAGAGCCACCACCCAGGCAAGGCCAGAAGAGCTGAGGTGGAGCAGAAGCCAGGGACCCCTGACCTGGCTGAGGCACAGGCAGCAGAGATGCTGCTGGTTGATGTCTGAGGCAAGAAGGAGCTATTTCTGCAAGCCCCAGCAAGCCCAGGAATTTAAATCCCTTCCCAGGAATCCGTGTCACATGTGCCTGGCCCTGCCCTGACGTCAAGGACAACCTGAATTGAACAGGGATGAAATAATTAGGCAAAACACATCTTGTAAAATTATCAAAGTACATCTGATATCTGAAGCACACAACGTTATAATAACTGCAACATCTGCATAACCTGTCAGAAGCAATAGAAATAAATGAACATTGCTGTTATTAGTGCTGAAGTTGTCTTTAAACCCATTAAAATCACCATAGCCTCAGACCCAGGGAGCAGAAAGGTGGTTTATGACATCTGTGGTGATTACATGAGGAATCTGATCAAGCTGGTAGATAGAGCCTTTCAAACAGGCAGAGGGCTCTGAAAAAGTTATTATTTGTGGACAAAAAGAAGGGGGAGAAAGGAAAGGGAAAGGGATTATCAATTCTGTATTTCCATTTTGAGCAAAATTAAATCCCTCCCCCTGAAAAACCAGTTTTTTTTTTAAAGAATTACTAAGTATGAATGTGGCTCACTAGAAATACATAAACTGGAAAAAAGTAAATAATAAAAAGGAAACTCAAAGCAAATCTTGTGGTCAGATCAGAATACTTCGGTCTGTTGCAATTAAGATTGATTTTAATGGATAAATGTTGGTTTTGGCATCCTGTCTCCCACCCAGAAGCATATACTTCAAATTTCTGACTAATATTTGCATTTCAAATTGCCCAGAAATTGATACCATCTTAAGTTAGCACTCTGGGACCTACATAGCAAATAGGTAAACTTGGGGCTCCTAGAGGAAGGACAGAAGTCCTTGTAAGAGAGAACTGCGTCCTGCTCTTGTTAGTTTTGCAAACATATATAGGCAATGCACATAGCCAGGTGTGTAAAAAGCAATTTTACCACTCCAGGCTGAGGAAGTGGAAGGTATATATACTCCTGAGTATATGTGTGTAGATATATGTATGTGTACATATGAGTATAGAAGCACATAGTACAGTAGTATATCATGTACACAGTAATATATAGATATATGTGTGTGCATGTGTGTGTGTGACAGTCTTCACAGGGGTCTCAGAATGATGGAAGAGACGAGGATCTGACTCTCTATGCTTCAGAAGGCTTGATTTTTTATTTATCATATATATTATATTAAAACTATACTAAAAGAATAGAAGAAAGGATTTCATCAAAAGGCTAGCTAAGAATAGAAAAAGAAGGAATCAATAACAAAGGCTTGTGTCTCGGACAGAGAGTCCAAGCCAGCTGGACTGTGATTGGCCATTAATTAGAAACAACCTCATGAGATCAATCACAGATCCACCTGTTGCATTCCACAGCAGCAGATAACCATGGTTTACATTTTGTTCCAGAGGCCTCTCTGCTTCTAAGGAAGGAAAAATCCTAAAGAAATGATTTTTCATAAAAGATGTCTATGACATATGTGTATCCATGTGCATATATTTTTTTTTTTTTTTTTTTTTTAATCTGCATCTTGTAGAGGCACTAAGGTGTCAAGTCAAGGTCCACCCACCCTGACATCCAGACAGATCCAGCCCAAGCACCCTCCCATGCTGAGCCAGAGTGGGACACCGCTGCTCTTCCCCATTTAAGTGAGCACTGCAAGAGGCTCCTGCAGAGCACAGCAAATCCGTTCTCCAAGCACCAAGTGTTTTGATGAATGCCAAACAACAGGAGGAAAAACGTGGCCAGCCAGGAGCACAGGGAGGCAGAGGATGATTTCAACAGCCCCCCTCTCCTGCCTTGAAGCCAAACACCAGCTTCAATGTCCCACACTGGGATCTGAGCTGACTCTCCAGTGCAGCAAAGCATTAAAAGCTGCTAATCACAAAACCTTCCCCTCTACCAGAGGAGTCAAACACAGGTAACTCGTCTCACCCAAAAATAAACTAGGACTGGCTGCAGCCCCACGAGACTGCCAGAGCTGCACCTGTCTGTAAAGCAGACACACCCAGAGCTCCATATAGGATACACCTAAAGCTCTATGTAGGGCACACCTAAAGCTGAGCTCCTACATGGCTGTTTATAAAACTGTGAAGGGCAGAAAAAGTGCAGCAGACCAGGTTTGAACCAAGAAGTGTGCTTTCATTAGTGTGAATCTTCTCCAGAGGCAGGAGTCTTGTCTGATAGAAAATAAAATAGGGAGGGAGAGGATGGGGCAAAAGAAGCTCTGTAGTGCCAAAAGCAACCCAAGTAATACAAGTAACCCAGCCTTGACTTGTAAAAACGTAATTTTTTTCAGGGTTCTACTCTTTGCAGTGATACACAGCACTGCTCCTTTCACAGCCAGCAGCAGGCAGCTTGCTCACCAGCTCTCTCAAGCAAATTGGTTTGCTCCTAGGGGCAAAAGCAAGTTCTCTTCTGAAGAAATCCCCAGGACTCAGCTTTTAAGGATTATTTTCTGTACTGGAACTGTTTATTATCTAAATAAATTTCAGGGATGGCTACACATCCATCCCTCCCTCTGATGACCTAACTATATTTCCACCTGCAGCTAGGACAGTTTGGGGCGCACGTGTGGCACACAAGCTTGACAAAAACAAGTCATCATCCAGCACTTTACAGTTAGAACTCCTGAATGCAGCTTGTGCCATTGCCAAGCTCTTCTTTTTAATAATGTATCTAGCATTTGATGCTGCGAAGATTTTCCAGCATGTAATTAAAGTCCAGGGAAGTCCTGCAGGCAGCAGTAAGATGAAACTGATACAGTGCTATGTAAAGTCTAGCATGTAGGTTATACAGTTGGTGGGTATATATAAATATATATATGCATATAATATCTCCATTCCTTTACACACCCATGCCTTCTCAACATATTATTAATAGCAGCAGAGCTTGGAGAGCTGCATACGTAGGAACTCTGTTGATGTAACATTTTGCATGTTTATTCTCAATGGATATTTGTGATTAACTCTGCAGGGCATTTCTTTTGTATCTCTGTTGAGAAAATATTATTAAATGGTAATGGCCCCCCTTCTTGCAGGTGGCCTGCAGATTTTCTGTGCTGTTAAAAGATTAGTTACAAATCAATCTGGAAAACAGGGTAAGGACAAGGTTCAGTAATTTAATGAGAGCTCTGATACAGTCCTCCTTTTGAAGTTCTCCTCTTTTCTAAAGAACCTGGTGACATCAGAGGCCAGAGACTGCAAAATCACTCATAAAAATCTTACTGAATTCTTCTGTGAGGTCAGTCACTCACCTACAACCTGGGTGGCAGAAGTATTTGATTCCTGTCAATTGCAGCCATGACCCTGGATTCATGTGAATGTGCCTCTGTATAACTCTTGAAAGAATTCTTGAGAAATTAGTTTGCTGTGTCAAAATTTAATGTCCAAAATTTCATGTTACAAAGAATAAAATCACAATCCTCATTACCATTCAATGAGACCAGTGAAGTTGATTTACCTGTGTTGATATAAAGTTGAGCACTAGCTTCTGATTAAAACTAAAATGATAAGAAATGAGCTGAAATGTCAGCCACCATCCCACAGCTCATCTACAGCATCACAGATTAGAATTCTAAAATGGGGTATAAAGAAATATCTGCCTGCACACAGCATGAATATGGAAAGCATTCAGATACCAAATCTGTGTTCTCAGCCCTTCCTCCAAAATTCTGTAGCTTTTTTATTAGCAAGTAAATAAATATGTGCAAGAGCCACACTGTGCTCCAGCAATGAATAAATGACCCACAGCAACCCAGATAAACAAATCTACATGCACATCTTTTCCTCCCTACCCGAAACAGTTATTATACCCTCTTCCACTGACTCAATGAGAATGAATTCAAACTCCTACAACTTATTGAAGGTAAACCATCACAGGGCTAGAAATGCCCGTTTTAGGCTGTGTGCCGTGATCCAGAGTGCCCAGCCCTGCCCACTGGGGCACCTGCACCTAGCATAGCAGCCCCCCCTTTTCTTCCCCAAAGCTTAGCTAAGAAAAGACAAAGTATGTTCATTTCAAAGACAGCAAACCAGTCTCAGAGGTTTCTAAAAAGCACTTGTAATGAAGGTCAGAACTTTTCAGCCAAAATCTGTTTCTCATGCATTGTTATTTATTTTTTGTATCCACCATTTCCTGGAAGTTTAATGGTCCCAGTACTGGGCTGCATCTGCTTCTCCTCTAAAACCAATGGCAGCACATTTAATGATTTACTGTAATTTGAACTAAGCATGGCTCACAAACCATGCTGTAAATTTAATCCCTATTTCACCTAAGAGACAAAATAAAGTTTGAAAGAAACTGCTCAGAACAAGGCAGACCTTTAAGCAGCTCTGCAGTTCACTGAATTTGGTTACTAAAAGAAGATTAAAGTGAGAACCAAGGGGATAAATAACTAAGTTAATCCCTATGAGCTTTCTGTGCAGTCAGTCCTGACTTCCTTCCACCCCAACGGCATTTCAGGTGTTCAGTGCTTGAAAGCCATGAAGCAGCCCCCAGGAAAACCAGGTGAGTGATTCACAGAGTAATAAATGCCTAAACACAAGAAGTTTGGGAGTCTTTTCACTTGTATTTGGATACCATCATTTTTAAGATCCATAATTAAAAGTTTCCCAGGCAGTTACAAGGGTGAAGCAACCAACGTGCTGAGATTGCCCTGGGACCACACAAATCTAAGTGACAGGGCTGGTGAAAAAGAGTGTACACTGGAAGATGCATGATAAAAATGATGATAAATTGGAAACAAGAGGGTTTTCAGCTGGTGCAACAGCATAGTATGAAATTTTCAATTTCCTTCATTCAAGCTCTATCCCAGAACAGCAAATAATCGAAGTATAAAGAGAGGTGTAAACAGGCTTCTTCAGTATTCCAGAGACCTCCTTTCTTATGGGGAGTCTGTAAAGAAACAACATTTATAAGGTCCCAACTGGAGTTCAGATTCTGGGAATTAACATGCTATCAATAAATAATAAAAGCCAGAATGAGAGAAGGAGAAATTTATGGCTTTGTCAGTGCATGCAAGGAAGCAAAAAAATAATAATTAAAGAGAAAACTGGATACCGCTTGCAGTACTATCTTCAAGAATAAAAGCATCCTGCTGACAGAGCTGAGATCTGCTGGTTGTCAGACAAAGATGGGGACACTCACTCTTTTATTTGTATCATTGCTCCTTGCACCAAGGCGCTTCAGAGCAGGGTTTTGGTCAGCATCGTAACACATCCTAAATGAACACAGAGTGCACCAAATCTCCACCCACGGTACTCTGGCATGGCCAGACCTCAGCTATGCTGCACCACACACTGGCAAACCCTGGCTGCCCAGACAGGCGGTGCACAATACTCACTGCTGTCTTCAGTGAAGCTCCCAGTGAAGCAAGTGTGACTCAGAGCCCACTGTTGCCAAACTGGGACACCTCCTGTGAAACTGCTGCTTTCCCTACATTATTTTTAGCTTTCTAATTATACAGTTACCAAACATACCAGGAAGGCTGAGTGGGTCCCTCCTTAAGTGGGGGAAAAAAAAAAAAAAAAAGTGGCAGGAATATGAACTAATTGAGATGGTTTCAATAAAGGGGAAAAAAAAAAGTGACTACCAGCATAGGAGGTGATAACACACCGAAACCCACAAGTCTGACAGAACAAAGAGATCTGCAAGAGCACTGTTCAGGTAACACACTAAAAACACAAGCTGGATGCAAGACTCCCGGGGCCAGCTCTGTGCTCCTCTCCACCCACAGAAAGCACGGGCGACCTGAAAATTAAACCATAACCTCTCCATATATCCCGGGGCAGGGGCTGACATTTCCAAGCACCTGGTGAGCTGTCAGCAGCCAGAGGAATTGGTATAATAGACTGTCTATCAGCAGTTAAGTTGTATCATAAGCTAGTAGTAATATCCTATGATGGTGCCTTTTAATTTATTTTTAGTGCTGTAACACCCAACAGTGCAGGAAGAATACATTTCCAAATGGGTCTGCTGGCTCACAACCTCATTGCATTTCTTCTCTAAAAGGGTTATAGGCTGCTGGCTTCAGGGTAAGGAGGACTGAATATTTACAGCACGGCAATTGCTGGGGATAGCCTGAGCCTCTAATCACTCTGACACTGGATCCACCCTTTGTCATCACAACATGAAGTCTGATTGCTCTTTTCTTGCAAAGTTTAGCCGCAAATATTAAAAATATGCATTTAATGCAGTCCAGATGCCTCATTTGAAGTCAAATCTAAGAGAAGGGTCCTGTCTGATTTTCAGATTTCCACTGCAATGACTTACTTCAACTCCTACATGGCAAGGCATGCCTCTGTGAAGCCTAACAAACCAAATGCTAGGATTAATCACAGTTTGCAACATATTCCTTTCTCCAATGCTGCATGAGTTCACAGACCATGACAGCCTCGAGTTCACACTACATAAAGTTATCTTTATATCACCCAAAATCACAGAAAATCATTAAGTGCCATCCCATTTTTTTCCTCAAAGCTCTATCATACGAGTGAATTAAAAACTCACACACAAGGCTGCTATCCTCTCTCCCTCAGAAGGCTCCTTCCAAAAACATGTGATTTTTACTGAAAACAAAAACAAATTTAAAAAAAGACAGTGCAGGCTCCCTCTGCTCTGAGCTCCCTCCTCTCCCCACCAAAGCCCAATAGCCTCTCTTCTCACCTGGCTGTGATGTCCAAGCAACTTTCTTCTATCAGCTTTCAGACAACTGGATTCACATATACCTATTTCCTCCCCAGGATTTTGTCAACAGGAAAGAATTAAAAAAAAAAAGAAAAAAAGCAGCAGTTGTAGAAGGACCTGTCTTTGGAGCACATGGCTGAAATGTACAGCACATCAGAGCATCCAGACAACACAGCAGCTCCTCCACATGTGCTCTCATCTTGCTCACCTGAAGCTCTTATTTCTTTTCTTTCTTTTTTCCCCCTCTCCACTTGAAGGTTACTATTTCTGCAGGTCATTGATGTGCAGTCAGAGAAAAGGACTTTACAACACCAAAAGAGAAAACCAGAGCTGGAAAAAGGTCACACTATTACATGTCGGGAAGCTTGTTTGGTCCAGTTAGGTCCTTCTCTGACTGCAGGTGGTAATTTTACCTTTCCAGACATCAGTTTACCTTAAAATAAAATGTAGCAGATGTCACCAGAAATTGCAAACTGTCAGAGTTCCCATTCACACAGCCTCTGAAAGTAAAGGCTTATCACACCACATGGCTGCCTGAATTTCTTGATGCAATGACATCACTGGCAGCATCCCTAACTAAAATGCCAGCTTGCATTCATCCCACTGTCACACTGAAGTTATGGGCCATCTCTTCCCAATGGCCAAAGCCATGTAATAAGAACAATCTCTAGAGTAAATACGCTTTCTATTTCCAAATCTAACCTCATTTAGTACTATATGGCTTCAAATGGGATGAAAAAGACACGGTTGCCATTCCTAAAAGCCATAAACCAGTTGGACTGGGGCCACTGGGAAGCTGGTAGGATTTCATCCTTCTACCTACTTTGCTGAACCAACTTTGAAGGCACTGGGTACACACTAACAACCAAATGTTTTGTGACAACGCTGCTCTTTAAGGATCAGCACAAGTATTAGAACTGTAATAGGAAACCAAAGAATCACCAGACTGCATCTCCATTCACATCTTCCATAGGCCCATGTCTTCTCCCAAGGAGTCAATGCTCAGACAAAGACACCACCCATCAGTGCTTGGCCCCCATCCCCATCTGGGCAAAGGAGGCCAAAACACTGTTAACAGGTTAGCAGAAATAAGCAGGATAGGAAAGCTGGCAGGAACTGTCAGGGAAAATACAGAAATACTGAATGCACTTTAACGGCAGTAAGAAGCATCTCGAGAGGACTGGCACAGGAAATCTGCTAAGCTTCTCTGTAGAGAGATTTCATCTTATTTCTTGAGCAGTCTATTTTCAGACAATTTCAGTGACCTTACTTAACAGAGATTATGCTGTGTTTCAATTAATTTTTACAGCATTATAATTAATATTTTGGTGTCTGCTGGAAAGCACGCTGAGCTGTGTAAAACCCACATGTGCGGCGAGATGACAAGTGCTGTTATCGAGGCGGAAGGAAGGAGATAAGAGCCCTCCAGCCTTGCCTGGCAGGGCACAGCAGCAGCACCCCTCCAGCTGACTGCTCCTGCGAGGGCTCAGCACACAGAAACACAGAAAAGGTCAGAGCTCCTCCTCAAATATCCCTGTAGTGCTAGGGTGGGGATATTTTCCCAAGCCAATGAATTTCCACATGCACCCACACCGCAAGCAGAGCTTCTCCTTGCCACCTGCTCAAATAACTGAGCCCCAGAAGGTGAAAGCAGCCAAATCAGCACAGCTTATACACAGTTTATGTAAGTGCAGCCTTTTTTTCCACTCAGAGAGCCAAACCTTAGCTCATCTGGTCAGATACACTAATTGCTCTGTATGCTGATCACCTCCCAAGTAAACCATTCTCACACCGCTACACAGGTTTCATTTCTGCAGGGTTCATTTCTGCTTCTGTTTCATCCTTGGGTTTGCAGGAGGACAGAAGACTTTGCATGATACCACTCCTCCAGATCTCTGCTCCTGACACATTGCACCTCCAAGCCAACTTCACCACCCTCATTCACATAAGGAAAACTGACTTCTATACACCCACATTAATAAAACAAGACTAAATTGATGGGACACTGAAATAACTGGAAGTTTCTGGGTATGCTGTTACTTCAGGAGCAGCGCTTCCCCTCAATGCAACCCCAAATGCTCCATTTTGATTTCTGCTGTTCCTGTTTCAATGAGTCCCAGCTGTAGATGCTTTCACCAAGCAGGATTATGGCACAACCTTGCAAAAAGATTCACAAGCACATCAGCTCCACTTTTTAAAATCTCAAACTCAAAACAAAAAGTCTTCCTAAAACTCAGAACAATGTGACAACAATTGAACTGTACTTCATGAAATTCAGCAACTGTGCAAATTTGAGCACAGCCATGTGCTCATTCAATAATCTAAATCTTTGTAAGAGATTTTGGTAGGATGCTGCATGGGTGAAGTACCACCAGCAGTGTTGCTAGAGGCTGTTCAAAATGTTCTTCCTGAATTTGTAACAATTCAGGAGTGAGGGAAAGACACACAGGGAAAAATTCTAATTGTGACGACTCAGCAGTGGTGATTTGTGACTGAAAAATCATCTGGCACAGAGGGCAGGCAGTCCAGCTACAGGAAGGGGTGAAACTCTCTGGAAGGAGGAGTGCCAGTGACAGAAGGACTTATTACAGGGGAGGGAAGTTTCCCTGGGTGGTAAGAGAGAGTCTCAGCAGGGTTTTGTAGCCATCCTGGAACTGAAGCCTCAGAGGCTGAGCTCAGGGACACCTTTGGGCAGCAGAGCTGGGCTGGGGGTGGCCTATGCAAACGCTCTTGGGATTGCTGCTGGAGGCAGTTTTGGCATTTGCTTGTGATGCATCTTCAAAGACTCCCTGTGGAACCAGGTATTTCAGTAGGACTCTGCACATACACTTAAACACAAATGTGTGCTTAATTTGTCTCAACAGGCACCACAAAAATTTCCTACTTATTTTTTTAACAGTACTCAAGTGAAAAAAAAAAACTTCTAATACCACGTATCAAATTGGAAATTCTGGCCTTACCAAAAATACTATTACACAACAAACTCAAGCTTACACTCCTAACTGCACGTTACATGTATTTGTGGGCAGATGAGTTATGAATATTGACTCTGGGCTTGAACCTCTTCAAAACACCAGCCTAGATCCATTTCTAGGACACTCCTTAATCTCCTTGATGGAGTTCTTCTCCCCAGACCACTTCCAGCACTACCTGGCCTATACAGGCAGCAGCTGTGTGGGTGCAGGTGGGGAACCATCAACCCAAGCAATGACAGGTGAAAGAAAATTAGGTGTAGCCTAATGAACAACACGAGCACGTGTAGACACTGTCCATTTCTTTGTTTACACACACAACCTTCCTTTTAATTGGAATGGTGTAATAAATGGAAGTATTCAGGACATTGCAAGCAGGAGTAACATGCATTGTGAGCTCCAGCTTTACTTTTTTCCTCACTCTGAAATAAATTAGATGTGCTGCTGATAGAAGAAACTGGTCTGCATCTCTATGAACAAGCCCAACAGGAGAGGTAAAGTTTAGTGAAATGCAAGGTCTCTAACTAAAATGTTGTAAAGGTTTTGTCACGTGCATTCAGCAATCAATGACTTCCTTGCCATCCCATTTAGAAGCAACATGAAATATGTCTTACATCTCAGGTTCAGAGTGACGAAGCTGTCAGACAAAGCAAGGACCTGAGGTCAGCTCAGCAGGTTGCATACAGCTGGCTTGCTCCTACCATACAAGGCTTTGTAAAACACTTGCCACAAACCAGGGAGATGTGTGCAAGCACAGAACAAGTACTGTAGTTTGAACAAGTAGGCACAAAAGGAGCATACACAAGTCAATATATTTTTGCAGAAGTTACATATAAAATGGAAAGACTTGAACACAGCTCTTGAAAGCCAGGGGGGGAGAAAGAATCTTACAGATTTTTTTGTAAGACTCTCTTGCTGCCATAGGAAAAGAAGTGATAGCACACAGTTGATAGCTATTCTTCTGACCATAAAGCCAGAGACAACTAACAAACTAGTACACTTACTGCAAGATCTAAATTCTCCAAGTATTAACCATTCTTAAAGCCCTCTTAAAAGTGGATTTAAAACAGGAAGGAACAGCAGAAGAGAACAGTAGTGGTAGAGACTGATAAGGTCAAACTACCTTATTTGTATGTAGCTATATAGATATATATATATACACACCTTATAATGCAGTCAAACACTGCATTGGTCAAACTACCACCTCCAAAGGAATTTACATCCACAAGGCAGAACTCAAAAGAACTTAGGATTCCTGATTGTGTCTGCATCTATCCCGTTTACCAAATGATTGTACTCAATAGGGACTTGAATTCCAGTGGATATTTCAACAAATTTCTCTAAATAAATAAAAATACTATTGTTCCCACATCTGTTCAACCATAAGTCTACTAACTCCTCTTGTCTTTTATCTGAAGATTTCTCTTCTATGACAGGTGAAGAGTGGAATGGAAACTTCAAGCCAAAAACATGCTGAAGGCTGATCTCCATCTGCATATTTATACCTTAATATAAGAATCTTTCATTATTGGCTTCACTGTTTAGATTTAATTGGAATGTCTCCTCTGAGCCTCCTTTTGTCCACACTGAACAACCCCAGCTCCCTCAGACACTCCTGTGCTCCAGACCCTTCCCCAGCTCCACTGCTCCTCTTTGGAAACAGCAGAAAGATCCACGAACAAACAGCTGTGAAAGCCAGTATCTGCAAAAGGCTTTCCTGCAATACCACTTAAAAAAGGGTGACACTGCTTTACAATTCACTAAACAACATATTTACTCACAGGCTGACTACATATGTTGTACTTAGATGTCACAGCAGATTACTCACTAATTACACTAGGAAAAACCCAAGTAATTACTGCAGACTCTTTCCTCTGGTGCAGAAGAGGTCGGAGACATTCATTTACATGACAAATGATCACGCCTACACTAGCAGTGGCTGCTTCCAGCACAGAAGGACCCCTCCTCCGAAAAAGTGCCATTAAATAATTTTTTTTTTTTAAATCACACTAAGAGCTGAGGATATATCACAAATGCAGCGACTGAAAAAAAAATTAGTAGCCCTCGCTGTTAAGGAGTCAGTTTGTTTAGGCCAATGGTGCAAAATTCAAGTTGTTTCTTAATATTTTATCTGATATTTCAGACTGATAAAAACTTCTGCTACTGAATGAAGGAAATCATATTACCAGGGCTGATATTCATCAGAAATATTTTGAACTGAATATGTGAACTGCTTTTAACTGAGTTTAAATCGATAACACCACTACTGTGGTTAGTTTTATTGAATTGAACATTGGAATAATACAATCTCAATTATATTATGATGACAGTATTACCCTCTCCTATGAGCTGTATTTATTCAGCAGGAAGGTGAGATGTGCCACCTCTTCATTTGACAAATCAGACACACCGCTGCTCTTAATGCTATTTTATGGAATGATCATTGCAGGTTTACACTGCCACATATGCACCAGGCTCTTCCCTCAAAAAGCTAACACCTTGAAAAACCTTCATTTTTGATGGCATTTTTTTTCCTTTCAGAAATAAAGCACTGGAGGGAAGTTCAAATGCAACCACACAAACCAACACAAACCAGCATATATTAAGTGCCTAGGATTGTTCATGGCTGTGTGCAGAGATCCAAGCAGGGGCTTGGAAGCAAGAGAAGGTTTGTTTGCAGGGGGTGGTTATGCTTATAAGCATTATTTATATATGCAAGATGACAGCTAAATCCTTCTTGCTTCTCCCTGGTGGAAATGCAAGACGAGAGCAGACTGACATCTGCTTTAAGCATTTGAATTTTTTGTTACCTGTAAATATTTAGCTGTAAAGTGGGAGAGAAAAAATACTAATACGGATTCAAAGCTCATTTCTATGTTTCCTCTCAAAAGATTTTTATTTTTAAAGCATCATTTCATAGTTTAACTTGCATAACATTTGTCTTTTCCTTTATCTTTTTTTAACTCCAATAGAGTTTAAAACCACAAGGAAGTGGCAAACAGAAATAACTCATCATCCTAAAACAGCACTTGTCAGGGCTGAATTTCAGAGCACCTTGACAAAGGTCGTCAGAATCATTAAGTGCATTTTACTGGGGTTTAGATGCAATAAGGAGACCAAAACCAGGAAGAGTGACGCACACACACAGGGCAGGAATAGAATCCTGCTCTCCTACCAGCCATGGGAGCACTGCAAACTCATTCTATATCATAACACTATGACCACAGATGGGCTTTACAGGAGGCTCCCTTTTTCCCCTCAAGCACCACTGACCAGAGAACTCCCAACCTCCATTCCTGTAATAACTGTATTTAAGTAGCTTTTAGTTTCCTTTGATGTACCAAAAAGCAGAACTACTGAGTTTTGTCTATTTGTTTGACTAACGGTCACAGAAATCACCATTGTCTTCAATTACCTTAGCAGGATTAAAAAGTATTTTTTCCCCTTTGTATGAATACAATGCAACTGAACAGATTTCCCACAACAATCAACAACCAGCTTTTAAGTCTCTTATTAGCCAGTGATGTTCTCTTTTCACTAACTTGGAGTCATGCTCGTCTTTCACCAGCAGGAAGGGAAAGGCCTCATTCCTAGAAGACTCTAATCCAGACTACATTATTTCCTGTACCTGGGTCCTTCTGACCTGTGATACACACACTGTCTTGCTTCCACCTACATTCACATGCAACTCCTCCAACATAAACCCTCACTTCTGCAAACAGGCATTAAGGCAAGGCACCTTTGTTCTTTAGGCTGAAGTGGGACTCTAAGAACCCCAAATGGCACCTGCTTCAGATAGGTCTCTTCTAATCCAAATATTATTCCCAGAGATATCCATGTCCACACACACTGCTGCTGCTGCAGTCTAGCCAAGAAACTATTAGCACTTTGCAGCCTTCAATTTAAGAGCATCAGTGTGTGACAATTAGATATATTAAATTCTGTTAGGCCAACAAAACTTGTGATTTAGCTAACAGAACGATACCAATAATTTATATGTATTTTTTAAATCAGTGATTAATCCGCTAGACTTCATGCTTTGATCATGGTACTTGTGGGTTTCACTTTTCCAAAAAAAACCATTACAGATATGCAGGCAAGTGCCAAGTTACACCACTACCTATAATTTCATTCTCCTTGCTGCCAAACTGAGCCTGGGTCTTTTACTATGCGTACAAATGCTAATTACAGCTCAACACTAATGCTAATCCTGACATCTGCTAATTAAAAGATCACATCTTCTGCAGAGTCAGCAGTGCTATTCAAATGAAAACATTAATCAGTTTAAAATTAAAAAAAAAATCAATCAACAAAGCAGGAATTTTAGTCCTTGGTTCAATTAATATCAAAGTGCAAACTGGGAGTACTCAAGAGCAAGTGTCAGTACATTCTTTGGGAATATCTAATGTTTGGTGAAAACTTTCAGCACTGTGTGATTTTCCTGTTCTCAGTAACTGTCTACTTCCTCTCTTACACCTTCTTTAATCCTCCCTTCTCTGCAACCAGAGCACCTCAGAAACCCAAGACCAGCCCCTACCAACATCCCACAGTCAAACCAAGGCAAGCACAAATATCTACATGTGTACGTTCCAATACCTATCCCACTTCAGCTTCATGGGACCACTATCCTCTACAGCTGACACATGGACCTACAGGAACAGGGCTGTCATGGACACCTACAACCCATCAACACACTCACTAACAATGTCTTGGACAGGACAGCCCAGATTTGCTTCCCATTTCAGCACACACAGTAAGCAGGGAAAAAGGATAAAAAGCAGGATGCATCCATCCCATGAAATAAACACTGAAATCACAAAACCCCACCAAAAAGTCTACACAGGGCTCCTCGATTCACCCATTCCTACCTCAAACCCTGCTGCATTACATCTTGTCCCCAGTCCCTGTTTTTCCTGTAAGGGATGTCCATCCAGTTTTCCTGGAAGAGCGCTCCTGCATGGTGCCTTCCCTCTCTCCAGGAACTGAGCTGCTACTTTCCAGACCCTGCTTGCTGGTTGCTTCTTTGATTCATTTCTTTAATGCTTGGAAACCACGGTACAGGTGCTCCACAGACAAAGTAGCTCTGCTCAGAGTTCAGATTATGAGGACATTAGAACCTGGCAAACTACCCCAATTTCCAAGGAAATCAGAAGAAAATTGAGCTTTTGAAGAGATGAAGAGCAGGTGCTACACAATGGCATCCCCAACAGATTGCTACAGAGCAATCTTTTAAAAACCGTATTATTAAGTGCCAAAAGGACACCTATTGGTAAAGGGAATGGGAAGTCACCTCAAAACAAACAAAAAAAATTTATCTTGCCTTAGTGGGGCAATACTCCTGCAACCCTCCAAAAGAAAGAAATTCCAGTAACAGAAAAAGCCCATGGAGCAACAGCAGCTTCCAAGGCAGCACTGGGCAAAAAGAAAAATAAGGTTTTTCATTCATTTAGCATGCTGCTGCTCAAAATTTATTTAAAATAGGCTGCATTTATTTTGCTGGAGCTCAATAGAAAAAAAAAAAGCTCTTTAAATTTTTTTATACAAGTTAATATCTGTATTTATGAGCAATCCAGAAATCAGGTTTACTGCCTTTTTAACAATGTTAATATGAAAATGCTTTTTTTCTAAGATGCCAAGGTTTCCTCCCTTCTCAGCTACATGCCCTGCAATTGCCATCTTATCTGCACTTTAAAATTTCCACTCTGGTGAAGTCTTACACTGTAATATATCTTTAGCTAATAATACACTGCAGCCAGTTATAAATTAATCACATTGATAAAAGGTCTAACAAAGTTACCAGTATCACTCTGTAATGCACATGCAATATTACCAAGTCTTATTTGAATAGGCAATTCAATCAAGAAAAAATGTGACAGAGACTTCCGACTGCAAAAGAATCTTAAATCATTAATGAAACTAAGAATTTAATGTATGCAAATTAAATTATATATGCATATTTCAATGGGCTAAAAGTTTATGTGCATACTTTACTCAGGAATCTGCCTTGTGATACGATTAGAAAGAAATGGTGACAATTCAGATTTTTTATTACTTTGGACTGTAAAGTGTTCATATAATTTATGTTCACCTAAAAAGGTACAAAACCCCATCAATTAAAGCCAGGCTGCAGATGGTATAAATAGACTGCAGCCCCACTGAAGGTGCTATAAGCACTGTCTCAATACATCATCTGAGGTTCAGGTCTCACTAGTCTCCACTTGTAAAAAGCAAACAAAACCTGAGGTTATGAAAAACCTGGCACCAGCCTGCACAGATTTCAAAGAAAATAATTTCAGACCTCTCCTCCTCTGGTAATCAAATTCAGCAGCAGGTTCAAAAGTTACCAGGGCATGGCATAGAGGACAGTGACCTGTACAACCATTAAATAAGCTTTCTCTCCTGGCAAATCACTTTTTAAAGGCAGGAAGGGAATATGTGATAAAATATTAATCTTATTGATTGTGCTCTAAGGAAAAAAAAAGGTTAGAATCTGATTGCAGAGGATATGACAGCTTGTGGCTACTAAACATCTCTTCAAAATTACAATGTTGGATTTTTCCCCTTTTTAGTAAAGCAGGCAAAAAAACCCACTCCCCTAATTAAATGTCAAATATTTTTGACTTCTGAAATCAACCCACTATTTCCTGCTATAAGCCATTTACTGGGAAGACAAAAAGCCAGGCAGGCAATGGCCCCTTCAGGAAACATTTTTAACCCCAAGCACAAAAAATTATATTGATAAAAATACACGCATTTATACTGCCACAGTGAAAAGCATCCCTTGGAGCTCAAGGCAGCAAACAAGAAACAAGATGTCATTTTCCAGTTTGAGGTAAATGTACTAATTTAATACTGACTCCTTTTTTGTATTTTGCTTTTTCTTTTTTCCGTTTTTTCCTCCCAGCAGATTAACAACACTCCCAAAGGAGAAATCACAGCAGAGGGCAAGTTCTGAGGCAGATGTTCCCAATGTGTGGCACCGCATCCAGCTAACACAGAAATGGTACCCACGGAGCCAAAACTGAGCAACTTCACCAGGGGCACAGCAGCTGCAACTTCTGCCAAGATGCTGAGCCCTCCCCATCTGAGGTGAAAATCTGGTTTTAGGCTCAAACCCCAGAAAGCCAATGTTCAGCTAAAAGGAAGGATTTAAGTCCTATTAGTGCATCTGTAAAAAAGCTTTGTTGAATTAAGGCTCTGCCCGTTTACACCTCTTCCTGTTATCATTTCTCCCTGGGCTATCACTAAATCACATAGGATCTAATGACCTAATTAAAACACTTCTTAACACTCACAGCATTTTTGATGCCAGCTTTCAACACAACTAATGGCAAATGAAGGTTAATAACTGGTAATTATCATACCCCTTTTAAAGATTTTGTTTTTAAACAAAGGAGTGAAAATATAAAAATAAATTACTGCAAGGAAAGAGCAAACATACATGCAATTTCTGAACACTGCTAAAAACCATTCACAAGAACAGCAGTTGTGGCTATAAAAACCAAATATTAAAAACATTCAGTACATTCAAGTAGGATGAATCTTAAGACACTGCACATTCTCAGAATTTCAGCTTTAAAAAAGCCACCTGTAGAAAAAGCTATCTAAATACTAGCTTACTGATGTAGAAATCAAAACTGATATCTTACCAAGATACAGCTATTGAAGTGCAGATACAGCTACTGAAGTGCCTCCTGTAACTCTTCATTGTTCTGTAAACAAGCTGCTTTTTTGCTACACTGCCTTTCTTATACATTATGCCGACCAATCCCCACGGCCCATTTTTACTCATAGACCTTCAAACTTACACACTTTAAAAAAACAAACAAACGAAAGACAATCTTTAAAGACATAATAACAAAAACCTCCCACCTAAAATGACACTACAGAATCCTGAGCAGCTTCATGAGCAGTTTATATTAACAGCTGCTGTAAAACCAGTGGGAACACAAGCCTACATTAAAATAATATTTGAGCTTTTCACAACAAGAGACGAGCAGATTTGCAGAAATACAAAATAGTATTCAGAAAGGAGCCTGTGCTTGGACTTGTCTATTCAAGTGCGTCCTTCAGTAGGAAAGGCTGCTCATAATGCAACACCTCAATGCCATCCAGGCTCAATCAGTTCTCACAGAGGCAGATGCTAAGTTGTACTGAGCAGAGCCCCTAGTGTATGACAAGCTCTAACCAGAAATGCAGCTTTCTCCAGTGAAAAGATTTGTTCAGAGTTCAAATTCACAAATATTGGGAAAACCACTGAAAATAAAATTCAACTGAGATAAAATTGAGTATCATGTTTAAATCCCTTGAACCCTGGCTCTGTCAGCAAGTGCTGCTTGGGAGAGTAACAGAGATTTTGAATTCACACTTAGGAGCTTTACAAATCTATAGCCTTCAAACTGCTCCAAATTGCTTTTTAATGCTAATTAATTTTATTCAAGATGAACACACGTCTTTGTGACCCCTCAAGAAAATTTTGGGAAGAGGTCTGTGCAAAAGCACTTCGCTTCACCACTGAAATTAGGGGACAATGCTGACTTGAAAGTAGCTACAGGTGTTTGATGCACTGATAAACTCCCAGCAAATGGAGCAAAGTAACAGGAGTATGCTGTAAACAGACAAAAAAAATCATAAAAAGACTGTCATGAAATACACCTATCTTTTCAGAAGACTATGGAAGGCATGAATATACTTCATAATCAGTGACCTGAGACAAAAGGACCAAGATCAAGGGCTCCCAAGTAACCTTGAACAGAACATTCTCAATTGCTCCGTCAGAATTGTTCATTTCCAGCTAAAGTGGCTAAAACTTTCAATATTATTCACTTATTTTTCTTTATTTTTTGAGGTAACGAGTCATACAAAATCACTCATTGGATCTAACTCCATATTGCTTTCCTCCAATTTTTTTAATTAGATCTGACAATTATTACCATAAAGCATAAATTATTTTTAAGCTACACTGAAGCAAACATTCAGCAACATCTGCTTTGCTTTCATTGTTTATTAAAACTTATTCAGAACAACAGAAGTTTTAAATGCTCCATCACTAGTTGTTCCTCTGAATTTAAATACTTCCATCAGCTCTCCTCAGAAACAGCAGCACAAACCATTTTCCATCAAGACTAAGACTAAAGAACAAAGAAATCTTCCCTTGGTCCTCTGATGAGGGCAAAATCATCCAATGGCACCACAGAATTTTACCAGCTGCTAAAAAACAATACAAAAAACTCATCCACCAGTGTGAAACTGCTACTTTATGCTCCTAAAATCCACATCTCCATCCAGTTCAAAAGTCAGGGCTGCTCAAGGATTCAGTCACCTGCTTAAAAAATTAAAACCAACAGTGTGGAGAAGAAGCCAGCACCAAGTAATTAGTAACGGGGGAGTGAATTTAGTGCTATGTATCTGCAATATTGATGGATTCAGGCATGTGCCACGCATATATAGCTCTGCTTTGGAGATGCAAGATGCAGTTTGCTCTCTCACCTCTCTTTCTCCAAAGTTCCATACAAGTTTCAAAATGAATTTGCATGATGATGAGGTTCAATTCTGTTAGTTTTCACTGGACTTCATTAGAAACAGCAGGAAGATAACAGAACACAACTTAGTAAGCAAGTTACCATACATACACACACATCTAGAGAATCACAGCATCATCAAGGTTGGAAGAGACCTTTAAGATCATCCAGTCCAATCACCCACCCAGCACTGCCACCGTTACCCTTAAACCACTAAATCATCACCCAGCAGCAGATCCAGACACGTCCTGAACACCTGACAGTGGATCCCATCAGGGCCCACAGACTTCCGAGTGCCTCACTGGCAGAGCAGGCCACTAATCATTTCCTCATGGATTATGGGGACTTCATTAATCTTCCCATCAC
Source organism: Emberiza elegans (assembly GCA_024865655.1). Lineage (NCBI taxonomy): Eukaryota > Metazoa > Chordata > Aves > Passeriformes > Fringillidae > Emberiza > Emberiza elegans. Next base: position 5,648,065 of record JALJVW010000068.1, on the reverse strand, counting down.
CAGTTTCCAGCTCTGAGAGCTGGGTATCCTGGCCCTGATACTGAAGACTAGGGCAAAGAAGGCATTTAATCCACAAGCATGCACATATATGTACACATTCATACTCCTGTGTAATACACATAAATGCAATGCTCAGTGTTCCCTAGGGCAGGAGACAATGCACACTGGGGATGGACCTTAAAATCACCTAAGACTGGAAACAGGAAGGTTGAGAGAGATTCCAGCACTGCAGAGCAAACACGACAGACACTTTGAGCAGCTCTGCCCTGTCCCACAGCCTGTGCTACTACCATGCAGCCACACAAAAATTAACAGTAAACCAGCCAGGAAGCTGATCCCAGGTGAAAACAGCCCAGCAAGATTACAAATTCAACAGAGCTTTTCAAATTAGAGCTTCATTTCCCAGCTCGGTTGCCCATACAGCCACAGAAACAGATGGGAAATGAAGAGGGTTGATTTGGGGGTGGAGGGGAAGCAGTCAAAACTTGCACTGGAACAGCTGTCCAAACTGCAGTTCTCAGGGAATCAAGAAAGGAAGGTAGAAAAACATTTTTTTTTCCTGAGTTTTTGAAGAGACTAGAAGGACCTACATATACCTTATTCATAGGACATAGCTTTGTTAGATAAATCATTAATTTGCCAGAAATCAGGAGCTTAGGGCTGCATTCTGTGAAGTTCCTCTCCCACCCACTGGCTCAGCATCCCCAGGGCACCTACCCATGGGATTCCTTCCCACACAAATCTAGACAAACACATCTCCCAGCATCTGCCTTTTCAGACTTTTATGGTTGCAGTCCTTGAAAGAAAAGGGAGAGCAGAGGTGTAATTGCTCAGGTTTGCAGGTTACTCCATGTTCTTGAGGAAAAAAAGTCAGGGAGGTACAAAAGCCCCTGCTGGGAGTCCCACTCATACAGGACTGCACAGGAACTAACAGGAGGAATCACTCGTGTGCCACCACGCTTGCATTTATTTTTGTGATATTTAAGGTACACATCTTACACCAGCTGAAGTGAGAGCTCCTCCTGGGCACAAGCTCTGTGAAGATCAGGGACCATTTCAATTCCTCTCCATGCGCTTCCTGATGGATCAGCTTTGCTGTGCCAGGTACCAGCTTATCACACAGATTCACATTTGAATTGGAGATGCACTGCAAGCCAAGGAGAGTAATTTCCTGGGGTGGGATTCACCTTCTCCATCTTAAGGTATCTGCAATGTAAATGTCTCTATCTGAGTTTGGCACCTTAGGCTCCCTTTACAGTCAGTGAAGAGAAATAATCTTTCTAGGATGCAATTCATCTGACATATTTTAAAGGTCTACATGAGAAGGAAAAGGAATCCTGTCTCACAAGTGCCTGCCTCTTTCCATTAGACAGAAGGTCAGTTTAAATGATTAGCTTTCATACAGACACTCACACCAGATAAACAAAACTTACCTCATCTTTTCGCTTTTAAAAACAAAACAAAAACAAAACCACAATTCACAAAAAACAATCCCAAACAAACAAACCCACACAAAAGTCCATCCCAAAAAAAAAAAAAAACCCCAAAATCAAAACAAAAGACCACAAAAGCCAGACATGCTGATCCCATGGCAAAAGTGGGATGCAGAACAAAAGAATGAAGTTATAAAAATACCAATTAGCTATTCAAACAAGGCAGAACAATGCCTGCTTCCTGCCCACCACACTTCATCACGGCAGTAAAAGCTCACTAATGAGCCAGTTAACCACACCAGGCCTATTCACTGCCTACAGCAGTGACCAGCTGATCGACCACCAAACGTGTCCCAGTGGATGCTCCCCAGCTGCAGCTCAGCCCAACTCAGTGTCTGGGCAGATATCACGAGAGCAAGGCAGGCTGCTCACTGGGACCTTCTTCTAGATACTTGACTAGCTCAAATAATTTTGTTCAGGAAGAGAAAAAGGCAAAGTTGCAGGAGTGCCATACTCATCAAAAAGCAGCCAGCAGAAGCTCAAGAAATTTGGAGCCAAGGTTAGTTGTAAAGAAAAGCTAAGCATTTGTAACTAGAAAAATATACACAGGCAGGATCCAAGCATCAACCACTATTTCTGAATAAAGCAACTGAAAAAAAAAAGATTTGTATCTTTATTCCTTTCATGTCTTAACTATAACAGGTATTATTTCTGGAACAGCAACAACATCTAAGGTATCTCCAAAATTCACAGGCTTTGGCACATTGGGATTTTGGTGAAGTTGCTGTATACTTGCAACTTCCCACTGGAGTGTTCAAATACCATTTTTAATCAGCGGCATACTTAGAGCTGTCCAGAGTGAAAAGACATGAAATGATGAAGGTCAGCATGGGGGCTGAAGGAAGTTCAGCAGATGAATCACAGGGCACAAGGGAATTATACCCTGTCACACTCGTACAACTGAACTCAATTCTTCTGCTGCCTGGTCCTGCAGGCAACAGTCCTGTTAATCATAACATTATAATATACATACAATACATAAGAGGTGCATAATAACCATTAAGTTATCAGGTATCAGTAAAATAAAAGTGACGAGACATTGTACTTTTAAATGAAACTTTAATTTCCCCCATATTTTAGCAATATTACGAGTCACCACTAGATTACTTTTCAAATGTGTCTCAGCATTGAATGAAGCAGATATTTTCAAGCCTCTTTAAGCTGATTTACCCTTTACTTTTTCAGGCAACCTCTTACATGACTAATGTGCAGGAAAATTCAAGTCCACAACATTCAGCTCTCAATTAGAGGCTATTTTTAATTAGCTACAAACACTATATCCAAAGACTGTATCAGCAGCAACTGGCCTGAATCAACACAGAGTTTTTGAGGAAAACAAACAAAGCAAGCCCACACAAGAAAACCTCATCTGGCCTTCATCCAAGCATGCAAACTAAGGGACATTTCCATATCACTCTGAAGATTTCAGTGCACTGGCCAAAGACAAATTAATAAGGGAAAGACAGCTTCTTCTCAATTTAATTACAGAAACTGTTCCTTTACCATACCCTTACCTGACAAGAACAGTACAGAGACAAGCACAACAAAACCATACCAGTACGAAAAAACAGGAAACACATTTCTCATTGGTCTGATATCCTAAAATGTAAATAAGATGAGAACTAAACAGCAAGGAGGTGGGAAAACTCAAAAGGGAAGGAGAAAAAAAAAAAAGGCCCCATCCATCCCTTCATAATCTCTTCACTGCACCCAGAAAATGGAGGCAACCACAACACTGTCTGCCCATCCTCCTCCATCGGCACACGCTGATACCGCTTTTGCCATGATGTGACACCAGCACCTGGAGCTGAACACCAAAGGACAAACATTGCAAGGCTACATCAAGATTTCACAATGTGATTTATTTGTGGCTCCCAGCAGGTCTTCCCAGATGATGAAGTGTCTCGCCAGCAGCTGAAATCTTGATATTGAGACCACAGACCTGCACTGAACAAAGCGTTGCTCCTGCTATTATTTTATCCCATCCTGCTCATGAAAGATGTCTTGATTAATTTAAATAATTGCTCCTTGTTACAATAGCACCAGTAGATACACATTGATCATCTTTACATACCCTGGATGCTGGACATAATGAAACTGGAAATGAAAGTGGAGAAACTAAAGAAAATGGAGTCAGCATCCAGCTAGGAAAAAGCTGGAGTAGCCAGGAATCAGCCCCTGCTTTGCTGGAAGACACTCTGTCAGGACACAAAAGGATCCTCTTTTCTTCCTCAATCAACAGAAATTAGCAAGGAGGCTGGAAACTTAACATAATTACACAGCAACCTTTGAACCTTATTACTGCATACACACACAGGTTTAACTGTATGGCTGTCATTAGTCCCTTACTCCCTAACACAAATTAGCCGTGTTAGGCAAAATTAGGAAAAAACTCAACAGGAGTAGAAAGCAAGAGATGTTACCAAGTGCAGTAATTAGCATGGACTGCAGCTGGACACCTTGTGCTGCCTCCAACCAACATGGGCACGATCCCCTCCCCACAGGGTTTGTAGCATCCGGCAAAGCGGGCTCCCTTGAGCTCTAAGGAGGAACTTTCCCTTCCCGGTGGGATTTGCCACCAAGAGTGCTGGCACATCTGGGATCCTCAGTCTCAAAGTCCACACAACTGTACAAAGTTCTCAAGTTTTCCACAGGTGACTTCCAGACAGGAAAAATAGGATATAAAACACCTCCTTCTCCCATGCACCTTTGCCAGGGGCTACCACATCTCTCAGAATGGAAGCATCACTGGTGCTTTCACAATGTGCACAAACCCAACCAGCACACACAGCACATGTGGCAAGCAATTTTCTTTTTAATTTTAAAAAATAGCTTAGCTTTAGGAGCAACAAAATGCTAATAAAGAATGCTACCTCCCTTTTTTAAACAACCACCTGAGACATTTATCAGTGGTGGATTTTTTGGCTCATTTTCGAGTCCCACTGAAAGTTCAAAATCAGGGGAAATGCTATAGCTCTGCAGCACCTACATTAGAAAAAAGAACAAAAAAATTTAAATATTATAACAAGATGTCATTCTCAATTCAGAAATAAATTATCAGACTCAGCTTAGGAACAGATACATATGGAGTTACTTGGACCAAGTTAGCTCTATAGAAGAGCAGATATCAAGTAGACTTCAGTCCAGTGGATTTTCCATCTTCCTTTTCCTGTCTGACTTCTAGCTTAAGGAGAACATAATGGGACCATTACTTTTTCAGTATGCTGTGCTTTCATATGTAGATTTCACCTCCACAAAGGACCATTTTTAAATGTTTGGGGTTTTTGTTTAAAGCTGGATTATAACCTAGCTTCCACAGAGACCCAGATGAAACAAGGCCTGTCTGAGCACCTCACTGAGTTCTGACCAGAGCTAAGAACACCTGCCATCCTTGTGCAACCAGTAAAATGGTTAAAAACCCACCTCTCCTTGCCCTTACCCTTCCTCTTTGTCTGCCACCATCCCAAGATGATGATTTCATGGCAGGCAGTTTCACCACCCTCAGCACCAAGCCAGCCCTGGCAACACCATCTAGGATGCTCAAAAAGAATCATGTTTGCTGGTTTTGACCCATGGCTCTGGGCTTGCAGTCTCTGCTAAAAAGACAACTTATATCCAGCTGCAGATGTATGGAAGAACCCCTCAAAATATGATGGTCATATCATGCTTACAGGCCATACTCCTCCTCAGTGTACCATATACACAAATCACCTTGCAAGGAGAAATTATCCCTGAAGCTCAGGCAAACATCATGGCAAAATATGCAGGGCTCACAGACACATGAATTCCTGTACTTCACAGCCAGCCTCATATATCTGCATCTGGTCTGGGATTAGCTGCGCACTAGGACAGAAAAAATATATGCATAATTCTAAGTTATTAGAAAGTCCTGAGAGCTGTCCAGCTCCTAGGAAAAACAATCCCCTTAACCCAAGACCAAGAAAGGTGAGCAGCTGGAGCATCAAACACTGGAGGCTCCTAAGTTGGCACCTCAAGACACCATTAAGGCATGGAAGGTTTTGGGTTTACATCTAGAAGGAGGAATCCCTTAATCTCCATCTAACCTGATGTAAAGACAGCTGCTCTACAATGCAGGGAAGCAGTGGGGCAGATCAGGATTGATCAAAACCCAGTTTTGCAGCAGAGGCACTTTGGGGCTCCTTTCCTTTAAAAGTGGAATTCCTCTTTCTTTTGCAGGGGAAGGCTAAGTCACTCAGAAAACTCACATATCCAACCTTCAAAGATCACTACAGCCCACTACTGAAAAAGAAAGTTTAAAATAATATACTTCCAGGTACTCATGTTATCAGCTTCACATTAGGAAAAGCAAGTCATGTAGCTGTGTGTCAGCACCTGAAAAACCTGTGCAGTTCACACATTCAATGAATGTTTATCCCAGTGAGTTGTATGGAAAAAAACAATGAAGTTGACTGTTTTGTTGGAAAAACAGATATATACCATTAAATGTCCAATAATGCTTCAAAATTGAAAGCTCCTGTGGAATATTTTTTCTCTGGTGAAGGGAAAAAAGGGTTCCACAGTAGCTGTGCCCAATAAAAAAGCATTGTGCTTTTAATTGTCATGGTTCAACCCCAGCTGGCAACCAAGCCCCACACAGCTGCTCACCTGCTCCCCACAAGCAAATGGTTCACACTAGAAGTGAGAACATCATGGGCTGAGATAAGGGCAGTTTAACAGGTAAAGAGAAAGCTGTGCAGGAAAGCGGAGCAAAACAAGGAATTTATCAACCACTCCCCATGGGCAGCCATACCCCAGGTAAGCAGGGCTCCATTGCACACAGTGGTTACTTGGGAAGACAAAATGTCACCACTCCAAATGTCTTCCACTTCCTTCATCTTGCCCCAGCTCTAAATGCTGAGCATGATGCCATATGGGATGGAATACCTCATGGGTCAGCTGGGATCAGCTGTGCTGGCTGTGCTCCCCTCCCAGCTCCTGGTACACCTCCAGCCTCCCCGCTGGTGGGGTGGGGGGGAGAGCCAGAAGAGGCCTTGACACTGTGCAAGAGCTGCTCAGCAGTGACCAAAATACCCTTGAATATTGACACTGTTTCCAGCACAAACCCCAAACACAGCCCCACAACAACTACTGTGAAAAAATTAACTTTTGCCCAGCCAAAACCAGCGCACTTGATGATAACAACATGCAAGACAAGAATATTTATCCACATTTCACATCTCCTCCTTGTTGGACACAATACAAGAGGTTAAACACCCTGTGGTGAAGTCTCCCTTCATCTCACTGATTTGGAATTATCATAAAACATAGGACTGCTTAAGGGCATCAGCACTGATGACAGGAGTCAGCTACCATCAACTACATCAGCACTGACCACAGGAGTTAAATCCCTGCTTGGAGATTTGTGTTTTGATTTCTTTTACTTCTACAAAATTTAAACATCCCAAAGCTCTAGCTAAAGGATAAGATTATTGATACAGAGCTAGATATATACATGCATCACTTGATATGCCCAACCATATGCCAACAGGAAAGTCCTGAAGTGTGTAAATCTTGATCTGAAAATAATTCTCAGCAGAACCAGGGCCTGAATCTGCAACATATGATAATTTCCCTAAATTCTATTCTCACACCTGTGCTCTTGTGCTATCTTCTCTCCCCAATCACACTGCAAAACTCCACACAAAAAAAATTTTAAAAGTCCAACCCCCAGAACACGTTGCACAGCTGTCTCACTGTCACATCTATTATTCAAGAAAGGTCTCATTGAATAAATGTCTGTTCAGAGGCTCTAAACAAATTTCATTTCTGAACACCACTGTCTGCAGCCCAGCAAGCCATTTCACCAAGATAAGATCACACATTTAATCAAACGCTTCAAGAAAGAAATACACACCGAGTTTGCTTAATAACGTCAAATAATAAAAGTGCAGCACTGGCAGCATACTAATTTTTAGTGCTCTTTCTTCTTTGAGGGTTGTCTCAATAGTCAAGGTCAACCGTACATGGGATTTCTTCTAATTAGGGCTTCTGGTAATGGAAGACCTGCTTACTCTCACCACTTAGCCATGGTTTTCCCTACAATGAAGACATCTCTCTTTCATTTTAAATTAAATCACTGCAGCATCCCACCCAAGTACAGCAGACAAAACTGCATAACTCTGCTAATTCAATAGAGGACGCAAATGAAAGAAACAAAAAACACAACTTTGTGGTCAACAAGCAATCATCCACACAAATGTCTATGGTATAAAAGCAAAAGTGATTTACAGGATGAAAAAAACCCCAAAATGTGATTATCTGCTTGATGTTTAACTATAGCTCCTACTGCAGTACAGCACAGACCTATTTTGAGTTAGAAATTGGGAGTGGACTCGGCATCCCTAGGCCAAAATACACTTTGCCCTTCTTTTTATTGTAGTTGTAAGAGGAGCCAGATCAAAAATCCAGCATCATGTTACTACTACTGCAAAATACATCTGTATTACTACAGACCAGACTTAAATGGTATTCTTCACTAACTTGTCTATTACTCTGTTTATTACTATTTATTTATGCATTTAAGTAAATGCATAAATAATAATAATTAGTAAATAATCAGCTTTACCACAATGACGACTGCTGAAACAGGCTTCACCCCCAAATTACATGAACTTGGGATAACTGTGGACTCTTGCTGTGCTCAAGCCTGCAGCTTGAAAAGGGTCAAACAAAAGCTGGCATCCTCACCCTTACAGCCTGGCTCATAGGTTATGCTGGGCTGCCCTTTGCTTCCTCGGGATGAGGGAGCAACCAAGCATAAAGGCATTGGAGAAGACAACCCCCCATCTGCTGCTGCCAAATCTTAAGACAAACAGTGAGGCAGCTCTGAGGTATATTCCACACCGTATCACATTTTCTCTGTCAAAAACATCCCTGCAGATACTGTGGAGGGCCAGATTCTCCCCTTGAACAGGAAAATTGCACCTTAGCTTAGGCTGGCATAAACTGCTTGAGTCTATTGGCAAACATCTCTCAAATATGTGGAGTTTCACCCAAGGTCTCAGCTCCACTGCAAACACAGGGCTGCTCAGATGGGAATATCCTCATGTGCTCAGTGATGTGTGCCTGTATTTCTCACCAAAACAAGGTTACTTACATAGGCATCATTCCCTTCTTGCAGTGGATATTGTCTACCTCGACTTTAGCAAGGCTTTAGACACTATCTCTCACAACATCCTCACAGGCAAGCTCAGCTAGCGTGGAAAGGATGAGGGTACAGTGAGGTGGACTGAGAAGTGGCTGAACAGCAGGTCCCAGAGGGTCACAGTCACTGCACAGGTTCATCTGGAGGCTGTCACTGCGCTGTCCCCCATGGGTCAATACTGGGCCCGGTTAATCAGTGACTTGGACAAAGGGACAGATGCCCCCTCAGCAAGTTCAGGGATGAGCCAAGGCAGGGAGGAGTGGCCAATTCCCCAGAGAGATGTGCAGCCCTTCAGCAGAAATCATCTCTGAAAATCAGCAAAGGCAAATGCAGGGCCCCACACCTGGGGCGGAATAACCCACACACCAGCACAGGCTGGGGCTGACCTGCCAGGAAGCAGCTCCATGGAGAAGGACCTGGAGGTCCTGGTGGACAACAAGCTGTCCATGAGCCAGCCAGGTGTCCATGTCCTGTGGCCAAGCAGGCCCGTGGTGTCCTGGGGTTCATTAGGAACAGCATTGCCAGCAGGTTGAGGGAGGTGATCCTGCCCCTCTAGTCTGCCTTGGTGAGGCCTCACCTGGAACACTGTGCCCAGTTCTGGGCTCCTCAGAACAAGAGGCATGGAGCTCCACTGGAGCTCGCAAAGAAAGATGATGAGGAGCCCAAAGCATTAAGGGACTGGAGCATTTAATGAAGAAATTCTTCACTGTGAGAGTGGTGAGGCACGGGCACAGGCTGCCAAAGAGGCTGTAGATGCCCAGGCAATGAGTGCTCAAGGCCAGGGGTCTGGAATGAGATGATCTTTAAGGTCCCTTCCAACCCAAACCATTCTATGATTCTCCTTCTCTTACTGAGATGTAAGTAACAGGCTAAGAGAGCTGGGCCTGTTCAGTCTTCAAGAGCTCCCTGAGAAGGGATCTCATCAGTGTCTGTGAGTATCCAAAGGGAGATGTCAAGGGGATGTTTTCAGGCTCTTCTTGGTGGTGCCAAGCAATAGGACAAGAGGCAACAGGCAGAAACTGAGGCACAGGAAGGTTCCCCTGAACATGGGGAAGAACTTTTTTTACTGTGTTGGTGACCAAGCACTGGAACAGACAGCCCAAAAACGATTCTGATCTCCCTGACTGAGGATATTCAAGGACAGTCTGGATGCAAACCTGTGCAATGTGCTCTAGGATGATGCTGCATCAGTAGGGAGGTTTGATCAAATGACCCAATGGGGTCACTTCCAATCTCATCCATCCTGTGATTCAGTGATTACAGCCTCCCTTTTGAATATCAGTGATGTTGTACAGAACAAGGCTCCCCACTCCTGCAACTGAAAGGCCTCGCACAGACTTTAGAAAGACTCATTGCAAATTGGTGACCTACTTAAGGAGATCTATAAAGTGCATTATGATTGTAATTGTGGGTCCCTTGTCAGAAGGTCACAAGTTATCCCTCTATGCAGCATAATTGCTATATTTCAAACACCGATCAGGAAGAATTTTACTCAAGGAGGTATATGTCATTTTGGAGTTGTACCAAATAAAGCAGCAATTGTAACATTACATTCTTCTTAAAAAAAAAAAAAAAAAAAAAAAGAAAAAAAGACACACAGACATTCCACACACCTGCATCCATTAAAGATAATCCAAAATGACATTTTCTTGAAGAAGTCTGTGCTGTGGGAATTGCAAGTGCAGTAGTCACATCATAATTTCCCTCGGAAGGAAGTGGGATAGATACATCAAATTTTCCAACTATTACAGCTTGTGACTGCAATATCCAAAATCCAAAGGAATGACATTTTAGATTACATACACAGTTCCAACAAGCTTTAGCTGAGAAACAATGTCCAATATAGAAATCTGTGGTCTGCTGGAAACAGGAATGGCTGTTCTCTCGATACTCCAGATAAGCCATCTACTGCAGGATTACAGACCAGCACTGTACCTCCAGATAGACTTCACATAAAAATATCATACAGGATAGAATCCCAAAATCCTTTGTAAATGCAGGGGAAAAAAGGAGGGAGACAAAAACAAACAAACAAACAAACAAACCCAAACTAAAAATGCAAAAGAACACAGCAACAGAAGTGGTAAGTAAGGATTCACATTACACAGCACATATGGGTAAAAAAACCACAACATACATCTTGCTGAAACAAAAACACCCAAACAACAAAAACCTGTGCCCTTTGAAGTGAGTGGTGGGAATCTGTACCATTTTGAAATCATTATGTTTCAGTCAGTTAACATGATCTCTGAAATTCTCAACTGTCTCCATCAGTGAGATATATTCAAAAAGACAGCTACAAAGGGTGCTTTTTTTTAATTCCTTCAGCAGTCTTTAGAATAGAAAAAAATAAAAATAAATAAATAAAATAAAATTGTGGGGTAGAAGGAAGAGGAAAAAAAGAGGAAAAAAAAATCCAAAGAGCTGCTGAAAATGTCCTTACAGGGTCAGCTGTCACGGGAATGCATCTGAGTATTCAAGGTACCCACCCATGCAGAACATCAAAAACTGGGCTTGGGTCCCTCCCCTATTCTCCCGGGCTTGAGCCAAGGCTTGGTTTGTGACACTGAAGAGCAGTGCAGGGCGGTGCCTCTGCAGGGCTCCTAAACAGAGACCCACTGATCAAACAGAACAGGGGCACTGCTTCTGCTTAGGGCCTCCCTTGTCTCCTGGAGTCCTACAACACAACACACCAGCAGCTTTAGCACTAAAAAGCCAGTTAACAGCTCAGCAGCTCCCAGTGCTGGGTTCTTCTGAGCTCAACTCCCTGTCTATCCTAGGCTTGCCAAAGTTAGGCAGCATACTTGTAGCTAACATGCCCCTTACTCCTTGCTCGAAGGAAAATGTTGACTTTCCCAAGTATGCTGCGAACAGCACTTCTGCAACACACTGAAGCTTCTCTTCCTCACTCTGAGGGCAATGAAAAAAAATCTCATTAAGGCAGGCCTGGGATCAGCAACTTCAGAATGGAAAAAGCCTGCTCCAACAAATAAGCAAGGACCAAAACTGACTCTGATAAAACATGTGGTTGCTCAACACATCTGAAAATGTGGTTGTTCTATTTTGGTGTTGGACTATTAACCAAGCAACTCAGTTAAAATTTTACAACTGCAGGCCCATGCACAACTTATTGTCCATTACTGCACCTACCAAAAAACAACCAGAAAATAAACAGGGAGAGTTTCCAGCAAGACAATTAAAAAAAACAAAACAAAACAAAAAACCCAAAAAACAACTCTATGCATCAGCACCATCATTTCACAAACAAAACCTGTGTATGCACACACGTGGACATACACATGTGGGTACATATGTTTTGGGTATAGGTGCAATTCTCAGATTTCACCTAAAGGCAAAACTCTGTTTCATTTCCCCAAGTTTGACAAAAAAAATCAGAACTGGTCTGTTCCCCAAATCATGGTATTTCTATGTCAATATATGTGCCTGCCCATGATAAACAGATGTTCTAACACTGCATTAGTCAGAACGTTCCTATTCCCCAAACTTTAAACAGTGCTCATTGATGCAGTGGCCTCATCTCTGTAAGTGGATTCTTGGTTTCTAGGGAGTGGCAAAGGGGCTTACAGTAAAAACTCATATATATTGTGTGTAGTGACTCTCACAAATTAATTACTTGACCTTGGTATAAAACCACTAAGAGTCCTACCCAAAGGGGCCAGGTTTACACTAGACCTCCTTTCTGAACAGTGCTGTGCAATGCTGGCACCTTTGAACAGGACTTTGCAGTAGAGCAATTCACAGCTAAATTTTAAGCATCACTTCTACAAAAGCACAGAGAGTCCTATCTAATTTCATTTTAACTTTGCATGGCTGTAAGAAAACACTCACACTGCTCCTTTGTATTTATGACACCCTGTTGTAAGTTTTAGAAATGCATAGCTCCGTTCCAAAGTTCAAAATCAATGACTCTACCTGATATAAATCAATGCAACTGCAATCAAATCAGTAAAGCTCTCACAATTAATAGTAGCAAAGCTATAATCCAAACTACTCAAAACACTGTGCATAATATTTCAAAGCTGTTCCCTGACAGGTACCCACTGTAATGAATCGGAGTTGTGCTACAGGGCTCTGAAGCATTAGGTTTGTAGCTACTGAAATAATTCCTGTGTAATTACTCACATGTTGACTAACGTGCTTTAAAAAAATAATTTTCACAAATCCTGGCAGAGTGAGCACCAATGGATGCTCTGTAAAGGTTTATTACTCTTAGGCATTTAAATGAAATCTACAACTTCATACTGCCTAACTGGGACAGCTGCCAAACTCCTCTTTGCTTTCTTCAGAATGGTGTCTATTTCATGACCCTTGAAACTGAAAGCTGTCAAGCCTCAAACAAAAGTGTCTTGATTTTAATTTTGGACTGTTTTCACAAACACATTTTAGAAGTGTACACAGATTTCTACTCTTCCTCTGTGTTCATTGCTTTGTTTGGCCTGAAATGCCACCTCTGGCAAAGATGTTACAAAACAATTATTAGAAACTTGATGCTAAAGCAGGGGAATGTTTTTGAAAAGGTACCTCATCTGAGATTCTGGAGCTTCTCTTCAGAAGACACCACATGTGAGATTCTTGAGCATCTTCCTCTCACAGGGAAGCCAACAGAAGTGCTCCACTGACTACAGTGGGAGCTCCCATCACAGACGCAGCAGTACCTCCCTCGGATGGGAGTGGGCCTGAAGAAGTAGAAATTAAAAGCTCAAAAAGGAGGGGGGGAAAAAAGACTCAGATAGAGGAAAACAGAGGTTTCAGGCAGGCTGAAAAAATCCCCCACTGAGCACCACTTAGTAAGAAAACTGTGGTCCACAACACTATTAAAATGACGTTTCCACTGTTTAAAAAGACTAGCTACCTTGCTATAGTGAGAGATGCTTGGTGCAATGACTGGTAAAAGCATCTGCCTTACAGGCAAAGTCAAAAGGCTCCCTGAAAAGACTGCTGAAGTAAAAGCTGTAGTGCCAAGGTGTCCTTAGAGAAGTTGTCTTCAAAATGAACACTTAGCTTGCAGACAGGAATTTCAGACTGCACTGTAGAGATTATCTAGTGAGGAATGTAAAGCAAGCATTACACTGCAAACCTGGAGGCCAAAACCAGGCAATGAGATAATGTCCTAGATAGGATCACATCACAGATTTGAGTAGGAGGTGGTTTCCTTGCCATTAAAGTAGGCAAGAATTAAAAGTAGATGCTTAAAAGCAAAGTTCTCCTACTTCATCAGACTGTTCTGGGAGCTTCCACTGCCACTAAGCACGAGGATGAGATCAGGCAGGGAGTGCTGGAGCATCTCAACACCTACAGAAACAGGACACACTCACATGCATCCCAAGCAGGAATTAAAGAGCCTCACATTTAGTGCTGGTGAGGATCGTGACAAGCATTTGGCAAGGCAGGCATGACCCCAGGAGATGAGGCAGTCAGAGGCTAGCACATCACACCCCCTTACTGGGACAGGTACATTCCTACAAATACACCAGCGCATACTGAACTCCTGCAAATGACAATTTCTAGCTCTCCATCCTGCAACTGAAAGAGCTGCCTGAAGACAGAGCAGAGACTGAAGTGTGGATGTACACTCAGAATTTGGCATCATGGTGCATTTTTCATATTCCCATCCCAGCAGGAGGGCATCTATTGAATGAGAAAAGGACCAGCAGGGAAGAAATGGGCGTCCACAAACATCCCTCCAGAATGTTGATGCTCACCAGCACATCATACCCCAATAAGCAGTCCATCAGAAGGGGCAGACAAAACCTTCTTTATTTTGCAGGGCTGTCTTGATGTTTCAGTACTGTCCTCAGCAACCTATCAATATTGTGATGTCTACCTCTCAGATGATTACCACTCCAAAAAAAATTAATTTTTGAGTTGTTCTTACAAACCTCTTGTGATAAGCAAGAAGTCTCTAGGGAATGAAAATCTTTATCAAAATCACTCCAATCGCAGCATTCAGCTGTTTCCACAGTCACCAAGTAATATAATTACAACAGGAAAAAATTAAAGAAACTTATTTCAAGCATAGAAATCCATATGCCTATCCTCCATGCTTTAGCTTTTCCCCAATCCATTCTTGCTCCCTGAATTCCATCTTTCATCAATCTTTAACCCATTCTTTATATTGTGCCACGCATTAAACTGCTTCCTAGTCAATCTACACCAGTCCCAACACTATTAGTATTAAAATTATTAATAAATCACCCATTCCTAGGACTTCTTCATTTACAAAGACTTCCCTCCCCCGTGTGCATGAATAAATGTGTTGATGATGCATCCACTCATGCTCTGAATGCGAAAACCCTGACGGCAGCATCAGGCCCTCCAGCTGAGTGCTGCCCAAAGCTAAAGGTCATGCACATTCCTGTTCAGTCCTGGCAGATCATTTGCTCTACCTGCCTCTAAATATCTATTTATTTCTTTTTCTAACAATTCTGACTGATGCCCAGCTCATCAGTCAGCTGGCTGGATATGCACGCCTGCATTTTCACCTACAAACCTGCTTGCACTCCCCTCCCAGCCAGCAAAGGGCACCAGCTTCATGTTCACACCAGCAGGCACTGGGCAATTTGCTTTCTGTTTCAGGAGGAAAAAAGCCTTTCCTGCAATGAGTGCTTGGACAGGCAAGCTGAGCACCTTTGCCACATCACCCCCGACTGGGAGGAAGGACGTGGTCCCCATGGCATCCCAACCTGGGGGATGCACAGCAAACAAAGGAGGGGGGTGGACAGCTGGATCCAGCAGGGCACAGGGACAAATTCAAATATCCCAGGCTAAGACATAAACTACTTCATCTCCGGAGGGCACCAAGAAACTGAAACACCAGCTCCCACTCTTGTCACAAAAACACATCTCCATGAGGACTCGGTAGCCTGAACTTAATAAATACCTTTAAAATCTCACTGCCCGCAAAGCAGCACTCAATGTTTTCACTATCATCAATCTACACTGTCATTTATCTTCTTCTGGAATTCAATGCAAAACTAAACATATCTTCTCCTAACCATCCCAAGAAGAAAAGGGAAAATGCATACTTATTCAATAATAGAAATTATTTGGAACAAGGTGAAGACTAGCTTTACAGAAACTTCAATCCTTTTGGAAATAAATACACCAGAGATTTCTATCCACTTTATTTTTTGCTAGCAGGTAACAAGACAGCAGTCACTTTATAGTAAAATCAAGCCTAAATAAGGAAAAAGTACTCTTCAAGTACTCTTAAAGAGCAGGAGCCAGAGCAGCCTCGACCACAACCAGGGGGTCTGACTCTTGTTCTCTCAGAGCAGTTTAATCTTTAGGAAAAAAATACAGCTTTACCATGGAGCCCTAACCTGAACTTTGTCACCCAACATTGGCATGGATCTAAAGTGACGACTGCAGACTTTTTGACAGCAGCCCATTTTAACCTGTAACACCTGGTTTACTCCCATGAAAAGCTCCATGGAAGAATTCTTCCTAATGAATGCACAGTAGAAGCCTGTTCGTATTGCAGACCCCTGGAAATGATGATAAATGAGCTCCACAAAGCACATGCTACTACTCAATACCAAGCAGGCAGCATTGGCTGCACTCTTAAGAGGCAGCATTCCACAATGAAAATGGAATTTATTTATTTTCAACTCCAGGGAAGACTTCTTTTTGGTCAGCTTCGAAAATTTTGATCCTACACTCTGGAATAATGAGTGCTATAATACTGAGAGAAATTGCAGCCGGCAGACTACCTCTCTGCCTTATATCAAGAAACAGATGGCATTTTTGCCTTTTCCCTTGCATCTCAGCCTCCCTCTAAGCAGCTGGCTGCCTGGAACCCGAACTGTGAGAGTGCAAATGGCAATAACTCCTAAGGAGTGATCTAAACAGGAAAGTAAATACAATAGACACGGGTTGTTTTGGTTAAAACGATAATGAACTCCGCAGTTGACAAGCAGAAACAATACATTGCTGTTGGCTAAAATACGAGTTGTTTTAACTACCGCAGAGAAGAATCTCATGCCTATCAGGAACGGGAGAGAAAGAGAGGCTCCTTTCCTACCTCGCCACCCCTCAAGCAAAACTACACATCTGCCTATCTATAGGGGAAAGGGTAAGGAAAAAAACCCAACTAAACGTACTGGAGGTCAGCGTTACTCCCCTGGACAACTTCGGATGCAAGTCTGCTGATCAAACTCAGCCCTTGAAGACAATCCCCCAAATACCCAGGGCACATCTCTGGGGTAGTGTAGCTACATCTTCATTAGCACTAACGGGCACCAGCTGGAGGTAGGCTCCTTAAACTGGGAAACAGGGCTGCTCTCCGGCTGATGGTTCCTCCCTGCCATCAGCCTTACAACCGGTACCTCCAAGTTACGCGGTCAAAAGATGATTGCAAGGGGAGCACCAGTAAATAATTAAGGGAGCAAATAAAACAAAGGGTTAAAAGGAAAGAGGCATTAAAAATGCAGTTCCAGCTATACATAGCGGCCCTTGCTCAAAACAAACGCCAGTCCTATACTGATAAGAGGCAGCAAACGCAGCCTCACGGGCAGGAGGAGGTGGGAGCTCCGCGCATCCCTACCTACACCGAACGCTTCGCTCTCCGGCTGCACGGCAAGGCGAAGCTCCCCGCGTCTACCTGTAAGCCGGGGCTGCTGGATTCACACCTGTACCCCAGCCCCTCACATCCACGCACAGGCAGCCCCCAACACACAGCCCCAATTCGGCAACATCCCCCCCACTCATGCCCCTGATATCCGAGAAAGCAATCGCTTCTCGAGGCACCCTTCAGCGATTAAACAGCAACGCAGATCCACGAAGGAGTGGGCATGAAGACGGGGGAAGGGGGGAGATTGAGGAAACATAATGAAACTCACGAATTCCTCAGTGTAACACCAGCAAACCCCCCGGTCCAACGTGGCGCCTTTCATAGAAAAAGACCAAGAGGGAGCAAGAACAAAACCTACCAGGTCCCCTCCATCTCCTCACTGTCTCTGCCACCCTAGCTACCCACAGCCAAACCAGGAGCCTACAAGGCACTTCCAAACAAGATGCACACCCCTCGCCTCCACTGTCGCCCAGCATGCGGACCCAGAGCGATGCTCCCCCGTTACCTGGAGGATCCAGCCCCCCTGAAGAGAAACTACCCTTATTAGAGCATAATTCAATCCCAGCGTGCGCCCAGGGCGGCCGGCGCCCTTCAGCGCAGCGCAAGCGGGCAAGGGCAGCAACTGAGGGCCAGGCAAGGGCTGCTGAGCATCCATCCATTCGCTCCTTAGTTACCTTTAGTCACCTCCGGCTCCTGAGATGCGAGTCCCCATCAGATCCTCAACAACCTGCAGCAGGGAGCTGCTGCCACAATCCAGCCATTAAAACCAGAGGTGGGAGTAGGAAGCAGACCTGGCCACAGTACCAAAGCCCCCAGCCAGGAGGAAAAGGGGGCCGGACGAGAAGCACGGACGTCCCCCTCAAGCAAGGAAAAATTAAAAAAAAAATTTAAAAAAATAGAAAGAAGTAAAAGTCTTTCCTTTTTTGTCGTGTTCTTCTGCTACACAAGCTTCCTCCCGGAGGACGAGTGTGTGAGGATGGGGGAGGCGATCACTCCCTCCTCTTCCCCGCCGTCGCCGACCCCTCTGGACGAAAGCCCCGCTCCGATTTACCTCCTCCAGGTGGGCAACTTCAGAGCAAGGTGATGTCTCCGGAGCCGGCGCCACCGGCCAGGCGATTCGGATGCGGCAGAGTCATTGCCTGTGCTGCTGCTGCCGCTGCTGCCGCCGCCGCCGCTGCTGCTGCTGCTGGGGAAGAACAGCCGCTGCCGAAGAGACCACCAAAAAAAAAAAAAAAAAGAGAAATCTTCCACCATCCCCCTTTCTCTCTCTCTCCCCTCCAGCACCAGCCGCTCTTCGCATCCGCTCCCCTGCCCGCGGCCCCTCGCTCCGCCGGGGCTGGGGGACACAAAGGCGCCCGCGCAGAGGGAGGCGGGTGGTCCTCAGCCCCCCGCGCTCCGCAGACACCCTGGATCCTTCCTCCTCTTCCTCCTCCTCCTCCCGCTGCGGAGACCGCCAGCCCCGGCGCGGCGCGGCTCGGCGCGGGCGGGCGGGCGGAGGGGGCGGCTCCGCGGGCGCGGAGGGGGCGGCTGGGCGGGCGCGCCCCGCGCGGTGCTCAGCGGGCGCGGGGGCCGCATGGCCGCCCCGCCGGCTCGGCACGGCTCGGCTCGGCACAGCGCACACGCTCCGCACACGGGCAGCGCGCTCCGGGCCGGCGGGACCCGCGGCATCCGCGTCCCCGCAGGGCCGGGCCGGGAGCGGGGAACGGGGCCCGGGGAGGAGGCGGCGGCGGGCGGCGCGGCGCTGCTGCCCTGCCCGGCGGCGGCCGCACGGAGCCGGGCGGGCGGCGAGCCGAGGGGCGGGGGAGCGCCGAGGGCCCGGATCTGGGTTGCGCGGACGCGGGCTCCACCTAGCAGCCGGCCGGCACCGCACCGCACCGCCGCGCCCGCACCCGCTGCGGTGCCAGCCCCCCGGCCCGCACCACCTGTCCCGCAGCCCCCTCCCGAAGGATCCCGCACCGCCCGGTTGGACGCTCTGCCCGTGGCTCCCCTGCCAGGTAACCAATGGCAGCCTCCACACAGGGCACGGACCCCGCCGCACACTGGATCTCCCACGTCCCGATTGGCCGCTTGGAATTTTGTGCCCATCCGAGCGGCCAATTGCAGCCTGCCTTTGCGGCACCGATCCATCACCTGTGTGGTTCCCTCAGCCCCGATTGGATGCTCTGCCGCTGCTGCCCTCCCAGAAAGCCAATGGCAGCTTGTGTTTCCAGCACAGACCCATTCCCCGCTGGATTCCCCAGCTCACCATTGGCCTCTCAGCCTGTTGTCCGCATCCAAGCACCCCATGAGACCCTACGTGCTGATCAAGGATGGTCTCCCTGCTGCCTAGCACAGGGATGGGGCTCAGGGCACCTGGCATCAGCTGGGGCAGCAAGACACACTCTGTCCTTGCCCTGGCACCGCCAGCAGGTGGGAAACACAAACCCCCTCGTCTCCTGAGAGTCAGGAACCTCCAGGAATGAGGATAAGAAGCCTGTCTTTGTGTTAACATTTGTAATCTTACATGATTATATGGGACCTCTGGAAATAATGGTGCTTGGCTGGAACATGCTAAACACTTCCCTCCCAAACCAAATTGTTTGTTTGGTTTTGGTTTGTAAAGGAAGGACCTAAACAAATGAAGCTCTTTTAACAACAAAACAAACAAAAAAGTAGATTTCAGAAAATCAAAATTTTCTAATTGCCCGAGTGCAACACACCACACTTTATCCCAGTGACCAGACCTACCTGAGGAGTTGCTGCTGCACACCCAGCATTGACTGTAGCCAAGAGAGCTGGAAGGGCCCAAATGAGGCCTCCTGGGCCAACCCAATGGAAGATCCATTCAGTTAATTATCCTGCTCAGCTTTTTCCTTAACAAGTTCCTAAGTATCCTTGATGATGGAGACCTTGCAAGGCCATTCTTTTAAATGGGATAAAGGAATTAAGTAACCTTGTTTGTTAACTCAGACCATGAGTCAGGAAGATGGTCACACATGTTCCTAGCTAAATTGCTAGTTAGGCAGGCACAGAAATGGGTATTTAAGGTTAAGAACTGCTATTCTGGATGCATTGATGTGCAGTGGAAAATTAGTACAAATAAACATAAGTGCTGTTTTCCCAATAATGAAACCAGGGCCTATTCACTGACACTGCAAAAATAATGAAAGAATATCGACTGTGGTCAGGGAAGGGAAATCTACAATTTTTAACAGATCTATCTCAACCACTTCCATTTCCAATAGATCTCTGCAAAGTCTTGTTAGAGAACACCTGTCCTTTCCCTACATGGCTGCAGAATAGCCACATGCCCAAGTGAATTATGCTCAGTCTTCTACAATAATTTGATTTAAGAAAAAGTAGATTTCAAAGCAATTAAAAAGCCGTTGTTCTTTGCATTTGACTCACCAAAATTATTATTCCCAGTGGAAAAAGCCCTTGGCAAATCTACTGCTTCATCTTTGGGAAAATCCTTTTTGTAACAGCCTTTCTTCCAGTGTCTGCATAGAGAGGAAAAGCAAAAAAAAAACAAACAAACAAACAACCAAACAAAACAACCAAAACTCCCCACAACACCAACCAAACAAACAATCCCAGCCCCCAAAAAACCCAAATCAAACTAGCAAAACCCCCAAATCTTTAATAGTGCTTCTGCTGGGATGCTCAAAGATATGAGATTCTGCAAGATACAATTACCTCTCTGATGATATTCACCATTCAACATACATGCTCTGGGAATGAAACAAAGCCCTACAAGTTGAAATTAGATTTCCTCTATATCTTTAAGCTCTGTTTTAATGCAGAGATGAGAATGAAATCAATGTTCAGTCAGTGAGTAACAAAAATACAAAAAACCACTAAGCTAAAGTGTGGTGATGTGGAGTTTTTTTCCCCCTCTCATAGCATTGCATATAATGAAGATGGAAAAAACCCAATAAATTGTGGGGGGAGGCAAGGAAGAGCTGCAAAATGCCACCAGCCTGTTGCGCTGTTGGTGCTTTTTAAAATCATGTCTCAGACTTAATGCTGTGAGTCAGAAAAACTTAGACACAGAATAGTTGCAGTAGGTTGTGCAGTTGTCTCCAGAGGCAACAGCAAGATTATTCCCCAAAGAATATTTTCCCAGTGCTTTGTCCAGCAAAACTTGAAATGTGTCCAGGGATAAGGTTTCCACCAATTCCCTTGAGTGATTACTCCCCAGTCTCATATATCTCACCATTTGGAAGATTTTCCTGCTGTTCATCCTACATTTTTGCATTTCTTAATTTCATGCTATTACTTGTGGTTATGACCCAAATTAATCAAAGTACTTCAATGCATGCTTAAATTTAGGTATGTGCTGAAGCTCCACTGAAATCATGGACATTGGTGTTTTGCAGGGCTGATGGATCTGCACATGTTTTAGCACTGTGTTGAATTTGCACCATGCATCATGCAAAATAATTATCTTTCTCTTACATATTTTTAAGCCATTATCCTTCCCCTGCTTAATTATTGATTAGATAAGCTATATATTTAAGCTACTTAATCCCTCCTTGTGTATCACTCTTTCCAAGAGTCTGATCATTTTTCTTTTTCAGATCTGAATTCCCTGAAACTCTTCCGTGTTTTTTGAGGGCGGGTAATGAGGTATTGCAATTTAATGACATATCCCAGGTGTGATTACATAAAGAGCAGTTATTCTGTGCAGTCTGAGGATATAACTTACCTTCACCAGCAACCCCAAAGCGCATTGATTTGTTGTGCTGCTCTATCATTTTGTAAGACTCTATAATCTACTCCTATTCTTTTCCATATCCATCACCCCGGCATTCAGATATTTTTTACTTGCATAGGCAGACAGCCTTGAGGCCTTGAAATTCAGTGTGGTGTTTTACACTGGGAAACCTCTAACAGAACCAAATTGCAGTCTTAGAGGTTTCCAGAACACTTTCTTTAAAAAAACAAAAAAAAAAAAAAAAACAACAACAACAAAAAAAACCTCCATTTCAAGTTGTATTGTTTGAATCTGTTCACCCAGGATTTTGAGTTTGCAATCAATTTACTTCAGGAGGATTTGTCACACATACCAACCTGGCACCATGGTGTCTGCATCATTTGTTGCTCATTATTTCATTATCCCCCAGGTAGATGTGGGGCTTTAATGATAACTTCATTATTTTGAGATGGTTTAAAAGTGGTTTTACTGAGTTGTAATTGACTGTGATTTTGATTATTTTCTCTTTTTTTTTTCTTTTTCTGAAGATATGTCCTATTTGCTTTCTCTGTTTCTCTCATATTTCCATTAACTTCCATAAACAACTGTCACTGAGCCATTACATTCTGTAATGAATGACCTTATTCTCAAAGATGCATGTCATCTGGACCAGTTCATGGATACACATTTCTGTTTTCAGCACTCTTGCCAGTTGTCCTACACAAAACATACAATGTTTTCTTTACTTCACGATCAAGTATTATGGTTGGTTTTCACCTTCTTTTTTCCAGTCTGAAGTATTGTCATGACAAAACTACATGAATTTTTAAAAACAAATGCTGTGGAGTGATATAAATAAACATCACTGACTTCCTCCTACAGATTCCAGCAAAACTCAGCTTATCTCTGATAAACCCAAGTTTCCATCAGAACATCACAACAATTCAAGCAGATAGATAGATAGATGGATGGATGGATAGATAGATGCATAGATGGAAACACTGAATTAGATCTCGACACAGTCCACATTCTGTGTTTTCTTCTCCCTCATCATCATCTCTTCCACGGTTCTGGTTTAGGAAAGCACTGTAAGATCCCTCTCTGTAAGAGAAGCACCCCATGTTTTTGCATGCTGAATTTTCCCACACTCATTTTTAGGCATGAAATTCAGTAGGATGGATTGCACTGGACTCAAGCAAAATTCCAAAATAAGGAGCAATTCAAAAGCAGAAATCAGCAACAAGGCTCACATTCAGTCTGACTTTTTTAGTCTCTTCCTCCTAATATGTACCTTAATTTTTCTAGGTGCAATAACCTCAAAAAATAACAGAAGACCCCCTCCCATATTGTATAGAAAAAATGCAACTGATAATGATTTAATTTTGAAAACATGGGCTGTCAAGAAAATGCTTTGCATTTAAGGGATTGTTTAAGCCATAGCATACTGGCCAGCCATTGTAGATTTGCAGTACCACGGCACCAACAGAGAAGCCTAAAGGAGAGAAAGTGCCATGGGATGTCTGGTCCCATCTAACATTTAGCTAACATATTTTCTTGCAGCCTGTTCATGTCCAATGCCTTGTGCAGCAGAAGATGGGTTCTCAGTCTCTCAATAACAGTGTGCTGCTTTCAGCTGGGGTAGACTTAATTTTGTGCACAGAGGCTATTACTGGGCTGTGTTTTGGATTTGTGCTGAACACAGCGATGATAATCTAAAGATGTTTCTGTTATTGCTGAGCAGGGCTTGCACAGAGCCAAGGCCTCTTCTATTCTTTGTACTGCCATGCTGGCAGGGAGCTGGGGATGCACAGGAGCTTGGGAGGAGACCCAGCCAAGCCAGGTGACCCAACCTGACCAAAGTGATATTCCAGACCATGTGGCATCATGCTGAATGTATAAAGTGGGGAGAAGAAGGAGGAAGGGGGGACATTTGGAGT
The DNA here is from genome assembly GCA_024865655.1 of Emberiza elegans. Classification (NCBI taxonomy): domain Eukaryota; kingdom Metazoa; phylum Chordata; class Aves; order Passeriformes; family Fringillidae; genus Emberiza; species Emberiza elegans. Next base: position 5,624,202 of record JALJVW010000068.1, on the reverse strand, counting down.
GATGGTGTTTTTCTTCCCAAGTCAGGTATGCTGGGGGGCCCTACTCACTTGGAGATGGCTGAACACATTCCTACCCATGGGAAACATGGAATTAATTCCTTGTTTTGCTTTGCCTGAGTGTGCTGCTTTTGCTTTTCCTATTAAACTGTCTTTATCTCAACCCACGGGTTTTCTAGCTTTTGCTGTTCCAATTCTCTCACCAGTCTTACTGGTGGGGGAGTGAGTGAGCTTTTGCATGGGCCTTTGTTGATGGCTGAGGTAAATGATGACAAACAGAAATGTGCCTGATTTTCTTTTGGTATTCCTACTCTTTTGGTGGGCGTCAGTACTCTTTCAGTGTTTCCTGAAGCAGAGGCAGTGGGAACATGGAAAAACTTCCTGGCACAGATAGGGTGTTGCCCTGAAAAGTGTACTATTTAGTCCCACTGGGAGGGCTGTGCAAACCCACTGTGGAACACTGGTGGTGACTGGTGGTTTAGACATGGATTGCAGAATGGCCATGCATAAAAGCTGTCTGAACTGTTGACTTGAATCTGTCTGTAGTCAAGGTAATAAGGCAATCAGACACAAAAATCATTAATAATTTAGCTTAATTGAAACCTAACAATATAGACTTCCTCTGCAATTCCAAGTTATTTCAACTGTTCAGAAAGCATGACCTGTCTCTGTTGTTCTAGTACAAATGTAATGTGGGAGAAAGTAAAAATTGTCACTAGAATTTCACTTTAAAGAACTTGTGTTGCTTTTTTTTCCCCATTAATTTGAACCCATGAATTCTCAGAGCTAGCTCTGATTCTATTTTCAAATAAAGGCTCTTTTTGTGTGTGGATAAATCAGGCTGTAAGATGTAACTGGCTGTTGTAGAGCGGGGGAGGGACTTTGATGCAGAAGTCATGTTGAAGCAGATGGGTGTGCTGAGCATGCTTCAGCCAGGCTAAATGGGAAGAGCAATTAAATGCTCTTCCACACAGTTATTGCTGAAACAACAGGAAGCAGAAATAGCAGAGTAAATAAGCTGTGCCATCAGAGAGGTTTCCCTGGAACTGACAGCAAATTTGGAAGCAAAGGGGTTTGTTGCTTGCAGCTGCTGGTGAAAGTCACAAAAGTTCAGGGAAACCAGGAAAAACCCCAATAGCAAAAGCAATGGCTTGGTTGAGAAGGAGAAGAAGCAGAATGATTTTTAGGACCAAAAGGTGGACAGTAATTTCTGGGCTGCTTGTTGATTTACTCTTGTAGTATTCAGGAAAATCAGATGTTCTTTGAAACCAACAACCCAAAACCACACAGATATTGGCACCCATACTCCTTAGGAAACCAACGGACTGACCTTAATCTATCTATAGGGCACTTGAAAACATTCATTGCATTGCTTAATTAATATTTATAATAATAATTAATATTGCTACAAATTAGCATAGCTCCACCAGCCAGGATCATGGAGCCTTGAGGCACTGCAAGAAACCAACCTGTCCCAGCCATGAGGAAGAGTGGCAATTCCACCACTAGCACCCCTCACAGAGTTACCATGAAGGATGAATTGTACTGATGCCCAGAAGGTAAGGTGCCAGTTCACATTGCTTGCTGGGCTGGAGAGAAGTTTGAGCTACTGGGAGAAATGTTGTGTTGGCCCTGGAGACTGCTAGGCACGGTGCTTTTGCAGTTACTATTAACTATTTTGCAGATACTATTAACTATCTATCCTGTGATGCTGATATCATCTGTAAACACTTATCATACCTATCTCCTGGCAAGCGGGATAAGAGAGAAAAAAAACCAAGGGAAAATACCACTCTTTTTGCAACACTGTGGGAGGATTTAAAGCCATTTGGGAGCCAAAAGTAGGAAATTATCACAGCTGAGAAATTGGTGTTTTAAAGGTACTCTCAGAGGACTTTGACTGCCATAGTATAAATTTAGTATTCATGGTATTAATGGAAAAATTCTAAACTGAACAGGAAATTAACTTTCTTACTTGAGGTTATGCTGCAGTGGTAAAGTGATCCTAATTATTTTTAAGACTAAATGCTATTGCTAAGGGTAAATCAGGTTTCAAAAAGAAAGAAATCAATAATGCAAAGATAGATTTTGAAGATTTCAAATAATAAAACTAGGTAGAGTGGTTTGTATCAAATACAACAGAAAATCCCTTCAGTGAAACATGCATAAGGCTAAGCCTTGAGCAGATACCTCATGCATACAATTTAATGAATAAAAAACATAAATTAAATAAGATTGGGTCAAAACACAGACAAAGGGATTATACCAAAAATAAGAGCTTTAAGAAATGGGTGGTTGTGCAGACACATGCAATTGATCTTTTTGGTCTTCTACATGACCTTTTTGCCTCCTGGACTCCGTTTCAGAAATCAGTAGAATGATTTTTTATTAAGTTCAGTTTTCTTTTAACGCATAGCAGCAGTCACTGAAATAATGGCTTTTTTTACCCCCTACTGTACAGTTGATTGGCATGTCCTTGTTTCACACATTCATTTCATAAATCTTTTAATGCTTCCTCTGATTGAGTCACAGGAAAATGATCCAAGACAAATGGGCAATCTGATCCTCAGATGGTTAGCACAGTGCCTGGCAGCCGAAGATAAAGCAAACAAAGCACCAAAATGTACCAGCAGAGGCACCCAACAGGAAGAGATGGCTGAAACGCAGAAAGGGCCAGTGGACTCCCACCTGGGGGATGTGTGAAATGCTGAGTAGTCCTTTACCGAGGTACTGATACCATAACAGTGCAAAAAGGGTGACAGTGCCAGGTAGTCTTGAATATTCCTAAGCATGACTACAGATGTACCCAGTTAGTTTTGTGCTCATTAGGGCTGTAGAAGGAAAGGTCTTGCTGAGACAAATGCTGAAAGGGAAAGAGGAGCAAGCAAGATGTACCTAATGTCTTTCATGAAGGATAACAGGATGGACTATCAAATGTTATCAACCAGCGCGCAAGAAAAGGGGGTCAGGGACCTCACCTATTCAGCCAAATGGAAATCAGACAGCAATCAATATCTGGAACAGATTTCAAAAGAGGTTTTCACGTGCATAATCTCAGCAGAGACCAGCAGGAATTGTGTTCTAAAATCCCTTACACAATAATCCCTACTTTTGCATGGCTACAAAGAAGAATAACAAACATATGATGAGGTCTGTAGTAGCCTGGCACTAGCATGTTTAAAATGTGTAGTGGTGGCATCTCTTAAAGCTTGAACTCATCACTTGGTAGCTTTGGCTGAGCAGGAGTTTATTATTCATAACTCTAAAATCCACCCCATCTCATTTCATCGTCCAAGCTGTACAATCAATAATTCAAGTATGAATTTTAAGAAGATTTCCAAATTAAGCCAGACACCCTAATGTATAGGACATACCAGACCAATTAGTATACACAACTGCTTCTCAGTGAGCCAAGATGAGAGCAGCATAGTGATTTGGAAAATATGAATATCATTATGCTGAAGAGATGCTTAGAGCATTAGGTAGGGAATAAGGTTCAAGCATTAGAATTGCTTTTCAGATGTGACCCTCAATATATTTTGGAGATTTGTATCCAATGCCAGGCTCTTGTAAATTGACTGGCGAATTGGTGTGTCCTGGATCACCAGGCTCATTCATGGAGCACAGCTAAACACCTAAATATCATTAACATTATTAGTATATGAGAGCTCCCAGTTACCTGTGTTATCCAGTACACCCACCCTTTTGCTCAGGTACTTCTTACTCAGTTTTAGCTTGCTCAAATGATCTGTGCAAGGAGGGAACTGCAGTAGAACTGTTTTTTGCAGTATTGCTTACCTGGTGCCACATGCTTGTTTGTGACATTTTCTGGGCACTAGATGGCCTGGATGTGGCAGTGGAGAACATCATCAAATACAATGCAAACAGCAAAATTCCTGCTTCATGGTGGTCAATCCAGGATGCCTGTCATAAATTTAAATCTAGGTTATAAGTTACCTGCCTTCTGCTTTTTGGAGCACTGACATAGAATAGCCTTTTTTAACAGGGCCCGTAAAACTCCTTGTAGTTTACATGTACTTACATGTTGGAGATTGCAAGCTTTTGTGTGCAAAGAAGGGAGGAGTCATCTCTTCCTGTGAAATTCATGGTCAGTCTAAGGGCTGTGTAACACCACTGGCCCCACATTGATGTCTTTCAAGTCAAAATACAACAGCATTGTGATGTATCCATTTTTTGTTGTTTTGTTTTTATTGTTGATGGTGGATTTTTTTTTTGTTGGATTTTTTATTATTTTATTTTGTAGGTTTCATTATTTGGTTTTGTTTGGCTTTACTCTGTTTTTTTGGGTTTTTAATTTATTTATTTAGTTTTATTTACTTTTAATTAGTTCCACTCATTGCCTTGTTGGCTTTGTTAAATACTAGCTGTCCACACTCACATTTTTCTGTATTTCAGGTCTTGGACTAAGGACTCCTGCTAGGACTGCTGACCTTATTGATGAGCCAGCTGAGGTGTTTTTGGTTTTTTTTTTTTTTTTTAATGAGGCTGTCCTCTAGCTTGGAGGGTTCAAGACAGTGGGGTTGCATGCTCCTTGGTGTCCCTCCAAGGACTGACATAGAGGTGGAGATTCTGTTGCTTGGCTCTGTGACCAAACACCTGCAGTCTGCTGGTTTTTCTTTTGCTGACCTTGAGCATCCCCCTCTTACAAATTCCTGGCTGTCTTTTGCACCTTTGAAGGCAAGCATATTTACTTTAACATGTGTGTTGAAATGGAAGTGTCATCCCTAAAGAAATAAAGCTGTTGTTTTTTTCAGGAAGGGCAACAAGATACAGCCCTTTCAGTGGGGATCCACATTTCCTCTTTGGCTGTGTATCGCAGCCCCTGGGCTAAACAGAGGCTGAAGCAGAATAGTCCATTCAGGCTGCAAAGCTGATCCTACACATAAAAGCTGAAGGGAATGGAATGGCAAGGCAGGAACCTGTGTTTCTCCTCTTCAGGCCATATCTGTACCTACCTGACCTTCCTGCCTAGTTTTCCTGTACAAAGAATATTGGGTAAGGAGAGACCACCCACCTCATCAAGCTGGGTCTCATTGTGTGGCAGACACCAACACCTCAATGTTCATCAAAACCAGCCAGGTTTTTATCTGTAGTGTATCAATGCTAATCAGGAGTATATATTTCTATAGATGTGTTAGCAATATCTAGAGGGCATTGTTAGTGCTGCTGTTGTCTCTGTCATACCATCCAGCTTTTCAGGGGAGCCAATTCAAATCCAGCTATCAGTGAGTTTTGGATGCTATTATTGTGTTTTATAAAACCAAATGGTTTTGGGAAGGTGCATTGTTTATGTTTGTGGAGTGCACAGTATTGATTTATATTTGCTTTATATTTATTTTTTTTATTTATTTCTATTATATTTATATTGGTTTTCCCAGTAATTTTTAAAGTAATTGTAATTATGCTTTCTGTGTCATTGCTAGTCATGTGTGTTTGCATTATGCTGCATTCTCAGTCTGGTATTTTCAAGTGGACAAGCAGTGTCCACAATGATACAGTCTCCTTCATTCCTTTCTAAGCCCACCATGCTGGATCTCCTAGCATATGCCTTATGGCCATTAGCAGCCCAAAAAAAGTCTCAAGGCGATTTTTATGCATCAGTATTTTTTACTTGGACTAAGATTGCAACAAATCCCGATTGCTCTCCTATTGTGAAGGAGCCATTTGTATTTTGTAGCTCTTGCAGAATGCCTGGTGCACAATTTGACAGCCTTTTACGCCGCACCTTTTAAAAGTCTCCTGCTGTATTGTTATGATCATAAACTGAACTGCTAATAGTCTCCAAAAGCTGACTGCAGTTCTTATGCTCTGTACTTCCTTCCCTCTATCTTCATTTTATCATCACCTGTACAAAGAGCCCATTCCTTTGCAGCCGTAATTAAGCTCTCAGTTTCTCTTTCCAGTCCTTCTCTGACAGCGATTAGCATGTCTTATTTTTTGTAGTTGCTGAAGCTGTCAATCCACAATGCTTCCCAGGAGCCGTGTTCAGGTTCACAGAAGCAGGAAGCAAGCATGGAAGGAAGTCCCAGACGTTGGTCATCATTTTAGAGATAAGGTCTGATCAGGGAGACACGGCCGCTTAGTTGAGGGAAGATTTAAAAGCAGCATATGGTTCATGTTCAGGATATAAACAGCTTACACACACACCCTGCCACCACACACGTGCTCCAGCTGTCCCCCTAAGCATACTTTGCAACAACAGCACAAACACTTGTGGTGTTTTTCCCCAAGTACTCTTTCACCCATTTCAATTTCAAGAACTTTCTCGACATGTGAAGGTTTTTGGGGTTTTTTTCACAGTTAGTAATCCTTTTGGGTTTCTGCTGCACAGTCTGATGCTGTTTCTCCCTTGAGGCCATTTAGATGTTGAACACCCATAGAAACAGCCCTAGTAAAGCCAGGTGAAGCTGCAGCCCACCACCCCATGGTGGTTTGGCTTCTTCTGTGTCTGGCTCCATCCAGCACTGTGACTCTGACTCCCAAAAGCTACCATCTCCTCTCAAGTCAAGTCTGTCCATAACAAGAGTCCTAAACCACTTGCTCATTTCTCAAGGGGAAGCTGCCCATAGCTTTCATCACCTTTGTCATTCTCCTCTGAATTTTTATCATATTTTGATTGCAGGTGAAGGAGCCAGAGTGTTCAAAATGGTGATGAACATTGTGGTTGTACTGGGGTTTAACAGTATTTTCTGTTCTCTATCTGCTCTGTAAAACCTCCTATGATTTTACTCAGCATTTTCCAGAATTAAGCTGGTGTTTTTGTGGTCTCGCTCCTGGAAGTTATAGCCAGATTAGAGCTCATGTTGTTCACTTGAGTCTTGGATTGCTTTTTCCAAAGTGCATCAACTTAAATCTGTTTCCAATGGGTTGCACGTGTCATTTTATTACCTAGCTTCTCCACCTTCAAAAATAACTTGGTAAATCTTCAGTTAGCCCTTGTTTTCACTAGCTTGACCAACTCTTTTATTTGGATCTTTTCATTTTAACAATTGGTCCTTCTTTAGACTGTTTATAAACATGGGGAACAGCACAGCTCCTAACACAGTTTTAAGGAGTCCATCAGTGAGCTCCATCCACCTCAAGAACAGCTATTAACTCCTACAAATTGCATTCTGTCTTCAACTACTAACATATGCAGGCACTTCCCCTTACTGGAACAAGTTTTTCCAGCTAAATTGATCCATCATTTCCATTTGTCCCCAATCTACTTTTAAAGAATCAGAGCAGGTGTTTTTCCCTCTATGCTAGCCCTAAAAGGACATGTAAGGCACCAAAAGGTAGAAATAGCAAAACCAAGAGTGTGATATGAATTTTGTACTCAAAATAAACACAACACTTTGTCACATAAATGATTGCCCTGCTATCAAGAAATATTCCCCTATTCTCTAAGAACAATTAACTACACAAGGTTTACAGTACTGGAAGGCATTTACTTACAGACAATGTAGAATAATTTGCAGACAAGGTTGATTGCACTGGCAGGGTTTAACTGAAAAATAAAACAGAGATACACATTGATTGAAGCTATCTAAATAAAACATGAATGGCTTCTAATGAAAACAGCAGGCAAAATAGCGCTTTGAGGCCTCAGCAACAACGTTTTTCTCAGTACGGGTTGTGAGGTATCCAGAGCAAATAAGGTTCCTTGAATTATTTACTTATTTATCACCTTAAAACACATATTTTCAAGTTTATGGATTTATAAAATTACCTTTGATATTATTCACCCCCCTCACCTCCAAACATTTAGAGTAACAATTTTACAGATTAAAAAAAAATACTGATAGTATAATCAATGGGGTGCTGTAGTTATGTCAGAAGAGCTGCTGTCTCTCTGTAACACAAACAATGCACCTCACCATGCAGCACCAAAAATCACCTTTTGCTCTCCCTGCCACTCTCCCTAGGAAGCAGCTCATTGCCTGGGGAAAACAGGTCCATGCTTCCTTCAGTTTTCACTGCTGTTTGCACTGACTTTTGTGGAACTACTCTGATTGTCTGGCTACCAGGGCCTGGTGATGGATGGAAAACTAATCTGGGACATGCCTGTGGTTCTTCTCAAGTATGAATGGAATATTTTTATTCATTTGATGTAGTGGGTTTTTATTTGACACCCAGGCATTTCACTTCTTCTGTAGTATTCCACTTTCTTTGACACTGGCATGCAGCTCTTTCCAGCTACCAACAGATTTCATTATGTTTCTGTTTACTTATGCTTTAGTATCATTAATGAGGATGTTGGCTAAGTCAAGACCTGCCAGTAATCTCTGTGTATGCTACCTGACAGTGCCTCTCTGTTTTATGTGCAGTTATTTAGCACTACCCTGAGCCATGGACATGTTGCCAGCTCTCAATACACTTGAGAGCAAAGCTGGTGAATAATTTATTAACTAATTTGTGTCTTATGTTCCTGCATGAAATAGGTATCAACAGGCTGATTGTTACTGATTCGTTTCTTACTTGAAAAATTCAAGGAACACTTAATGCAAACACATTTTAGTATGTGGGTTGTTGGCAAAGTTCATTAGTACAATCAAGACTAATACTTTTTCTGATGTGATCTGTTTATATATATATATATATATATATATATATAATCTAAAGAATGTCCATGGAGATTTACTCTTTATGAGATGTGCCAGAGGTGTCACATTTCTTTTACCTTTGTGTGTTCAGAGATAACTCTGTTGGTACTGGCTCTTTCATTTTTTTTAAGGATTTATTTCTGTGTGAAGCAGTCCTATCTCTTACTTTGGTTTTCCTTCTGAAAATTAATCCCATATTCACCTTTCACTAATATATTGATCAGTCCCTGGTTGGTTTTCAGTTTTCAGTAGTAATTGCTATAGTAGAAAATCAGACTGGGTTTTTTCCTTGAAACACCTCTCATTGGGAAATTTTGTTTTTATTATGTTTTTTAAAAGAAACTGTCTATTCAATCATTAACTGTTTTGTCCTTGTTAGAAAGCTGGTTTTAGTTTATCAAACAAAATGTATTTTCCAAGGATTCTTCAGAAAAAATTACCATGTTAGCTGTTTTTTCCCCTCTTGTATTACTTGGGTGGGAAGGAGTGAGGCAAATAATCATAATACCTTGAGATATCCAGAACCAGTGATTTGCATATGTATGTATATTTCTCTAATATTAATACATGCATTTCTTAGTTCCCAGGACTCTTCCTTGACTCTTCCTTAAAATGTTTTTTCTCCTTCGTATTCTTTTCAGTAAATTCATGCCCTACCATAAAAAGCAAAAATTTGCTGAAGCCTCTAAAATATAAACTGATACAATGCACACAAGGAAAAATACATCTCAGTTTGAACTCTGTTACACTCAGCCCATTTGGAGTTGCCCTGCACTTTCAGGTTGATGCAATATTTTTATTTTATCACCTTAGAGTCACAAGCTCCTAGGAAGTGGGTCTGTCATGGCACAGAAAGAGCTGCCTCTCACAGGCAGGTGGAACAATTCCTGCACATCAGCCAGTAACCACAGCCCAGCCTTCTGCTGAGAAAAGGACATTTCATTTCAAGTGCCTAAGAGCAGCAATGTCGGTGAAAGAGGTTGCTATAAAGTGACAGATGCTTCACCACCAGATCGTTCAAACAGGATGAAAATAGCAGGGGAAGAAAACCCCAACAAAACACCAAAAAAACCCCAAAAAAACCACCTCAATCTAAAATCCAAACAAACCCCAGATTTGAAGCACAGTGTTGCACTACATCAGTGTATGTTCTATTTTCAGAAGGCACTAAAGAAAATGAAGCACAATAGGCAATGATTTTTACATTATTCACAACAAAAAGTATTTGTAGAATAATGCAAAAACACAGTGGCAGCCTGCAGGCTGTTGTTGAAGGGTAAACGTTTACAGGAATGCTGGATGTGAGGCTGCACTGGGTTTGCATGGCACAGTTCCCAAAGCAGAGGGGGTACAGGGGTGGCTTCTCTGAGAAGCTGCCAGAAACTTCCTCTTTGTCTTGCAGGAGGGAGTGGTGGGGGGGAGGTGCTTTTAAGATTTCACAGAATCATAGAATAATAGAACAACCTAAGTTGGAAAGGACCTATGAGGATCACCAAAGTCCAGCTCCTGGCCCTGCACAGCACACCCCAAAGGTCACACCATGTGCCTGAGAATGTTCTTTAAATATTTTTTGAACTCTGTCAGGCTTGGTGCTGTGACCAGGTCCCCTGGGGTGCCTGTTCCAGTGTCCAACTGAACTGGCTGAAGAACCTTTTCCTAATATCAAACCTAAAACTCCCCTGACATGTCATTCCCTTGGGTCTTGTCACCAGAGAATAGATCAGTGCCTGCCCCTCCATTTCCCCTGTGAGGCATTTGTTTTATTTCTCATTATCTTCTTCTGATTTTGGTTGGTGAATGCCAAATTCTTGGTATTTGATCGGGCACTTGAAGAAACTGGGAGACAACTGTGCTTTGAGAAATGGGATGTAGGAGCAGAAAATCCAGGAGAACCCACTTTTTCATGACTAGGCAAAAAATTTCCAAGACAATCCTATTTTCCATTGATAACTTACTTGCTTAAACATAGAGTTCAAACCTGACACTTAGAAAAACCAGCTCAAGCAGCTGTAGTGGTAGAAAAAAGACAAAAAATAAACATCCACCTCCATAGGGGTTTCTACTCCAGTCACTAGTCATCCACACAAGAGCCTTAGGAAAGGCTGGTGGAAAGGGACATGTGCTAATGTACACAAGCTTGTTTCTAACCTCACTGCCATACCCAACTGGCAACAACTTGTCAGAGCACTAATCTTGCTATTGCTCCAATGTGTTAAATTATTTATTAAAATTTAATCTGTGTTTAAAAATACATGTATTGTGAGCTATCCATACATTTAAACTATAATGAAGTTTAAAAATAAAAAAAAAAAAAAAAAAAAAAGTTGTGTGATTTTGTATCTTTGATAGTTTTCTAACTGCCAAACTCCTCCCTTCCACCCCACAACAGCACAGGATAGTCAACCTTCCCACTTACTGAAAGCAGTGATTTTTTTTTTTTTTGATCTTTTTGCAAGCTGAGGCAAAGCTGCTTTTCCTGGCATGGGGTGGAGGTCCAGGAAAAGAGAGGCTCCCTCACATTTGCTTTCAGGCTCTTGAAGAACTTATAAAAGCTTTGTGACTGCTCTTAGAAAAATATGAATTTAGCAACCACCTTCTTTGGGGATGGATCCTTGGCTTGTGCAAACTGTCAGAGCTGAGTTGAAATCAGTTATGCAGTGTGGCATTTTGCTTCAGCTCCATGCTGTAAGTCATTAAATCCCAAACTGAGAATGGCTGTGTCAAAACCCTTGAACCACCTGCTCAACTAGAAAAGCAGCAAAGTCTAAGGATTTAGCTATACTAGATGCACACATGAAGATAATTCTGGGAAATTAAAATCCTGCTTGAGTGAACTTGTGCATTTTGATTCTGGGAGGAAAAGAGGGCATATAAGTGATTTGTGTGCAGGACCCAGTGCCTTTCAGTTCATCTGGGATCACCACATATCATCCTTAGCCATGAAAATCCTCCCAGCTGCCATAAACTGCTCTGTATGTGCAGACCTTATAGTGTAGCTGCCTGTAAGAAAAAGCATCCTAGAAAGGGTCACATTTTTATTTTTCTGGTTTGCTTTTGGACCATAAAGCCACCAGAAGGCATGGACAGCAGGAAGAGGGATTGATGTTCCCTGTCTCTTCCAATCTGAGAACTAGAAGGTGTCAAATGAAGCTAGGCAAGGCTAGTTTTGAAGCAGAGAAAGGAAATCCTTTTTCGCAGCACTTGGCATTGGAACAGAGGACTCAAGGCCACGGAACAGTGGAGCTGCTGGTGACTCATGCACATGTGAAAAAGCAGTGGGGCACATTCGAAGGCAAGAACTGCTTTGAGAGTTGTCAAACACCAAGCCTCCCACCCCAGGTGTAGCGATGCACCCTGCAGCACCTGTGAGAGCCCTTTGGTGAAGCACCATTCTGTGCTTGCCCTACCCATGTTTCACTGGGGAGAATACTGGAGTGATCAGCTGATCCACTACCCATTTTCTTGTATTCTGGCTGTTCTATGCTGTGGTTCTGCAATATGACTCTTACAATGTTGCCTGTTGGCAAATTGTTTGTATGGTGGATGGACAAAACCACTGGATTCTCTGGAGACCTGAACTACTAATTAACCATCTTCTGCTTGTTCTTTAGCTTGCACTTGAATTTTGCCTCTGCATTCAGTTGTCTCTGTTCATGGCATTTACCCAGACTCATGAGTAGCCTTGTGTTAATGGAAGCTTCAGTTTTCTGTGGATAAATTATTTAGGGGGAGGAGGAATGGAAGACTGTTCTACATTGAGGACTAGGACTTTTAAAAATTTAAAAAAAAAAAAAGAATAATAAGTCAAGAGCTAGCGTGGCAACAAAAGATTACTCCATCAAAATAAACACACCCAAAGGAATAAAACATTGCAGAAGCATCCATAAGCACACCTTTATTAGCAAACTTGAGACAATACATTTCTGTGGGAGAGTAATGTAAAGAAGTGTGTTTCCCTTGTGAAAAAAATCTGTGATAATATCTGCTTGTTTTACCATTTTTCAATCAATCACTTTTTAAAATGTGTCATTCCCTATCTATATGGTTTATTCAGGCTGAAGTGTATATGTAGTCCTAATTCTTGCTCCATTCCCATGGCAGTCAAAAAATCATTATCTGATTATACCCTAAGTTGGGAATTCAGGTTCCAACTTGTTTTGTTGTTTGAGGGATTCCTTTTGTTTTTCTTCTTCTTTTTTTTTTCTCTGTGGAGAGATCTTGTTGCCACAGCCATGGAACAAGAGATGATTCATTCTGGATGGGAGAAATCAGCTTTGTCATGATGGCAAGGGGAATAGTTTAGGTTAGTATAGGAATTATATCTTGCAGGATTTATATTTTATTATATATTTGTAAATTATATTTGGATATACTTTTATTGTATCCAATCCTATGTAAATGTATAATGTACTTATGTAATCCAGCAGGCTTTAGATGAGCCTAATTTTGCTGATGGTTACTGGATGGTTATCTGGATGTCCCCAGATATAACACAGCAGGACTTCACCTGGTGTGGGAAACCATTACATGGGTGGTAGCAGAGACTTTGACAAATTCTGGTTCAGCCTAAACTATTTGTAGACTCTCTGTGCTCTTTTATGCAGCACAACTTCTGCTTCACAAATTTTTTCCTTGGTGCAAATAAATTCTTATCCTCAGGTAATCCTGTAAATTTTCCTACTCCTCTGAACTTGCCCAAAAATGGCCCAGCATTTAGAATGAACCACAATTTCTCAGTAAGGGAAATTAATTATCCATGCCACCCATTCCTGAGCTTTCCAAAAAGAAAGAGATTAAAGTACAGTTGTTTTCTGCAATGTCAATACCTGCACTCTAAGAATTAGAGGGACTGCAAGTTATTTGACTTAGCCCACCAATGAATGACATTTGGTTACCACAGAAAAAAAATCATGCTGCATTTAGTAATTCATAGTCCTGATTGTAAAAACCTATTCCTCTGTGTTGTGATGAACTAGCCTGGGAAACCAGACATGGGAGTCATAAAATGGGCCTGGCAAGAAAAAAAAAGTGGCCAAGTTGGGGTCAAGTCCTGTTTAGGTTTTTATCTTCAAATGAAGCAAGCATTTACCTGGTAAGAGTGATCAGGCTGACATGTAGTAGACTATAGGAATGCTAAATAGAAAAATTAATGAGAAATTATTACCATGACCTCGGATTTGTAAGAATTCTAAGGGGGCACCTGTGTGACACCAACTTTTGGCCTTTTTCCCTTCCTGAAGGCAGGCTGAACTGGCTTAAATGGGAATTGAGGAAATCCAACTCTGAGTATTTTTCAAAAATCTGAAGAGCAATACACACAAGCACAATTTCATCGAACCAGCTGTACAACTAAAACAATGCGTTTCATCATGCCAAGCTCCCCTCTTGAGGAAAACTTTGGAAAGTGATTGCACCCAGCAGATTAAAGTCCCAAGGATACAAGGGAACTAGATTGGAACTAGAAGTTTTTTATAGTCCCTTCCAACCCAAATCATTCTATGATTCCACATGTTTTGCAACCTATCTGAAGCCTGTAATCTACCTTGCTCTTCAGGCTCTTTCTTGAAATGAACATCAAAGGATTTTTGAGGTCTTTCCACTTAGATTCAGCCCCACAGCCTGTCTGAGCCCTTTATTTCAAATTCTATCATATCACAGCTTTTTAACATCTACACCATCTACTACACAAGAATAAGGGGTTTTGCCTAATTTCCTGGGTTTTATAATACCTCTCTGCTCAACTGGCCAAAAGACACATATTTTATTTAGAGTGAAAGTTTTCCTGTTCCTGTTCTTGCCTTCAACTAATACTTAGACTAACACCACTTCACAGTGACCATGGTGAGCCTGTATTATGGTCCATGTATTTTTTAAGAGGCTGACAAGGAACATCTGTCCAGGCAGGAAAAAAGCTGTGGAAAAAGTTACGGGGATTAAGTTTTCTGCATTTTACATTATAATGACATTTCCAATCACTTGAGAACCGCATGATTGCCTTTCATAGCTCCTGGGAATCTTGACTCAGTGAGTGAGAAATGTGCTCTTAAATAATGGCACTCGTTCTAGATTTTCTCCTTAAGAATGCACCGGACCTTAATGAATCAGCTTTTTCATGCAATCCCAATCACTGTGTAAGTCTGCCCTCTGACACTGCCTGCATGCAAATCCTTCATGCATAATTCTCAGCACACTGAACTCTTTTGGTGAAAAGTCTGCAGGTTGCTGTCATTGTCAGTAGCTCTCCTGGTCTGCAACTTCACTGCCATTTTGGCTGGACTTTTTATTTGGTTTATTTTTCCTGTTGATCCTGGGTTTTTGGCTTTCTGATACTATATCATTTGTAACCAACAGTAACCATATTCCTCCCAGCATTGAGAAAAACAGCTCTTGAAACTGGGGCAAGGAGAGGAAACATAGCACTGGTCATTCAACCAATCTTTTGTCTTGTACTTTAAAAACATTAATTTACATTAACATATGCAATTCCACAGGCAGCTCTGAGCCTTATCAGCCTTAAGAATCTTAGGATTGACCATGGCTCCCACTAAAGTTTGGGCTATGCAGCTGAAACACAAAGGTGAGCCTGACTTTTTTAGGATACCTGGAACAAAAGGACTCCTTCTTCCTTTCCTTCCTGTTGGGGGAAACTGCCAGGAATAAGCTGCTTTGAAAATGTGATTGTCTAGAGGCAGGGAGATAGTATTTTTTGGATAATCTAACTCCAGTTATTACATCATGCTGGTACAAGAGGGGAGCTAAAAGCTAGCAACGACCTAGCATTTAAACCAGCTATAAAACCACAGAAATGCAAGGTATAGTCTTTGAAGTTTAACAATGAAAAACATCCGATTCCTACTTTTATTTCCTGCTTTTATACAGAAGACTTAAATTTTATAAGAGATTGTTTTCCCATTGCACATTACTGCTCCTGCACATTTCCCCAAGCAGTACTGGTGCCTCTGCACTGCTAAACCCATCAGACTACTGAGAACATGGGTCTGGAACAAAGAATGATCTACTCTAATTACTTTTAGAAGCAATTGTACTTAAGAAACCATGTATTTATTATGAATTGTTATGTTTTCCTTTATCCACACATAATGAATTTATTACAGTTGGGCAATTTAGTACACCCTTGTTTTCAATTTAATTGGATTCCTTTTAATGCCCACATTTAACCTTCAAGCTGAAAGGTTTGATATTCCTTTGAGAGTTGTATTTTCCTTTTTCCATATTCCACATTTATATCTCTGTCTCTGTTATGAAAGTTTTGTATGTTCCAGGTGGTTATGAGGCTAAAAAACAACTAATTTATGCATGCAATAAAATAGCTTATTATAAAAGCTTGTCAAAAAAATAGAACTAGAGTCAATGTATTTTTGAACTTTGAAAGCTACTTTCATGTGGAAAAGAGTTTTTAAATTTTAGCTGAATGCAAAGTCATTTTCTGAAAAAAGTCCGTTTTAAAGATGGGACATTCTACTAATTATTTTTTTTCTATTTTCTATTTTCTAAAGACAAGATGACAGCAGTTTGAGATAAAGCCAGAAATGTTTAGACCTAAAAATTGAGGGGAAGCAAAATTCCTAACAATGTACTGAAGTAATTTTTTTCAAAAACAATTACAATCAGATATCAAATCATGATTATATATTATTAAAATGACTATTTTTTCTTTCAGCTAAATATTTTTAAATCACTTGAAATTTAGAATTGCTAGATTTAAAACACACTGAATGGAATAATAAATTATTCTATTGTTTCAATGCCTCTATAGAGGTCAGAATATATGTCCATATTGACAGTTCCAGGAACTTAGTCCCACATCCTCATCCAACTTTGTTGTTGCTGCTGAAATCATTGGGAGCTGATTTTCAAAGTACCTTAGCAAATGTACTTCTTGCTGCTCTTGTTGGTGCAAGAACTGCTTTGGATATTTCTGACATCTTCCTTCAGATTTGTCTACATAATTTGGCTGATGCATTAAAAAAATCACAAACACTTAAAGCATCTGGGCTAAAAATTATATTCATCTCATCTCTTTGGTGATTCTGTCATACATCTTTCTATAGTTATGTTTCAATAGGAATATTAAATAATTAACTTTATTTATGTTTTATTAGCCTCTAGATACAAGGGAGAAATATATTAAGACAATGGTCATAAAACTCTGTCAAAAGATTAATGAGATCTTATTGATGCTGTGTTTCTTCTCTTTTCATGATCAAGATTAGGCATTTCAGTCAGGCAATCTACCAGCTGTTGTTCATATTTCCAGCAAGAGGTTTCCACAGAGCTGAAACTTTTAAGAGTTTAGGAGGTGGCAGGCCTATTCAGCTTCACTGATATGTCATTAAATGCAAATGTCTACATTAGTACAGCTTTAAAGTTCAAAATTCAAACACATAATTCATGAAAACTGAAAGCTAAAGTTCCCACACTGATGTTAAATCAATGGTACTGCTCAGATTATGCACATTCAATTGTACATTGAATTGCAGAAACCAGGCAGTTGAATTAATATCTGCACACTCTGGCCAACTTCAGCACAGAGCCTTAGCAGCTGAATTAACCAGCCCTAACTCTTTGAAAAGTGAGCCTGGACCAAGGGGAAGAGACACATGCACACATGAAGACAATTTTGGGAAACTAAAATCCTGCTTGGGTGAATCTGTGGGACTAAGAGTGCACAGATGTGTGAGACTACAGATCACATCTGACCTTTGGGGTTCTACCTGCTCTGAAAACTCAAAGAAATGTTCCTAATATGTTTCTCCACGTCTTTGCCGAAAGGTTTTGTCCTCCCTTCTGCTTAGACACAAAGCCGTTCAGACAAACAAACAAACAAGTTTGTAGCAACAAAATGCCTGAGAGATGTGTTTTGAGACGGGAATTTTATTTCCTTGGTCTTGAGCTGGCAACCTGAGCCTGTCTAAGCATTTCAATACATGACCTGTACTAGGGCCTGAGGGCACTGGCCCTGCTCCTTGAATCTAAAGGACAAAATGACTTCTGCTGCTAATTTAAATCACAACAGAAAGCAGCTAAAGAGTTAGAGAGGGTCCTGTCATCATAGGGAGTCATGCTATTTTGAATACCCCAATTTTATCCCACCCTTTCATGTCTATTTATTATTGCTGCTTTCTTTGTCCTCCAGTCCTGCAGCCTACTCCAAAATTCACATGCAATGAATTCTAGATATAAGCAGTAGTTTATTTCCTTACCAGAAACTGGCACTTTTGGTGGGAAGACTAATAAAGCTTCAGTCAAGTGTCAACCAGAAGTCTCAGTCTATTGCTTAAATACTGTGCAACAGTCTTGTAGGCTTTTGATTTGCACCAAGGATTTATTAGTGGGTGTATTTACACACCACACACACTCACCCTTCCCCACCCACTCACAGCTTCACAGAATTGAGTGCCACATCAACAAGGGTATTCACAAAGCATTGAGTACTTGCTGGACTTGAGCTGTAGGATAAGGAGGGAAAAAAACAAAACCAACAACAACCCAACCAAAACCAACAAAAACCCAAACCAGACAAACCTGTAGTGTAATGTTACCCAAGAGATGGTGATGTCAGCCTGTTAAGCTTCTTGCACAATTTTATAAGTGAACGTTTTTGTTCTTGTAAAACGGAGTGAATTGTTTTCTGGATTGCATATGGCCCATTCATTTTTTATAAAGCCAGCATTTCATTTTTTGCTTCTGATTTCTGATTATTCAGGCTTTGCTTTAAGCTGCAAAAATCCAAGTACCATTCGGGTTTGACAAATTCCTATTTTGCTTCACCTTCACTGGAATGGAGCCTTTCTGCAAAAGTATTTTACATTATGGAACATTAAACAAACGTAAAAGTGATAATTGATTCACATATTACCAAAACAAAATATCAATTTTTTTATACACCAAAGCAGCTCTAAGTTTTGGTTTGCAAAGTATTTCTTATTTTTAGGTGAAATCCCTCCCCCCAAGTTCAAAATGTTATAAATTCCTGCAGAAAAAACATGTAGAAACTCTATGTTTTTCAACTGAGTGATTTACAATACTTGCAAAACAGTGAATTGTGTGAATAAGGCTGCTGGTTGGCAACTTAAATTTAAATGTGATATATTTAACTTGCAATTTTCTACTGAAGTTTAGGAATTTTATGTTTGGTTACCCAAGCAAATTTAAGTATGCTACACTACTGCTATCAAAATTGTGGCTAGTGTTCATATTTCCACCGTCAAATGAGGCCCAGTGTAGGCTGCAGTTTTCTTCTCTTGAATGTTTTGGGTTTTTGTTTTTTTAACTTAAAGGCAAATTTGTTTTGATTTTGGCCTATTTAGAGTTTGTTTTTCAGTATTTCAAAGCCCCTGGGGAAAGCACATATATTTGCATGGGTGTAAATATAATTTTGCACTTTCGGGTGCATTTTCCAAAGGAAATATCTGGGTATTTGCCCCAGGACTGGGATAATACTCTGTAATTTGGCTGCTAAGCTGTGATGAGGACAGTCCTTCCAGTCCTGGGTGTCCAGGGGGAGTTGCAAGAGGTGACATCCCCAGTGTTGCTGGAGGCTGGTGAGGACAGCAACCCAAAAAATGGCCACAATCCCATCACAAGATTGAGGAGTGTTCACTAATGTCATAAAACCATAATCACAAGGAGGAGAAAAATTATAAAGCAATTGTGATGCTCTCTGCAGCTTGGATTGAACGGTGCAGGATGTCTTGTTATTCTATCCTTGCCCCTTTCTTCTTCAAGCCATAGGGAATGACGCAACAAGAAGTAAAAGTGCTTAATTTTATAGAGGAGTGCACTCCTTCCTACCTCCAGTTCAGGCTCCAAAGAGTTTCAAATAATTAGAAAAACAGGTAAATCAAACTTCTTAAAAGAAATCACATGTTGATTGAGGGGCCATCCTATACAATCTGTTTGCAACTGATACCCCAGCAAGAAGAGGCTGAGATTGTTACAGAGGATGGCAAACAAAAAAATAAAAACAAAAAAGCCCAACAAACTAAACAAAAAACCCCCCACCAAGACAAACCCAGAGCTCAGGATTTGAAAAATACTTGAAAGTTTTCTGCCTGAGGGCATGAATCTGTGCCTAATTAATGAGGAAAATTTTCCAGGTACAAATTATCCTCTAACACTTTTGCTCTGCATTTTCTTCTATTGTCATAATTTGCATCCTATTCTGGATGCCCCATGGGCATATGGGACCAGCAAACAGTCTAATCTAAAATGGTAGATTACAGCATTATTTCTGCTAAAATCCTTTCCTCTGTTAGTTTCCTAAATAATCTGTGTGTTTATCTGCATCTTGGTGCATCCAAAATGGCAATTTTCATGCACAGGTTTCTCTATATTCCTGTCTCGTGGAGGCCCATACAACCTCAGTGTTCTCAGGGTTATACAAAAATAGCAGCCTCATACCGACGTGGGGTATACATTTCAGGAGGTCACTTTTTGAAGACAGACAATGAATGTTGAATGAGGAATAAACAAATACTTGACCAAAGAAGCACACTGAGGGCTTCACAAAAATACGGACAGTAAAAGCCTCTAAGCTCCTCCAGGAGGTATTTATAGGCAATTTGGGCAGGAACGCTCTTTTGGTTTGCATTCAAGTTCAACAGCAGCATTCCATAAATAGGCTATACAGACAAAAGAAAAGCATCGCTGAAGCCTAAAGATAGAAAGCTGTTCTTTCAGAGTTGCAGATTTTTTATCATTAGCTCAGTTACAGTAAACCTTATTTGGGTGACTTGCAGTGGCAGAGAGGTGACAAAGGCAAACTCCTTGATGTTCAGTGTCTTCAGAGCACTCATATAGGTAACACACTTTAATTCTCTACTTTCTGCCTTGTTTATTGGATTCTTTTAAAACTAGATGCTGTTAAAGATAAAATTACTTCTTTTGCTAGGAAATATAATAAAAACAAGTGTTCTGCATTAAATCACAAACCAGCCCCACATTAAGACACAAATCACACAAGCTCAACAGGGCACATCCTCCCTTCAGTTCTAGCAGCATTAATGTGGCATACAAGAGTTAATTCAATTAACTTTATCTTTGCAAAGAGAAGAACATGTGTTGGCCCAGATACCCGCAGAACCTCTGTAGAGTAATGTCAGTGCTCTCATCAAGGCAGGTTGCAATGATAATTATATTGTGGTGGGTTGACCTTGGGTGGCTGCCAGGTGTCCAAAGCTGCTTTATCACTTATCTTCCTCAGTTAGACAGAGGGGACAAAATATGACAAAAATCTTGTAGGTTGAGTTAAGGATAGGGAGAGCACTTGGAAATCACTGTCATGGGCTCAACAGATTCTGGCAAAATTAATTTCTCCAAGCTCACTGATGAGCTCTGCTTTGGCCAGCTTTGGGGCCTTCTTGGAGGTATCTGGAATTTTCTGACATGGGGACAGCTCCTGATACCTTCTCAGAGAAACAACCCCTGCAGCTCCCCTGCTACCAAAATCTTGCCATGCAAACCTCATAAATACATGAAAATCCAGTAGGTCTCAGTTGTAAAAAAATCTCCAATCTTGCATCAGAAATAATAGTCTGACTTTCTTATGCTACCTGGCTAAATGGCAAGTATGTTTAGTGGAGAGAGTAGGAGGACCCCAGGCACTGAGTCATGCATTTTCCATAAGATGTCCTAGACAGAGGCTGTTTAAGTGTCAGGCAGGGCCTGGACAGCAGCAAATTGAACTGTCAGATGGGTTTGGTGCTGGAGGTAGTTCTCTGGTGTGTGAAGGACTTGGAGTTAAATCCTTAATCTTCTACAAGCAGTCCAGTGTGACCTTAGCAGGCCTTAGCTGCCCATCTGGAATACAGGATGCATAACACTTGTCTGCTTGATGATGGTGCACTGAGAATTGTTGCATGGTGCACTGAGAATTGTTGCATTAAAGGTCAGGCACGTGACACTAAGGTAAAAGGAAACCTAATTATAGAAGGCTGAAAATACTGAAGGTAAGAAAGAGTTTGCCTGTACTATATTTCCTCCCTAAGTTAGTGCATGATTTGGTCAGAGATCTATTCTAGAAGATATTACATAGCAATGACAAGGATTTGCGTTGCAGAGGTGATGCAGCAGATGATGGCATGAGCCAAAAAGGTATTATTATCTCAGTGGTTTTTCTTCAGAGTCATACTCTTTAAAAAAAGCTTTATCTGTGCATATATCAGAGTATTAGAAAATAAATACGAAAGAATGGAGGATACTGCAAAACAAATGTGTTTAACCAAATGTTACCAAATACTTAGTAGAACATAGGATAACCATATCTGTGTTCTATTAAAGTAGATTGCCAGCTGAAAAGTAGCCTTTGTTAATAAGATATTGTCAAAAGGTCAATAAAATAGCTCCCACCCGAGAATCCTGAGTGTGCACACTGAAACCAGTGTACCTTTGTACAAAAATCAATGCTGAAAAACACATTAAAATCTGAGATGTGTGGAAAAGTGGGAGTCAAAGTGCCTAAACCTTACTCCCTGATATTCCTTAGAGCACCTATGTCCATTTCTCTGCATCATACTCTACAGAGCTGTAAAACAGCTGCAGTGCATGTCTCTCACAAGAAAGGTTGAGACTCCAAGTCAAATAGCCATGGACTTTGTGGGGAAAGGCACTTTGTTCATACTAGAATATATTTTCTTCTAGAGCCCTCCTAATTAAGGGCTTCCTACTTTTTTTTTCCTGAAGGTGAAAGCTTGCCTTTCTTTGAGTCAATGGGAGTCTTGCCATGAATTTTAGCAACACCAGGATTGTGCCTTCCATGTATCTGCACTATTATTCTTCACTGCTCTTTCAGATACCACTGAGCACAAAACTTGGTATCCTAAGCTTCAGAAACGGAAATAAAATTTAAAACCCCAGCAGATACTGTAACCCAGTCATATAGATCAGCCACTGGCCCTCAGGGGGGACACAGTACCTGAGGGGAAAGCCAGATGCAAGTATCAGCAGCTGCCCCTGAGCTGCCCTTACTCAGGTGGGCTGGAAGAGGGCTGAGCTGCAAACATCCTGACTCTCACCCACAGCTGCCTTCAATCCTCATACTCCCCCTTCTGCTGCAGTCTTGATCTAATTAAACTGTCATCACACCGTTAAAGTAATGCTTCCTGGGCATTTTATGGAGCTTGGATGGAAAAAAAGGGGAAAATGAAGGATTCATTGAGTCCATGACACAAGGAATCAACACAAGGCGTGTTGGTGTCTAATCCCACCATAAAGTTAAAATAGATTTAGAAGAGATAAGGGAGGGAGGGAAGAAAAAGGAATGTTTTTCATGATGAGTTAATTGCCTGACCTGTTTTCATAGGGGGTCATGGTCAAGCTTGAAATCATGGCTTTGAACGTTTTTGTGCTTAACAAGGAAGAATTGTATCAGCTCACAGAGAGGAGCTGTGAGCTTTGGTCCCAGCAGTGCTGCAGGGGCTGTTTGCCTTGTGGGGCACCAGGACTGAGAGGTTTTCCCTGGGAGAGATGAGTGCACAGAGGAGCCATGGCAGTTCTCACTTCCCAGGCTCTCCTGTACCTCTGCCACTACAAAGGATATACAGTGAGACAGCCTGCTTCCATGGTTCCAGAAGGAATCCATAAGGAAACAGATTTTACATCTTTTCCCCATGACTGCATTGCTTTCCCCCCTGCTACCTGTAATTTCCTTATTTTTTCCTGGCCTTGTGCAAAGAATTTGTGTGCAAACACGTCAGAGTCAGCCAAAACCTAAACTACATGATTTGCTTTTTTCTTACCCCAGTGGCTTCTTTTACATTTTTAGGGGTTTTGTTTGCTTGCTTGTTTGTTTTTTGTTTTTTTCTCTGTGTGTGTGTGGGTGTTGGTTTTTGGAGGTTGTTTTTTGGTTTGAGGGTTTTAAGTTTTCATGCTGTTTTCAATGCTTAGTATGTAGGTTCCAAGAGCCAGTTCTCAGCACTTGCTAACTCCACGTCTTTTATTTTCAATTGTGGCCTCCAGTTCATTTCAGCACACCATACATATTTGTGCTGTGTGTTAGTAAGGTAGGAAGGACCCAGCAGTCAAATGGCAAAAACAAAAAAAGAGTTGAAACTGCATTTTCACAAAGCTGTTTTCAGGATCCCCAGGGTTTTCTAATTGTGCAGATAGCAAATATCTGCCATTACTCTCCATGCAACAGTGCTTATTTCTGGCACGACATCTCCTGAAGGAAGTGTGGAGCCTGATGGTGTTTAATTAGGACTCTAGCTCATGTTTTGCATGTAGCAAAACTCCCTGTTGCAAAACTGGCTTTCCTCTGCTGCATCTCTGGTTCCGGACACAACTGGAACCCCATGGCAGAAAAACACGTGTAGCGCAGGAAAAAAGGCCAACTCCTGTTGGATGGGGATACTCCTGATAAGGATAGGACTCCACTGTGCATGTAAAGGGATGTGCCCTGAATAACACCTTGTGCATATGCCATGGATGAAGAGAGGTTTCTGAAGGATCATCATCTTCAGACCCTGGGTTGACTTAATGGCTGCTGCTCTGATTACTGTCATGATATTGGGGTTTTTTTTTTACATCTCAGAGAGTTATTAATAACAGGGGTTTTTTTAGGTGGTAGCTGCATGGAGGCTTTAAACATGCAAAACACCAGAGCTGCAGGAGTCAAGGGTGCTCACACGAGTGTCTCACTCAATATCACACTTGCAACAGCTCAGGCTTGAAATGGCTGCAGATAAAAGCACCAGGGGAGAAGGAAAGCAGAAAAGCAGATCCACTGCCATTCATGGGAACAAAGGTATTTTCTGCCAGGTGCTTTTGTGAGAGCTGAAGAAATCCCTTGCGGTTCAAACGGAGCACGTCTTTAGGGAATTCTAAATGCACTGGTGTGTTCGCGGTGGTGGCGGCCGAGCCGTCACAATAAGGTACCCGTTGTTAGCCTGCCCTCAATCATCAGAGCCACCTGAGGTGCCTGTGTGTAGCCTTTTAGTTCTCATTGCTGTGATGTCTTGTTACTTAAAAGAAAGCCACTGAAGGAAATATGACTGCCAGAAGAATAGCACGCTCTTGCTTCTAGTCCAATTACCACAGCGTGCACAAAAAAATAACACTGTATTAAGAAAAGCAAGAATTAAAAACCTAATAACGCGAAGAACAAGCTGGAACATATCCAACAGAACATCCCTCTGTCAGAAGATAAGGCTTAGCTAAAAATCAGAATACACTTTGGAAACGTGTCAATCCTGATAACATTTTTCTCAGAGGCCAGTTAACTCTCCAGTAATTGCTGGAATTGAAATAGCATGGATTTTTTTCTATGCTCTGTTCCTATTGATTTTGAAAGTTGATTCAGCCTGTTTAACTTGTTTTATAAGCATGCCTCTCATATGAAATGCTCCTGGATTACTGCTGCTGGACACAAATACAAACATAGCCCAGCTTCCCTATATGCTCTTCCATTAATTATTCTGGTCCACTGCTTTGCACCTTGCATAAGTATTTAGGCTGAAATAAAACAAATTAGTAACAAACAGATCGCTCTGATTTTAGAGAGGAGCAAATCAGAACCTGCTCTTTGGAAACTGATCCAAAGATACCTTAACCTAATAGTAAGTTTTAAACTTTTGTTCTTTATTTGTTATGGGTGTGATTTTTAATTGCACTTTTTCTCTTTTTCTGTCACTCAGATAAAAAGGGGCTTTTTGAAAAACTTAAGAAAATATTCCTTCCTTGCTGCTTCAAATAAATAAAATTCTAAACTTTTGTCATGAATGTTCTTTATGGTAATTTAAAAAAAATTAAAGTCATTAGAATGATGCAGAGACAAAATATATTTGGCTCATTTGAATGTCTTTGAACAAGATGTGGCATAGTTTTTCAGTTTACTGTGACATGCAAACTTTATGGAGAAGTATGGTCTTTATTTAGCCAAAAGTCTCAAAAAAAAAAAAAAAGGCAAAAAAGAGTCATATTGAAGTCAGACATTTACCTAAATACAAGACCATGAATGTTTTTTGGTATTACTGTAACAGGAGGAGATTTGTGTTGATGTAGCCAGAATGCTCTACAGGAACATCTGATCCTATCTTTAATGTTCCTATTTAGTAAACACATCAAGAAATATTCTGAATATGCATCTAATGGCTTTCATAACCTTTTACAAACTAATTAGAAAATAAGCACTACCTGGAATTAGGCAGTCATAACTAAGCTGGGGAAATGCAGATATGCACTGGCTCTAACCAGAAAATTGATGTGCTGTCTTCCAACACTGAGATTTTTCCTTCTGTTGCACTTTGGGCTTGTCTATTTTAGCCTAAGCAACCAGTCCCACCTCGAGTGAGGAAACCCAACCTCCAAGAAGAAAAGCTCCCAGTTTCCAAGCCACACTTGGCCTTGGTACAGCACATCCCTGGGCCAATTCACAGGATTGAGTACAAGAGAGTGGAAATGGTCCTTAGCAGCAGAATTAAGCATGTTCTAGCTGCTCAAGAAGCCTTGCACGCTGCTTGCTATTGAGGGAAAATTGGATGCCATCCATGGGAATCACCCCCAAATTTGCCAAAGGGTAATTATTACTAAATCCTATTTATATTAATGATTATATTAATAATTACATATTATTAATTGCTACACACTTATTGCCTGATAATTAATTGAAATAATAGATGTGAATTGTTCTATATTATTTAAATAAATTATTATATAGAATTTAAAGAAGCAAAGTGTTGAGAAAACATTTTAAAAGCCTGGACACCAGCAGCTGATGCTCTGTCTGGCTTCATTGGCAGGACCTGGCTGTCCAAAGGCCGTTTCCTTCCTGGGGATTGCTTGCCCATGGCTCAGTGTCACACTGAGGTGGGCTGGGGAGAAGCACTTCAGGGCTGCCTGTGCTGGGGAAGCCTCTGCAAGCGTGGCGTCCACAGTGCTCCCTTTGCTCCCTCTACTGGACAATGCCTTGGAGCGCCTGGAAATCATCAGAGTCCAAGCTTGGCCTCGCTGCCAAGACTGAAAGCACCCGTTTGAAACACCTCCCTGTAAATTCAAAGGGAAGTTTGCCGAAACACTTTTGGTAAGGAGAGAGAAAATTGCCTGCTACCAGCAGACACACGAATAAAGGAACTGTTCTGGAGTTTTCAGCTAGCAGGAAAAGGTGAGCCTCCAGGAACACTTGCTGCTCAGATTCTGTTTCCAGGGCTCTGGGGGTAGCTTGAAGTATTTCTGCTATCCTCATTATCAGGAGTATGCAAAATACTGTCTACTCTTTCTTTGCACGGGATGTAATAGAATTTAGGCAGAAAAACTACCTGGGAAACTTGGGGGAAAAAGGATGGACGGGGAAGTGGAGACGCATCCTTCTCTTCCCTGTCAAATTCCTTCCCAAGCTGTAGCTGACAACAGGACTTGGAAATTTGCTTTTGAAAAGCACAGTTGTGACCTGACTGGTAATGTTAGGGACAAGGGTAAAATGATAAAGGTGATCTACCTTAAAAGTGAATGCAAGTGTAAGATGGTAGATAGGGAGCCACTTTAGCTCTTCCCAAGTTGTTATGATATAAACAGTGCTACTTTGAATAAAAATAAAGCTTTAAATTGTCTCATAATCTGGTGTATAATTAATCTTTGCAGCACCCCTGCTAGACAGGAAGCTCTTACTAGTCCAGGTCTACAGAAGATAAAAGTGAGACAGGAATACCGAGAACTTGGTGCTGTGATTTGTGATTTGAGACATCCTCATCTGCTGTGACCTTTCAATAAAAGCAGGTGACGGCTCATTGTGTCTCTATTTATGAGGGCTGCAGTGTTTTCCAAAGTGCTAAGACCACATGGAAGTGAGTGCCCTTTGTCCAGCAGTTTAGGACATGGCATTATTACAAAGACTCACTGCCCTTTAAAACAAGACAGCTAAGAGGTAGCACTAAAACAATGCCAACAGTTTTCAGTGGAAGTCAGTGTCTCACAGCCTCCCTGTAACCCATGTCCCTGCTCAAGCATTGCAGCCCATCTGCTCCAACAACCACATGTTAATGGGAGACATACTGTGCCTGGGAAAACCAGGACACATTAAGGACAAGTTGACATTTCCAATTCAGAATTTCCTCTCTGATCTTTAAGATGTCTTTGGTGCCCTGATAATTTTGAAATTAGACAGGGACTATCACAAATACTTTCCTCATTTTCCAATCCAATTTAACCACAAATATTGCAGTATTTCATTTTGGGTCTGTAAGCTGTGGTGTGTACAAAACTTAAACTGAGTGGTTTTTGAGTCAAAAGCTTAACCTCACAAATACTTTCTGTGGCACAGCAGAACCAGAAATCACATAGTAATCTGTGTATTCAAGCCTCACTTTCAGAGGAAGGGACACAGAAGAACACCATGGGCTCACTGGGGGCCACTGGGACTTCCCTAAGACCCAGTTGTGGCCCTGCAGCTGTGTCCCTGCACATCCACCCTGCTCTCTTTATAAAGTCAGTCAGACCCACATCCGACTTTAATAACTATAGAGAGAAGAGACACAGAGGCTATTATTGCCTCCACTACAACAACAGTGGAGACTCAAATGATGCAATCCAAACACTGCCTGAAGTGAAACGGACACACTGAAGAGGAAAACCAGTGTAGGGGTAGAAATAGGAACAGCAAAAAAACCCCAAACTTGGAGTCTCGACAGCAAAAGGAGCGTATCACTGAGGTGGGGGGCAGAGATGGCTGATAGGTGCAAGGGGATGGAGAGAGGTGTGTTCTCCTGGAGCCTCCCACCTGGGCACATTCCCCATCCCGCTG
Source organism: Emberiza elegans (assembly GCA_024865655.1). NCBI lineage: Eukaryota > Metazoa > Chordata > Aves > Passeriformes > Fringillidae > Emberiza > Emberiza elegans. The sequence goes on along the minus strand of JALJVW010000068.1, from coordinate 5,595,843 downwards.
TAGGGTGCTGCAGCCACTGCCCCTCCCACAGCCACCATCAGATTTGTCCCTCGTCACCTTGTGGCTGTGTCTAGTCTGTCTGGTGGGTTTTGTAGTCTTGCTGCAGGCTTTTTCTGCAGGACAAAATCTGCTTCTAAAGCAGGATGCCCCCCTAAGCTGTCCCAGAAGAGGGGTGGGAGACAGATGCCCATTCTCCCTTGAGTCCTCAGGGCACAGGGAGGCTTCCTCTAAAGGCCTCTCCCTGGAACTGATCATGATATAGAACTGTGCTCCTTCATTGCTCTTCTCCCATTTAACTGAACTTCCCTAATCTTGCCACACAAGGGAAAAAAAAAGTAATCTCTTTAATCATTGTGATGGTTGTGGCACAGTGTGATTATAAGGCAGGATATGGATGTCACAGATATTGTAGGAGACTTACATATATCTTGCGGACAAGATGACACCAATAAAATTTATAAGCATGAAAATCCTGTCTCTGAAAGCCTCACTCTCACCTTCCAATAATTCAGTGGAACTCCAGGCTGTGTGTGTAGCAGCGATTATGGAGTAAAGGCTTTGTACTGCAGGAGTGGATGAAGACAGAAGCTGTACAGACATTTAAATGTGCCTGGACAATCTCCTTGAGAGATCCAGTTTGAGATTTACTTGACTTACAAGAAACTGGAGACAGCCCCAGGTAGTGATTTACAAGATTTTTAGAAGATTGATAAAGCTACACTATCCTGGGCTATTGAACACAGCAGCAGTTTTTGTCCCAGGCAGAGCATTACAAGAAGGTTTTAATGAGTTGTTTAAACATTTCAGTATTTTATTCTTTTTATGCACATAATTAAATGAGGAAATAAAAGACAAATACAAAGTGATCTTAAAAATAAAGAAACAATATGAAAGGGGAAGGAAATTATAGAGAAAGAAATTGTACAGCAAAAAATAATGGCTAGAACAAAGTGATTCCCATACACAGATAAATTATCTGGTGTATTTCATCTCTCTGTACTTGCAGACTGTGATTAGATCATGACTTCTTCAGAGCTAATAACACTTAGAGCTCCACTAATGAATTACTGATCACTTTCTAAGCTTCATACCTTGACCTCTTTTTCTTTTTTTCTCCTTTTATTTTTCTCTCTGTGCATGGAAAGTGTTTACTCTTTCAACTGCAACCCCAGAGAGCCCCAAAATTCACTGCAACACAGTTTCCTGCATCCTGTAAACATCTGCTCTAATGTCTGTGGGCATGAAGTTGAAGTTGCCAAAGCTTTGTTTAATGCTTCTGCATCTGAGAGCACTCTGGCTTTGATACCCAAGAAAACATAATTTGTAACTGGGGCTTTTCACACATCCAGGTTGTTTTTGGTGGCTCCCTCCTGTGCTGTGGCTGTGGTGACTGACAAAGTGTCAGCTCATCCCCAAATCTCCTTTACTAAGACATTTCCAGGGAGATCAGTTCCCTCCTTCCACAGGCCCTGTTGAAAATTAAAATTCTGCCTCCTGTCAGATTTGCTTAAGAGCAGACAAAAAGGTCCAGAAATTTTGGAGAGAAAGAGGACACAGACAAAGTGCATGACCGCCTAGCCTTTCTTTCTACAGGAAAGTATAATCATAAAGTAATTATCAAATTATCATCATCACTAACCACTTGCAAAGGAATACTTAAAAGGAAGAGGCTGAAACACAGGCATTGCATGAAAATGTTCTCCTCTATCTGGCATGATAATCAAATAAAATTTCCCATAACTTCAGTGGAAGCGAGTTGGCAAGGCAGGCTGAATGTGTCCCTTGGTGCAGCACAAGACGCAATTACAGTATGCAGTAAAACTGGTAGAGATGAAAACCAAATATTTTCCTCACCCCAATATTAACTCGAGTACAAAAAGCTGTGGTGTATTTCTGTTCTCCAGATATAATAGTTTAAGAAACAACTGCAAAACACTGTCAAAAAGACTTTTTTCCCCAGCTGATCCACTACAATATTGTAGAACTCTTATTTGGTGCCTTTCTACAAAGCCATGTGGATTTGTTTTCAGTGATTTATCTCTGTTACCTAAGAAGTCAGTGTTTTAGCTCCCACTATCATAACAGTCTTGAGCTGTCTTTTTGCCTAATTGGCCACTGATCTTATAACCATTCTTGCTGCCTATCGTGCTCTGCACTCCATTGATTTCAGTACAGCTTTGCTAGGGTACAGAAACATGGGTTAATAGCCCCAGCTGCAGGATTAGAGTTTATAGGGCTCTCATATGGGGGCAGTTGAAAAACACCAATTATTTTTCATAGGAAAGTTTTTCATCTTAAAAAATGCCATTGAAAACAGCCTTTTTTGTTACCAATGAAAAATGAAACTAAAAACAGAAAAGACTGACCAAAGCAATAAAAAAGTGCATTTTCCCCTATCTTGTTTTTCTGTAAGATCTGTTTCCAAAAAACAGGGAAACAAGAATGATGGCTTTCCAGTGAAAGCCCATTTCACACAGAAAGTCTTGTTTTGAGTGAAAAGTTACCAGATAGCTTCTCTAAATAAGGCCACAGGACAGCTGTAGGGCACAAAGGATCTGGACCAGAGTCACATTCAGCAGTGCAACCAGTAATCCCTTTAGCTCTGCTCTTACTAAACCACACTGCAGTGCTACAACTATGGAAAGCCCTTGAGGGAAGCAATAGCTTCTAAAATGCCTCTCTCATGTCATGTGAGCCTTTTTTTGGCAGCCTCTCATTAAGACCTGCCCAGGCCCTTTCTTGCTTGGGTTGCAGGTTTGGGAGAGATCATAGTCAATACTTGCTGCAATTTGATTGGAAGACTATCAGGCTCAAAGTAATTCTTTCAGTGACACTCTCAAACCTCTGAGATCAAAGGTGCTGACTGAAGTTGGTTTTCACATCGAGATTACAGCATTATTTGATTTCATAGCAGTGTAGTCCCCAGAGAAGACATGAGTTGATTATGCAGTAGTTCCAGGAGTGCCTCAAATCTCCCAGGGAGAGATGAATTCCATAAAACCAATTTTAAAGAAAGGACAATTGACCCTAGTGGCATTTTTTTTGTGAGTGGTGTGTTGTTTTTTTTTTTTTTTTTTAGGAAAACTGCAAGTCCTATTAAGATGCTGTGCAAATAATTGAGCCTGACAACCTGGGGAAGTCTAGAAGCCAGCTGAGGGCAAGGCTGTGGATCACAGACCCCACAGTCTCATTTGAAAGGTACACTGCTAAAACACAGGCAGCTTATGAGACTCCAGGGAGCACCCTACAGAATTTTGCTGCAAGTCTACAGACCAGTTCATGTCCCTTATGCAGTGTGGGATAGAGGTGCAAGTTTATGAATGGAGACAGCAAAAAGTGGGACTTGGAGCTGTTTATTAACCACATCACAACTTAGAAAGCCATGTACAGACAGTGTTAGGTCAAGTTAAAGACCAGTAAAGGATACAGTCTTGTAGCCATGATATTTTCTGAAAAATCCTTTCCTTAGAATTTTTTTTCCTGAGAAGCTGAGAGGCCTCAGGAACAAAATGTAAACCATGGTTATCTGCTGCTGTGGAATGCAACAGGTGCATCTGTGATTGGTCTCATGTGGCTGTTTCTAATTAATGGCCAATCACAGTGAGCTGGCTCAGACAGAGAGTCCAAGCCACAATCCTTTGTTATCATTCTTTCTTTTTCTATTCTTAGCTAGCCTTCTGATGAAATCCTTTCTTCTATTCTTTTAGTATAGTTTTAATATAATATATATCATAAAATAATAAATCAAGCCTTCTGAAAGATGGAGTCAGATCCTCGTCTCTTCCCTCATCCTCGGACCCCTGTGAACACGGTCACACAGTCTAGCAGTGAAGGCTTCCAACTGCTGTATGGCAAAAATTACTGACACATGCTTCCTACTGTAAGATTTTCCTTCCTAGAAGAATGAAAATAACATTTCCCCAACCTCTTGTTGTGCCATCCTGTGGGCACAACTTTCTCTGCAGAAAAAGGTGGGTAAGACAGAAAGAACATCCAGCCCACGCTAGAAGTTGTTCATGAGTCTGTAGATGTCCTCTTGGGCAGGCAGTCATGGAACAGTGCTTCACACTAGCAGAGGCATTGCTGCTTATAAATCTTTATTCTAGGCTCTATTTCTAAATTGCATTTAGAAATCCTTGTTTAAAAGCAAGTATGTAATAAACTTCTGCATTATTTCTGAAATTGCTTTGATCATATATTTTTTTCAGAACATGAGGACAGACATCTGGCCTAGGGGAGTAAAATGGCACAAACAACTTCTTGAAGTTAAAAAAGGCACAGTAAAATATTTAAGGAGGGAAAAAGTACCAAATGCATTGATCATTGTTATTCAAGGGTTAAGTGTTCTGCAACTATTCACAGTAATTGATGTTTAAAAAAGGAACAAACATTAAATCTTTCTTAGCTGCTGGGTCTAAAATTGAGCCATCAGCAGAGACTGCATGGCAGAATCCCAGGTCAGCTGGGATGTGTGTGCAAAGAAATGACCAACTTTGCTATTCCAGCTCATAAACAGGAAAGAGATCTATTTCCTCAAAGGATGGCCACCAAAATGCTTCTTTCCCTAAGCAACACATGAGAAACCTAACATCTGAATATTAGTAGAGATGCTAACTGAATGCTCCTCAGTATATGCACATATCCAGCATTTCAGGCTTTTGTAGAAATAATTACAAAATGTGAATTTGTGAATCACACAAATTACACATTATAGTATGTTTAAATTTCTGTTAAGAAACAAATACTTTGAAAGAAAGGAAGTGAAGCCTCTGAAGGAGAATAAAAAGCATCAGGTGCTTTTGCACTTTAATGTGCTAAAAGCTTATCAAGTCTCTTTTTCAAAGGACAAATCACTTGAAATCTCACTGGTCAGCGAGCTATTAAAACCAACAGGAGTTTGAGGAGCCCAGTGGCATCACTCTCAGGTACAGGGGAGCCAATATTCAGCTGGACTCAGACTCAGACCTTCATTGTACCATTCAATTCTGCAGAATTAACTGTGCGCATAAAAGATGGAAAATAACTAATTTTTTTGCCCCCAAAGACAAAAAGCAAAACAGATATGAACTTTTTCTTTGGTAGCAGTTGCCAGCAGGATTATCTTATATGTGAGACCCAAGGCAGGAGAGGATAGCAGACAGTTTCTTTGGAAAACAGGACAGCAATGAAGCAGCAGAAGAAGTAGAAAAAAATAGAGAGCATTTTCTTACTGTATATTGCTGAGAAGCCTGTCTCTTGCACATAGCATTGGAAAATTTAGGAACTCCCTAATGAGAACGTACTTAAACTGGGTAAGCCTACAGACATGTGAAATCACCACTAAAGACGCTGTTCCCACCATGTCATTAAAGGAAAGATGGGGTCTCCAACAAACATCTTGGCTAAAGCAGCACTGACTACACAATAGTTTGGAGAAGGCACTAAGTGATGAGTCTGGGAGCACAAAGCTAAAACATTTATAACAGTCTCACAAACTGCTCTTTTCATAGCCAAAAGGGATTTTTTTTTGGTCCATTTATTTGTTTTCAAAAACAATTGAGTCCTCCCCTGTTATCACCCAGCATGTGGCATGTGAAACAATCATTAAGTAGAATATTTAAAAATAAACATTTTGAACAATACATGTACTTTATTAAGCCAAAAGTGGCACACCGTCAATATGTTGATTTTAAGCCAGCAATGGGCAGCACCAAAGCACTCAGGATGTGTCTTCAGAAGCAACTTAACCAAAAAGAATAAAGGTTTCTAGTGGTTGTTTTACCTCTGCCCCACAGCCTACCGCTGCTTATATTTACTACCTTCAGTCTTTTGGTGAGTTCCCCTTTAGATGAGTAATAAAGGCCTGCCTTTCTCCTCAAAATAATTCAAAACTGTGGATCCATTATTTTCTTGGTAATTTTTTTCCTGTGCTGCAGAAATCTACTGGGGTGAATATTAAGAAATTCTGATTTCCTTTCAGAAAAAAAAGGACAAAATTTGACCTTTTCTGTCTTATTAAACTGTACTCTGGTATCTCACCTCTTCCTAACCTTGTTTTCCCTGGCTTCCTTTCCTTGTTTGCCCACCTTCACGTGGCTTTTCCCTGGAGATGGTATTGTGGAACAAAAGCTCTGGATAGTTCACTACCTCAGAAATTTCTGCAGCCAAGTTTTGAGAAAGGCTGGTTTGGTGACATATACAGTGGAATGAAAATCACATATTACTGATGAGGATATTTTTTTTTTTACCTGGTGGCACCAGGAGATGTTTGCAGAGACTGACAGTGTCTGAATACTTATCTTTTACTGCAGGTATGCCTTGAAAAGTCTTGATTTTGTGTCAGCTTTGATTAAGCATGGCTTGTCTCTCTTACATAAGACTTTGTGACAGGTTTTCTGTCTTCCCAGCATGCTTGTTGTAGGTGTTCTCAAAACTTGGTGGCTCTGATCATCTCTTCCTTTATTCTTACTGCTACCATGGATGAAAACATTGTTCTTTTATTTTGTAAGGCACTAAGGAAAATGCTCATTTTCTGCTTAATGATTACAGGTGGAAACATAATATCCTACAGGGAAGAAATCTCAGTCCCTTGCTTCCAACATGTTTTCCTGCAATGTTCCCATATCACTCTTTTCTCCTGTCCAGGAAAGAGAAATGCTCAGAACAAGATGTCCAATCAGCTTGTTTATACCAGTGCCCACAAAGTTAAACTCATCAAAGCAGTTTCCCAGAAAAGTGCTAACAAAATGGAATGATGACCTACACGTGGGATCACGAATAGCAACAGCCACAATTCAGTAGTTTACTGTACATTAACATTTTCATATTTGCCCTTCTCTTCAATAAAACTTTAGGAAAGAGCATGAGTAGAAGGAGCAATAAAATTTAGCTAGACTTTAGTTTAGTATCAAAAAAGCTGTATGATTCTGATGAGCCTCTGTGACAATCTCAGCAAGGAGATGCAACCCTGAGGGGCATTTTGCCTGACAGCTTGGGGGAAGGCAATGTTATCTTGTCTCGTCAGTAATGCCTTCCTGAACAGCAGCTTTTCCCAGCTCCACAACACCAGGGCATGGTGGATTGAACAGATGTGCCCCTCTTAGACCCCATGCCATGTCTGGCTTACCCAGACCTCGTGAAGAATGCTTGCATGGGTGACCTCTGGGCTGCCTACAAGGCTGCGTGAGCTACAGATGTCCTGTGCTCTGACACCCAGGAGGGCAATCCTTGCTGGAGCTGCACACACACCGAGCAAGAGCATTGCTCCAGCAGCTGGTCAGCTTCAGATGGCACCCTTGTTTCTCTCCATTTCTGGCACTTTCCCTGCTTTCCAGACTGGGAAGTACTGGGAGGATGGCAAGGAACCCACTGTCCAAGAATTCAAAGATCTTCCAGAACTGGCCCCTAGTGATGCCTTAGAGATGTGAGTTGAGCCAGGATACAAGACCAAGAAACCCAACCTTTCCCTCCTATATTCCAGCTTCAAGTCTGGCACAGTTTAAGGGGTAGGCATCAGCCCCCCACTCAGCAATCTGCATTACATTACTGACTGCACTGGAGCTCAGGCACAGACCCAGGATTTAGCCCTAGCTTTTCCATCACTCTATCAGCCGACTCAGAATATTGAGTTTAGTAGCTGAAGAACAGATTGATACATGTCTGTCTCCCCATTGCAAATCAAAAGAGCAAACTGGTTTTGCACCCTGGAAAAACACAGCCTTCTCCTGCTGAAGCCAATTCACAGAAAACACTGCATCAAATACATTAAGGAGGCTGACAAAATTTTTTTTGTACAGATGAAAGGTGGGTCTAGCAGTCTGTCTTTGATTTTGACTCAAAGCATGCATTTAAACTGAAAAAAACATCCCATTTTCCTTTGAGCTTACACTTTAATATTTCCTGCCTTACAAAAAATGAATGGAATTAATAAACATGGCAATATGGGGAATTGAGATTTTGATGCTTTTCTCTGCAAGAAATATAGACATGTGACAAAGCACAAATAGAGGCACGAGTTAAACCTTGGAGAGGTGATACCAGCCTGCTTCCTGCTCCCGATAACTGGGATGCAGGAAGGAACTGCTTCCTTACACAGGTTGCACTTTTCAGGGACTTCCACCCTGGACTCTGGCTGCTTGCTGGGAATAGACTTGCCAGCATTTTGCATCACTTTGTGGTGGATATGGACTGATGACTTTCAGGACATGATGCAAAATGCGGTTTCTATTTCCTGAGGCTACTGGAGATCAGGAAAGATAGAGTGATGACTTGGATGTGATTAGACATCTCCTGTTTATCTTTCTGGCTACTTTTTTTCTGATTATGAAGATAGCAGAAAATTTGTTAATTTAATGTGCATCTGGAGCAGCTAGAGGCAAGGGCTTTCCTCAGCGGTGTGTCAATACCGGTAAAGAAATGAAAAATATCAGGATTATGATGCATCACACAAAAATAAAAACCATTTGACGTGCTGCAGGTCTGAGCATTCAATCCAGATTTTCAGCTTTACCTAAAGACACCTTTGTTTGTCTGTTTAAGTCACCATTCCAGAAATTAAATGGGTGAGAGGGCTGATAACTGACTTTAACTCTCTCTCTCCGTGAGCTGCCTAGAGTGGCCTGGTAGCCAAATTGTTTGTAAGCTTGTGTAGTTGTGAGAGCTGTCCCAGTAAGTTGCAAGACTTTAATTTAATCTCAGTCCTAGCCAGATAACTAATGGGAAGTGATCAACCAGTTAAAGATGTTTAATCATATGGAATACTCTGAAGTTATTTACAGCTATGTGGCACTGAGCTTCCTACCCTGGCACTTAGCTCTCCAAACACGTTCACTGTCCAAATCACCCAACTGCAGCAGATGGGTAAAACTGCCCAGTGCCCACCAATGGCTCTGAAAAGCAATCTAGTCAAAGCCATCTGCTTTTGATCATTTTGGGTAGGGTTGAGTTACTTAAATCCTCTTGCTACATTGCCCAGTTTCAGAATTATGTGAGGCAGAATATATGTATGGTGGCACTTACTCCATAATAAAAAATGTTCTGTTCTAACCCTCAAAACAGCTCCAGGGGTGCAAGCAAATGTGCATGCATATACAAATACATTACATGGGACTGCTCTGCAAGAGATCCATGGTCACCTGCCTCTTCCTCTTTCCACTGCCCCCATTTTGGTAGATATTTAACTGATGAATATTACTTGAGACTTTGCTTCTGAAACAGAAACACCTTCCCTCTAATATTGCTGTTCCAGTCCACATCTAGCATGAAACAATGCAGATACAGCAGTTCCTTAAAATGTTACCCCTACCTCCCCAAAAGATGAATAGGTTTCTTTTGTTCAGAGAGATGCTACTACTATTTTCTTGTATCACACAGCACAAGCCCTACACCAAATCTGCACAATGATGGGCACAATTTTAAATAATCTCTTGTTTTTTCACCTGCTGTCATTCAGCTGTTCAGCAGCACAGATTTTGCACCAGGCTCAGAGGTGTTAGCTCTCCCCAGTCTAATTGTGGTGACTTGGCACCCTTTTCTGCTTCCTCCAAATCAATTCTTCAGAAAACACACGGATGACTCAATGAGAACACCAAACCACATCCTGAGACTATTTGACCTGGCAATTAGCAAGCACCTCTGTGAGGAGTGATGGAAATACTTGTTTTCAAGAGTAAGGGATAAACCTCCACGCTGGTTAGTGAATAAAAAGGAAGTTGACAAATAAGATGCTATTAAGAAGAGGTTAAGGTAAGGTCTTCCTACAGAGAATTGAACTAGGAGCAAGCTTGAGATTTGAACAAAAAGTGATGTGGGAAAAGAGAAAGTCATCTACAGAGAAGACTTATTTTAGTTTTCATTTTAAAATTCTTTCTGTGCATGGAAAAAGGTGGAGACTTCTTCCCAAGAAAAAAATGGCTACACCCAGAAACAATCAATGAAGAACAACAGAAAAATGCTTCAGGAATTATCAGTGTATAAAAGGCCAAGTCAAAAGGAAAAAACAAACTTAGCATGTGAGGTCCTTATGGATTTTAAAATACAAGATTGCAGAAAACATGTCATTGCAACATAGGGAATCTTATCTTCATCTTCAAATGCCCTTCTTCCCCATCCACAAATTTCACAAAGTACATGGCTGCATTTTTTGCTAAACCCTTTTTAAATGTACAGCACAGCCTTTCCAAGTCCCACAGAAAAATTCCAAATGTTGTACAGCAGCTGAATGCAGAGCTTCCATTTAACTCTGCATTGTGGACTCCTCATCCCCCATGGGGAGTTTAATATATGGTTTCAATTCCAAATCAGCATCACTTTAGGGACATCTCCTGCCTTTATTAATGCAGCCCAAGAGATGATACCCCTATCTATTGAAAGCAGCTTTAATAAAAAAGAGAGTCTTCTCAATAAAAAACTAAACAATTAATTGGATACTTTTGAACACAGGTATATTGTACCCTCATCACAGGGTGTTAGATCCTTGATTTTGAAACTGATAAATAGGGTGTCCTTGTATTCTTTAACCATCCTCCAGGGAAAGCAGTTTGTAAAGTGTAAAATTGCTCAGGCACAAATATTTATCACAGATCCAATAAGATTTTATGTGCCTTGTAACTACAATATTACATGTTTTATGCTCCTTCAATCTTTGCTTTAGACTACATCCAGTTTATTCAGTAGAGATAATTTCACAACCAGTGGAGATCTGTAAACAATATTTTGTTACAGCCCCATGAATGCTAGCTGCCATTATTTCCCCTGTAGCTTCAGTGAATCTTTATTCTTCCTGAACACACATTGTTCATGTTCAAAAAATGCCTGATACAGAAGGCATAATTATCTTCATTTTTATGGGATTTGTCATGTTTACACAGTTTTCAGTCCATTAGAGGCTAGCCACCATTATAATTTTAAGTACCTGGCTAGTTCACGTTGTTCAGTTGGTCCTGCTTGTAGAACAGAACATCTCGTCCTTCTTCAAAAATATGGCACAGTGTCACAAAACCAAGGTATGCATAAAGATAGGCTCCATCCTGCCCCTTTGATATAAAGGCCGTTAATGGAGGTATTAAATATTGCAGCTTTATGTGTACAGCTGATTTACTCCATGCAAATCTGTGCAAATCACCCATTGTCTGGGAAGCACGGCTTGAGTACTTCTGTAGCTGTTGCAGTCAGGATTCCCAGATCCAGGCTCCAATCCTAGAGTTTTACATTCACCACACAAGCTGTGGGTATCTGAAAAGAGCAGTGTGGCACTAAGCCACCACTACTGGACCACTCCTTTCTCTCTGCCAGCACGACGAAGGAGCTGGAAATGGGAATTAATTCGACTGCAAAATGAAACGTGGCCATGCTTCTGGCTGTTCAGCACAGGCTAACATGGACACATTCCCCACCCCAACAGGGAAACTGCTACATTCCCTTCCAGCATGTTGGGCAGGGAAATGGTTCTCTGCGTTGCTGCATGAGAGAAGGCTGATGCTTGACATTGCCCAATTACCTTTTTCTTCCATGCTTTTTCCTTAGAGTTTTTTGCCTCTGTCATGGCTGTATTTCTCCTTTTGAATCCTTGGACCTGCTATCTCTTTCTCTCATCTTACCTATCATTTAGCTCATGGACTTCATCATATCTTAATGGCAATTAGTGAAATCAGGCAAGGTCACACGGCTGCACTGCTCCACGTGGAGCCTTGGATAAGCCAGCTGAAATCCAGACCGAGGGTTGGAGAGGCTGCTTGTTTTATCCATGCAAACTCAGTCAACATCATCTGTGCTCTGGCAATAGCTGTGTTAGCTTCCAGCTTCTGCTCCCTTCCCCACTCTCATGGCTCCTGTGCTGCTTCAGCAGCCAGCTAAACAGAGCTCTCCCCCACTCCGGTTAGGAACAGAGGTATTTTCAGTTCAAACGACCTTTGTTTTATAACAAGGCAATAGCAAGTAACATTTGCTTAGGTGAAGGTATCTTAACTGCCTCTGACAGGCTGTGCTGAGCAGATCATAAATAGGCCTGCCACAGCCTGTAGGCAAAGGCACCATCTCTGTCTGACAAAGGGGCAGGGCACAAACCAAGCCAAGGCTGAGGCAGGAGAGGTATTACCCCGCTGCTGCTGCTGCTGGGAGCAAAGCACGAGCAAAGCTTGATGTGTGTGCAGAGCTTGCTACAGAGCTGCATGTGCTCTGGCAGTGCACATGGCAGCTTCAGGGTCCTGCTCCCAGCCCCACAGCAAGAGATTTTCCCTTGACTTTCTGAGGAGCAAGTGTGGCTTTGGAACGGTGGTCAGCATGTCTGGGTAGCAGGGTGTCCTAACACAGCAATCTGCAACTTATTTAAACATCCTACAGAGACGTTCTGCATTATTATTTATAAAGATGGCATATTCAGGGTATTTCTAAAATAATTTGGAGGCATTAATTCCCTTGCAAAGCATCCATTAACTGCAGGCTATTATAATAAATAAGTGGTGTAATTATCGGACTAATTGTCCAAAAAGCTAAAACAGTAATTTTAATGAATATTTCTGCTGCTGTCTTAGCCATCCCTCTCTGTCTGAAAGCTCAGCAGCATCACAGCTCCCTGGCAGAGGAGACTCCCCCACCCAGTTCCTTTTGCTTTTGGGCTTTTTCCCCAGGCCTGCCTTCTCAGCACACCTTTCCTCTTTTCACACACCTGTCCTACTGCCTCAACAGCACTTGTCCACTGTCAATAACTCAGCAGCAGCAATAAGTGCATTTTTCTCTGTGGCCTTCTGCTGCTTCCCACATGCCACAGTCTGTTCTCCCTGGCTCTGTCTTTCTCAGCAGAGGGAAGAGGAGGCATTTCAAGCCAAAGAAAACTCATGGTATGGCTGTCCTGTAATCTGAGGTGGGTAGAAAGAACAAGCAGTATTTCTCACCCTCTTTTTCATGGCCATGGTCACCAGGCACTTCAGTTGCTATCTTGGTGTATGTTACTCAAAGAAGAGGTACTGAATGACTCAGGGGATAATGATTTTTTATTGTCAAGTGATCCAGCACTACAACAAACAAAGCACTTCCATCTTCTGTGGTATTTGATTATTGGCTTCTTCCAAGTGTGCCCAACAGGGCCATATTAACTTGTAAAGAAAAGATGGTGAGACTTTCAAATTTGCAAGGAGTTCGGCAACTCAGTGGGAGGGGAAAGGAACACAGGGAAAAACAAAATGTAGAAGTGCCCTGCTGAAAGGCTTGGCAACCTGCCATAGCCACAGGAAAGTACAGGAGATGAGGACGAGGAACAGGTTTTAAATTGGAAGGGTCACAAAGCTGCAGATAGCCTGGATTTCTCATAAGATGCTGTCACTTGGTAAAGAAGATTGATGCTCCTAAGGTTCTTAGACAAATGTTGTTTGAGAAGAAAGTGAGTGAGAGGTTAGACTGGATAACCTCAAGAGGTGCCTTCCACTCAACACTTCTGTGGTTTAAAGAGCTGGATCACAAAGGACCAAAGACCTTTAGTCATACACAGGTATGTGAGAGAAGGATAAGGACAGACGTGGCAGAGGATGGAGAACAAACAAGAAAGAAATGGATAGTTTTTCCAAGCAAAAACCTGAAAAGGAAAAACAGAGCAACTTTTGCAACTTTCCTCTTTCCTCCTGTTTTCAGAGGCAAGTCTACAGGAGACCTTTCATGTTATTTATTTAAAGATGGCAAAATACTCTTGAATTTTCAGCAGATGAGCAATTGTGGAGGTATTCAGCTTCCTGTCTGATGTCAGGTGGCAAGGATTGCTCACCTCCCTCCTCCCTACTAAAATTAGTCATGAAGCTCCTGGTGACTTCACTGAAAAGTAGTCTCAGCTTTCAAACACCTGAAAATCTCTATCCTTCAATACCCTGGTAAACTAAAGGTATAAGGAGGCTAAAAAACTACAGGAAGGAACTTTTTGAATTTAGAAAGCATGAGGTGTCTTTCAAAGAAAATATAACCAAAGAAAGATTATTTCTTTCCTGTTGGGGAAAAAAAATCTTACAACTCTGTCTATCCATTGCTTTTTCTTCTTGTCTTAAAAGCAGCATTCCCTATCATCCACACACACATAGAATGAGCATTTTATACGAATATTGTCACAGGATCCAACTGATAAATCCACATGAAAATAGCTGTTTTCTGATGGATAGATTCTGTGGGAAATTTCAATATTTTCCACACACTTTAGTGAGACAGGAAGAAAACACCAAAGGACTGCCCCAGCAGCCTTCATCCATGCCATCTAGTCCATCTATTCCAGCTACAGAGGTGACTCCACAGTTGACAGGTCAGGGACACATTTTAGCTCATTCAGGCTTCTAGTGGGGCAAAAGCAAATGGGACTGAAAAACCAGATGAGATTACTGATCCATCAGATTCAATTCCATGAAAATCTGAGGAGCTGAGCCTTGATAGCTCCTCTGTGTGACACCTTCTTCAGACCTGAAGCAGCCAGACACATCCTACACACACTGAGTGGCATGACAGCAAATGGAGATCATATTATGGCATAGTATGGTTCTGAAGGGAAGGAAAAATGCAATGCTGATTTCCATTTCTCTTCATTTCTGATGTTCCAGAACATACACGCTCATATAGCCAAGTCCTCCAATGTATCACTGGGCAAAAAACCAAGACTGAGAGGTTTTGCAAAGCCTGTTTTCACAATTATGTTCCTCCCTCAACACAGACATGAAGATGGCCAAATTGAAACTGAAGGCTTCAGAGGTATTGCCAGGTCTAAAGAGTTGAATATATATATAAAAGCAAAACCCAATAATGAGTATTATTCAAATAAGCCTCCTCAAAGAAAAAAAACCCTCAAATCATATTAACCCTTAAAATAATTTGTTTCTTTTACTCAGAGAGAAGGAACATATTTTTACATTTCCCACTAAAAAAAAAGCTTGCTAAAATGCAGTATAAAACTTTAGGTAACACATTCACTGTTGTCACTGGTGGTATCTGCAGCTTGGTGTAGAAATCTTCCCTCTGTGCTATCTCAACTAAAGTTTCTTAACATTTCCCAATATAAAAACTGGCTTTCTTTTTGAACATCTTCTCCTCTACAGGATTGGGTTCTGTTTATATTTTTGAAAAAAACATATTTTCAATGAGATAAAGGGTTTCAGAAGTGTCTCAGCAGCAGCAGAGGCACTGAACTAGCGGGCAGGATCACTGCCTGCCCTGCTTGTATTTTTAGCAGGTTAGATTTGGTCTGACAGCACATAATGTTGTTGTTCCCAGCTCCTTGGCTGATTGCTTGACCTGGTTTCTAACCCAAGTAACCTTCCTGTGTCTCCCTCCAGCTGAGCAGCAAGGACAGTATGCTCTGTGCCATCTATGCACACCACACGATCCATTTTGTCAGGCTAATAAATAAATATTTAGGGCAGAGATTTAACAAGGGACTGCTCATATTTTTTTCCATATTGACCACTCTCAGGACTACTTACTCAGAGATGTTATGAATACCACATACATTATTTTTGTGCCATTGGGGATAAACTATCTGCTGTCACTTTTGTTAGAGGCTTGTGATACTGGTGGATTACACTGGTGATTCATCAAGTGGTATTTGGCTGCATTTGCCTTCCCATTTTGCATTGAATTTTTCATTATCTTTGTTCTTCAGAGGCAGAGACTTAAATCAATGTTCTTCCTGGACTGGACACGTGAGCATCTTTGAACAGCCTGTGCATAAGACCCTAAGCAACCTCCTGGTCTCTGCATGTTGGGACCATGGGGAACTCTAATATTTTCACAGACTTTGGAGGCTTTTAGGCTGGTTTTGGTATTTTTTTCTCCTTTTCCCTTCCCCCATTTTACTGGAAGTCAGGATGTTGTGGGAAAGGCTGGGGATGGAAACCGAAGCCAAGAGGACTAATAGCAGTGAGTTGGGGTAGATGAGAGGAGCAACTGGCAAGGCAAAGGATTCCTGTATCTTTCATAGATAAGGCAAATAGAAGCAGCATCAAAACTGTTAAGCTGCACATTATTCATTTTTCTATGCTGCTAGTAGTTACATTGAGCCCTTCTCATCACCTTCCATATTTTTAATACCTTCTGGTAATGTGATAGCTCCTGATCACTCCCTTAACCTCTGCAGACCAGAAAAAAAAATATTCAGAATATGAAAACATTGCAGTTTTCAAGGCAAAATGGATAAAATTTCAATAGGTAAATTTGATAAAATCAGTTGACAAAAATAAGGTACTTAAAAAAAAAGGCAGTAAGGTGTTCCTGTCATTTCTTCCAAAGAAAGCAGAATTCCTTTAACAGGAAGGAGAATTTTTATGTTACAAATATTCTGAGCCTGCAAGAACTTCACTGCAACATTAGATACTGTAAGCTCAGATCTCTCAGCCTAAACAATAAATGGCAATATTGAATAGAGAGTCAAAGAATCATAGCTCTCAGGGAATCATCCTGTGTCTCAGATAATAAATCACAGGGAAAATATTAAAAATTAATAAGGACAATATTGAACTTTTACTCTTCTGCTTCCGTACTATCCCAAGAAAACCAGGAGGAAGTTATCCCTCATGCAGTTCTGAAAACTAATTTGAGGTAGGAGGCAGCAATGGCCCCATAGTTTAATCAGCCATGTACTCCATGGAGCATTGCAGAAGTGGATGCTACAAACCCCAAGTTTTTTCTGAGATGATTCACTCCTGCATTACTGCATTTTTATCCTGTGTATCCAACTGATTTCAGCATGAAACTGGAATACTTCAAAGATGACTCAGACCCACTACTTTAGTTTCAGTGGAGATGGTATGGAGACATCTAGGAAAGGAAATTCACAATTTAAACTCCTCCTGTCCTTGGAGCAAAACATTGATTAAAAAATAAGGCTCTTTCTGAAGAGTTCTGATCAGAGAGTAGAGGTTAATGGCTAAAAAATATACCTTTAGAAAGCAGATTAAATGCAGCCTTTAGAAGGAAGGGTGCCATCTCCTCCAGACACGATGGCAGGGTACAAACACAGCAAGGTGATGGCAGGAACCTGATATTTTAAGTGTCGAAATAGGGGTGGTTTTGAAGCTGAAGTTGGCATTAAGAGGCTCTGGAGTTTCAGCATTTTATGATCTCCAAGAAGTTGATGAAAGGGGATTTGAGAATGTGTTTCACTTCACTCTTGCCCTTCATTACATAGCATTAAATCGTTCCACTAGTCATTTTCAGAAGTACCAAGAGAAAGATATTTTCTATTTTGTGCATAGAAAATAATTCTTCCCTGAGAACAGCTCAGAAGAGCCCATTTCTTACTCCTGCCCCTCTCTAGTGCTCTGTTTACACTAGTTCACAGGGCAGCAGAGCAACTTCTCTCAATTCCTGCCATCTCATGAACCCAAAGAACTAATGATCTCTCTTATCTTGTCTTGTAGGAATTGTTTTGAACAGAATTAAGCCAGAGTAACTAAAGGTCTTCCATTTCTTAGAGGGTTTTGCCCTGTGTGGAATGAGCTATTGTAGACTGCCTGAAACAAGCATTAATGTATAAACCCTAAAAACACAGGCATCAAACTGCATGAAAGAAAGAAAGAAAGGCAGCAAGAAACTACTTTGAAGCTCCAGCACCTTGAAAGCAGAAAAAAACATTTTTGAAGTGACATTCCTGTTCCCTGGTGTGGCTTGCAGAGGAGAGCCATTGAAGAATTCTTGGCATTAGCACCACCCGTGTGTGGTCTTACTGATAGGAGGAGTTTTATCCTGATTTGGGGAAGGAAGAATTAGAATAGAGCTGCACCCAGCAGGAGTAGGTGCCTTCCAGTCTTGGCTGAAAAGTCAGCATAGATGTTTCAGCAGAATCTTGACCTGCCTGTTTCACTGAACACCACTTTGCCATGTTTGGCAAAAATATATCATCTTGTCAACAGGGGACATGAAGGGGAAGAGGAGGAAGAAGCTACAGTAGGAGTCATAGCACGAGCTGACTCATGGTATCTCCATCAGCTGTACTGTCTGGATCCTGTGGCTGAGCCCCAACACAGCGAGCACACAGTGAGCTCTGCTGGGAAGCCACACACCTCTGCAAGAGCACGGGGAGATTAAGCACGATGGTTATGCCCATGGAATCACTTGAGGCTTGTTGCAAAACCAGTTTATTCTCCTGACTGTTCCCAGACAGTTTCTCCCTGGGGAAAAAGCCCTTAAGGAGCATATTTTATGCATCAGAGCCATTACAAAGTTGCAAGGGATGCAGGACACCCTCCATAAAAATCCTGGACAGTTTGTCAAAAGCCTGAATTGGGGAGCCAGCCTCTATTTCTTGAAGTAGGACAAAGCAGCCTTTTGCTCCCACAGTTACCAAAGTAACGCAATCAAAACCCTAGAGCTGAAATGAACCCTCATTTGTCAGTGACCTAAGAGACCAGATATCATAAACAACTCAAATCCCTCAGATAATTGTTTCTCTAACAGCAAGCAACAAGTGATGAGAAACTGCTAATAAATGCACACATTTCCACTCGCACTTGGAAAATAGAGAAAGACCAACACCAACTGCCTATGTGAAACCTGTGCTCTGAGCATGGCAGGAACCCATGAGGGTGAAGGATGACTGGAAAAGGAATAAACGGCACAGAAATTCCTCTCCATCACTGTATCTCCCTCTCAGACCTGCTGGGATAATTCAGGGGTCTGTGAGACTTGCTGTAGGGGCTCATGGCAGAATTCTCTGAGTTGACAGCTTAGTCTATGCATAGACTGTTCTGAAGGAAATCAATTACAGGGCTAATGATTATTGGCGAGAACAAATATGAGCTAATGTCTTATCTGTGTGGGTTGCTGATTCATTACTAGCTCATACACCAAATATTTTAGACCCAGGGAAAAGGTTGATAGAAACATCTTCATAGAGCTGAGTTTGATTTTACTGTATGCAGTGCCCTCCATGCTGGACATGGTCATTTGGAAAGGTTAAGACATCCCTTGGTTAGGGTTTAACATATAATGTGTACTCAGCTCTAGGACACCCTGATCAGACAGAGCAAACACAGGACACTGCACACCTGCTCCTTAAAGAAATTGATGCCTTTATACTGTAACTCAATATGTGTGGTTCTGTCCTCTGGGGATTGACCAGCTTGAGAATTTCTCTTCAGAGGTAAACAGCCTGAGGGCTTGGCAAAGCTCTTGTAGTCCCAAGATGTGGTCCAAAACAAGTCAGAAAAAGTTTCAGCCAGCTCCCAACATAACCAATGTAAAACAGAGATTGCTTTAGGGTACCAAAAATCAAACTTCTGTCTTTAATTATCCATCAGCACCATTCCTTGCCCTCTTTTCCTGTAGCTCTGAAACAAATGCTATTTAACTTCGTTAATACTGGAATGATGGATACTTACTGCATTTACACCTACCTCCACTGCAAACAAAGGAAGTCAGAGATTTAAAAGCATTCCTGTCAGATCAGTTGCAGGGTCTCTTGTCCCTGTTGCAACTCATACATTTTAAAAGCGACAGTTCTCATCTCAGAAAGCCCCACAGTTAAAAAAAAAGAAAAAGAAAAAAACTCCCGTGCTCTGAAGACGCAATTAAGAATGCAGCAACAAAATTTTGTTATGTAGCTAATGCTCCGAAGTGTACACTGCTTCGATTCTGACCTTTTAGAACTCCATTAAGCTATGTAAATACAGTATGAAGGAATGTGCCCTGCTCACAAGCAGTCTGTAGCATGGCTTGGATGCCATACTGCCAGTGGGCTGACACTGATGAAGCCTCTTTATTGATCTGCACAGAACAGACCCGCCGTGGAAATTGTGTTATGGCCCCCCTCCCCCTTTATTGTAATATCTCTTTGCCTTCATCCTGTGGGTCAGCCACACAACAGCGCAAAAGCTCTTCCCAAATAGCTAACTTAGAAACTGAATTAACACATTTGCTATTAAAGCTTGGCTTGTTCCCACAGCCAGGAGAAGGACAAAGGAACAAAGGGATGCTTATGTACATCTCCCATGACATCTCAGCTTTTCCATGTTTAAATTATCTGCCTTCTGCTCTACTGTAGCAGCTCTCTATTTTGTTTCTTCACATACACATTTATCTGATGCATTAGGAAGAATGAATAGTTTGGCAATCAAAGGACCAGATGCAGAAGTGGTCTTACGAAGCAGCTGAATTATTTCCTGCAGATAAATCACCTGGGCCATGACCTTTTCTACCCTCATTCACCCACCTCACTTCTATTGAAAATGCTCACTGTTCCCAAATATTTACTAGATAATTGATGGCAAGGAAATAAACCAACACTTCTCCCAGATTACCATCCTACCCCTGATGGAACACAACAGTCTCAGAGTGATCAATTTATGTGTGTGGATTTTTAAAGGGAAACAAAAAATTCTCTTCAAACTTAGCTATACAAAAACACTATCAGGAAGCCAAAGGGCCCAGGCTAAACAGATTTCTTCACTCATGATATGCTACAATTGGTTTCTTCTCAGGTCTTTTTGGTAGTACTTTAAGTTTCAGCATCCTTCCTGGTACAATGAACAAGTGACTAATCTAAGCATCAAATAGAAAAAAATTGATTTCCAGACCAATAGTTCTATGGCAAAATTGGACCCACAAGACTAAAAAGTGAATCTTTAATTAAGGAAAAACATGTAAACCAAAACCAACCCTCTCAGAAAGTCTCCTCACAAACACAGGGAGGTTGACAAGATTTTTTAACAAAAAAAATTAAGCAATTTGTTTTTGCTTTAGGCAACATGCTTTGATGAAGCTGGAGGGGATATGAATCATATTTGAGCAGACCCATGTAGAAGTACACTTAGTGTCAACAAGTGCATAATTGGATAAACTAAAGCACCAACAAGAATATGCTTGCACATAGGGTGAACTTGGCCTTTTATCAACCCTTCCCTGAGAATCCAGAACCAAGAAGTGTTAGATCTGAACTCCTTTCTGTGGCCTTACATTCAGCTCAGAGCTGGCAGCATAGGTGAAGCATAAATGATGCTGAATAGATGCTATCAGACCCTATCTGGCTGGGAGGAAATTGGTAAGGACACTATCTGCATTCATCTAGGTCTATATATGAAGTGTGGTTTTGGCTGATCTCTTCAGGACAGCAAACGTGGAATGAAGCCTTTGCTGCATATCAGACCCAAGAGCCCCCCAGCACAGCATCCCCCCACCCCCCCTTTCTCTCTCTGACAGCTAGGAAAACACTGGCAGTGTCATCCTAGAGGGGACCTCTGTTGGAGCAGTAAGGGAGTCGAAGAGATAAAAGCCAAATACACACAGAAAGCAGTGGCCAAAACAAGGTGGCATCAAAAAGTTGCTCCTGTCAGGAACAGCACAACCTGCCTGCAGTGAACACAGCTGGGAGGACGCGTGAGTGGAAGGAGAGGGAAGCATTTCCAGTTTGGATGTGCTCCCAGGATTTTGAGTCATGACACATGCAGCTTGCCAAAAGTGCTCCTGCAAAGGCTAAAGAAGGGGAAGGTGAATAATTTTAGACATTTTCTCACATTATTTAAGCTCACAGCTGAATTTGGTTCAAGCTCCTGTGACTGAGAGGTAGAAGCCCCACTGCTGCTGCTGTAGCCTTAAAAATCACAAAGACCACCTAAGGTCCATCCAAACCCAGCTCAGTCATGTGGGGGCATTTACACAAGGCTTTGCTTTCCAACACTGCCAAAATACAACCAAAGCTACACCAGAGAAGCAAGAGCTGATAAATGCTTTATACAACCTTTTCTCACCTCCACCACTCAACTCTGTTAAAGGATTTCCACCAGCATTAGATCCCTGTTCTGGGGGCTTTGCAGAGCTCTTTGCTGACTACAAATGCCAATGTAGCCTTAGGCACATCTTTAACACATTTCACAGTCACCCTCTACCAAGAGAAGCACTTCATCCAGTCCATACAAAGCAGCTAGCAGCTCTTCCTCACCCTCCCACCCAGAGAGATGCAGCACATTCCTTTACTACCACAGAGCAGATACCACCTAACTCTTCTAGCCATCCTTCTTCCAGCTGCATAATCCTGTACAGCCCACACCTGAAGCTGTCCTTGATTTAAGGGCTGCATTTCTTCATCCTGCTGAAATCACTGCTTCACCTGTGGTAATGCCCTGCTGCACCTCCCTAGTGATCTTTTTGGGCAAGTTGCTTCACTGATGCAAACCAGTGGGGCCACATTGATTTCAAGAGGGCTCTGCTGGTTTTCAGTGTCAACTGAAGACATATTTCCTCTGGCAGCACATTGCTCAGTGGCTTTCCCCTTTTATAGTGGCGAGTTACAAAGCACTGTTTGCAATTATGCATTTCTATCACAACGTACAGATAGGATATTAGTCTTCTGAGGCTTTCCCTCAGTCCCCCCGCACTCCCTGCTCAGTCCTTGAAAAGGCCATTTGAGCATGCAGTATTAATCATCTGCTGTGCAATAATCTTGGAAAAATGTAATATATTCTGGCAAATCACAGGGCCTCCAGAGGAGCTGCCTGTCTGTGAACAAGCAGCTCCCATCCATTACCAGGCAGTGACAAACACAGCTCCCCACTTATTTGCCCCATCAACATGCAAACAGCGACTCAATTCAATTGTGAGAAATGGGAGGAAATGATCTGTATTAATAAATGGTGAGAGCATGAGATCATTCCATTTCAGAAAATAAGATCAAAACCACTGAACTGCCTTTCGTTGTCTCATTTGATACCTTCCCCTTGCTGTTAATGCAGCACTGGGAGTAATTAAGCTTGTGACGAAGTTTCATAATGAAGTCACATCACTCAAAACAATTAAGACAGGAATTTTGTGAACACTGTCATCTGCCTTCACTAGTGTTTAAAGGTCAAAAAAATATTTCATTAGGAAAAAAAAAGAGAAGGTAAAAAAATAGATAAACTGCAGTACACTCTGTGGGCATGTCTGAGAAAAATGAGTGCAAAGAATAAGGGTTCAAACAAACAAATATCCAGAATCCCATCCACCTGGATGGCAAAGCCTGTGGAAATGACCTACCATGCTCCAGTTGTGTCTGGAAACCTTAATCAGAGGTAGAACCTTCATATCCTACCTGCTATGAGGAGATGTGCTGCCCTGCTCCCAAACTGCTTATGGCCTTGTCACACCTGTAGATAATAAAGAGAGGTCAAAGAAGACTTCAGGAGTAGTAAACAGGTGAGGATTAGCAAGAAATGAACACAGATAACCCCACTGTTACTGAAATGAGAAAGCTCTTCCAGTAGGAAAAAAGTCACCAAAATGTAAACTCAGTTGCACAAAAAACGCACCTAAAATTCTGCCAACTTCTCTGGTCCTCCCTCTCATTACATTTCTTGCTGGGAACAGTGGTAAAAATACTATAATGTGAAATGTGTTCTCACCAGATTTTGTTTATTTGGTGACAGGTTTCAGCACGGATAAAAGAACCAGTGGTGGAATCTGGCTTTAAAACAATTCCTCATCTACCTTTATCAGCATACTTTAAAGAATGTAATTAGACTTCAGCAATAATACCCTCTTAATTATAGCTACAAGCCCCCTCAGATGGGGAGGAAAGCACATTCATCTTTACTGTTCCTGAAGTGCACTAACTGATGGGAAATAAGTGAATTTATGGAGCTCTTACAAATAGCTGTCAGATGCACTCCTACTTATTTTTATTCACTTGATTTTGTTCCTCTGGATGAATTTGGGAGAAATTTACTCTCAGGAGGAACAAAGATGCTTTTTCTCTCAGACAGTCAGCCTGGATGTTTGATTAGGTACAGTTATCACCTGGTGCTAATGAGCCAAGGGGAGGGGGAAATCAGGCTGGAGTAGGACACAGCTGGGAAAGATTATTTTTATTATAGGTGTGTAGCAGGCTGAACAAGCATCACATAAAAACATACGTGTCTTTATCACTTTTTCTTAGGGTGTGCAAGGTACTTTCAAGTCAGGAAGCAGAAGATGACCTTTCCATGACTTGGAAGTGACATGTTTTGGAGTGGATGTGATTCTGCTCACTAATGGCAGGTAGTTTCTGAGCAGTGAAAATGCTATCACCTGCATTTTAGCTACTGTAGTTTACCATTGCTTTATGCTGAGATCCCTTCTTGGGCTATTTGCAAAGGGCCTGCTGGGTGCACAGCCTGACCAGTCCATATGTGCCATTTTAGGAGTCACTTCTCGCAAGGACATGGCCACCATCTCAGCCTGCACCTCCAAACTGGAGAGGAGAGCCTGGGAACAAGTCACTGCCATCAGGGCTGATCTCCATTTCCAAAGACAGTGTAATCAATGCTCCATTGCTTGTATCTGGCAGCAAGAGCAGGCAGACATTTTTTTGCAGAACACTTTTTCCTCAGCAGAGAATAACAGTTTTTAAAATAAAAACATTTAATGGGAGGATGTCAATTTTAGGAGGTTTTTTTGGTTTTTGACAGGAAAATGTTTAAATGAGCCATTTCTATTTTCTTGTTTGGTTTTGAAAAGGCATGAATGTTTCATTTCAATAATGTGAATGCATTTTGTTTCTACTTTTCCAGTTGTGTTTGTTTCAGCTTGCATGGCATCATTAAATATGAATGATAATATTGAATTTACACACCTCCTTCATTACATGTATCCAGCATATAATTTTGCTAATGAATTATACAATTCAACCATTATCAAAATGAAATATTTTTTTATTATTGAATGGGATGTTTCCATACTACTTGAGGGAACAGAGTAGAAGCCATCTAGATGAATAATTTCAAAAAGTTCAGAATTCATTTCTACCAGCATTTTTGGTTTGTGACCTTTCTGTGAAAGCCACTACTTCTGCCAGTGGCAGGTGGATGGTCTCTCCAGGCCAGTTTGAACCCAATGGAATGTACCACTGCCTGGATTTTTCCCATCATGGATTGATTCCTAGGACTCCCTCAGCAGAGGATTTGCCTTCTCCTCCTCCTCAGTGTGTACATATGATCTATGAGATGCCTGCTGAAATTTAAGGGACAAGAGCACAAAAACAGAAAAGGGGTTGAACAAGGATCCATCTAATATGTTGCTGCTCCTCCTGCTGTGTCCCTGAAAGTCAGAGATGCTCTGATTGAGGTACCTATTAAGTGGATTTGTAGCATGGGAAAACTTCCAATTTGGGGGCATTAATTATGCAAAATTAATAAAGTGAAGAAAAATGCATTAATCAGCTGACTGTTCACTGTCAAAATGTGATGAAACACAATTTTTCTCCTCCCTAATAAAATGAAATAAAAAAATACTTAAGATGAAAACATGAAATTCCACAGTTATATCAGCAGAAATGTACACAGAAGGGGAAGAGGTACACAGCTCCTGGTGGTTTGAGTAAATTCTCTTATTCAGATTGAGGGAATATAGTAGCCCATGCTTTGGAAATGCTAACTGTTTTCAGTCTTCTCCACTAACTACTGCAAAAATAAAAGACCATTTCTCAGTAAAATCCTGACGTTTTTCTTTATGACTGCATTTTGATTACACACAATATTGTCCTGTAAAATTACATTTCCTAATCAATAAGAACCACTAAAATAATTTCAAAGTATCATTTAAATCCAGCCCTAATTTGATTTAACCCAGCATCTGCTTCAGCATGCCACTTAGCATGCAATTTCATTCCAAAATTTGATCTGTCAAAACAGCATTCTGGAGGGACTATTTTCACTGACTGTACCTCAGTAATCCTGCGTCACCAGTGCTCCCTTTACAAGTGAAAGGATTCCTTTCCCTCAGCTGCTTCCCTTGATAGCAGTCTGGTCCTGGTGAATAATTTGTTTGTTCCTTTTCACACATCAAAGTGTGTGGAAATGAATTTCCACCAAGTCTCATGACTGCTTCTAATTGCCTCCTCAATGCAATCACTGGCATGTTCTAGGATGCTGCTTTCCTCCACCTAAGATCAGGAATGCCCTCTGCTTTCCTCCACAATCCTGCTTTTAACTTCTTTGTTCTGACTTCCAGGGCTGGAAAGGGAGGCTCTTGCCATCCACATCTCCCTAGGGATGGGAGCAGCTGGTCCCATGGTTAAAGTCTGGCCTTTAGGAAGTTAATGCCATTGTCACCTCCACTGAGGTACCAGCCACGAGTTTAACAAATCTGCTGGTGATGGATGATTCCTGGTGTGTTGGTTTTCCATCTTGTATACCAAGAGTTCCATTATCATTATCGTGCAAGTATTCCATATTGCCAGAGTTTTGTACCTCCTCGATGTTTCTCGTGGGCAGCTCCTCTAGCACTGACTCTTCCTGGTGCTCACAGTAACTATATGACTCCTGTTCCCACCAACCCACTCTGTTCTTATTGGCTACAGGTGTGGCCTGTTAACATCAGGCCGGCTCCTAATCTTTAGTAATTGGTCCAGCTGCAACTCTTTAGGGGATAAAATTACATTCTATACCACCTTCATTTACCCATACTGTATCCCCCTACATTGGTTGATAGGACAGGATCAGGAGCCTCCACAGCCAAAATCAAAAGTGCTTCAGCTGTTTTGCAGTGTGCTCAATCAGTAAATAGCCTATACACCAGAAGCATCCACTGCCTTCTCCCACTGCTTTGTTCATGCTTTGGAGCTAATGGGAGCAGCAAAACGTATGTCAAGGTCTGAAATAAGCCTCTGGCTCTAAATGATTTTGCATCAAGGACAAATAACCTGACCCAGCTTCTCCTTCCTTGGTGTTTCAGGGGAAGCTAATGATTCTGAGCACCTCAATTTTTGGACATCAGACTTGATGTCATCCTCAAAGGGAATGGAAAAGAGAAAGAGCAGAGCACACGTCTCCAAAGATTAGACCTCTTTGAGGCATTTTGTTTTCTGTTTCAACAACCACTTCTCACTTTCAAAAGACTCAGCTATGTTTTTTGACAAAGTCATTTTTCAGTGTAGCACTACATTAAAAAAGCAAAAGAAAAATATGAACATCTAGGATGTTCAGAAATCTTTTATCATGTCTAATAATAAACCAAGGATTAGTTTTCTTGTCATTCAGCTAAATATTTTGAATTGCAAAAGTTTCTAGCTGAGTTTGTTTTCATGTAGCTTTAAAAGCACAACCCAGATACTTCTTTGGAATGCACAGGTGAGCATCTGACATTTTCTAACCTGATTGCAGTTATTTTGGAACACATTTGATATTGTAATTAATTATAGCATGGGTCAAAACCACAGAGACTCTAGAGAGCCATCACTCCTCCAAATTCTCCACTATGCAAATGTAATTTATTTTGCATTTCACTTTTTGTTTTGGTTGGTTGGTTTGGTTACTCTCTTCCTGCATTAAGCAACTTGGAAGAATGGCTGAATGCAAAAAAAAAGCTTTTAAAAGGGAAATATTCTTTCCAAATCTACAGAAAACCCTGTACAGGTGAGGTATGTAACAGTAATCTCATAAAGAGGATTAGGAGTTAAAAAGCCCTCTCTTCCTGTTCCATGTAGGTGCAGCATCAGTGTGAGTGCTCCTCATTTGTTTATGTGCAAAGTAAAACAGGTTAGCTTTTTTTAGCTTTACTGCTGTAATACCTCTTCCTGAGGTGTCCTGTTTCCAAAATGGATCTTTACATGACCTGGCTTTTGGTGTTGTGATTCTTGACCCTGCTTCCCCTCACCTGCTGCATCAGCTTGCTCTGGGAATTCAGCAGCAGTCGCATCCCAAAGTCATTTCTACAACTTTGTGTATGGGTTATTGTTGTCTTATATACCAAGAATTCTATTACCGTTATAGTGCAAGGATTCCATATTCCCAGTTTTGTACCCCCTCAATGGTTCTTATGCAGGCAGCTCCTCTAGTACTGACTCTTCCTGGTCCTTGCAGCAGCCATCTGACTCCAGTTCCCACCAATCCACTCTTTTATACCACTGCACTTATTTGCTACAGGTGTGGCCTGTTAACATCAGGCCTGCTCCAAATCTTTAGTAATTGGTCCAGCTGCAACTCTTTAGGGGATAAGATTACATTCTATACCACCTTCATTTACCCATACTGTATCCCCCTATGGGTTATTGCTCCCAGTCTTTGACAGAGGGGGTAAAAATCAATGAACCACAAACTCACACTCACCAGGAATCCTGCACCATCCTAGGGCTATATTCCTTGGCTCATGGTGGCATAGCCTTTTTTCTCTGGGCAACCTGCTCCAGTGCTTCACTGTCCTTTGATTAGTACCTTTCCTCTTGAAAAGCCTGCAGACATTGGAAACAATTTTTCCCTATTTTAGTCAGTCTTTTTTTGATCCATTTGGTCTCCTGGACTGCTTCTTAAGCATTTGGTTCATGATCTTTCATTGTCATGGTGAAAATACAACAAATACTTTATCCATCAATGCTCTTCTGCCCTGACCAGATATCTTTTTTAAAGTCTACCTTTGCACAGCTGGAAAATGTAAGCTTTGGGCAGAATTGGTTAGTCTGACCTACATGATATAAAGGTTAGCCAAGAAAATATGAGTAGCACCTTTCTTCATGGGAAAATATACTATCAAACCCCCACCTTAATGCTGTGCAAATAAGCTCACTTCACACATGTTTGCTGAGAGGGAAAAACTCAAAATTGTAAATTTTAAAATTTTTATGTTGTCAAACCCAAATGTCAGTTTTCATCCTGAAAAGCATTTCATGCTGCATTCTATAATACTGTCTTTGTTTTTTAATAATATTGGTGAAGCAGACAAAATTTCCACTATTTTGTTATTTTCTTTCTTTGGTTTTGTCCATTTTCCTGAGCTCAGACAAGCCTTTTCAGCATTTCCTCTCATGAAGAATTTTCAAATAGTCAGCTTTAAGTCTTGACTGAAAAAAAAGGTGGATGTCAATAATCTCAGAATCCTGTCCTCCTCAAGGAGGAGATCACTAGAGCACTACATCACATTAGATGATTATTTGGTCTCCCTTGCCTTTAAAAGATATTAGTCTATTAATTTTAGGTCAGCTCATCATTTCTCCTTTAGACTTTAGCTTCAGTTTAAATTGCCTTCCTTTTTCATTTGTTGTTTATGTCATCCTCTAAAATGGACTAAAGCTACATCTATTTACTTTCATTTTCCTTCTTTGCAAATATTTTTCCTCCTGATTTCTTTCTGTGACAGCACTCCACCCACTTTGAGCATCAGTTATTTTTCAGGAGAAATCATGGGCTACCCCATATTTTTCTTGTTGGACATTTATTTCAGGCAGACTTCAGCTCTTCTTTGCATTATTAGCTGCACCTTGTAGCATTATCATGATCATCCTGGCAGACAGTTGTTTGTTACCTTTACTGCACATCCAGGAGATTAGGGAAGGTAGGATGGAGAAGTCCCACAAGGCAGCCATTGCAGGTGTTTCTCTTAGAGCAGTTCTCTGAAATTATCAAAATATCTGTCAAAAGGTTATTCATATTTTCTATGTCTCTTTTGCCCAGTGTTTTATGTATACTTTAAGTCATGAACAGCCTCACAAGAAGTTTGCATTCACAAGAACCAGGTCTCAGTCCTATACCAAAGCCAGCTGCAAGAGAGCTCATATCACAGCCATAAGCATAGTGTTACTCTTGATAGCTCCTCACAACTTACAGTGTTCTCAATAAATCAGGCAAAAAAAAAAAAAAAGTCCATTCAAGATCTGAAAATATTTCATTGCGCTGCTTGGTAGCATTGCAAGTCTGCAGCTCTCATCTGTCTGCTCCTGCAAGCTTGTCATACCACAGCAAAGTATTGGTCATGAGCACTTTAAAACATTTGTGCAAGCCAGCTGGTTTGCATATGGGAAGTTATGTTATTATTCAGCAACACTGCGATTTTGCAGTGCCTGGGAGGACAGCAGTGTGCTTAAACATTTCTGGTTGCACTGGTGGATCACTTAACTGTTGTATAATCTTTACATAGCTCCACATAATCTGGTAGAACTAAATTATGCCATGTCTTCCTGCTCATATTATTTTACTTCTAGTAATATGTCATTCCCATACATTTACAATCTCTAGAGTTGGCAGCTGAGAGTTCTAATTAGGTGTGTCTACAACTCTGGAAAATTGGTCTTCCATCTTATTTTCATGTTTGGATTCAATTTACTATGTTGAAACAATTGCTTTGCTCTGGGATCTATCAATGTTTTCTCTTTCAGGGTAAGAGAGGAACTTGGTTCAATCACAAAAAGTAAATGACTGTGAGTGTCTTGCATGAAACCTACAGTTTGCTTGGAGATTCTTGTGTTTGTTCAATGAACTCACACAGATTAATGCCATCACATAACTTTTATGGGCCTATTTTTACACATGGTTTTGTTCAGGATGTGAAGTATTTTGCACAGGAATTTAAGAGCTCCCACAGCACACACTCCGTAATTTCAAGGCCACCTAAGATTTCTTTTTTGTCTCTCTTTTTGGCACAATGCACACAAATGTTTAGATATCATCCTGCCTGTGCTAGTATGAACTAGCAACATTAAGAATTTTAGTGGGTTGGTGTTTTTTGGGTGTTTTTTTTTTCTGGAAAAACAATACAGTGCTTTTTTGCAGACACTAGGTTAATTTCCTTTTCCTTTCCCCTGTCTTCACCATGGCTGGACAGGTGAAAGCAGAGATGAGCCAGAGGCAGCTCACGGTTTAGAGCTCAAAAAACCATCCCTGGCAGTGCTGAGCAAGACAGTCTGATGCTTTCCTGCACCCCAAAGTAACTTTAATGAGGCAGCCAGGTTCATTTTTTTTTCCCTTTTATTTTGCTGTACTGTCTGTGGTCAGTGTCAGGGAGAGCTGTTTGTTATGGAGGTGTCCAAATGAAGGATGACTCCTGCCAGGCCTTTGACAGAGGCAAAAAAAGCCTCATTTCCTGGCTAACCAGGAAAGACAGAGGCTCTGAATACATTTATTGTTAAAACATGGTGTTACTTGGGTTTTGAGCTCATTTGTGCATGAAGTGTCATTTAGTTTTGTTACTGGGCAGTGACTAAGGAACTGACCTAAGAATGGGTTTTCATTGAAGGTGATAGAATATGAAAACAAATTGTAACAACAGCCACCAATGCCATTGGGCTGCACATTTAGCCTCTGAGTGCCCCAGAATTACACCCTTAGCCAAATGGAGATAATGTGAACATTTATGGGGAGTTCTTGGAAATGTATGAAAGTCTGTTTCCACAAGCAGCTTGCTTGGTCAGGAAGTGTGTGAAAGCCTGGAGTAATTTATGAAAATAACCTCCAAATATCCTGATTCTCCAGCCCTTTCTGAGCCCTACCACTGCCAGGTGTTGTCACATGCTGGACAGAAGATGGGATCAGTTCCTTTGACTTTCTGGCCTTCTCTGCTACCAGAAAAATATGCAACACTGAACACATAAATATATCTAATCAGGGTTGTTGGTGCCACAGCATCATGAGGAACAACAAAACCCCAGCAGCCTGAAGTGGTCACACACAGAGCATTCAGCAGCTACAACCCTCCTTCCTAAAGCACCTACCATGGGAAGCATCCCTCCTTTCCTATTTCCCCACACAGATTCATCTGCAGCTTGGACATTGAAAACCAATCAGCTGCAAAAAACTGCCTTGGACACTTCCAACTGGGCCCAAAAATGGAAGTATCACTTTTTGTCGCAGACATCTTTTTATGAAAATCCTTTTCTTAGGATTTTTCTTCCTGAGAAGCTGGAGGCCTCAGGAACAAAATGTAAACAATGATTGTCTGCTGCTGTGGAATGCAACAGGTGCATCTGGGATTGGCCCATCTTGGATATTTACAATTAATGGCCAACCACAGCCCAGTTAGCTTGGACTCTCTGTCCGAGACACAAACCTTTATTATTCTTTCCTTTCTATTCTTAGCTTAGCTATCCTTCTGAATGAAACCTTTTCTTCTATTCTTTTTAGTATAGTTATAATGTAATATATATATAATAAAATAATATATCAAGCCTTCTGAACATGGAGTCAACATTTTCGTCTCTTCCCTCACCTGAAAACCCCTGTGAACACCGTCACAACTTTTTTTTTTTGTTGTTGCCTTCAGCTGATACAAAATAGGTGCATGCATTGAGAATCTGGCTGCTAAACTCTGATGTGAGAATCTGTACTGAGCACCTGCTTCTCCTTAAGTAGTACATCTTGACAAATTACATAATCAAGAGCATCATGATCCAGAATGAATCTCACAAAGAGTAAGTCATGTTCTAGTACATCCAGCACAGAAGTGGGAAAAAGAGAAAGTCTTTTAAGCACAAAGACTACGGCAAGCTGAAGTCCTGTGCACTTGGCAATCTCAGTAATCCACAAGAAGTTAAATAATGACAGGGTACCTGCTTGAATCCTGCAGTTTGTGGTCTTGAGGCCACATGTTGGGCATTCCTGGTATTTTCTGCTTTTAAAGAGGATGAAGATTCTCACCTCCTGCTGCCTCAGTATCCGGATGACTGCAGGCCTGCATTAGCAGATCCAGAGAGAAAACAGCAGGGTCTTCTGAGATTTCTGGACCTTTAATCATCACAGTACTCCCCCAAACTTGCTTAACCAGATTTTTCAGTCATTGCAGGAGTCCAAGCATTTTATTAAGCAGTGAATAAAGGAAGAGTATGGCTCACTCAGTAAGTACCTCAGAAGGTGTGAGTGCTTGCCCTGCCTGCCAGTTAGCTGCTTGTGCATGCAGAGAGCAGCTTATATTCACTCTGAATGCCTTTGTTAGATAATAAGAACAAACATTGCCACATGTATGCAAAATGCTGTTCTCAAAGACTCCTCACTTGGCCAAATCTGAGCTCATTTTCACCAGGATCCCCACAGGGCTTTCTCAGTTAGGCTGCCTCCCTTGCCAAGCTGGTTCTGCTGGCAACCAGCTCTTGCAAAGTTCCTATAAAACCTCTTACAAACTGAAGATTAGTCTAAACACCAGGAGAAGTGCACTCTTTCCCCTCTAACACAGCATGTATTCACGTTTGCAATAGGAATTATACTTGCTCTATGTTTGCTCTAGCTCTGCAGAAAAGTTCCAATTCAGGAGGAAATAACAAAAGTGCAAATACAAAATGTATCATTCAAACACGCTGGTGATCTTCACTCCGGGTGCCAGCAGCATTGAAGCTGTGATAAATACAGTTGCATCTTTCTCTATCCATTGGATAAAATTGTTAAGGCGAGTGATCCAGCTGATTTGCAGTGATTAATACACCTTTCAGCAGGTTTCCCTGTCCTGAATCCCAAGGATGGCACAAAACCATACTGCTAGTGCTGCATACCTTTTACAATAACAGCTCAATTCCCCACCCTCCACGGGCCATGGACACTGGATGGATGCAGATGTCCCTCCACCACCCCAAACTTGTTCCATGGCTTGTGCTCAGCTGGGCACCACAATTCTTCTGCTCCAGGGAGCCAGCCAGATTCCATGAGAGGATATTTCACCTCTCCAGCTTCACGTTAAAGATGACACATAGTCAGGTAAGCACTCACATGCTTTCTTTGTCCAGGTTTTAGATGAGCTGTTTCCATGGAAATAGGTTGTTTCTGCTTATTGATGCCTGTATTCTGCTGGAAACCCTTGCTCCAACATCTTTTTTTTTGCTGGGAATGGCTGCAGTACAAATCTTGAGGGCTCCTTGTCCTTAACTTTTACTTTTCCTCCTGATTTTACATACAAAAAGTTTAGAAGATCAACCACTGACCGACAGAAATGATTTGCAATGCATGTATGGGTTTAATGAAAAATAGCACACAGCATTAAAAAACACATGCTGCTGATTTTAATAGCACACATTAGCAAAGCAGGTTAAACATTTTTGTCTGCTTCTTCAATTTATCTGTTTCTTTTAAGAGTCCTCTTCAGAAAAAATCCTTTTTAAGAAAAAAAAATCAAGTTAATAGGGAAAAAACACTTTGTCAGAAATTATTCAGAAATGTCTTAACATCCTTTCAAAAGGTAACCATTTCTCTAGGAAAAATAAAAAAAAAAAAAAAAAAAAAAAAAAGGGAAGGATTTGCTTTTTTTTCTTATTTCCCTCAAGGGGAACAATAGCAATCTTTAGCAAGTTGCTATAAGAGAGAGGGAAGAAATTCCATTGAAAAATATGGCAAGAAACAAGGCTTTTTCAACCACATCTCTTCACTAGTAATTTAACATGTCACCATGCAGCAGCAGGTGAGTTGCTTCACAGAGGCAGGACCAGTTACAGAACATATACCAAAGAAAAGAAAAAGATACCAAAGCAAACTGTATGGCTTCTTCCTTACTTTTTTTGCTATCTGTCTTATGACTGCATGTAATGTCTTGATCATGGTGAAGAAATAATAATAATAATAATAATAATAATAATAATAATAATAATAATAATAATAATAATAATAATAATAATAATAACAACAACAATAATAATAATAATAATAATAATAAACAACAAGTTTTTCTACTGTAATCTGGGGAATCTCTTAGAGGTAACTAGTGAGCTGGGTCTAATGATGCCTTTGGGAAGAAGACTGGTATTGTTTTCATTTTACACATGATGAAAATGATAGATGAAGTGTTTAAATGATGCAAAGGGAAAAATCAGTTTCCCTCTTCACTGAGGAGGTTTGGCATCAAATATCTCAAATAAGATAGTTTTGTTATACATGAGGAGGCTGCATTTGGGGAAGAAGTATTATGTCTTTGCAGGACAGCCCCCATAGTTGTCTCTGAAGCAGTTAAGTTAACAAACTAACTAAATTGATGAGTTTGGCTGCGCAGAGTCACAGATATGAAATGGATCCCAGGACAAGCACTGTGCTACAACCACAGCTATACAAAACTGCGGCTCCTTGACAAGGGAGATGCCATGCAGGTTTTGTCATGAAACAAAGGGATTTGGGGATCTAAGTGCTTCTATTCAAATAAATGTATTTGTTCCAGAGGAACAGAGGTGGTGTGATGATACATTGTAGCAAAAAGTACATTGCAATTACATTGTGATGCTCCCGTCATAGTCATTAAGTACTCAGATTAGCTTCACTGTCTCTCTCAATTGCATCAATTAGAGCTCTACATTCAATTTTCTGGGGTAATTTTGTTGGTGTGGCATGATGAAATGGTGCTTTTACCTTCCATATGCTAATTTTCTTACTTGTATTTGTACTGCTCCCTTTTATTAGCTATAGTCATCCTCATTACTGTTGTCCAGACCTTGTCCATGTTATAGCCATATTCATTTGCCTCCGTCCACTGTGCAATGAGCAAGCCCTTGATATCTGATGCAGCTGAAAAATCAAGCACAATTCAGCTGTGATGTCTCTTCAATCTGTACTTCCTGGCCCCGTCTCCTCTTTCACTTTTGGAGATTTCTTCAGCCACATCTGAGCATCGCCAGAATAAAAGTGGAAATGTTTTGCTGAAAGCAGCTTTTGAATACATGCTGTGAATTTATCAGCTCTTCTGTGCCAAACCTCTCGAGGTAAAACTGATCCTGCATGTGCAGGATAAACATTCCCTGTTGACATGTTAAGTTAGCAAGCCTGCTGAGTTATCCCGGGTTATTATCTTCCCCAGCACTGGAGGTGGAGATTTGAGGCAGATGCATAGCACCACATCATTAACCTTCACAAATTTGCCATTGGTCTCTGAAATATTCTGTTATTAAAACATGAAAAGCAAAAGGAAAAATACCCCAGAAAATCTACCTGGACAACTGTGTTTGGAGAACAGAGGATGTGAAGTTTTGCATTTTTCTGTGGCAAGCAGACAAATAGTTTTCTACATTTATAAATCAAAACAGCAATATTTGTAGCATCTGCTTGGCTGTTTTAGCCATCATTATAACAAATGACCATTCAATCAATACTAAAGAGCAAGAATTGTCAGCTTGGCTGCAGAACCTCTTTCTATACCACAGATTAAAATTATTTGCTTTTCAATGACTCCTTTGTACTGAGGGTTTGAGCTCTGCTAGGGAGGCTGTTTTGGAGTGTGGGGCTGCTGCAAAGCAGATGCTGGGAAGCTGAGCCCCAGCTCTGCTTTTAATTACATGGGGGCAGACTTTGGAAGTTACACAGCCCCTCCTGTCTTGGGTTGCTGCAGCTTGGCAGCCCCCAGGAGCCGTGCACAGAACCTGTCCTTGCCACTGCTGAAATGGAGCCACTGTCCGATGTCCTGTGACATCTCCTTATGGAAACTTGAGTCCAGCGCACGTATGAAAACCCAACCTAGACACTCCCATTGGCCACTGGACCCAAAGGGAAGGGAGACATGTTCTGAAGATACATGCAGCCTTTTAAATGCTGCCATTTGCAGAATTTTGTCTGTCCTTGCCGCATTTTCTGTTTGTGCTCTGATGAACTCCAAGCATGTTGAAGACAGAAAAGTATGTAGCAAGCTGGCTTTGTTATAGGTGGCACTGATTTCCCTGTGGGAAGCTGTCTGCAGATCATTACTTGAAGTTCATTTATGTACCTGAACTGCAACTTGTACTTCCAAACCTTAGTGAAAACACACTGCCTTCTTTCTAAAATGTGTTTCTATTTTATTCGTTCATTAATATTCCAAACAACTTTTAAAGTTTGAATATAAAAGGAAAAAATGAAAAGGTTCTTCAACACTTTTCTGTTTTTTTTTTCTTCATTGTGATATTCAGATATAGTCAACAATAAAAGATTAAAGGTGTGAATGCTGTGAGAGAACAATTTTGTGAAGCTGCCTGACAGGATTTGTAAAGCAAGAGCCCTTTTTTGCCTTTCTCTGCTCTCAGATTTATCTTCAGCACTGACGTATCAAAGTTGTCCAAGTCACTTTTTAATATTTTTTGTAGACTGAGAGAAGGCTGTGTGCATTTTATTCTCTCCCTTAGCTTAAAACCAAAGACCTGCTAAGTCTTTGTGGTAGTTAAGGACCATCTTGCCCTCGGTTTCAGTGAATCAATGCTATCAGTGCTAGATAATCCTGCTCCTAAATGTCAGCCACGAGGTATAGGGGAGATCAGCCCCTGGTCTGGTTCTTTCCCTCCATAGGCCTGTCTAACTTGTGAAGAGATGAACAGGGTTATCCTGAACAGAGGGACCTGCTTAGCCTTTGCAGATGCTGGCTCAGGTTCTTGTCAGCACCAAACATCCCATTTGCAAGTATTCTTTTAGCTTTCCTATATGGTGGCCCAGGACAAAGCAGAGCTTGAGTCTGATGCTTGA
Organism: Emberiza elegans; assembly: GCA_024865655.1. NCBI lineage: Eukaryota > Metazoa > Chordata > Aves > Passeriformes > Fringillidae > Emberiza > Emberiza elegans. The sequence continues at coordinate 5,558,809 of JALJVW010000068.1, read as the reverse complement.
GATGACTTACTGTGGGCTTCTCAGCAATCTGAGCAAACTGAAAATGGACCATGTAAAATGTTGCTCTTAGCAGATATTATTTACAGCTGGTCTGACAAGATGAATCCAAAGTATAAATCAAACTTTGGAGCACAAATCTCGTTAGTTGCCATGTTAGTAAATCAGCTCACCTAAATAATCTTGAGCTTTTGACAATGATGCAGCCTTCTGGATTGAAAATTCAGCTCCTGCTTGTGCAGTGAACTTGATCTGCTGACATTTCAAAGGATTGAGATCCTCTTTCTGATGGTTCAGTTTATTCTCAACTATAAACTATTTTGAGCAGCAGTGAGCTGAATACAAACAGTTGATGTTCAGGTCTGTCTCCTCTGACTAAGCAGAGTAGGTTAGAAAAACTGTGTAATTTGTACATGTTTCCCAGAAAAAAAAAAACAAAACAAGAAGCAAACATGGTATTGTGGGGAGAAAAATAACACAGCACACATAAAGAATGTTCCAGGGAACTGCTTTTATGTTTGTTTTAACTTTTCCATTTGGAAAGAAAATCTGATGTTTTCAATCCATACCTCCAAGCTTATTCCCAGAATGAAAAGCCTGTGCTAGAGAGAAGTGATTTCTGCTTTTCACTGAAGGTCTGGTATTGTTTGACAATAAATTGTGTTCTATACAGCTTCAATTACTAACCCACTCAGATCTGACAGCCCTTAATTATCTGAGACATGATCTACTAAAATCTACATCTGGAAACCATGTCAATTTTTGCTTTTGGCATTGGAAAGTCTGACTTAATGTTAAACACATACTCTTAAATGCAAAGCTTTGGGAGAAATTAGTACAGCTGAATACCCTTCTGCAGATTAAATGTTAAAATAGATTGCACAGGCCTTTTATTTAATAGTTACAATGTTTCACCACATTTCCATGCGCTGTACTCTCTCCATATATCTATTGGTTGATTTTGTGTCTCCCACAGATCTGACGCTTGCTCTTCTGGGATCCTGTCAGCACATCTGTAATGCAGAAATACTCCCCAGGACTCAGAGCCTGGCTGTTTTGTCACTTCTGACTAGGCAGACTCGAGTTTCTGATAGATTTTCCTCTTTTCCAAAGCTTCTCGAGTTGCTTAGTCTTCAAGTAGCCATGGAGGAAAAAAATATGTACTTTATACATATAGCTAGGCATGTTGAAAAACTAGTACCCATTTGGGTTAGTGAATTAAAACTTGACCTCAGCACATCTCTGGTGCTAGCTAAACCATCAGTTAATAGATTTTCTCATCAATACATTGAAATATCTCAAATGTGGGTGCCAGGAGGATGGTGCCAAACTCTTTCCAGTGCTGCCCAGTGACAGAACAAGGAGTAATGGCCATAACCTAAAACGCAAGTTCCACCTCAACGTCAGGAAGATTTGCTTTACATTGGGGGTGGCAGAGCACTGGAATGGCAGGCCAAGAAGGTCATGGATTCTTCTTCTCTGCAGACATTTAAAACCCACCTGGCTGCATTCCTGTGTCACCTACTTTAGGTTACTCCCCTCTTGGCAAGGGACTGGGAGTAGATGATCTCCAGAGGTCCCTTCCAAACCTAATGATTCTGTGATTTGAGGGCTACTGGTAAAAAAAAAAAAATCCCCCAAACTTTCAGAAAAGCACATGGAATAAAGTTTTCCAGTCTGTGTGCATTCTGAGTATTTTTTTTCTGTAATAAGATGCTAAAATGCATTCCTGGACTATTCACCAATGGCCTGGTTGGTAAAATTTGCAACTGCAAATGTGCCTTCAGATAGACGGGTTTTTACCCCATACTTAAACTGGTAAAGAATTCCAACAATTTCCAACAATAAAATTTTTCTCAGCTTACTTAGACTAACATTTTTAAGAGCTTCTCAGTTAATGTTGATAATTATAATAATGCTAAGCATGATGATGATGATATCGTAATAATAATTGAAATAATAATAATAACAAGCAACAATAATGATAATAACTTGTTGTTTTGTTACGGACATGCCTGCCATGCTGATTAGACCATTTACTGATAAGTTCAAACCCAAGTGGCCAATAGTATCTGGCAGTGCAGAGAGTACTGCAGTGTGGGGAACAGCTATCATACAAATGAAAACCATCAAAGCCTGGCACTGGATGCTCTGTCCAGCCTGTTGAAACCCAGTGAGTTTTACTGCTGAAATCCTTGAAAGACTGATTAGAAAACAATGCAGAAGAGGGAAAGGATGGGGCTCTGCATGTGACGTAGTTACAGCAAACAACTTTTTTCTTGCTCACCACATTCTTACTGAAACTCCTAAAAGCCTTTAAATATTTAAACAGAAGCAGAAGAGTTGAGAAACTATTTTTCTCAGGGACCTACTTATGGCAACAAGGTGTTTCTGAAGATAAATCTAGGCAGTCTCTTCCATCATTATGAAGAGGCTGAAGGATATCCTGGGAGTGGTAGGAACATCAGTATTGAAAATTGAACATTCCCAGTGTCTTTCTAACTCCACAACAAATCTGCTATGAAACAATGATTTGTTTCACTCCAAAATTCCTTAAAGTTTGCAGGGAAAGTTCCTCAACCTGCCCCAGTTCCTGGGCAAAAGTGCTGTTTTGGTGGGATGTAGCTCTACACCACCCCTGTTTCTGACCATTCTGTGGTCCATCAGAGCAGACATTGCACTGCTTACTGCTCCAAATGTCTGCCCAAATGCTTTTTTCCTTCTTTGGTATTTATACACCAGGTTTTACACATCACATCAACCCACCAAGATTAGAGAAGTCACACAGAAGGACAGAACCAAGCCACAAGGTTTTGTGCAGCAATTAAAGCAACTTTATTGAAAGATGTCAGTTGCTATCTTTGGTGACTGAAAGATCACAGAGCCATGTTATTTGTAATGTTCAAATTCTATTTTTGCATTAATTCATATAGGCAGTTTTTCTAGTAGCAAACAAAAAATACAAAAGAAGTGAGTCCTTGTGAAAACGTGATTTAACTAAAAGGCAAGTGAGATATTTTGAAAAAAAAAACCTTAAAGATTGTGACTATCCTTATTTTCCATGAGAGTGTTGTTGGTTCATATTTTCAAACTGGTCCTCATAGATTCATTTTAAGTGAAATATGTGATATTAATATAATGCCATATGTTGGCAGGAAATAATTTTTAAGGTAAAATCCCACATATTGCAATGTAAGTGCAAAAGAAATGTCATCAGTGTGTCAGAGAAAATATCTACCTAAGATCCAACATGCAAAGCACATTTCTTTTGTAGCACTCAAGCACAAGTTTGATGGTATTTATGTTCCCCACAAAAAGACAAACCAGGGCTGTGTCATGTTTCATTGCATTTAATGCATTTCAGTGCGGCCTCAAGATTTAAATATCCAAGTGTCTTGAATTAACAGTGACAGTATTATCTTCTACTGTTTCGTATACTTGTTTATGAAGGACATGATTTCAAGTAAGATTTAGCACTCCCACAGACTTTCTTGCCTTCTTCTTAATCTTGGAAAACTGCTGATACTGAATCTGTGTCATGGCTTTTGTTTTTGTAGCAACAATTTGATGCCCTCATTGTGGATTTGTGACTTCATTGCAGTCTCCAGCTGAACGGAGGGTTGGTTGTTAAAGATGAGGTTTCTGAAACAACAGCAGCCAAACAGTTGAGGGAAAAACACCTGAACTTCATTTGGACAAAAAATATCTCTAAATCTTCTAAAGTTCTTTTTATGAGATATTATTATTTACTTATTAAAGAAACAGAATAGTTAATTTGTATCTCATTAATAAAGAGCAAAATCAGCTAATGACTTCACTTGAATTCATCTGTGAATCTTTTTGTAAAAGGCTGTATTTTCATGGTTCCTCTCTTGTTAACATCTTAAAACAGGGGCGGTCTGATTAATTTCTCTCTAGTCCCTAGATAATATCAATGAAAATATGGAAAATGTCCTTTTTATTTCAAGTCCAGATGCTTTCTGGAGTTTTTTTTTAGACAGATCTAATTCCCTTCTGATTCTTCCAGTACCTTCCTCACTTGCTAGTTATTTTTCTCCTCCCCCTGTTTACATGCAGCAAAATTATTCCTGCTTCCTCCCATCTCCCTGGTGAGCATAGATGTAAGGAAGTCATTGAGATTTCTGGTTCTGTATGCTTGCCCTGTCTTTCAAAGCCCACAGTGTTCACTCATACTGCTTTCTATGACTGCAGAAGCTTTTATTTGTCTTCACAGCTTGTGCTGGCCTGGTTTCATTTTCACTGGTGGTTGGCTAAGGCTGTACCTTGTATTCCCTGACTGACACGAGGTTAGTGTTTCATCTACAAGGCTATTGTCTTCATACACACTTCTTTTCTCTGTCAATCTCTGCATTTCCCTGATCATTTGTGTTTGTTGTTTGCTATTGACAGTAAAAGCTTTTCTTTTTTTTTTTTTTTGTGTTTGCTGGACACCTGAAAAACTGCTTTGGAGGGCTCAGCTCTCCTTTCCTCTGCCTTATTCTTCTTTTCTCTAGCAGGTGGTTTTTACCAGAACAAATTTTTCAGATTTTAATGGTTGAACTGGACACTGGCTTTCCATTTTGGAGATTATCCTGCTCTTTGTTTCTGGCAAACACAGGCTGACATGTGAGAACCTCACGGAGTTACGTAAGTGTTCAGTTCTACTGGTGCCTGAACTGTAAAATATGATTCTGATTCCCTCTTGCTCTTAGCTGTGTATCCATACTGAATTAGGTGGTTTCTGCAGACAAAAAGGAACAAAATATGGTGACAATCAAATAGAGAAGGCAGAGCGCTGTTTCCTGTCCTCCTGCCAGCTCTTTCCTCCCAGCCAATGGCACTTCGTGCTCCAAAGTGCCACAGGCATTGCTCACTCTGCAAACATCCTGGGGTTAATCACCACAGAGAGTGGACAGGATTTTCCCTGTGTGGTTTGATACACTTCAGCCATGTGAGATGATCTATAGGGTGCCTTGGCTGCTGCACACATGCACTAAGGAAAGCCATGGCTGGGCTGGGACTGTGCAGCATAGACAAGGAATGCTTATACCATCTAATACCAAACACTGCAGAGAGGGGGTTGACAGGAAAACACTTTTTTATCAGGTACATCTGCAAAGATAGAAAGAAGGAAAACAATCTCATGCTCAGGATAAGGATAACAATCTCATGTCCAGTCTTTTTCCTTCAAAAGCTGAACATTTAGCTCATCATTTCTGTGACAGTGTAGAGGTTAGAGCTGTCAACAAAGATACACAGCAAAGAGTGGAGAGGGAGAGCTGAAAGTTTTCCCTTTGGAAGCTTCCTTAATAACTTGGCAAGAGGCTGTTTGAGCTGGAGTAGCTGAGCTGCTGAAAACTTTCTTCTAGCAGAAGGGAATTGAAGTCCCAGGGACTGGCTGTAGCAGGAGAGGAAGCAGAGAGGGTGGCATAGCAGGCAGAGCACTCAGGTGGCAAAGGTTCAAGTATTGTCTGTCCTCATGGAAATAATTCTAAGTTTTATATGAAAGAATTTATGAAACAAACCCAGTACACTGTTTCCAAAAACAAATTCTTAACAGCAAAGTTGTAAAGGTTTTTTTCTGCTTTCAGTTTTACACCTTTCTTCCTGCACTATTTAGGCAACCTAAGTATAGCTGCCTGGGAACCCAAATTCTTCCTGGGATGAATAAGGAAAGCCATCAGAAAACAAGATCCACCTTTGCATCTCCTGGATTTCATTTATTGTGTTCACACATAAAGAAAGCCATTGCACAAGAAGGGTGAAAGATGATTGAATACTTGTGATCAGCACAGAGGTTAAAGGACTCTTTATTGCAGATTGTCCCTATTTTCCCCCCAGAAAGTAAGGGAATATTTCCAACATTTTCATCTGTAAAAACAACAAGAAAAAATCAGCCACAGTAACTTGTAACTTGGGAGCACAGCAAATGTCCACATCCAGCTCATTTCTTATGTGATGGCTCATTTCCACAGCTCTGCCAAGTACCCACTTTTGGCTGGAAAGAGTGTTTAAAATGGTGACTGCAATCTGCAGCTGTAGGTATAAGCAAGCCATACACTATGTGTGAATAATCTGACCTAGCAACTGGAATATTTTTTAAATTAGATGGACTCAATGTTTTGCTTCTGGGCAGTTCATTTTTGATTTACTCTGAATCCACAAATTGATCTGTGAACAGCCATTGCTTTCACAGAGGGATTTGATTTGTGGAATTATGGGCTAGATTCATCATACTGATGACAGATAGATTTTCATACTTTGGATTTTATTAATGGCATGTTCTTTGCTTGTTAACATTCAAAGGAGATCAATCACAAGGCATTCTGGTGCTATTGAGTTTCTATGGAAAAAGGACACCATATGTTGAGGCAGGAGTAGAGGTCAGTGTGTATCAGTCTCAGAGAAATACAATACTTTACTAACAGGAAATAATTGGAAATGGGTCTAAATTTCAGCCAATTCATGATCATCACTCTTCCCTTGGAAAAATCTATGTGGACTGAAATGCATTACTTTCAATGCTTTTTTGTTCACAATGCCTTTGTTATCTCCCACCCCCATCTAAGAGAAAAAAACGTAAAATTTGTGCAAATATACCTTAACCAGGCACTCCTGGTGACCAGTCCTGTGCTCAGGTTACTAACAGTGCTTTTCTCCAGTTATGGACTTACACAAGTGAACTCTCCAATCTCAAAAGCCTAGTATCCTACTTATTCTCTGGAAAAATCAGCTGCCACTTCTTCGAGCATGCATCATTTAACTCATTGAACCTGTGCCACAGTAATCAGTACTATTAGGGGAAATGGTATTACCTTTCAGTAAACTTTTTATACAGCCCAGGATATGCATTTTCATTATTTCTGGAATTCAATACTGTGGTTTAAAAAGTTACATTTTCTATGAAAATAGGTAACTGAAAGAACTGCATGAACTATCCAGCTACAGAGCAAAGATCTCTGAAGTTCAGCAGGACTGTTTAGTGTAAGATCCCTGAAATAACTACAGAGTAATTTCCAATACTGTTCACTCTGGGTGAACTCCCTATTACAAGAAGCCAAAGCTCCTCTTCACTGACCCAGCCAGCCCTGTTTTTGGGAGCTTGTGATGAGGTGAAATGTTTACTTTGCTGTTTGCAAACTCTTCAGAGCATGGAATCAGTTTGTTAACTTCAATCTCCAGCCAATTCACCAGAGCACAGGAGGCACAGGACCCTGGGAGGTTGCCTTAACAAACGCAGGAGGCTGATTAATACATTGTCCTGGCTTTAATGTTAGCAAGTTTCTTAGCAACAGAACTGCTTCAGATGATCACATCCCTCATTTGGGAAGACTGGAGTATTTAGTTGTCCAAAGGACACTTAAAATAGATTATGGGGTTTTTTTTCTGGAGGGTGGGGGGAACAAGATGGCAAAAAATAAGTTGTCAAAGACTGGTCTAGTTCCTCTGCACAGTGTTCTTTTAACCGCGCCATTGATTTCCCTTTTGGCCTTTTTGGGAAAAAGAGCCATCATTTTTTCCCATCAGACCTTTTACTCCTATTGAGACTGATGCCTTTTCCTTGCTCATTGATTCCCATTGAGCCGACAGATTTCTGTCACATTATTTGGGAATTGCATGCATAATTTTGAAGGGAAAGCTGGAGGCAAAGAATAGCCCGGCACACAGAGAAAGTGGAAATACATAATAGGTATTTTGTGCTTGATCAGAGGCAAAGGAACAGATTTTATTCCTCAAAAGTTTTACTGTACCTCAAAATTTATACTGCAATAAATTATGTTGGACGATATACAAAGAACTACCTTAGCAAGTGCTGTGAAAAAAGGATGGAATCTTTGTTTTCAAAGATGCTAGGCTGTCAATTTGAAGGCATTAGTTATGGAAAATAGAAGTGCATTGGGCCCTGTTTGAGAGTCACCTTCCCTGGAATCAGAAAAAAGCCTTGAGCTCCTTGAGCACGACCCTGAAAAGCTGACTTGATGGGATTTATCTGTGCAGACACATGCAAATGAGTGTTTGACTTTGTAAGCCTGACCATCTATCAACTGAATACCCAGACAAATAGAAATTTGAAATATTATTTAATTTAGACATATTGTGTTTTAGAAGGTTTCTTTCCCATTTTGGAAAATGCAAGTCAGGTAAATTCCTGATCATTTGACAAAGGCTGTGAAACAACATGTAGAACATAAAATATAGGTGATTATTCTGTAAAGGCATGATTGCAAACAGCAGGACAGTGTTTTCTAAACCCTCCAGTGCAGAGGCAGCTCTGATTCTTTCCAGAAATCTGATGTAATAATTCTGTTTGCTTTGTCAGGATCAGACCAGACCCTTGCTGGCTGTTTTCAAAATCCTAGCCTGGGAAGTCTCTACTTCCTTTTCTCTATGGGAAAGAAAACATAAAGGTGCAACAAGAAGCCAGTCACACTTTCCACAGAAAACACAATTTTTCATGGATATATAGTACCTGTAAAGAATGCACCTTCCAGGAGTCAGGGGTTAAACTTGGAGTGCTGCAACATTTCAGGCTCAGTGAACTTCCCTCAACTGCCATTTATATGGTGGCATCCATAATTTCTCCAACCTTTTTTGTGCTAAACAATACCTTTATTGTTCATATTTCTCCTTAGAGAAGTACATTTTTATTAAAATATGAACCTGCTTTTACATATGGTTTCAATAGAAGGTGCTATGTGTATTATTCTTATCTGCTACTATCGACACAAAATAAATTTACACTAGCAAAGACTTCCTTTGGTGGGAGCCATGTGACTGCAGCCTCAGGAGTGCATCAGGTGGCAATGAAAATGCAGATCATCACAATTCAGATTGAGGCCATCTCCCAGGCTCATATCAGCCTCTGCAATCTGTAGTTCTGTGGGTGTATTGCAGGATTTGGGATGTGCTGAACACGACACGTACCTTACCTCATAAGTTCTCACTTGGCTTTTGGCCAAATGATACTGTAAGTGGAAAAACACTCAATTAGATGAAGATACATCTTAATGAACTGCCTGCTGCACATCACCACTTGGAAAAATCTTATGCTAGACACTTGTTAAAAAATACAGCTTCACATATGGCAACTTAAAAGACAGTCTTTTTGCTCTGTAGTGAGGAAGGGCTGGGTTCTTACAGGCACTTGCTTTCTCCAGGATTGGTCACATTGCAAAGGACACATGTAAACAAGCTGAGGATGGGATGAGCCCTCTGCAGTTTCCCAGGTTAGCCCTTGCCCTCCCTGTTGGTGCAGATCAGGAAAGGTGCGCACCAGGCTGTGGCAGACTTGTTTGCTCCCAACTGCAAGAGGTTCGAAGGAGGGGAGAGTCTCATGATGCTCCCAACCCCTTCAAAGTTCCTGAGCTCTTCCCAGAATCTGCAGAGGTGGATTGCATCACCCACCTCTCTGTAAATAGCAGTGCCTCTGTCAGTGTAGTCTGCAAGCACTGTGGGGTAAACAAATGTTTTATCTTTTTATCAAGTGTCCTCTAAGTTCAAATTACGTCAGCATGTGATTCATACAAAAGCAGACAGAAGAGAGAAATCCAGTAATAGAAATACATCCCTCCTCCTCTGCTAAGGCACGGTGACCTTTATGAATATCATGTTTTACTACCTTTATTATGTGGGAGAAAGCTGCAGTCTTCTTTCATATCTTATTTTTGAAATTCTAAAGAAAGGGAAGATTAAGGATAAGCAACAACCTCTAGAATTTACAGATCACAGGTCAGCTGTCCTCTTCCCCCTCAACAAAGATCATGAGGACTATTGTTTTCATTCCTTGAATAGATTTGCATTCTTATTGGTTCCCTTCACTTCAAGGGATTCATTTTCCCACTGCTGTCTTGGACCTTCTTGTTACAGTTCAGGGGCTGCCTTGCCTGTTCCTGATCCCAATGATCCCTCTCTAGAGGGAAGGGTGGGTCTGATTCTCCCACAGGTAAGAGGAGGAAGAAGAGTGAGGAAGAGGAAGGGCACTGGAGTTTTCAACTGAGACAACCAAAAGCTCTTTCAGTGTTTTTGACACTGCTCAACTCTAGCAGTAGTTGAGTCACAGCAGAGCCTGTGCCAGATCTGCCAAGGCAGCATATTCCTGATTTGTAATATCCATTTTCCAGCCAAAAATCTCTGTGGCCATCTCCTTCATCTTTAAGCACTATTCTCCCATCCATGTTTTCTCAGAAAAAAAAATAGACTTTGTGGGCATTTGGGTCATTTCTTCCTTCAGCAGACTGAGTGGTGCATGTGTTTGTTAGGTGAAATGGTATAGGCCATCAATTCTCCTCCCTAAAAGGAGGTATTAGAGTGAGACCATTAAATGAGGAGTTACAGTGATGGTCTCTCTGAGCTCCTTTAAATGCTTTAAGTGGTTGCTCTCATACACTTCTGAGCACATTTTATTTCCAGTTTCTACCACTAGACTGAAAAATTCCTGCTTGAAACCTGAAGGGATCTTGGATTTGTCCTTAGGACTTGCAACTAAGACACAGGACGCTTTTATTTTCACTGTTTGTTGGGTTTACTTGATAAGTTTTTTGCTGTGGTGGGGCAGGGTTACAGGGATAGGTTCTCTGGGAAGATGCCAGCAGCTTTTCTCCAAGTCCATCAGATCTCCTTCTCCTGACCCATGAGCTTTTTTTTTTAATTTTCTCTTCCTCCATCTGTTTGAAGAGAGTGAAAGAGCAGCTTTGGTGGGCACCTGGCATCCAGCCAGGGTCATACCACCACACAGCTCTAAAAGTGACAAGTCGAGATTAAACTTGTTTGTTCAGCTTTACGTAGCTTAAGTGTCTCAGCTCTTGATTTTGTGCCTTGGTCTGACTGCCCAGATCCCACAAGATTCTTCATGCCAACCCATTTCATCTGGGGACAGAAGAATCCACAGCAGCAATGGATTGACAATGCCCTTATCTTGTACTGTTACAACCCACAGCAAAGCTTCTCTTCAGCGTTGCCAAACTTCTGCAGACATGAGCAGAAAATGCAGGCACTCATGGGAATATGTAGGTATAATATTAAGTGTCTGAATTGTAGATTATTCAAATAATTAACTCAACCAGCTACTTGGTGATCTACCTTGAATTATTAAATCTCTGGAGATGCATGCAGAATCAGATTTAAAATGACAGGTATGCCTAATTATAATAATTGCCAGGAGAGCATTTTATTACAGACTTTTGTGGTCTATTAAGTGATAAACTAGTTAATCAGCAGAGGAAGCCTTTGGTGAAGTTGTGTAAATGACACTAGACTGGAAATGTTTTATGGTTTAAAGCCTGTGGCTTTGCCATTGGGACTTTCTGAGGGTACTGATGAAATTTACTCTATACACTGTCAAAGGAAATTGAAAGCAAGAAGGCAGAAAGGGGTTCTCTGTGTATTCATGGGCCATTAGTTGCAGTGATGTTCAGAGTTTCTGATATCTGGTATCTCTGAACATCTGCACAAGTAAGTTTTTGCTTATAAAGATGTTTTCCAAATAAGATGCATGCAAGAATAAGCCTGCTGTGACCATGTGGCTGTTGAGACTCAAGAGACTTCTTGCATGGTGAAGTAGAAAAGGTGTGGTCAATTTGGGGCTTAGGGATTTCCAGAATCACTTACAATTGTGGTAGAACCTCTGAGGATCTTCTGCAAAGTGCCTCACTGAAACCCCTTTCTATGGTCTGGGGGTTCAATAGATGCTCCTGGAAATTTGAGTCATGTCAGACAATGAAAGCATTGGAATGAATGTGTGCCACTAGGTAAGTACCACGACACAAGTATCAATTCATTACAGGAAAAAAAATGTATTCCGGTGGTAGGAGAAAGAAATACATTTGCATCAGGAACATAAGTAACTTCCACGGTATTGCTTCCTATGCAGGACATTGATCCTGCACAAATCTCATAATGAGAAAATCTTCTCATTAAAACACAAATAAGGAGAGTTGTATGAAAGGCCTGAAAGACCTGGGAAGAGATACTAGTGTTTCTTATTGTTTAGCACATCTCGCCTTTATCCATATGCAATTTATTTAGTAGGATTTAATAAGCTCAGTACATTTTGGTTCTGAGATTTAAATAATAGACATAAATACACCCTGGAACACAACAGAGATTGTAAGGGATTTCACACCCTTAACCTTGTAATCCTTGATTATTGTAATGTGGATAATAAATTGGCTAATTTTGTCTACGATAGGGTTTGTCAACATCTGCAGGAGTAGTACATTTCGAATTAGAATATTCCAATTAATGCATTCTTCATTTATTGTTATTCTCTTTTTCTTTTTGCAGAGCCCTAAAATATATTTATTTAAAGATTATTTTAATTACTTCATTAAGCTCTCAAACATCATAATCTGATTTTTTTTTCCTGTTTGGAAGGGGGAAAAGAAGGTATTTCCTACATCAGAGCTACAACGATAGGTCAAAGAGAATTCTCCTACAAAACAAAATCAATGGCATGCAGAACTAGTAAATAATATGAGATAAATAATCTAGATTTTGAAGGTCAGCAGCATGCCTGTGGGAGAGAAAAATGTATGCAAGGATTACCGTTCAAGTACCATGCCTGTTCTGGAAGGTCTGGTTACGGATGTTATTCTCCAGTGAATTCCCAGAACAGGGAGCAGTGATGAGTTGTGCCTCCCCAGATGACTCTAATTAATAACTCAGTAGTTGCAGATAACTCTAATTAATAACTCAGTTGTGACTACAGAAGCGAGTCCAGTAGGTGGGCAGTGAGTGACAAACGTGGCCCTACGAGAACGTGGCCACTGCAGCCAGACACGAGCTGTGATGTGAGCTGGGAGGAAGCTGGGGGAGGAAAGGGACAGGGAGGAAATCAGTGCTAGGAACGTCTCCAGCCTGCCTGTGCAAGACAATATTGCTGAGTAAAATCCCCTAAAAAAAGCTCATGGTCTAAGCTTGGCTGTGGGGATTGATCAGCCTTTTTTTCCTCTGTCAAAGAAATTGCTGAATTTTAATCCTGCCTGCAAATGTCTTAAAATTATTAATGTTAGCATTTGCATATTTGACTTTCATATGTGACTTGATAGGCTTTGAAACTCTACAATGTCCTGGCTGCAACATGAAGACAGTGGAAATGAATAAAAAAAGAAAACAGAGAGTGAAATAATGTGGTGCTGGTGATGATGAAATAGAAAAAAAAGTGTTGGTTTGGGCAGATAGAAAACAAACTTTTATTAAACCAAAAATCCAAAAGGAAATAGTGGAGTGTATTCATAACATGTTGGCAAGCTTTAAAGTAAATGAGTTCTCCTAGGGCTTCAGATTGTTGATTTTTTCCCCATTTTGAATTATGAACAGAGCTCCCAAGTAAAAAGTGGAAAACTCTACTTAAGAAAACATTGAAGTACTTTGATGTTACAGCCTACAATTTTTTCCTCAAAACATTTTGTCAACTTCAGCCCAAAAATTCATGAAATCACATTTTTGAGCTTTTTATCTTCTGAAAAGAATTTGCCCAGCTGTATTTTCAGACTTCAGTGATGAAGAATACATCTACATCCTTCAAGTCTCAATGCACGTTTGCTGAATTGATATCCTAAACTTTATTAATGCACTGCAGTTGCAGCAAGTTTCAGGCATCCACCACACTGTTGTATTCCAGAAAGTACTTCTGGTTATAACAGTTTCTAGGGATAGCAATTCTCAAGGAGGCCCATCCAGAATTGGTTTTCCTCTATCTCTGAGTTTCATTACATCTAGATTTTCCATTGGAGATGTGGGTCACGGTCAGATGAATTTAGTTTACTGAAAACCAGCTTACTTTAAACTGCCTTCTGCAAGGATGAAAAGAGACAGTGGATTCCCCTATGGCTGCAGCACAGAGGACAACTGAGCTAAGCAGAACAAGCCTGTGCTCCACTTTGACCAGCTGGGCCAATCTGCAATCGTATTTAAGCACAACATGTAGAGCTGTAGGAATGGAGATATGACCTCTAGCATAAGGAGAGAGGATCAGTGTTTGCATTCCCAGCTTTACCATGCCTGGTGAGTGTGACCATGCAGTTGCAAGCTGAGGTAGCAGCAAGCACACAGCCACTTTGACGGACAAGGCTATTGAAGCCTGAGACCTCTCCTGAAGCTGGCTGGAGCAGATTTAGATAGAACACGAAAAACACTGCAGAGAATCCCACCTACTGTGGTCCATCACTGAAACAAGAGCAGAGTATCTCCATTTCACACATCTTCATAGGAATTTGAGAAACGGAGTGGGTGCCAACACATTGTACTTCTGAACAGTTGCCTTGCTGTGAGTTAAAAAAAACCAAAACTACCAAAATGCTCTTTGCTTTGCCTCCATCTTTGTGCTCAAAGATAACATTAGAGCTTGCCAATTTCTTCTAAACCTGTTCATACCCTTTCATTACCTTTGGAAACATCTTTATTTGCAAATTTTTAGAATGCATGAAATTATACACACTTGATTTCTGCTAATACTCTATACCTGTATTTTATCTGCCAATTACAGCAAATAGAAAATCTAGACAAGCATGAATGCAATAAAATAATGTCTTTTAGCAGTAACTAATTAAACCATAAAACAAAACATGTTCTATTTAAGGGATAATGTTCATGGCACTTGAACACATCAAGCAATAAGCTGCGTTTGTAGTTGATTAAATGTCAGAGTGAATTTGAGACATCTGATAATTGCAAAAATAATTTCATGCAATATACTAATAAGATGAAAAGATACAGTTTTACATTTTGTGAAGTACAGATGAGAACACCCTGGACTTACAAAAAAAAGGAAATGTTTGCTCTGTAGGTCTGTTGGTGAGCTGTGTGGGTGAGGACAAGCATCAGCTGAGCAAGGGGTGTTACATACACCTGTGGCAGCATTCTTCTGCTCCTGTTCTGTGCCAGGGCTTTCACAGGGCAAAAAGCCATGCTAATTTCAGCATGGATGGCCTTGGTTTTGAGAAATAAGAGATTATACTAAACACTCCTGTCAGTTACTGAAGGGAGGGCATAAAGCACATTATGACAGTGTATGGACAGCTCTAGCTAACAGCTCTCTGCATCTTAAATTTCTTCTCATGATTATAGTCTAATAAATTAGACTTTGAGTCTTCCCCTGTCTCAGTCTCAAGTGCTGCTGAGAAGGTTCACTACAGAAAGCTGACTCTTAATCCCAACATGAAACAGAAAAGTCCTTATTGCATGGCATTAGTTTACAAAGGCTCCTAGGATGTTCATTCTGAAGTATAATCATTGTCAAAGATCATGCGTGGAAAGGAGACGTTTCATTTACTTTCCTGTTGCAGAACTATAAACAGCGTAGTGATTTATTATAAACTTGCTGTCCTTTCTTGAGTCCCAGATCTCAAGTTTCCCCGTATAAATATTAATGGCAGCAATCTGTTTGGTGTAACGTGTAAGCTGTTGGATCACACAGGCCCATATTTTCTGGACCTGACCTCATTTGCTCACACTCGAGATTCCGCACCCTGTTGCGTTGCCGATAATGTCAGACTCCTTGGAGAGGGAATGCTGTGCACTCTGGGGCTCACGATTGGCTCTCGTCCTTCTCCTGTCATCAAGCAACTCTATAAAACGTCTTGAAATGGGAGAAATCTGGCTAGCTACATCTCAATGCCAGATAATTATCAGATGGTGACTACCCACGCTGATTACCACTCAAATTAGAGGGGGAGTTTAAAGATGAATTTGTGTGTTTATGTGGGGGTTGAGCTTGGGGCTCATCTCTGCCCAGACTCCTCAGCAGTAGGAAGTGCAGGTATTATATTTCCTCTAGCAGGAATGCTAACTGAGAATTCCTAGCTAGAGCATGGAAAAAGAAAATGGGCCTCAGTCCAAACTGTTTTAAGAGGAAGGAAAAAAAAACCCAGTGTGTTTCCTAACTTGGCTTTGGTTCAGGTTTAACATCAAGGGAAGCTATTGCTGCTGGAGGCTCTGTACTGAAAGTTGCATTCATGGAAGTTGCACTGTCCCCCTTGTGTTGCCTCTTGGCCAAGTGGTGTTTCATTTCTGGGCTTGTAGCAGTTCAATATACATTACTGGAGGGAAGGTCAGGTCACAGAACCCAGCCCGATGCTTTTTGCTCACTTAGTGGGTAAACGCTCTGACTACAGACTGGAGGAAAGAAATGGGAGATACAGTCAGAGTCAGGTAGGAAAAAACCCAGCCAAGTCACCATTTAGCCCTTTAAGGATTTCCAGCTGCTCAGTGCTTTACTTTATAGAAGAAACATCAAAGAACATTGACTGTCTTTGTAGCTGAACTCCTCACAAGTATGGATGACTATATTTTTAAGTTATCCTTCTGATACAGGGCACAAATTTTTAACTGAGACTTCTACTGATGTTTTACCAAGATGCTGCATCTATCAAGGGAAATCAGAATATTACTGACAATGGTATTAATTCTACACCTGAAATTTTTACTAGATGAACATCTATTCAAGCTGGATTCTTCCAATCAAAGCAGTGAGGGGATCTGTGGACAGATGCAGAAGATAAGTGCCACTATTGTACCTTGGCCTTATTACAAGGGAGTTGTTTCACAGCTTCTACTATTACAAGAGCATCCAAGCCTCATTCCAAAACATAACTGCAGTAGACGCATCCATTTCCACACCTCAGAAGTCGTTGGAAACGTCACAATTTTTATATTAGCACACAGAGAAATTGATTCTCATTGGCTGCACAATTCTCTTATTCTATTGTTTGAATGCTTCCCTTGCTTCTAATGTTAGTTAATCCTGTGCTCAGTCCTTTTCTTCTTTGGTGTTGGTGGGTTTCTCTTGTTGTGTTCTCCTCCTGCTGGAATTAGCTGATTTCAGCACAGTTGCTGAGTTGTCTTTCCCTGTATCCATTATTAGTGTACCCCTGGCTTTGTTTACCTCCTCCTAGGTCTGAGATAACACTCAGACAGCAGTACCACCTTTATCTTATCTCTTATCTCAAGCTCCAATCAGATGGCCAGTAATAGTTCCAGGAACCCATGGAGGCATATTTGAGTCAAGGGAAAGAAGGGGGAACAGGGGAAGCAGCTTTGGTGGTCTCAGATATCCACCACATCTGTCCCATAACTAGGGGTGATGTTTGCTTGACATGCTTTGCCACAGATGGAATTTGTGATCTTAAGAGTGTTTGAGACAGGGAATTGGGAACTCCTTGCACTGGGGAGAGTAGAAAAAAGCACAAAAAATAGTTTTGTGGTGGATCAAGATGACTGTCCAAATAATCACAATATTAATGATCATTTTAGTTGGAAATACTGGACTGGGGTCTCATAGGCCCAATTTGCCTCAGTGCAGTTGAAACAGGGATGCAGTACATGGTACTGTTCTTGTGATTTCTGTATCAACTTTAAAGAAATCCAGCTGACACTGTGCAATTAAATGCCATGTTGGCAAAACTGGATCAGGACCATTTTTATCACCTTTACTTGTGGTTATCTGCATGTTAAGATGGTTAAAGCCATTACATCTCATTTCAAGGTGTATGATGGTCAAGACACAGGTCAGGTTTCTCAGCTGACTTCAGATGACATTCCCATCTCTGCTAATTATAAGCTTACAACATTTCCCTTTACATAGTAGTCAAAAACTTGGAGTATTCTTTCAGTTTATGAATTTAAGATTTTAAAATCTAATTTATTAGGAACTTCTGCTGTCATAACTTAGTTTATAGCCCTATTTGCTTGGGGTGCTTAAGTGTTACACAAAATAACAGTAGCATTCAGACAGATTTCAGAGCCATAAATTTTGACAGCATTTTATTTGATGAAAGTAAATAGTGTCATTTTCCACTTTATGAACTCCATTTGACATACACTCTGATCTTTAAAAATTTATTGCATTTGAGAATGGAGAGGACGGGCTGCTCAAATTCTCCATGACCAATAATTTATCAAATCTGTCTCCCGTTTTTTCTACACATACAAAAGCCCATTCTGCTAATGTCCTCCAGTGTTTAAAGTTAATGGGCTATATTTGGGGTATTCTATTATCTAAGATATGTGATAAATATTAAGAATTAAAGATGCCTTCTGAAAGGGCAACAGAATTTATTATTAATCAAAAGAATAAATCAGTTTTTCCTCTGCTATGTCAATCCTTGTCTATTTAAAGAGGTTGCCAATGTTGCAGTTCTCTCATCTTGTTATTAGTGGAGTTCCAGATGTTTCTGATCCTGAGGGGTTTTAGAGAGTTTCAGCACTTGTACATCTAACTCCCTGGAAATGGGGCAGATGCTTTCTCTGGTTCAGGGCTCAATGCTCCATGTTGATAACATAATAATGCTAACCTAGAACACAGCCTCATCTGCAGATCCCACTGCTCCAGCCACTAATTTTGTCCCCTTAACATGATGATAGCATGCAGATTCCTCTGTGCCCATGGTAAGCAGAGGCAGCCCTAATTCCACAAATTCACTATCTCCTGATAGGCAGAACATGAGGCTCATTAGTTACACGAGGCTCATTAGTTAGGTGGGTCTTGCAAATCACACCAAAAAACTTTGTTGGAAGAATGATGTGGTCCATATAAATGGGACTGCTGGGAAACACTACTGGATTTCCAGCTGGAAAGACTGAGTGCCTGCTGTTTCTGAAAAGCAAGTTGAAAATAAAACAGCTCCACACAATATGCTTCTCCGTAAGTATCCAGGTAGAGGATACAAGACCTTATGAACCTTTTATAGAGGCAACACCTCTATAGGATGTAGAAGAAACACTGCTTTCACTGCTTTGTGTTGATGATACTTTTGAAAATAAACAGCAGTGTTAGATGAGGGCGACTGTTGTGCAAGTCAGGTTTCTAGTTGGTACTACATTTTTTTTTCCAAAATATAACTGTGCTCAGTGCTCCCAGCTGGCTTTTCTCCCTCAGGGGAGAAGAACACCCTCACATTGCAACATGCTCCCCCAGCCAGGGTTAAGCTCAAATTCTCAAGTAGGAGGAAAGCAAATTTCCCTCTTTAACACTGGTCTGTTCACAGATCAGCACTCAAAGACATATTATCCTATCATCCACCTTCAACACCAAGCTGAAGGAGGTGCCTAATTTTTTAACACCTGAAATATTCATTTGAGTAGATTTAGATATTCTACTCTAGCTGAAGCCACTGATGTCATACAAAGATTTTAATCCTCATTGCTACCCATGGTTTGAAGTCTATTTACACTTGTATTGCTAAACTAAAATAGCACGAGGAAGGGTAGAAAATTAGAGGAAGAAAACAATGAGAGAATATTAAATATAGCCTCAAGTCTGATGCAAAGACCTTGTTGTGGAGATAAAACACTTTTGTTGTTTTGCTGTATATTTTAGGAGAGAATAATGTCTTAATTTTGGGCCTGTAAACATTTGCCTTTGAGATGTTTAGAAGCCTTGGTCTCTGCCACAACATAATTATACAGCACAGAATAATTATTTTACAGTCAATTAAGTACACTCAATGTGCATATTTAGGAAACCTGATTTAAACGTCATCTGTACCATGCTGCATCTCGACCATACCACAATTCTTCCATCTGAACCAGAGACCAATTACTTTGCTAATTAAGCTCAGGGGTTCAGCCAACTTCTGAGGGAGTGCTTGAAACTTTTGTTTTGTCATAGAAATTATGCCAGCCACCATAACAGGGTTTGGCTCTTGGTTTCTGCTGATTCCATAAAGCCAAAGAGAAAATTCTCCTGTAGAGTTCTCTTTTATTAGCCCTACAGCTCAAGCTCCAGATAGGAACCCTGAACACTAAAGTTTTCTTATGAAAAGAATTACATTTTTCAGTCATATAGTCAATAAAACCCAACATTTTTGCAGCAGACCAAATTCATAGCATGCACAGGTATTCAGTTTTTGATAATGGCTGAATGATGGTTTATGAAAGCTCTTATTAAGAAAAATAGCATATTCATTTACAAGTCATCCAGTGTTATGGGAATTTCTCCAAATTTATTATAATATTAGAAGGATGATTAATATTATGGCACACATAAAATTCTTTCATCTTTTCTGGGACACAAGTTCTTTTCAGTCTATGACTGACTGTGAAGAGGAGAAGGATATCACTGCAGGAAGGAAAGTGGGTTTTGCTGATTTCCCTCCAAGCATTTTGACTGCACTGCTTGCATAGAGAATGTCTGATTTGGTATTAGACTAAGAAAGGGATATAACTGACTTCAAACCAAAGCAGAACAAGAACAAACCAAAAGACTGGAATGCTATTAGTACTATGACTACTACTAATACTACTACTACTAGAAAAAAAAAAAAGGCTGAATCTTTTAAATAAACGTCAGATATTACATGAACCAAGTCCCAAACTGTCTTGTCACATGGAGATCTAGTTCTTCAGCACTTCCTCTAAAAATATTTCATTTAAAAATAATCTTTTAATGAAACACCTTTCCCCTTCCCTCCCCCTCTTCACCTTATATGCTTAATATTTCCTAGGTTTTTACCCTTATCACTTACAGTAGGCAAACACAGCCATGAGCAGTACAATACAAAAGGCCATCAACCACTTGGGGCTGTTATATTTAGAAAGGCAGATGCTCCCTTAGTAGCACTTGGCTCCACTTAACATTGAAAATACAGCTGTATTATGGGAAAGGAGAAGGAAAATTTGTAATAGTACAAATCTCTTACCCTGTTCTGTGATCAGTCACAGTAAATCTCTCTCTGAAAATCTCTGTCACATTAGATGTTTGTGAAAATATAGGTATCACTTTGTCAGGCATGTCAACAACAGATGACAAGGATGATCTTTTTTTGATTTCACTGGGAGGCTCTCAGCTTGCATAACCAAAGACTGGTGACTCCTTTCAGGGTGTCTGGAATGTTCCCTCACTCGTTGGCTCCTCCAACAAAACATCCTTTTCTTCATTCAAGTAACAAATGGATTTAAGACATTTTCCTGAAGCAACCTGGGCTGTCCCTGTTTTTCATCAGGGGCTTCGCAGTGCAGCAGAATGAGTATTCAGTGTGATGAATTGGGTGTGGGGTGAAGGAAAAAGATGAATGAGCACAGACACTGTCAAGGCTTCTCTGGTAGAAAATGTTAACGATGTGCTTGGAGTTTCCTGATAAGTCTGTCAGATGGCCCATTTCTGGAAAAAATCTTCCCTTCTGACACCATGCTGATGTGATTGTGGAGGCAGAAATGGGAAGTAGTGGCACTTACGAAATACAAATTGCAGGTGGTTTTTCTGTCTGGGGTTCAGATAAGGCACTGAAACAAAAGTTTCTCTGCTTTCACTCTCGGAAATGCAGCCACTGTACCTAGGCATGAACAAGGTGGAAGGGATTGAGCAGCAAATGAGACTGATTTTTTGCAGGAGTACAAAATCAGAGAGTTGTGCTCCTGCCCGTACAAATAGAGCTTTATTAAGCTACTGTATGAGGGAAATAAGATCATGAGCCAACTCATTGGACTTGCTGAAAACACTTCATAATTACTTGCAAATTTTTTAATGTAAGTTAAATATTAAGAGAAGCTTTGAATCCAGTTGCTCAGAGCAAACATCTCCCAGAGCTGAGCAAAAAAAAGGAGAAAGGGGCCAACCCCATTTGTTGATTTAGGTGTAAAATTATTTCTACATTCTTTTAATTTTAGGCAAAAGATTAGCAATATCTGTCACAGATTGCTGAGGACTCTCCATTAACTCCAGAGGCCAAAGCACTTTTGCTTTGAGTGGATATGCTATTTCTGCTCTGTAACATTAATTCTCTACTCAAAAGCAATAAAATTCCTCTAGTTAACCTTGAAATAAAACCAGATTGATTATTTGTGACATGTGGTATTGAAATCAACACCCTGCTGTGGAAGAGGTGTTGAAGAAGGGCCTCTATCTTAAATGAAATACTGTTTCCCTTGTGTAAGGAAGAGATTAAAATCCCAGAAATGCAAACTCTGGCAATTTGATAATCAAGAAAAAGAGATAGCAGGGGCTTGACCTTTCAGCCAAGCACAACATCTTTTCTAGCAGTGGTATTTGTTGAAATGCTGCCAATTACTAAAGACTAGCCATTGCTTTCATCCAGCTGCCTGCTTGCCATCCTTCAGCAGAGGCAGTGTAAATACTGCCTGCAGAGGGAGGAGCTGAAGTGAAGATGGATGACTGCTCCAGCCCCTGGTCCACCCGAGAGGAGAATTATTCCAGGTGTGGAGGAGCCCTTTTGCCTTTGCATGAGCACAGCCCAGCTCCAGCTCTTGGGTGCAGCCAGTCTGGCGGCAGGAGCCCCGCAGCTCTGAGCTTACCGGGTGAAAACAGGTGCTGTCCATCCAGATGCAGGAGCACAGCATTCCCATTCCTGCTCAAGAGCAAGGAGCAGCAGGGGAAACCCCAGACACCTGCCTGTGTAAGTGCAGGAGCAGCTCCGGAGGGCTTAGTACCTCCAGAGCATGGAAGAATTTTCTCTCTCAAAGTTGTTTTGGTAGCATATGAAAATCTTTGCAATGGGGACTACATAATAAGACTTTGTCATATAAAATACTATAAAAGAGTAAACAAGACTTTGTCCTGGGAAAGGAGTCAGAATAGTCCACATTTGATCTGCTTGGAGGGTATTTTTAAAATGTAAGGCCTTAAAGTCAGTGTAGATTTGTCAGTGTACATTTTGTAGAGTCAATGCATCTTTTCCAACTGCTAGAGCATGGTCCAAGCTGCATCAAAATGATGCTTTTTCTCATGGCCATGAGATATAAACTCTGTCAAAGAAGGACTTTGCATGTAAATATCCCAATTCCAAATCTGTACAGTTGATATTCACCCAGAAACTCAAGGAGTGAAACTTTGCAAAGCAAGTGCACTACAGAAAATCAAAACTGAAATAAAACTTGGAGAGTATTTGGCAATTACAGTTTCACACAGACACAAAACATGCAAGAGATTGAGAAGTTTTCAGAATCAAAAAAAGGGAGCTGATAAAAAAATGGAGCTGATAAACCTGATAAAAATGGAGCTAGCAACACAAGGATCTGTGAAATTTATTCTGGTCCCCAGTAAGTATGATTTTTAACAAAACAATTATATGCTGTGGTGTTTTTCCCCCCACAGGACACCAGACTCCTCCGAAGCACAGGAGGGATAATGTCTGTGGATGGATCAGGCTTGTGGAGTGAAGGAGTCTGTTGTTTGTGGGCTTGCCTTCTTCAATTTGATTAAAACCTTGCCAAAAAAATTCTGGCATCTCTGTACTTTACAAAAATTGCTCCACCAGATGGTTATTATTCAGCTTGTGGGGGAGGCACCGGGGGAGTTGTTTAGGAATCCGGAACTTTTATGTGCACATGTCACCAAATTAATAAGGACTGCTTCTCTCAGAGAGGAGCTGGATTGCCACAGTGTAGGGGCTGGAAATAGCAGCGCAGGGCTGGTGTCTGCTGCAGGTACCTTGCTCTGGCTCTGCTCCATCAGCACTGTGGGATGTGCCACACGGGCATCTGGGAAGAGGAGAGGCTGTGGGACATGGAAACTGCGCTGAGGATACATCTTCCAAACAAAACAAGCTGCACTGGGGATTCAGCCAGACCAGGACACCTGTAGGTGTTGACTGGGAAGTCCTGCAGGGATCCCTGAGGTTCCCTCACTTCCTGACAATCCCCTGCTACTGGATGAAAGTGAAAATGGAAATATTTCCGAAATTGCTTTGACAAAAGGAGAGCTCAAATGCGTTTCTGGAGCTGGGCCAAAGGTCCAACTGTTCCACAAAGCCCAGTGAAGAACTTGAAAGTGCAGTGTGCTGTTCTGCAGATGGGGGATATAGCCAGGAACTGGTTTCCCTAAGCTTAGATTTACATAACCAACCTTTCTGCTGAGAAATTCCCCAATGTCAGATCTTGTCTTTCTTTCTTTTTCGTTTCTAACACACTCTAACACATTTTAGCATCTTTCTTACTCAGATTTTTTCTTTTTTAAATTGAAGAAGGGCAGGGAGAAGAAATTAAAGATTAGAATTTTCATACTAAGGTTTGAAAAGACTCATCATCTCTGCACATAGGGGAGAATTTGTGGGTATTTTCTTGCTCTGAGATGGTTACTTAGGTGGAGTTTCTAATGAATGAGTTTCTAATGAGTCAGACTAGTTTCTTTAAGAAGTTCAAATGACTGCATGGTCTGTATGTGATCTCTAATGAAGAAAATTTTCTCAAAGCTAAAATAAA
Source organism: Emberiza elegans (assembly GCA_024865655.1). Lineage (NCBI taxonomy): Eukaryota > Metazoa > Chordata > Aves > Passeriformes > Fringillidae > Emberiza > Emberiza elegans. The sequence goes on along the minus strand of JALJVW010000068.1, from coordinate 5,534,659 downwards.
AATTAATCAAGAAATAAAAGCATTCTAATACAAGTGGTCAATGCTATCTTGGGAATATGCAGGCTATTATTTTTACTGGCTTGTGATGAGTGCAAAGTTGTTTCCTTGCATTCCTGTGACAAAGACATGCAATCATTCTGTACCTCTGTCCACAAAAACAGTGACCAAAGATTGATATGGATACACTGCCACGTGCTTACATCTTTATTCATTTCCTCAGGTAGTTGCACCAGAGCGCTGTTTTAGCTTGGCTCAGTGAACAGGAGCCAGCAGGTGGTGAGTTTGACAGATTTGTTTCCAGCCAGGCTCTGTCTGTTTTGGAGTCATGCACTGTCTTTTTTCTGGGTCCAGTTCTGAGCCACTGAAGCCAGGAGTTACATCTCATCTTTAACCATGGCTCAGGCAGAATCTGTAGGATGTTGTGTCAGAAAGGGATCTAGGTACTCCAGTAGCATGAGCAATTATTGTTTAAGATAATTGATTTCTGTAAAGAGGCTGCTCCCAATTGTGGGTGCTGAGTGCTTCTGCTACGTGCACCCTCAGTTTAACTTTGCACAATAATTTGAATAAATGTGTGTGTGTGTGTGTATGGGGGGTGGAGTCTTTCAAAGTGCTCATCACTGTCATGAGTCTGCTGGCACTGATGTCAGGAGCAGGCTCCTTCAGATAGCTGGAATTCAGATAGCTGATGCAGGCCAATGTTAAGTGCTTCTGAAAATCCCAGCCTTACAATCCATTTATTTGCATGAATCCATTTCCTTGGAAAATGGAAAACTAAACAGGAATTTTAGAGGCATAATGCTACTGTCATCACAAATCTTGCACACTCACCTAACATTTTTCAGCCTAAAGAGTATAAATATGCTCAGGCTATACATGGAGTGCTTGGATCTCCTGATTAACAAGTGAATGCATCAGGGCATTCTGCTTGGCAGAAATGTGTTGGCACCTCTGACATGCATCAGTTGCTGAGTTACTGGACAGTGTCTGCAGCTGAGCCTCTGAGCAAGAACATTAGGATGAATCTCCATTCTTCACTATTATCTTGTGAGAAATTTAATATTCACACAAAGAAACTAGGGTATCACTTTTTGAACTGGCAGATCCCAAATCACTGTTTATCTGCTTTTTGCAGAATAAAGGCCCAAAGTGACCCTGCCAGGACAGGTAGTTATGGATTTTAGGTACTGGTAAGCATCCCCAAACCTCATAGGGTGCACATCTTCCTCTCTGAACAGTGGAAGAAAACTGAGATTTTATATGCATGGAAGGATAGAGAACTGTTATCATTATGCCCCCATAAAATTTTATTTTATATCAGAAGAGAAATGACCAAGGTAGTCCGGAATGAAAGCACACACTAAAGGAACAAGAACCACACTAGCACCCACTCTGTAGAAACATGTGATTCTTCCATATATTGTCACAGACACTGCCCTATTAAGAGCATTGCATAGGCTCCTGAGCTCAAGCAGTACCTGGGAATAAAAGGCTGTCAAAGCAAGAGGAAAGGGAGGGAAAGTTGCCAGTGGATAGCTGCAGGTGTTTGTCTAAAACTGGAGGAGAAGCAGGAGGAAAAAGTCAGGAAATGAAAGGAGAGAGAATCATATGCTGTGACCTACCAGCAAAAAGTTACCTAAAATGTGGAAAAGGAAATACATTTGGTGAGTGGAAAATAGCTGCCAGCTGCAGACTTTCAGAGTGAGTTTTAAATATTGCTGAGAGTACATTGCTCAGAAGTTAACTGAATCTTCTGGGCATAAAATTTCATTTAGCACGTTGCATTAAAGTGCTGCAGCTTTCTGCAAGAGTGGCAAAGTTTCTTATAGAGTGTTGTGTGCTACACCCCTTGTGATATTTGGCAAATTTGTGCATAAAGGAATCTGACATGCACCTCCCAGGTTATTCCTCCTTCCAGTCAGGCAACCACATGTGCATAATCAATGGCTAAACTTTATATTCTCTTGGCTTTTATTTATTTTGTGCTTTCCTTATTAGATCAGGAGGAGCAAATTTAGCAATAGCTAGGAAGTAATGTTTTTCCTCTGCAAAAGTCTTACCCAAAAGCAATTTATTTTGTTTTCACAGACCATTGCAATTTATATATATATATGATACATATAACTTTTGCCATAAACCTGATGTTCTTTGATTAAAAATATAATTAGTGTAAGTTTCTGTTTAACTTAAAAGCTATTTTAAATAGGAAAAAAGTTTTCCCACAAAATTACTTAACCAAATTGAAGAAAAATTAGGTTCTTACAGTAATACAGATTTGCCACAGCACTTGTCACCCTGATGGACTTCAGACTTGGAAGTCAGACCTTACTGGGAAGTAGCTGGGAAAATATTTAACAGCTTACCAAAGGCAATGGATGGGTTCAGGTCAGAAATATAATCTTTCAGGTGATGTAAAAGAAGAAATTTAAATATAAAGATATGACTTTAGTTGGAACCTCAACCTTGGCACAGGCTCATATCTTACCTGAAGGTGGTTTCTAATTGTTTAACATGCCACAATTCTTTTCTGAGTATTGAGCAAGTAAGGTACAAAGACAAACATTGTATGAGGGCTGTTTCTGTGTTATTCAGAGATCACAGAATCACTGGGTTGGAAGAGACCTTCAAGATCATCAAGTCCAACCCATGCCCTAAACACCTTAACTAAACCATGGCACCAAGTTTCACATCCAGTATTTTTCTGAGCACTTCCAGGGATGGTGACTCCACCACCTCCCCAGGCAGACCATTCCAATCTTTTATCACTCTTTCTGAGAAAAACTTCTTCCTAAATGTTACAATTCTTGTTAACTTTCTCTTTAAATGTTTATCAAAGAGTTAAATATCAATGAAATGCCTTTCAGAAAGTCAGAATGGATAAAAAACCAAGACTTGCTTGGATCTGAATTTTAAATGCATGATAAAGCACCGATGGATATTTTATTAGGGTTTTGGAGATTTTCTTACCTTTTTTTTTTTTTTGGTAACTGAGAAAATCTGACAAGAATTTTAGCTGGGAAGTTTTCAGAGGCCTGTTAATTTACTGCTCTGTTTATCCGTGCCTTCTGTGTGCAGCTGCAGAGCATTATTGTGTCAAATGTATTAAAATGAGGCACTGATTTAGTTAGAGAAACTCTGCAGGAACTGATGAAAGCAATCTCTTGAAAAACCAGGGAAATGTGCTTCTCCAGAGCTCTTAAAAGGGACATTTTGACAATGCATCAAACAATTTGGAAACAGAAATGAAAACCCACCAAGCTGCTGGTTGGTACTGCCTAGGTCATTATCCCTCTGTAATGTCATAACATCATAACTCAATACTCTCATCTCATTCAGAATCCATTCACATGTGTTTAACCTGAGGTCTGAGTTTAGGCCTTGCTGATTTCACTGGGAGTTAAATCCACACCTAAGTTCACAGCAATATGAGAAATACAAACATTAATTTGAGATGCATCAGACGTGGAAGAGGGTGTATGCTGTGAATATGCCTATTGGGCTTGACAATATTATCCTTGCACTGCAGGGAACCCGGCATCTTTGATCCCAACAGTTTCACTGGGAATTAGACATTTAAATAACTCTGGAGAACCAAAACAACACAGTGCTAAGGTGTTTAGGCAGCTAATGGTGCAATCCACACTGCCTGCTAGGATTTCTAAGCTTGGTAATGTACTTAGTTTCAGCTCATTTTAAAAAAATGCCCAAACATTGCAATTCAATAAGTCACATACCTTCTAGCAGCAACAGTGTTGTTTCCTTATAAATGCTTCCTTATTAAAATGTCCCATTCAAATAGGTATCATATGATTTGTGCAATAACATGTTGCACATCTGTTCATTGTAGCTCCATTTGGATTAAGGGAATGTGAGACTGTGCAATACTTGCCTTATCTTGTTTTCTGGTCTGAAAAAGCTGCAAAACATTTGAAAAGAAGATAATCTAGGTGTCTAGTTTTCATAGTGTGTAGTAGAGAGCTGTAGTAGTGCTTTAGCTGAGCACACATGGTCACTGCTTGAGGAAAGAGCAGGGAGGGACTGCACTAAAATGAGCAGCTGTCCAGCTTCTGCAAGCAAGCACCCCATGTCCAGTGCATTCTGGTGCCTGTGTATTAAATATTGCTGGAGGTTTGGTGTTTTAGGAAGAACTCACATGGGTCTTACATGTTATCTTGACCGCAATCAAAATCTGAACAAATGCCAGACTGCCCTCTTTTCTTCCTTCCTCCTCACCAAATACTATAAATGTGAAGGTTGCTTGACAGGCACTCTGCCATCTCTCAAGTTCCAAGGAAGGAGAATTCCCTTTGGCATTGTGCATCCTGATGCCTCTCTGCAAGCCCCTGCCCACAGCTTCCTTCTGTTTGAAGAGTTAAAGTCCCTTACACTCTTGACTTAACTTCATGTAGGCATGAAAGTTTTACTTGTCAATATAAATAACTCAACCCTCTTAAAATCCTGTTAAATTCTTTTCCTCAACAATTTCCTGTGACATTGAATTCCATGGACTGATAATGTGCTACTTTAAAACACTTTCCCTTCTGTTCATTTCACATTTTCTGCCTGTCAATGTAATCAACTTGTCTCTTGTAATTGTGTTATGGGGCTGGGACTGGCTGTGGAGGAATACCAGATCTCTTTCCCCTGAGCTATTCATTATTTTGGGTGGTCATTTTTATAGTCTTCCTTCCTAAACTAAATAGCCTTGGTTGTTTTAATTGTTCTCAAAATTTAATCTCTCTTCCACTCTCTTATCCCCTGTCCATGCAAAACTCTGCCATCTGTGGCACACAGGAGTTTGGATTTGTGACAGACTACCCTGTGCACAGTATTAAGGGGGGGGAAAAAGTACCACCAAATCAAAAAATCCTAGTCTGCTCCAATATTTCTTTTAGCAATTCTTGCAATTTTTATAATTTTGCCCAATCACTTCCTTGCTCTGAAATCTCAGCAGCACGCCAGCCTGCAAATGATAAGTGCTAGATCTGTTCCTGAAATACTCTGGGTAATTTAGATCTCTAGGTAATTTAGATCCCAGCAGTGTGTGAAAAATAATTAGGCTTTTTCTCGCACTCCATATCACTTCACATTTATCTAATTTAAATTGTAGCTGCTACCCAACCTCATTGCTGATATGTTTATTCAGTCCTGTTTGAGTGCAGATAGCAGCTACCCTAGTTGCTCTTGTTTTATTAACAGAGCCTTTCTTTAGTCCCCAGAGGCAGAGCTAAAGGGATGATGGGGTTAGTTTCAGACACTAAAGGTGAGGTGTTAGGTAATTGTTTGACCTGTAATTTGCCTCATATAGAAAATCTGGGAGATGCGCAATCCTTGCTTGTCACAAAAGTGTTACTATCAATATACCCAGGGAAGAATGTGTGAAGTTTTATTGTTTTTTTTTGTTTTAACTTTTCCAATTTATTTATTATTTTTTGCCAGTAGAACAGTGACAGGGCAGTTCTTAGGTCTCTGTGAACTGTTTGACCTAATTTTGGAATCATGTCTTCATTCACACTCACTTACCAAAACTTCTGGTGAGGTTTCTTTTAATCTTTAAAAAAGTGTGTTTGGGTTAGAGGAAAAGGGAATGAGAGAGACTAAGAGATAATGCCAGTCTGTGCATTATGCTTCATTTCTGTATTAACTGAGTGAAACATGGATGTTTTAGCTAAGCTTTTTTTCAGATTTTGAATTTGTTGGAGCTTCAACCTAATACATCCACAGGTAAGTGGATAGATTATGAATTTAAAGTAAACGTAATGGTCAAATGAAGTAAACTGTTGTAAAACTACCTCAGTGTTTTTCACATGGTCTGTTACCATAGCATCTAAACAATTGTGGCATAGCAGCTCTGGCAGCTGGTGGTAGCTTTGAGAATACTTCTAAATTCTTTAATAAGAAACTTCTGGATTTTACATTACCAGGCTTTCAAGCCATTCTTATTAGCACCCACCTACCTTGTTTGCTTGTGTTCAGCAGATTTTTGCACAGACCTGAGAGGATTCTGTTGTCAAAAAAGAAAGAGAAGCACCAAAGATATGGCTGGTTTTCAATCTGGGATCATTGGCACTGCTGCATGGACTGGATGAAACACATATTCACCAGGCTGTCCAAAGTGCAGCAAGTACCCTAATACAGTGCTGTGCTTGGTTTATTTGCCTGAGGTACTTATTAGTATCTATTCACCATTAATGAACTGAAGTGCCTTGATATGTTAGCAGTTTGATCACTGATAGTGAGACAAACTGGCAAAATTTGTTTGCGGTTCGCAGTGTTTAGTAAGCATTTGATGCACATTAGGTTGAATGAGGTTACTTTGATACTGCTACCTTCAGAGCATCTCAGGTTTTTAAAGAAATGATGATCTGCTGAGATGGATTGATATAAACTGCAGGTCCTTCAGAAGCCTTGCAGTTCCCAAGGTTACACGTCTTTCTTCAACTCACCCTCCCTTGAAAGCAAACCAGTCAGGTTTTTGTCTTATTTTATCCAGAAAATCTAAAACATGTAGATTAGGCATATTAGGTACTGTCTGAACCTGCAGAAAGCCTGAAATGTCCAGAATGGGCTGCTGGGCAATGCTTCAGTCAGTCAGACTGCACAGACAGGACAACAGGGCAGAGCTAGACAGCTCTGTGCGGTGCCAGTGCTTTGTAGGGATAACACTGCCATAATCTGTCATGGATAACAGTGTGGTGATTGAGCTGCCTGTGCTTAGCTGCCCATTGCTTTCACTCTGTCCCAAGAGACCACCAGAAGAGGAAGCTCTTGGCCGGGAAGCTGCTGAAACAGGAATAGTAGGGCCAAGACTGCAAGAACAGGAATAGAGAGCCTGGATGTAAAAATGAGCAGGAAACTTTTATTGTCCTATTTTGACTCTAGCTGCTGTAAACTAAGAGAAATTCAACAGTCCTGGTCCAGTGATTAAAGCAAGACCATCTGGATAGAAACTGACTCCCAAACACCAGTGCCAGCTCACACATCTTTAGTAAATATTTGTGGATGGATTGCCCAACTCATCCAAGATCTGTATTGGAAACATTCACTTCTCTGGAACTACAGGAACTGCTGAGCTGAAGGAATTTACTCCTGCATTTTCCTTTTTTGTGTCAATTTTTTCCTCAGTCCTTCTTCTAGTGAACATTTGACAGATGAGAGCTTTTCTTTTTTAATTATCAGAAATTATTGAAGAATTGCCTTTTCTTGTGAAATTCCTTGGAGATTGTGGCAATACCACCATTAAACATTTTCATGCCAATGGATTGGAGAAACAAACCCCTAAATCTCACCTTGTGAAGGAAACCATTCATTTTTTTTTGTGCAAATGCTGACTGGAAAGGGAATGTTTGATAAGAAAAACCAAGTCCTTGTATTAACTACAGGCAGCTAGGGGAGTATCATGGGTATCTTCAAATGTTACATCCCAGCTACCTTACACAAAATGGTATGGTCTGCCTCTGCAGGGAAATGTCTCCATAGTCTAAAGAAGGAGCCTGGTGACAAGCTTAGCCAAAATCCCACCTGGGGCTGCTAGAATAACTACTTTAGGATAAGAATGACCATTTAAATATTCAGCATAAAAATGTGGTATCACAGTGTGTTGTAGTTAGCATATTTCAGGAGTCCTGTACCTTTCTGGTGTTTTCTCATGGGTAGCAGATCTTCACAGCACAGACTCTGGGTCTTCCTCAGCCAGGGCTCCTCCAAGGCTCTCCCCAGCTGGCCTGCCCACCCCCTTTTATCCCAGTTACCTTGACTGGCCACAGCTGCTGCCCAATGAAGGACATCACAGCTGCAGCCCATCAAGAATAACTGGGACCTTCCGGGGCAAAGATATTCAGATACAATACAGATATAATTTACATGGACTCAAAGACCACTTACACAGTACATATATTTTAAAGGCCTCCTATAACAGTGTCTTTCTGAAAACCACCCTTAGCAGTGCTTAAACCAGTCCTTTCATTGTGATTGGACCTACAGATAAAGATTTAGAATGTCTTCATCCACAAAGACTGTATTGAACAGGGTGAGGGGACTTGAAGGAGATGCTGTATCTCCTGCCTGCAGGACAGAGAAGACTTCCTTCATAAACCACACAGCCTAAACTAACTTCACCAGGATCAGCCTGGTTTTGACATGTGTTACCTGTTCACATACCAACACCACACATCATGGAAGCCTCCAAGACTACCCTGAGCATGTACAACACAGAGAGTAATCCTCAGAAATCCAAACCAGTCCACTCCTTTTCATTTTCACACATAACTTCACGTTCTGTTTCTGACAGTGAGGGCACAGCTGCCTCAAGCAGAAGATTTTGCAGTGTGTTAGTCTTGCAATGAGCCACCTTGAAAAAGATGTTTTAATGTTTATTCCATCATGCTGCTGCTTACACTTAGGCTGTACGTCAGATTATGGAAATGACACCTTTATCATCTGGATTCTTTCCCTGAAGTCCACCACAAATGCAGTGCGAGTCCCTATCACCTCCAACAGCCCTCCAGCCCTCTGTGTGGATATTTACTGAACACTACAGCAGCACTCTGATGGACAAACACACAGAAACAGATTCACAGCACATGAACATCACCTGTAAGCCCTGCCCACACATCTCCACCCTTACAATGCCTTGTCCTCCACTGGATCATTACAGGACCTGGAGCTTTCATATCCAGTGTGTAATATACTTTAGCAACCACATGGAACATCCACAAGGAAATTGCATGTGCGAAACCAACCGACACACAAACACCAGAATGAGTGAATAATTGATGGAAAATGCTCAAAGATCTGAGAAAGAATATTTCTTACAAACCCTTTGATTAATTTTTTCCCATTCAGTTTTTGAAGGGAAGCCTGGGAAATGCTTCAGAATAAATATGTTGAAACTAGAACTCATAATACTGTTGGAAATAAGGGATTGATTAGAGAAAATATTACTTTTATAGAACATTTCATAGCACTTCTTGTTTCCATGACTGCTAATTCTCTCAAGTTCAACTGATGATCAATCACCTCTCTCCTTTTCTCACAGGAGATACATATTTTATAATCTGTTTTGTTGCAGATGTTTCTGAGGTACCTGCTGAATTTTCTGTCAAATGATCTAACTGATTAACAAATTCAAAGTGGTTGTTCTCAGCCTCCATGAATCTGCAAAGACCTCTGGTTTTCCTTCAGGCTTGAAGAAGAGCCTGTACACTTGAAAGCTCATCTGTTTTGGCTATACCAGTAATTAAAAACCCACCAAAACACAAACCTCCTTCTGGTTCAAATCTTGCCTGGCTTAGGAATGTTCTTTTAGAGTCAGTTATGTAAGATACAATTGAACACATGCAAGTCACAGGATCACAGATTAGTTAAAGGTGGAAGGGACCTCTGAAGATCGTCTAATCCAAACCCCAACCTTTTAAACACTCAAATGTATGTAAAAAGTATTGTGTAAATGTTACACTGTGTTTATTCATCACACCATTCAAACTGATTTTAATCACCAGAAATTAGACTTCTTTCCTTTGCAAATATTTCTGAACATGAAAACAATTTGCTAAACTGGATAAAGCTGCCTGTGGCCTGTGCTTTTAAATAGAGTGAAAATACACATTTTTTCCAGTGGTTGCTCTTATTTGCTTGGTTCTGATCCATCTTACTCTTTCTTCTCTGTGGCTTGTTTCATGACCAAGAAAAAGCCCAATATAATCAACTTGATGTTGTTGTAATGGGTTGGGTAAAATGTATTGTGATTTTTTGTGTATTTTGTGGCTGGCAGATGTGCTCAACATTTATCTGAAGCAGCTGTGGGTACAAAGGTGGGTCTATCTGTTAGTTACTGTTTACTTGAGGATATTGGTGATGGCCTTGGTGGTAGCGCTGGTTCTGGGCTTTGAGATATGAGGCTTGGCAGACAAGTGTCTTCTTGTCTCTGGGAAACAGAGAAACTGTGGGTATAGGCTCCATAGTGGGAATGCCCTGTCTTGTGCCTTCATAAAAATGCTTTTTCTGCCTGTGTTTCCCTCAGTAGAGCTATTTGTTTGAGTGATTTGTTGGTACTTAAAGAGCAGGCCAGTGTATAATGCTGTCTAATGTCATCAATTTTCTACATTTCAAACACACTTGGATAAACCTTTCAGGGAATAAATATAACACCAAAGCCCAGCAGTTGCAGCTTAAATCACTTGTACACAATGTGGTCTATTTTTTTCTTAATGTATCTGCACTTGCTGTGAGGGAATTGGGCTAAATTTGCAACAGGGAAAGTATGCTGCATTACATTTGCAGGTTTCACAGCCTTGGGCATGGGAGAATTGGAATTGAAATACTTATTCCCCTTCCCATCTCCTGCATTGACTGAAAGTTTGGTTGTCTGAAAGAAAAAAGAATATCATTAATTCAGACAGTGATGAGTGTTGTTAGTTGGCACGTCCAAGTCCAGAATATCAAAAAGATGAGCAACATATAAGTCCTCCTGCCCTTAAATATGGTAAAACTTACTTAAAACGTCCCTGAACTGTGCACTGTACCAGCTGATGGCTGGGATGAATCAGAGCAACCATATGGCAGGGAGGGAGTTGAATGATGAAGCATGAGGCTTAATTTTCTAAGCTTAAGAAGGAATGTCAAATAGTCACCAAAATAAATTAATAAATAAGTAGATAAATTGATATTGGAAACTGTGTGAGTTCAAGAGAACAGTGCTTTGAGTTGGCTACATGCACAGGCATATCACACAAACACACCCAGTGTTTTTGAATGCTGTGCTCATCTGCTCTTTTGAGCAGCCTGTCGAACACATTGGGTATATAAATATCCTGCTCTGTGAAACAGTCTGTCTGCTGCTTATGATTCCAGCAACGACAACATGAGCTGGTTTGTTGTGGCAGGGTCACCTCAGCTGCAGTGGTAAAGCAAGGGGATTTCGTGGCACATTTGGGATTTCTGTGCGTAGGGAGGAATCGCTGATGTTATTTCATTGAGACAGTAGAGTAGAATATTTTTGTGCCCCTTCATTTAGACACAGCCTTTGTTGGTTTAAGATCATGGTGTCTCTTTCAGAGCACTTTACTGATGCAGAAATTTCTGGGCTGCTCTGTGGCCAGCTATCTATTAAAAACCTTAGGTAAGGTAAGGCCTGTGACATTTTGTTGGCAAATAAGAGACAGACATTTCCAGCACGTGAGAGTAAGCAGGAAGAAGAGATTAGTCTTTTGATGGTTTAGAGCTAACTGATTTGAACTTTAAAAGAGTCCTGTCTGTTCAGTGCCTCTTTAAAGAAATAGCACTGGATTTATCTATAATTTCACGAGGATCTATAGTCCTTCCTATTAGCTATTTCACTTCATAGAAAAAGCCTAGGTATACCTCTTTGCAATTTCTCTGAGTCCTTTTAATATACCTTGTGCCACACTGAATCAGTCACACTGATGTTGCTGAAAGGGAGTGGGGTGGCTTATTTTGCTTATTTCTACAATCAGGGAACATACTCCTGAGCCTGCAGAGCATCTCCAAAAGCACTCCTCTTCCTGCTAGTCTCACAAATCACAGTGAGGAAAAACACACTTCCCACTTTCTCCCTGAAACTAAGAGCATGTGGTGTGATGTAAAAATATTTCCAGACATCCATAACATTGTACTTTCAGATCTTTACTTCTTTTCTCAAACCAAAAGCAAAATCCTAGTGTTTGGGTTTTTTGCCCCAAAGCTGTTGTGTCAGCTAAAAATTCTGTATTAGAAGAAGTATACTCAAAGAAAACTTGATTTCTGATATGTTTTAATTGTCAAAATATATCCTGTTAATGTGGGGTTATGTATACTGTGGACATTTTGAGCTGCAGGAAACAATATAATGGAATTAATTTTGGGGCTTTGTGGCATTTTGAGGAACTCTTGCAATCCAAAGACTCATCTTTTAATTTCTGCACAGCATGTGCATGGTGTTTGCTACCATAAAGAGGTCAAATGAAGTCAGTAACTGTGTGGGGGAGACTTGCTGACAGCAGCAGTCACCAAACAACTTCCCCTGCTCTTGGTCCGCTGCCCTGACAGAACAAACCCGCACAAAGAAGAGGCAGACGGGTTTGTTCTCCTCTCAGAGAGCCATTGAACATGAAACGAACTCCTAGTGCCATGCAAAAGTCACAGACAGCACAACTGTTCCGAGGGGATAATGGGGTTTTTGTAGTCAGCTCTGGGCTCGCTGCTGTTTCTGCTGACGGAGCCCCGCAGTGTGGGGCATGGTAAGCCTATAGCGCTATCCATAGCCCAAAAACAGAGCAGTGAACCTATGACCCTCCCTCCCTTCCCTGCTGCACAAAAGCCACCCTTCTCATGCAAATGGGACACTTTTGTTTCCTGGTCTTAGCAGCGATGATGTCATATATTCAACCATCTCTTATTTTCCAAAGTGTATAAAGCACTGGTGAATGAAAGATAGGCAGGGGCTTGAAAAGGAAATCACGACAGCCGGTCAGAATTAGAGTCCAGCATTATTAAATATCGTGTGTCTTGCTCACACTACCTTCAAATGCACCCCTTTGGGTAATTGTTAGAATGTGTGAAGGTAGAAAAATTGTCACCTCCACAGCACTGGGATCTCTAAAATTAATTTTTTTATTTTTAATTTTTTGGGTGTGTGATTCAATATTAACTAAATTTTCTCAACCAAGATATAATGTACTGCTTGTCAATTCCAGTTAAAATCATGTGGTTTCAATAGGAGAGACTCATTGCAAGTGCTCTCTTTTGGCACCTAGCTGTACTTTTTGATTTATTGAGACAGGATTGCTTGCCAGTTACCACTGTAAGTAAGACCATATCAAAAAAAAAATAAAAATTACAAGAACCTGGAAAGCAAAACCTGTGGTTTTCAATTAAATAACCTTCCTTTCTTTTAAAGGAAAAATTTATCCAGGAAATTCAGGAAATATACAAAAGTCTTTTGAAAAGCAATTTAGTTTTAAATTGAAGCTGAATGGCTAATTAACCACTGGTTAAAATTCTGCTGTGGTAGGTTGACTTTGTTGTCTTGCTGTTCAAGAGGGAATAAGAATCTGAAAGTTGAGCAAGAAGAAAAAAAATTGCAACATTTCTGTAACATTTCTGTAATACAACAGGGGATTTTACAAAGCATTCCCTTGTTCTATATGCCAGGATCCAGCCAGAATTAGCATGTTCTAAAAATAATAAGAAAATCTGTTAATTATTTATGTCTGCTTACTTGACTATTCATTAGGATGTGTTTGTTGTCACTGCAAAGACAAAACTCAAAAAATCTCTGCTACCAAACCTGTTCCAGCATTTCAGTTTGTTACAGCAAAAAATGGACCAGGCACATGCTGTAGGGGAACATCTTTTTCAGCATGCAGGGGAGAGTATGGAAAACAAATAGAGGGCAGCCAAAGATGTAATAAACAGAATTTATGAACCAATACATGTACATCAGTTGTATTTGTTAGGGCTCTGAGCCTTCAAAGATTTATGTCAGGGGACTACTTGGAGTACATAAAGCCTTTCAGTATCACTGCCTGTGTTATCTCTGGGTGTTGAATTTGGATGTTTAGGTGTCAGTTGCAGAAATGAAAGAACTTATCAGTGTACAGATAGGTAACAAACAATTTTATTATTTTTTTGTTAAAAGACTGCCTCCTGTCAACTTACACTTCTTAAAGGTAGGTCAGGTCCTCAGCTGGCACAAAGCAGTACAGCTCAGCTGAGGTGAATGAGTATTTCAGTGCATGCAGAGTGAGCTTTTACTCCTCAACGAAGGCCTTCAAGGCAATAGACGATGCAACAAGTGAAATTCCTGTGCCAGGAAATACCAGTCACCATGGGAAAAAAAAGTAAGAAACCTAGGACTCTGGAGGGGACTAAATCAGAAGGGGATAATAATATATGGAAAATGAAGATGGATTTGTTTGAATAAGGTACCTGTCTTGTCACAACTAAACCTGGTCCTGAGATCATTCTCACCTGTGTCAGTTCCCCAAAGATTCACATGGGGAAGTATACCAGGTAGCCCCCTAAAATATGAGAGAATCAAATGCCTGTGAAGTGTGTACAGGATGCCACAGAGTGCAGAAGATGCAGATGAATATTAAACTTTTGTTGCCCAACAGAGCTGCATGCTCATCAGGCTATCTGTTTTTCAGAAAGGTGCTTCTCTACATTAAAGGATACTTTACATTTCTTTTTGTTGTTGTTGTTTTGGGTATGTTTTGGGGGTTTTTTTTCCACTTTATGCAGCAAAGCCTGTAAGATTCTTTTGACCAGATAAAAGAAACTGAAATCAGATGTGACCTTCTCTTGTAATGGTTCGGGCAGTTGTCCTGGATAGCTAATGCTGAGTGATGTACAGCAGCTGGGGAATGGGTACAGGCTTTCTAAGTGAGGATGTTCTCTTTTTAATGGTAAACAATCACTGCATAATACCATGAAAGTGAAATTTTAAGAGCTTATGAAGTGCACTAGCTTGCATGATTTCATGTAATGATTCATTCAGGAAGTGGAGCAGTTTGTAAAGTGTAATGTTTAAGCTGTTGATTACTAGAAAGCATGCAGTTAGATTACAGAAAATATTAATGAATTAATGCTCTTTTATAAATCTGGCTTAATGTTTACTCTTCAAGCAGTGACACTTTGAATGTTTTACATGATGCTGAGCTTTAGACTTTGGGTTGTGTTGTTCAATTGCATTTTTTTTTTCCTCCAGAGGACCCACTTGGAGAATGGGTCTTAATGGAGGGCAAGTGAGAGTTTGAGAGCTAGATCCAATTTAAATTCATCTAATTGTTGAAAATAACAATTAAAAAATCCAAAACCAAAGCAAATCCCAGCTCATGTAACATGCCTTTTCCTTCCAATCCGTTTGTCACCATTTCTGATGATTGGTATAAAAAAAAATCATGTTAGTAAACAATCAAAAGACATCCTTGCAAATGCTGAATACCCATCTGAAATACTCTGTTCCATTTATTCAGTCATGATCACTGGTAACAAAAGAAATTGTGTCTTCTTAGAACTGAACTTTCTGATAAAGATATGTTCTGGGGATGACCATGTTAAGGTGTTTGCCACTGGAAGGAATGAATTAAAAAACTTCTGGTGTCTTCTGACCAAATGGACAATGCCTGTGATTTATTGTGACTGTGCTTTGTTGATGTCAGAAATCCTTTAATTATCATGTTCAGTGTAAAATGAAAGGCTCAGCTCAGAAACCAGAGGGTGAAAACCAGAGTAGATGGAGGAGAGGATGTCAGCAGGACCTCTAAAATGCCAAGTTCTAAAAGCTGAATGCTGCAAAGACTCCTCTCTATAAGGCTAGACCTACAAAGTTAGATCTCAGTGAGGTCCAGTACCAAAACAAGGGAACAGCATCTGCCCTTTGTCTTATAGTTCACTAAAATCTATTTTTCCTCAGTTTTGTGTTGTAATTTTAATTCAGTTGTATGTAGTTGTTTCAAAACCATGTATATTTTGTTACATATCCTCTGTTATCTAAAGCTATAGTGTAGGGGAAACAAAGGGAAAATAAATGACACCCAATAGCTTCCCAAGAAAACAGTCAGTGTTTTTACAAGAAAGAAAGGGAAGATAGAGACATAAAACAGAAAACAAAGATTTTTATGATGGGCTTTAAAATAAGAATCATAAAAGTGATGATGGGAGCAAAGAAGTCAAAAAAGTTGAACCTGAAAGAGAAAACAATATTTAGGAATGACAACAGAGAAGAAAATATGCCAAGGTCATATGAAAAGGATAAACAGAGAAAGACAAGGAGACAGGAAGGTTTTGTTTGAGCACAGCAATTTCTATCAGAATTCAGGCAGATATGCAAAGAAAAAGAAAGAAATGCAAGAACAAAACAAATAAATACAGTAACTAGAAAAGCACAGATGTGCACAGTTGTTTTATCTCTGCTGAAACTACAAAGCAAAAAGATGGCTTTTGAAGAATAGCTTTTTAAAAAAAGAACAACAGAAACCTGCCTGGCAATTCATCTGACTTGCAGAAAGTTTAGAAAGGATAGTAAAATAAACTGTGAGTGTGTTTCTGACCAATCTTGATCTCTGGCAAGAATGTATGCCTGCTTTTGCTTGAAAATGTTGCCTGGTTAAATCCTTATGCAGTAATAATTTTCTGTACATGAGCATAGAAGACTGAAAATCCTGATATTCAAAAGGAAGCTTGGTATTGTTTATCAGTTGCTCTAGCAAACCAGAAATATTTCATGTTACACTCAGTTCAAGCAAGGGTGCTACATAAATCTCTATGCATTTCCAGAGTAAAGGAAGTATGTTCCAAAACTTCAAGTTACAGTGCCATGTATTTGGAGCTTATGATCACATTGGATGCAATTTCCAGGCTACTTCTTATATTATGACACAAAGAGCAGGCTTTTCCCTTTTCTTTAAGAGTGCAATTTATGACAATCCCCCAAATAACTTCGGACAATTGTCTTTGAATAATCTCCAATGTAATGCCTGGCACAATGCTGATTTTATATCTATTAGAATACCACAAGGAATACATAATAGGCTTTCTGTGAAACTATGAACGATAGTTTCAGTCATCTGGAAATTGTTGTAAGGCTTATATTTGCATTTCTGATTTTCCTAAAGTATTCCTATCAAGCATTCAGTCCAAAACTTCAAAGTACAACAATAACCTATGTACCTTGCTTGTCTGTGTGGCATGTCCAGAAACTTATACTTTTTTGTTTCTTTGGTTTGGTTTGGTTTTCTTTTTTTTTTTCCCAAAGGGAAAACATTTTGAGTCCTGTAGCAGCAACAGGCATACTAAATAGTCTGTCTCTGCTACTGCACAGCCCATCTCTTTAGCACTTCGCATGAAGAGCTTCATCCAAGTCCCTGGGTGCTGTGTCATATCCTGAAACATCACTCAGCAGCCGCTGCCTCTACCTGAACAATTCCCCAGACTTGTTGCAGCAAAGACTTTATTTTCAGGTATTGTGTTCCCATTTAAACAATGCACAATGCCTATTTCTGTTTCAGCAAGATCATTTCACTTTGGGCAAAAACCTGGCCATATGCGTGGGCCCTAAATTATTAATTACCTTCTGTCCAAGCAGTACTGATCTTCCCTCTTCCAAAACTATTGATGAGATTATTGTTTGCTCCTGAACAGTCTAAAGTCCAGTGTAGAGAGGAAGTAGAAGTGTAGTCTAGGAAGTAGAAGACAGGTATGAGAGGGCCCCATCCCAGGCAGGAGTAGAAAACAGCAGTCATTTCCTGGGTAGAGCCAAGATGGTTGTGTATATTGAACAAAGCCACTCTGTGGTTGAGAATTTTTCAAAATTCCAAAATTTTGTTCGCAACGTCTCATTGTTTCTCAGCTTAGTGGCAAAGTCCACTCTGATGCTTCTTCTGTTGTACAGTTTGTCCCTTGAGAATGCTTCTGGAGTGCTGAAGTTTTGATCATCTGCTTCAGTCTTCAGTTGACCTGAAAAATTCACCCACACCTATTTTGAACAAAGGTTATTTTGTAAAGGATGGGTAAGCAATGGCAACCTAGCCTCAGACATGGAATCCATGTGCTTCTGTCATCAGCACAGTTGTTTATTTCCCTTTGAACACACCTCCCTGGAAATCAGATGTGGATCACATCTGCTGGGCTCCACTGTACAGAATCGAATCTGAATTTCCTGTACCGTTTCTCTTTGAATCAGCAATCCTGATTTACAATGAACTTACCCAGAGCACCCGAGGGGACAGGCAGGGATGAGAGAAAAAGCCTCATTGAGAAGGAGCTATCAATTAGCAGACACACATTTACTATTCAAGCTGCATTAGAAAGTAATTAAATGTAAGCGGTCCTTCATTCAAAGCTTCAGGGGCAAGTAAATAAACTTAGTGGAAGCCACAGCTGTTAAATGAAGACATGGCATGGGCAGTCAACAGCAGCAAAAAACTTACAGAAAATAAACTCTTTCATATTAGGCTTGGGGAGGGGGCATTGCAGTGGACTCTGAGCACAGAAACCTTGCTCTAGACTTTGGAGGCTCTTGCTCACGGTATCATGCAGTTGAGTTTTGTCCTTAACAAAGGGCTGGGGTTGTAAAACCACAGTGAAACCTCTGCAAGCTGACAAGACTTATTCTCTGGGCACAGGGTGAATTTTTCAAGGCATTACAAGTAAATTATTAGTTTATGTGTTCCAATGAATTAAACCAGACTGCTTAAAAGACAGGGAAGTTTCATGGTGTGGGCATGCATAATTAGAGCAGCCATGCAAGATAATTTCTCTTTACTGATGCCAGTGGAAGACAGGGAAATAAACCATGGTGTCTGTACCAAAGTGATTTGGTTTAATCTGGGCCAAAGGTATTCAAGAGCTCTTGTTGAAATGACAGTGGTATTGCATGATATTCCAAAGGGACAAGTTAAAATTTCATTTGTGCCAAGAGGATGCACAGCCAAGTCTTGGTGTGTTTGAGCTTTCAGTTTAACTCTGAATTTGCTGGGCTTGTTCATTGGGAATGATAACTAAGGAGATTCATGTGTTGTTTCACTTGTTCTAGAGCACATAAAATAAGTTGGAGCTCTAACAGCTACTGGCTCAAATCAGAATCTTTTAAGTCCTTAATGGGGGAATTATTTTACACTTACCCCTAGTGTGAAAGCTAGTACAGAAATATTTTTCATGCAATAATCACTCTTGGGTACATCTGAAGAAATTTGTGGGGTTCAGTCCCATACTGCTCTGGTCAGCAGCCTCTGCCAATGCTGTTTGATACTTTGACTCCCTAGAAGAGATTTGAACCTTTAAAACTCTTCATGGGATTGATCCCAGATTATGTTGCTCATTTTCATATTATATACACAACCTAAGGTGTCCTTTAGGTTCCCTTTGTTGTCAAGGAAGTTTGGTAGGTTCTTGTCTTCAGAGATTAATTTATGCATTTCCCTAGGACTGACTGTGAATGAATCCATTTTGTTTCAGCCTGGACAACTTATTTTTTGGGCAAGCAGAGACTGGGCTAGAGGAAACACACCTTGTTCTCCATCTGCCTTGTGGAAGAAGCACAAGGCATTTCTCTTCTTCCTGAAGTCTTTCCCTTCTTCTGAGTTCTGCTTCTACAAAGAAGGCAAGTCTCCAGGAGAAGCACCTGTATTCACACTCAGGTGTCACTCCAGCTTGGAGGATCCTTACAAAACATACACATATCTGACAATATTGGGTCATGGGTCCTATATTCTCTTCAGCACAGTTATATGTACATAATCTTTTTGTGCTCTTTATTCTCCTTTTTATCCTGATTCCAAAACTTTATTCATGCTGGAAACATTTATTTTAGGACTTCTCCCTGTGGCACTTGCATATATACTGGAAAATTGCCATATCTTTATTATTTTCAGATTTACAATTAGTTTAGCTTTTGTCTGATTTTTTATTTAATGTGGATTGCTGTTCCTTCTACAGTAAATTTTATCTCTATGAAGCCTGATTTCAGCATATTTTCACCCTCCTCCATATTCTACAGAAGCAACAACCGTTGTTTTTGAAGATGTGTTTTCAGCTCTGTCTCAAGATTGGCTGCTACTTTTCTTTGTGATCAGTGCAAGAAAAAAAAAAACCTCTTATGCTCCTTACTTTAGTCCAGTTCTGGCTGAATTTTTAAGGTTTCTCCTGCCCTCACAGCTTTCACTGTGTGATTTGTGATCTGATAATCTAGTCCACTGAGCACTGAGCTTTGTTTCCAACATGTTGAGACTGACCTATCTCTTTTCTGCAAACTGACATTGCTTTTTTTCTTCTAAGCTTCAGTCAATGACATCTAGTAATATTTTCTGTATGCCTCCTCAAAAGTCCTTGGGCAACTAATGTTAAATTATGAGTGCTGCAAACTCTCCATCTTCATAGTAACGTGTCTTGTGTAAATGTAAAATCCCTGGACTTTTGTCAAGGCTTTGGTTTCATGTACAAAACTTGTCTCTCAAAGTTGGTATTCTTTCTGGTCATGCAGGAAATTTTGGGACCCACATCT
This sequence comes from Emberiza elegans, assembly GCA_024865655.1. NCBI lineage: Eukaryota > Metazoa > Chordata > Aves > Passeriformes > Fringillidae > Emberiza > Emberiza elegans. Next base: position 5,514,657 of record JALJVW010000068.1, on the reverse strand, counting down.
GATAAACAGAATTGTTCTTTCTTACCTCAGCTAGGCTGTTAAACAAATCCAGTGGAACTGCCTTAATAATGCTAAATTTAACAAATCCTCTTTTCTTTCAAGCATCAATTAATTTTCATACCCAAACAACCAGTGGATTTCTACAGCTGGACTGGAGCTTCTCCTCACCTCCTGCTCCCTGGTGGTTCTCTTTCTATTGATTAGGCAGTGTCTTTGTGGCAAGATTTAGGGTTTTAACCACACAGTAAAAAGGAGTCTTCATCAGAGCAGCAGATTCACTAATATAAAAACCACCACCACTAACAACAACAACAAAAAAAAGTAAAGGGTAAGAATGTGGCTTTTTCTCCCCGTTACTCTAATTAAAACTGGTGCTGTTGTTAGTAGATTCTGGGAATAAATTTCCTGGCAAAAAGAAAGAGGAAAATATTGTGGGAGTTTTCTGGCCTATCCATGTAACTTACTGGCACACCACAAGGCCTTTGACCTTCATACTCCTACATGAATTTGGGTTAAAAACCTCTAGGTGGTTCAGCTTTCCTGAGCCCCACTGTACAGCAGCCCCCAGCACTGGGTGTGTTCAGCAGCCACAGAGCACCACAACACAATCAGGGAGCCCACAAAGATAAAGCAAAGAAAATCCTACTTCACTGTCTCTTGGTACAGGTGATTACCAGAAGTTACTGATTCCTTTTGGCTCAACCCTGCTGCTGTCATCAATGTCCGAATGAAAAAAAATAGTGGAAAAAACCCCAAAGCATAAAATGTTATGTCTGGAGTTTCAAAACAATGCTACCAAAAAGCTGATGGCAATTACAATCTTAACATTACAGTCACAACTGTGCACATACCTCCACCTTAAACAAAAATCACAGGCACTATGAAAGCTCAGGTATAAATATCAAATTCCCTGTGGTTTTTATAACATTTTTTTAGGATTCAAACAATTGTTTCTTTTTATCTGAAATCCTCCAGGTCTGTGATGCCTTAAAATGCTTAATATATTTGACATGACACATTATTCCTTGTCACTCTCTATTGCACAGGCTGCTTCTTCATCTGGTACAACAAATTGTCACAGGGGGAGAGGCATCAAGAGGAAAGGAAATATGCATTTTAATTTCACCAGGGTAGTCAGGATGTGAAGCAAAGGCAGGTGCATTGTATGTGAAGCAGTCTGCAAAAGGAAAATCTTTTTACTAGATAGGGAAATGGAAAATTTGGGGGTGGTTTTTCCACAGTCTGGGACATCTGGGGTTTAACTATACAGGACCAGAATATCTAAAATTAATATTCTCCCCAGTAAGGTCCCAATTTTTTAGGTGTGCTTAGTGCAGATAAGTGGAAATTTTTAAGAGGCAAACTGCCTGAAAATGCAGACATGCAGAGTGCCTTTGAAAGTGGAGCATTTTTTTTCCTTTTTTTTTTTTTTTTTCAATTGAAGTAATGCATGCATAGTAGGGCAAGGCAGGTAGATGGGGTGACAGGGGTGCCTTGTAATGAAGTATAAATCAGGAGTCCAGTGCATCTGGATGGGCTGTGGTATCTCTTTCACGAAATCACTGGCAACAGGGTGGCATATAGGGAGTGAGAAACAGGAAATCATCAGCAGGTTTTGTTCTGTGATTTGCCTCAGTGACACCACAACAATATTGGCTGCATTCCCACAGGGCACAAATAAAGCAGCAGTTCAGGAAGCCTGACGTTAGTTCACAGAAATCTGATGATACCCACCGAATTTCCCACTGCTGTGATAATGCAGCTCCAGCCAGCTGCTAAATTTCCTTCTTGTAAATCCTTTCCAAAGTATAAGGGAAAAATATCCACAGTGAGCAGACTCCAAACCAGACCAGTCTCTTCCATTCTTCAAACTGTAACATATCCAGCTGGGCTTTGGAGGTGGGATTGAAGAAATTATGATTTGTCCAAAGTTTAGTAACGTCAATCACTTTTAAACAGCTTTTAAACAGCTTTTGTGCCCTTATGCTTCCTGTAGCTTTCAGGGGCAGGTGCAGACTGAAGCAAGGGTGGTGCTGGCTCTATTAGAGAGAGCATTTGGATAAGCTCTGCCATATCAGCCAGCAGTATACCCCATATCCATGGCCAGGAGTTTGGGGGAAATTTAAGAAGAATTCAGACAGCTGTGAAGAAATCAGAGGTACTTTGCTGCCTAAGTACCTCCAGCCCCACACTTTGACAGTGAGTATTCGTAGGCACTATGAACACATGACCATGACCTACAACTGAGTGGGTTAAGCTTGAGATCTGAATGTGATAAAGATGAAAAGGAGCACTCTTATGTAGTCTGAATGGACTTGGATTTATCTTTCTGGTCTCTGGACTAGCTTTTATCTTTTTTTTTTCCATCTAGTTACATCTGGTTTTTTTCCTCACTTTACCATATATATTTTCATGACTTGACTCAAAGCTTTCAAGAATGATGGTGACTTAGAAGAAGAGTTGTTAAATAATACAAACTCATGAATTTTGGATATGGAACATTCAGATATTTCTAAATGACACAGCTAGGTTTTATTTCCAGCTGAAATTTTTTGGCCATTTGGAAGGAGAAATGCCAGTTTAGGCACACTGGATGGCATTGCTGGCATACCATCAACTTGCCAGATCAGCAGAGCTCTGGCTTGACTCTGGTCATGCAGAAATGCCAGTCAAATGGTAACTGCATTATCATCCATTTTTGGGATTTCCTGTGAATGTAGTGCTCTCAACACAGCAAATCAGACATTTCACAAAGCACTGAATTCAAAAGGACAAAACACAAGAACATATTTCTAGACAGAAAACATTGGAACAATATGTGTGTCTGCTCTACAACTTCACTGAACTCTAGGATCACTATCAGCATGCATTGGAAATGCAGCAATTCTGCTATCTTTGGAAATGCAGGAATATTCCAGGCAAGTTACTGAAAGAGAAGGATTATAAAATTGTTGTGCTTTTTAGCAGGTCTGAGTGCAGGACTGTGTTTGCAGATGGCAGGATCACTGTTCGGAGTGAGCTGTTACCCACCATATGTCTAAAAAGAGCCCTAAATCCCTTATCAGGCCTTAGATTATTCACTATTTTTGCCCTAAAATTTATATTTTCCCTTTGTTAGGAGCACATAGCAGTACATGCATATTTGCTACCTTTTCTCACTGGTATACCAAGCTAATATCAAGCTTTGTAAAAATAATGATTTATGAAAGGTAATGAATGCTACTTCAGCTTTAAAGTAAAATTATTGCAGCAAGAATGATATTTTTTCAAGTTGTCTCTTAAATCTGGGATAAAACTCCATATTCTCACTTGAAATGGGCAAGCAAAATTCCCAGGCAAAATGAAAACAAGCAAAAGTCAAAAGAAATGACTTTTCACTTTGAATGATGGAACTAAAAACAGAACAAGTGTGCCAGTGTCAGGCTTCATTGTGAAAAACAGAGAATATAATTTGACAGGGGAGTGGCCCATCATATTAGTTTGTTAGTTGTTTTTGGTTGATTTTTTTTTTTATTTGGAAAGTTAGCTTTCTGTTTTTAACATTCAGAAAGCTATTTCTGAGAGAGCACAGTAATGTCATAAAGATTGTTTTGCAGGTCTACTCTCACCAAAATGTATAGCCAGAAAGCACTACTTCATACTGCTCGTTCAAACACTGTTTACAAAATTCTCTCCATCTGTCAAATGAAAACAACTCAGAACAAAATAGATTAGAAAGTAAATAGCTTTAAATACTCACATGCCTACATTCTTCCGTACTCCTGTAACTCTGCTGATTATCCACAGGAAATCTCCTTGTGTTCTAAAGTGTTGATTTTTTTATCAGCTTAATATCTCATGTTTTGCAGGTGGGACACAGTGAGATGGACTTTGAATTAATTATAGAATGACAGATGTGCAGAAGACAGGCCCTAGATTAGATGTGGAGACCAGGAGTTGATTATGTTTCAAATCAACTTAGATTGTCATGTGACAGTGTCTTGACAAACTTAAAAACAAACTGTGTCTTGACAAACTTAAAAACAAGCTGGGCATCATACATACAGCTGGACATTTCACCCCCAAAATCAACTCCCTCAAAAGACCCCAAGCTAATCCAATTCAACTCCTTAATTAATTTAAATATAAACTCTGTGTTCTGAATGCAGTCACTTCATCCCAAGGTGATGGGACTGAAAATGTGAAGTAACTGAAGTTAAAATGTGAAGTAACAGATGGTTAAAATCCAGGCAAAAGTTATTAGCATAAATCCAGAATAATCCTAACTATCCTTTCTCAGACTTTGCAGAAGTGTCCTTATTCATTTTCAGCATGATTGGTAAAATTTCCAGTCTAAGATTTTCCAATACAAATGGAAGAAAATTATTGGATAAAGTTAAAATAGGCTTTAATGACCATAAAAGCAGCCTACAACTACACTGTGGAAGAACAATTTGCTATTTCTTCAAAATACATACCAGTCTGTCTATCTGTCAACGCCCTTAACATAGAGTATATATAAATTTGTGTATCAAAAAGAAGTACCTTAGAGTTTGCTTCTGACAGGTGCTGAATGCCTGACAGAAGAAGCTCAGAAACTGTCAGGATCCTACTCAAAATAGATGATTTTCACAGACAGCAGAATAACTGTGAAAGAACATTCCTAACCTCAAATAAATACCAGTTTACCAACTTCACTTTCTGATCTGAATTGAAACAACACAGCATTGTTTATACATAAGACATATCCTAAAGTTTTTTTAATGTTTTTGTATTTAATCTTTGAATTTATAGACAAAAAATTGTTAAAGATTAAGTAAAATTGTTGTTTGTTTGTTTGCTTTTATGTGCAGTTTTCCATAACTGAAACTGAAAATTTCTCATGAAATGCTTATTAATTTGCATCTTGTCCCCGAGTTAGGATTTGACTGAGATGCAATGAGAACATTTCTTTTGACATCAAAGTGGTTCAGAGGAAGTCTTTGCCTAACCAGGGAGGTAAATATCTTAACATTAATTATTTTAACAGATATTAAGATATTTAACAGTACAGATATCTATACAGAGCCCTGAAGGACAGACTTCATTACTGATCCCCCTCTGGACGCTGAGGTGTTGACTGCTCTCCAGATGCAAACATCTGTCCAGTTCCTTATCCATCACAGAGCCCACCCATCAGAACCATATATCCACAATTTAGAGAGGAGGATGTCATGCAGGACAGTATCAAAGAAGTGCAGAGGGATGGCATCCATCATTTTTCCCTTGTTTGCTGATGAAGTCACTCCATCACAGAAGGCCACAGGGTTGGTCAGGCAGGACTTGCCCTTGGTGAAGCTGTGCTGGGGGTCTCAAATCACCTTCCCATCCTCCCTGTGCCTTGGCACAGCTTCCAGGAGGATCTGTTCCATTTAACTGCTTTAAAGTTGCCTTTGCCGTCATTTTACATGTTTAGCAAGTCAATTCTGAAATTCAAAATAGCTTTGTGTGTGCATGTATACTTGTTTTTTGTTTGACTATTTTTGCAAACTGTTGGAAATAAACTTCAGATTGCACTGACATATCATGCAATTTATGCAGAGAAAAGTATTCAAACATTCTTTCTTTACTTCAGATGAGATAGTGTTTATTACAAAATATTGAACTCTCTTGTGTGAGACAAGGTAAAAAAGAAAATTCACGTAGCTTAACACATTCTCCACCAGATCTCACTGCTTAATTTTATGGGGATTAGCATATAAACACAGATAAATGTAACAAGACACATCATTGCTGAAGGCTACTAACATTTCTGCATACATGAGAAAATTAACTGGCACCACAATAACTTTGTTGGGGAGCTCTGCCCAAGGAACTCCCTGCATATTTGATTCTGAAATAAAAGTGACTTTATTCTAGAATGATTATTCCCTCCTGGAAGCAGAGTCATTATTCTGGAGTAAAATTGCTTTTATTCTGGAGCTGAATGTCTGCACTGGGGAGGTATTCCAGAATAGTTAAATTATACCAAAATAGCAATAATAGAAGTTATTACAGAACAGCTCTGCTGGTTAATTTCCCCCGTGTAGAGCAGACCAAAGGTTGAGTTGCACCAGAATGTATCGTACATAATTATGTGAGTGATTGCTGTAGAGTAAAACAGATTTTAAAGGGAATTACTCCCTTTTAAGACAACTCCTCATACTCCTCCTTCATCTCCCTCTTCCCCCCTGCCCCAAATAAAATCCCAGTTAATTAAGCCCTGCAGCTAAGAAAGTTGAAAATAAAATAAAAAAAAAAGGAGTAAGTTCCAGGGCAGGACAGCAAATTATTGTAGCCAATCCTGTCCAAACTAGAAGAAACATCTACAGTTGGCACTACTCTGTTTACTGTCTCATACATGTGTCACTCACATTGGGTTGTCCTCCTTTCCATTCACAGTGACAGCTATCATCGTCCAGAAACAAAACGCTCTTGTGTCTGTTCTTCCTAAGCTGTGGCTGTTTGAATGGATTTCACTTTGTGTCCTGCAAAGTGCCAAGGCCCAGAGTACACAGTGTGAATCTGCCTTTCTGAAGCAAGTCTTGCACTTGGTGCCCCATCCTTAGCTAATGAGAAATGGGGGAGGGAGGAAAGAGGGAACTTCTGGCTCTTGAAAACAGGTAATACATATTACTTCAAGGTAATATGGTGAAATAAACTAAAGGTCTGAGGACATGATAAACCTCAGCTTTGAAGGAAGGGAACATGGTAGTGATAAACTTGTTTTTTGTCAAGCCTCTACCTCCTGTCAAGCTTTTCTTTGCCTTTCATTCCTGTGACTGGATAGTTGGGTGAAGTCCAGGATTTGGACTTCATTAAAACTAAGACTGTTCCACATAACTGGGGCTGTACACCGGTTCTTGAGGTAAGAAACATCCACTTGCACTCTGTTCTGCTGTGGTGTACACTGGATTTAGATCAGGCCCCCTGACTCCTCAGGGATGTTAAGTGAGCAGCACTCTCAGGGGCGCAGTCCTGCTCTGCAGAGGTCTGGCACGGCTCTGGAAGCCTCTGAAAGATTTATATTATCCACACAGAAAAACAGGTCAGAGTAAAGGTCTGTGAGGGGAGAGGTGAAGGGGAGCTGGGTGGTGTCTGTGCATATCACAGTGTGAAATAAATCTCACTGCAGCAGGCTGCTCCTGGGTCTGAGATCTAAGTGTTTTGACGGGTGTGTCTAAGTGTCTTCCCTGCTTGTATTCTGACATGGAAGCTCCACTTCCCATGCCAAGCAGTCTAATGCTTGCAGACTATCCAGCCTTAAGCCCTTATTTTATGTGCTGGCAACCTGCTTGCAGTATGTTAATGTTTTGTTGATGCTGAGTCTTTGCTGGCTCTCATTAGTTTTAGCAGGATGAAATCTCACTTGTGAGAGATAGACAGTGCAGAACCACAAACATGATGCGGGTTTTATTTTAGAAGTTACATTCTCATCTGCTCCCAGATGTTTTTCAAAGTAATTGGATGAATCCTGCAAGACCCAAGACCCCAGGACTTTCATGATGTCCCCAGTCTGTTATATGTTTAAAACATGGACCCTGAAAGGTGCTTTGTGGCTTGGGGGCCTCTGATTTTCAGTGGTGATTTGAGTGCCCCTGTGTGCTGCATTCTAAAACTTCAGAATAGCTAAGAAACAGAGTAGAAAAGGCTAGTTAATCTTGAGAACTACAGTTATGTATGAGGACTACAGTTCTTTTGCCCTGTAAAGAAGTTATATGATTTTCTAGGTTTCAGATGCCTAACTTCAACTCTGTAGCCTGTCAGCCTGTGAAAACAAGTCTTGGGTGATCGTGCTGTCAGTCCATATCTATTTGTCTGTTGTCCTCTGATGGCTTTTGCACCTGTTGATTGATGTCAATGAAGGGTGACTGAGGAAGCCAAAGTCTTACAAATGCACAGCAGCACCCAGGATGGGCTGGTCTGTCAATTTATGGTGCCATTAAAAAAAAAAACAACAAAGTTTTACTTGGTGTATTCAGGAAATTTTCAAAGGCTTGTGATCAAATGAACCAAGTGAGACCTTCAAGAAAGGAAGCACACTATCTGACCCAAAGGGAAGTGGTTCATTTATTCTAAATGAGAGGGCTGTTGATCCCTTTGGAAGTCCTGCCCATTTAGAAACCTGATAAATGCACAGATCTGCTCCATAGTTCATGCTGAATTTCACTTCAAGTTTTGTCCTCTTTATATTTGTCTCACCAGCTCTCTGAGTTTAAAATGTTGTGTGTGCACATTCCTTTCCCAATTCCTCCTCCCAGAAAGTCAGGCAAATTGCACATGGGTGTTACCAGCAATGTTCTAACATAATATTTATCAAAAATAGATGACCTGTGTTACAACTTTGTCCATTATTTCTCACATAATTGTTCATCAGGGTGATGGTAACAGAGACTACTGCTGTAGAAATGCTCACTGTTTGGCTCTCCCAGTAATCTGAGCTCAGGGAATTCCATAGTACCTTTATGTTCTGAACAAAGACTATATTTCATCATCAGAATACTGCTTCTTCATTTTAAGACTTTGACACAATCGTACTTCATATACCTACTTCAGCTTATTAAGTGTCCTTGCAAATATACAAAATACTTTTGGGTGGTGAGGCAGAGATAATAGGTAGGAACTCATACCAGTGCAATCATACATTAAAGTGATCACCAGATTAAAAGCTGACACACTAGTAAGTCATAACAGAGTAACAAGCCAGATGAATAAGTGGCTCCTAGCTCATGACCTTGCCTTAGCCTTCCCAAGAGAAAGGGAACTCTCACAGTGGTTTTCCACCCTCTACTCCTCATTGCCCCGTGGTGTCAGACACTTTTTCCACTGCGTCCTTTTGCTTTTAAATTGCAAACTTTTTTATGCTTAAGAAACACTGTTTTATGAAATAATTATTAAACTTTAAATCAATTAAACAATAGCTATACTGTCTACATTTAAACTCTTTGTCATGGAAAAGTTGAGGTGAATATTTTCTGTTTCACTTGTGGTGTCTCTTCTGAGAAACTACAAATCTGTGATGCCCTATCCTTTCTTTGACAAGATGTTTTAAGCATTGGTGCTCGTAGTTCTCAGGCGGATGCTTTAGTAGGTGTAAGCATCATGCCTCCTTTGTTTAACATAGTGTTACATCTCTAGTTTTACCTAATCCTATTCTCAGTAACTGAGGGTCTGCGCAGCCACTTCTCTGAACTGGCGCAGAAAGGTTAACAAAGAATGTGGAATGTGGTCCACTGGTTTAAGCTCAGTGATGGCTATGTACACAGTATGGTGCTACTGATGGTATAGTCAGGCTGGAAAAAATCAGCGTTTCACTACCTGGCACCTCGTTTTGGGCTCCTTTAAGCTCTGGGGTAACACTGAAATTTCTTTACCATTTTATACTTATGTGACACGCTGATGCCAAATCAAGATAACTTGAATTCCATTGTATGCCTAAACCTCCCATTGACAAGTGACCCAGCACATCTCATAAATTCAAAGATTTAGATTACTCGGTCTGCTATGACCTTTTACTATTGTCCTGGGTATCATGCTTGTATCCCCATTTGTCTGTTTAGCCCAGAAATAAGTTTTGCGCCTTTAAGACTGGTTCCAAGAACAAAAGTGGGGAGAGGAGAAGCACAGAGTTTGTTATCAGGAACTGCACTTGCTCCCCCACATCCTTCTCCTGGACTCTGTTGTCTGCAGCACAGACAGTGAGAGGAGCTCTCCTTTACTTTTAGTTCGTTTGTAGCTGGCTGAAGCAGAGAACTTCCCTAGCCTGTAGTTTTTATTTTTCTTAGAACTGTTTGAAACTCCTGTAAACTGAACACCCAGAAGAGCACCTGGAGGTCACTCCTGCAGCCCCCTGAGGCCAGGCCTGGACTGTGGCATTTACAGCACCAGAGGGACTGAGTGAGCCGAGCTACAGCCCATGAAAAAAACTTTCTGAATTTGTCATCTCTTCAGAGCAGAGAGAGGTTTTATTGTTTAATATTGTTCATTTTTTGTACTGGTGAATGCTTTGCATGTTAAACAAGCCGGTTTTTCCATTTGTCTCCAAGAAAATCTTTCCCTGAACCAGTTGAAAGGAGGGCCACTTAGATTTACTTTCTAGAAGAACCCCTTTAGAAGTTTTCTCCCAAATTTGCCCTAAATGAAGACAACTATGACCTCCAGTACAAAACAAACCATACTGTTCATACTTTACTCACTGGACTATGCCTTTGCAAAGACCAAACAACAGGCAAGAAAGCAAGGCAAGAGGCTTCCTGCTAGGCATACTTCTCCAACTATTACCCTTCTGTCTTTAAGCCACAGGTCTGAGGACTTTTGGGTTCTGCCCTTTACTAGCTTCTCAGTTAGCAAAACCAGATTTAAGTAGGACAGCTCTCTTCCCAGGACAGATTTTGACGGATACTTGCACATTAAATGTCAAACAGAAGAGAAATTTTCTTGCTGGGGTCATTTGATATTGTACTGTATTGCACAATGCAACTGCTTATCTGGGGTTGCAGAGGTTATTTGCTGCAGGGAAGGCTGAGAATGTCATTAGAGCACCGTGCCCTGAGATAACCTGCAGCATATCATTAAACCATCTAATGACTCTATGGCCCATTGACCTCCATCACTCATTTGTTAACAATGTTTGTTATTTACAGGCACTAGGGAAATTACTGTTGAGTTATTACTCAACCTTCCCTTGCTGCTGCCATCACAGTACCTGGTGATATCCAACAGGAAAAGTGTAGAAAGCCAGTAAATTTGCTTTAAAGATGTGATTTGGCATGCATATGAATGAAGTCTGTAGATACATTTATTGAGTCTCCTCTGCTGTCATCACCTCCACCCCACCAAATCTAATATCTCACTCTGGTCACTGAAATAATATTTTGACTAAGCCATGCCTTGCCATCTAGCTTTGGGTTCCACTGGATGACATTTTCTCTTAAAAGCACGTTATGCAACAATCTGGAATGGAGATAAATCCAGTGATGGAAGAATACATAGAAGCTGAATGCATACATAATTGGTACTTGTACTGAAAATGTCACTTAGCCCCCAGATTCTTAAAGTAAAGCAATTGGGACTCTTAAATTATTATCTTTTTCTGCAGGTGTGAAAGTACTTGTAACCCCTCATATTACAATATTTCTTCCATTAAACAAGGTATTTTCAAAGGCAATAAAGGCTATTAAACAGCTAAACCTTACTGGAACTGAAAGGAACTGGCTTGGATTTTTGTTTAGTTGTGAGATTTTGGAAGATATGTGAAGAAAACATGGTTGTTTATTTAAACTATTTTGCAGTTAATATCCAATAAACAAAACTGGTGGTGTTTTCAGAAAATATTAAGCTTTCCTAGTGGTAAAAAGTCTATTGAGCAAGTTAAATTAACCTGCTGTTTTTCCCAAGTATGAGCAATTGAACTTTCTTTTGCAGTAAATGAGGGCTAATGAAGAACGTGAAATACAGATGGAATAATATTCCAATCACGTGCTTGCTTGCAACCTCACAGAGAGGGGTATAGCTTTCACTGCCTTCAGTGAATTATGACAGTACAGAACAAGGCATTGTGTACTGCTAGAATTAATTAGCATTACTGGCTCCATTTGAGGGTGACCAGATGTCCACAGCCAAAGCAGGACACCTATCTCTTTGTTGCCAGCATTTCAAAAGGACAACGACGTGCAAATCAAGCCAAATTATGTTTGTACTGCAAAAATAACTTCAGCTTTTGGGATTTTCCTTTGCAAAAGGGAGCAATAACATAAACAAGTGGTGTTTGTGCTTGTGAGAGTCTGATTTTGTTACCATACCTACTGCAGTTTTCCTTTTTAAAGCAGGAGTGAGTTTGCAGGGTTCTTCAAAGTCTCACTCATTATTGCTTCTTCAATTTCACTTCTTCACCATCTGCAAAATAAGGTTAATAAATAACAATATTGTAAGTGTAACAGTGTGAAATACAAAGGAATATGTCTGGGGTACAGATCCAGCAAGAATAAATAATCAGACCAGCTAAGGACATTCAGGGCATCGGCTCAAATCAGTCTATAGAGTACCACAGTTTAAGGATCATATTAACAAGGCATGGTATTAAGTGGCCAAATAGCATTTTACAAAGCTGAATAAAGGTGCAACCAAACAGAAGGTCAGTTTTTGCCATCTAATATTACAAAACTGATCATAATCCAGGGTACAGCAGCAGCCGGGAAAAGCTTAGCATGATGATAGACAAATGAATTACCGCAGCTTAATGGCATCAGCAGAGCTGCAGGAACTGACTGGAGCAGCGTCCTTTGCCACCAGCAAATGCTATCTAAAATGCATTAAACTAATGTGTTAATCTAAACCACAATGATCTTGCTACACTGCACTGATTCCATTCAATTTTGTGTCACAACCCCTCCAACTTCTCGCTAGGTTTTATTTAAGACAATGCAGGTTTAGTCACTGACTTCAAAACTCCAGGTGCCCAACACTGGGATTCAGTGGAGACACTCAATTTAGTGTTGCCTTCCTCAGATTCCAGAATGAAGACCCTCACATTCAAATCCATCCTGAAGAAATACTCTCTCAAAACCAGACCCTTCACTCTCTTTCACTCTGGTCAGTTACTTAGTAGGAAAGCTCTCTATGGGTACCTCTATTTTACTGTTGATCTTCAAGATGTACCATGATATGCAAGAACCGAGTTCCTCTCCAATATTTTTTGCAGTGAAACTGCCGCCACACCCCTCCATAATGTAAAGGTGCTGTTTTTAAGCTAGGAAATATTCTGATAATCAGTCCTTCCTACTTCTGAGTACAAGTTTGAGAAGAGGACCTGACAGAGATATTTTATTTGCAAGTTTATCATGAAGCTTTCAAAAGGCACAGAATCATGGTCCCTGCTAAGTCATTTAAAGGGTTAAGTTTTCCTAGTGTATAAAGTGTTCCTTTTAATCTGGGATAGTCTTGCTTCATCTCTCAGCCATAGGAGCTCATTAAGACTCCTCCTGATCTGTTAATAAGCCACCTATTCAGATCTCTTTATGCTTCCAAGTGTGAAACTGCAAACTCATTTTGAATGGAACACTGGCTACTTTCTCTGTTATCTTTTACATCTGCGGTCAGTGAAATCTTATCAAGAGTGGACATGTAATTAACATGAAGAATAATGGAGTAAATGACTTTCATGCAAGCAGAAGCCCTGTGTAGTAGTGAGATGGTAACAGCACAGACCTTCCCTGCAAAGGACCAGCACAAGGATTTCTTTGGAAACATGTACTTGGTTCAGCACCTTAAAAATAAAATGGCAAAGATGTGATAAGGGACCTGTCGCCATCATATTTTCTGAAAAATTCCCTTGCCCAGGATTCTTCTCCTGGGAAGCTGAAAAGCCTCAGAGAACAAGGAAAACAATATTATCTCATTTGTTTCTCCTGTGTTTTGCTGCTTTGGAATGTGGTTGGAGATTGTTTATCCAACATGGGAATTATTTTGACTTAATGACCAATCACAGTCCAGCTGTGTCAGACTCTGAGGAGAGAGTAACATTTTTTTATTATTGTCTTTTAGCCTTCTGTCTGTTTCCTTTCTCTATTCTTTAGTATAGTTTAGCATAGTATTCTTTTACACAATATCATAAAATAATAAATTAGCCTTTAAGAACATGGAGTCAGATTCATCATCTCCTTCTGACGACGGGGGGCCCCAAAAAATACCACAGGGACCATCTTCTGGGAAGGCAAGTGAGGCATACTTTTGTTGCAAATGGGTCTAACTGAGCTAGTGAGCAAGACAGGAAGCGGGCTTCTTGGGAAAGAGAGCTCACATGGTGCAAAGGAAGGAGCTATGTTGAAGCTAACGATGCCAGGCTCCTTCTGTCTTCAGAAAGTGGACAGGCATGATGGAGAAACAGCAGCAGGGAAATGGGACAGCACAGTATAGATGTTATAGATGGATTTCAGATCAACCACGTATAGAATCACTTCTGTGGGCTCTGTGCCTGTTTTGAACTCTCAGGTGTCCTTTGAGGGTTAATTTATAAATCTGGAGAACACGCAAGATATGGGAGGTGAAAAAGATGTGCTTAAATTGCTAGACCATGAGGGTGCAATGGCCCTAGACTTTACTGGTGGGTCAATATTTCAATATAATCTTGTGTCTACCAGGAAATAATTGGATGGAGTGGTCATAAAGGATGTGGAAGGAAAAGATGGCACTCTGGTGTTCTCAAATCAAAGCAAGGACTGTCACTGGCTTCCTGGAATTCAAACACAACAGTCAGGTAAGTTTGTAAGTAGGAAAGGCTTACCAAAAACTGTATGTCAGAAATCTCCTATTTAATAATTACCTGCAGACTGTGACAGAACTTCTTGTCTTTGTCTCAGCTTCACCAAGGAGGCTAACAAGTGTGAGGCTGACCAGTCAGGGAGCCTAGTGAGGGGTCCAATCCAAGCCACAGCAATGTGGCAACAAATGATAATCTTTTAGCTGGGATTTTATCAATTTTGGATGTTAGCTCCTCTGGATCACATCATTAAATGCACAACAATCTGCTTTTCAACGGTGCACTGAATAATTGGAGAGTGCTGATGCTGACTGTGCTAGCTACCAAACTTCTCTTTGGTTTCGTTCAGTACTTTACTGTTTCCTTGGTAGTCCACAGAGGTGATAATTGTGTGTAGAGTGGGTTTTCTGAGGGTTTTATTTTTAAAAATCTTAGTAGTTATTGTCTATTTCTGTCACAGCTTTTACGGTTTTTCAGTGATGGCTTGACAATTTTTATTTTCAAATTGACAGTTCCGATAATGATGTACTACTCAGGAAATCTGTAAATCTTCTGGTGAATAAATCCTCTGTATATTTTTGTTTAATGTATTTGGCAGCATTTTAATGGATTTAAAATTACATTTATTGTTCATGATACTGTGTGACAAGGGATGGATTCCAACCACTCCTTTCCCAGGAAACATAGCCTTAGTACTTGATGCAGAAATACTGCTTTTACATATAGGCTACTTATCACAATTTAAACTTGCCCTCTGACAGTGATTCACATAAACCTTTTGTGCTCTGTGGCCAAACTGGGAAGCTCAGCAAGCACTGAGTATTATCAGATTCTCATGTTTCAAAGGAAAAATATATGGATTATGATTAAATTAAAGCTGCCGTTCCTGTTTCCTGCTGTATCACCTTAATATTGCCCAGTCCAAGAGCATCTCCCACTGTGACCCACATGGAGCCTCTCTGTCTGACCATATCTACTTTTCACATGCATCTGGCTGCAGCAGGGGAGGAGAAGGACAGGACATCCAGCATCTCTCTGCTCTTAGGCATGCCAGGGCAAGATTTTTTTGATGAGTACTAATCATTCTAATTTGTTATACAGATCTGGTTTTACATCTGCAAGAATATCCTAACCTGCTCAAGCAGACTCACCAAGCAAGCCAACATCACAGGCATATGTCATGGGAAAGGCGACGATATTGCCAACCGCAGGATTGCACAGGAGCCCATTCCATCAAATTCTCATTCAGGTCTCTTAAAAATCATTCTCCATCTTTATGTAATACCCTTCTTCATACTGAGAGACTGCTGTGAGAGGCTTTGAAGACAGTAGGGGTCCGGGGGTTGCCCACAGGATTTTTGATTAGCTCCCATAAGTTAATCATGAATCATGATTGCTTCTACCCACACTTACCTATTCCTGTCAGAGCTACTCTTAGCAGCAGTTTTGTGCTTTTCTAGCTTCCCACAGAACTGAACTGTCATCAGGGAGCCATGCAGTCCTTAACAGACCCTCTTATCAAATGAGTGACCCTAATTCCACTACCACAGCAATTGCATTCACTGCACAGCTTCTTTGTACGCCGTGTTCCATCGGAATGCTGGCCTGTTAGTTAGCCAGCATGGACCAGTCAGCATATATCAAATGGGCTTCCATGCATTTCTCTCTCCTCTCCTCTCCCTCCTCACTGACTGTACATCCAAGGAGTACTGCCTGTGTATAACCATGGGTGCTACTAACATGTGGTGGCACACTGAACTCGGGACACAACTTCCTCTCTCCTCTCTACCTGTGGTTGCCCCATCACCCCCACTGGCCCAGGGCCACCAAGGGAGGAATGTTCCATCCAGATTCCTTTCAGTTTTGTTCACCACAAAATAAAAACCCAAATCAGAACAAAAAACCCTAACAAAACCCCTGAACAAGTGAATGAAACATTTTCATTCCAAAGTGTTCCAGAAAGGGCATGGGAAGTGGCAATACTGCAATTCAGTCAGGAGATTTTATTTTACATGATGGTTTTCTCTTGTGATTTAGAACTGTCTGTCCTCTGTATTCCTTTATTTAGTGTGTGGGTGCAAGGGCAAATACCCAGACAAAATCCATTTTTCTCCCCTTCTTTTATTCCTCTTGGTGAACTTGCAGAACCATTTTTGGTTTGTTTATTTTTTCAAAAAGAGAAAAATAGCAAAAGTGGCAAGGAAAGCCCTTCACCCTCTAACTTGAGCAAAACAGGTGTTGGCCTGTTTTTACTCCAGCATGGTAAAGTGTTGTTACTGCTGAACAGAGTGACTTTTTCTGTAAAATAGAACTCCCTGATGTGGACATTATACCAGCATAACTAAAATAGAATCAGATTTGTTTTCTCCTCACTCGCAGTAGCTACAACTGCCAACTTTTCTGTGCAAACAAGCCATCCTAGTGTCATACCTGGATCGTGCTTTTGCAGAACCCTTTGAGACAGCTGTCCTTGCCCATTAGTTTCAAAGCATTTCTGTGGTTGCCTAGACAAACATACAGTGGGGTGGCAAATGTAGTCTAATCTGGCTGTAGTGCCCCACTGCCACTAAATTCAGGAAGTTACACAGCGTGGAAAACCTCTGGCTTGCAAATACTCTACCAGAGACCCTAGTGAATGTGAAGTCATAGGGTTAATTTTAATTTACTAGAAAGATTTCTGTTTATAATGCCAGAAAAGCTGATGGTAGTATTGGCCTGGATGCTCCCATTTTTATCTGTCCTTTCTCTTTCAGAGTATTATTTGCTCTCTTTTCTAGGGAGATGTTAATGTGGAAGAAGGTATTATTATACCATAGAAGCATTGAATCATAGAATCATCACAGAGTCATCATAGAACTATCATAGAATCATCACAGAATCATCACAGATTCTTAGATTCATATTATGCCTTGGGTTGGAAGGGGCCTTAAGTATCACTCAGTTCCAACCCCATTGCTGTGGCAGGAACACCTTTCACCAGACCATTTCACTGTATCATATTTCCTCACTAGATATCCTCACTGTGCTTTTTCCAAGGACTGGGGCTCATCATGAGCTGCCTAGTTTCAGTGTATTTTTGCTCTTTTTTTTTTGTCTAAAGCTCATTTACTCTTTTTTTTTTTTTAAAACTATCTGTTAATATTTCAGGATTCACACTATCAATCCTAATTTCCCAGACAGAAGTTAGCAGAGGATATGGTATAAGCCATATCAAAACTCAAATAGAAGTATCATGCATGGTAAAATTTGCTAGAACACAATCATCATTAAGTCATCCATGAAGTTATGTTGAAATTATTTAAGAAATTATAGCTTTGAAATTATTAATTTTGACTTGAGAGAGACTAATTAGATCTTGTTCTCTTTGTCACTGTGATTGATACTCTATTGTCTTGGCTGAAAATCTTCTGTTGGAAACGCTACAAAATATTTTGAAGAAATAATAATAAGAAGTGAAATAGGGGGTGAGTAATATCAACTATGCTAAATTTAATGATATAATATCTCTCCCCCATCAACAGCTACTCATACAAGTCACGTCTAAGGAGGTCACAATCATGTGATTTGTTCCACTGAACACAAATCTTTAATTTTCTGCTGCTACCCATAAATTCCTTCACCCTGTATTTAGAATAGTGCTGTGAGCACTTCTTCTCTTCTGGAACAGATTGTGAGGGCTGAAGAGATTCATATTTTTTGCAAACAGCCACCCATTGTTGGAGGTTAGTTTCCTTCCTTGTATCCTGGTATGGATGGAAAGAGAAGTTTATTCTTGGCAGGACTCTCCACATGGTCAAATTTTTCCATTTTCCCAATAAAGGCTTTTGTCTCTGTGTCTAGAAATGAGAAGTCTCAAAATTGAGGCAGGCCATTACGTAATGAGATCAGAAGGAAACTCTTTCCCCTATGCTTGTAAGCTTCAATTCTGTCTCTCACTAGTTATTTTTAAGGTGTGTATCCTCATGACCCAAGGCAATCCATAAATTGTACATTACTAAAAGCCTGGAAATGGCTTGAGATAACAGACTTTCCTGTAACAAGAACAGACTGAAAAAAGATTTCCAAGAACTTTTATAAGTTCCTGTATTATTATTTAATTATTCCATTTCATCTATAATGGCACGACCGTAAGACAGGAGTTCAATTGTAACTGTTTGGCACCTTCAGGCAGGCCTTTCCCTCTGCATGGAGAACTGGGTTCTTTTTGCTTAACATGATTTTTCTGTGTTAATGTTAATGTTAGCCATCTTAATCAAACTATTCCTTTCTCCTGTTAATTTTATGGTCTGTGGACAAAGCAACCCACCATGCCTCAGCAGGATGAATTACCTCTGTAATTTTCAAAATTCCTTGAACAAGTGTCCAAAGTGTGTCTAGCTGAGGCAAAACACCAGTTCTCAGATGACAAAGCTTAGATTGACATCATGAGTCCTATCATAAAGGAACACAAATTGCATTAAGAGTCTTCCAAAGTATTTTTAAACTCTTGTTATTAAATGATGTTATTTACTTTTGTGAAATAAACTTACTCGTGAGCGTTTTATATGTGGATTTATATGAAGAGTGTCTTCAAACATATGAGGTATTTTTCTAAAACTGGTGCGATCATTGAAAAAGCACTTGTTTGCCTTCCTAATTCTCCCCTTGCTGCCATTTAAGAGTGGTGAAAAATGTGCTCACTCTAGCTTGGACAGAGATAGTCCAAACTAATTCTATGCTTTCTTTCCAAGTAGTCTGATCCAAAAATCCATTGAGGTCATTGATGTTTAAATTGGTTTTGGCCTCCAATGGAAACATATAAGAGCTCATTTTGTAGCTTCAGGCCTTGTGCTAGTACCAGGCATAAGTGCTATTTATCCTTTCCATGCATAGAAATCCAGCTAAAAGAAGCAGCCAATTATTTTGGTCCAATTTTTCATGGTCTTCATGGAAATGAAAGACGGGAACAAAATCCACTTATTAAAACTGGCGCATCTCCATTTTACTCAAATGGGTCACAGTTCACTTCATACATTCCTAAAAAAAATATACTTCTGTTGGGAGAATAAGCAGGAATAAGATTTATCATTATCTACATTGACGTACTTGTGGATGGACACCAGTTTCCAACTTGCCTTTAGAATATTTTTCTTCTAAAATATTAAAAAGTATATTAAAATGGAACTTTTTCTGTTTTATCCTCTTCCTGGACTACCACAGCATATTCAAGATGACTAAACCATTCCTAATTCAGTTCTGCATAATTCAATCAAACACATCCAATTAGAATATTAGATGACAAAACATAAAATAAGTTAAAAGATTTAAAGAACTCACACTTCCTCCTCTAAGATTAGCCATTTGAGAAAAAGCTTATTAAATAAAACCCAATTAGTGACACAGTAAAACATTCCAAATAAAATCCCTAACTGTTACCAAGTTGAATGTTCAGACCTTGCTACAGATGAGTAGACATACTGCTCTGGCATGGGTTTCAAAATGTAATTATAGATGTCAATCAGGGAGTCTTTATGTTTTAATACTTAAATTTTTCACTGTCTCCCTCTATCCCTCCCTCTCGCTCTCTTTTTTTTTTTTTTGTCTTTAAATAATAATGGCCCCTGCTTCTCATCCAAGCAGACTTCTTGCAGCCTCTACCTGGATGTGGAAGAAGAAACAGCTCCTTCCTTACACTGCTTTTTCTATAGCTCTTGCATAGCTGAATGTCTTGACTATATTTTTTTCTCTGAACCCTCCATTTCTCCATTATAGTGAGAACTGTTGTTGTTTCTTTCATAGAATAAATATTCAGAGGTCTGAAATCCAAAACTTTATAAAACATTACTTGAAAACCATGGCCTCGTAAGTGCATTTGTAAATGTCTTTAGACAGTGTGTGTGCTGTCATACCTTTGAAACAAATTCTTTTCTTTCTTGGACTTCATTTTAAGCTGAATTTGTTTTACAAGAAAAGCTGGCCAGAAAATAAGAACTACATTTTTGTGTTACTGTTGGGGGTTTCCAGTGCAGCATGCTGCAGCTGGGTCAGGGCAACCCCTGGTTTCAACACAGGCTGGGGGATGAGCAGATGGAGCAGATGAGCAGATGGAGCAGATGAGCAGCTCTGCCCAGAAAGACTTGGGGTGCTGGTGGAGAAGAGGCTGGACATGATCCAGCCATGGGCACTCACAGCCCAGAAAGACAAACACAGGAAGACAAACACAGGAAGGACAGGCACCTGTTGGAGTGAGTCCCGAGGAGACCACCAAGATGACCAGAAGGGTGGAACACCTCTCCCATGAGGAAAGGCTAAGAAGAACTGGGTTCGTTCAGGATGGAAAAGAGATGACTTCTGGGTGATCTAATGATGGCCTTCCAGCACCTGAAGGGAGCCTACAAGAAAAATGCAGAGTGACTCTGAGGGCATGCAGTGACAGGACAAGGGGAAAGGGCTTTTAAATGAAAGAGAGTAGGTTTAGACTAGATGTTGGGAAGGTGGGAAGAAATTCTTTTCCAGGCATGGAAACAGATTGCCCAGATAAATTGCAGATGACCCATCCCTGGAAGTGTTCAAGGCCAAGTTGCATGAGGCTCTGAGCAACCTGGACTGCTGAAAGGTGTCCCTGCCCATGGCAGGGCTGTTGGAACTAGACGATCTTTAATGTCCCTTCCAAGCCACGTCCTTTCCATGCCATAATTCTATGAAATTTATCCTTGTTCTTCGTTAGAACAAACAGTTAAAGAGAGAGTCCAATGTGTGTGGGAATGAGGAAATTCAGTCTACACTCCAAGAGCCCATACTCTGAATAAAGGATGAAATAATTTCTATCAAGAACAGAAATTAAAGAACAGAGATATATCTGAAGGCATCACAACAGCTGGAGCAAAACGTTCCCTGAAGTATTATCTTTTTGTTAATTTTTTCTTCAAATCACCAAGATTTATATGTGAGAGCTGGAACTGTGACTTTGATAAAGCTTTGAAAAGTGTTTCGAGTATTCTTTTATGAATCTTTTTGTTTATTTTTAATTTCACTGCATAAACAGACAACATTTTCTAGCATTGTCAAAAAGCCATTTAGGCAGGGTATTATTTTAGTGCTCTATTTCTAAACTCAGCTATATGTCAGAGACTGTTCAGACCTTAATGCTGACTGTAATTGCCATGATGAAATTTGTGGCTGTGTCCTTTGAAATAGGAGGGCTTCCAGAGAGGAGCAATGATTCCCTCCTGACATAGGAAACCGCAAGCAAATATTGCCATGATATACACCTATTATTGCTGACTATTTGTGTCAGTGTTCTCTCCCTCACTGCTATCTGTGCAATAAATTTCCCTCCTTTAGGTCACAGAAATCTGCTCTGGTGAAATGTTACAGCTGCATATTTGTCTAGAATTGTCAGAGATTAAATCTGGTTAGATTTAACTTAACATCTTTGGAGCCACAACAGCAACCTCAAAATAGATATCATATTTGGACTGCATTTTTGTTACTCTTGGACACAGCTGCAAGGATCTTGGTGAAGGGCTACAACTAGGTTGGGTTGTTCAGGTGCCTTTCAGCTTCCTGCTCATCTGTCAGTGGTGAGATAGAAAGCTCATGAACTGGTAAACATGTCCACAGCATTAAGGAACTGAAGATTATTTCATACATGTTCTCATTCCACCTTTGAATTGAAGTAAAACCTTTCAGTGCTTTCCATCTAGCCCCCAGTAAAAGAGCCATGTCCACTTCTCTCTCCTCAGGGGCTAGAAGATTAGATCTGCTCTCTCTTTTCTCTTCTGATGGAAAGTATCCAGTTTTGTCTCTCAGTCTGCCCTCCATGTAAGATATCTATTAGGGATCTTCTGTTTTTTGTTGTTTGTTGCTTTTTTTAAAAATAAAAACAGATTTTCCAGAAGTTGTTGCTGGGTTTGTTTTGTTTTTAATTTGTTTTTTTTTTATACATATGTGTGATTAATCCTAGTTTTGATATGCCATGGAGGCAGGAAGCCTTCTCTTGCCTTAGGTAATAATACACAGCCTACTTTTCTTCTTTTCTTGTGTTCTCTCCACACACAAATACCAACAGAGCTAAGCCATTGTAAACAAGAGTGTAGGAGCAGGAGCCTTGAATAACCGCTGAAGAGGAAAGATTTACTGCTGAATAGATGTGCTGGCTGCCAGCACTAAGACTCATTTTTCAGCTGTTCTCCAGGCTGTTAAATTATCAACAGGTGTCCCTAATAGGAGAAGTGGTAGGTTGTTGATGCTGCAGTGCTGATTCATTCTCACCCTGGGTGCACCAACACACCTTCAGAGGCAGGTGCTGTGGCAACAAGGTTGTGGCAGGCAACCTGCAGTGTCTCTTATACCAGACACCATAGCTGTGCTCTCTGAATTTGCTTCTCCCACAGGTCCCACTTTTACAGTTCTATTGGCATCAAAATAAGGCACTGGTAGAAGCCCATCACTGAGAGGCTGGTTATCTGTCTTGGAGTTAGTCTAAAAATTTCAGGGAATCCATGCTTGGAGGCCAACTTCTTGAGGATTAGATATACAGATTAGCATAACTCTGAGCTTAAGTTAGGAAATCTTTTATCACTTAAAGCAGGAACTGAACCTAAGTTTCCAATTTTACAGACAAGTGTCTGTTCTTATGGTCATTTAAGTTTCTTTCATATATAACATTGAAGGCCCTATTAAATTTCTTTTCACAAACAATTTTCAAATATGGATGTCATAGAATCATAGAATGAGAGCAGAGCAGAGGGGCAGAATTCCTTCCCTTGCCTTGCTGACCATGGTGCTCTGGATATGTTTGTCTTTCTGGGCTGTGAGTGCCCATTTGGTTGAAAGGAACCTTGAAAATCATCCAGTTCCAGTACCCCTGATGTGGGCAGGGACACCTCCCACTAGACCACGTTGCTTAATGCGCCACCCCCTTGAACACTGCCAGGGATGAGGCATCCACAGCTTCTCTGGGCAGCCTCTTCCAGCGTCTCACCACCCCCACAGTAAAGAATTTCCTCCATATATCCAACCTGTATTTTTCCTCTTTCAATTTGAAATATATTTTGTTAAGCAAGATTATTACTTCAGGGTAGCCTTGGGCCATACACATATCAAAGGAAAAGAAACTGTCCAAATGGGCTTGTAACTAACACAAGCCAGTATCCAAATATGCTAAACTCTTCTGTGAACATGAAAGAGTTGTCTGAACCAAAAAAGGCAACTGGACTGCAAAATAGGCTCCTACTGATGCTATCTACCTGTGTAATAAACCAAGTAGCACTACATTATCTCACGGTCTCTTCTTGTTCAAGAAGCAGATCCGTGATTGTGATGCACTTTAGGAAAACCATGGCATCACCCCATTACACCCATGCTTTAGATGACAGATGATTACAGATCTGCTGCCTGCATGTCCAAAATCCAAGATATCGGTATGAGAAATTAGTCTCGTATGTAAGGTATATGTGAATGGTGAGAATGTTACTGTGCTTTAAAAAAAATGTTTTTTAAGGAAGGCCACTGGTGGCAGGGAAGCAGTGGCAGTGTGGGCACTGTCTTGTAGAGCTGAATCTGAGGATTTCTCCCTTCAGACCTGCACTTGCGCTCAGCAGCAGCTTTTACTTTCTATTTCACAGGGAGATAAGGCTAATGAACAATCAGTCAGACCTATATCCCTTCTAAAACACTTTGTTGTTGATATGGTATAAAACCCTGAGCATTTTCCATATCCATATCTTTGAATACTTCTGAATTACTGATTCTAACAACACTTTGTAGCATGGAGTTTCATAAGGGAATGTGTAGGATGGGAAAGCTTTTCTCATGATCAGCTTTCAATTTTCCATATTTAGATTTCAAGTCTTGTTTGTGAAGAAGATTTTCTTCCCTTTCCAGCACATTTGGACACTGTGGGTACCTTTTTCATAGCAGATTCTGCATTTTTATTTTCTAAAATTAATAACATGAATGTTTGACTCTCCTTAAAGAGGCATTTCTTTACACTTAGTTAATTCCCAGAGGCAATTTCTATCTTTGGAATATAGTTCTTTGTGAAGAACCACCTCTGAAGTAACATTTTTAGTATAAGCTTTCTTAATTATCTTTAAATTAATGTAGCTGGCCTTATCTTGGGTTGGGGGAACAGTCTAGCTTGTTTTTTTTTTAGGATTAAATAGCAAATTTAAAGCCTATTAAAAATACTAATTATTCCTACTGCATATATTACTTTGTCAATATTGAATTTCCCTTCCCATTGCAGTTCCCAGTTTTTTAGTTTGCTTATGTGTCTTGGAAACTGATAAAGTCTGATATAGACAAAGGGCGATCACATTTTTATGTGATGGTTTATTCACTTTTTCAAATTTTAAAAACTTTTGGTTCTTCTTTAAGCTGAGAAGAATTTGTATGGTTAACAGTAATTTGGTCTTTTCACTAATGAAGAGGACTATATCTTGCTTCTTTGGAATTACAACAAAGACTGGGCAAAGAATGAATTTTACATTAAATTCTAAACAAATACATGAGCATGTTTATCTGATGAAGCTAATTTAAAATCGTATGCAGCATTCTAGATGTACCATTAAACATCAGTACCTTTTTAGCCAGAAAAATAAATACTGTTAGGCATCTTCTTCAAATGTTCTTTGTATTCAACTCCATTGAAAGCTCTAGTGTCAAAATGGGGCAAAATGACAATTTTATTTTAATTTAATGTATCATTTACAGTAACTGTATTCAGATCTCAGAAGTCACAGTATTTATTGTACATTAATCATCACCTCATTTCTATGGCATAGTTTCAGTAAAAGCAGTCAGTTTCTATGCTGTTGGGGAGGGCATTCCCACAACTCAGCTTACTTATTTTAAATTAAAAATTACTTATTAATTTCCCGGATTTATAATACCTAAATTGAAATAATTACAGTGAATCTCTGATGTTTGCTTGGTCTCTTCTTCAAATTGTTTCAACACACTTTAAACCTTCCTGTCACTTTCAGGAATTTTAGCTGTTAAAAATGCATTTTCAGGGGTCAGATTTCTACTTCAGTGGGAATCCAAATATTTTAAAGGTGGCTGCATGGCTGATACCAGGAGGATTGTCACTTTCTGGAAATTTTTAAACAGCCTTCCACTTTCAAAAACATATTTGCTCCATGGGAACTGTTGTTAAGAGATTTCAGGACTGGAAAGGCCTCCAAAAACTGAGATTGTGGTGGGCACAGAGCAAACAGTTCTCTAAAATAACTGTGATGCACAGAACAGTGTATGGCAGTGGTGCCATAAGCAGACACAACAAGTGCAGCTGCCAGTACTCAGCTCTGAGCAACTTTGCCACATTTTAAGGCCTCCAGCCAACACTTTTGACAGCAGTTTGTCTCAACCTGATGCTTTTATTACATTTGCCTTATATTTAAGTCACAGCTAAAATGATTAATTAAATTAGGGAGGAATTAATTCTGTGGCCTCTTTTATTTTCTGTGAAGACTTAGCTGTTCCCAGAAAAACTGCACTTTGTGCCTCTGAAGAGAACTTACAGCATGGCTGCCTGGTCTCAGAGAGATGTGTTTCAGGCAAATTTTGTGTCCAAGTTTAAAGTGTCTGACACATCTGCCTTGGAGAGACCTTAATAGGGGTTTCCTGGTGTGCTGCAGTGCAATTCCCTGAGGACTCTCCCTGTTCTGGACACTCACAGGGGCAGTGCCCCAGGAGCAGCCAAAGGAGGGGTGAGCACATGAGTCCTGCATCTGCCCTCCAAGTGGCCCAAAAGAGGCACTTTGACAGGCAGGGTTGAACAAAACTTTCCTGGCTGCTCCTCCACAGGGCTGCCAGAGAATCTCTGGCAACTGACATGGAAAGCAGAGAGACTTTAATCCTTACTTTCCTGATTTGACTGTGCCGGGGTATAGGAGGCCCTTAAAATATATGTACTGTGGAAGTGGTCTTTGAGTCCATGTCAATTATATCTGTATTGTATCTGAATATTTTGCCCCGGAAGGTCCTAGTTATTCTTGATGGGCTGCAGCTGTGATGTCCTTCATTGGGCAGCAGCTGTGGCCAGTCAAGGTAACTGGGATAAAAGGGGGTGGGCAGGCCAGTTGGGGAGAGCAGGGATTTCTGACAGGTAGTGGAGTGCTCATCCACACACTGGTACACTGTGTATGATTTTGACCCTCTCAGCATCAAAGATATTGGTTTGGTATGTTCACACCATTACCTATTAGCCAGATGTCAAAAAGTCAGAGATGTCTAAAACATGTTGGACTGATTTTTTTTTTTGCCTGGATGCAGTACCTGAACTGATAGTAACAAAGGCAGTTGATGATTAGGCAGAGGGACACATAATAGCTATAACTGCTTGAAATTCTTTAAAATAGATGAACTGTAAAAAGATGGCATATGCAGAACTCATAATGAGACTTATGTAGAATAAGGAATCTGTGTGCATGTGTTTGGAATGTTATGGCCACTTTGCTGGTGTCTGCCACGTGGGAGTAGCATATGAATTCGACATTTTCTATCACACCACTTCATCACATATTTTTCTCTGTGAGTTTCTATGTGTAAGTACATTTATGCATCTGTATCTCTCCCTGTGTACCTCTATCTGCAATGAACATCTGAAGAAAAGAAGCATTCCTATTTTTCTAGGTTTTGAGGGAATTGTCCCAGCTATTCTGCTTATCAGGAAAGAATGAAATGTTAATGTACAAAACAATGCCTGGATCAGCTTTATTCTATTTAGATTCTATGCATAAAATCCATCCACACCCACCCCTCTCTCCTGTCTACCTGGATATCAGTTAGATGATGGCTAGTTAAATATTTGTCACCTTGGCTAGTTTAATTTAGAAATTATTTCCCCTTAAACCTCATACAATATCTATGCTTCCAGCCCCAATGATTCCTATATTCTGTCACTACCAATCAAGTTCACTGAAAAATCATATTTTTATTGCTTCTAAAGCTGACAGTAAGATCTGTGTTCACCAAAGAGAAAGGTTAAACACTTTTTCATCTTATTATTTTCAGATATAATGAAGCATCATGAAAACCCTAGCAGTCTTCAATGTTGTCATGCTAAATTAACATATATTTTTTTAAGGAAAAGCAGAAGATATTTGAGTAATACCTATTGCAGTGTTTTCATTTTGTCCTTAATTATAACAGACAGTTGCTACTTTGTGTTTCACTTTTCAAGGATGTTGTGTTTGGTTTGAGGATGCACTGGAAGTGTAATGTTAGCAGGTCTGGAAAAGAAAAGAAGTGAAAAACCTTCCAGCTGGGGAATTCACCTGCCCACTTTGAAACACTTCTTTTAAATATCTTGCATGAAATGAGTAGAGGATATCAAAAGAAATTAAAGTTTATTTCAGCTATTGGTATGAGAAGGTAGGCATGAACAGCATTAAGATAGATTACAGAAATACTTTATTTGAAGATAATAATTACTCATAGATGTTTAATACCTTGTTTTAAGTTCCAAAAAGTCAATAGGTTGCTTATAATTTTGTGTAACATTTCCCACTGACATTTTCATGAACACACGTTACATATGCTGGTCTTGTTGGTAACATGCCCTGAAATATCTGTTAACCAACTATTAACCCTTCAAAAGCATTTATGATTCTCTTTGCAACATGTAGTGAAAGCAAAGAAAGCCCAGTTGCCATGTGAAAATATATATGAACTAAAAATTCCAGTGGCCTGTGGGGGTAGGTATTTAGTGTCAGTTCTTTCCATGCATTCTGAACATGTTCTTTTGTCTCTGTATTCAGTACTGAGGAGTCTAAAGGCAACCTGTGTTAAGTAACATCCTGCTTAAAAGATACAAAGGAGGGCATTTGCTGAGAACATGACTGTTTTTTCTGTAAAATGAAAGTTATTAACTGATTCATTATTGTAAAAGAGAATCACTGAATGGTTGGGGCTGAAAGGAACCACTGGAGGTCATCTTAGTCCAGCCCCCCTGCCTCAGCAGGTGATTCAGGACCTTTCCTAGACAGGAATATCAGAAACATCCCTGAAGAGGGACACTCCAGGGGGCTTCTCTGGGATACCTGTGCCACTGCTGTCACAATCACAGTGAAAAGAGTTTCTTGTTTTCAGAGGGTAAAAACCTCCCTGTTTCAGTTTGTGTCTATTGCCTCTGGTCCTGTCACTGAGAACCACTGAAAAGAGCCTATCTCCATCTAACTTTCACCATTCCTTCAGATATTTGTGTATATTGATATTGTTTAAGTCCCCATGAAGATAAAATACAGTGTTTTGGCTTTTTAATGGTGATTTTAACTTGAAACAGATAAATTTTGAAAGATGCTTATCAATGGCCTTGGTCAGCAACATGGCCTTCAGCAATGACATCTGAATGCCAAGCCTGACTTAATTTTAGACAGAGACTTTATTTATCTCTTTATGCCTTCTATTTTCTTTTGTTCTAGCTACTGCCATTTGGTACTTCTGCAGAAGCTGACCTACAGCTTTTTTATCTCTTTCTGCCCTCAGCAGTACAGGGGCCTGGTGGCACATTGGACGCTCTTTTCTTTGAAACCTCCCCCTGTGGTACAGCTCCCCTTTTATTCTCATTTTGGTCTAACCCAACACTTGGCTGTGTTTCTCACAATGTCCTGATTTTCTTGCCCACTGGAGTTTGCAGGATGCAATCTGGGGCTCTGTCTGAGCTTCTCAGGCAGCAGGGCTCAGCTAAAACAAGACCCAAGTTTGTTCTAGATTTTGTTTCAGCCTTTTAGAGAATCAGTGCATGCTATACTAAACATTTCTGCTCCTGGTCTCTTCACAGGCTGAGCTGTGTCCTCGTTATGGTTGGCTGAGCCTCTGAAGGGTGAAAGTTTCACCCTGGCAGCACCAGTGATGAATTTTACAAGGAAAAATCACCTGTTCTGCTGTTTCTACTTCCTCTCCTTTCCATTAAAAGCTTTAATCTCTTCTGTCCTTGTTTCTGAAGCTTCTGCTTCAGTTTGTCCTGTCCTCTGAATTCTTTCTCTCATTTAACTATAATTTGTGGGGCAGACTCACAGATGCCACAAATCCACTCCATACCTTTGTTCCTATTTCTGTGATATTTTGGTAAGGAAAGAGTACTGAAAAATAATAAGAACAAGGCTTAAAAATCTCTAACATTCCAATTATTCTTCCATAATTATTTTTTCCTTTTCCTATTCTATCCATCAATTCCTTGATATTCTATGGTGTTCCCTTTGTGTTTTGGCTGCATCATATGGAGCCCCAAGCTAAGGATCTCTAAAACTTATTTGGAACTTGTGAGTTCTATTATAATATGT
Source organism: Emberiza elegans (assembly GCA_024865655.1). Lineage (NCBI taxonomy): Eukaryota > Metazoa > Chordata > Aves > Passeriformes > Fringillidae > Emberiza > Emberiza elegans. The sequence goes on along the minus strand of JALJVW010000068.1, from coordinate 5,485,131 downwards.
AAATATTTAAACATTAAGATATTTTGCATAGCTCTGAGAAAGTATTTTAATATTCAATATGTCCTAATTTCTCCAAAGTAAGAAAAGTACATCTTATTGCTTTTTTAGATGTGCTTTCCTTAGTGGGTGTAAAGGACCATGGAAAAAGGCAGATGTATAAGCCAGTGCTTTATTTCTTTTAGGCCCTGGGTAGCCAGAAGAGTGCAGACTGTGTGGAAGGTGATGGATGATGGAAAAGGAGTGCTGATTCATAGGAAGGGTGGGAAACCATAGCAATTTAACTAAAGCCAAATGATGTTGGGAAAAACAGTTTTCTAATCGGGTCTGGATATGCTTTTTGTAAAGAGGCATTTCTGAGTGGAAAAACAGCCCTCTGCTTTTAATACAGGAAGTGGAGAAAAGAAAAAATGAAAAGAAAGAAGATTTTATTTTTATTTTACCCTGTAACATATTTGTCTTTGGTCCATTCACTACTTGTTTGTTTGTTTTGGGTTTTTTTACAGTTTATAACATGATTTTCATTCTTTCTTCTCATATTTATTCCCCTCAGCCCAACAGAGTTAATGGAGATTCTCAGTATTTCCAGTTTCATTTCAATGGGTAGGCTTGGTGGAACAAAGGATTATTCAAAATAACCAGGGTGGACAGATTCTGCCCTGGCACTTTTCAAAGGATTCTTTCTCAGGGTTAAAGAAAGAGAAATATTTTGGCTGACTGTCTTCTTTAACTTCTGCCTACTTTGTATTTGATATTTGGGAATTATCCCAAATGCTGTCCAGTTCTCTAAGGGGCTGCCTGAATAGGAAATGTCTCCCACATAAAGCAGTGTGGCTTTAGGGGAAGAATTGCTGCTTGGTGTGTTGATGTGCTTTCTGCTGATGTAGTGGGGTTCAGTACTTTATAACTGTCACTTTGAAATTTTTCTGTGGACTACTAATAAAAATGGGGATTAGGGAATACTGCTGATCCCACTCCAAAACAAATATTCCTACAGAGAGAACTAACATGCAGTTTGTTTGTATCTGCTTGGAATTTAAAGAAGGTGCACTGCAAATAAAATGGCAGTGGATTTACTACTAGAGGGGTTTTTTTCACTTCTGTTTTGCCTCAGCCCTACAGGTAGTGGTACAAGATTTGCAGTTGTTCCAAATCCTTCACATACTGATGGTAACTAGACTGACCTCCTTGACATGCAGTGAGAATGCTTTTCATCACACAAGCAAGAGTAATTTCCATTTCTGTATTTTAATTCTTCCCTTTTCACTTTGACATTCTCTCTCTTCCTTCTATAAGCAGTAAATATTAGTTCTATAGCGTTAAGATAGTCAAACACATGCATATAAATGGGTTGGTTTCTTTGGGTTTCTTCCAGTTCTGCACATTTTTTTTCAAAAATATTGATAAAATTATGCTCAGCGTTTACTGGCAGTCATTGCTTCTGTAGCCAAAGATGTGGAAGAGTTAAATTGCAAGCACACTTTCTTTATCCAAGATAAAGTGGGTAAGACCTGTAGGTGCACACCAGCCTCAAAAACTGGGATTTGCCATTGACTTTCCAAATGAAATAACTGTCCAACATCTCAGACACAAACATTTAGACGTGGGTTTCCAAAGGGTTTCAATGATATTTCAGATTAGCCTGGTAAATTAACATTGAAATTTCTGGGACTGCTGTATGTTTTTTAAAATCTATCTTCCACATAACTTTTGCAGAAGCATTAGGTTTATTCTCCTTTTTCTTTTTCCTCCCATACATAGTAACATACTTACTGTTATATATTAACATATTTGCTGTTGCTCCCGAGCCAGAGAAGGTTTGTTGTGTGTTGTTTTTAAAAAATATTGTTGCTTCGAGATTTATAATGTGACTTTCAATCTGGCTTACTTGTTGTACTTCCAAGTAAGAAAGAGTTCTTTCTATTCCCTTGGGGAACTGCTTAATTGGGATGTATTAGAAAACGTATTGTGTAATAATAAGAACTGTTTATATAATACGAAATACTCAAAAGGATTAACCAAACCTACCATGGTCCCAATAGAAAAAATATCAAATATCTTCAGTTCAAGGACATATGTCAGGCTAGGGGTTTTGGTTTGGGGTTTTTTTTAATAGTGAGGATGTTCTTCTTTTGTTGTAGGGTTTTGTTTTTTTTTTCTTTTGAAGGAGTCATCTTCTTCCTTTCTACTGTATAAAATGTCTTCCAGATAGGCAGAACTGTACATAAATTATTCTTTCAGGTAAATGTTACAACATCAAGGCTGTCCAGGAAATTGCATTGTCATCTGAAATGTTCACCAAGTAATGGGCAGCCATTTTCTCAGAGAAAAAGGTCATAAAGAGATGAAATAATGATAATTAATAACAATTACGGTGTCAGGCCTCTCCTGGGGTTTTTAACATTATGATCAAGGGCTAAAAGGAGCTGCTTGTAAGGAAAGATTTGTGGCTGGAGTCCATAAACCCCACAAGTATTGCTTCCAAGAAGGTAGATTTCATCCCCTTCTGAGGCACAAAACATTTAACATTGTTTTACATTGTCAATAATGAAATATTTGACATCTATTCAGACACCCCATGTGCAAAGCTTTTTTCTGATTTAGACAACTCCCTTTAGTCTTCCTTGGTCAAATGCATCAAACATGGAAAAACAGTGGCTTTACAACACAGAGCTTTTAAAACACAGGCATTAAAATATCACCTCTGCTGATCTTGTCAGCGAGCTTTCATTTCAAGGATGGAGATTTCCATGTGCATCCTTCTCAGCTCCATTTGCTCCTCCTAGAAAGCAGGAAACAAGCCTGAAGGGTTCTGCTGGTCAGCACAGATAGAAGGGGAGCTGGGCCATGCAGAGATGTTGGGGAGAGAGGGGAAGGAGAGGTGCCCTGGAAGAGGAAGAAGCATGGATGGATGTGTTTAGTGCTTCCTGGCACCTGGTACCTGCGCAAACTGATGCCAGGGCTGCAGAGGAGGAGTGGAAGCGTGGGCAGCTGGGACAGAGCAGACAGCAGGGTCAGGGGACAACTGTGGTGGAAATCTTGCTGCATTCTGTTCCCACCCTGTCTGATAATGAATGCCAAGCATGTGTGTTAACATTGCTGAGCTAATTATCTCTTGGCACTATGATAGCAACAGTTTCCAACCTCATGCTGAACTGTGTGGGTTTGCCACAGCCATGAAATTGTATCAGACAAAGAGAAATTCAAATTTCCAGGAAAATCATGTGTGCATACAAAAGTAAATCCCAGCAGGGCTGAGCAAAGCATTGGGCTTCTCTAAAGCCACCCAGGGGTACAAAACTGTGTACATCACTTTGATTTAGTCAGATGAAAAATGAACCAATAGAAAGCAGGATGGTGTTGGAAGTTATGCTTGAAGAATATCCATGCCTGGAGAAGCCAAATAAATTGAATACTCAGTCTGGTTTTCCTCTCCAAAGTACTAAAGTGACATGAGACAAGAATTCACATTCATGGAAAACTGTGAGATGGGAGAAAGCCCTTGATATCGAACAGTAATATCTGTCAAGTTCTTGGTGAAGAAGACTTCCTTATCTTTTCAGAAAACAGCATTCTTCAGTATCGTCCCTTGAGAAAGCACCAGTTAGATTTGAATTTTGAAAATTTCCTGACCTTAATACAGCTATTTCCTGAAAGAGGAAAGAACTCAAGAAACAAAATTCTGTCTTTCCAGCAGCAGGTTCGTTCAGCGAGTCTTTGGAAGCATGCAGTAAACATGGAGAACCTTTCACTTACAAGAGCTTCCCACTGGGTATTATGGATTTCAGTCTAAAGCTAACAGCTTTTGAAGATCCCCCTCCTACACTCTGTTCTTGTTTGGCAGCCTCTACTCTAGTCATATGGAACAAGGGATGGTATTTCAAAATGTTGTGGTTAGCTTGTACAACTCTATTGTCCATCTTCTGCACGAATGTTGCAGCAACATTACATATGGCTGCTGTCTTGGGGGCTTTTAGGAATTCAAAGTCAAAAGGATTCTGCCTTAGGCTATGAGGTAAAGTTAGAAGAATGAAATCTTGAAACAATTTAACCAAAGAATTTTTGGCATATCCATACAGTCTTTTGTTTGATCTGCAGCTTTGGTAAGAGGAGACAAAAAAATAGGAGGATGCAGGAGGGTAAATAGTAATACAGAAACAATTATAAGTGCCATTATTTATTTATATTTGTAGCTCTACTTTACTTTAAAAGCTGTGTTTAGTTCTAGGTACTTAATCATAAAAAGGATAATGCAGAATTAATTGAGGTTCAACAAGAATGAAGAGGGGTATGGGAAAATGATAGTAAAAAGGATAGTTGAATAAATTTAAACTTACAGAGAAGGTGTGTGATTGTTGCAATTCATAATAATGCTGAAACTGCCATTGATCTTAATTGAACAAAATTAATGGCCAAACCAATCAAATGTGACACAACAAAATCATAGAAAATAAGGAAAGGATATCATAAAGGGGAAACCTGCAACTGCTGTGCAGAGGAGCAACTAGGAACTCTAGACAGGAGCAAGTAAGCTTGAACCCTCTGATGAAATGAATGTTTCTGCATAAAATGCACATTAAATTATGCTTCTCACAACCATTAGAAGCTTGAAGGCCTTCAGCCTTTTCAGGGACTAGGAGAAGAATGGCCTCCTTATTAAAAAGCCGAGAACCCGAGCTGCAGTGGGACTTCTAAAGCAGCATCAGTTTGTAAAGGCCTCAGGCCTCTTCCAAACACTCAGACCTTGAGGCATTTGGCATCTTCTTCGTGGCAGATGAGGATAAGCATTATTAAGGTTCAAATTTATCTCTTTCTCTGCGGCTTCTTACATGTAAGGTGACAGTCCCTCTCAGAGGAACAGGAGTTCATGTTGGATGTTCTGGATCTGCCAGGAGTTCTCGAGTTTCTACAGCCTGGTGGAGGAAAACTCCCCTGTCCCATTCTGTAACTCTTTCTTTGCAGGGCTGATTGGTGTTTTTGCTCTTTGTGCAGTCCCATGGTGCCGTTCTCAAAAGCTCCCCGTTAAGGCCAAACAACACAAGCTCCCATTTGTGTTTCCAATTACACACATGCTTTAAATCACCCCTGGCAGTCACAGAGCTGACCCCTGTCTGCACCTTTCAGACACGGGTGAGGCATTGTTTGATGTCAGCTTTGCAGGCTCCTGCTCAGTAATGCACGGGGGCTCTCTCTGCCCACGGCCATGATTGGAGACAAATGCCTATTTCCTATCCAGTGATCCTAAGACAACCTACAGTAGCTGGTATGTTTAAACCAGACTGGGGTTTTCCAGGGGTTTGATGCTTTTTGACTCTTGCCTTGACACTGTTTCTGTCTTTGGTAACCATTTTGTCCACTTCACAAATGTTTTTAATTGTGAAATTTTTTGCCTTCAGTAAGCGGGATATGGAAAAGGAGGCAGAAACAGTAAAAATTAGGATGGAGTTAAAAATAGGGTAAAGATGATTGTTTTGTAAGCATTATCTGGAAGAAAAGGAACTGTGAGGAATAAAAAATATGACTCAATCTGTATAACATTGTGTCCCATGTCAGGCTGGGCAGATTCCAGAAATCCCTTCCAAAGTAACTTTTTAGTTGATGCTGTTTCATCATGTCATAGAGTTGTTGCATAGGCCTTATGGCAGCATGGATAGCACTCAGGCAAGAGGACAAAGATTTCTTTTGCACAGTGTCTTTATATTCCACTCAATTGAAAAAAAAATTATATATTTTTTTTCAACTTAACCTTACTCATGAATTCTGTGAGTCTTCACAGAATTACAGGAGCAGTATAGTACCATATCACTGATGTGAAGGAGCTCCAGTTTCGTGTTGAATGTCTGTTACCCATTTTCAGCATTTCTGAAAATAAACTATATCAATAAATTTTGAGGAGCTAAGGCTTGGTATCAGATGTGGCACGTTATAATCACTCAGCGTATTTTGATCATAATGAGAAAATTCAGTGCTCCTCCTGTCACTGCTGCAAGGGATCAATTGTTCTGACAGATGTACACACTTAGGAAGTAGGAGGAATGAAAATGTTACTAACATTAATTAGTGATGACTACATTTCACCATAGGTGGATCTAAAACAAGCAAATTCCTGAGTTACTTATTCTGGACTGTCTTTTGCCTTAAAAAAAAGTTATTTTTTAGTCCCATGAAACACAGGATGATGCATTTGATTTATTATAGCACAGCCTTAAGTTTGTGACTGCTACTTGTAATCAGAAACATTGTTTTGCTTTCGTATTCTTTTTAAAATAATATTCTGTGTTAGGATCAGGTGATTGATGTGATTCCAGTTTAGTTTAACTTGTCAGATTGTGTAATGTAACCATAGGATAAGTGTAGGAGATGCATGACTGGCTCTGGCTGACTCAAAGCTGATTGTGCCAAGGGAATTTTATAATTGTCTACTAGAAGAAAGTGAATTTTCAAAAATATTACCCAAATTTTAGCTTGGCTCTTAAGCAAACACATTTTACCTCTAAGCCAGTTACACGATTACACTCATTTCATTCCACCTCTACTAGAATTGTTTAGGAGACATCCACAAATATACCAAATCTGTTTTGCTGTTATTTCACGCTAAAAATACCAAGTCTTCTGACAGAGAATTACAAGGGTTAGGAAAGGATTTTATAGCATTTCTTCCAGCATTTTGTACCCCCAGTCTGGGGTATGTGAGCAATAAGGCCTCTTGATTTTATCATTTATAGATTTGGCTCAGTCTTTTATGCAACTTCCGAGTTCATCTCTAAATTAAACAGTTGCAGTCTTTTCCTGCACAATGATCTATTGAGCATCTCTCACTTTGTCGATGGTTTTCTCTTTTTTTTTTTTTTTTCGCTGTGCTGTGGCAGGATGAGTCCCGTTTCTTTCCCCCACGGCAGCCTGCTTCATCTGCAGTCAATGGAGTGAAGTGTAGGGTTTTTCTGCCACCATTAGGGTGGGAGGCGTACCTGCAGCCGCTCAGAAGCAAGGCTGGAGGGGGACTTAAAAAGGCAGAAGGATAGCGACTGAGGAAGAATCATTGTCGTTTTTGAGAATAGCTTTCAGAATTTTGCAGCCAAAATAAAGAGGCTGCAGCCCTTTGCTCTTGCCCTGCAGTGCAGGATCAGGGCAAAAAGGCATCATTGCAGGTAAAGTGGCAGTGGGTAGGGTGAGTGAAAACTAAAACAGCCACTTAAAATGAGTGAAAAAAATTACTAAGAGCACTGTGTTTGCTCCTATTTGAAACCAGAAAGTAGCATGAAGGCAGATTATCAGCTGAGATTCCTGATAAAGAAAGCACTTTGCTGATACTATTTAGGAAGCACTGTATAGCTAATGTAAGTGTAATATCATATCTAATCCCTGAACACAAGCTGAGCTTCCCATCCTTGTAAATTACCTGCCAGAAATGGCCTGCATTGCTCTCAGACATCTGAGTTCATGGTTATTTCTAACATATCAGTAAGGCTTGCTGCAAACCGAGTGACTCTTTTTTGTCACCCAAAATCTGTGACATAATAAATCCATGAGATGTATTTCCTGGGTCCTGTCTTCACCACAGACCAAATTGGCACTCTTCAGAGTAAACCCATGCCTTCACTACTAGCCTTTTTTTTACTATATTGAGATGATTTTAAAAATTACCTTTTCTTTTATACAGATTACAACCAAACACAGGGAGAAATGTTACTTTGTTGGAATTTTTAAAAGTCTGTTTTATATTTGTTTTCATTGCAAAGAGGAATATGTTTTAATTTTTTCCCCTCAGGCTTTAAATGCTACTAGCATTTTCCCAGAAATCAGTATAGATAGGTCTCAAGATTCTGAGATTTGTGGTTATTAAAATATGAAGTAGTCAAACACTGTTAAATTTAAACTTTAAAGAAGGTATGTCTAAGACTGCGGCCCAAAAGATGCTGGATGAGATCAAGTGTCCATCTAGCCTGTGACCTGTTTTTCTCCAGGGGAAAGAAGAAATATTCTGTGAAAGAACATTGATGTACAGAATTAGTATTAGGTATTATGTACTAGAATTAGTATTATGAGTCATATGCCAGGCATATTTCTCCCACTGCTACTCTTGAAGAGGACTTGTAGCTCCCCTATAATCTCCCTCCTTGGCAGTAGAAGGATCAGGCAAAGAAACCTGTGTCTTACTCAGCTGCTTATTGATTCCTGGCAAGTGACCTAACATAGCTCTTCCTTAGTTTGCCCACCTGGATAATGGCAGGTGATGATGCTTTGCCTTTGAAAACAAATTCTGGGGTCTGCAGTTAAAGAAAAAAGCTATGGATACTTATGGCTGGAGCATTCTCCTTTGTTTCACTGGCCATCTCTAAGAGTCTTGTGTCTCTACATTGCCACATATATGTCCTTGCCTAGAAGTGCTAAGGTTTTATGACAGGAAAAATTTTGGAAAGTGTTGCTGTCCCTTTGTAAGGGCTGTTTCCTTGCCCAAATTTAGCAATAATTGGCCATTTCTTGCACTCAAGGTGATGACTACCCCTCTTAGACAATATATACTGAAACTAGGCCTACATGCAAACATAAGGACAATGGAAAATATCTTTAAGGGCTTAGCTTTCTTAGGTAATGGCAGGAAGCTGATGCCAGTGAGAAATTTCTATAGTACTGCTTTATTCACTGAAATGAATCAAAATTCTCAGAATTATGCTTCTTTCAACAAAAAACAAAATAGCAGACATTATAAATTCCCTGTTTTGTTTTGTTTTTGATTGATTTTGTGCATTTGTTTGGGTTTTTTTTGTTTGGTTTGTTTGGTTTTGGTTTTTTTTTTCTTTTTCATTTTTAGTACTGAATTGTAAGGACACTATGGGAATACAGGCAAATCCTTATCATATCCAGTAGTGTTGCACCTGCCAGCTAAACTGTACGGTCCCTTCCAACCCAAACCATTCTTTGGTTGCCAAATTTGGCACTAAAGCCATGCAGGTAAAGGAGACATGGATCCTCAGGAGGCCTGGCTGTTTGGGAGGTTTCTCAGAGTGCAGAAAGGAAGCTGTGTAAGTTGACTTGTAAAGATTTGCCATTGATTCAGAAGGCAACTCTTCCTTTTTTTTCAATGGGATGATAAGGTAAGACTGCCTTGAGGTATGTAGAATTATTGGACTAGAAGTGGCTTAAAACTGCACAGTGAAAACATTTCCTTGAAACATTTACGAATTTGTTTTGTTCTTGTTCTGATGCTGAGGTTCTATGAGATTTTTATAAGGTGTTAGTGAAATTACAAGTAGTATTAATATGGAAGTGAGATGAACAGACAGGAAGTAATATTTCTCCATGCAATAAATACTCCTATATATGTGTATATAGTGGTACACATAATACAATATAGTGTTTTAATTTAGTATGAAGCTGAAAAGGTACCAGAGAGTGTCTCTGAGGGGATATAACCATTTTCAAAATGATACCTTTAAAATGTGTGTATATTCTCTGCCAAGGACAGGATGCTGTGAATAAAGAAGGGATAACAAGCTGTTAGACCAGCTTTGTGAAACTGGGTCTTTGATCCCAGTAATAAAGGACACCAATTTTACCTCTTCATCCTCTTCATGTCACCCTTTGATTTTATTGAATAAATTTAATAGGGCTAGTCAGAAACATTTAAGAAAAGAATCCTTGAGAATGGGGCCCTTCCAAAGAAGATGGTTAACAGCTTGTGTGATGGGCTGCTTGTCTCCCACACTGGTCAGGAGAGATGCTTTGTTTTCGTAGCTCTCTCTTATGCCTATTTGTGTTGTGTACACAACAGGTGCAGCTGTGCCAACAAGGACAACCTTACATTGTGATCAGAACCCTGAAGTAGAAGATGTAATGAATTGAAGATTTTTAAGAAAGTGTTTTCCTCTAGAGAGACAATTTTCATTGAACACCTTATTCTAGCTCTATCCACCAGGTAAGTAGCATAACAGAGAGAAGCTGTTCTTAGCAAGGAAAAAAAAGAAAGAAAGATGAAAGCTCCTAGCTGTCTCATCATAATTACTCCCCCCGAAAACAGTAATAGACTACAGTATATAGAGTCTGCTTTCAATTTTCTTTCTTAGAGATACATATATTCTGCTTTAGTAGCTATCCAGTTTTTAGGAATTGTTTCACTAAGAGGGAAGCACCAAGTTTGGGACAGAATTTACCATGTATGACATTTATCTTGGGACTTTGTGTTGCAGCTGTATTAAAAAATTGCTTAGAGTATGCATGAGTATCAGGATTAGAAAAATGCCAACAAAATATTTCTTCTTGTGACTAAATTAAAAAGTTTGATTGGTTTTTAACTGAAGGAGAAACTCCACAATAAATGAGGGGTGGAGCCTCAATTTAAGAACAGAAATTTGCAACATTTTAGAAATAAAATCTGATTTCTCTGATTCAGAGGAAACCATCAAAAACTCAAATCAAAAACTCATTCACTTTACCTCGTGTGTACTACATGACTCCAGATAGATTCCTGTCCTTTTGAGACAGCAATGTCAGTAGCACATCTCAATCAACTTTAGGGTCACACTGTCACAGCTTCAAATTTTGCATGAAAGCAGTTGAAAAATCAAAGGAAAAAGTAAGAAAATGGGAATGCTTTTTTTTTTAACAGCCTCGTGGATTTGTACAGTTTTGAGCAACTATTCTAAAATCATCAGGCAAAATCATTAGCATTGCTTTGCCTCTCAAGTAACAGCAAAGTCTATCATCAAGCACATATGTGGGGTTTAGGCTGAATGTAGTGAATAACATAACCTTTTGTAATTTCTGATTCTGTAAACACTCACTGCATGGAGAGACTTGTCTAGTTTTGGGTTTAAAGGGAGATAGCCTACCAAACTACATAGATCATACTCTCCAGACCACATTAACAGTGTCATTCATAAACTGCAGCCACCTATCCGAAAGAATAATGAATTCCTAGGGGCCAAATTCAATACTGCAGAAACTCTGGGGTAGTAATGGCATTACATCAAGGTGATTTTTTTCCCCATTTAGCTAAATATAGCTAATTGAAAAAGTTGTGAAATATTCATGAAACACATGCATATTTAAATTTAAGAAAGCTTTCAAACAATTTCTGTTTACAACTTGCTGCCTTTTCACTCTTCAACAGAAAATAAAAATCCATGAGCAAATTCTACGAGACTGAATGCTGACTCTCATGGCTTTGTGTGCCTTTTTCCACCTTCTCCTGGAAACTACAATGAGGAAAAACAGAGCATGATGCACAGACTTTCCAGGAGTCTGTCCGTAGATAAGAAAATAGAAAAAATCAAGATGGCAGATAGCAACCTGCCAGATTCCAATATCCTTGGAAAAAACTTTTTCCAGCACAAATGCAGTTTTCCAGTGAAAACATTTTAGCCTTATTAGATGGAAATTTTTAATTTTGAACTGCACAGGCAGAGGGACTGTAACATCAGAGGGACTGTAACATCTATCCTCAACAACCAGGGGAATTTAAGAAAAAACCCCAAACCAAGACAAAACAGAAAAAAACTTACACCAAAAAAAACCCTTGAAAAGCCCTCCAAACAAAGCCCCAAGTACCAAAGACAATTTTTCTTCCCTAAATGTTCTTCCTATATTCTTGCAGCCACATTCCACATGTGTAAGGCACCATATCTCATTGCAAGTTCAAAATTGTTCAAGGAGAAGAATCCAAGGAGGTAGGGGCAGAGGGAAAGAGAAACAACTGTCTGTGTTCTCTTCACCTTGTAAATATACAAACTCTCATGTAAATACACAAACTCTCATGGTATTGCTTAACAATAGCTGTCTCTAACTGTGGCCTAATTCAATCCTCTTAAAGGCCATGTGAATTGTGGAAGATGCAGCTTTTGCAATGTTACTTGAGCTTTGGAACTGGTGGCAAGGCTTTTTTCCTAAGTAGTTACTTGTCAAGAAGTCTCACAGAATAAAAACTATATAAGAGATTTTAATGGAGGACTTTTTGGAGGAATGCCTATTTTGCAGAACCAGTTTCAGAGATGATGAATCTATTCTGTACAAACCACTAAATAATGGAGCAGAAGACCTGCCTTTTGTAAAGAAATTAGAGAGGGAGCCTAAAGGTGAGATAGCAGGAAGCTCAATATATTGTGTTTCATTTTCTCACTGTTCTGTTTCAAATTTCCATTGCAGTAGGTGCAGCTGAAGTGGAAAACTAAGTTAGAAGAAAAGAAGAGAAAATAAATGTCATCCATTTTGAGGAGATGCATCCTAAACTCCAGGAGAAAAATGGAAATAACTAAAAGCAAGTACTTGAGTATGTTCACAATAGAGAGATGATTTTTTATATAGAGTGTATGATAAAAATCAGCAATGCTTTAAACCATGAGAAAACAATCATGCTCTTCTCAGTATAACTAGTTTATCTACCATAAATCTCGATAAAATAACACTTGATTGAATAAATATGGAAAATATTGAGATAGGAACTATTCAGAGCAGAAGAATAGACAAAAATTGGAAAAAGACTTTCCAATGGTTGCTACTTAGGTCGCTTTTTTCAGAGCCACACATTTCCTTCTAATTGCAGTGAGCAATGCAGGTGACTTGCTGGGATCATGCTTGCCAGCCTTCTGCAGGAGATATTCCTACTGAACTGCTATTTGAACTCCTAATTTGAAAGGGGTAGACAAGGGAAAGTCAAGTGACCATGGCTACTAATGAAGCACCTTTCAAGATTCCCAGACTCTCTGAGGGGATGAAACACTATTGAATTTATGTACTTCTGCAGTCAGTGATCCCATGCAAGAAATTTTAACTGTTTGTGCCACCTGAGATGAAGTCACCATGATGCCTTCAAAGGCTTTTGGTAACCTGACTTTTGCTGGCCTGAGTAAATTTTGTAGAACAATAGATGAGCAGAGGCAATGTTTTATTCCTATTTTTATTGTCTCATTATTTGCTGCTTGAGGCATACATTTATTGTTCTAAAGGGTTCTGTGCAGCACTGTGTAGATAGCATTTGGAGCATTTTTCCATAATGAAAAAATGTTGGATGAACTGTAGGACATCTGGAACACAGAATGGGTGGATTAACCTGCGCTCAAAAGAGTGGTAAGTATAAGCTTATCATCTCAGCCCTTCTTGTAATCAACAATGAAAGCACTAAAACCAGAGGTTGATTCATTCCCTTTCAACAGAGATGGGATGAATCACCATCTGGAGGGTTAATGCCTTTTTCTGTCTAAAGTTCTAAAGTATAAAGTTAAGGTTCAGGGAGGTAAATCCCAGCCTATTCAGATTATTTTAAATTACATAATAAATCTCTTTTATTTGTCCCTCAAAACATAGATTGAAATGACCTTGCACACTGGTAAAAAGTTAGCCTTAACATTTTGGTGAGCACTCTTTTGTAACTTCCACAGTCTGTGCAGGAGACCTTCCCCAACACATGTACATTCATTGCCTCCACAGGATTTTCATCTGTTAAGTTTGGAATGACTGTAGGTGCCAGCAGTCCCAGTCTGCTGATGATTCAGAGCCTTTTTGGCAACAATCACCCAGCCACAGCTTGTTAGACAGAGCATCCTTGCTCGATGACTTGCATGCCACATGTGTGGTACGTGCTAGAATCTGCTGCAGCATTTGCAAGGTGGAAGCTGCTCAGAGCCAAGCTCCTCATCCTTGCTTGCAGAATTGATAATGTCATTCAGTGACACCAGCTGGTGTTCTGGAAGGGGATTACAGAATGCAAGTGAGTTCCTGCAAGGTGGGAAAGAGTTCCTGTAAGAGCTTTCATTCTTTTCCCAGTTTGGTCTAGATCTTGTAAGTGTGATTTCTTTTAATGAGTTCAGGAGGTCCCACCTTTCTCTTGTCTTCAAAACTGGCATTTTGTATCCCAAGGAAGTTATGGCAGTCATACAGCATGCATGTTCTATAGATTTATCCCAAATAAAGGAGCAACTAATGATTTTTAGTGAACCTTTTCCAAGTACTATGATTGTGTTGGGAAAACACAATCCAGCTACAGCTGTAACAGAAACAAGGGTAGTTGTGCCTTCTGCAATGATTATGACTTTTCTATGGCCATTATAGAAGCATGGAAGGCAAACCCAGTGAAATGTCCTTTTCATGAGATAATTCAGGAAGATAACTTTCCTCACAGTGGTCTTGATAAAATATCAGTCAGGGAATTTGAATGTGGCCAAATGCCTTCTTATCACCATTTATTCTTTGGACTAGACTCATTAATCAATAATGCAGAACATGTGTCTTGGTATGGTAAGATTCCATCTTACTCTTTATCTTAAGTTTCAATGTTTGAGTTTTCTTATAACACTTTATCTGATGTCACCATACAGTTTGAATGTGGCCATGGAGTTTGGGTGATTCTTCTCTGGTCTCCAACTTTCCACTTCAAGCAATTGCTAGTATGCTTCTAAGTAACTTGTCATCTTCCATGAAAACTAATTCTTTGATATTATATTTACAAATTCTTCATTTTTGTATGTATCTGAGAAAAAAAAGATAAAAAGATGTTTCCATTTAGTCATCTGAACATGAGATTTCCATTGAAGAGACTAACCCTCAAAACCATAATATGTAAACACTGTACATGTACTTGCCCCCGCTATTCTCTGTGCTCTGAAGTATATAAATAGTAATAACTGATTGATCCAGCTGCCCACCTCTTCTACAGCATTTCCAACACAGCTGCAGTGTCTCAGTCTTAACAGTAAGAATCTTCATGACTTTAAGTTGTATGGCTGCCTTGTATTGCTCTTGTCTCAAAGGAGTGCTCTGTTACTCAAGTTAGATGGTTCCTCACAGTTCCTTGTTTGAAATGCTTCCAAAGGAGCTTGAAGACTCAAGGGGGAAATTATTTCTAAGCTGCTCTAAGAAAACTCTTCATATATGACATTATGATTGGGTTATAATGACAAGGCACTTCAGAGCTGCAGTTTGATTGCAAATCTGAGATGCACTCAGAGGCATATTCTATACATTAATATCCCAAGCTTACAGTAAATTTGCCTTAGATTACTTAGAAGTTGCATGATTTTTTTTTGAGGTTGCTTATTTGGCAAAGTGCTTCTTGGCTTTTCTCCTCCTGCTTAATGCCAGGGATGGTGTGCTTCAGCTTCAAACTCTCAACAGAATTTCAGATATTGTGAAAATTACAGAACTTTCACAGAATTGTGCATGTAGGAACAGAAATTCACCTAGTACTCCATTACTGAGTTTTTACTTCACTTCAGATAGCCTCTTGGACCAACTCCTGCAGTAGAAGGGATTTTTACAATAAAAGACCAACAATCTAATGACTAAGTGGACATAATTCAAATCTTGACTCAGATGACAGCCTACTGTCTTTTCTCACAGGCAAATGAGTGTTCATCAAATTCAATGGAGATACAACAACTGCAAACATTAAAAAAATTAAATAATCTGGGATCTGTGGTTTCATTTCTTTATATATCATTCTTTCTTCTCTGGATATGTGAGTCTGCCTGGGTTAGTCACTTTTTGGATTACTGTTTTTTCTTTAGAACCATGGTTGAGATCATTCAACCTGAGATCTTTATGATCCTATATATTTTAATTGATCCTGACTGGTTTCTGTCAAGATCCAATGATGAGACACAAATACCATCTTATGCTTGTAGACAGGAAAAACCCATTTAGATGAAACATAGTGGTTTGGTTTTGGAAATGCCTTCTAGTGAATGTGTGCATGACATTGCAAGTCATCACTTGCATTCAGCAAAGAGAATTTTCTTGGACAAATTTACTAAGTTGAGCAGTAGTGCTATAGTTTCTCTTCCTGTGACTTCAGGAACTCTTACAGCTGTATTTCCTTTCAGTAATTTTGTAAATTAATATTTTTATTTATTTTATACTAATATGACTTGAGGTAAGCATTATGCCAATGTGATTGTTTACCCTTTAAGGCACCCCATGATTATAAATGCAAGCTTACCAGTGCAGTACCAGGACACAGAATTTGCTGGATCAATATACTTTTAACTGGAGTGCTCCAAAATAACAAAATCAGCTTTCTCTCCATGGAATTTTTACCATTTTTGTCTTCTTGGCACTGCTAATATCCTTTTAGTTGATCGAGTGTTCACCTCTGTTCTGTTTGAGTAAGTAATTAGCAAACTGTGCATTCCTTAAGGCAAATAGGCTTCCTCATCTTCAGCACAGGCTGCCTTGAAGATAAATGCAGAGAATAGCTTTACTGTTGATAGGAGTGAGCCAGGCAAGTTCCCAGTATGTAGGATGTTAGTGGGCTAAGTGCCTCAAAACCCAGGATCCCCAGCATTTTCTATGCTTTATTGGCCTAATATTTTGGCGGCAGACTCTGTGGAACAGCACACCTTTAGTGGATCTGGATTCTGCATCTTAGACTGCCTGTCCTGTTATTTTCACAAGAGTTTCTGTTGCTCGGGGAAATGATTCAATGTTCCATTCATTTCTGCTGATACCCTGAGGATTTTAGCAAAGCAGGAGTGGAAAAACCTTTGAGTTGAAAAAAGATGTAAAAAAATGGTAGAGAAACCAATGTTTCTAAGCAATCTGTTCCAGGAACATACAAAACAGTTTGTCTAGTGTCCTAGATGGATGTTGTATCTTTAAATAATGAATAAAGCACTACTGAAGTCCCAGTTTTCATAGTGAATAGAGAACTTTCCTTGATAATTCCTTGATAAAGATGCTTTTGAGGAAATGGCAAGTAAAAAGACAGTTCAGAAAACCAATGGCCATTTTCCCTACAGAGAAGAACAATGTGTAGAGAGTCTTCTTAATTTTTTTCTTATTTATTTCTTTTTCTTTACCATTTTAAAGAATGTCAAAGAGTAGATCTTAAAATGCCCAGAAGATGGGATCAGTGCTTTACAACCTGCCACATGCACTTATCAAGGGTTGAGTGTTTTAGAAATCCACTTGCTCAGGACACAGGGTTAAAGAGGTTTCAGCACTATTCCCATTTTTGTGCTGGGAAGAATTAGCAGTTGAGTGACTATAGACATTTTGTCACTTTTCAGTGCACTCACAATATGCCCATTAATACTAATGGGAATCTCCCACATGCATAAGAGATGGAGGGTCTTCTCCATATGTTCAAATAAATAATTCCTTGGTCATTCATTATTCTGTTTCCACTGAATCAGGAAATTTCTATGCAGTAAATGCTTACCTCAGTGATAGTTTTAAAGGATTTATTTGATAACTGGAAGGGGTGAGGCGGAGGGAAAGAAAAAAGGAAGACAAAAAGAAATATTGGTAAAGGAGGAAAGGGGCAAATAAAACCAGGATTCAAGTTTGGGTTTTTTTTAGCTAACTATTTCCTATGATCTACTATTTTTGCCATTTTTCACTAAACTCAGAAAGTTTGCAATAACCTCCTCACAACAGTTTTATCAAAAAGGGAGAACATGCTTCCAGCTATAATGTCTGATGGACAGCAGCATCCCTCAAACAGCTCAGCTTTACTCTTTGTGGGGAAAGAATAAAAGGAGGACAGGGAGTAAAATGGAAATTTCATTTCACAGCAGTATTTGCTTGCCCAAATCCATACATCTATAGCTTATGCACTCAGTAAACATCTCTTAAAATACCAATGCATCTACAATAATGGTATGAAATTTATTCCCACTGGAAACATTCAATTTATGGTCAATATTTTTCCTTAAATCTGGAAAGTGGTAGCCTAATTTATATGAATCTGTGGAAAACCTCAGGATCCACTTGTTCAGCAGAATTGTGGGATTTTGCCTCTACATACTTAAGGCCCACATTTTCTCTTCAGCAGGACTTTGTGTGCTTTAGAACCCAATGACTAGGCTAGGTGGAGACAGTCTTTTCAAGAACAGACCTGTCTATCTCTTTAGGGTCTGATGTGACCAGTCTGCCTTTGCATCTCATGCCATGGCACTGAAGAGACCTTGTCTGACCAGATAATTTCACAGAAGTGCCACTCAGTGTTGTCTCTGGTAACACCAATCTGGCCACACAAGGTTGGGACGCTGTGAGGTTGTTTCTGGTTCCCTGTGACTAGTATTTACTTATGTTTAAATATATGCCATTGCTCCTTAGTGGTATTTCATCAGTGCTTTGCATAAGGACATCTCACAAATGCAAGTTGTGAGGCTAAGGAAATCCATGTGTCCTGCCTGTTTAATAGATCCCTTAGTTTCACATGGGAAGACTCAGGGGAACTCGAAAATGTGGTCTCTGAGTGATATTTCTGAACAGCTACTGGTCATAGAACCACAGCAAATGATTTGTGGAAGGTCTTACCTGTTGGATATCATGGTGGAAATGCCAGAAACTGAGTAATGGTGCTTGACCTGCCCCTCCTCACCCCAAAAACCTGCGTATTGCTCAGGAAAAGGGCTTTCTGCTTTACCATGTTGTCAGATACTACCTTCTTCATCTTGTCACGGCAGTGGGGAAACAAGAGTGACCATCTGCATCCTCCACTGTGCTGACAAACAGTAGTGGAGATAAGGCTCAGGGCCTAGGAATTAATAATGCCTTGTAAGAAAAAGTGGATAGCAGCTTGGGCAGGTGGAATAGGATGTTTCTGTATCTTGGACTTCTGTCTCTCCAAATGCTGAGTATTTGGATAATGAGAAGAGAGGCCTGAGAGACCTCATTAGATGACACCAAACCAAAAATTCCCATGGGGAATTTTTTCATACCGTGTTCCTCAGGAGGATCTGAAGGGCTGTGGATGAAGGCCAGGGAGGAAAAGGCAGACCCACCTGAAAACTCAGAGGGCACAAATCTCCCTGGAGGTGTTGGACTGCTGACTGCTGTAGGATGAGTTTCTTCTGTCTCTGTGTTGCAGCTGTGCCCTATTTCATAAGTAATTAATAATAATTTGGACAAGAAGAGGCACAGTGATTAGAATGCCTGGTATATTCGTCTGGAGTGAAGGACAGTGTCAACTTTTACCTCTGCCTGATTCATTACAGGGATCTCAGTGTGGATTTCCTACATTCCTAGGTAGTTGTTTCTCTACTCATTTTGCTTGATAGTTTTGAGCAAATGTAACTGGTTTGTTCCTTGGTATAAAATCTGGAAGTCTTGCTTCCCAGACAGATATTCCTGCTCATGAAAAAAATGGAGAGTATGACATTAAGTAGTATTACTCGAAACCCAGTGTATAATATCTATAAAAATATAAACTTTCTCATACAATGTCTGAGCTGACAAGTTTAAAGGGGATTTTTAACTTAATTTTTATCTGCTTGCACATAACTTGAAAGTCAAACATTATAAATGAAAAGTTGTATCAAATTAAATGGGATGGTCAAATTAAACAGAAGAATGTTTTCTCAAAAAATGAGTTCTGGTCTAGGAGAAAGTATATAAACACTAGGAACAGTGATCCAAACCCTCTGAAGCAAAAACAAAAGCTGGTGTTTATAAATGTTTTATGGAAGGGTCTGTGTATGTGTGTTCTCAAAGATGATACTATTCCTTGGAATCGTAATAGTGTTTGGTAAAATGCTTATGGAGTTGGAATCTGAGCAGTTCCCAAATAATCCTGCTGCAGAGGACATCTTTATCTATACTTATGTGTGACTCAAGGGACACTGGTAATACTCTACTCTTTTGTGATGTTTATGAGCATTTTATTAATATTTTAGTTGCAGTTAATGGATGTTATACTAATTTTCCTCACATGTTAATAAGCATTTGCTAAATTTTTAATTTCCGTGGCTGCAAAC
Organism: Emberiza elegans; assembly: GCA_024865655.1. NCBI lineage: Eukaryota > Metazoa > Chordata > Aves > Passeriformes > Fringillidae > Emberiza > Emberiza elegans. The sequence continues at coordinate 5,465,443 of JALJVW010000068.1, read as the reverse complement.
TGATAAATTGTTTCTAATAAAACCCTTCAAAACCATCCCTTTTTATCTTTCACAAGCTTCAAATATATTTTTAGACACAGTAAGGGAAAAGAACTTTGCAAAATTTCTGTATTTTTCCAGTGGAACATTTTCAAGTTGTTCATCTTTTACAGCTCCCCTTTAAGGGGTGAAGTAATAATCTTTGCTTATAGAAGTCCCATAGGATTTTTTTCACTGCCTTAGATTGATGGTCCATGTATCCCAGAGATGCTCTTTAAAGTGGACACTTGAGCCTGGCTGCTACTTATGTGGGCATAACTAACTTCACTCTCACAGATGAGCTTTTCTGGAGATATTTAATTTTTCAGACTCACCACTTTGTATTCTCCTGGTCTGCTTCTCTCTGCCCTACTAGATGCTCCAGTGGTGCCAACACACCCCCACGTATTTGCTGATTTTACATTGTAAACTCAATAAGTTGAAAGAAAAGTAGGAAGGATCACACTGTCATCCAGTTTAGAGACCTCAAAAATGTTTTCTGGAAGTCTCCTCAGACCACCTTAATGAATACTAACCCAGAAATTCAGTCTTGGGAAGATAGATGCCTTCATAGTCTAAAACACATGGTAAACTTTCTGCTGATCTAAGAGAACTCACTTTGGGAGTGAAAACTTTTATGTCCTTTGCAAGAACAAATCTAGAAGAAAATGTCCGCAATGTTCTGTGAAGGGCTGACAAAGAAGGAAAAACAGTGGATCATTTACTATTCAAACTAAATAATTTTTAATCATATTGCACTGAGATGAGGTGAATAAAGGTCAGTGTACCGTTGGCTTTAATTTTGCTCTTGTCTTGACTTAGTCTAGAAAAGACGCTGTGAGTTGTTAGAAGAAAAAGCTCTGAGGCTAATACACTGCTGAAAGGCACTGCTGTTCTTAGTGGTCAAATGTGTTTCAAATTAGTTTTGTTTCAATGTATTGATGCTTGTATATTTAATACTATTTAAAAATATCTATGGTTTGTCCATGCCAGACACACTAGACTTTTTCTCTTCACACTGAATTTGAACACTACAATGTAAAATTGGTGGTGATTACACTTGTATGGGACCTCAGTAGAAAATCTATGTCAGATATTGTTTTAACCTTAACATAGCTGCATTGATAAAATCTATGACTGATGCAAAAACCTGTCTGAGAATAAAATTATATCAAATAATTTCACTGTGGTTATTTGTACCTGTTCAACTTTCTACTTCTTCTCTCTCCATTTTCAATGCTTATGTTCCATTCCCAAACAGGCTGAAGATAACCTAAAGGAAGAATCCTGCAGCTGAACCACCTTTGGCTTACTCTCGCCATAGCAAAGACCTTTTCCACACAAGAGATATAGAATCTAGCAATTCTGAAGAGGTTTGTAAAATACTTGCTGTGATTTTTAAAAGTTTTAATGCCTGAAGGGGCTCTGTTCTGCTTTGGCTAGAAACTACTACTTAAGGAAGGAAAAGAGTCCAAAACCACACAGGGTAATCTTTTCCTCCAGGAATTTAAACTCTATTCTAACAGTAGCTTCTCAGGAGTAACTCAGCCTTGAGTATTAACTAAGTCAGAGCTTGGAGAAAAATCCACTGATAGTGTTGCCTCACTCTTCTGAAAGTTTTATCTGAGTTCAAAAATGCACTGTAGCAAGTCTGCTGAAAAATCAAAACTTGTCTGCAAGCTACGAACTGGAATCAAGAAATGTTTTTGTAATAGTTTCTGCTGGTAACTCCTGTAACAACCACAATTGAAAATCTCCCATATAAATATAGGTATTTAAATATATGTAGTGAGAGCTGTCCAGATAACCTGTGTTTGAAGTGTGTGGGACAAACATGCCTCAAGTGTGTGTGCATACACAGTTAATAAGTTTTCTTTTCTTTCCTGGAACAAAGCTCTTTCAGCACATTGAGTTCCTTGTGTCAAAGTGAATTTTCAAATACTAGTGGTTTAGATAGCACTGACCATATCAAACAGTGTTGTTTGATCCTGTCCATTCTGAAATCTTTAACATCTAACACCAAAGTCGGCTTTCTTTCTTCCTGTGTGAATCCTCCATGTGTGTCCATCCTTGTAATGAACTTCTTTGGCTGAGCTTCAGCACTTCACATCAAGTTTAAGAAAAAGAAAGAGGAAAAAAAAGCATCCAAAGACAGGCAACAAATCTGGTGAAGGATCTAGAGAACAATCTTTTGAGGAGCAGAAAAGGGAACTGGGATTGTTCAGCCTGGAAGAAAGGAGGCTCAGAGGAGACCCTATCACTCTCTATGACTACCTGAAAGGAGGTTGTAGTGAGGTCAGGACAGGTCTCTTCTCCCAGGTAGCAAGCAATAGGACAAGAGGAAAAGGCCTCACATTGCGCCAGGGGAGGCTTAAATTGGATATTAAGAAAAATTTCTTTATCAAAAATGTTAGGAAACATTAGAATGGGCTGTCCAGAAAAGTGGTTGAGTCATTACCCCTGAAGATGTGTAGGTGTGGCACTTAGGGACATGGTTTAGTGGTGAACTGGGCAGTGTGAGGTTGGACTCTGTGATCTTGAAGGTGTTTTCCAATCTAAATGATTCTATGATGGTGTGATTCTTTTCAAATCAGCCACATTTCTGTTGTTAAGAGATAAAGCTATGGCAGATTCAATTCTTCCCCTGTACAGGTTACATCAAGCTGCCTTTGCCTTCATCCCATGTTCCCTTGTCTTGCAGGCATGGCAGAAGACATTAATTTTGCTCCAGGTTGTAATTGCAACCAGCAATTACAAACCCTTACTTCTGCTGAGACTCTTGGGTTTGGACCAGTCGAATTGAGGGGACTCAAAATGGTTAGTGTGCAACAGAGATTGTTCAGAATCCTGTCAATGGAACCATTAAAATATAACTCAGAGGGTTCAACTTTCACAGGAAAAATAGAGCATTTTGGTGGAATAGTTTCATGATCTCCATGGCATTTTTCCTTAGGAACTGCAGTGGGTGGTTTCTAATATTGCTGTGGATGAAGGCACACACTACACATAACTGAAGGTAATAAGACATGGTGAGTCTCCCTTACAGCCCCCACAGACCTTCAAGCTGTTCTTTGGAAGAACTAAGCTACATATCCTATCTGTTGCTGCTCTTGCTCATGATCCCTACTATGGCATAAGTACCCCACTACAAAGGCCAAAATGTGCAGGTACTCCAAGGGCATCAGCTCAGCTTCCCACAAGGATAGGTGCTGATCACTGCTAGTGAATAAAATCAGATGACTAAAAATCATGTGCCAAATGAAAATTGTTTTGTTCATGGAACACAAAGACACACCAAATAAAAATCGTTTTGTTCATGGAACACAAAGAAACCCAGAGCATGCCCTGCTACTTCATGTGGCCTTTTGGTCATGACAAAAGTACATGAATAATTTACTCAAATTTTCACAGGACCAATGCGTACTTAGAGCAGCATCTGGTAGATTCCTGTTTTCTCTATTTTTCTATTTGTTTAACATGCTGATATTTCAATTAGATGGTCAAGCATGGGAGAAAAATGGATGCCCTTCCCCATGAAGACTTACTTCTTTAGATATGCTAGTAGCTTCCAGTAGCTTCTTTTCCATGTGCTAGAAATGTTTATTAATTTGTTTCACCTGGGCTCCTTCCTCTGTTCCTGCTTCCTTTTTACCTATGGGAAAAGTGACTACCTTCTTGTCACCTCTGTTATAGTAATGCTTCCACTTCTGGTAGAAAAAAAAAATCAGTGTTTTCCTGGTCTTTCTTCTCTGCTGGAAATAAAAAAAAAATCTTATTTCGTTTTATTTTGCCCCTTATATTTCTTTCTATGGCATATTTCAAGAACATATTTTTGATTCTAGAAATGGATGTGTTTGAAATCCAGCTGGAAATTTTGTCATAGCCTAACAAGTTGATTCGGGTATCACTTTAATATCTATGAACACAAATGTGTAAAAGTCAAGCTCCTTTCATAGAAATCCTAATTTGTATCTTAACACATTCTGTGACACATTAATAGCTTAGATTGTACTTGCCAGGTAACAGAATTTCTTTTAGTGAAATCTTAATTTCATTACATATATGAAAAAATATATTCTTCTGTCTTTATATTAAATTTCTTATGTAGTTAAAATTCTTTCCCAAAAGATTTATTGGATCTGTAGGCTATATTCTGCCTTTCAGTCATGGACCCTGCAGAATGATAAATCGTATTTAAGATTCAGGCAGAATCTTATGAGTGGAAGAATAAATGTTCATATTGAAACATATGGGCAAACAGGATCTCCTTGAGTGTGTAGCAGCAACAGTTTGGATTTCTGGTACCTCAATGACCATGCTGGGAGACAAATTCTGTTGTCTGAGCTATCTCTGTTATGGATCTTTTTTCCCTGCTTTTGACCTGAGCAAGGACATTTGAGAATCTGATGAAAAAATAAAAGGAAAAGTGAAAGGAAGTTCTAAAATGTAAACAAAAAGTGTGCAATTTTGTATGATGGGATTTTAGTCTGGATTTGCTCTACCAGAAGGACTGAAAACATCAAGGGATTTTCCCCTTGCAAGCAAATACAACTCAAATTGTCACAAAATATTTCAGTTGGTGTCCGCATAAGGATCTGGTCCTATATAAAGTCTGAATTTTCAGCTAGTAAAGATTGAGAGCAGACAACTTCTGTGCCACTTTACAATGACCTGTATCTTAAGAAGAGTGTGGAGTAAACATGAGCAAATTGTGATGATGCTTTGCTTTCTTCTGAGCACTGTATGTTCTGCTCAGTGTGCTGCTCATCCACCTTGTGAGGATTAGTCTGTGACTTTCTGCTAAGCTCTGAAAGTACACAACAGGCCTTAAATCTAGGGTGAACTACACAGGTCTCCTCTCTCCCCTCTGACACACACACAGGCTATGAGAGAACATTTAACAATCTAGTTTCAGCAGAGCTAATCACTCCTCTCTGCAGGGAAAGTCAGGCAAGTTTCTGTAGCTGTAAGTCAGTGTCGACACCAGCCATCTGGCTCCTCAATCTTTTCTTGTTTAATGGCACTTGCCTTCCATTAATTGTTCCAAGGCCATTTCTATTTTCCATTAGCCCCTGCTCTTAAGCAGATGGTTTGAAACAAATATGTTCAACGATATGAGTGAATTTACAGACAAGCAAGGGCTGTAGGGATGGCTGAAACTACCAAAGAAAATGGTTGCATTCACTCTGATGTGGACATTAATATTCCTGTTCCTTTGGACAGAACAGTTTTTCTCAATCTCTTTAGGCTCCTTGTGGCTGTGTCATACCTCCCTGTCATGAGGTCTCTATCTGTGTGCTGGTCTGAATTCTGCCCTTTTTTTTGAATATTATCAGAAGCAAACAAATTCCTTACTCAGTGTCTCAACTTGCTTAATTTTTACAGAATCCTCAAGTACCCCTTTCCAAGTAATGCTGTCTATATGACCAAAGATAATAGGAAGTGTTCACCTTTAAATGTATTGTCATTTTCAGAGAGCAGAAAACAGGGAAATGTTTTCATTTGCATTTTTTGTTTCCTGCTACAATTATCACTGTTTTTACCAGCTTTATAAACCGCTTTTGCTGCAGTTGTTCCTTCATAAACCAAAATGCAGATCAGCTGAAATCATGACATGGTTAAACTGAAGGTAACAAAATTCTTGATGCAGTGGCAGATGGCTAATCAGGCAATATCACCGCAGGAGCAAATTATGTGCCACTGGCATCAGCACCTGTAGCTTTGTACCCAGGCTTTGAATAAGAAATGCCAAGCAGTGTGGCTTTAAGTTTATGTTCTGACTGTAATCACAAGATAGACATCTGCAAATACAGGTTCTGCTTTGAAAATGCAATTCAGTACTCAGGTAGAAAGATTCGGGTGCAAATTTTGCCAGTATAGGTGTGATTTCTTTTTTCTTTTATTTTGGGAAACAGAAGTTGAACTGTAGAACTGGTACAGGGAAGGGAGCAGGAAGATTTTTGTGAATATGTCAGTTATGGTAATTCATGTTTCAAAGAGAACTGAACTATTCCTATGGCTGTGACTCTGCACCTAAGGATGAACCTGGTCTTGCTAAATGTGAGAGTGGCTCATAGCAGAAGGCCCATCCAGGCCAGTATTCTCCTCTTCATCCTGGGTGCTACTGATCAGCAGCAGATATTTACATAGGAATATGAAAAATGAGAGGAAAGGAGATATTCTTACAGGGATCAGATGAAAAGCTACACCACTTTTGTTGTTTATTTGCACTGCACTGTCCTGTGTTGCATGAATATAATAATTATTTTTGCTCATTACTATTTCTGTTTCTTTGTCTTCCAAGTTTTGCTTGTATTGTGTTTAACACAATAGGGAAATACACATCCGGATCTGATGAAAATATAATTGTCTTTTGGAAGAGCTCTGTATCCTATTTCTTCATCTAGGTGTGCTGTTGCTTCTTTCTCCTCTGTTGCTAGTCCAGCTGGGATACAGGAATGTGCATTGAGTTATTTTCAACAGAGAAGAGACAAATTAATTTTCTGCTACAGAAATCCAAATTATTGATGCAGAAAAGTCATTTAAATACTGTCCCCATCTCATCTGTGGAGGAGGATTGGTTACTGCAAACACAAATATGTCATATTTACTCTCCTCATTAAAAATTCTGCTCTTTAGAATCCATGTGGGTAAACAGAAGGTAGGAGTTTTCCCAAAAGAAATAAATCAAAACGTGGGCCAGATCAAACTTGTGCATACAGAATCATAGAATGGGTTGGAGTGGAAGGGACACTGAAATATCCTCTACTTCTGAACCCTGCAATGGCCAGGAGCACATTCCACTACCCCAGCTTGCTCATAGCCCCATCCAACCTGGCCTTGCACTTGGGCTTGTTGAACTTCATGAGGTTCACATGGGCTCAACTCAAGCCTTTTAAAGTCCCTCTGAAAGCCCCTTCTGTGTATGGAACCAACTCCACCACACAGCTTGTCACCTGCAAGCTTGCCAAGGACGTCCTCAGTCTCATTACCTGTGTTAAGGATGAACATATCAAAGAGCACTGGTCCCAGTATGGACCCTTGAGGAACCCTGTCTATATCTGGTTTCCACCAGTGCATTGAGCAGCTGACTTGAACTCTTGGATGAAGCCTTCCAGGTAAGTCTTTATCCATCTAACAGTCCATCCATCAAACCATATCTGTCCAGTTTAGAGTTAAGATTGCTGTGGATTGCCACATCAAAGGCCTTACAGAAGTCCAGGTAGACGGCATTTACAGCTCCTCTTCCCCTGCCCACTGATGCTGCCATTCCATTGTCAGGCACCATTCACTCTTTGTGAAGCCCTGTTGGCTTTTTCTAATCACCTTCCTGTCTTTGGTGTTTCTGTTCCATGGTCTCACAGAGGGGAGGCTGACAGGCTGATAGTTCTTTTTTTACTTTTTCTAGAAGATGAATGTGGGTTTTTTTTTGCTTTTCCATTCACCAGGGACTTTGCCTGACCGCTGTGACTTTTCAAATATGGGGGAGAGTGTTTTGGCAACTATATAATCCTATTCCCTCAGGGCCCTGACACCCAGGATCCCATGAACTTCAGGTTCCTCAGGTGGTCTCAAACTGATATTCTCCTGTGATGGGAGACAATGGGATCAACCTTTTCTCTTCACAGCCAGGGTGAAAGAGAAAAAAATATATTACTTGGGCAAGCAGTATTTCATTTTGACACTCTCTGCAAGGTCCTTTCCAGCTCATTACATGCAAATCAGAGCATTCCTTCTTTGTCCTATTCCTGGGAAACTCACTTTCTGTGTATCTTGTAAGGTTTTGCTATAAAAACTGCAGTGCATGATGATACAAAGACACAATCATGATGGCATTAAAAAAGATCTGAAGAGGCAAATTTGTGGGTCAGGATGAGAAAGGTGAACTTATTTTCAATGGGACACAGAAAACTCTTCTTGGAGTCACTTTCATGCCTATGGAGATGATCACTTGTGTTATAGCTGTTGCTCCTCTATTTATTCAAAACTGGGCTAGAAAACACTCTCGAGTTAGATGGGTCTGAGAATAAAAAAAAAAAAAGTAAAAAAGTACTTATATATTCATGTACCCACCCACAGACAAAATTGTTCTTATTGATGTGGTCTCATCTTCATGTGCCATTGCAGAAGGGCTTGGAGTTTCATTATCAGAATTTTAGAAAACCACCACCCAAACAAGGCAGTGCCCACTCCAGCTCTGATCTCTTTAACACTGATATCCACAATGACTTTTTGCACAGTCTTGGAGTCTTGCAGTATGTGTAACATAGTTTGTATTGCTGGGCACTCTGCTCTGATCTGTGTAGTTTACCTAGGGATTGGTGAACTGGGCTTATAATGAACATATTTTTTCCTTCAGGAAGGATGAAGATGTCTGTGATGGCTAATCTGTATTTCTGCACTGACTGAGATGCATCTCATTATCACATTCTGAGGGATGAGAGATTGCTCATCTTTAAAAAGAAGTGATTCATGGTGCTTTGGAAGCAACTTCTACTCAAATTCCATGCATTTTCAGAAAACTGACACCCTCCTCATCATGTAGAGGTGTGAAAGTATGGGTGCATGGTGATATCATAGCTCTTTCATGAGCCAGAGCAACAGGTAACTGCTCATTTCTGAAGGTTCTCCATCTTTGCTCTATTAGCAGCACACATCTGGTGCTCCACGAAGGGATTTTATATGCAGAGTATTCTCAATAAACCTCCCATTCTTCTTGGTAGCAGCAAGGTCCCAGTTTAAATGCTGTTCTAGTTTTGGGCTTTGCTGTTCAAAAAAGGGACAGGATGTGATAAGGGATGACAGGTGTATAAATACCTGATGGAGAAGGCTAAGGAAGATGGAGCAAGACACATTAGAGGTATCCAGTGGCAGGACAAGAGGCACTGGGCACAAACTGTAATATAGAAAATTCTGTGCAAAGAAGAAATCTGTCATCCTAAGGTTGATTGAACATGGGGACAAGCTGTGTAGAGAGATAGTGCAGTCTCCATCCTTGGAGATCTTAAAAAAAGTAATGGATGGAGTCTTAGGCAACCTTCTTTACTGACCCTGCTTTGTGAATGGGAGGTTGACTAGATGACCTCAGAGATCCTTTCTCACCTGTTATCCTTTGATTCTGCAGATGGTTTTGGACATTCTTTTTTGCAAATGCAGGCGTTAGGCCTGCATTTAATTCTCTCTGCCAGTCCTAAATATATTTCTGGTTTTATTATATTTGTGTGGCCATGCAGGTATGGTAGATGCATATGTCTATTCTGAGTTTTCCAACTCTTTGTACCCACAAGTTACTTTTAATGTTCCTTTGTTGTGATGATAATAGAGTTGTTTAAGGTCCTGAAATACCTAACATCAGTGCTTTAGTTTCCTGTTTCACCACAAGGGCATTGTAAAGTAGGAACAAATATCTTGTGTTTGGCAAATTAGAAATTGTTAAAAGGGTGAACATGGTGGCCATGGCCTGAGCTTGCTCTCTCTTTGTGAGTAATACTGATTGAAAGAGATAAATGGCATATGCAACTGGAGGAAACTCTTTGTGAATAATGACATTTCTCCTCTTCCATGAATCAGTGTTCATTGTCCTGCTGCTCACTAGGAGCAAATATCAGTCTCCACAGTCTCAAATGCAATTCTAGGTTGACTGCTTGTAATAATTCCCCTCCAGATGACAGCCTTGAGGACAGAGAGTAATATCAATACCCCTGAAGAACTGAACTTTTGTCGTCTTCCAATCCTTCAGCCAGATGACCAGAATAGTGTGTCTGTTCATCAGAGATGGTTTCCAGCTTCAGCTGGTGCTACAGGAACAGTTTGGAAACAGTGTTTGCTTGTCATCTGCATTTCAAGTTAAGGAGGCACCATGTTGGCTGGGAGCCAGCACACTTGTGAGGCTCTAAGGGCATGAGAAAGGAGGGCTCCAGTTAATTCCAGGATGGAACTGCAGCACGTGGGGTTGTTGAGTCCTTGAATATCCATATTTCCACTCCTCTGCTTTGCTCTATTTAAGGAGTTTGCTGGGCTCAGCATTATTTTGCAAGCACTGTGAAGGGTGCCTTTTATCTGACATTGCTTTTAGCATGGGAGTGGAGGTAAACTGAGGTCCTTGTGCCATTTGATCTGCACGACCCTGCTCACTACCCGAGACAACTACCTTCCAAAGAGGGTCTGTGAAGTGCTTATATCTCTTTCTTGACTTTCATCTCCTGTTATAAATGACTCGTAGTCATGGGTTCATTACAAATTATATATAAATCTTTCAAGAAATGCAAACTGAAATTGTTAGCTCACAGTTTCCCCATTAGGGAAATTAATCCGTAGTATCAGATTGACAGTAAGTAAAACTAATTTGCTGGATGTGTAAATTCAGTCCAAAATTTCATTTTGATCAATTGAAAGATTTCCATTGATTTCAATACACTTTGGTTCACACTCTTTTAGCTGTAGCACACTGATCTAAACATCAGGGAATTCAGGTGTCTGTCTAGTGAAAGTAAAGAAAACAAACCACATAGTGTCATTATATATCACATAGTTATTTGTTGCTGATCTTAAAAGAACTGATCTGGATGTAAGAGAGAAAATACATCCCCCAGAAGCTGCTGGCCTGAAAAAAGCAAATGAAAAATGATATCTTCTAATGAATGAAAAATAATGAAAATGTAATGAAGATTACAGGTATACTGCAAGGTAAATAACCTCCTCCAAATTATTTTGGAGGGCCTAAGTGCATAAAAAGAGGAAGTTAGATGTTCTTGCTAACACCCACATCTTATTGCACAAAAGACAAAAGAGAGATAAGGTGCAAGACTGTGAATCCTGTACTTTAATTTAGAAGAAGGGAAGGAAAAGACAAGGGCCATACATCCAAAAGATCTCAAACAAAGGTGGACTCACTGTGAAATATAAAATTTATAAAATTCACTCATGATGCACAGGAGTTGGAGCAGGTCCAGAGAAACCTATTTCAAAATCTTTTTCATAGGCAATAAGATTAATGGGGGCAACGATTTCTATGAATTGCAAAAATTTGTTTTCTTCTGAAATTATTAGCAGTTGCATTTTTATGGCTAAGCATTTTATTCAGCATCCATTGAAAACTCATTAATAGAAGTACGATTTGAGGAAGATAAACCTATTCAAATCCAAGTGAAAGCTGCAGGAAAAAGAGCCTAAAATACTGAGTAAATATTTTACTGAAAATTTAAAATATTTCCGCCTTCACAAAATTAATTTTTTATTTCCAAAATATTTGAATTTGACACTCTTGAAGTGCAACTTTCAATTTTTTGCCTTTAAAATGTTATTCTTCATTAAAAATAATCCTTGTAGAAAACAAAAGAATTTCCAGACAATAAGTAACCCATAAACATAGAAAATGACACCCAGGGTGAGGGTGAAGGGGAGAGAGGAGGCACAAATTTTGCCATATCAGATATTATCAAGTACAAAAGCCCTGCAACGAAAATACTCTGGGCCTAATAGAAAGCCCTTTGAAGTCAGTGGGAGTCTTTTCATTTACTTCAAAGAGCTTTAGATCAGGCCTTATTACAACAGTATAAATAATGCAGCATGAGCACGGAGAATTGGGACTTGGCACATGGATGTTATGAAATCTGGAATATTGACTCGTTCTACATAAAATTGGTCATAATAACAATGGTTTGGAAAAAGAAATCTCAGACACAATTAATCTAAGTAACAAAATTATTAAAGTTGTTACCTTTAGAGTTAATAATCTTGATTGGGCTGTTAACTTTGGTGGCAGCAGTTTAGTAGGCAAAGAAAAGATTTCATTTCTGACTACCCATAGTTTCCATTCTGCTGCACATATTCTTAGGGGGAAAAAAAAGGTTTATTTAAAAAAATGGCAATTTAGTCCAGGTTTTAAAATGCTTACTTTTCTTATGCATTCTACTTGTAGATTAGTTTAGCCCTTACTCTCAGATTTTTTAATGGGACATTTGTGGCAAAAAATTGATCTTTTACATAAGAATGTAGTGTCGTACCATAGAACTGAGCACTTTATCTATTCTTTTACATTGGTCTTTTTGACAAAATCTTTCAAATATCTGTGTTTTCAATCATTACTTCATATTTCTCTTCTGTGCTTCTCCTACTTTTAATAGTAACTTCATTTACTTTTAGCTTTGTTTTCACTATTGCATTTCAGTGCTGTGCTATTTTGCCTTCATATCAACACAACTTCCATCAGCTCATAAAGGAGCTGTGATTAAATAATAACTGAGAGTCTCATGAAGTATTCATTAGTTCTCTGTATGTCAGAGTCACACTGTGGTACTCCCACAGATGATAATTTGAGAGGCATGGAAGGGGTATAACCTGCACATCACTATCAAATTTAGCAAGTGCAGAGAGAGCAGAACTACAGTTCCTTGATACCTAAACTGTGCCCTGATTCAGCAAAGATTTTGAACCCATGTTTAATCTTGTATGTACACCTTGATTCTGTTGAATCACTGCGTATTGCACATTTAAATTCTCTGATGAATATGGAATAAATATATACTTTAAAACAAAACATGTGTGTTAAGTTCATTTATTAAACCAGTTTTCCATAGTGAGCTATCCCCTGGAAAAGCCTTTCTCCAATTTCTTTTGGAAGCCCTTTTTTATGTGTTGGGGTTTTTTGTGTTGCAGGTTTTGGGTTTTGGGGGGATTTTGTTTGTTTGTTTGTTTGTATGTTTAGCCTTCCTACTTTTAATATCAGAGTATAAATTATAATAGAGAGAAATACTGTCTAGTTGATTTGTACTTGTCTCAAGGGTTTGGTAAAGAAGGTGTGACCTTTATTCTAATTTATGCAAGGAGAATGTCTCAGCTTAGACTGCAATAAAGTTTTCAACCCCTTATGACTCTTTTTATTACCTTTCAAACTCCTTTAGGAATCAAGTCCATGTGCTTCACCAACCCTTCCTCACTCCAGATGCCTCACTGGAAATCGGTTTGGCTTTCTGCTGAGGGGTTTTTGAGCACTGTCCCTCAGCGTATCCTGCTTTGTCTGGGTGGGCTTTGTTTTCCCCTGAATCTACACATTTCCCAGGATGAATCTACACATTTCCCAGGAGAAGCACATCCTCCCTTGCAGTGAACTTCAGCACATGTCCATGGCCACTGGCCTGAGACAGATGTGAGAACCAGCAGCTGCACTTGCCAGTGGTACTTCACGAGCCAATGCTGACTTGCTAGAGAGAGGGCACAAAGCAGCACATATTTCATATCCCAGTTGACAACTCTGATTCTGCCCCTTCAAATAAGTAACTGGATCCGCATTTATCAGTGGGTAATTTAATTTCACTGGACATGTTACTGCTTAAAATCCCAGAGCTGGGTTGAGTTGCTAGAAAGATGGAAGCACCTGGATGGATACAGCCTTAATTTAGAGCCCCCCTGAACACATGGATGTGAATTTGTTTTAGATTTGTTTTGAGAGTTTGTAATTAAGGATAATTAATATATCTTTTTGCTCTGAGAAAAACAAGGCTTATTTGAAGCTTATTTTTATTATGAAATAGATGTTATTAAATTACTTGTGTACTCCTACTTTAAAAAATACTCCCATGGCTTCTACTCCCTTATAGAAGAAAGTCCCCTACCCTCCTCCAAACAAAACAAAACCAGAAAACTCCTGATTTTCCACTGTAAATAACTGATAATTTCTGTCAACTCTGATAAATTGTAAAATTTAAAAAATAATGCTCATGTAAACTCCTTTTCTGTTTTGCTGTTTATCTTCTCCTCATTCTCTTCTTTTTCTTCATCTGTTTGTTTTTGTTATTTTCACTCTGGTCTTTTCTTGTATCTTTTTGAACAGTCTCTGTCCTGTCCTTCCTTCTCTTTTCCCACTCATCCCCTCCTTTTTTTAACTTCCCTGATTTTATTGCTCTTCCCTTCCACCTCATCTCCTCTAACTCCACAATCTCATTTCAGTAATGGCTGCTATTGCTGCTTTCACTCTCTGCCCACGTATCACAGTGGAATCAATTCATCAGGTTTCCTGATTGAAGACTCTTCCATCTCTACAAAAACTTTGGCTTGAAAGTGATACTATGCTGTATCAGCTATAGTTGTCAAATCCTGGCACCATGACAACTGGTGGCACACAGGTTTTATTCTAAATTTCTGTTCACAGAAAGGAATCTTCATTGCAAATACAGTGTGTAGGTTTCAGGGAAAAAAAACCACCCTAAATTGTTCCTGCAAAACCCTAAGTGCAGCTTCATTCATGTGATATGTTTAGGAAATAATAGATTAAGTACTTCAATATGTAAGAATATGTAAGTATGGGGGAAGAAGACGACTTTCTTTTTTACAGAAGATGACTCCCATACTTTCTGTTTTTGGATAGTAGTGCCCAGGAATTCAATTGTCTCTCTATGCCAATTTTCAAAGTGTAGTGGGTTTTTCTTTGGTGGCACCGTTTTTTTTTTTTTTTTAATCTCATCACCAGATTATAAAACAAACTCTATTGATAACAACAACAAAAAAAGATCTTCAGCTAATACATGAATTCAGGAGCTCAGGGTAAATAGCCAAGGATGAACACCTTGATAAAATGAGAAGTTATCATGGCTGTTAATTTTTTTCCCAGAATGAATTCTGAAGCTGTGAGTGGCAAATTAAGCAACAACAAAGAAAACTATAAAGCAACACATTGAAAGATTCCACATATTTGTCAGTAGAGCTTAACAACATTAACACTTATGTCAGCAAAAGTCTCTGACCTACAGCAGTTTAATCACAATTGTCACAAAGAAAACCTCATCTCATGTTCCACATATGACTCCTGTGTTCCACAAGATGATTTCATAGATCACTCAAACTTCTCATAAAAAACCAGGATCCTGCTACTCTTTTCAGCTGCTCCACTGCTCCTTTTCTGTTCATCAGAGGATGAACAGGAGAACACATTTTTATTAGGTCTCATTACCATTTACCTCTGTAGCCCCTTTACACTTGGTAACCACTACACTTTGGAAGGGGGGTGTTCTGTCCAACACATGGTTTAGAGCTCTTTGTGTCCATGGTTTTTTTTTCCCTGCTATCTCCTGCTTCAACAGGAGTAGCTCAGTTTTGAGCAAGGAATCTGTGTCTGACAGTACTGGCACAGGTGCTATTTTAAACTCTCTTTATTCTTCAAAACATGTAGAGGTTAATTAGCCTTTACAGCTGATTAAAGCTGGATATGTTAGGAGAGGGCCATGATCAAAGAGCATGTGAAGAAATTTATGACTGACAGGACAACCTTCTATGACAACATTTATTCTCACACATTTAGTTGCCCTCCTGACACCGTGTTTAGAATTCAGGTTAAGCATTGCATATCTCATTAGGAACTGGATGCTGGGCATGTTCTGCAAGAACATTGAACTTTAGGAGCAAATGGCATCCACCTACTCCATTTTCCATCACTTTTACATCAACAAAAGTTCTCCCTATTCTGTTCTTGCACCAACTCAAGCTTCTAGATCTGGAAAAACTGTACAGATGTACAGTTCTACTAATTGTGCTTTGCTAGCCTTGCAAAATGTGACAGAAATGAGTCTCTGAAAAGTGCCTGAGGTAAAATCTGAGCACACTTGATAATAATAATAATAGTAGTAATAACTGGTTAATATTACATGACTTTTATTTGCCCCATCCTCTAGAGAAAAAAAAAAATGATTGTCTTGTACTTCCTCAAACAGGATTATTCCCCAACTCTACTTCAGTGGAAGGGAATGATCTCCAATGAACAAAGTGCTTAGGGGATCAACATCATAAATAAAAACAATGCATTTATTCTGTCCAGGGTATTAGGGAGTTAACACATGTTCAAGAGGTCTTAGGACACAGGAATCTCCTTGCTGTGGCACTCTTTCTGAGAGGGGTAAGCAAGAACACTGTGGCAAAACAGCTTAAATTGAAACCTGGGAAAGATTATGGCCTGTAGCTTTTTTGAGGGAGGTGCTCTTTGAGCTCTCTAAAAACGATGGAATGTCACTATATAGACAGAAATATATAGAGAGATATGGAACATGGAAAGCATTGATAAACACAGCTGTACTAGTTCTGCTCCCAGGTCCAATCTAGCGTCATTTTCTGTGTCACCAGCAAAGCATATATGACACTTCCCTGCTTTTGGACCACATGCACAGCAGGGCTTTTCCTGACATAGTTTGTCTGTCTGTTTAGAAAGGTCTTCATAGTTCTTTATTCCAAGCCTTTCATTCCATCTATCCTTAAAATCCTGATAACCTCTTTCAGAAACAAGGTCCTTTGGAAGGATGTTGAGCAGGTAATTCTACCACCCATTGCCTGAAGAACCACCTCCTTTAACTTGTGGCTTTGCTGTCCTCATTTGATGCTCTTGATGCTTATACTGGAAGAGAGTGAATAATCAACCTCTCTCTATCCTCTGCACATTATTCACAGTTTTTTATCCAACATATCTTCAGCTGTCTCTTGCCAACAGTGGAGAAATCCAGTCTACTCAGCTGGTCATTCCTTGCTTGAGAGCTGCTCCAGAGTTTCAATATTCCTTCCTACCTTTGTTAGGCTTTGTCCAATTTCCAAATGTTATTAAAAGGGTGTGAGAACTGTGGATACATATGGTGATGTAATTATCTTTCCTGGTTCAGTAAGCAATTGTCAAGAGGATTATCATGATTTAAGTATTTCTGAAAATTAGAAGAATTTTCAATTCAGAACAAACTCCCAATTTATTCAGAAAGAACATCAGATTACTGGCATTGTGTCTATTGTGACCCAGTTAGATCAAAGTTACAATCAGAGCTCCATCCTTGGAAGAAGTGTGGGAGATGTGTAGTGATGGTAAAGAAAAATGGAACAATAAATGTCCTCAGAGAAGAGACTCCATTTTAGATGCTGCTGCATAATAAAGCACAGTCTTTGTGTGAAGGTGATCTTTTGGTCTTCAAAGTTGCATAACACTTCCTTAGACAAATAAAAATATCAAGTTCTCATCATCAAGTTCTCATCAGCGATGGATGTCAAATGGGTTTGATGGTAGACTTGAAGTAATTATAACTCACTTTCAAAGTATTTCTTTAATATCTGTATGATTTGAACCTGTTTGGAGTAGCCAGGTAGTCCCTGACTGACTTCCAGTTCCATTTTTCTTCAGCTCTCCAAAGCAGATGTATTAATTAATGACTTCCAGGAAATAAACTGGAGACTACAATGTCCATGAACATTACTAACCTGACAATATCTTCAGTGGCAGCTCATCATGAACGAAATTTTTATCCATATCCTAACAGAAGAGGATTTTTTAGGCTATTAATATTTCTCTCTCTCCAATTATCTTTCCAAAACACCTTTCCCTAGAGCATAAATTTTTGCCAGGTCATTGATACTGTTCTGCAGAAAGTAGTACAGAAAAAAGATTGTACTTTGTATGCTGGTAATTGGTTAGCACAAGAATTTACAGTGATTTGTGTCATAATCTTTCTAATTTACACCTCCTACCTGCCTCTGATTGCTTGTTAAATCTCCAGTCATATTTTTCAGCCACTTTAAATAACTTTAATTTCAGCCTGCAGACACAAAAGTGGCATATCTATAATAGAAGTTCCAGACTTTTAATGAAAATGCTTTTTGACATAAAGACAATGTGTGATTTTGAGTAAGTAGCAGGCATATGAAGATCAAAAATTTTGGGTAGGGTCAGAAATGCACAAAGCATTTATGTGCAATGTAATTTTTCCTAACTTAGACTTCAATCAGATTATTTGCATGTTAAGTGCCTTGAAGATGAAACACCTTTGGACTTTGATTTGCCCCTGGGCTGAAAGATGCAATCACACTTTGTTACCATGTAGAAACTCATTACATGGTGGAAGATACTTAAAAAAACTAAGAAAATGAAAAAGTGGATATGGAAATCAAGCTTATTTTTTCATATTTTTTATAGGTGGAAATGATACTTTTAGACTAAAGATTTAAATTTCTTCATAGTTTTGTCATATGTTTTATTTGTGCTGAAAATTGAGTCCTGGTCTTTAGACTAAAGATTTAAATTTCTTCATAGTAGCTGGTGTGGGGCTATGTTTGGGATTTGTGCTGAAAATTGAGTCCTGGTCTCTTAGGGATGGCTAAGCACTTGGGAAATACTGAAGGAATTTGTTATATATTGCTTGCTTGCACAGCTTTTGCTTAACCTGTTAAAGTACCTTTATCTCAATCCACAAGTTTTCTCAGTTTTGCCCTTCTGATCCTTTCCCCCACCACATCTGGTGGGGAGTGAAGTAGCAGCTGCGTGGTGATTAGTTGCCAGAGGACACCTTCTTATTCCTTACCTTTTTGAAGAGGGAAAGGAGCTAGAGCTTTCTATACATTTTGATTCTTATTAGAAATATTTTATTAATCCATCTATTTTTAGCCAGAGTCCAACAAAGTATGATGCAGTCATTAGCCAGTGATAGGAATTTTCTGCATTTTTTCTGCACTTCAGCAGTGAAGTGAACTTGACACAAATGTTCCTTCCCTTAATGCTTGATTTTCCTCTAAAGAGAACTGGAAGATGATCCTTGTGACCTTTTTGAACAGAAGAAACATTAAATAACATCAAGTGGCTATTTGCAGTCTGACAATTTTATTAACTTTATCCTCTGTGTCTCTTGCAATCTTCAAATCAAATTGGCCTCTGTGGGGCACTGCTAGAATTTCTATTTGAAATCAGAGGATTGGGAGAGGTCAGGCAGACATCTACCAAGAAGTAAAGCAAAGAGAAAGATAGAACCAAGTAACCTAAAGCAATTCCCATTATTGAGATGGTTTGACTTTTGGTCACATCTGAATAGTTCTGTTGCCAAGGAAAAAGAATTGTTCCCATGAAACATTTTTGAACTGAGAGGAAATAACTGCTTATTTTATTTCTATGAAACAATGTTTTCTAAGAAAATCATGGGACTGTGACTTGTGACTGAAGGCTTGGGCTTGGCTCTAGCCTCAGCCTTTAACTGGCCCTAAAAATGTTCAGCCTCTGAAGCTCAGCTTTTCCACTGTAGAACTAATTTCTTACTTTCAAATGCATCTTAAGGATTGGTGTCCTCATGTGTGAAATATTGTTGGGTCCTCTGTAACGGTGACTGTATATTCAAGTGTCCCTCCTGCCAGCCTTGACAATTCCAAAGCAAAAAGGATTCCAGTATCCTCTGCAGTTCTGCTGTGCTGGAACTCAGTGACTTGAAGAAAAAATTTCCTATTCCACAAGAGTACAAGGATGTCTTTACAGTGCCCTCCTCAGAAACTCATCCTGAGATAAATCCAATTGTTTACTCTTGCTTTTATTAGGGGTCCAACAAAAACGTTTCATCTGAAAGGCTAAACAGTAACATTTAAATGACTGGGAAGCAATAGAATGTGGTGAGAGAGAGAAGGTGAATTTGCTAAGCCACCTCTCCATGCAGCACATCTCAGCACAGCTGTCCAAGGAAGCAGGCTGGGCTGACTCCAGAGCTGAAAAAGGAGTGACTCAAAACCTCCCTGACAGCCTCCCTGATAAAATTTGCTCTGCAGTGGTGTAGTCCAACATGGACCAGCCTGGAGCCACTGAACCTAGCTAGTGTGGTTCCTAGTGGATGTATTTTTCCTGCCCCAAGCTGTCATGGGGATGAGGAGACATGAAACTCCAGAAAGATGCCCTAAGCTACTGAAACAGATGAAATGGGGATGAAGGAGAGAAGTTTCATCTGTCTGAGTTGCTTGGGCTTATCTTTAACAGCCTGAATTACTTTTACTGTCATTATATGGAATGGCAGTATATAAGCACAAACCAAGAAATGGTAATCATCTTTTTCTAGTCTCATAACTTATTAAAATATTGCCAAAAACCCCAAGAAATGTGCTCACTTGTGTTATTAGTTTTCTGTCATGATAGCACATTACAATTATCTGGAATGTAATAGTTTCCCAAATTTAGAGCAATGACACTCAATAAAACAATTAAATTGTAACTTATGAATGCGTTGTGCTGGTAATTGATGACTGAACTAAATTTGCCTAAGTATACAATGATTTGCAAGAAATTCCTTAATGATGTAATTAAATTGTGGCAAGCTGATCAAGGTGAGCTTTATAACCTGGGGATATTTGTTTGTAGAAAACTATTTTGCTGTTGTTTCTCTTATCTTTCACCATTTCTTCCCAACATGAACAATATCAAGGTGAAATCTGCCATATATAGTGTACCTGATTTTGGTGGGTTTTTTTTGCAATCAATTTGTATGCAGTTCACTTAGCAGAAACTACATGTCCTTTCCTGGTATAAAAGTGTCTCTGAATTGGGAAATATGTTTAGCCTAGCAATTATCCATGTTCTGTGTTGTGCCAAGGAGAGCTGGTGACAACTGATATGTAGAAGACTGAGGTTCTTTGCCCCAGTCTTCACTGGCAGTGAGGCTTCCCACATCTCTGAGTCCCTGAGCTCCTGGGTGGGGGCTGGGGGACAGAAGTGCCTCCCACTGTAAGCAAAGAGCAGGTTTGAGACCACCTGATGAACCTGAATAGCCACAAGTCTATGGGGTCTGATGGACACTCTTAACAACTGGGCCAGCAAGAACCTAATGAAATTCAACAAGTCCAAATGCAAAGTACAACACCTGGACTTTTATTTTCTAACTGGTATCTTCTTGGAATTTTTTTTCCCAGTTTTTCCCCCTAGATGAGCTTCTATTGCCCTGGACAATTGTCCTGTAAAAGGCCAAGCAGTATGTATTTAACTTATTTTCTTAGTTTAATTTGCCAGAAATCCAAACCTGTGATAACCCAGCAGACAGGAATCTGGCTCTTTATTTCAGGCTGTGGAGTTCTGCTGGAAGATATATGCCTTGAAACCTTTGCAATAACGAAGTACACAATCAGAAAGGGCTACCACACTTTGCTGACTACAGATGATTTCCTGAATATGTGTCACAGTGGTTAGAAAGCATAAAGAACTCTAAAGAAGTTCCTTTGATAGCTCAGTCAGCAAGAGGGAAGCTGAGAAGCAGCAACCATGACCCCAAATTTTATGAGGAGTAGTCCTGAGACACATTACTCAGGGAATCCTGGAAGTGAAAGGGAGCCAGTATTGACATTAGTATTTACTTATCAGCAACAGCTCATACCCATCCTTTAGTGGTACTGACACTGTAGCTGGATTACAGGAGAGCCTTTTCTAGGCACAGGTTCAGGTGCAGTAGCCTTCCTGCAGATCCCTGTGTCTGGAGATGTTTTGGAAGGTAAAACAATAGGAAACTTATAACTGACAAAAGGTGTACTGACACAAAATCATCTTGGAAGCTCAGTAGCTTCTTTCATTAGGCAAATGTCCTCCAAAAGCTAGTATGACCTTAATAAACTGATGCTGTGCAGTTAGCATCTTTTCTGAAGGAGTTTAAACAAATTTTAGTCTAACAGAAGTGCTTTTGTCCTAGTGCTTCTTCTGACAGTCACACAACACTATCATTTGGACAAAAAGGCTGCTACAAAATATTCTATTTGCTTTTCTATTCCTACTTCTTTTCCATTTCCAGTGAAGTCTTCTTGTGTGTAAATTACTTTTAAAACAGCTTACAGCACACCTGCTCTGTGGACTTATTCCCACCCCTTGCTGAGAAGGGCATTGAGATGCCTGAAGCCAGAGCAGAGTCCAAGCACTCAGCAAAGACAGAAAAACAGAAAAAAGGACAAATTGTAACCAGTCACTAATGCTTCTTTCCCTCCCCCTGCGTTTTACCCATTACTTACGAGCTCTGGTTTCTCCTAATTTGTTTTCTACATGTAGTTCTCTCAGTTGTGCATCTGCCTGGTTCACTTCTGCTGAGGTAGCATCCACAAAATCTCATGCTGCAGTTTGCTTCTTCCTTGCAACTCATTCTGTTTTTTCTGAATGTCTTTGGCAGACTTCTGCTACCATTATAAAATATCTGTTTTTTCTTTAATGTTTATGGGCCTATCAGCCGTGTTGGGTGGATGGTTTGCTTCTGTTTTGAATGGGCCATCTCTTGCCTTTAGCTGTCAACACAGAGCTGACCACAGCCGTGAGGCAAAAGACAAGGTACTCTGGACAGCCAGGGGTCAGAGCTGCATGTCAGCCCCGGCAGACTTAGACAGGCTGGGTGAGAAAGAATGGAACCAAAGTTTCTGAATGGGCAGCCCCAAGGTTATTTGTTGTGTTTTCAGCATTCTCACCACCCTTAACAGCCTCTAGGCCACCACTGCATGGCACACACTGGGAAGGGTTTATGGGGAACCTCTGTCACCCAGATCAGCTGCCAGGCTGCAATCAAGAAATGTACAAGACTTGAATTAATGCATTTGATGTCTGTACTGTTTAACTTAAATAGATAAGAGACCAAGAGCTTTGGACCTTTAGAGGAAAAAGGACAACTATTTCCTTTGGTTTACATTAAAAAGAGACAGGGGCACTATTTTTTTCTCTTTTCTTTTTTTTTTTCCCTTTCAGAAGGGATATAACATTTCAGGAAATTCAGTCATAAAAGACTAAAATGAACTCACAGAAGAGCTATGTCTGGAATTTGTGAAGTACAAAGGAAAAGGCAATTAGCTACCCAAATCCTATTGAAAGTCAATAGCCTCAAGCCACTTTGAAAATCCCAGCACATAAAACTCACTAAAAGCAAACTGTGCAGTAAATGTGAGTGAAGTAGGGGAGCAAAGAAAGGAACAGACAACGGAAGATATCTGTTAGGCAAAAACAGGTGTGGAAGTACATACCATTGATGCAGCTATGATAGAAATTCTCCATGCACTCAGGTTTTTCTTCACTATCCCATAACACATGTTATTGCAACCAAAATTGATCACTCTTCCTTCTTTCTTCTGTAAGTCTGCTCCAATCACTAGGGGTATGTGTCTGTGGGCAGCTTGCAAACTGCTCCAATGATTGTTAGTGGAAAAACTGGCAAAAAGTTTTTTGTAAGGAAACAACACACCTAAAAGTGAGTGGCTGTGTGGCTGGACTGCAACAAAGCACAGAAATTTGTGTACCTGATGGTTCTTCCCAGAAATATGCATGTTCCAGCACCGGGATGAGTGGAACATGGGGTTTTGTTGGGTTTTGTTTGGGTTTTATCTTTTTTATTGGGGTCCATCCCCTCCCGTGCTTTAAAAAGTGGCAGTGTCTGCCACTATTTTTATCCATCTGTGACACCAGAAGAGTTCCCTTGTTCCCTCAGTTGAAAATTGTGAATTTTGCTGTGGTAGATGGGAGCTGATATCGTTTTGAGGAATGCAGGTTTTGACAGTAGAGCCTAAATCCTCCATAATCCCTGCTCAAAGCACATATGACTTTTGGTGGAGCTGAGCACAGAGGCTTTATTGCTGAGTGAGGTGTAACCCTCTATTAATTAAATAAGCAAACGTCCACAATCACTTGCCAACACATTGTATTATCACGAGGGGTGTAGGATGTCACTTTTGTGCAGACCATCTGGAAATGTGAGCCGCTGCTTCAGCAGTTATCAAAATCTTTTCTCATGAATTTTAATTTCACTAATAAGTGTTACCGAGTAATCGCTAAGAAAGGTTTTGGTGTGATTTGTCGGCTGATTCCTTTGGGGTAGGACACAATCATTTCCTAATAGGATGCCTTTCCACGAAATAAATAGCAATTCAGTCATAAATCAGCAGAATGGCAGTGCAGAATATGCTTGAATTAGGATACAGTCATAAAGTCAAATCCCAGTATAAAAATGAGTGGTTGTTTCAGACTTTAAAAAGCTACATTCACCTGATATTTGACGGGAGGGGAGTTTTATTATGGGTCACAGCAAAAAGGGTGTACCTAAATCTTTTTGCACTGACTTAGGTGATTTGCCTCCTGCCTTTCCTCTTTAGTTCATTCCTTCCATGGCTATTCAGTGAAGACACATTGAATTTCAACTAATCTGCTTCTATTAGACTAGGTAGATATGATTTTGTAATTAACCAGAACGTAATAAAATCTGGCTTATCATTCATCATGATTAGCTTAATATTCTATTAAATGAACTTTAAAATGCTGCCAGAAAGCAGAATGCGCATCCAATGAATGGTAGAGATGCCTGTGAAACCCAGTTAGTAATATCTGGAATAATAACTTTGCCTTGTGTTGATGGACCATTTTGGATGCTGTTATACTCCACATCCAGTGGCATTCAGGAACCACTTCTCTGATGTTAGCGCTTGTTCTTTATTCATGCACCCTGTCTCAGCACTACAGCAATGGCTGTTTCCTTCCTTAATCTTAATGGAAGGCCTGATCCAAGACTTGCTGAGGCCAATGAAAAGCCTCTCATTTATATTCCTGCATTTTGGACCTGGTCCACAACTTACAGCCGGCAAGATAACAAGCATTCCTAGATCACTGAACCATCATTTTGACAATTATGATAACGTTTTTGTTTTTTCCAAAGCAAGTGACTTTCATGAATTATGACAGTGATTACAGTATTCAGCTCCTAGCTGGGAAATTCTTGCAAAGGAAAAAATGTTAGAGCATATCTGATAAGCAACAAAAGAGCATCCTGATACGCAGCCAGTTTGTTTTTCACAGATCTGTTGAGGAGCTTTGTCACCTGTAGGAGTGTTTAAAGATGTGGTGCTAATTCTTAGCAGTGGTAAGCACCTGCAGGATGTGGTGCTTTCCCCACCACTACTAAAGAATCCATTGAGCTGTGCAATCTTATTGGATCATGGGATGGTTAGGGTTGGAAGGGACTTTAAAGATCATCTAGTTCCAATCCATTATCAAGGACAGAGACATGAATAGTAATAACAGGTCACAAAAAGAGGAACCTTGGTTTGGAAACAAAGCATGACTGTCAACTACTTGATACCAGTGTTACCATGTTTGGCAATTTTGCAAACAACAATACCATGTTTATTCATCATATGTTGCAGGAAGAATGAAGAAATCAGAGGCTCTGTCCTGATAAGACACAAGCCTTACTGTTCACCACAAATTATTTTTCCCAATTCATATTACCATCCCATGTCACTCTGAGGGACTAGCAATCCTTTCCTCAACTTTGGGCTCCCAGATACTTAAAGACCAAGTTATTATCACAGTGTGGAAAAAACTTTCATAGTAAAAAGGATTTGGGGACTCTGGGCATTGATCCCATGGATAGTGATGAAGCTTTGTTTTTTGAATATGATCTGGAACATTCTAAGTCATTAGGAAGTAACATTTTGTAGCTTTCATTGATTTTCACAGTGGAATTATGAAGCATTTCCATTTTGTTATTTTTGACACTTGAGATAGCTTTATATTATACATATAATAACAATCTAAATGATGATAAAAAACATATCAGTAACAAATTAATTCATGCATCTGTACTGTAGTAATTGATGGCATCCTGTTGTACTAAATACTGGACTGATATAATAAGAAGATTGGTTTTCTCCTGAGGCCTCCTCTCTTCAGATAAGCTAGTTGATGTCAGAACCTCAGCAATTCTGTTTAGTCCTCATCAGAAAGGACATTAAGGTTTGCTTGTTTCTCTAAACCTTATATTTTCTGAATTTATTAAAAATAATTCCCAATTAGCTATATTGGTATTTTATTCAAAATGTTAACCTGGAAAGAAGCATTTTTCCTGGAATATTTGGCAATATATTCTGGTGTTCTTCTGGCCTAACAGATCCTGAGGTATGAACAATATAATTTGTTGGAAAGATGAAAACTGATATTTAAAAAATGGTATTTGGGTTTGATTTTATGGCTTTGGGGCAGAGATTTGTTTCCTTATTTTCCCATAGCTAGGTATCATGACATCAAAGGTCATGTTAGAGAAATAGTGTCTAGAAATAGATGGGCAGTAATGGTTCAAATGTTTAAGGAGAGAAATGGATGCTGACAATGAATGCTGCATGTGAAATATGAAGGACACAAGTTCATAAGAGTCAAAGTGAGAAGGAGTATAAGAATTAATTTTCAAAATTTTATTAAGCCTAACTTGCTCAAATTAGAAATTTGAAGGAGAAATTTTCCCACAGTGGCTTTGTGTTTTCAAAATGGCTTATTTTTAGCTGAAGCAATCAACACTTGTGGCTCCGCTGACACATTTTGCGATGAGGAACAGGGGTTTGTTGACAGGGAGATCTTGCAGCATGGTGATGTCCGCAAACTCCGAGAACACAGAGATTTCTGGAATGAGAGAGTCAGACAGGGCCATCTTGGAGCTGCAGGTTGTGGAGCATGTGGAGCTCCCTAGGGAGGAAGCCATCCAGTCTCCTGCTTAGCTGTCGGCTCACAAGGAATGTCACCCAACATTCCCAGCTGCAAGCTCTGTCTCACAGATGGTGCCACCCCCATATTACAGAGAGGCCCAGGAGTGTGACAATAACTCTGCTACATTGCCTGCTGTGGATTAGCTGGTGCTGCCACTTTGCTCAGTACCTTCCATATGGTGCCATGGAATAATCCCTTACCTAACAAATCCCACCAGGTCCAGCCTGAATAGACCAGAATAAGGTCTACCTGGGTCACTATCACACGAGCTACTGTTACACTATTTTCCATGAACCACATATTCTCCGAATTTTCTCATGGAGCAGGCAGAATGGCATGATGGAGGTCGGGGTAAAGATGAAGCAGTAGTTGTTGAACATCTCTCAAAACCTCCAGCCTGGATGGACCCATTTCACCAGCCCCTTGTTTTGGCTAGCTCTACAGTAGCCACAGTTTCCAACATTCCCACTGTCTGGTCACTTGAAGCTCTGCACCTAACAGAGAAGCAAACAGGGCAGTGTTTGTTCAGGAATTACAGGAACAACTGTATTTTCGATAGACCAAATTATAATGGCAGTTGTGCTGGGAGACTGTGCCATTAGCATCCTGTCAGTCAAAGTAAAACACCTTTTTATCAGGCTTCACAGACTGAAAGAGAATTGTGGCCTCACCTCTCCCAACTGGCAAACATAAAACTGAAGCAGCCTTGGCATGTTACATATGTGGGAGATTGAACCATGATAAAGGAGGAGGACAGTTTCCAGCTTGGCAGGCCCTGGAGGCATGCATCTGTTCTCAGCCTGAGCCATCCAGTACCATCTCAAGCTCTGAATACTCCTTCTCCCCTGGCACCACAGGAGAAGCTCATTATGCAGTACTATCCCTTTCCTCAACATGTCCCCCAAGGTATGGAATGAAATGGCCAAGTTACTTTCATTGCAGAGGTAATTATCTGCATTTCATCCAGCAATGAGGCTTTAGCAGAAATACAAATGGAGCAGATTTGGTCTATTGAGCAGAAAAGGGAAAATGATGAAATGTAACAGCTCAATTTTGTTTGATACCCTGCTGCTGTTCCTCCATCTCGGTTTAATTCCAGCCTCAGTATTCCAATATAAACAGCTCTGTGGCTTTTGCTACAAACCAGGCCCTTACTGGGGTACTCAGCAGCCTGGAGCTAAAGGGTCTGAGGCTTTTCTAAGACCCTACAGCTGATGTAGGGCATGGCTTAAGGACTGTTATGTAACTTCACAAGTGCTGACCCTCATTAACACAATTGTCATTGCACTCAAGACTGCAGGAAAGGCATAATTAGAGCCTAGATTTTAGGCATTGGTTCATAACTGTTGTTGCTGATTGCTCTGTGTGCATATTCTGCCTCTTGTGCTCTGCCTTCTCCATGCACCACTCTTCAGTGGGAAATGTTTCCAGTTACATGAGCAACTGACATTCAGGCACAGCCACATCACATCCTGGGGATAATTGTAAGTCTGTTGTAAAGACCAGACTTAATCTCTGTGCAAACTGTAGTTCTCCAACTGTAGATGGCAGGTGGAATTGAAAATATATTTTTCCTTTTTGTGCCTTGGTTTAGCACTGGTCAGGCCCAGAGAGGCCTCCATGCACAGGCTGGGAGAGCATCAAGTGGACAGGGCTTTTGTAACTTGTGAGACACAGCAGACACACTACAGACAGAGTTTCCTTTGCAACAGCCATGTGCCAAGAACATGCCAACAACCCCCTTCCATTTCCCATCCACAGAGTCATGCTTCTTAAGCAGAAAAGTTAGAAGATTGTATAATTTTTATGCCCTGTATTTATTTTAAACTACATTCTTTTGCAGAGCAGGTGAAAAAATGCTGGTTCAGAAAGCTGTCTTTGCAGTCATGAATCGTTTATTTGAGTATTTAAGGAAAGATGTGCTTATCAAAGTCGACATAAAAGTTTAGTGGCAAGTAACATTTCACTTTAAAATTACATTTTATAATTAAATTTTATTTTGGCTCTGTTGCATGCCAGAAAGCATGATGGATTGTTTGTTATGCTCTCAGCAGAACTTCCCTGAGGATGATTGTCCTGTGCTGGTGGGAATGAGGGTGAGAGAGACAAAGAGTGCAATCTCCAACAGGCTGGGCAGTGGGTGATTGACAGCAGCCCTGTGGAGAAAGACTTTGGAATATTGATGGCTAAAAAACCATTAAGATGAGCTGGCACTGTGCACTCACAGCCCCAAAAGCCAAGTGCTTTCTGTGGCCATCAGGCTGACAGAGGTGATTCCCTCCCTCGACTCTGCTCTCCTGGGACCCCAG
The DNA here is from genome assembly GCA_024865655.1 of Emberiza elegans. Taxonomy (NCBI): domain Eukaryota; kingdom Metazoa; phylum Chordata; class Aves; order Passeriformes; family Fringillidae; genus Emberiza; species Emberiza elegans. The sequence continues at coordinate 5,436,874 of JALJVW010000068.1, read as the reverse complement.
CTGGAGTCCTGTGAACAGCTCTGGGGTTCCAATGCAGGAAAGTCTTGGACCTGTTAGAGCAGGTCCCAAGGAGGGCCACGAGCATGATCAGGGGCCTGCAGCGCCTCCTTCATGAGAACATTCCGAGGGTTGGGATTGTTTAGCCTGGAGAAAAGAAGGCTCTGTGAAGCCTTACATCAGCCTTTCTGTACATAGTGAGGGGTCTACAAAAAAGGTGTGCAGGACTTCCAAGGGATTGTACCAATAAGATGATGGGTAATGCTTTAAACCAAAGGAGTGTAGGTCTAAACCTTAGACTTAGGGAAGAAATTCTTCACTATGAAACTAGTGAGACACCGGAACTTTCTACAGCAGAGAAGTTGTGCAAGACCCATTCCTGGCAGTGTTCATGGTCTTGTTGGATGGGGCTTTGAGAAACCCTCTCTAATGTCCCTGTCCATGACCATGGGTGTATGAACTAGGTGGTCTTTGAAGGTGCCTTCTCACCCAAACCACTCGCTGTGATGGTTCGATGATGATAATAATTCTTCCTGAATCTCAGTTAGAAAGGTCCAACAGCAGCTGGCTTAATAAAACAGCTGTTTTAATAAAATAGATTGAATGATTGATAGGTAGATAGATAGATGGATGGATAAGCATATACAGCAAGAAAACTTTACATCCTTTCAGATGCTGGGAACTCTGCTTTTGTTCATAATTGGGCAGACCCTGAATGGATTTTCTCACACTGCAATTGCAGTGCAATTGGTTCATCTTTTGGTTCATGGAGAGAGGGTTTTTCTTTTTTGTTCATCAAGCAATTGTATAAAATTTCTTACAAGAAAACAAGTTTATTTCTAAAGGATGTTCAAATGTGAGCTTCTTGCTAGGCTGTGAAATAAAGCCCCAGTTTCAAGCACTCATATTAGGAGGATTAGTAGCAAGTGTATAACTCCCTCAAAGAGCCACCCAATCAGAAACACAGCACTGAAGTAGTTTTCCTGAGGGGGTCTTCTCTTTTCCTGAGTCATAACACTTTAGTATTGAGCTACAGCACTGAAGTTTTGCTCAGCTGCAGGACTTTATGTCCTGTTTTCCTGACTGCTTTCCAGTGTAGATTCATGTTTCATTGAATAAAGGATGTCATTGAAATACACTTCTCAAATCGTTATCCAACCAGGCTACCCAGTGTCAGATATGCACATAACTACGTGCTAAAAGTTACCACCTTAAAGCTGATCTGTGCTGACATCTGTGCATATGTATTGCCCTGAATAGGGACACAAAGGACAAATCCAGCTCTAAGTGGTGATGCTGGACAATTTTCAGTGTCCAGCAAGAGTGGGCAACAAGAGCCACTGGTTAACCCAAAGGAATAAGTAATAAGTAAGTCCAAGGGAATAAGCCAAACGATTATAGGAAAGTTTAAAACAACTTCCTGGGGAGAAAAAGGATAAGCACTTAGTCCCCCATCAGTAATAATTATTTACTGAAATTTTACCATTTTAATATAGTCACTGTAGGTAAAATATTTAATGAATTTTAAATGTATTTTACACTGAGCAAGGTTTTAATTTGGTCTGTTGTTCTTATTTCTACTCCCTTTTCCTACATATTATTTCACAAGCAAAATTCACAGTTTGTCTTTCAAACTGAGTATATTTCTCCTTTTGGTGAAAAAGAAAGAGAAAAAGGAGAAAAAGTCAGGTCAGATGGCTTGGTATCCCAGTTAGTAGAGTGCAACCTTTTTTTTTTCAGAGATGTGGGAAACCACACACAAACAACAACAGGAGGAGAGAAAGAGTAAATAGTGCTCTTCACATGCAAGCCTTATTTGCAAAATCATACTGAGCTATCTGACAGACACAACTACAAAATCTAGGGGATGAGTGGTGTTAATAAGGCACTAAATTAAAAAAAAATTATTTAATCTGCACACCTTTTCTAATATATCTTTCTGAAAATCTGCTTTCAGAATTTATAGTCACAGCTGTGAAGACAGAGTGCTAAACAAAATGCAACTCTCCCTGACAGTTGTCACAGGGCAGGCTGTGATAGCTTTAAATCACAACAGTGTAGGATGTAGTCATGGAAAAAAAATACAAATCTGATTAGATGCATGCAACAGCTTTGTCTACTTAATATCCAGACTGAGAAATTAGTGTTCATTCAGCAAACTGGTTTTATTCCAGCAGTGGGAGTTTTCAATTACTAGAGCTAGATCAGATCCAGGGATAATTTAGTATCAGCACATTTCTGATTGAAGGCTTTGTGCCACAAAGCATCTGACGAGGCTAAGAGGTTCTTTTCTTATGCTGTTTCCTCACAATTGATTTCTCTCCCTGCTTTGCATTTTCACAAAATTAATATTTTATCTTTGCTAATTTAATGCCATTCTTACTTCTGCTTATGTGTAATTTCTTTCCTCTTGGCAAAAAAAAAAGTCCTCGCTGGTACAATTCGCATACAAGAAGACTGATATTGAAAAGGAGGATGGCAGAAAAATCACAAATTGTAAGAAAAGATTCGCTCTTTCTCAAACTGCTCACATTTCAATAACATCTATTTTGAGTGTCACCAATCTTCCTAATCCTCTGACTGTAGTTAAAATCTTCATGAGTACAAAGACAAAAACAAAGTATCTAAACCAGCAAAAGGGAGGCATTCAGAGCTAAGACCCGTTAATATTTCTTATGTTTCCACTGCGCTGTCAGAGTGTGGAGCTGTAATTTCAGAGCCTTATTGGCAGCACAGACTGAGGGGAAGTGATGTGCTCCTTAACAGGAGCTGCCCCAGAACTGGGCCTCCACACCCATAGGTTGGGCCCTGATAGTTGCTCAAAGAACTGTGATCCTTTCAAAAGTCTTGTGCAGTGTTGTATTTAGCATATTTCACGAGTCCTGGTACCTTTCAATGTTGTCTGCCTGACAAGAAGACATCCTGCCCAAACTTCAGAGGCCAAACTGGCCAGCCCACCCCCCTTTATCATTTTGACTGAATGAAGGACATCACAGCTGCAAAATAATGACCTGCCGGGCAAAGATATTCAGATACAATACAGATATCATTGACATGGACTCAAAGGAACATACAATCAATCCTATAGTGCAGTTGCTCCCAGTCCTACTGCCTGACAAGAAGACATCCTGCCCAAACTTGCCAAGCGCATTTACTGAAGAAGCGAAAATAATGACAAGAGAAACAAGGAACATGCCAATCAATCACCAGCCCGATTTTGGTGGTTGCCTGTTTTCATGCTTTTAGATTAGGGCAGCATTTAGCAAGGGGCTTGTGCATATGAGATGTGCAAATGCAGACTTGCCCTGCACTCTGAGCTGTTCCCATTATCCTACATAGCCAGTGCAAGGACAAGTTGGACAGTGCTGGGGACCTGTGCCTGCCCAGCTTTGACCATGCTTGATTTTCCAGCCGCTCTCCCGGCAGCACAGCCCAATCTGCTGTGGAGCTCTGCAGCAGGATTAATTATCAAACAGTCTTTGAAAACAGCAGCATTTTACTATTCTGCCAACCTCTGCCAGGGTTGTAGCTCTGCCACAGATAGGGGAGGTTAACAGCTAACTGCAGATAATTTTTAATATAAATATGTGTATATGTGTGCATGTATATGTGTATGCACATATTTTTGGCAGTTTTCTAGCTGCTGTTTTCTTTTTATATCCACTTAACCCCTTTCATACAGAAACCACCATGAGGAAGAGGGGCTGAGGGCTAGGTGTTTAACCTTGGGAACACCTGAGAGGAAGGAGGTGAATGCTGAAGGGAAGAATGTAATGGGGAATGCACAGAGGGAAGTAAAATACTTAGGCAAGCAAATGATTGAATCAGTGACTGGAACAACCAGGTCTCTGCTGGAGATTAATATGAATGAGATGCTATGCTTCATTGACTGTTTACCTAATTTCTTTAAACATCAGTATTGCTTTTATGTTGCACTTGCCTAACTTAGCTGCAACTTGGTATTTAATCTATAAAGCCATTATTAGCTGGATGGTGATTGAAAAGCAGCAGGAAGATACTCTGATTATGCCTTAATTATTGCCCTGCACCTGATCTTCACAGAGTACATGTATAGTCCCACCCTCCCCTGTTGCTCTCAGCATCTCATATCTGAGTCATAACTAATGTTATTGCATGTGTCTAAGAAAAGAACTAAATGTGTTTCCACTGATTTCCAGAATAAGCTGTAAGCCTACAAAGCTTTGTTTGCCTTCCCCTCCTTTCTGGTCCTAGGCATCAAAAGGAGATATTTGGTTAATGGCTAATTAAACACTTCCATTGAGTAAACCATTGAGAGCTTTGTAAATCCACATCTTGCTCCCTGCATACTGTTTGGAATCAGCTGAAAGTTTTGAATTTGCATTTTGCCAAGTTGCCAAGTTTGCATTGACACAACTGGAAAGTTTGAAGTAAACTGAGATAAAGCCATCCAGCAAGTTCTTAAACCAAGAGATATGAAGCAGAAAAAATCCTCAAGTGTCCCTTCATGTAGAGACTTGAAGATACATCCTTGATAATGAGGTGCCATGCTGGTTTATTAGACCAGGTATCATTTAAAATGTAAATCCTAATGAAGGCACAAAGAGCTATAGAAAGTAGGAGTCAGTGGTTTTTTATTAAATGAATATGCCATCTGCCTTTCTTATCTCCCAATGAATTTAACATTACCATCTTTGTAATTAGCACTGACAAATAGCACAATCCCAGGAAACCAGACAGCAAGACATAGTGGATTAGTTTTGCATCCCTTGCTGAGCTAGCATGGGGCCACAACTTGGGCCATGTGGCTTTCTGGCTGGGTTATTTTTAACCAATATCAGTTCCTACCCATGAAAACACACAAATATGGAGACCACAGTCTTAGAATCATAGAATCATTAAGGCTGAAAAAAGACCTCTAGGATCACCAGGTCCAACTATTAAAGCCAACACTGCCATTTTGTCCTTGTTTCAGCCAGGGTAGAGTTAATTTCTTCTCGGGAGCTGTTGCAGAGATGTGTTTCAGATTTGGAATGAGAATGGTGTTGATAACGCACTGAAGTTTTGGATTTTTGCTAAGTTGTGTTTATCCTAGGTCAAGGACTTTTATTCCCCCTTGTCTCATGTTCTGCCAATGAGAAGGTTTGCAAAAGAAACTGGGAGGGACCACAGCGGGGACTGGTGACCCCAACTGACCAAAGGGATATTCCACACCAGGTGATGTCATGCCCAGTGCATAAACTGGAGGAGTTACCCATAAGAGTGGAGGATCTAAGCTGGGGAAGGCTGGTCTGGCATTGGTCAGTGAGTGGTGAGGAATTTATTGTGGATCACTTGTTTTTCCCTTTTTTAATTATCATTATTTACCATTATTACTGTGTTTTACTTTATTTTCAACTATTAAATTGTCCTTATGTCCCCCTACAACTTGTACTTTGACTCTCCTCCCACTAGAGTAGGGGCAGAAAGAGTGAGTTGCTGTGTGGTGCTTAATTTCCAGCCGAGCTTAAACATGGCAAGTCTCCACTGCTCATCTCCAAGTGCAGCATTTATGTGATCCTTTTAAATTTGTGTGTCTTTTAAATGCTTACAGATATGGTGACTCAGCCATCTCCCTGAGTAGCCTATTTCAGTGCTTGATAACCTTTTTCTGTGAAAAAGATTTTCATAGTATCCAATCGAAACCTCCCTTGCTGCAACTTGGGGCCATTTCTTCCTGTCCTATCACTTGTTTCCAGGGAAAAGAGAAAGACATCCAGCTCTTCACAATCTCCTTTTGGATAGCTGTAGAGAGCAATAAGGTCCCCTGAGCCCTCTTCCCTTTAGATTCATTCTCCCCAGTTCTTTCACCTGCTTTTCATAATACTTGTGCTCCAGACCCTTCTCCTGCTTTGTTGTTCTTCTTTGAACACGCTCCTCCTCAGTGTCTTTGTTGTAATAAGTTTCACCCAGGGGCATGCACATTGCCACAAAAACCTGGGAACATCTTCCTCCACCTGTAGCTACACCCCACTCATGACAACATTTAAATCACTGGAGGGGAAATCCATGTCTGTATAGGAAGGGGGACCCTTTCCAGCTCGTTTATTCCAGCTCCTTTATTTCTTTACCTACACTCTCATCAAGGAGCACAACAGATGCAGAGTAAATGCCCCTTTCATGAGACCCTTATAAATGTAATGATGCTTCATAAATAGTCATGATACCCTTGAAAAATTCATCAGTGGGAAATATTTGGCCTGAAAATTGGAAGGGGGAGATAGTTGTTTTTAAGAGACAAGCTTGTCTACTTCGTTGAGAGTCCTCATCAACTCTTTCTTTGCAAAGGAAATTGCTGGAAGATGAATTGTCAGTTTCCGCTCTTTCTACAGTAAGCCATTAGAGAAGCACTGATATGTTGCTTAAAATGGACAATTTTTAGTGTTTGCAGACTGGAACAAATGGAATTAGCATTGTACCTCTGCTTAAGAAGAGATGAAATGCCAAGCTATTTCTCTACATTACAGAGAACTTCACCTCACTGCAGTTTTGCTGATCTGCACAGGAGGGAGACACAATTTACCACTCGATGCAGTCACTGAAACTTCCCTTGTTGCTTACATCCCTAGGAGGTACCACTTGGGCTACTTACAAATATTTTGAGATTCTGTGGTGGAAAAACAAAGCAACTCACAAGGCTGCCCAGAAAATTGCATAATACATGTGTTTATATAAATAAATATATATATATATATATACTATATACACTATTTCATCTGGTGACAGGTACACATTAAAATTTGGAGGGCAGTCAGACTTTCTGAAAAATCTATTTGTAAGTCAGGTAAGTACAGAAAACATGATTTTTTCCTTATTTAAACTTATAAGAAATAAGAAAGATATTGATATGTGTTCACTGACTCAAAAAAAAGGTAGTTTAAAAAGGTTAAGAAAGTTTATATAGAAAATAATAGCTCAAACATGATTTGCACTTTTGGAAGTTTTTAATTCATAAAGGCTTCTTTAAATATGGCTCACTTTGTTTTAATGGGCAAGACCTACTCCTTTTTCTATAAATACCTTTCCATTGTTAGGCTGTCTTTCTCCAAGAAAAGAAATGAAAGGCTGAGATAAAAATGAGCTATTTTGAATTGTTAAGCAAAAACATTCATAAAGGGCAAAAGATGATTGTTGAAATAATTTCATTTTGAATGCTGTGGCGAATCAGTGGCATTCAAAGGAACATTAGTTCTTTTGCAATAAATGTAATTGAAAGAAATATCATTGCCACAGGCCTCCTTTTGATCAAAATTCCCAAAAAAACCCAAACCATACAAATTTCCACCTGCTCTACCAAGATAGTTTTTCAACTTTGTTCAAGGGTCAATGTCCTGTCATAATGGCAGAATAAGAAGGACAGAGTTTTATCTATCAACTTTGTTGTGTGACCCAAATGATCAGTATACATGATTGCTTGGCAGCCACGTCACCTCACTGGAACAGACTAGGCTTCACTACTAAGAACCTCAGCCAAAAGCACACTTCTCACTGGCCATGCCAAGCTTTGACACAATTCTCTGTGCAGAAAAGGAGCATCCTTCCCAACAGCTCATTTAGTGAAACTTCCAGCCAAGCACTTCAACACTTGCAAAGAACATAGCTTAGAAAAGCAAAGCAAAGCAAAGCAAAGCAACATTTCCAGACTGGCTATGAAAGGAATTTTTACTAAGTCAGTGTAAGCTTGGAAAGAGTCATGAAGCAAGAGTGTTGTAAAGCAGGGGCAGACATGACTAGGTGAGTTGTAAGATTAAAGAATGCTACAGAGCTAGTCTAGCCTTTCCAAAGGATCTCTTCAGTCTTTTCCTGAGGGGTCAACCACTTTGTTTTGTTTGCCCTTTTTTTTTTCTTCACAGATAAACAGATAATTAGGTCAGTAGGGGAATCTTATCTGCAGAGCTCTGTGCTGGCATGAAAAGGGACAGGCAAGGTTTTGCTTGTGATCATTTTCTGTTCCCTGCTATGGAAAGGAGCCAAAATGCTTTTGCCTTCTAAAGCCTGGACCCTCAGAGTCCAAGGAGAAAACATAATTTTCTACTCTGCCTGACTAGGTGTTACTATACAAGCATGGCTCTCTTCTCTATCAAAAATACAGCCCTGTTTAAGTACAGTTGTTTTTCTCAAAGTTAACTGCTTTCTTTGTCTCTCACTAATGAAATGAAGAATCACAAGAATCACACAGAATCACAAGGTTGAAAGAGACCTACAAGATCATTGAGTCCAACCCAAACCCTAACACCTCAACTAAACCATGGCACCAAGTGCCACATCCAATCTTTTTTTAAACACATACAGGGATGATGACTCCGCCACCTCCCTGGGCAGACAATTCCAGGGCTTTATCACTCTTTCCATAAAATAATTTTTCCTAATACCCACCTATATTTCCCTTGGTGCAGCTTGAGACTGTGTCCTCTTGTTCTGTCAGTTGCTGTCTGGAGAAAGAGACCAACCCCCACTTGACTCCAACCATCTTTTAGGAAGATGTAGACAGTGATAAGGTCACCCTTGAGTCTCCTTTTCTCCAGGCTAAACACCCCCAGTTCCCTCAGTGGTTCCTCACAGGGTTTGTGTTCCCAGCCCCTCTCCAGCCTCGTTGCCTCCTCTGGATGCACTCCAGCATCCCAATGTCCTTCCCAAACTGAGGGGCCAGAACTGGACACAGGACTCAAGGTGCTGTCTCACCAGTGCAGAGTACAGGGGAAGGATGACCTCCCTGCTCCTGCTGGCCACACTATCTGCAACAAAATTTGATGTTTCAGAATTGTAAATGCACCAGAATATCCATCAGATGGATACAGAATATTTCAAAGTTTGCTTCAAAAATCCTCAGTATTCCACAAATTTTATCCACAAAGAGGAACATGTTTTATGATAGGGACATCCAGTCAAAATTGCTCTATTTTCTGAAATCTGTGATTTGCAAGAAAGTGTTTATGAATATATTAAAGACTAAGGATTATTTGCAGACGTTACTCAGTGAATAATTGTGAGTACCTTTGAGAAAATTGTCTTCACATTGTGAACACTTCACTAATGGAAAAGAGCCAACATTTATAAATTAATTATAAATTATTTACTCAGCTTTAGTCACAGTCTTCTTGTGGAGGAAGAGGAAAATACTCTTTGAAGTACTGTTTGATTTCTTACCTTTTGTAGTATTGGTGTTCTGTTGCAGAGGTGGTTGTGTAATGATCATGGGACTGCCTGTATCTATTTCTTTGGAGGATTCTCTTAGGAAACCTTAGGGCAAATCAGTTAGGGTAAGCCTCACCAAGACCTCCTACCAAATTATTGGCTGGCTGTACAAACCCTCTTCTTTTCCCAGCATTGAATTAGGGCCTCTGAATTGAGGGCCCAAGATCCCTGCTCCATGTACCACATAAATCTGCCTTGTCTGGTTAGGCAGGACAAGAGATGTCCTTTGAGATTTTTGGCCTCCACAAAGACTAATGACAAAGTACTTCCTGAAAAGAATCTCTCCTCTGCTCTAAATCTATCTCTGCCCACCTGAAAACAGCATTGAAATAGTGCTATTTACTCTTGACCAACTAAAGGCAAAAGTGCTGTCCTTGGACTGTGCTCAAAGACCTGTACCCCATGAAAATGGGCAGAAGTGGTTCCTGTGGGCCTTAGAAGGGCACTTTGCAGCACTGCTTCCACTGCTTGCACCACTTCCACCACTTCCACTTCCACTGCATAGTCATGATCCATGGCACTGCCATGGCAGGCACCATCAGAATATCGAATAAAAGAAATGCACCAATGGCAGGATAAAGGTTTGAGTTTTACAGCCAAGCGATACCAAAGATGCGTTCAATAAATGAAATTATGAAGAAAATGAGGGATTTCCTGGAGGGTGCTTCATTATTAAAACAGACATATGTGCTGAGAAAAAAAAAAACAAAAGCAAAACTAATTGGCCTGTTTTGAGGCAGGATAGGAATGCTCATATTTATGCAGGGAACATAACTGTGTACATGTCTACCTACTCATTAGAGGATATGAAACTTCCATTGACAGAAAGATTGTAATTACAGTATAACCACCTTTGGTCTGGAAACAATTATCTGCTAGGGGCAGGGAAGCAGCTTTCTGGGTTTTTTTTGCATTCTTCTGGGAATGCAATTTGAAGCATTAAAAAGAAAAAAAAATCAGAAAGAAGTTTTGGAAAGATGTGCCTTAGAGTTTGCATATGCTAAGCAGGAAGAAGATATCCTGTTTTTTCCTCTACCTCATGTTACAGCTATACAAAAATGATGATAAAATGCCTGATCCCTCAGCCACAGTAACAAACCATGAGCCACAGGAGTGAAGCTACAGTCTCAGGGGCTCTGGATTAGTGTCACAATTTACCTGGTAAAAAGCGCATGTCCTGAAAAGTACAGAAGAGGATGAGATTCCAGCAGGTTTTGCCGTCAGCTGAAGGCAGAATTTTTCTGCCTTGACTCTGTGCTCTGTAGAGCATCCTGCCTAATACCTTCCAAGCTGTGTGCCAGCTCTCTGGCCTTTTGATTCAATGTCAGTCCCAAGGGGTGCAAGTGCTTTTGTAAAGAGCCTTTCAACTCACAGGAAGCTGAGCGGATGATGTGAGCTTTTGAAAAAGTCTGGAGGCCTGGCCATGCATACTTATGTCTGCCTAATTTAGGGAACTCAGTGCACCAGATTTCGTAGGTAAGCTGATTTGTTTCTTGTCTAGAAACAGGAGCTTGGTTAGAACAAAACCACTGACATAAAATGACTCATTTTTTAGTACTGTGAGCAATGTGGCAACACCACTTGCCTGTGTGTTACTAATAGAGGTTGAAAATCAATAGGGATAAAAGCCCAAACTCAACTAAATCTAGATGTGATGCCTTGAAACATTAGGGGAGAATGCTCAGCTCTTATTCTTAAACCTTAAATACAAATGAGAATATTTCAAGCTTATTTTTTTCCCTGATGTATATTTTCATATATATAAGTGTTTCCACACTCTTTTATAGCACAACATTCTGCAACAGTAATTTTCACTGTGGCATTACTAAACACAGAAGGGCTGAGCAACCACGTATGTGGATACAATCACACACACACACACACACACACACACACACATATATATATATGTAAAGATACACAGGTGTAACAAAACCCAAAGGTTTACAGTGCCATCCACAGATATTTACTTAAGTAACTGAAACTACCCCAGAAAACCAGGTAGCAGGAATTTGGTCTGCCCCAGAGGAACTCAAAACTGCTTCTCTGTCCTTGAGATCTTGGAACTTGGCATTTTCAGTGGTGCTGTTTGGTTTATTTTGTGGCATGTCACACCAGGCCAATCTGCCAGCCAGGACAAGGGGGATAATTCCCTGTGTCCCTACCCATTTCCTAATCTCCCTAGTCCCAAGCACTGTGTGGAAAGCTGACAGCCCTGTTGCACCCTGTGTCTAACAAGAAATTCGGAAAGGTGAGGTTTAGGTGGAGTGGTCCTAGGTCATGTCCTCAGCTCACTCACATGATGTTGGAATGTGTTGTTATGAGCACAGAGAAGAGAGAATAACAAGGAAAATGGGAGGTACCATTTAGGGCAATGCAAATCACTGTTGCCTGTGCCTTATTCCAGTGAAACATCATGGAGCAATGTTACACCAGCAAACACATGGGATTTAAATATCTCTTATGTTTAATTTTGCATCTTCTGGGGTGAAGGGCACACTAATCTGCTTGGAGCATTCTTCACCTGATTAATTTCATAGATTGCATTAGGTAAATGTAGATTTATTTTCCGATTTATATGCAAATTTTAAAGAAAGTTGTGCTGTTTATGAGCTTGGAGACATGGGTACCATTTTGTCAGTATTTGTAAGTCACTGCCTTGTTTTTCATACTTCAGTAAAGCATTCTGGCATAGCTTCTGCATTGTGTTCCCTTGCAACTGAACAGAGAAATGTTTAAAGAGATATAGAATGTTAGTAAACTCAATGCAAAAAAAAGCAAAGCTTTCAGATTTGCTTATTTCTGAGAGAAAACATACCTCATTTTTACATTTTGGTTTTGACATGTAGGACAATATAAAAGCCTTTGGAAACTCAAAGGCAAAGTAAAAAATGAAACAAAAGCAAAATGTTTTTAACATTTTATTTAAACACTTTCCTAGCACTATCCTCCACATGTTGGGGAAAGATAAACAACTGAAAACCAGCTTTATAGTAGTGACCTGCAATGTTACTTAGGGGCTACTGAGTGGAAGGAACTTGTCTTTTTCTCTCATTTTACAGGTGTCGAATGCTACAAAGCACTGAAATTGATACCAAGCTCTATGGGTACCAAAAGAAGAATGCAAAAGCCCTGCATTATTTTTTCCTCAGAACTATAAATGAATTATTCTTTTGACTAGACCTACCAAGTCCAAAAGCAGATCTTTGCTACTTTCTATCAACTGCTCTTTATATACAAAAGGTAGAGTAAGAAATCCCATTGTTCCTAAAACCAATGATTTGTCCTGCTCCCATGCTATCCTTTGGCAATTTGCACATTAAAAATGTTTAGTGGGAGGTTCACAATGCTGTATGACAAATGTTTATATGTTTAACTCTTTTTGTCTAAGCTGCCCATCCCTAAAATTGCCTTGTTCTTGTCCTTCTTCTGCCTTTGTTTTTTATAACATTTTTTAAAATATTTTTTACCCTCTCTCAAAGTTAGATTTGAATGGTATTATATATTTCATTATTGTTGCATTTAAGCTCAAAAAGTTAATAAATGTACACAGGGACAAAACTGACTAAGAAAAATGTGGTTACTATGGGAACATACATTACAATTTAATCTGCTGTAACATCTAAAGAACCTCTAGGAAATGCAAGGAAACATCCTTTAAAGTCAGAATTGCTTCAGCTGCTCTTTACTTCTCTTTTTGGGGTCAGATTCTGAATCAGTAAATCCTTCTCCCAATTTCACCAAGAATACTCAATGAGGACATTGGTAAGATCTGTCACAAAGGGTTTGTTTGGGTGGGGTGTGTTTTTTTTCCTGATCCACACCATCTCACCTTCTTTTCAAATCAGAAGTTAAGTGAAGGACTTTTTGGGTTTGGATTTGAACTGGATTAATTATTTCATTTTTTCTCTGGTTAGCAAATCAGAAGTAACTAATAAAAACTTCAGAAGCTCATTGAAAAATTAGAGACATGAGAACCAGTGCAATTCAAGACAAATACCTCACTAGAAGACTAATGCATGATAAAAACTCTCCCCACAGGAAGACAGAGATCTGCAAAATACATTAAAGCAGCCAGTGAGAAGGACTCCCCAATTCACCAGAGAGGGAATCCAGTATCTGGGTGTGGGGTTTTTTGTTTCTTTGGTTGGGTTTTTTCCTGAACTGCTGAACTACTTCTGATCGATCTCTTTCTTAGATACAACTTGAAAGTTCACTGCCACTTAAACTTATGAGATAAAGTTTCTCTCTCCACCCCTTATGCCTGAAAGAAGCCATAAAAGAATAAAGAGGGAATATAATTTAGGAGAAGGGGATTATTTTACACAGAGCTAGGCTGTGAACCAATGCTCACTAAGGTGTAATTTTAACAAAGTGTGGGTACATTCAAAAGCCACCAAGACTTTGAAATGTGAATACTTGTTCAGTGTTACAATCAGATCCATGAGTGTAAATTCTTTTAAAGGGACTTTTCTTTGCTAAAAAAAGCAAAGGGAAAACAACCCACATTCCTCACATATCTTGTATTGCTGAGTTTTTCAATCTTTCAAAGAGAAAAGAAGACACTTGAGAGTTTTTGAAATTCCTTAACCAACATTTCTTCAGATTGCTTTCTTCACAAGAAGAAAAAAAATCTTTACAATTTGAGATAAAAATTACAGATCAATTATGAGAAGAATTAATTGCTAAGGATTTGCAAATTGACTTGTCAGAATATTTGAAATATCTAAATTTTCATCCCATTTTAGGCATAAGGATGATTCTACTTTATAGAAGAAGAATTGATTCGTTGTGGCTTTTAATTTTTTTGGTTTGCACCCTGAAGACAATAACCGTTTAAGAATAAAAAATAGTAATATGAAATCCTTACTCTGTAATTACAATCATTGGAAGAAATATCTGACCTTCCAAGTTTATCAGGAGAGCCAAATTCTCAAGCTTTTGAAAATTTATTTAATTCTTAAATGATACATGTCTACTTTTTCTTACAGTCTTGGTTTCCTCAATTAAATATAGTCATAGTTTTGCTACTGGAACCAGTGTTAACTACAGTTTCAAAAGAAATTAATGACCATGAAGATTTTCCTTTATTTCACAGAGAACTTTTCCATTGAGATGTTCTGTATGTACATGAGTTTTGTCTTTATATAGGTAAATCTTGAAATGCCAGCAAAAGAAAAATGTGTGCAGGTTCTCTGGCGGTCTGGAGGGAAGTATTCAAAATCCCACCACTAGGGTGTATCCCAGATGGTCTTTTGCTCTCTTCAGAGCTCAGTCCCAGCTAAACGCAGCACAATTTAGTCCCTTGAGCAGCGTGTTCCTGGGCTCAGTCTGCCTGCTACCGCACTTCCAGCTGCCTTTAGTCTGCTGAAACCCCACTTCAGCGATTTAATTTTGATTTTTTTAATTTTGTCAGCCCAAAATTTCGTGCCCAACTGAGGTTTTCTTCTGCTTCCATTTCCTAAAGGCTTCGCGAGGTTCTTGTTCTTAGAGAGCGAGGAGAGAGAGTTTGGAGAGAAAATCAACAAGGAAAAGGCTGTTTCCAGCACTGACTGCTCATCACAGGAGCTTTGCTTTTCCCAGCAGCTGGGTTCTGCCACAAGGAGAAAAATCTCCAGTGTGACTGGACTTACATAATAGGGAAACCAGCTCCAAGTGCTTTCTCCCTCCACTCTCCCTGCTACTGGGGTATAACTGATCCATTGTCTCAGCCTCCTCCCTGAGCACCAGCCCAGGCTCCCAGTGGCGATTTCAGGTGCAGACTGCATCTATTCTCTGTTACTGTAAGGTTTAGAAACACACAATCACTAACAGACTCCAGACAGGGTGAATATCAATGTGTATGTGAGGGGCAATTTTTATCTGCAAGATACTTAGAGTATTCCCAATCTGCCCAAGCAGGAAGATGACCTGGCTTTTCTCTCCAATTAACAAATACAATAATAAAAAGAAAAAACAGCCCTGAAAACATGTTCTTAACTATTTTCCTAAGGATGCCACTAGCAACTGATGGAAGTTTTAGTAGAGCTGTACAGTTATACAATACCTGATGACAGTAAAACAAAACCCACTGTTTCAGGCAAAATGCTGTGAAATTGCAGGACAAGAAAGAAAACGTTGCCTGTTTTTTTTGTCATTGCCTCTCTCCATTTCAGCTGTAATATATATAGTCTAAAAAAGCTGTCATCTATTGACCCAAGGAAAATATATGCATGTCTTACATCATCTTTTGGATCAAATCACACTTTTGTTCTCCTACTTCTCCAGGCCCTGCATTTTTAGAAGGACTGAAGGACAAAGAGTTTAAGATAACATCTCCGCTCCTGTGATGTTACTCCTCCCTAACCTTGACTATGCAGCACTGAAGGCAAGATAAAACCTTCATAGCATGAAAGGAGTAGGTGGAAATCTGCTACCCCTTTGCACAGACTGAAACACAAAAAATCAGCTGTGGTGTAGACATGCTGAGTGTGCTATATCCAGGACAAATAACAGTGCACCACCACATATTTGCTGATTCTCCACTGTAAAGTTGTGTGGCTGCAAAGTTATGGGGAGCAAGGTTTCTTAGTCCCTCCAGCAGGAGCTGATGGAATATGCATGTATCCTGAATTGCGACTGTCCTAGCCCAGTCTGGTTTCAAACCCTGCCTGCAGGGTCTGCCCAGCATTCTGGCATTTCACACACACCAGAGAGCAGATATGTAGCCATGGAATTTAATATGGGTAACCTTAGCTGTTTCTGCGTTATTCCCAAGGTTCCCCTGGATTTATCAGGCGGATTGTCTAGCCTTCCCATAGAAAGGATATTATTAATCTCTTCTTATCATATTCTCCTTGCACTGATCTAATCAAATCAGGCATGGAATATCCTTGAAAGATAAACCAGAATGAGACAATGTGCAAAAGACCAACGGCACAACTGAAAGACCCAAGCCCCAACCTCTGCTCATCTCTGCCATCACCCCATTTAGGACATGGACTTTCCAGGGCTTGTGCCCTCAGTATGTGCATGCTTTCCTTTAATGTTCCAGCTTCATAAAAATTGTGACAGTCCTTCAAAGAAATACCCTGGGTCTTTTCAGAAGAAAGCTCATTGTCCCAGGAGTGGCCTGAGACCTGAAATTACCAACAGAATAACCATGGACAAGTCATCTCATCACTTTGCCTCAGTTTCCTCATTTTGAAAAGGCTTTGAAACAAAACACTGGTGTCACAAAATATTTAAGGGTATGAAGTGACATGTTATCACACATTAATATAAAAGCAGGTTGTGTATTTTTATCTCCATTGAATTTAATACAGTGTTATTTTCTTCACACAATATTAATTCACTGTCTCATGGAAGTTTTGTGTAGCTCACAATAAGTTGGATTCTGTCCCTTGTGAAGGTGGTACTGATGACTCCTGACAATCCTTTGACATTGTTTCAGCCTAACTATAAACCATATGAGTTATTTCAGTCTTCTCATTCTCTGTCAGCATAAAGAGAAATTTCATTCACTTCTTTCCCTCACATACCTATGAAAGCAATCCTTACTCAGTACGTTACTCAATAAGATCTCCCCCCAGTACAAACCTACAGCCATTTCTAATGCTTGTCTCAATAATCTTTTACTGCTACATTTTTATGGAAGGGTTTAGAATGTTTATTCTTATCAAGAATGTAAGAGCTGGTATCTGTTTGTGTCTGGAGAAGCATTTTTTCTGGGCCTTTGCCAAGCTATCTTCAACAGCAGTGAAAAATATTACCATCACAATTGCATGATTGTGGTCCATTATAATGGAATTAACATAAGCCATGTAGAGAAGCATTTCAAAGCACTGCATTTTTGTACAATAACCTGATTTGGAGCTATCTCTAGCTGAGGAAAGACTACATGAGGATTTACATGATACCCTCTGTTAATACACACTCTCATGGTCTGACCGGGAACAGTCAGATAAATGCATTTGTCTCAACCAATTCCTACAGATCTGAGGGAAGCCAAGAAAGCAAGGCTGAGCTCAGGGGAACACAGTGCTTTGTGACTGAAGTCAGCAAAAGTTAGCTGTTATCATATATCTGATGACAATTTCTTCTGAAATGGTATAGAACATTTTTTTGAAGATGAAATCGTCTTCAAATCAAAATGAAATAATGTTTTGAAGATGGGATGTTTCAAGGAACCATGTTTTTTGCAAGCTTCCAGTCTTTGTGCTTTCTCTCATGCTAGATTTGGATTTCACAGCCTATTAGAATGTAAAATATAATTTCCCCTGTCTTCTTCAGCTCATTCATGTACCACATCTAGAGTGTATAAAGGCAATATGATACAGAGTCTACAAACCTCAGGCTCAGCACGACAACAACTTCAGAGCATTCAGGAAGCCAGGGCACAACATGGTCTAACTACCTGAAACAGCACAGAGACACTTTCTACAGTATGGCAAATATGCCCAAGAATCACAGACCAAGAAAATCAAAATAATTGGAAGATAGTAAGAAGGTCAAGATTTTAAAAACCAGGAGCAACATTTCTACAACTACTGATTTGTTTGCCTCTAATACTCGCCTAGTCCCTACATACATCACCTCGTGACCTGCAACAAATTCCAGACTTCTCTGTAGCTGTCAGCAGTTGTCTCCTCACCCACCCTGTGCTCAGTCTTATTGGGTTCTGTCTGCATGCAGAATTTGGGCCTCCCACAGGGTGATGCTGCACTAGAGAATATTATCTGGACCAGGCCTGGAGCCATACTAAAAGAGACCCTGAAATTAAAGAGAGAAGGATCCTTCCTGTTCTGCATTTGATTCAAAGTCTTTTATTTAAATTGTAAATAAATTTTTCATGGAACTAGATTCATGGACTGAATCTAGGCTTCATCCCCCCTAGGCTAACATCCTAACCTTGTGTTTCTGCTTGCTTGATCTTTCCTCATCTGTTCATCAAAGTTATAGCCATGCAGGACAAATATTTCTCAAAAAAAAAAAAAAAGTATGTGGGCCATTGCAGTTTACACCTACTTTGAAGGCAAGGAACTTCCCTCCAAAAACTTTTTGTGGCCCCAGAAAACTGTCATATGCTAAAACTACAGAACTGGAATCCCTTCACTGATGTATCATGGTGCAAAATCAATAATTTTCAAACAGACACTCCATGAAGAAGAGAGCACCAAAAGTCTCAGTCACTTGAAGTGACAGACTTCAACTTCAACACACTCCTGATTTAATGCAAACAGGTTCCCTGTTCCTGGCTGTCATCAGTGCTTGTGGGAACAGGCTGGCATTATAGACGCAGCACATAAAATCACGTGAGATGCCACAGTGACTGGAAAGATAACACATCATCAGCATATCAGAGAAATTCATCAACACACAGGACTGAAGGAGCTTTATTTACATTCAGGGTAACTCAGCACTGAGTCACTGTGAGCGTGGTGAATGAGGGTGAAGATGAGCAGCACCAGGAGTTGATGGATTTGCCTCAATAGGCAAAATATCTGTTGCACAGTGACAAGGAGGAAAAATGAGATAATGAGAAGAGATGCAATTTAAATTGAAAATAAATATTTTATCAAGCCTAAGAAGTCTTGGTAAGGTTGTTACTCATGGTTTCAAAATAGCAAATGGTTAATTTAGTGTTCTTTTGCTGTATACAAGTAGCTCTGATATTGGCTGAGTGGTTAGATCTTTTAGGGCTGAAGGAGAGATCTTCAAAAGAATACTTTTGCATGTGCCTTAGAAAACAGCCAGATGTAATAAAAGTTTTTGTCAGATACACTTGGAAGAAACTCATTTGAAAAAAATTTACCTGTGATATTTTTCAGGACTTTTCAATATTCTGCCGGATGATAGGGTGACATGCTTTTGTGGAAACACGCTCTTGTGACGTGCTCTCACAGAAAAAAAAGCTGCAAAAATGTCATTTTGGGTCAGTCTCAGAGCTAGGCAGCCTTGACTTCTTCCTTGTTTGGGGACAACTACCTCCTGATGCTCCATGCAGGACATTCCACTAGACTTTTTCCTCTTATTCTTGCAGACAAAATTCTTCTAAACAGAAAAACAAGTGTATTACACTTAAAAATGACAAAATAGATATTGGTTAAAAAGTTTTTTCTACTTTATTTTTACAGGAACAATTCAGAAAACCTGAGAAAATTTTTGGAGTTTTTTCTGTATTGCCAAATAGATCTTTGGGTTTTTTTAAAAAATGGATTGTAAGATATACCAGGGTGCAGCTGGTAGCCTGTGCTCCAGGGGGCATGTGCTACTTACTCAGTGAGGAAAGGTTTGGGGCTGGCTGCACACCAGGACCAAATGTAGCCACACATGTCCACATAGAGAAACCTGGACATCTGTTTTCACCAGTCTGGCCAATTGGGCAAAAATGGTGAACTCTCTGGGTATCTTGCTGGTGTTATCAAGGATGAGCCAGGTGATGTCCCACAGTTTCATATATTCAGAATACTTTAAGCTTTGGAAGTTGAACCACCTATGGCTCTTGTCATTGTAGTGCCCTGTTCCAGTTCCTGTTTTTATCAGCTGTGCATCAACTACCTCTTCCTTTGCAGCTTTATCAGGTGCTAGCATCTATATTCAGATAGCCCTGGGACATGAAGTGTTTATGCTTTTTAAACTGGGGAGAGCTTCCCCATTTGGTGTCTAACGTAGATAAGATGGGAGGTAGGGTTAGAGGAAATGGGGTTTATTGGAGTCTTCCAGAGTTGCCAATGCAGTGCAGAGGGTGCCTACCTTCTCCTTGGTGCTGGCTTACCCCTGTGGCAGTGGCTCCCATTTCCCCAGGAGATGTCACCACTAGAGTTGGAGCTAAGGTTTAGGAGTTATCACACAAAATGTGGAGCCAGTCTGCTTGTGACAGAAACCATGGGAGAAACCTAAGAAGGCAACCATGTAGAACTCATACAAAACTGATGAGAATTGCTAATTTTTTCTGGTGTACATAGTGGCTACAGCTATGCTGAAAAGAAGTTGATGGCTTGCAAAGCAAACATCCCTAGTGTCCATGTTATTTTTTTATGCAGTTTTGAGTCAGTTCAAACTCAGGATGTTCTTCTGGCAAGTGATACTTGGGTCCCTCCAGGGCTTCCCAGCTGCTCCAATGTTGGGATATGTCATCGTTGCTGGACTAAAAACAGAGCCCCAGTATCAAGAAAAAATGAGAGATGTGGTTTTGAACACACACATGGCTTCCCCTTCAGTAAAACCAATTCTATTTTTGGACAGGGTGTTGGAATCCTGACCTGTGAGTACAGGGATTAGATCTCCAGAGAAGTTAGTTCTGATCCAGGCTCTCATCCTGACTTCAAAGCAGCTCTGCTGCTCCCTGCTCCCTGGCATGACCACTTGAATGAGCAAATTTTCAGATTCAAGAACCTGTCTGCATGGTTAAGGCCATGGCTATTTCATCCAGGCTATTTAATCCAGTTTTGGTAGGAATCTGACCATTCAGCTGTTCAAGGGAGCAAGAGGATGGACTGCCATAAGAAAGAGAAAATAAAAGGAGGAAAGTTTGCTCACAGTAAAACACATGTGGGGATATGTCTGGGAATTGGATGGTTTGTCTCCTCTCTGGATAAGGCTACCATTCTCTCCTGGAGCACGCACTGATTTTTGTTGTCAAACAGCCTTCAGCAAGTGATATCCTGGAGCTGGTGAATTCTATTAAGAATTCTCACATTTTTATTTCCAAAAACTACTGACAGTTCCTTTCAGGTGCCAGAGTACATCAAATCCCATCCCTAGGATCATTAGCTTACACTGGCAGGACTGAGAGATTGGCATAAGGCAGGATTAGCAATTATGTTAAAGATTTTTGGCAGGCCATTCCTTCACATTCCACTTGCAATTAATTATGTCCAAGCCTACCCGATGTGATGTTGAGGCCACTTCAGAAGGGTAGCATCAGCTTTTCTCTTGACATATTTGCATTAAATATAAGGACTTTTCTTTTTAAAACAGGAAAAGAGAGGATTGTTTGGGCCAAAAATGATGCAAATAGTCTTTTTCAAAATGTGATACTCCCAAGTGTGTAGTCAAACACAGAACAGTTACCATGGTAACACAATTCAGCTTCTGTTTCCCCAACTGGATGATGCAATACTGATTAGTTATGCTCATGTTGGGATGGTTTCTTTGGTGGATTTAGTTAAAAACCAGCTTTTAATGGACACTTGCATAGATTTGGTCTATGACTAAATAGATCAAAAGGCATTTGAATAAGGTCAGAGCAAAGTTTTGTTCTCAGTTTTTAAAAATACTCCCAGTATTTTTCTACATTAATTCACCAATAGCAATTGATCCCAAAATAGAAGCTTCAAGTGAGATTCATAAAATTATTTCCTACCATTACTCAACATCTTACAGTATACGGTAAAATCTTTTTTTTTTTTTGGGCCATTCCTAAAAGCATTTCATAATGATCCTGGGAAACACCTCTTTAGGTGGTGAAAGTTTGCTCTAGACTCATCCTTAGGACCTCTTTTAGTTGTGTGTGACCTCATGTTGGGGAGCCAAAGTCAGCAGTCGTGAGTTTACTTCTACACTTCAAGTTATGCTTTATCAGTACTTGAGTCTAAGAGCAAGGTAGATTCCAGCAGTCCCCAAATGAATAATGAGTCCCAAATATATTTAAAGACATCTGAAAGACCTAGAGGCAGAGGGGCCCCTGGGCATGAATCCCAGCAAAGGACATCTAAGTATTTTAGAAAATCCCACCTGGCACATACTGAACAGTTTGAGGAGCCCAAAGCCTTCACAAAGGGGATAATTTCAGGTATCTCATGCTCTTCTCAATAATGAAGTCTATGGCCATCAATCCACCACCTTCACAGCAACTCATCCTTGATTTTACTCACTCCTTCTGATTGTCTTACATTCTTTCACTTGATTCTCTCTTACTTGCTTGATGTTAACATCTCAATCACCAAATAACTCAGGTTGGAAAGGGCTCTCTGGATGCCTTGGGTTCCATTTTTTTCAAAGCACAGCTCCATCAAATGAAATTTTGCAGAGTACCGTTTTCTCTGGCAGAGATTAGCTACAAAATTATCCAAGGATGGAGACTCCATAGCTTGCTCCAGTTCTCAGCTGCTCCCACTGCAAGGACCCTTTTTTGTTACATCTCATAATTATTAGCCTGTGCTGCAGTCTGTAAAGCGTTGTTTCTTATCCTTGTGTTGCAGACCTCCAAAAAGTGTTTGGCTTAAAATTCTGTGTAAAGTGAAAACTGAGTGTTCATCTGACCAGATTTTTCCTCCCACATGTCTTCACTATGATGCTTTCACAGACATTTTGAAAATTAAGGTGATTACATGGTATTTTTAACATTCAGTGTAGTAGTGATATTGCAGAAAGACAGTTTTTCTGCCTTAGCAGCAAATCTAAACACATGGGGGTTTTACCACTTTTATCACATGGAGAACTTTTATTTCTTCATGGGATCACAATTTACTTAAAAGAACTTCTTGAAGTTTTCTGTTCCACAGTGAATATATTTTTAAATGTAAATATATGCATAATATAAGCATTCATGCTGACACAAGTGGGTTTTTCAAGGTATCCCATTAAATCTAAGCATATGCTTAACTTTTATCTAACTAGAAGCAGCCGCCTAAATTTCGATTTTTTTTCCTGGCTAATTACTACTTGCAATTTAGTTCATAACTACCAAATGAAAATCTTTCAGAAGTGCCCTGATTTTGCTTAGGTGGAATATCCTGCACCACTCTGCCTTTCTGAAAAACTTGTGTCATGAATGTGTATGAACAAGAAAGCGCAGCAAAGGCTTGTGCCCTTATTCTTCATGTTTTCATGCTTTTCTTTTTCCTAATGTTTAAAGCAATTAAAAATTGTCTTCAAGATGATCTCAGTGCTGGGAAGGAAGAATAGTTGCATGAGTTTAAGAGTGAAGTTCTTATCAAATCCCCTCAGCAAAACTGTTCATTTGAAATGTGCTTATGATGGGAAAATTGGGGTGGTTTTTTTCACTCCTTGTGTTTTCTAGGAAGCTGTTTCCATACTGAATGTGCAGTGAGGTCAGGCATGGCAGCTGTGGATGTCAGGCTTTAGAGGTGCAGCACAAAATGTGTCAAGGGAAAGGTGGGTGATCCTGGGATCAGCCTGTGCTTTGAAAATCCAGCTGGCAAACAGCTGAACTTCACATCCTGAGGGGGCTCCTGCTTTATTCCCCTTTGCTAACAGAGTGGCCATCTGGAGAGATTCCATGTAAAGCCTACTGGGAAAAGAGTCTTTCCTACTGCAATCATCAGAACAAACTATTTTTTCATCTACTAAAGGAGAGTGAATGAAAAGGTGCTGCAGAACCGACTCTTTCAATTTACATGTAGGGAAAATAATCCAGCCTGACATGAAAGTGGTTATCAATATGAATTTTATGGACCATATTTACATTGAACCAGTTTGTGATGCCACTCACACAATTTAATAATAGTGAGTCTCTCTACAGGGGTTGCATAGGGTTGTACTAGACCTGAAC
Organism: Emberiza elegans; assembly: GCA_024865655.1. NCBI lineage: Eukaryota > Metazoa > Chordata > Aves > Passeriformes > Fringillidae > Emberiza > Emberiza elegans. Next base: position 5,413,167 of record JALJVW010000068.1, on the reverse strand, counting down.
TTCATCTGGAATGAACTGGGATAACCAGACTGAAGGACATGTGATGTGCAGACAACAGCAAGTCTGGCCTGTTCTGCAGAGATGTAAAGAAAGATATGTCCTCTTTCCAAATGTGAAACGCAGCAAAGTAAGGTGTAACCACCAGGCTGACTAAAATATTACGTCTTGGAAAAATACAATAAATTTGCAGTTCCAAATCCAGTAAAAAGTTTCTCTCTGTTTTAAAACAAAATTTCTCTTTAAAAAAAGTTTCCCTTAGTTTACAAAAAAGCTTCCCCTTTTTTCCTAGTGAGGTGGTATTCAAGGTTTTAAGTTAAAACTTTTTCAATCCTGACCTCTAATGCCACCCAGGCTCCTTTGGGAAGTGCTCGTCTCTTCTTTTAGAGTCTATATACTGCTCTTGTACTAAAATCTTGTGGATACAGTCACAGCATTGTCCAGTTCAATTTGGTTCTCAGTTTTTCTGGGTGGAAGCTCCAATAAAACAATGCAAGGTCCCTGTCCTGCAGGCACTCTCCTTTTCCCCCAGTGTGTTTTGGGTTGGATTAGAAAACTTTTTATGGACATCACATTTGTGCAGGATCTGTACACTGAGAATGGCCCCAGAAACTGGACCAATTGCTCCTCTTTCTCCTAAGTGCCAGTTGATTTGTCAGTGCCTTATCTGAAGAGCTGTGATCAAGGCATCAATTAATGTAATCACTTAGAGCTACAACACCATTACCTTTTCTTTGGAAGATGCATATTCCTATGAGAATCCCTTGTTTTGTACTGCTAATTATTGTTAACAGTGATCTGCAGATGAGTCTCCCCTCATACAATTTCTTTCTTTGTATTCCTTTTATTGGAAGCTGCCAGAAGCATTTGGTTTAGGATTGATACATACTCCAATACTGATCAAACACAGCTTTGATTTTCCTTTGTTTTCTTCTTCTCTCTATCACTGGTTCAGTTACATTTCAGGAATGATGAAAAGGCCGGCTGGGAAGTAATTATAAAAAAAGCAAGCTGGAAGAAATATGATTTGTAGCATTGTCCTTTATCTTTCAAGCAGCTAAAATGATCACTAATATTTCATAAATGAAAGGGAAAAATTAAGATGCAACTGTTAGAATTGGTCTGTATTATAAATAATTGTTACTAGGGAGATTTCAAGAGAGCTTAATTTGGGAGCATAAGAGTCTTTGAGAGGAACTGAGCTGTGTACTCCTAAATCCCCCCCCATAATTCTTGGAAAATATTCCCTTAAGTCATTAGATCACTTTAAAAAGTACAAAGGTCAGTATCTTGCTGAACCACAGGTGTGACTTGGTTCATAAGTGACCAGGGCTTGCAAATTGTGGCCTTTCCATTCCAGCATACAGACTCATCTGCATCTTCTCTTATACAGCTACTTTTCCTGGATATATGTTCTTTTTTTGAGCAAGCACATTTCTGTTTCTCTGTAAATTTCTAGGCAGTTGATCCTCTTGCTTCCTTATCTTCCATCCCAGGTCCTGCCACTGTTTACTAACTTTCCCTCATCCATCCTCAGCTGCCTTAGTGCCCTTCTCACATTCAGCTTTGGTCCTGCCTCTTGTTCCAGCTGTACCAGCAGGTAGTCCTACATAAGAGGTACAGCAAAATTAATTCATTTGAGACCTGCTTTGAGATGCTGGAGTGATTTAAATGGTGAGCCACTATTTCAGCTAAAAACTTGCTCCATTACAAAACAGAGTTCCTACAGATTTTGGCTCTTATGATGCATCATTATTGATTTCTCTGTTGCTTCATGTTGATTCATCTCAACTGAAATGTGTATTTTTGATAAAGTAATTCACTGGTGTCTCAATTTTAAATCTGTAATTTGAGAAAATGGCCTGAAGTAATGAAAGGCACTGTTGAAAACCAAGGCTGCTTTCAGTCTAAGCAGGCTTGGAGGGTATTTCTTTGTCACATGGCAGTCACTGTCAGTTCATCAGAAGAAAAAATTTCTTCCCCCTGATGATAGCAAAGGTTTAACACAGTCCATGTCTCCAACATCCCACCCCTTGTCTCTAGTTTGTGCTAGTGCTGACCAAAGACCTCTGGGTCCTGAGAGTGGCCAGAAGAGACATTCTAAGGAGTCAAACACACAGCAGTCAAACACACAGCAGCACTTCTGTCATGTGCTTCCCAGCCTCCATCTTCCTTAGATGGATGCTGCTTTTGCACCTAACAAAGCCTCACAGTGCAGTTCTCTTCATTAACTTTTCCTGTCTCCACTTGAATCCCCTAAACTGTTTGCAGCCAAGCTTTGGCCAGGAGTGCCACACACAAGAACTACCTCTTGTTTTTAATCCATCTACTGCTGTTTTCACCTGACATCCTCATTTCCCTCATAAGAGGCATAATGAGCAGTCATTTCCCTCTCCACTCACACCAGGGGCACTTAAGGAGCATTCAAAGCACAAAGCACAAACATTTTAAAGACCCATAAACTAAGAAAAGTTAGAATCCTTTCAAACAAGAAAACAAAGTTTTCTCACAGTTTCACATATTTTAGATGAAGAGTGGTGATGATGAAAGAACAGTCTCTTGAGCTGAAGAGGAGTCATAATCCTGCACATCTAGGAGATGGCTGCACTTAGCCTTGAATGAGGCTCCGTGGAAGGATCTATGGATGGTGAACATTAACAAAGCCCCTGCATACTGTTTGTGAGCTTTCATGTACATTAAAAAGTGATAAGCTGGCCACCTACTGTTCATATTTTCGTATCAGATGGCTTTGTCTCACATCAAGAGAAACTAAATGATTTTAGTTTAAAACAGATGGCAAACTGTTGGCAGGAGCTTTAGAGGCATCAACAATTGTAAAGTAAAGTAGGACTCATAGGACAGATGAGAAATTAAATACCCAGTGCTAGAAAGTGACCTGAAATTAAATCCAAGGTATAGGCCATCACACAGCAGGATGTTGAAAACTTTCCTACAGATCTGCATTCTGCAACTAACTCCTGTCTCTTTCAAGGACAGAGCAAAAGCCCCAGTTTGAAAGAAGATTGCCTTTTTGAGAAATGAAAATTCACATCCAAGTCTGGCTGAGGTTATTTGCATGTTTGTCACAGACTGTTTCAAACAGAGTTCCCGTCGCTCCTGAGCCAGGTGAGAAAAACTTCCTGGTATGACAGAACAGCTGAAACAAAACACCATAAAAGCAATTTGTAGTAATAAAATACAGTCTGCCAGCCTACCAAACAGGAGTGCACGGAAGGTATTTCTGAAAACACACACATCTAGGTTATGACATGCAGGTCACCCCCTGAAATCCCGAGTTAACACCTGGCTTAGGAAACTCTGCTGCTGAAATGCACTGGCAGGTCAATAGGCACAAACATGCTGAGTGGCAAGGCTGAAAGTCTTGCATTTCACCTCGCCTCAATGCAGTGTCCTCCTGAGCATGGGGGCTGCTCTCGCTGTGGTGCAGGAGCTGCTGCTGGGATGAAGAGCACTCCCCCAGGACAGTGAGCCTGCCTGCAGGCTATCCCTGCCACAGGAGGTGAGTCTGAAAGCTGCCACATAAATATTCCTGCTGCTTAGAAATGGAAGCACAGGCCAAGGGCTGTTTAATTCAGTCTTGAGAAAGCCAGGCAGGCAGACATGCAGAGTGACAGCTGTTATGTGGCTCTCAGTTGAAGCTGGCCCCACAAGTTTTTGTCACAGCACACTCTATGTGCCAGCTAAGACATCCCCTACCATTATTTTCACTGCCAATAAACCACCATTCCTAAACACACTTGTAGCATCCCTATTCATCTCTTCATGACACTCTGAACTTTTGATCATCCTGACCTTTGGTTCTCATCCCTTTGAGAGTCTGAATAACTGAAAGAATATACTAATTTAGAGGAAATCCAAAATAAGTGCTCAGGCTTTATTCCTCCCATAGGCACTGACAAGATAAAAATTGCTTTGTGTCACATTAAGGTTGTTTAACACTTTCAAGAATTCCCAGGATTTCAAGGCTCCTCTTATTCAGAGAGATAGAAGTTTTCTTCTGCATAGATGTATTTTAATTATCACCTAGAGAGTAAGAGAGAGGAGAAAGACAGTCCTTCCTGAAAAGGGTAGATGTGCATTCAGTTTCTCACAGGATCACTCAGTCCCTTTTCCTCACACTTTCTCATAACTCTCTGGAGAGCCAAAAGTCCTCTGCAGATGAGCTTAAGCTGAACCAAATTATTTTCAACCAGGCAAGTTCTTCTTAAGCTGTTTGTCTCTCCACACATAGCTCTGTTCACAGCCCTCCTGGACTCCTTTTACAGTATCCCAATTTGTCCAAAGAAGAGACATGGTTAAGTAGAATCAGCAGCTGGGTTCCCATTTTCATGTGGATGGTTGCATGCCACTGGTTTAACTGATTTGGCTGGTTTTTTTCTGCATCATTGGAATGAAATTCTATTTCAACTCAACAAAGTTGCACTTAATGTTGATGTAATATTTTGATTTTTCACATTCTTTTGGGCACCCTCAGAGAGTTTGTTGACAATACCAAACAGAGAGGTAGAGATGACACTTTTAGTACACTGTCCTTGCAATGATGGCTGCAGTGAAAAACAGCCATCCTCCTCCAGAATACACGACCAGCTTGTCTAGGCACTGGCTCAACCTTCAGAAGAGTTTCCCTCCTCTTTTTACCCTCCTTTTTCCAGAAGGAGAACTGACATCAGCATGTCCCAGGTCTATACAGCCGGCACCTGATTCAGAGGGGTGCAAACAGTGCTAAAGCCTCACAGAAAGTCAGAAAAAGATCAATTTTCTTTCAAAAGTTTTATGGTACTCCCATCACAACACCTTCAAACACACTGCAAGTGCACAGCAAAAAACAGCCTCTTTAACTACCATCAAGTCTTTCCTTTTACTTTTGATTTGTTATCTGTGAGACTCTGGTATATGGATTGCCTCTACACAAGTGAGTTTGGATTTAACTGAATTTTGTGCTTTTCCCTAAATACCCGGAGGCAGCCTGGCATGCACACCCTGTGGTATGAATTAATATCTATTACCTCTATCACTCTATTTAATTCAGCTACCAGAACATCTAAGTAAAAAGGCTTCTTTGGAGCTTTGAGCGTGTCTAAATGCCTCAGGTGTTTTCAAATTTTTTTATTCTCCATGAAAAATGCATCCCCAAATGATAAATCATTGTGAAAAGTGAACAAACAGCAGATCCAGCTTTGTTCATTAACAAACAATGTTGTGTGTGAACACAGGATGTGTCAGGCTGCATTTATCTAGCTCATATCTTCTTTTTTAGAGCAGCCAACATCCAACAAGATCCTTTAGACAGAGGTGGGAAGAACCAGTGCCAGGAAAATTTGCTCACCTATTGATCCTGTCCTGATCCCACAGATCCACCATAGTGCCTCATGCTGAGGGGCCTGAACACCACACCCTGGCCTATGAAGTGGGAACAACAGGATGGGAAGCATGGCACCAAGGCAAGTATCATAGATTCAGAGAATCATTATGGTTGGAAAAGATCTTCAAGATCATTGAGACCAACCTTTGACCAAATGCCCCCACATCAAATAAACCACAGCACTAAGTGCCTCTTGAAATAATTTCTTCAATAATTCTGGGGATTGTGACTCCACCACTTCTTTGAGCAGCCCTTCCCAATGCTTGATACTGTTTTTGGTGAAGAAATTCTTCCTGGTGTCTAAACTGACCCTCCACTGGTGCAGCTTGAGGCTGCATTCTCTTGTCCTGGGAGAAGAGGCCAACCCCCACCTTGTCATATTTTCTGAAAAATCCCTTTGCCAGGATTTCTTCTCCTGGAAAGCTGAGAAATCTCAGAGAAAAAAATGAAACCAATAATTATCTGATTTGCTTCTCCTATATTTTGCTGCTATTGAACATGGTTTGGACAATGTTTACCCACTGGTCATTGTTTTATTAATTTCGTGTGAATTGTTTTGACTTGATGACCAATCATGGTCAGGCTGTGTCAGGACACTGGAAGGAGTCATGAGTTTTTCTTTAGTATCTTATTAAGCCTTCTGTAAATATCCTTTCTCTATTCTTTAGTAAAGTTTAGTATAGTATAGTATAGTATAGTATAGTATAGTAGGATAGAATAGAATAGAATAGAATAGAATAGAATAGAATAGAATAATAAATTAATCTTCTAAAAACATAAAGTCAAATTCATCATTTCCTCGCTATGATGGGGGATCCAGAAAATACCACACCACCTGGCTACAATCTCCTTTCAGGAAGATGTAGAGAGGGAAAAGGTCTCCCTGGAGCAGTTCCAGGCAGGAGGACAAGACGTGCCATGAGGGGAGAGGGAGCACAGCATATAAAACCTGCAAGCCAATCTGCCAAAGATCTGCCAGAGTGTGGTGATGAGATTTCAGACACACAACTGGAGCTACAGGAACTTTGCCTTTGGCTGCAGGATGATTTGGAGAGTTCCTTGATTGAAGTAATATTGTTCTGTTCCTGAGCCAGGGTGAGCTGAGCACCATCTTGTAATGGGCACCATTTCTGCTTCAGCAGGAGAGACAAAAGGACTGTGTGGCTTCCTTGCTGGCAGAGAGAGCAGGAATGATTTGCAGTGAAACATTTCAGGTCTTGGTGATCAGTACAGAAACTTATATAATAATTGTAGAGTGCCCTGAGGCAGGAAATGATTAGCAGTTGACTACAAGGCTTCAGAATGCTGAATGTTTGTTTTATTAAAACTATATTATATTACATTATAACTATATTTAAAGAGATAGATATTATATTATACTATACTACACTTCTATGTTTACTTCTAACAACTATTAAAAAACTCAGTGATTGACTGCTGACAGTCAGGACACAGTTTTGTGTGATTGGCTAAGGAAACAAAACAATTTCAGCAGAATCTAATTACTAAATTCTTTCAGGTACATAATTTTCCAACACATTCCACATGTGCAAAACAACAGGAGCAGAGAATAGAGATAAGAACTATTTTTCTCTTCTCTGAGGCTTCTCTCTGCCTTTCCCAGAAAATATTTGGGAAAATTGTGCTTTGCTTTTCTCTGTGAATAGATTTGTGGCCACAAGCTTATGTATTCATCATATATTAAATTAGTAGTTCCACACAAGAATAATAATGGCATGAAGAAAATTACTGGGTGGGAGAGAGATCAAAAGCCATACTACCACAAATCCCAAGGTTGCTGAGAAATTAGGCCATCTTGAATTAGAAAAAAAAATTTAAAGGACAAAAGAATCCCCCCAGGATCTTGCTTTATTTCATGGTTTTAGAGGTTCAGATTGTCAAGTTATTTGGAATCATACTTAAATATTACAACTTTCCAAACTACCTCTTTATCCAACAATTCAAACATAAGACAGAAAGGCTTTGAGCATCATATTTCTGGGGGGAAAAAAAAGGCAAAGCAAAAATATTTTCTCTTTGATGAGAGAAAATATTCTGAAAATTAGTTAATTGCAACGTTGATTTTTCAATCTGAAGAAGTCTCTCATTTGAAATTCCTTGCCATCTTTGAGATGCTTGCTTCTCTGTATGTTTTACTACAGTAAAACAGTAAAGAAAGATGCAATGAAGAGCAACATCAGGAGACACTCTTTCCTCTGTGTGGTTCACACTTTGCTGGAGAAGAGAACACATCTCATGTCAAGAAAGGGTATGTAACCAGCTCCAATAGCACTTAAGAAGACAGGGCACAGAAATAGCTGGGGGGGTCTAACAGCCTGTAGAGCCTGTCAGCATTTATTGTCCATAAAGGAGATGTGATCATGTAAGAGGGTGCACTGTGCAAACCACCTATATTTTCTTGATTATAGTATTTGTTAAAATACTTGGTTAGAAAGAAGAGCAATGGAAGCTGAGCTAGGACTCTAAAAAGATTATTCAGCCCTCTAATTTTTTTGTGAAAAGAAAATTTAAAAAAAAATTATAAGACACAGAAAACTGTAATTTGTCTCTAGCTCATAAACTGAACAGCAATTGCTTAAGAGGCACATTACAAATACTGTCATAAGTGAGAGTATAATGCTGGAACATGAACTTTAGTGCAAAAAAAATTATTTATCTATATGATGTGCCAAAGAAACAATATTAACCAAGTGCTCAAGACTGCAGGTTTTACTTGATTGCACAGTCAGAGAAAATTCACATAAACCCCCTGTGGTGAAAAAGCGTAGTAATGGGAAATTGCCAGCAACAGTTATTTACCTGGGAATTGGTCTTGAGCTTTCTGTGGTGTGTATGAGCTCACCTTCCCCATTCAGCTGTTCTCACAGGGCAATGCCCTCAAGACCTGATGATTTGGTAAAGGCAAGGATGTGAAAAAAGCAGCTGATCTACAGCAAAACCTTTTCATGGCTGGGAAAAAATCACTTTTGAATGTCTTCAGAAAAATCAGAATGGACTAAATACAAGGAGAAACATTCTACAGCTGACCTGATTTTTTTAATTTTCTTTTTTTTAAAAGTGATTTCTGTACTTATTTTACATTTAAAATAATATCTGAACCATGCAGCCAGCAACAGATTTGGAATCACAGCCTTATTCCTGACACAAAGTCCTCGGAATGAGGGCAGGATCTTGCTGGGTCATGCAGCAGCGCCACACTGCTTCCCCTCAGCTGATGGGACCTGATCTGACATCACAGCTGTGCTCTCAGGGCCAAACTACTGGAACTGGATTAGTGCATTTTTGTCATGTGTCTGCTGTATTTCTGGCTCTATTCTCTGGCCTGCACTTTAGTCCTTAGCTAAACCTTTCACAAGCTTTCCTTCAGACTCAGGGAAGTATCCTGTTCACAAGGCACAGCTGAAGCTGAAACATCATGTTTGCCCACAGCAATAAGCCTTGGCAAAACATGAACATAAGGGATAAGATCATCAGCTACTGTGGACAAGCTGTTGAGGATCTCCTCCTGTCTTCACAGAGAGCTGGGAGCCAGGCAGTCCCTTGTGGACCCTTCAGCTGCTTAACACAGCACTGCTGCACCAATTAAATTCCCTGTCACAGATGCTAAAACCACCAGAGTTGCTTAAAAACTCTAATCAGCACCACAGTAGTGATATCAAAATGGTAATGGTGGTGTGTGTGTTTGACAGAATGAGTCCCTCGGGAGCCAGAGTCGCTTCTGCTCTCTGAGACCTTAAAAAGTTCTGTGTGTAATCGGGGGGGTGTTCTTTCCCTTTGCTGAGTGGCTTGAAAGGCACAAACTGAATCTGCAAATGCCTTGGCGGAGCAAATGTTGTAAGATATAATATTCTCAGAGCACTCCAGCAGCTGCTCAGTAGTTATGCCAGTGGCTAATGGTGCATTAGCTGAGTGCATTGGAGGAGATGTGTCTACACTTCCGAGTGGGCTGAAAGTAGGAAAATGTTTTGCAGGACTGAATGTGACAAGTACAGGATAAAACAAAAATGGTGCCCCCCCTCCCCTTGAAACTGCAGGCCTTCTTTTAGTGAGACCAAGTGAAAAAGAGAGCCATTCAACACTGGAAACTCCTGGATTTTGAGGGATTGTTTTGTCTGTTTAGAGTTTGGCAAAAATACTCTCAAGGGAGCACATCTGGTCTCTGCCATGCCTGGGAACTGAAAATAAGTCCACTTAACCATAAAACAGTTCAAAAATTTTTTGAATCCAGTAACAATTCTTGAAAAATAATAAACAACTTTTTAATATGACTATGAGTTGTTTCAAAGCAGCAAAATCTCCTCATTTTTAAATGTTATGTTGCAGTAGGTCTCTTTCAGTTGAGGATATCTTAATGCAGTATTTTAGGCTAGGTTTGGAGGTAAGACAGTAAATCATCTATGTCATTTATGTAATCATCTATATCATTTATGTAATCGGTGTGGGTGCTCTGGTTGTTACGAACACAGGTAGCAGTGGGTGGGAGAGAGGCCCACATAGAAAGCAGCTGAAAGTCCACTTGAGTCTTCAGAGATCGTGTCTAAATTAACTGAGGCATTTCCTTATGGCCTCTTTGGAGAGTTTCTTCCTTTAGAGAGTTTACTGTAATCCAGTAAAAACTCATTCTCTTGTTTAGGCTCTGAGCGAAGATTATTTTGAGACGTTAGCTTTTTAAGACAGCAAGTTTTTCTAAAAGGAAGCTGAATGAAGCATTGAAAATCTGGAAATTTGCTATTAAGTAATTTAGATAACAACTGGGATTGCCAGATATGTTTTTTTTTCCTGTTACTTTGTTCATACAGTAAACATTACTTTTTAGGACCCTGTTTCCAGAACAGAGGTGCCAATTTTGCTCTCTCTGTTTGGGTATTTCTGGGTCCCTTGTGAGCCTATTTTCAGGTGAAAACTCCTGGGTCAGATCTTGAGGCTCTGGGCCTGCTCTCCACAACCTAAACTGGTCAGCTTTCACGGGAAGAAAGAGAGGTCTGTGGCATCCAACTCAAGCCCACCAGATTAAGGACAACATAAAAAGGATTTGCATCCACCTGGCTGCAAAGGGACAACCCAATCTATTTTGGGAATCCCTGGGAACCACCTGGGAGCCTAAATTTTGGATGAACATGGTGTTCTTCATGTCCTGTCCTGGTGGCATGGCTTTATGTGCCACTAAATTACTCCCATTTCATTTTATAGAACTGTTGTGGAGCTGAGCATACCTTCCCAAAGCTGAACATACCTTCCCATATATTTGTTCATGACCCATTTCAAAATCAAAACGTGGTTTAAATACTTTATACACCCGTTACTTTTTATTATGAGCTGCTGCTCATACAGACAGCACTGAGTTTTATGACAGCACATCATTTGATGGAAACACTCTTTTGCTGTAATATCACCCCCTTGGATAAGAGCTTCTCTGCTGCACTACGCAACACCACTCCACTGCAAACACAGTTTTTCACCCGCAGTTAAATTGTTGGCAAGAAGATCAGGCTTTTTACTATGGTCTTCTAAATCATTGAAAAAAACCCTGTTATGTTTGCTTTAAAATAATTCTCCCATTTTTCTTTTGTTTTCTTCAACTAACAGATTTTTTAATTTTTCTTTTTACATAGAAGGCAAGAAATGGAAATCGACAAAAAGTATCAAGAATGAGTAACAGGCAAATATGAAAGCAGAAAATACTGAGAAAAATTGACATTTTGACCCAAATCCTGTTTACTTGGTCTTCATGAGACAAGGTTGGATATGGGAGTATTCCTATGAGAGGGAAAAGTCAGAAAACCTGGTTCAGAGGAGAGGAGGAGATGGCAGCAGTAGCAATGCAGCTCATTTGAAATGCTGAAGCAGAACTGTCCTTTCTAGGTTAGCACCAACCAGCAGGAAAGCTAACTCTGTCATTGCCAAAACACCATTTCCAGTATTCTAACATCCGCTGTCCCTGTCTCTTAACAAGCTCCGAGCACTTGTTCACGGAACAGAAATCCTGTTATTCCAGTCAGCCCCTGCCTCTGCCTTCTCTGATGCTTTCACTGTAAGGACACATATTTTCTGATTCAACATTTATATGCAAGAATCCTTTACAAGCTCGTTTTTTTTCCCCTGCCTATGCAAACACACGGACAGCAATGCTGTGACATTTCTCAACAGTTTGTCTTTTTTCCATCATGTTGGGCTAAGACAGGAAGGATTAATCTTACTGAATGTTTCTATTAGTGTAGAGACTTTGAAGAATATTTCTACTAACAATTTTGATTAATTTCTTCTGTTTTTCAAGGATGAGGCAAATTTTATTGCCCTATGTTCACTTTCTTGTTCTTTTTCACACAAAAAATGCACCAAATGAAAAAAAAAGGATTTCATCTGGTACATTTTTTTTCAAGTATAAACCACACATTCTTCACAGATATATACAAACCTAACAAATAACTAATATCTTTTTGAGCCAGCATTACTGAACACAAAAATTTTAGCATTCCACTGCACAGTTATACAAAGACAAAACAGAAACAAAACAAAACTTCCCCCATCCTATTGAAATTTTTCCGTATTTATTCATCTCAGTAGAGTAGCTGGATTTTTCAGACAAATACAGCACACAGCAGTCAAGGTACAAAACCCAAAGAGCACTTAAGGACACAGAATGGGTGTCAGTCACATTCCATGCGTGCACTTCTCCACTGGAGTGTTATATTTCTTCCATGGGGGGTTTGTTACAAAAATTTTTCTCTGTTCAGCTCTTTATTCAGTAGAAGAAATAAGGTTCCATGATCAACGTGATCTGATCCTTTCTGTGATGTATTCACAACTTCAAGCAGAGAAAATAATAATTGCAGACACATTACCTGTAGAAAATTAATTCTCATTTATTCAGACTGATAAATGGAACATACAAATGTGAGCTTCTCCCCTGCCAGTAACAACTGAATGAAGAACAAAAAACTTAGTGGATTAAGTGATTGTAGGAAGCTGGATAACTTTTAAAAGTGAAAAAAATTCCAAACTGGTAGAAAGAAAATTGGCTAGGAAAGGTTCAACAAGATGCCTTCAAGAAAAAGTAGATAAAGAAGAGGCACTACTGTGTAAGACCTGTGGGAAAGCAATTAAGATATTTGTGTTGATAGCCACAATGCCCAGATGCCTGCAAATTATCTAAATCTGCAGTCTATTTTAAAGAAATTGTACTTGTACCTCATTGTGTTTATCTTGCTTTCTTGCTCTGTCATTGCCTTATTGCCAATCTTTCTTTCCTATTTTTTTTCTTTTCTTTTTTTTTTTTTTTTTTTTTGGTAGAGCTGGGAAGTGTAACTTTAGACTCCAATCACAAACACTAATGTAGATGCTGTTATTAACTCTATTTCTCCCCAACATTTTTTTTCCTCCTCCCTGTCTTAATCCCTGTGAAAGCATGTTTCCTCTTAATTTAAAATCCCTCCACATTATATTCCTGGCTGACAGCAGTCTAAAAAGAACCCCCCCCAAACAATAGAATAATACTCTTTTTGAAGTAAAAACTCTTATCACATCAAGTTTCATTCAAGTTGGCCTGAAATCATAGTTTGATAACAGCAGCAGAAATATTAAATCTGTAGACATTTAGAATTTAATTTCTCATAAAGCTGTTCAGTTTATTTACCAGCTGCCAAGAAGGTAAACACCCATAAAAGCCTTTCTGGCCAGAGACAGCTAGAAGCTTAGAAAATTTGCTTTTGTTTTGGCCATAAAGCGTGTTTTCATTCAACATTTCTCTCCCTCACCCCCAAGAAAGGGATCATTCTTTGCACAAGCTGTTTGCAAAAGCTGTTTTTCCTTGGGGGGAATACCTAAATATCTCGGGGGAAAGCTTTCAGGTTTATTTCAAATGAATTTAAACCCTCCTGGCTGCAGATGCTGGTAAGCCTCAGGTCTGAGATGTCCCAGGGAGACGAAGAGCACACAGCACCACTGTGCTGTGCTTCTTAACCCTCTGGCACATTCAGAACTTCTCGTGTGCTGGCACTAGGATTGGGTGAGCTGTCTGGGCTGCAGATCTTGACCACAGCCTCTGAGCTTTTAAACTTGGTAGATATTTCCCCACTGAAGGGAAAGTTTGCAACAATCTCTCAGGACACTGGAAATCCCTGCCTTGACAACCATACTCCACTTTTTTCTTGCTGCAGCTTGTTTACACACATGCTTCCAGCATGTTTTCATTCAAAGTACCAATGATAAAGAAAATGGTATCAAAACAGGAAACTTCCACTGCTCTTCAGAAAACCCTGTGTCCCAAGCTCCTAATAGCACTGCCAGATATCCAGCCTCCATCTTGATGTTCTCTTTTCATTCTTCCTCTTACCTTTGGAAGTTTTCTCTGCTTTTTTATCCTTAAGGATGGTTCTGTTTTAAAATTAGTATTACTGCTTCAGATCAGCATCACAGCGGCAAATGAATCAAAGAAAATGCCAGGTATTCTGAGATATTACTATCCTACAGCCTCTAACTGCCATTAGATGCTAAAAACCTGTTTATTAAATTCTCCCATGACAATTAGATACCTTGTTTTATGTGAGGTTCTCAATTTCTGTAAACTTAGTTTAAGTCCACTCTGCATATTTTGTTGGGTTACTGGACTAACTGGGAACAGAAGTTTTTGGGGAGTCTGTGCTTCTTATGCTCAGTGCTGCTGCTCTCTTTTTGAGAACTGCATTTCAAAGTCTCCACTTGCAAAACAAGGATGACAGCAACTCCTTGAACTGCTATGTAGAATGTGACCAAGAGAGGGAAAAAAAATGGTGAAAGTGAGGTCAAGTGTTAGAAAAAAACCCTGAACATGCAAGGCATTAAAGCCATCATGAATCAGAGGATAAGCCCTTTCCCAGCTTTTAGAGACTGCAATGAAACATTAATGACTGGCCATGCCAAAATTTGTTGGGCTCAGGAGATGACCTGTGAAAACCACACTGACGCTTTTGAGTCAAGCAAAGTGTTTGGCTGGCCTTGATGGATTTTTATTTATCAAATCCCCTATAAACTTTATGTTCTTTACTGGACCTGAAAAAAGCTGTTTTAAAATTATCAAAAGTTTTAAATACCATTTTACTTCTGACTTAATTACAGTTCAGCAGGGGCAGGTAAATCGAGTGTTGGAAAATTTCAAAAGGATTGATAATAACAAGCAGTGTCAGAGTTGAGAGGGCACCTGTACTGGTTTTGAAGTAAGGTATTTCTGTCTAATAAGTTTCAAGTTAAAAATAAAATTTGCATCTCTGTTCTATGTATAATGGAACTTCTCTTTGGCAGTGGATGGATGGCCATATGCTGTGCTAGGCTGTGCTAGATCGGGTACACCTGGATTAAATTGGGCTGGGCACAGACTCTGTCTCCAGAGACACTGAGAATTAGTGACCCTGGCAAGGTCAGTGTCAGAACTCCCCATGGTGTCAGTGGGGCCAAGAAAAAGTTACCAGCAACTCATTTTTAGAAAACTCTGGTCCATGTTTCAGTATTTTTTCATCTTCTTCCCTGGTAGTGTAAAATAGGATTACTTTGAGTCCACTAAATCCTACAGACAACGACGACTTTCAAGACAGAATGAGTTTAGTATATGGAAGTTGTGTTGCTTTTTGTGATATGTGTAAAAGTTGGATATCTATGGTTTTGATCTAGATATATTAGTTGTCAGTGAGGAAGAACATTCACTTTTAGCCTTTCTGGCCCATTTCAAATGTCTTGTTTCTATTGAGTTTATATAATGGGTTTGCTGGCTTAGCCAGCAGCAAAGCCCCACAGCCACTCTCTCACTGCCCTGACCCCAGCAGGATGGGGGAAATAATTGTAAAAGTGAGAAAACTCATGGGTTGAGATAAAGCCAGTTTAATGGGATGGAAAAGGAAGAAAATCATAATACTGCTAATAATAGTGATGAAAGACGAACACACAAAACAAGTGATGAACCCTGCAATTGCTCACAACTCACTGACCAATGCTCAAGCAGTTCCCAAGCAGTGGTCTCCAGCCAGCTTCCCCCATGTTTGGGTACTGAGGGGGATGTCACATGGCATGGAATATCCCTTTGACCAGTCTGGGTCAACTGTCCTGCCTGTGTCCCCTCCCAGCTTCCTGTGCCCCTGTAGCCTCCTCACGGCAGGGCATGAGAAGCTGAGAACTCCTTGACTCTGGTTGAAACACAGCTTAGCAATAACGAAAAACATCAGTGTGTGAACATTATTCTCATACTAAATCCAAACCATGCTATTTTATCATCTACTAGGAAGAAAATTAACTGTATTCCAGCCAGAACCAGCACAGCACAGGCAGCTCTTTTCTCCAGTACAAAGTCTGGGTAGTCAGCTCATACACACAAATCTCCATCTGGTCTAATGAGACAAAAAAACCCTCTGTCCTATCAGAGAGTGTTACTCCTTCAAATTAATATCCGTAGTGCCTTCTGACAATATGCCCTTCTTTAATGTCCTTACAACAGGGCAGGAGAGAAGGGATGGATACAGAGAAGTTTGGGGACAAAGTTGTCTTTATCTCAGTTTCCTTCTCTCAAAGCTAGTAAAATTCTTAAGCAGCACAGAGGCTGTAACTAGACTTAATTATTGATTGTCAAGGATCTTTGAGACCTTCCTAGGGAAGTCTCATGATGACTACAAACTACTGTTCATCATTATTGTCACTGAAATATTTACAAGATGAACGTTTTCTATATGCATCAGTTACTAACCCATCTCTTGCACTTAGAGCTTTCAACCAAATCTAACATCTCCAAAAAATAGTAACACTCCTACTGGTGTTGTTTATAAGTCTGAAACTTGCATCTCACAGCTCAGAAAGGAAAAATATTTGCTTCAAGTATCTAATTTTATTCTTTTCATCACCAGCCCCAATGGCTTAGAATTATATTTATGCATGTACTTATTGCAGTTTGCATTACTGTGAAGCCACTTGGTGTAGTAGAACCACCCTTCCAGAACCAACTTTATGCATAAAACTGACACTGAGTTAAATATCTATCTGTATTTAGAAAAAATTTCCCTCACTATATATTCATGTTTCTTTTGCCAGCTGCAGATTGTGACAGAAAACCAGAGATCCAGCCAAGAGAAGGAGATGTTGTTTCATTGGTAACACTCAGGTCTACAATACTGAGAAAAGGAAGTTGTCATCTACTTTTTTTTTTTCTTCAGGAGTTATTATTTTCTGTTGAGTTTTCTGAGAAATGTTTAAGCACTCCTCTGCCCCTCCTTTCCAAAGCAGTGATCAGAGGTGTTTTTTGGCCAGAAGCATGGCTAAGGCCAGATACAAGCATCTCTAGATTACGTGAAGACACCAAATTGAACAACAGCTATTGCTGTTAACTGGCTGTGATTCTTTGTTGGCATAGAGTACATTTAGTTTTGCAGCATATACTCCCTCATTTCCATATAATCAAATGTTTACACTCCAGCATAAAGAGAAAGTTTTATGTCCTGTTATGAGGAATCACAGGACCCTTTTCTGCCTCTGCAGGTAATGTAGTTTGGGCAACCAGACTGATTTATTTCAGATGAGAAAACAGCTTGATACATGTGAAAACCCCTACACACAAGGAAGAAAGCTATCGCCCAAGTTTTTGTTGGGAATACCCTATATAGGTTAGAAAGGATGAGAAAGATGAACTGTCTGTTTCTAACGCCAGAATTTGTTTTGCCTTCATGTTGTTTTTGCAATATTGGTAATGGAGGATGTTTAGAGTCTGCTGGCTTTTGTAAGCTGTTATCAGATTTAGCTGTGTAAAACCAGGACTCAGTCTATTTAGCTTTGTACCAAACTGTGAGGTCTCAGGGCAAGTGAAATGTGAGTTCAGCTGTACTGACAGCCTTGTGGGCAATCTCTCTTGCTTTCTGCTTTGCTCTTCTAAACTGATGCTGTTTTTATCACCTTCCTGAGGTAGCTTTAGATCAAGACATCTAGCTCTAAACTCTGAACTGACTCACATTCAAGGGTTAGATGGTGGGCTTTCATAGCCTAGCCTTTTTGTGACAAAAAATGCCATGTATCAGATGGAATGGGCACTAAGGACATTGGATATCATATCACCAGTAGTGAAAAAACTCAACCAGTGTTGTTAACTACCGCAGTTCAGTTGCCAGCATAGCAATATTTATGGTTTTTCTGAACACTCTAAAAGGCTCTCAGACAGCCTTTCAGATTTCTTTCTTTTTCAGGCTTCTTTATTTATTTCAAATGTATACTTTTAGCCTTCTTGCAAATAGGAATCATTAGTGCTAACAGAGAAGAAATATAAAAATACAACACAATGCTCAAAAATTGTTCACTGGCTAAAAGTGACGCTTTTTATCCAATGTCATAAGTTCAAATGTGTCACCATTTTTGGATGAAGGATATAGCATGAAATTATAGGGTTCTAGGGAAACAGCCTGTCAGAAGTTTTTCATAGAATTCATTAGAAATTGTTTTTTCTCACTGAAAAGTAATTCAGATTTTGGGGAGATAGGACTGCATCAACCAAGATCAATTTCAGAGCACTTTGACAACTTTTCACTGAATTTGAAGTCCTAATTTTGGAATTCATTTTATAAATCATTTTCAACTGGCTTGTTTCTTCACCATTTTGGTATGGGCACTTATTTCTTAAACCAGACTATTTTAATGGTTTGAAATAAATGGAAACTCTAGACAATTCATTCCTTAGCACTGGATATGCATAAGGAAGGTGCAAGCTGACAGCATACTTGCAGTTTTTAAGCAATCAATTACAGCCTTCTTCAAGTACTGTGCTCACAGTTGTGACAGAAATCTAGATAAGACACTGTATGATATACTCGATGCAACCATCCATCCTACATTTAGTCTCAAGCGAGTTTCTCCACCAATCTGTTATTTCTCTGTGTATCTCATGTCAGCACACCACAGATTAACTCCCTAAATTCAGAATCTGTCACCTTTTGTCTGGAGATGCATTATTTTGCTTTATGTTGTCCCATTGAAAGCCACAAGTCACAGCACACCTCAGTTTAAGGACGAATAAGAGCCCTTCCCCTGTGCGCTGCCCCTGCAGTGTTAGCCACAAACAGGTGTTCAGAACTGTGTATAAAAAAATAAGGGAATGCTTAAATAAGGGAATGCTATAAAAAAATAAGGAATGATTCCTCTACCTCTGCTAACACTGCAGGGCAGCCAGCTCCAAAGGGGTGAGGAAAAACAAAACTAGAGTGAGAATTGGGTTGTATTTCACTGGTGTTGTCTCAATCTGCCTCA
This sequence comes from Emberiza elegans, assembly GCA_024865655.1. Lineage (NCBI taxonomy): Eukaryota > Metazoa > Chordata > Aves > Passeriformes > Fringillidae > Emberiza > Emberiza elegans. Next base: position 5,394,524 of record JALJVW010000068.1, on the reverse strand, counting down.
GGGGACCTTCAACTCCTGCGAGCTGCAGGCATGAGCAGTGGAGAAATGTGTGGTGTGAGATGGTGAACACCTGAGCACCCCATACAATCACTTGAAACATTAGTGCTTCCCATGCATTCTGAATATAGCAGATATCTATTAGCAAATATTTCTATTTCCCTTGGTCTTTGTGTTCTCCTTTTCCTCTCATAATGAGCTTTCCTCACTGTCTTTAGAGAGAACTGAGGCAAAATTTCTTGGTCTGCATGTCATAATTAAACTACCCTTAATCTTTGGCCCACCCTCACAGATTAAGCACTCCACTTGTTACCATTGTTATATTTTATTGGAAAAAAAGAGAACTTTCTGATCTGGGACAACTCTTCCCTTAGCCCAAAACCTTCCAATGCAAAGTTGTGTTCTCAGAGAGAAAAGTTCAGCTCTACTGTAAATCTCCCAAATGTGTTATTTTTCACTGGCACAGCATTTTGGGGTAAAGATACAAATTATCTCCATTTTCAGTGGTCTATCATTCAGTGCTCCCTCCTCATGGGAGCAATGATCCATGAAAGCTTGGGAGATGCTTTGCACAGTAGCTTCTTAAGTACTCCACTGCAATAAGGATAATGCATCTAACAGTCAGAGAGGCTGTATTTGACATTTTGTGACACAAAGCAAAGATGCAAGGTGGTGTGGGTCTTGTAAAACATGTCTGTGCTGAGAACAACGTGGGCCTTGGCTTTTATTCATCTTTAACAGGCAGGTGAGCCATGCCACTGGAGCATTTCAAGTATGTGAAATGTAAAACACCCCAAATTTCAAATTTTTCTCAGAGGCCACCTTCTCTTGACCCAGTTGAAGCTGGTATTGTGGGTAAGAGGGGAACAGTAATGATGCAATCTTGCAAATAGTCATCAATACTCAGAATTGTAGCAGAAACTTCTGCGCATCAGTCATGCCAACCAACTGAACCTCCTAATCTCAAAGAAAATACATGCACTTAATAGCCCCCATGTCCTGAGAAAATGTTTCTGTGGTATTGGGGTAAGTAAGAGAGCAGCAGCTCCTGCTTTCCCTCAGCCTGTACCTCCTAGGTGGTAAAAGGCTCCTTGCTCATTCCAGCTTCCCAATGGGAGCAGCCTGACCCATCCTAATCCTCTGTTCCTCACGTTATTCAGTGGGGGGCTTGTGAAGCACACAGCAGCAAACATGCTCTGTTCTGTTCTGTCTGGGGCAGCTCCTCCGTGGTTACCCTTGAAAGATCACCCTCATTTCAGCGTGACAGGCTGAAAAGTCCTGGCTTGCACCGTGTGCCAGGAGGCCAAATGGACTCAGCCTCCTGAGGGGTTTGGCTGTGTGACAGCCACATGCTTTAAGGCACAGAACCTTGAGTGCAAGCTCAGTGTCAAGTTCTGAACCCTTTATGCAGCAAACCCAAGGTTGTAGGGCAGGACAAGGGAGAACTCTCAGCACACTGAGAGTGGACCCTGTCATAGAAGGAATCCACCCAAGCTTATGCTTACAAAGGAGCAGAATATTTTGTTGTTAAGCTGATTGAAATAAATCCAGCCCATCTTTCCTTCTAGCAGGACCTGGGGCTTTGCATCCCAGAGCTGCTCAGGGGAAGAAAGGAGAGGAGGGAGTGCTGCACAGATGAGTCCACCTTTACTCCAAACCCCAAAATAAGTACTGTGACCATTTCTGGGAGAGGGAGAAGGACCTGGAGCAAATCCAACTGGATGATGCACTTCAAATTCCCCTGTAGTGCCAATTACCATACAAATAAAGCTAAGATAGTTTTAAGGGTGAGACTAACTTAAGGGTGAAAAATAAAACATTACTGAGACATTATGTATGTCCTAAAACCCATCATTACACAGTCAAGAAATTATCATCAATAATTTCACTTAATTGCAAGCTAGTTTCCTCCTTAAATATAACTTCCACACACACTTTCAATTATTTTTAATGGTGTGAATAGCTTGAAGAAATTTGGTTACTCTCTAGGAGAACTAAAAACCTTCAGGCCAAAAAACCCAGTAATGCAGATGCTAAATTTCTTAAAAGACATAACTTAAAATCAAATTTCAGTCCTAAACTAATTAATGGCTTACTTGTAAATTCTAAATGAGGTTCATTCCATCCTGAGAAGGGCTGTAAATTGAGGAAGATGCATGTTTTTCCAGTGTAATGTGAAAGACTGAGCCTAATTTTAAATGTAACATAAAATTCAGACTGTCCTAAATGGAGGGGGGGGAAGTGATATCTCTTAATAGGGAAAATCTGTATTATTTAAGCTGTAGCTTAATGTTTGATATGTAGGTTTGAATTTTTGCCTTTTTTTCCTGCTATCACCATACTTTAACCTTAGGCAAATTGCTCAGCCTGTTTCTTCCAAACTGTACAACAACTAATTATCACAGTCCAACTTCATAAATATTAAGAAAATAATTTAGATATGTCTGGATGCAAGGCCCAAGCAGACACAGAAGTATTCAGAACAAAGTTCCCTATTAGGTGCAGCAACCATTGACATTTAACAGCACTTATAGCTACTTCTAGCAGAGCTTTCTTCTGTTTGTTTGGTTGTTGTTTGTTTGTTTATTAACTACACTGTGTGGCAGACTTCAGTGGCTTTAGTCAGGGCAGGCACCTCCATTCAGATTTAGAGCTTCTTACAGTGAACCAGATTCTTCTGGACCCAAAAGTTGTTTTCCTGGTTCATGCCATGATGTGTGGTCTACCAAAACCTAGGGGTCTCAGTGGGCACATTTCTGGCTCCTGCAATTCACCTTTAACCTATCTGTTGGAATACTTCCACATATAACACAGAAGAGCAGCTGGACAGATGTCAGCCAGAAAATCAGGGAGAAAGAGCCTGCCCACAAAACCTGGCTCTTCATGATAACATAGGAAAAGGATTTTATTTAAACATACAATACAGAATCGTGAAGCTAAGGCATGGCAGAGTCAAGGTGCATATGATGATCATGCCTATGTAGCATGAAAAATTAAAAATAGTCATTGAATTCTAAATACGACGTCATGAACAGCAGCAGAGTTTCCACCTCATCTATTCAGGCTCCATGGTTAAGTTTCAAGAACAGCTTAGACATCTGCAAATGGACAATACACTTGAATGTCAGAATGCCTCCTTTATTACCTTTACCAACAAAAGGGTGAAGGTAATAAAGGAGGCAATATTATATTCCATTTTCTTTTACGAAAGAAAACGGAATATTTTAATTTTCTGTTGAATACATTTATTGGGTAGAGGGCACCCCTAGTGTTCCTTCCCACATTTTGCACTTGAAAATCCCTAACTCCTCTCTATTTAATATCTCTGGTATATTATAATTGTACAGCTTTATAGCTTTAGGAAAGAATAGGTTGCATCGATTTAGGCACACAGACACTAATAGTTACTTGTATGATAGTCATTGTTATCCCATTCTATCCCTATGGTTACAATAAACTATTAGTTTACATTAAATAAGGTAACTAGATTCACTATCACTCTAAGAATTAAATTATAGGCCTACCTAGATTAATTTCCAGCAGTTACAATGATTTCCCCAATGAAATTATTCATTTCAGCATCCATCTAAATTGATTTCTTGGGGAAAGAAGATAGGAAGAAATATGCATGTGCTAAAACTTTCCTTGGCATAAAGTGATACAGTCAGTTGGATATTGTCTATAGGCTAGCAGAATATACCACAGCACTTCTTATATGAAAACTCTGTACAGCCTGTCTCCTTCAGTGAATGTTCATATCTGAATGTACAATCCTCATAGCAATGCAAAAAGTTCTATATCATGTAAAGATATTTTCTGTTTTCTTTATGTTAATGCAAAGCTCCTCCATAGTCAGAAGCATGTTTACAGATCTGAGGATGGGTGGCACATCCTAAGCAATCTCTAAAGCTACAAATTTGGTGGCATCTTTATGACTCAGAGGATTCTCTACAACATTATGTGTAAGGCAGGAAATAAGTTGTCAACTTACACATCTAATTCTTGTGGCACTTTTTTGGTTTGTTTTGTGCAGCAGTGGATAGCTGTCTGCACTGCCTTTGTGCTCACATCTCAGCTGCAAGATTTTAAGGGAATATTCGTGACAGCATTCCTGCATTTTAAAAACAGTGGCCAAAATACAGAAAAATAAAACAAATGTCCATGTTCAGGATGAGAAAACACAAGAATACTTCTGATTGTTGAAATCAATGATTTAAACAAGCCAGTGTTGTGTCTTAAGCATAGCTGATCCTTCCTCACCTGTGCTATCTCATGTCCCAAAAGCAGCTTATATTGTCATCCTGGGACAAAGACTCAGGTCATCCTGCTCATGGACAATGGATATGGCCTACATCTCTCTGAACTGATTTATTCTTAAACTGTTCTTTAAGGAGTTCTACAGGTTAACTCTATTGTGCAGAGAAAGCTGTTCCCTTTCCTTCATGTTAAACTTACTGTATGTAGCAATTTCATAGAAGACTTTTAGCCTTTCCCTTTTTTTAGAAAGAACTAACAACTTCTCCCAGTCTTCTGTCTCCCCATCATAGAATCATGGAATGGCATGGGTTGGAAGGGACCTTTAATACCATCTAAGTTCAATCTCTTTTTCATAAATTTCTCTTGCAGTACTGGACAAGCACAAAGAGGTCCCTCAGAGCCTTCTCTGTGCTGAACAACCCCAACTCTCAGCCTGTCCTTGTAGGAGGCATGCTCCAGGATTCTGGTCATCTCCATGGCCTCTTCTGGACCTGCTCTAGCAGAACCACATCCTTCTCATGCTGGAGACTCCAGGGGTGGATGCAGTACTCCAGGTGGGATCTCACAAGGGCAGAGTGAGAGGGGAGAGTCACCTCCTTCAGTCTGCTGGTCTCAGCCCTTGTGGCCTCACATCAGCTGTCGTGTCATCCAGTAGCATTAGATCGCCTCTTCTGAAAGGAAAATAAACACCAAAAGAGTGTATAGAAATGTTATTGCTTATCATAGTCATGTCATATCACAGAAACAGATGGGAGCAGTATATTCAGATTAGTCACCAGAAAAAGTTGTGATGAATTCTAGAAGCAGCTGGCAAAATTAGGTGGAGGTGGGATGAACTGGTAGAACAGTTCAATAAAGGACTGTTGAAGGGAGAAGAGAACAGAAGGAATAAACACAGTGAGGGCATATTTTTCAAAATATATTATCACTCTATATCCCATTTCTGTTTCACAGAAATGTTACAGAAAATTATAGTGAAATTATTTAATGTATTGAGATAATATGAAGATTGCATTCTCAGAGGGAATCCCATTCAATTCGGGTTATCTACAGGGAGGAAAAAAAAAAAAAGAAGAGACAGAGATGGAAGAGGTTCTGAAAAGAGGGATTAAATCATCTGGAGAACCACTGAAGAAGGTCATATGGGGACTCTTTCACATGAAAGAACTAAAGTAACAAGAGAAGAGAGGTAGAAGCATAAAAAGTGGTTGTTGTCCATGAATGTTTTAGGGAAAGTGAGTTGTACTTCTCTTAGCTCTGTATTTAGAGGACATATTCCGTGAACTAGAAATGTAACAAAGAGTGTAATGAAGAAGCAGATCCTCTTTTTTTTTTTTTTTAGTAATTCCTCTTACTCCTTCAAAACCTATATACTACAAACACACAAAATTACCATGAACGCACTGTTTTATGATTGGTGCTGTCTTTCCATGAGCCAAGAAAAGGCCATCCTCACCAAACACTAACTGCTCCTGGAAGAACTAATCCTGACAGAAAACTCTGCACTTGTAGAGCTGGTAGTGGCAAGTTGTTCAACTATTTGTGTAACACTGATTCCAAACTGCTTTGTTCAATAAATGACAGTCTCAACTGAAGATCAGTTTTTTTTCAGTCCTGCCCTGGATGACTCTATGACTCTATCTAAAATCTCAAGTCCAACTTATTTCTTCTTCAGTTAAGCAGATATTAAAAAAAAAAAAAAAAAAAAAAAAAAAAAAAAAGAAAACAAAACAAAACAAAAACCCCAAAAAACCCCAAACCAACAACCAAAACAAAAAAAAAAAATCAAAAAAACCCAAAAAACCCACCGAAAATATGGAGCTCACTTTTGCAGATTTACTTACACAAAGCAGACTAATATGCTAGTCTGTCTGTAGAAAGAACAATTTGTTTAGTATTTCATCCAGCTTGAGTTCAAACTATGAATTTATTCAACCTTTCAGTAGGGAGGCTTTCTCAAGTCATAATGTTGTACTTCTCTGCAGAAACACAAACCACTTGTGACCACTTGAATTGAATTCCAAATATTTCTCCAGATCAAATTATGCAGTAACACAGTGTTTTGACTACACATTATCTGTATGGCAATTTGCTTGTTATTGATGCTTGTTTTTATATATATGTCTACAGGCAAGAAATACACATGGGGGATCTAGACACTAACCTGGAAAATGAGCTTTTTTTTTATTTCTAACCTCAAGTCCTAAACTATTAGGATTTCTTTCCAGCTGTGGTGTGAGGATTTCGTTTTAGTTGCTGTGTGCTGTGCCCCATTGTATTGCAGTCATACACACTTCCCTGTTTATATTGGTGCACCATGAGATATTCTATGGTGCACCATAGAATACAAAATGAAAGCATTTAATTTTTGCAAATGGACAAAACTTTCTCATTCAGGTAATATTTCAAGAGACTTAAAGTTCTTAAACTGAAATTTTTGATTGCAGGGAAACAAAAGCTGGCAATAAACTCTGCCTCAGAGGGGATATTGTCCCTCTATATTCAAGAGGCACATGTAAAGTAGTGGAAAAATCAGCTATACCTTTACCATACACTGAAAATGTGACATCTAGAATACAGAAAATTAAGTGGATCAGGTAGGAAAATGATAGAAACATGGGCAATAAGGTGCAGCTGTACCCAGTTCTAATGTTTTGGACTTCTGTTGGAGTCAGTAGAAATGATCTCAGCATCACGATTTTGCAGCTGAACTAGCTGATATCTGGGAGTAGGTGGACACAAAATTATACTGAGATTGCCTCATGGCCCACCACTAATTAGGATTTCTGAGCATGGTATTGCCTTATGACAGTGGGAGGAAAACACTTTCTCCTAAAGAACATCTAGTGTCTATAAAGAACTCATGTATCAGTTTTAGTTATTCAGTGACTTTTTCTTTCCAAGCATCATGCACATCAGAAAATTAAAATTAAATGCCCCTGTTTCTTTGTAGTAGTCTAAATTCTGTTTGTGGTTTTGTACCCATGCACTGCATGCTTTCATTGAAATGTGAGATGTACACTGGGTTTAAAGCAACTTGCTTTAATTAGTTCTGTTTCCATGAGACCCTAAGCATTATGAGATGCAGTCAATGGGCAAGGAAAATATTCATAAAACAAGTGAGGTCACTTCTATAAATGTTTGCACAGCTTTTCCAATATAGGAACTGGCACTGTCAGATGGCCTATGCTGAAGAGGTGTTGGCTCAAACCCTTTCAAGAAAAAAGATATAACCCTCTTCCTGTCACTTCTTCCAGTGAAGAAGGAAGGAGAAAATTACATGGAGACCTATACAGGTATTTTTATCTTTGTTCTTCCACATGCCAGAAGGAAAAGTGGGTCTGTGGTCTTGCACCAAAATAAACACCAAAAGAGGCAAGTATATTCATGATAAGGGTAAAGCATCCTGGGGGCCTGGTGAGATATGAGGTCTTGCAGGAATGCACAGACAGCTACTTCTTCATCAGGTTAAAAGAATTTATAAAATGCAACGTGGCAGAGGGAAATAAAAGGCTTATTAAATGTATCCCCACACCAGGACACTCCCTGCCACCAGGCAGGAGAACTGCGGAGATTGCAGGTGGGCAAAAGGCAGGGGGAGTGATGAGTTTTTACAAACCCACTTTAGCACAGCAGTCCTTGAGGGGAGTAGGAGGATGTGTAGGCAAGCAATATAAGGGCCACACATGCACAAACCAACCAAATGTCACATGAAGGTACAAAAATATAAGCTGAACTCATTACCACCTGATCTTAGATAAATTAAACTGTCTTAATAGAGGTGGCTCAAAAATGATAATGTTTCAGTGGAGTTTTGTTTATTGACACCATCTGATATCCTATGATATTGCTATGGTAACTGGAGAAAATACCCTGCTACTGGCATTTTGTGTTAAATGACTGCAGTTAATGAGGAGCCTGTGTTAAAGGTCACATTCTCAGGAAAAAAAAGAAGCCTTTGAAAAATGCCTGCTAACACTCTCACTTAGAGATAAGCCTGGTTCAGCCAGACTGCCACAAACTGTTATGGACACCCTCTGAAAGGAGAGAAAAAAAAAAAAGAGGTGAGGGGGGGACGTCTCACAGTAAGAGCTAATGCATTTTCTAAGAATTATAGCTGTCACAATCCAAATGACTTGTACAGCTTTCATGCCACTAAAACCATTTGGAAAAAATAATAATTGCTTCTCCATGTACAGAACAGAAATTTCTTTTTTCCAGTGACAGTTTGAACCCCCAATTAGTTTGAAAATTGAAGCAGTCGTTTCAGAAAGCTGCCACATGGCATCTGATGAACCAAGATGGCTTGAGTGTCATCTGCTGTTGACTTTTGCAGGCAGAATTCCAGTCATAGCAACAGGACATTTGCATCAAAGACAGGCACAGAAAAATTGATCTCATGAAGAACTCTGAAAAAAAGATGGGGAACACAGAACTATAGATCCCAGAAAACATATTGCATTTGAGTGAAATACTTATTTTCTTGGACAGCCAATGTAAGTATACTATAAATCATACACAAAACCGCCCAAAATTACAATTCATCTCAGAAAAAATTTTAAAAGTGAAAAAAAAATTTGCATTGGCTTACAAACCATCACCCCCCCCTTCAGTATTTCAAGTGAAAACTGTTTTGCAGAATGTGGAAAGTTTTCAGAAAAACATGATCCAGTGCCTTGACCAGCTAAAGGATACATATTTGATATCAATTGTTTGTTCCCTTCTTTCATATGTCTTCTGTCCATATGAAAAATTCCCCACCAATCTGAATTATCCTTCCTGTATATCAGATTTTCCAAGGATGCTGAGATGAAAGGGCAGCTGGACATTGTAGGAATGTTCACCAGACAAAAGTCAAAATGAATACTAGAAAAAAAGAGTAAAGAAAAAGTAAAGAAAAAGTAAAGAAAGTAAAGAAATAGTAAAGAAAAGTAAAGAAAAAATCCAACTGCAGCCTGAGCTGTTGAGAATGATGTAAATAATCCATGAGAAAGCTGTTACATCTTGAGCCATTGGCAGTGCTGTCAGTGTATTTTTGATGACATCTCCTGTTGTCATCCAAGGAACTTTTCACCACAGACGGGCAGTGAATGAGTTGACAGCAAAGTAAATCTTTTGGAGGGGGTGTGGAGCAGCACAGTGTGGGAATATTAATCCCAGGAACACTCTGAACAGGAAGACACTGTGAGGTGGCAAGGGCCACAGAGGCAGGTTTTCAAAACGTGGGTGCTACATTCTGTGTAGCTCTCAGGTTGGAGGTCAGAAGTGGAGGCACAAAGTCAGTCACACCTCAAACCCCAGCAGAGACTCATCCTAAGCTGGCTTGTGCTTCCTGCAGCTGTGATCTTCAACCTTTTGCAGCTCACAGGATTTCTCCAGTGGAGATGTGAATCACTGCAGGGCATGTCTGCCAAGAGTGGGCTTGCTCTACTGAATTACCTTTCAGTACACCTGTGCAGCACTGCTTAGGCCCCCAGCACTTTCCAGATCAAAAGTGACACAGTTTTTTGTGGTACAGCAATGCCCATCCGTGTTCACCACTTGTATCTTCATTATTGTATGATTTGAAGCACTGACAGACACACTCATCTTCTAACAGAGCTCCTTTCTGACAGACAAGCTGTACATGCTACCTTGTCTCACTATTTTTTTTTAATAAATTCCCATCTCAGATGAGTTTAAATGACATAGTTGGTTTGTTGTCCACCTCTAGTGCAGTCAGGACACACAGTAAAACCTGAGTTGAGCGTACCTGATGTGAAGCCATCACTCAGCACAACTCAAATGTGTTTAAATCTGCCCCAGCAGGACATCACCTCTCTGGAGAAAGCACACACAGCCCACTACAGATGCAAGAGGCAGCTTTTCATCCCAGGGCAGCTTGTGCACAGCATCAGCACAGCGGGAGATCAAGGCCACTGTCCCCTCCCCAGCAGAGCCAGGAGGATGAATGGCCATTTCCCTCCCCCTGCCCTGGCTCTGCAGGTGGGAAGCACATTAACAAGCAATGCAGGTTCTTACCAAAAGCCTAACACAGAAAGAAAAACCTGATCTTCCCAGCCTCCCAGGGCACTCTGTATATCTTCATGGGCCAGATGGTAAATGCCTTTTACTATCCCCAATGGAGCCACATTTCCAGCAGCACTCAATACCTGTTAAGATCTGTGAAAAAGAAACCTATTTTTTATCTGCTTTGTACCCAGGCACCCAGTCATTTTATCACTATGCACTTAAACATCTGGCTTTAAAATATTAATATTCAGCTTTAATCAAATTTTAGATTAATTGTCAAAGTTTTTCGACACACAAACTGCAATTTATCACTTTGTTTGAAACAGGAGCCTGTATAATTATATTATTGGATTAACAGTAGTAAGACAACATCACTTTGTGGAAGGTTTTCCTTCAAATTTTGTGACACATATCTACTATGGTATGCTAGGGGAAAAAAAATTGGTTTTAGGCTTTGATTCAGTTGTGTGAGGTTACAGCCATTTGGGATAGGCAGGGGCCTTTGCTGATGAGATCTTTAATTCATGATTCCAAAGTATAAGAATTTTTGTTCTTAACCAAAAGGAAAACAGAGGAAAACGAGGTAAAATACCTGTTTTCTTTAGTAATGCCAAATAAAACCTTTCTGTAATATCAAGACAATAAATAAAGTTGCTGCTATGCTTGGAAGAATCATCACCAAATGCATTTGCAGGCCCTTTATGAGGGTGTTTGGACACTTCCACAGAAAGCCCTGGGTCTGGGCCCTTGACAAAGCAGTGACTGTATTAGCAGTCAGCTGTAAAACACATCCTGAAGAGACGCAGAGCTCAGCCTGAAAGGTTTGGCAGTAGCAATATCCAGTAGAGCAGTAGTCATTAGTTCCAGATGATCTACTCTTCTGGACACAGCAGAGGTTCATTTCAAACTATTTTAATTCAAGAGGTCTCCTCATAATGAAAATGAAAAGCCTGAGGTGAGAGCCATAGATTTTATGACTTAATTCTTCAGTTTTTATGGTGTCACAGCCATGTCAACATCACAACTCTGTTAATGTTTTTGTGTTTCATTGAAGAATTATTGTGGAGGCCCCTTCTAGGCTGCAAGTGGCTGCCACCTATAGACTCTTTGCCATGTCTTGCATTCGCAGAAGTGGGGGGAAAAAAAGTCACCTCAACACCCTCAGAGGATACCCAGAACTCTAGTGCACAAGCCTTTGGATTTGTCTAAACAAATAGAAAACAAAGAGCATGCCTCAAAGCACTGGTGAAGGTCTAACACTGCCTGCACGGAAATTAAATATCTTGTTAAAATTACCAATTTTTTATATTCTAGAATACAAGAGTTAGAATAATGCAGCACTTGTCCCAGATGCCAGAAGCACAATTGTTAATTTGCCACTGGCATTAAATAATATAAGCAGAATGTGTTTGAGTCCCTCTAAATCCTTATAACTTTACATTACATTTTCTTTATTTAGAAGTGTTTGTCAGTCTCCAAGGGTCTAAATTCAGGCCCAGCAAATAGACTCAGTTTTGCCAGTTAACAGAACAACCTCATGTTGTTACCTCAATTTTCATCCCTATTTGCTTCACATAAAGTGAAAATGTACATTGTTAACTCTGCAAATCCTGCCATGCTGGAACCCAAGTTCTCTAAACAAGCAACACAACTGATTGCTAATAACACAGGTGAGTTAATTAATAAGTAGATCTTTTTGAAAACATCTTACATTGCCCTTTTTCAATCAACATGGCATATTTGTGCACAATCTCTTATTTAAGGTGTTCATTAGAGAGACTACATATTTTAATGGAACCATTTAAAGAATTAGAAGATAAATACAAATTCCCAAGCAGCTCTTTGTATAATTTAAAAGAATACTTTATACAGTAAAATACAAGCATCACCTGAAATAACCAACTGCACTGAAGGATAGTGTAAATTAAGACATCAGCTAATCCTCTAATTGTCTAAAAATTTGGTATACAAAGAAACTATTTATTATACAATCATTGCACAATATTGAGCTATATTTGCATCACCTGGCAGCTAGGAGATAAAATGAACTGTGTTAATATTCTCCAGAACTCACAATGTAATTAACCTTCTTGAAACTATGAACATAGATCTGTTTCAATTAAAAGCACGTGTGAAAAGCTTTCTTAGTGAAAACATTGTTTCAACTGGGCAAATTGGTTCAAAGAAATAATATTTTTAGTGTAAACTCTGCTTTTCTGCTGCAAAGTGAATTGAGTTGAAATAGAAGCACCTGCTACACACCTGTAAGTCCAGGTATCTATAAAGTCCTAATTTCCCTTAGCACACAAGAACATGTACATGTTTCCAAACCTATGTGTTGTTCTGACTGCCAGCAAAGACCTTATTTAAGAACTAACTCTGAAAATCAAGGAGGCCAAAAGTAGTTTCAGATAGTCTGACTGGAAAAGAACATTGCTCTTTTCCAAAACCTTATTTTCATTCTACATGCTGCAGGAAGGAAGGAGTGATATTTTGGTGCTATTAGACCATTTGGTTTTATTCAAGATATGCTGGTATCTTCCTCTAACAATTCCAGTGTAAATATTTTAGTATGTGGACCACAGAAAAATAAACATCCCCTCAATTAATCCATGAAAATGGAATGTGACTCTTCTCCCCCACTTAGTAGAATGGAAAGATTCCCAATCTCATTTGGAGTCTGGGTGATGACAGGAACAGAACAATAAGGTTTTCCATTTTCCTTTCCCTCAGAAGACCCTTCCAGCCACAAATTGAGGACTAAATGAAGGATAAAAACTCCTACTTAAATGAATTCAAGAGAACTCACTAAAATCTTGAAATGCCTTTAGGAATTAAGCTCAAAATATTCCAGAAAGCATTGTAGCATCTTTATATATTAGTGGGAGTAAGTTAGTGCTGAATTATTTTAAAATGTATTTAGCTTCCCTTGTTTCATCAACAAATGTTATTAAATTTTAATGAGTAAAAATGGTGCAATAAAACTAATGAACTCAGTTTTACTAGGAAAATGCAATGAAGTGCGTACGGCTTATTTTAAAATAAATATTTATTCAGTACAGTTTGTTTTACAATTTAATAAAAGGAAGATTTTTGGTTTTCTTAGTTTTGACAAAAGCTTCCAGTTTAAAGCAAGGTCTAGAACAGTAGAAGAACAACATTTAAAGAAAAGGATGTTGTTGGGGACCCTGTGAAAGACTTTACAGAAGTCCAAATAAAAGACATCTGTAGCCCTCCCTTGCCACTGATGGAATCACTTCATCCCAGAAGACCCCTGGGCTGGTCCAGTCAGCACTTGTATCACCTCCCTCTCCTCCATGTGCCTTAGGAGGATCTGTTCCATGATATTCCCAGGCACAGAGGTGGGGCTGACAGGCTGGTAGCTCCCAGGATCCTGCTTTCTGCCCTCTTGGAAGGTTGGGTACAAAGCTTCCCTTTTTCCTGTCACCTGGGACTTCACCTGACTGCCATGGATTTTCAAATATCATGGAGAGTGTCTTGGCAACTACATCAGCCAATTCCCTCAGCACGCTGGCTTGACTCATGTACTTTCAGGTTCCTCAGGTGGTCACGGATCTGATCTTTGCTTATTGTAGGAATCACCTTGTTACCCCAGTCCTCATCCTGCCATCCATCAGCTCTCAGAAAGAAAACAAACCACAAACCACAAATCAATGACAAAATAGCTGGCAGGACATTAAGCCACCTATGGTGTAGAAATTGATTATCCCCCTCTAAATTATGGCAGCCTCTGAATCAGAGTGAGTGATAATCTGCAGAAGAACTTCATAACTATGGGACTTGACATCAAATGGCACCATAGCCTTATAGACCCCCCTGGTGTCCCCTTGGTCACTGTTGTATAAAGGAAGCAGAAATGTTATGTTAATTTTCTGGCAGTCCTCCTAGACTGGTTTGTTTTACCTTAGAAGGATCCTGTAGAGTAATGTCATTAAACATTCCAGAAACATTCCTGTGCAGGGATGTTTATGTCTCCTTTGGACCAAGTTCTTCCAAAGCTGTTCTCATTAGCTACTTCAGGCTGTCAGCACAGAGCTGCCAGCTACCTGCGCTGCCCTGGGCTGGCCTTCTCATGCACTGCTTGGCTTGCTTTGGCCAGATTCAGAGCAGGGACTCTTGTTCAGACTTCACTTACCCTTTGCAAAGGATGTCCCTGAATATTTTGACACCTGCTAGAGAACAGCTGACAAGAGCTGCTTATGCACAGGGGTTGTCCCAAACTTGGCTGAGCTCTCATCAGTGTTAGGAAGCAGATGCCTTTTACAGATATGATCATGACATGAAATTTAAGACATGACCAAATTATTTTCTCTTTGGACAGGGGTGTTTAAGTTATATGCTTAAAATGTTAGAACTTAAATGGTTCATGCTGAAATCCAGCAGTGCTTCTGTATAATTTATATTCCTTTCCCCTGTCAGAGGGTTATACTCTGCACCTAAAGGTCAAGCTGCTCAAAGCAAGCATTGCTACAGAAAAAGCTGAACCAGCCCTTGGGTGTTGTGGCAATTATCTCAGTGAATGAGATTATTCTAAAACTCCATTTATAAAACCAAGCAGCATGAATCTATGTATGTGTGTGCATTCATTCACATATATGTGAAGATGTACACATATTAATGCAGAGTATGCTGCAAACCTCTGTTTTTTAAGTTAGTTACTCTTTTAGAGAGGTAAACCAAATTTTGCTGTGCAGTTACAGCTGACATTCCAGTAAAACCAGCAGGAAAAGAGAAATACAGCACAGACCATAATTTGATTCTTGGAAAAAATATGTAATGAAAATCTCTTGTTTTCTGTCATTTTTCTTTCTCCAAATCTTGAAAATAAGCACAATTGTATAGCAAACTTGAAGATGGACAGTAGATTTTCTTTCTCTTAGAAATTCCTTCTCAAACATTTCAGGTTTTAGAGGCAATTGTCTAAAGCTGAAGGCATCAATACTTTTTAAAGGTAGAATATACATCAATACAGAAGTACTACTATTGTTATATCCAGGTCCATTTGTCAGGTATGGGGAAGGTTGTTTGATATACTCTGGGCAGTGTGCAGAAGAAACAACAAAATTCTCAGGAGCTTTGATAAACTTTTGCTTGCACACTGTAGAACATTAAGGTCAAATAAGGCACTTGGCAAATTTTAAAATGTAGGCATTTTGGTTAGGAATGCAACAGCATAAAAACATAAAAATAACACCTAAGGAAAAGTATAAGGGAAAAGAAAGAAAGATAGGATAAGATTAGAAAGGTATGCAGTGATCACCTGTGTATCCCCTGACAAGACTTGTTTGTTGTAATTTTGATGTCTATTGTTCACAGTGATGGTCACAGTCTTTATCCCTCAGGGGTGAGGGAAGTCCACAAAACACTGACTTCAATGGGTTAATATACTCCCAGGTTTGGGTGGGAATGCCAGGTACCTCCCCTGGGGCAGGGGGTTTTACACTGTATGGAAACTCCCTTCAGCTCTCTACAAACTCTAGCACCCTACAAATTTTCCTCTAGTCTCTGACTAGATTTTGGAAGTTTTGGTCATGTAAATGCAAATTTATCAACACAGAACAGATAATATACATACACATGTACATAAACACCATGAGTCATCTAGACAGCAAAATTTGACAGAAACATATTCATTAAACTCATATCTATCACATCTACTGAAAGATAAAATACCAGTTCTATATGTGTAATGCATATTTAATTACAGGATTCTAATTAGCTTCCTTTTAACACACAATAGCCAGTAATTCTGTAGTCATTCTATAGATTAGTTATAAGCCAGCTTCTTATCCATCTGTGCCTTTCCCCAATAAACTCTTCACATTTTTCTTCTCTACCCCCACTCCCTCCCCTGCACCCTTTTAGTCTTGGACCACAATCATCCTCCTGAGACTATGACAACAAATGGCCTTGTCAAGACTCCCACAGTTTACCAGTTTTGTCCTGCTTTCCCAGAATTACTGACTCTCTCTCTACTGGAGGCTTGCACGAACACAGTAATCAAGTGTTCACACAACTGTGAAAAAGCTGAAAATGTACCCAAAGGATTTGGAGCAACTCAGGCTGCAACAGTATTGGAACAGCTCTACAGCCACAGAGCTGTGCACACCACTGCTTTTTCCTCCCTCTGCAAAAACCTTCAGTGTTGAAATTGCATGTGTTAGTGATGTGTTCCCTTGCACTGTATCAGCAATTAATTTTGCTATGATTCAGTTTTGTTGTTAGCTAAAGAGCACTGCACAATTGAATAGAAGTGCAATAAGAACCCAAGAGCAGCCCTGGCTATAAAGGTCAGTTTGCTTTTCCCCCAGATGCAAGCTGGCTACTTTTGTGAAAGAAAAAATTCAAAGACAAAACAAATGGAGACAGCAGGAGAAGCAAAACCAGGACTGCAACAGTGACCTGAATATTACAGCTACACTGTTCCCAGCAAACAGACAGAAACTGGTCCAGACATTTGGCCAACATATGTGATTCTCTTCTGTATCCTACCATCCACTTCTGTACTTTCCACCTCCAGCAACACCATCTTCATATCTTAATAGTCTCATTTCTCTGCTGATGCATAATCTCGTAATCCCTTTTCTTGTTTTATGAGTGTATATCAAATGCTACCTCTGTATATGCCATACTATGACCACTTCCTCAAGAGAAGGAAAAACATCTTTGCTGGGGCCAAAAAGGAATGACTGGAAAAGCTTAAGAACAAGAAAAGTCTGTAGGAATACTTTCTCAAGGTACACCACCCACTTTGAGAAATTTGCAGACAAGAGATTTCCTTGCCTTTCCCACTTCCCCTCACCCCATATCTGTTCAGCCTTCATTTCCCTTACACCGTGACCTCTCTACAGCGGTTGCTGAAAGAGGCATTTGCTATGCAGACCTTTCACAGCCTCCTCATGCATAATTCCCTCCATGCAATTGGGTCTTCAGGCCCCATCACCTTTCCATGGCAGGGTCCTGATCTGATTTTCTTCCCTTTTACTTTACTAGGCTCTCTCTGTGCCTTCTCAGCTCTTTCTTTCTTATCATTCCTTGCCTATTCTGGATGAGCTGATACAATTTGGGATTAAGTCTTTCACTTTTCCCTTCAAGACACATAACAAAAGATGCTGTCCAAATTCAGCATGGGCACTGGCAACAGGGATGGATGTGGGCTCTCAAGTGATACCCTCATCTACCTGAGGGTATCTTCATGTGGCTCTTCAGAGAACATCTCAAACTGTGTCCTGTGGTAGAGTAAGTAAAGACTCATGGGATGGTTTTCCTTGAGAGAGCTTCAGAAAACATGTTGAGTTAGGAAGTTTGGGACCAAACAGAATGTAGCCTGAAGTAAATCTCACAGGACATGTGTAATGGGGATGTGAAAACTTTCAGGGTTTGTTGCTTCAGGTCCTGAGGATCTGGCCCTGAGATCACACCTGTGATAGGTTAGTACAGGGAGATACCCTGGTCCTACTCCCTGTTCCCTACCCCAGAGCAGCCATTCACTACGGCACAAATGGAACAGAGAACCAAGCTCCACTGCAGCAGGAGAAGCAAAAAGCTTGCACACAGAGAGCCGAGAATAGGCTCCTGAAATTCAAAAAGCCTGAGTGAAGCTATGTGGGATTCCCTTATGGTAATTTTCATGGTATTGTCTGAAAAGTCTTCATGAAGCAAAGAAAAATGTCAGGGAGACATGTCAGATGTGTCCCCCATCCCACAGCATGTCACAGGCCCAATGTGCCCTGTGGCAAGAGCAGCATTTCTTTTCTCCTGGCCTCTTTGCAGAAAGAGAAATTCGACTTTTTTTTCGGCAAAATAAGCTTTGTTATTGGTGCTAGGTCTGGAAGTGGTGTCAGCCTGATCAGTTTTACAGGTGTCAGAGCCAGAAGTTACCAGAGGGATATAGAGCAAGGCCAGTGCAGGGGGCTGAGCTGCACAAAGCAGGACAATCAGCTAAGGCACTGACAGTCCCTGCAGAAACCTTATGGGTGGACCCATGTGGTATTTTCTGGGGTTCCTCGACGAAGGGAGGAATCATGACTCTGACTCCATGTTCTTAGAAGGCTAATTTATTATTTTATGATCTATATTATATTGAAGAATGCTGTACTAAACTATACTAAAGAATAGAGAAAGGATACAAACACAAGGCTAAAAGATACCACAGAAAACTCATTACTTTCTCTTCAGAGTCTGACACAGCTTGGCCCCTGATGGGCCAATAAGTGAAAATAATTCCCATGTTGGATAAACAATCTCCAACCACATTCCAAAGCAGCAAAACACAGGAGAAGCAAATGAGGTAATATTGTTTTCCTTTTTCTCTGAGGCTTCTCAGCTTCCCAGGAGAGAAATCCTGGGCAAAGAGATTTTTCAGAAAATATGACAGTGACAGACCCATATGGGATTATGAGAACATAAAACCACAGAGCACTCTGAACTTTCTTTTGCCAAATACCCTTCTAACTCCTTCTGTGAATAATTCACAAAAAACCCCAAGAAAATATCTTGGTTCAAAGCCATACTGTATATATTATCCCCCCTCAAGCCAAGAATCTTGGTTCAGTAGCATTTTTTCCTGCTCCACTTTTTCATTGGTTTGTATCTAGCAAGCTGAAAGAAGATTATTTATCTGGGAACTTAACTTCAAGCCAGTGCGTGTGAGATGCACCTTAGTCTTTTCTCCACCCCCTGAACAGACCCATCTATGAATAGATAATCTCACAGCCTACACTGTTGGTGGCCCTCTCATCACACCCCACTTCCAGCAGACTGTATCTCAGCTGGAAGTATCTGAAAAAGAGATAGGTGGAAGTGGAAAGCAGAACACACAAGAAATACTCATGCTGTGTTTATATCCTCCCAGCTCTGCCTCTCTATAAATGGCAGTATGAGACACTTAAATCTTTGTGCAGCAAACAAATCACCTTAATTGAACACGGTTTTCATTTCAAAACAAGCTGTAGAGCTTAAGGCTGAAGTCCCCTAGAGAAAATGGCCCTCTGATTTATATCAGTGCTGTAAGAACTAGAAGCTATTTACAAGGTTGCACATGGATAATGCATGGTGAGAGCAGCACAGTTGGAAGTCATTGAAAGAAAGTAAATGAAGTCCCCTTAACAATGGCACATATATAGGAAAGTGTTCTAATTTGTTACCAGTACTGGTAATACTGCAGAACCACCTCAAATCAGCAAGTACTTCAAGTCCTGGGACAGCTTTGATGCCACCGATTCCATAAAAAACCTGCCTCTCCCAAAAGGTGTTAAAACCTATGAATATGCAAGGCAACACGGTAGCACATGGAATGGTGTTTAAGCTCTGTGCCATGCAGTGTGAAGCTTACAGAGCCGTATCTCAAACACAAAGTCTAATCCAGTTCAAAGGACACCAGCAGGTATTGCCTTATGGGAACCTACTTAAAAACCCAGTCAAACAGCAACACAGGCAGGGAGAATTTCCTGTTGCACTACAAAAGGACTCTCCATTCAAGCATAGTTTCAGCATTAGTGTGTTGGACTACAACAATAAATTTACCCTGAAAAAAACCTCAAGTGCCAGATAGTTTGGCTGTAACTATGAACACTAAGGCAAAATTAATTGTGTGGACTATATAGACCTGTGAACTGTAATAAACTAGGAAGGCTTTCATCTTTGGATGCTGAAATTCTGATAGGTTATTAGTGACAGGAAGATTTAAGAAGCGAACCAAGCCCTGCAGGCCTAGCTGGGTTTTATAGGCAGGTAGCTCTACACAGCTGAAGGATCCCATCCCCAATCTCTTCATCCACCTCTGGGCAGACAGTTCATTCCACACAAGACAAGGGCGGATGATGCATCCATCCCTGAAAAGAGATCTACACAAAAAACATCCCGAATGCTGAGAAGGTGTCTCACCCCTCAGGCAGATCAGCCTGGGGAGTGCAGTGCAGCTCTGTGGATGCTCCCACTTACATCAGTATCAGAGCTGGCACAAGGAGTAACTTCTAACAGTGGGAGGAACAAAAAGCAAGTGAGACCTTGCTGAGGCATTCCATATCTAAGAGCCTGCTTGTCGTGGTTCAGCCACCCCAGGAGGCAGCTAAGCCCCACAGAGCTGCTTGCTCCTTCCTGCACATGCCAGGATATGGATTTGACTCTAGGCCATGCTTTCCTATGGGACATGCAAGAGCAGCAAAATGGATTCATTGATCTAAAACCACTGACTGCCCCCTGCAATGCTACAGCAATTAAGGACAGCTCCTTTTGAGGGGTCTGACTACTGCTACACTCGGATTCAGCTTGGAAACATTCATTTTTTCAAAACAAAAAATCACAAGATAACATTCTAAACTGATTTCGGGCCACTTACACAGATGAGTTGCTTCACTTCAATGACAACTTTTTCTAACCTAATAAAATTAATATAAATCTGTATTTACTGAGTAGAAATCTGTGACCATTTACTCTTTCCAGAGCAGTTAGACAGGAAAGTCTGATGCAACTTTTTAATTTGTTCCTTGACTAACTGGAAGAGCTCATTTCTTGTGTTCATTTCAAAAAACCTCCAAAACACCAAAAACCCCAAAAGCTCATTATAAAGTGCAACTTTCATTAGCTAGAATAAGAGCTCTGAGTCATCATTGTTTTGTTCACATTTTACAGCTATGTAACTTACATTAAATTAGTGGTGCTGTGTCACTCTTCAGCCAAGGTGACTGAAATGTCAGCTCAGACCTAGGAAGTCTAGTAAAAAAATATTACCAGGCCTCCCAGTAGTCCACTGGGGGGATTTTGGGCTGTCCTGTTACTTGGAGAGCAATGTGAACACAGTATATTCACATAATGGTAACAATCTAGTTGATTATCTACAACTTCCTCCTCAAGTCATTTAGAAAGAGTTATTAGGAAAACATTGTTGGTTTTTTTGGTTTGGTTTATTTTGTGTGTGCATATTGTGTCGTTTAATCCACAAAGCTGAGGGGTACTTTTTGGAAATACAGTCACAATTTGAGTGTAAAAGTTTAACTGTATAAAGTTATTTTAAATGAAATCACTTTTGTGGAGTTATGCTGGTACCCACAGTACAAGATCCAAAGCTATTTTCCCTTTAGGGAAAGGATTAGGCTTGAATAAAATTACATTTGTACTCTTTCTACATTTTATATATTTTGTCCAACCACTCTACATGAGCACTGAACCAGTCATAACACTACCTTATACACTACATCTTATACCTTATACTACATATACTACATCTACCTTATAGAGGGTTTCCAAATTGCAAATCTTCTTGCTTCTCAAGAGGTGCCAGGAGTGAGCACAAACCACCAAGCTTGCCAATTGCTCCAGCTACACAGGAAACCCTTTAGCAAGGCTGTTGACATGGTAAGCAAAGCATTCCCTGTCTCTGAATGGTAAGTAAGGAAGGTATTTCTTGTTTGTCATGGATCAGAGAAGGTGACCATAGAAATCAAACATCTTTTTTCAGGCAAACAAGTTAGGTCACTTAAGCAGTCTTATGGAACCAATATCATTTGATATTACATTACAAGGCCAAATACAGCCTGATCTGATGATTACAGAGAAGGAGAGCAGTGAAAGTGACATCCATACACAGATGCTGCTTTAGCACAAAAATGTGTTGTTGGGAGAAGCACAAAACACTTTTGCTCTCCTTTGCTCCCAACAGGAACATGTCTGACAAGTAAACTGTGGAGAACGAGACTATTCTCACCATCATCAAATGCAGTTACAGACATTTAAAGAACTGATCACTGCTTTTGCAAGAATTGGGAATTCCATGCAGTCATTCTAGTGAAAGAAGAGAGACCATTCTACATTTCAGCATGGAATGAATATATAAGCAGGGTAGCTGGGATGAAATAGTGCTCATATTCCATCCCAGATTACCAGACATAGCAAACTGGGGCCTTTTTTTTTCCAATTTCCATCAGCTGAAGATGTATTGGAAAGTGTCTGGGTCTTTTTTTAATTCTTAGAGTCAACATACAGAAAGAAATGTCATGTACCTCCCACGCTGCCTTTTCATGCAGTTGTCTACTGAAATCTGCTTAGAGAAATTGAAGGTCATAGTTTGTGCAGTCAACTCAGGACAGATGAGTGGAGTGTGGGGAAGAGGAAATCACAGCAAAAGCATCAGCAGAGAATCCCCCCAAAATTCTAGTTTTTTCCTCTTTCTGCATGTATTGTTTTATTGTTTAATTGTGGCCCAGTGAGACAGCCCAGTCAATTCCATATCCCACTGATCATTTGCAGATTACATATTTTAAGAGGAAGCAGTCCCTGCATCTGGAACTAGTCAAGCAGTCTGAACATTTGCTTGACCCTGTAATGTAGCAGTCAGAGTTAAATCCAAATTTGTGTGTTGTCCTGCTTGGGGAGACTGCAGGAGTGCAGGCAGGGTAACAAAGGGAACAGGAAAAATCAGTCTCCAGAAGCATTAGTTGCTGTCTGTTGGCAAGCAGAAGAGAATGGCAAATGTGAGTCCTCCTCAGTGAAAAGCTTCCAGTTTGCACTGGAAATAGCAAGCATTCCAATACATGTGCCAAGAAAGGTAAACAATAGCTAATTTTGATCCTGTGCCATTTGGATGAAGAGTGAATGAAGACTGAGCTCAGCTTGTCCCAAGCCCATTAAGTTCTCAAACACTTTGGAATATCTGGGTCTCGAAGACAGCACTGAGGCCACAGAGGAAGTTTGGGTCAAACCTAGAAAGTCAGGCTGCTCTCCTAGACTCCTCCCTCAGTGCTGCAGCCCCTGGATGCAGTTTACAGGGGTTGCTTGAAACACAGAAGCACGCCTGGTCATCAGTACTACAGAGCTGCTCTGCCTCTGAGGCACAGCCACAGGGATCAGTGTGTTTGGGATCCCCCCTCCCGGGTCCATTGTTGTTCCTGCAGTAAGAGGTGCAGCAAACTCTCACATCAGGGTGCTGACATGGTTGTCTTAATGCCCTGCCTCTTCTAAACCAAGTGTAGGAGGATAGAACCCATTCCCATATCTCAGACTGGGAGATGGACCCCTGGAGCAGATGCTGTGAAGTGAAACACCTGACCTGATGGGGACACTTAAACATAAAATGTCATACGGTGACAAAGAGGAAAAAGGGACCTGGGAACATATTTTGTGCCTATGTTTTGTTGCACATGCAGAGAACTTTTTTCCCTGTAGCATTGTTCAGCAGCTGCTTTCATGCACCTTTTGCTTTGCTCTCTTCTGTAGGCTGACAGCTCACAAAGCAGCACACATCTTACTGAAGTTAAGCACCATCTCCTCTCCCATGTAATGGTCCATGTGCTAGGTGCAGCTGGTTTACAGGTCACTTAGCATCAGAGAATCCTCCAAATACTTATTGCTTCATCGTCAGAAAACTGTTTTGAATAACACTAGTGGTGATGGACAGCTGTTCCATTAAAAAATTGTGCATCAAAGCTAATTATCACTTACACATTGCGTAGTATTCTGGAAAAAATATGCAAAAAAAGTTCCCATTTGAATGACACATTTATGGCCATTTCCTGTATGCCAGTTGAGCAATAAAGACTCCAAATCGCTTTCACATCAGTTGGTGTTCTGTGTTGCCTTAAAACAACAGACTTTGAAGTAGGCAGGCAATGTAAAGGGACAGAATCAAAGTCAGTGAATTATGGTAATGCAGCCAGGTAACAGTAACTGGTTGTTGAATATGTAATAGCTGCACTTTCAAAGACTCCATATCCAGAAATGTGATCTCCAAGCAGAATTTCTTGTACACTGAGTGGGATTTCTTTTGGCAAGATACAGTTGACTACAGGCCGACTTCTAAAACTATTATCCACAAGCACAGTTCAGTTAATAGGTTAGGAAGTGGAGGGGAGGGAAATTAAACCCTGATTAGCTGGAATGACACAGCCTCTCTAATGATTATGCCTTCTGAGATTTTTCTCTAGGTTTCCTTAAAGATCTATCTGAGTTTGCCTGCAGCTATGCTAATTAGCAAAGACGACAAATTTGGAAATGAAAATTCATTTTACTTCATACTCAGATCTCTTATATGCTAGGTTAGGTACAGTCTGTACGTGCCCAAGAGTACCCAAATGCATGTGTTCCTAAGGGCTGGAGTCAGCTGTAGATTAAAGTAAAACCTTCTTTAATTGATCCCTCAGAGCAGCAATGAATGGAGCAAGCATGGGATTTAACCCCAAACACAAGAGTGTTCCCAGACTGTCGATATGGCTCATTTAGCAATGCAGGTAGGCAGAGCTGAGAATCCAGCCCTTAAAAATTTGGAGAATTCAGTGACAAAGTTACAACTATCAGGAAGTGTTTTCTAAAGAGATAACAGTGACGAGTAAAGCAATTTTTAATACCCATTAGAAAACTGTTTGATAGAAGGTATCTAAATTCCTTCCCTAATTCCTCCCAGGAGCAGTGTGAGATGACATTATCCAGCCTGCTGAGAAGAGCTTTCCACAGTGGCCAGGACTCATTTTGACTCAGAGAAGCCTGGGTGGATTTTATTCAAGTTGTTTTTTCAGAAGCAATCTGCCAAACACTACAGCCTGAGCTTCAGGACTCATTCAAACACAATATAGGGATGAAAGCAGAAACCAGGCCAAATCTGCAACTTATTGTATGTTTTTACTCTCAAAGTTAACTTCAACCCCAAGTTATTCAGCAAGACAGTATTTGATTGTTGAAAGCCGTGGTATCAACCTAACATTATACAATTCAGTCAGCAATATTCCTAGAAACAACTCAATGACAAAAGAAATCCTTCAGGACTATACTTGGACATAGTAATGAAAAATATTTATCATGTTGTCTCCAGGCAGTTCAGAAACAATGTAAGTTAAGACTGTAAAACACAGCAGTGAAGTTAAGCTTTTAAATCTACACACAGTAGAGTAACTTCAAAAGTTTTCTGTCAAAAATAAGACACATCTAACCTGGCCTTGAACATTTCCAGGAATGGGCATCTGGGCAAGCTGTTGCAGTGTCTCATCACCCACCCAGTAAATTTCTTACTAATACCTAAATTAAATCTCTATTCTCAGTTTAAAGCCATCACCCTTTGTCCTGTCACTGCATACCCTTGTTCAAAGTCCTGGTCCTGCTTTCTTGTAGGCCCCCTTTAGGTACCAGAACATCGCTACAGGGTGTCCCCAGAGCCTTCTCATCCCAGCCTCAACAACCCCAAATCTCTCAGCCTGTCTTCATAGAAGAAGCGCTCCAGCCCTCTGATCATCCTCTGTACTCATTCTAACAAGTTCACATCCTTCTCATGTCAGGGAATACCAGGATTTTGCACAAAAATCAGTCCAGGCTCAATTAGGACTTGCAGACAAAATTATTAATCCTTATTTGCTCAATGAATGAATAATAACAGTAGAGGTGAGCTCTTACCATGACCCAACAATCAACAAGTACAGGCATTTCCTAGGGGAAATAAAACCATAAATTCCAGAATTAAGGCTTTTTGCAAGCACCACTTTCCAAGTAAATGGATATAAATCTACCTATGCTGAGAGAGCCATGGTTAAACCCAGCAAACTTTTTCCTTTCCTAGTTGATGCCAGAATCATAGCCAAAAAAAAAAATTACTGAAAAATTCCATCCTCTTAACACTTGCAAAGCAGGTAAACCCTAGTGTTGATTTGGCATCTAGCTATCTCACACACCACAATCAGCACTAGTATTTATCTTACAGCAGTGCTCTGGAGGCTGGCTCTCCTCCTGCTGCACTGCAGCAATTAGCAGCTGCTGGAGCGTTTAAACCTAACAGCCCTCAGGCTCACAGGAGCAAGGCCCGACTGAGAGATACTTCAATGAGACAGATCTTGCTGCTCTCCTAAAAAAAATATCCTTCAGACCTGACCTCAGAATAGGTCTAAAAGTTAGTGTCTTATTTATTCTGAATTTTGTCTGAAAAGGGTGAGGGGGTAAGAACCAGTGCTGGAATGCATGACTGTACAAGCTCTAGTATGAGTATCCTTCTTGTGAGGCTCTCTCAGGATGATAATTTTGCTGCTACTACCACATAATTGAAGTATATTTGCTACTCCAGTTGTCAGCTGGCTTATATTTTAACCTCTAAATGGAAATATGTGCTAAAGCATCTTTGCCAACCACTGTACATGGCAGACTGTGGTTAAATCACTGACTGCAAGGAGTTCTCATCTCACTGATAGGAGTATGACTCTTTAATGACTCTGGGACAACCTGTAGCATTTACATAAGTGATGTTGCTGTATGTGTTCATTTAATTAAGGCATTTAATACCTGTCTCAACTCTCTGAATGGTTCATGCAAATGCCTACCTTCACCATAAGAAAATCTAAACATGCACATTGTTAAAATACCTATAGAAATAACATTATCACTGGAAAAAAAAAATCACCCAAATCAGAATGTAAAGTTTAATGAAATCTTCACCTGCACATCAATACAAGTGTAGTAGAGATGATCACTTCATCACAAATGGTCCTTGCCTGCAGGGCTGGAGCACAGGGCATCCTTCCTTCTTTACTCAAAGCAGCCATTGCACATCAGCTTCCCAAGTTGCTCTCCTCAGTATTTTCATCCAGGCTGTCATTTCCCAGCCTCCCACCTTTCCATAAGAGTCCCCCTCCCCCAAACAGCATGCAGAGGCAACAACTGTTACATGAGGTAAAAGAATATTACTTTACCATCTTCCTCATACAGTCCTGTTATAAATGATCAATTCATGAGCCAAATTTTGGAAAAATTTGACAAAAATTTATTAAATCAAAAAAAAAAAAAAATCTGAAAATCTTCCCCACAACCAAGATAGTGCCAGCCCCGGGGACAGCCGCTGGGTGCACTCTGGGATCGGCCAGCCGAGTGGCAGCGTCTCCCCAAGAGGGACACCCCGAGCATCCCCAGCAGACAGTTTATATACAGTTTATTCCACCCGAGGCAGAGATGACCACATAATTCTTTGTCCTCCTTGGCATGTAAAGTTGGGTCCATGCATGTGTAGATTTAGGCAGAGAGAGTGTCCAACGCGCAGACGAGCTGTCTGGGTGTTCCAAGGGAAAGCCATTCACATGTAATAGATGATGCCATCTCGGGCCCAGGTGCGATGCCTCGAGAGCTTCTGCTCATCACCACCCAGCAAATTCCAGATGATATCTCTCGCATCCTATGATGAGTCCACCATGCTCCCGGATGGCTGAAACTGCCCTCCGCCCTGGTGCAGACAATCACCGTGGCTGGAACTGCTCTGTTCATATTGTGAACAGGGCGTGATTTAATCTTGACTCTGTCCAAGAACTGATTAAATTGTGAAATAGTTTCTGTCCTTGGACAGAAAGGGGAGGTTTTCACCAACTTATATCCTATCCTTTACTAATATTTTAGCAATATTTTACCAATATTTTATCAATATTTTATCCAGACATATATCTACCTCTTATAGCATGAATTATCTATGTTATCTATAACAGTCCTTCCATTTATCTTTCTACCTTCCCATGAACCTCTGACAATTATTTTGCAGCTACTTCTAATAAAACTTATTCACCCTAATTGCCTAGGCAAAATCTCTACAAGCAGGGGTTAAGTTTCTTACAATGATTTTTTTTCTTTTTTTTTCTCCCTTTTCTTCTTTTCATTTTTTTTTTCTTTTAACAGTGAAAAGCATAGCAATATTTGTTTTCAGCAGGCCCAAGGGAGCAGTCTTGTGCCTTAGATGAAGTTAAAATTACACTGCTGGGAAAAATTATGCCTTAGTAATATAGATCCTACTAAATTGCCTTTAACATAGTTATCAAAGTTATTTGGGAGAAACTTCAGTGTTGGTTTGTGATGATAAAAAGAGCTACAAGAAAAAGAAGATCCAAAACCTCTGTATGCAAGATCCACATGTCTCTTGACAAAGACATTTAAAGAAATCAATTCTAATTTCTTTCTGAAGCCCATATTTTGGCAAAGGAACACAAAGCCACAGATTTGGTTTTATTCTTTTTATTAGAATACGATATATACTGTCCCTGATATACTTGTTTGCTTTGGTTTGAAGAGAGGCCAGAGGGTAGCATAGATTCTGATAGCCCAAGAGACAACTGCTTCCCAGGGAAATACACATGCACAGTTCCTACTGAAATCTTCTGAACTGCTCTTCTTTTATTGAAGTCACCACTATCCATCAAATACCAGCATAGTCTGGCATCCAATCTATAAGCCTTGTATGCAGACAACTGTTCTGAGAACACACATGGGCATGCATCCTCAATTCTTCATCTTTCATTACACAGCACCATACAAAAAAAATTTTGCATGTTTGTAAGGGACTGCTGAATGTGGAAAAACAACCTCTAGTAGCACACATATGTAAACTCCCACAATAGCAAAAATCTTACTCCCCCTATATTTATACACTCAAATTTTACCTGTATTTTATTAGAACTTGGTCTTTACCTTTCTTTCCCACCCAGAGGGGAAAATTATAAAAGGCAAGACTTGTCCAGTTTCTTCTTCAGATTTGGTGCTGCTATCTGCTGCAGACAGAAGCAAAGTAAGGGGACAGGGTAGGATTTTGATCCTTCAAACCCCAGAGGTCTCTTGAATTCTGTTCTGTTGCAAGACTTTCATGTTAGTATGGAATAAACTCTAGAGCAACAATTCCCTCAAAAGGAGGATTGCACTACAGTCAGATAAAGGAGGAAGTGTCAAGCAAAGATACAAGTGGGGATACAACACTCATCTAAATATTCTTATTGAACACTCTGAAATCTTCATTTAATCTCTTTTTTTTTTTAACAGGTATTATACATTAGATTAGATTAGGTTAGATTAGATTTATTAAATAATATTTTTAAAGGGTTAACTCACTGCAGTACTGATACGCCTGTAGCATGGATTCTCATGTTAATTTTCTGTGTGTACCTATCTGTGGAGATATCTACAAATATACATCCACATGCACACAGATGTGCAACATTTCCTATCTTCCAGGTTACATGTTGCAAAATAAAATTTACCTCATGCATCTGAGTCACATAGGCCAATCCACACAAAAATTGCCTGGCAATGCCCATGCCACATCACCCTCACTCATGAGAGCTGCCAATTCCTGGCGGGCCTCTCATCATGCACTTGTGCTGTCTTTGCATAGAAATCACAGTTAATTAAAATAGTTAATCAGATGATTTATAATGGACAGACATGAAGGGGGGTATGAAGTTTTAAATAAATCTGACACATGAACATGGAGCTTCTGTCATAAACGAGAATATCCCAGGTTTTTTCCACACTAAGGCATCAGACATGGCCACAGGCTTGACATGTTTTCAGTTGTACCCAATAGAAACCTCAAGTTCTAGAGAAAAAAACACTGAGCAACACTTAAAATTACAATAAACTTTCCTGAAAGCATGCCAGGTAGATGCATAGCTCCTACAAAATTTGCAATGTACACTCCTCTGGCATCTGAGAAAACCCAAGGCCTCGTCTGTGTGTGCATCCACACCTTTTTACTGTTCTTTTACAGGATAGACAAGAAATGAATTTGCTGCAAGTTAATTAAAACCATAAATTCTACATTATTGCATGGGAGAGAGGCAAGTAGAAAGGAGATAGCTGACTGTCTTGCACACTGGAATCTGTAACCCATCCTACAATAACTGTATAAACCTAGAGAGCAGCACATGCACAGAAATACAGCCTTCAAACTAAGTCCAGATTGATCTGTGCCTGAGGCAGACTCCAGGACCTAAAGCAGTACATTCCATGGAGAAAGACATGCCATTGTCCAAAAATGTGCCACTATGATGGGAGGAATGTTAGCTGAATTCTGGCTCGCTCAGTGACTGAAATGTGCTGGGGAACATGCATAGTACAGTACTCCTAAAGTTTACATTCGAATTAAGAGCAATGTTAAATGTGCTTCAGGTTACTGAGGCATAGAATAGTTTCTTGTATTTTGGTGTTTGTGAGGGGTTTTTTACAGAAAGAAGACTCAACCAATCTATCCACTTTTTTTAAAAAGTACTTTGAGGGGAAAACCATTTATCAACTTTCTATTCTTCCTCAACAGGTATTATTGAAGAATTTACATGTGAAGTTCATTACATAAATTTTCCAAATTATGCATTACTGAAAAATTGCAGGAAAACATAAGATGACTGCTTTAGAATTACGGAGCTACCACTATTGATATTTTCATGATGCATACAGTGATATTCAGGTACAAAATTATTCAATTATTCCTTTGTACTACTATTTTCTGCAAGGAAAAACAAAAAACTGTTACATAAGAGACTTTCTTCATGCTGCAGAGTTCAGAAGTGTCTAACTGGTGTGCTGTTTTGGATCAAAAGTAGCATCACCCTCCTCAACAACTCAGAAGTTGCACATTTTTTATTAATACTTTAGTTGAACTTGGAAAAAGTGATTACAAGAAAGTGTCTTTTATTAGAAACTGACAATCATCAATCACCATTAATGTTGATCTGCTTGCCCAAAGAACTTTCCTCCTTCAAAACACTACCAACAGTACAATACAGGTGAAAATAAATATCAAACCAATCTCTGTAATAAAGGGCTGAAACAGCCAGATGAGTAGGGACAGAAGCATTCACCATTCCTCAGTTTTCAGCATGATGTCAAGGATTTCCTCCCAGACAGGTAAATCCACCAAGCTGAAGTCACTGAACTTTAAACACATGCCTGGCCTAGGTTTTTGGTTTTTTTTTAAGGTGTGCACAGCTTCCTCCTGGAGTCAGAATTGGATTACTCTGTGAAAGGATTTAGGTGCCACATCTGTCTCTATTTGCTGATACCTAATAAGCAGAGACTCAAACTCCAGGCTTGGCATCTCTTCCAAACTGCTCTGGTTTTCACTGTGACAATTCATGATGTGTACAGAAAGATACAGTTCCTTTCTCAACAACCAGGTCTTATGCTAATGAATGAATATAATCCAATTTACTTTCTTCCAAGAAGGACAAATTAGCAGCCAAATTCCATATTCAGATTACTAAAACTGTCCTCACATGGATTATCCCATCTGCCGGGGTTCAACATACTTGTCTCTCCTTCAAACACACCTAGGTTGAAAGGACAGGTAGGAGGAAAGTCCTCTAATCATCCTCAACCTTGTGCACGTGAGGGAATTATTAGTTCCTACCCCTCACCAAAATGGTGAAAAATGGACAGATGGTATGGTTTTCATCTGCATTTTCAGTGTGAAAATGCACCATGCAGGTTATCATTGCCTGTTGCCCTTCGGTTTTGAATCCCATGCACAACACTCTTCCCTAGAGGTTTTTGCTGCTGGCTATCATCAGCTACAAGGAAAGGAGCTGGCTGCAGTGCACAGCGTGCTGCTGCACACCAGGTGCTCCTTTTAGCCCTGCTATGTCCAGCTCTTCCTGGAGAAGGATCTCAGCCAGTTCCTCAGAGTGGCACAGGATGAGTTAGCCATCCAAAGCTCCTGCAGATGGCTCTTGTGGATATTCCCTTTAGGGGGGTGCATGGAACAACACACGAGACTGCATAAAACATGTAGCCAGACCTTGGGTGTGGAATAATCATTAATTACAATAAAAAAAGAAATATGTGAAAGTCCTTCAGCCTTTGCCCGTGTCTCCACAGCTAACTCCTTGCCTCAGCCACTTATTTTTCAGCAGTAAAGACAAGGTATGAAGCACAGGAAAGCCTCAGAAGTAATACTGTCTTAATCTGCAATCCTCATCTCTTTTATCACTTCATTTCTCTCCTCCACAATTTCCCTCCCATTCTTTAGATTCACAGCAAAAATTACCTTGCTTGCCTTAATGCCATATATACATGATTACTTGAAAATTTCCAACCTAAATACAAGCTTTCCAAAATATTAATTAATTCCTTCAATTGTCAAAAAACCTCAATCTCTTAGCTGTCCATTATCCTGTTTCTAACATTAGAAACTTTTAGATATTCACTTGTCTAAATCCTTAGCATGTCTTCAAAATAAATTTTCCTTCTTCCACTGTGCAGAAGTGTGTTACAGGGTGTGGCTTCTGTCTGCTTTGTTGATTTAAACCTAACTGCTAATCCAGCCTGGATTTCAAAAGTTGGCTAGTTCTTATTCACTCTCTTTAGCTAAGCACAGTCTTTGAAGCCTTCTGGATGCTTTTTTGGTCTTGGATTTCTGAAGTGACTAAAAGGAAATAAAACAGCCAGATACATTAATTACATTTTTTTTTTTTTACCTCTATTATTGGGACTGTTGGGAAAGCAGATATTTCCAAGTAATATGTTTTCTCCCATGGGATTTTATGATAGTCCTCAGTATTAGCACCAAACCCTTGGCACAACTGAGCCATGTTGGCTGAGGATGTACAAAGCAGAGAATGGGATTAGAACACAGATGTTCCCATCTCTTTATATGAAGCAGTTCCTGCTGACTGGTGGTATAAAATTAGTTCTAATTAATAAAAAATATGTGTGTAGTGCCATGATTGATGTTTGACCACAGTGGAGCATTTCCAGGGTATGCAAAACCTCCTCCTCAATTGTCCTCTGCTGTTACCCCACCAGGATCACTAGCTCAGGAGTTTTCCCAAGAAGTTCTCCCATTTTTCTGAGACAGCCAGCTGACCTTCACTAAGGGCAAATCCTGCCTTACCAATCTAGCCTTCTATGGAGTGATGGTGACCACTGACAAGGGAAGAGCAACAGGTCACACATTTAGACTTCTGTAGGGCCTTCAGCATAACCGTGTTGTCACTCCACATCCTTCTCTGGAGAGACATGGGATTGAAGGGCAGGCTGTCCAGAGGATAAGGATGGAGGGATGTGCTCAATGGCTCAATGTCCAGCTGGAGGTCAGTGATGAGTGGTGTCCCTCAGGGCTGTGTTGTGTAACCAGTGCTCTTTAATGCCTTCATCAATGACAAAGAGAGATCCAGTGCACCCTCAGCAAGTTTGCTGATGACATGGACTGAGCAGTGCTGTTGACACAACAGAAGGATGGGATGCCATCCTGAGGGACCTGGACAAACTTGAGTAGTGAGCTCATGAGAACTGAATAAAGCTCAAAAAGGATAAGTACAAGATGCTGTATCCATGCACAAAAAGAAGAGACTAAAAAGTTCCCAAGTATCTTAATCCTTCTTTCATGCTGCAGACACTTAAAACTAGAGACATGGACACTGTATAATTTCTTATACCGAGAAGATTCTCGGGTAGGCAAGAAAATAAATAGGAGAAAATAGAGAGTGCATAAGGGAGGCAGAGAACTAAATAGAGATGTAAAATATTGCTGTTCAGAGGAAATAAATTCATAAATAGAGGTACATGACAAATAGGCATAACGGCCCTCAATACTGTCTGTGATTTGTTGGAGATCTCTATCATGAGCTCTCATGTATAAATAATTCAGAGCAGATTAAAGTGAAGTTCAGCAGTGGAATTAAATACTTACTGACCAGATGAGCTCATAACAGCACAAGCTTCTTTGCCTGCTTCTTAGATTTCTACATTAGTAGGGAAAAAAGTAGTAGGGAAAAAAGCCAGTCCTGAGGAAGTTCATATCTGATTGAGGGACCTGTCATAGAAGGAACCTGTGGGGTCAAAGGACAAAGTTAGCACCAGATTAAAACCAACAAGCAAAAAAATCTCATGCTGAACCCCACCAATATATTGCTAGGCAAGAAGGAATTTCTGGAGAGGGCATCAGTGAAACCACAGACCCCATGGAGTTTGATGGGGAGGAGCTTCTCCTTGTTTGGTGGACGCTGTGAAGTTTCACATTCTAACCTGTGGTGCTGCAGCTCTGCTCATCCTCTACACAGGCAGAGGCAGATCTCCATATTGAAAACCCCATTAAAAAGGAATGGAGCCCAACTTGTAACAGGAAGCACCCTGGTTTTCAAAACTCCTTAATTCACACCTCGAGGAAAAGTTGTCAGCAATGCAAAATTATATATGGTGGTGATTCTGTAAATATGTTTTAGAAAAATTACCTTGCATTGAAAGGGCTGAGTACTAGGGCCAGTTTTGTTTTATATTTTTATCAATCATCTGGATGAGGGGATTGAATGCAACCTCAGTGATTTGGCAAATGACACCAAGCTGGATTGTTGCGTTGGTCTGCCGGAGGGTAGGAAGGTTCTGCAGAGGGAACTGGACAGGTCAGACTGATGGGCCAAGATCAATTGTATGAGGTATGACCAACCTCAGTAAGGTTGTAAAGCAGTAATTGGTTTAGTAGCTGTTTTCATGGACAACAGATTAGTTTCCATATTTACTAATCTCTGTAAAAGTTCATGGAGAGTCTCTGCCCCACCATTTACTGTGGCCACACAACAGCCAATTTGAAATTTAGTGCAACTCTGGGAACATAAACCACAGTGGAAGATTAGAGAGATTAATACCTTGGCTTTTGGCTAGTCAGTTACAATGTGCACTCATGAAGCACAATTAGCAGGCCCAGATGGTAACATAGCACGTTAAAGGGAAGCAGACTGCAGATGAAGCACGTGGAAATGGATAATTCAGCTCTCATGCCTCCCTGTCTTTGAAGCTGCAACTACTGTAGCCTAAAGTATCTTTTATGGGAAGTTTTGCATCTGGTGAAGATTTATGCACAAGGCAGTTTTCCTAGAGCTATGTACGTGTGTCTGTATTTCTTCCGCAGAATGCTTACTGGAGATTTCAGTTATGCCTTTCAGTCTGAGCTGGATGCTTGGAAGCCGGGATATTTGATGGTAAAAACCACAGAATTACTGTTTTTCATGAGGATGAATGAAACTACAGTGAAACAAAACAGATGAAAATTGGCAGGAAAGTAATGTCTGCAGATGATCCTGTTGTCCCTAAAAGTGGGATTCATCAACTGTGTGCAGTCAACCAATCACACAGAGACAACTGACACAACTCTTTAGATGTTCTTCTATTAAAAGTTAAGGGGAAAATGAAGAGCCACCGGCTTTGAGAAAAAGGTAGCAACCTAGTCTGTTTTTACAGGACAGCCTCTCGTACAACAGAAAGTGCAGAGGGGCTGCTAACAGTTCAGTTAGTTGTCCAAATGTTTATCTGAAAGCTGCAAAGCATGCACACCCTCACTACCATTCTTTAGTGTTGCAAAACTGACACCTTGACCCTAAAAATCACGTGTTGGCCAGGTCTTGGCTGCTTGGGAGTACCTGGGTACCTGCAGGGAGGAGGAAATGCTTCACAGGAGTGCAGCAAAACTCTCCTCTTCATCCTTACTGCTTTGTCACATCCCACTGCATGCTCAGCCCATAATCCAGGTGCAATATGAGCCTGGTTAGCAGGATCAAGGTGGATGTCCCTACATTTAAAGGCCATTAGAATGCCTGCCTTCAAGCAGAGTACAAGTTAATCTTACCCTTAACTGTTACTGAGAAACAACATCCATCCAAAAAATAAGATTTTTCCCCATGTCTTCACTTGTTCACTTGTGCCTCAAATTAAAATCTTAGAGAGATTTAATAAGGGTTGGATACTATCACGCTCAATGGTAGCTGTTTTTTATTTGTCTTGACATGTTAACATCTAGAGATTTTAGGATTTGCTTTATGCTAGTTTATATGAAAATATATTCCACATCATCCACAGTCCCTTTCAAACTTATGGCATTTACTCAATTTAAAGCCAAAATATTTTTATGAAAACTGCACAAATAAACACATGATTGTATCCCTTTATGAATGAAAGCCTCATTTAAACCACAAGTATGCAGGTCTGGCAAAGTGTCTGCACCTTAATCCCATTTTCCTCTGTTCCAAGAGCTCAGCTTTTTGTTATGCTGAATTCTCTCCAGTCAAGAAAACCATATCAGAGCTTCCCTTGTCATTTCACTTCCCTCCAGTTCAAGCTGGGAAGCACAGAGCATTTGAGATTCTAACCTCATTTGTGTACCAGCTCACCAGCCACTTAATTTTCATTCATAACTCCTTATAATAAAGTGAAAGAAGAGACTTTAGCCTAAACTGTGATTTAAGCTTACAAACATCATTTCAGTAAAGGAATAAAACAAATAAGCAAAGACACACTAACATAGAAACACTCCCAAAACCCCTCCTTGAAACCATGGGGTAAATTGATACAAAGGTCCTTGCTTTATGATTTGTCTGAATAGTTATTAGATTTTTTTTTTTCTTCACAATCCTTTTATTTTCCTCCTCATCATAGATTTACTATATTAACTATGCTGTTGAGTTGCAACAGCAAAAATTCAATGTTTTCATTGAATTCCTTTCAAGAAGCACAGAAAGGCCATTTGACCCCTCTGGGAGTGGGGAGGGTTGCTGTGCTGAGAGAAGCTCAGTGCACCTTCCAGGGAGGCAGAAGAGGTTGAAGTACATTCACAGAGCTTTGCACGTACACTGGGATCCACAGCAGCCCAAAGGAGCAGCCAGAATCCAAAAGGAATTTTTCTCCAGAAAGGAGAGGAAAAGGTGCCTCACTGCAGCAGCTGGGCACAGGGCTTGCTGCCTGCAAATACTCCTGGCTGCTACTCATGCTGAGGCAATTCCTCAGTGAGGGCTAAAGCAAGGCAAGAGGCACCAAGCAGATGCTTCAAAGCTTCCTTCAAGGTGGAGCTCTAAATAAGGGGAAGGGAGGAAAAGAAGTGTCCAGTCTTCACCTTGCAGAGAGGAAACATTATTATGTGAGCCTTAGGAGAGAAGTAATTTCTATGCTAATAATTACCAAAGGAAACCTGACCTTATCAGATTTGCCCACCAAGAGGACCCTTCCTGTATCTTTGCTAGGATTAGATGTTTTTGTTCTGGTTTTCAACAGACCATTAGAAGGAAGATGATTTCCAGAGCCCCCCTTTTTTTTAAATTATTTTCCAGCTTTTTCCAAAGTTCCTTCTGCTCCCCATTGCATTGGCAACCCAACATATATTGCCAGAGGTGCTCAGCATACATCAAAATGGAGAAACAATAAAGCTGGGTTTTAACTCTGACGTTCAGGTAAAAGGACAAGGAACAGCATGGTGGAGAAAATGCAGTTTGAAATCTCCATAAGGGCACACCTTTCCAGGGGGAAAAATGTCCTCAATTGTGGATATGAGCAGTGCTCTACCATTTGCTCTTTCCCCTGTTGTGCACTCAACCTTCAAAATTCAGCTGCCAGTTGGTGCTTTTAATTTAAAGCATGTTCATAAGTAAAGAAGTCTCCCTCCAGGTTCATTAGAGTCACTGGGTATTTGGCAAGCCTTGCAGCAAGAATGAAATGACAAATATGCCTTTGCATCTGAACTCTCAAGCCACAAATAAATCAAACTAAACAGGCTTCCAGAATTCAAAAATCACCTCAAGTAAATACTGAGCTTTTAACAGTGATGAGAAAGTAAAAAGTGCTTTCTTTTCATGTACATGGTAGCTGCAGGTTACTTAGCTTGCTTTTAAATGGTTCTTTCATTTCCTAGCAGCTGTATCAGCTGCCATTACCTCCTGATAGTGAGGGACAGAAGGAAGCTAAAATCACCCCCATACACTTTGTGTAAATGACTGCATTTTTGTACATCACCTTTACTGACATTAAAATATAGCTGGCCACTTGTTGGGTTTTAAGCTAAAAATAATAATCCTCAAAGCTTTAGAGGGAAAATGCATTTAACAAATTGTTTATAGCTGAGAGAATATGACATCTTCAACTTTCAGTTGATCAATCAACATTTAAGACTTCTAGGTTTTTGTTCTTTCAGCTGGGAAAACTGCTCTCAGTCACTTGTACATTTTTTACAGACTCTGCTGAATTTACTCAAAGCAGAGTCATTAAAAATAAACAAACAAACAAACCAATCCCACAAACAGCACACCCCCCACCCACCCTGATGCTTTCCTCACACCATTTCACTGAGATCAATTTCCTGTGTCTGGTTCTTCATACAGGTGCACAAACAGCTGTGCTGGTACAATCAGGAAAACACAGGATAAAGTGTTAAACAGTGAGGGGGCTGGGAAGGAGCAGAAGGAGATCTCCTGGCTTCAGTGCAGCACACAGTAATTCAGGAGTATGCCGGCAATTGTGTATGTTTATTCTAATTTCCTTCACCAACTTGCAGATCAGCAAGTTCTGGAGCTTAGTACTCCGGAAATGTTATGAAACAAAACTACTTCACCCAGCCTGAGGCAGTCCCTTGACAGAATGGGACTAATTCAAGGACTTCTAAGTTGTGCATTTAGTAACTCCCCTAGGGCCTGGCATAAACCCATCATCAGACGTCTCTGAGTCATTTCATCACCTGCTTATTTGATTTCAAAAAGGGTTGATATTGCCAACGAACAATTTTATCCTTTTCATTCCCAGGCTGTCCCTTTGTAATTGTGACCCTCCAACAGGTGCATTTCCAATATGCATTTGATTCGGATCTGACATATACAACACAAGGGTGACATTAGCTAGCCAAACTAGTAATTCAAAGTTTATGTAAAGTTTATTCTAGCTGAAAGATAAGACAGAATCCAATTCAGGATAAGTAAAGTTGTGTGGAAAGGCAATATTGTATTTGACTTAATACAGCAACAGCAAATTAACCTTTTACCATTTTCAGAGCAGGAAGTTTATCAAAGACCAGTGATGGGCATTTTTGTCAAAGTTCTGGGAGTCTTAACTCAGATTCAGCATGACCCCGGTTTTACCCAGAATGGTGGTTTTGTTAAGGGTTATTCCCCTGCCTCCACCTCAATCTTTAGTATTGATAAGGAAATAAATAGAGAGAAAAACACTCATTGTATCAGCATAGCTCTTATGGCAAGAACAGTGTGCCTAGTACTGCAGAAGAACTTTTCCAAAAATTTCCAATTTTGATAATCCCATTTAGGATGTTAGTGAAAGAAACATATCCATGCATTTAAAGATTTTATTCTGTATTGCCAGGAAAACCAGATGTCTCAAAGTGTGTGTTACATTTCTGGAGAGAACCAATAATCTATTTTTTCTCATTAGTATAGATTTTCACACATATAATACTTGAATATTTTCATGGAAGATACATTTGAAGGTCTGCTCTACAATTCTCTTTCTCATTGGGCAATTAGTGGCTTCAGCAACTGGAGCTGGAAAAAAATAACACTGCTTGCAGGGGTAACTAATCATATTCTGAGCCATGTAAACATTCATATGGGCACTATCTTCTTTATGCAATTTAACATCAAATTACTTATGTAAGTAAGTAGAAGTCAGCTGAAAACCTGGGGCTGCAAATGGCCATCTTGGTGTCTGTTATTTTAAGGAAGTGGTCTCTTTCCTATGATATTTCCTGATAGCAAGATGAAGCCACGACAGACGTTAAGCACGCCATAGTGAGGGAATAGCAGTAAAGTGCCAAAAAGAGTTCATTTAAAAAATAAATTGCTTATTTGTAAGCAAACAAGGCAAAGTCACAGTTTAAGCAACTGCTTTGGAATACAAAATAATGCAAACTCATAAAGTTGTCAGCACCCTGTAAAATAGAGCTCCATAACACTGTTGGGCTGTGAGTATAAACCACGTAGGAGCTTCAGCCCTGGAATGCATTACACATGCATATTAGTCTCTGCCTCAAGGTAAAGCAGGAGTTTAGTACAAGGCTGGGTAGACAGCTTTATATATTTTATATTTTTTTGGAGAAAAAGAGCATAAGGTCAAAATGTAACATAACTGGAGTTAGGGTGGGAGGAAAATGGGGAGGTCAGAGAAGCAGAAGACAGTCTGAGAACGTGAGGAACACGGCAGATGAATGTAGATGACTTGATGGTTTATGAACCCCAAATTATACATTTTTGAGCTCTAAACAAGTATAAATCTACATCTGTTGGAAAGACACCCACTAGGCAGCAAGGCCAGTAGTAGTTCAGGAACACAAAGGATTTAAAAAATGATAGCCAGTTTCTATTATGATCTCCTGCTTTCTTAGTCCTGGGATGGAAATAAGGAAACTGGTTTGCTTTGCATTATTGCCATCCTGCCATTCATTTGCTTAAGGGGAAGAAGGGAAAAGACAAATTCAAGGTTTCACATCAAACACTGGTTTCTAACTTGATCTAGAAGTTTGCAAGATTGGCATTTCATGCCCTTGAACAGTTTAATCTCCTTTCAGAAAAAAAATAGGAGGTCTAAAGGAGGACTCCTCTCCTTTAGGGTAGTAGGAAGTATCTGGCCTGCCACAACAAGGGGTACAATCAAGCTTAAAAACAAGAATTTAGGACCCTAAATCTTTTTATGCATACAACAAACACTCCTGTTGATAGTAGGAATATCATCCCTTGCCTGGTTTCCTGCGTCACTTTGTGACGAGTACTTCAGAAACAAATTCTGCTTAGAGATCAATGTGATGTAATGCAAATCTGTTTAATCTTGGACCCCAAAAAAGACATTATCTGAAGCCATGTTGCACTTGACAGCAGTGTTAGAGACAAGTCTAAACAGTGCAATAATCACCATCAAAACTGGCTCCTGGAGGGGAATTTCAGCTTTTCTGCCTGCAGAATTAGTGAGGCAGGGGTAGAGAATGATAAGGTTTCCTGGAACTTTTCTTGGCTCCTAACAGCCAAGGTCTGTGGAGACCATATCTCACTCAAGGTATTACTCCCATTCATCCATCCCTTGGTGCTATCCCTAGGCTTTCCCTCCCATCCCAAAATACAAAAAAAATGGAGACACCCCACATGATCATACAGTCACGTTGTTTGAAACAGACTTCAGGAGGTCATCCAGTCAGTCTCCTGAAGAAAACAGTTCCAATCAGAGCAGATAGATCAAGACTTATCTAGATTTGATATCTTGAAGGATTTCCCCAGGGATTCCTTTTCAGATGAAATGGAAAGCCTGACTTTGAAACTAAACCTTCCAAAATGCCACCATTCTGAAACTCCTCATGGTGACAACAGAAGGACTAGGATACATTTCCAAATGCCCAGAGCTCAGCCACACATTTTCTTAAACAGGTCATTAGTGTCTGTAATTAGGCTCTTAATCTGTACTACTGAAATTAAAGCAGTTAATTTAAGGTTCCTTCATAAAGAGAATTAAAGCCAATACAGCAAAACTTGAAACTTTCCTGTCTTCAAGGCAAGCCACTGGATCTTCAGTTCAGTGGGTGCTGAGAAAAAGCACCCCTCCTCTTCTCTACCTGCTCATCCAGATGCCTCTGAAGTAACATAAAAATCTCCTGACTCTGTTCTTGCTACTAATACATTTAAGAAAGTTTAATACAATTTGGTGCCTTGTTCTTCATATTTTTCTTTGCCCTTACTGCTTCCATTCTGAAGTATTATTACATTAGACACCCTGAGAGGTCTTCACCAGAGGACAAGGTAAGAACAGGAAGATAAAACACTGGGCATTAAAGCAAACATCAGCTGTTTCTGAAAAGAACCTGGGTGATTTATTTTTTGCTTTTCAACCAACTTTTAAATTTTTTTTACAAAAGCTCTACCACTCAGACTGTAGGGGTATTTTCCTCAGGTCTGCTCTCTTAAAGTTTCTGCTTTCTACACCAGACAGCACCAAAGCCAAGGAAACACTAACTTAATTTCTGGAGAGTGTGAGGATTGGCAAGATGAGATTTATTGTGCTGTCTTCTAATGAAGAAGTAGAAAAATAAATTGCTACAACTTTTTCTCATTCACCATCTCTTTTGACTATCACAGACCAGGGGCATGGCATGTTTCACTGCCAACTTATGGATTGCAATGGCCTCAAAAATAACACTCCTTTGCACAACACCTGAACAAGCTCATTTCTTGCAGATGGCAGACTTTCTCATTTGAGGCCTTGTTGTTGTCTCCACTAATGGATTCCCTAACAAAAACTGAATTATATTGTCTAAAAAATATCTTCATACAGGACAGACAAATAGTAGTCCTACTGATGTTTTTGGAAAAAATAATTAGCCTGAAATATTTGTCCCATTACTCACCAGCTTTTTAATAAAGAAAGCTATTTCCATCTCTTGCTGGCATTCAGATTCTTACCCGGGACTTCTCAAGTAGCAGACTCATTAAATGTCTTGCATTCCCCTAATTACACAGAAATCTTTCAATGTAAATGTCTCCAAACACTGCACTGGAGCTGGGCAGCATCCCATCAGTATCTACTTGATGCTGTTGTATTTGTTGGCAACAGCTCCAAGTTTTCTACCACAACTCTTCCTCCAGAGGCTGCTAAATCCACAAGCCAATAACCTGAATTGGGTGTTTTGTTGCAAGAACATAAATTA
The DNA here is from genome assembly GCA_024865655.1 of Emberiza elegans. Taxonomy (NCBI): domain Eukaryota; kingdom Metazoa; phylum Chordata; class Aves; order Passeriformes; family Fringillidae; genus Emberiza; species Emberiza elegans. The sequence continues at coordinate 5,352,079 of JALJVW010000068.1, read as the reverse complement.
AGATATTTTGCCTTTTGTGACATTTGCTTTGGAGGGCTAGGTGCTGGTAGTATTATTTTAGTTATTCAGGTATTCTGCTAGTCCTTAATTACACACAACTTAAGAGTTATTCCAAGACCATGTGTTTTCCATGAAACATGGGACAAACTTGTAGTGGTATATCAGAGGAGACAGCACAAAAAGCAAAAAAAAAAACAGCCCCACACTGATTCTCTCACCACTGCTGACAGGACACCTAGCACACCAGGAGAAGGTTCATATGCAGAGATCACCAGTAACTGAATGGTAGCTTGTGGCATTTGATTAGGAAGGAAGGAAGAAAAGGAAGAAAAAAAATCTCAGGATGACACACATATCACTGCTCAAGCATGTGGGAAAAGCAGGTGTCAAGAAAAGAAAAGTGGGGCGAAGAATACTTCAAGTTTTGTGTAATCAAAAAGTGGATGTTCATGCTGGCTGTGATTTAGCATTGCATAAGCATCCTCAGTGGTGTTCTCACAGTTCTCTGCAGTTCAGCAGACCTTTCTTTCCGTCCTGGGCTGCACAATTACTGTCACATAAAACACATCCTCAGGATACATGTAGGTATCCATGCTCACAAAAGGGAGGATATAATAGTCTACATTCAGCCTGCATTTATCTCAAAAAACAGTGATGTCATTAGGGCTAACACTATTTTTCCCTAGAACTGGAGCTAAGTCGGAATAATCACACAGCTGGTTACCAAGGCTTAGTCACAGACAGCACTTCTAAAGTCACCATAACTCAATTATGCTCAGTTGAGAACTCACAGCCATACTTTCAGGAAAGAAGTTGTAAAGGAGATGAAAAAGAATGTTTGTAAGGAATAAGCCAACCTTACCAGCCAGAGATCAAAGCCAACAGTGAATCAGCATTCATTTCATCAGGCCCCTGAAGCAGATTCCTCTCTGCTCTGCTTGCAGCATGTCAGAATCCCTACAGCTTTCCATGAAAGCTGGAGCCATTTTGTCTTTCAACAACTTGATTAATAATCCAGACAGGAATCAAGATGAACTGGATTTTATTTAGTGTGGAGGGAATTTCAAAGATTATTAGGATATAGGAAAAATTTAATTCAACATCCTAACAATGGTTACTTGGGGCATCATAAAAAACATCAAAACAAGGAAGTTTCAATAATGTACAAGAAAAAATGACAACTAAAAGATGTGATACAGCTTCAGGTACAAATTTTCACAACTGAAGTAGAAGACCAGCAGCACTCTTATATGAATGCTGCAGCTGTGGACACTCCCATTTTCCACGATGTGAACAATAAATTCATCTGGTAAAAAAAAAAAGGCTGCAGGGTCCTATCAAAACCTGTCATGAAAACACACAGCTGGTGTTTGACAGGTTGGCTTCCAAAAGTTAATACCATATATTGAGTTCAGAATTAAATCTGAGCATAATTCACTCATATGCTCCTAAACAGACACTTCAGTTTAGAAATTAAGGTCATTAATTGAGCCTGCTCTTCAAGTTTATTGCTTCTTAGACTGTGATCACTGAAATGATAATTCTTTTGAGGAGAAAGGTACTCCTGGCATGAAAGCCAACTTCAGAGATTTATATGTAATACACACACAGGCCCCTTAGCTTTTACTGCTTTTCAAATGGCTTCTCATCACAGATGTGCTGTGGTTTCACAGGTAATATGAAGTCCATTGCAAAGCATGGGAAGATATTTTTTGCCATCTCCAAATAGGATTAAGAACTCGCTTTTTCTTTTTTTTTAAACACGGAGACTAGATGGTCACATGTAATTAGGTGAAAAGGCAGTCAATAAGTACTCCTCAGCAAAATGTAAGTGTTGTAATATTGATCTCCACTCCCTCTACTTCTACAGAAATTAAGCACTACTGAGTATAATATGATAAGCAAAAAAAGATTAAATAAATGAGCTTCTGTTCCACAAAAACAAAACAACAACAAAAAAACAAACAAAAAAAATAGACACAAGTACACAATCACAACAAGTTTTGTACAAGAGCTGCACTTTTAGGTATCAGTTTGTTTCTATGCAGTGGAGACTGTAGTTCAGAGGTCTTACATCTCCAGCCTTTGCTCCCTCTTCTCCCTTGGAAAGAATTCCAAAAAAGAAGCTTGGGGGAGATAAATGCACCCTGAGACACGAGGCTGATCTCAGACCTCAGACCCCAGAGGAAGAAAGGTCACCTTCAACTTTATTTTCTGGAATTACAGACACAGAAGAGCGCAAGGAAAGCCAAAGCTGGCACAAATGTGTCATTCTGCCTCTGGCAGAGGCACGGGAGGTATCAAACAATGGTAGGAATACCGATTGTCTAAAGTGAAGGAAAAGGGAGGACAAAGGGAGGAGGTAAAAAAAAAAGGAGGACAAAAGAACAACATGGAACAGGAGAGAGATGACAAATTATGCAGCAGATGCATGTGCATTAACCTTGGCAGATGCAGGGCAGAACTCAGTGGGTCCAATTCTTGCATTTACTTTCCTTCACCCCAACACAGCAGCACAAGACATCCATTAGCCAAAATCCTTAAAACCAAACCAAACAAAAATGCTGTCAGATATCAGAGATCTGTAACCCTGTTGGCTGATGCTTCGTTAATAATGTTGTTTTCTTTTCCTCAATATTTTAATTATTTGCTGATTCCTCCTGGGAATCTTGTGTCCTAGTTTTCTCAGGAAACACAAGGCTTCATAATTACATAAAACCCCTGACTACTTCACAGTTAAAGGAGTAAAAATCACAAAAAGCTCTGTGAAGTTTAAAATGTTAAACACGTATAAACTAACAGCATAACGATTTAAAGGAGGCATTTACCATGCAGAGCATTAATAAAAATGAACACAAAATAAAATGTAAAATCCTTTACATCAATTTAGGTCCTCTACAAGTTCTGTTGATTTAGAAGGATGATTTACCATTCAGATTGAGAGATAGAGCACTTCCCCACATATACTATTGTGCATTTTCATTTAATTTATATCATGCTTTATATGCTCTGCTCTATGAGCAGGGGTTTTATAAAGAAAACCAAAGTGAAGCAGAAGTGTGCAAACTGCTTCAAAGTACAGACACCTGATATTCACTACACAGTGTTTCTTTTCAATTGGCCAGAGCAATGTCAAAGTAACATCATAACACATGGCAGCCTGTTCCCTTGCTGAACAAACTCTCTAATCTGGCTTTTTTCCTCTTCGCTTCAGCAAGGGCCAGTAGAGGGAGGACCACATGAGTCATGTCCCTGCTTCATTCCCACATCTATTTTATTTTGTGGGCATTCTTCAGTCACCATTCGCTTTAGGTTTATTCCACATTTCTTTCTGTTACCCAGTCCTTGTAGTTCTGTAATTTTAGTATGGAAAAGAAGACCTTCAGTTTTGATAGCACTTTGAAGTGGCAGACTGTTGGTAAGACTTTAGTTTTTTGATAAAAATTTGTAAAAATTAGAAACCCAATAGTCACAAAAGTGGTTACAAATCAGTCTGTTTCCTGGGCAAGACAGAAATGCTTCTTCAGAGACCAGGCACAGTTCTTCTGAAATATGAGATCTTTTCCTGAGTTGTCATTCATTTTGCAAGCAAGAACTACTAATGCCTTTTTTTTAAATTAAGTCTGCTTGTTTGTTTGTTTTGCTTGGGGGTTTGGTTTGGTTTTGGGCTTTTTTGGCATTGCAAAATAGGCATTCCCTTCCTGGCACTGTAAAATGGACACCTCAGAAGAGACAGGACAGAAACTGTCCCAGCTGTACTTGCAGGGAAAAATCAGAGGAAGCCTTGTCAGATGTTGATCCAACTTGCTAAATTAAACCCCAAATCAGAACCATTGTCTAATAAAGATCTTTCAGAGAGGCTGCAGCTGAGCTCTCAGTGAATCCATTCTCAGTATTAGATAAGAGATGCCCACTTTGATAGCTATAATGGGAATTTCCAACTGAGCTAGGGTGACAACTCTGCCACTTCTCATGGTCACTTGGACACCACAGGGACTATCTGCCCTGCATCCAAGGTCCAGTTCTGCTGTGGCCAGAAGCTCAGGGAGAGACACAGATTTCTTGCTCTCCTTCCTCTGGTGACCAGGTGTCACTTCATTCCTTAACTCAGGCTTCCTCAGAAGTTCCTAAACTCTTTCCTATCCCTAAATAAGAAACCCCAACCTATGGTGGGAAGAAACATATAAGGATGGACAAGACTAAAGTCCAGCAACATTAAAGGTAGATATCTCTGACTGTTGGAAAGATTAAACCTGTCACATCACTGCAAATGGCTTGTTCCTGTGCCAGTTCATGACAACAGAATCTGTCTTTTCCCCATTAATGGATGAAAGCTTCTCCCCTGTCAAGTCTTGACCTTTGGGTTTCCATGACAGGCTGGCATGTAATATGTCTGTATTCTGCCTAGGAGTGTGGGTGAGTGAGTGTGTGGAGAGATGAGAACGCAGGTTTGAGGGGGATTCTGTTTTATTTTTTGTTTGTGTACTAATTGGAATTTACTGCTCAATATATTGGTTATTAAGGAAAATAATTATCCTTTTGTCTGAAATGACATTATTCCATCCAATCTCTCCCCTTGATAAAGGAGAGTCCACAAGAGGCTGGTACAAGAACAAGAAATTGTGACTAATGAAGAATATTTTCAGTCTTGGGTAATAAAACACTACACTTCAAGGTCCATTCTAGAGAAAATAATCTTTAAACCCACTAAGTTCTTATAAATCTAGGGACTTTTAGAGCAAGCAATGCTAATTTGGAGTTTGTAACCTGTATGTTTATGCTCTGGTACAGTTATGTGTTAACAAAGAGGCGAGGAGCTTGAATTTCAATGAGACAGGAACAAAAAATTCAGAGTATATTACTGCCCATTGACCCCAAGGCCAAGATTGCCAGTCTGTATGAACAAAACCCCCTTCCTCTTCTCCCTCAATCCCTGAATTCCTTAGCCCTTCACGGCATCTCTGAAGAGCAGGCAGTTTTTAAGCCTGCATGTACACAACAACCTCTAGTGATCAAAGAAGTAACTACAGATAATACAGGCAGCAGGAACATTTCTTTGTTTCCAGAGTGCAAAACCTCTTTCTCAGAGTAAAAAATACCAGGATCACAACACTTGTGACAGAAATCCTGAGCATTTTTAGCATCTAGGAAGGATAAAAAGTGCTGACAGCACCCACAATAAAAGTATTGTAATCACAGAGATTTAATTTTTTAAAAAAAAGTATATCTAAAAAAGTATTTGTTCCATAAAAGAGCCCTGTGGACCTAGCTATTCATAAAGAAATGAGAGCCTGAAAACCCTCTATGCCCATCGAGGAGATATTTTTTTCCAGCAGGGTGAGACAGAAGAGACAGAAAAGCTGTAGGTCAGCTAGCACTTTATTACTTCTTAGGAAGCAGAAGAAGATGAAAATATTTCTAAAAAATCCTTGCTGGGTGCAGAGAATGAGCAGCAATCACTTCATTCAAGTGCTTTGGTGGGAAGTGTACTTTGCAGAGAGCATGGCCCCAAACACCCCATCAAAGATGATGCCAAAAATTTGTGCCAGGACTGGTAATAAGAGCTTGATTTTCAAGTTAATAGAAAGATTTTATTCACTATAACACAGCTTTTGTACAAATTACTTCTAGGCTCTCTGCATATGTAGACAGAGCACAGATTTTTTAAAAGTGCTTTTAGCTTTATAGATAAGAAAGGACCTTTTAAGTGAAAAGCATGCTCCTAAGCAGATTTTTCATCCACTCTCCTGCTTCACAAATGTGCTCTCCAAGTCAGTGGCATAAGCTTTCTGTCCCTGAACTTCTGCTTTTAGACTTCCTCCATTTACTAAAAAGCAAGTTTCTTGGCATGGTTAGAAGGAATTGCACTCTGGACGGAACTTGCTCTAATTTGTCAGCTGCAGAGGGAGTCTAAAACAGACAAACTTCAGGTAGGGTTAATCTCAGCTAAGGGGGTAAGAGAGTCCCATCCCTGTCTCTGATTTAGCTTACACTCTGTCCAGCCACTTTATACCCCTTTTAACAGTACTCCGTGGGCTTACAAAGATCTGACCCCAATGCAATCAGTTTAACCAAAGCCTTTCGCAGTCCTCTCAACCATAGTACCATTCACACCATTTCGCTAAATCTACATTTTCATTAATTTATACATCAAGTATATACATAAAGTACTGATTAAAAAAACCCAACAACAAAGAAGCAGAAATCTTGGCAAATTTATAAATAGCTAGAAGTCACCAAATAAAAGCCGTCTCAATCCTACTGCTTAATTTGCAGCCCTTACATATTGAAAAGGAGAAACCCGTAAATTTCCCAAGAGCATACACATCATTCTAGAGCAAAGCATGCACTTCACAGAAGCATTAACACAGACTCAAAATAAATCTTCCACATCCACAAGTAATTTTAAAATACAAAGGTGTGGGGGAATAGCTTGGGTGCGTGTTCAAAAAAGCTTTTGGAAATCCCTACAGGTGCCTCTGGGCCCAGCAGACGTCTTTACCTCATGCCCTAATGCAAAAGGCAGCATTTTTGCCAAACTTTCTCTCCCTGGGAGGAAGGAACAGAGCACAACACCCCACTCACCAGGCCATAACCACCTGGTGAAAGGAATGTGTAATCCTTCCTACCAAGGATAAAGTAAAACTACAGCATCCTCCTGCAGCCCCCCACATAAGAAAGAGGGACAGACAATCCTCCAGAAGACAATGGGAGAGCATTTCCAGCCTCACTGAGGCCTAAGTGTCCCAACACTCACTGTATCTGTGCCATCTACAGATGTGCAATTTTGTCTTAAACAGCTAAGTGCAAGCTCCAGGGAAATAAATCTTCCATCTGTTATTTTAGACACAGCTCATATCTAATGCAAACATCGAGGAATAGGATCTTTCCTTACTCCCTCCCATGGGTGCACAACACAAATGTGCTCTCAAGTCAGTGGCATAAGCTTTCTGTCCCTGAACTTCTGCTTTAGACTTCCTCCATTTACTAAAAAGCAAGTTTCTTGGCATGGTTAGAAGGAATTGCACTCTGGACGGAACTTGCTCTAATTTGTCAGCTGCAGAGGGAGTCTAAAACAGACAAACTTCAGGTAGGGTTAATCTCAGCTAAGGGGATAAGAGAGTCCCATCCCTGTCTCTGATTTAGCTTACACTCTGTCCAGCCACTTTATACCCCTTTTAACAGTACTCCGTGGGCTTACAAAGATCTGACCCCACTGCAATCAGTTTAACCAAAGCCTTTCGCAGTCCTCTCAACCAGAGTACCATTCACACCATTTTGCTAAATCTACATTTTCATTAATTTATACATCAAGTATATACATAAAGTACTGATTAAAAAAACCCAACAACAAAGAAGCAGAAATCTTGGCAAATTTATAAATAGCTAGAAGTCACCAAATAAAAGCAGTCTCAATCCTACTGCTTAATTTGCAGCCCTTACATATTGAAAAGGAGAAACCCGTAAATTTCCCAAGAGCATACACATCATTCTAGAGCAAAGTATGCACTTCACAGAAGCATTAACACAGACTCAAAATAAATCTTCCACATCCACAAGTAATTTTAAAATACAAAGGTGTGGGGGAATAGCTTGGGTGCGTGTTCAAAAAAGCTTTTGGAAATCCCTACAGGTGCCTCTGGCCCAGCAGACGTCTTTACCTCATGCCCTAATGCAAAAGGCAGCATTTTTGCCAAAATTTCTCTCCCTGGGAAGAAAGAACAGAGCACAACACCCCACTCACCAAGCCATAACCACCTGGTGAAAGGAATGTGTAATCCTTCCTACCAAGGATAAAGTAAAACTACAGCATCCTCCTGCAGCCCCCCACATAAGAAAGAGGGACAGACAATCCTCCAGAAGACAATGGGAGAGCATTTCCAGCCTCACTGAGGCCTAAGTGTCCCAACACTCACTGTATCTGTGCCATCTACAGATGTGCAATTTTGTCTTAAACAGCTAAGTGCAAGCTCCAGGGAAATAAATCTTCCATCTGTTATTTTAGACACAGCTCATATCTAATGCAAACATCGAGGAATAGGATCTTTCCTTACTCCCTCCCCATGGGTGCACAACAAACACTGGGCTCTTTAAGCAGCTTCCCTCCCCCCTTACTGATGTCTTGAGGAAATTTTTCCAAGTTTTGATAATTGCCTTTTGGCTGGACATTGAAGAACCGATCATTTGACTTCTTCCATTTCAGAAAATAGGTCTTTGTTGGCCAAGCTTTGCTCCACTTGTGACAGCTTATGTGGAAGTATACTATTACAACTACAATAATTTCCCATTTTGGGGTATAAATCAGATGCATTCCTATTGTAGAGATCACTTTTTGCAACCTCTTTTCATTCATGCTTGAATAACATTAGAAAGCAAAGAAAGCCTGTGTGTGGCTTTTAGGCAGCAAGTAAATATTAATGTATTGTGCTTTAACATGTAAGCTTGTCAAGGTGCTGCAATGGTAAAGTGATTTATAAAATGAAAAATCAATATGAATAAACTCCAGTGAATACACACCATGGATTTATCTGTAGCAAGGGGCAATGAGGGACCACCTTTCTGCTGTATCCTATAGCTACAGAATATAGTTCTTCTAATAGGAAAACATGTTTTCCATTACAGCCCATCTAAATGCTACTGAAATCTGGCAACCCATCAACTCAGACAATTAAACAAAGCCCTTATTTGCAAATTCACTTCTGCTGTGATTTCACTACAGTCGGTACTACTGCAGAATAAACATCATGCTGACAAATTGTATTGGGTCATTTAACACTCAAATGCAGGTGTTAATTCTCTGAAGGACAGACTTCAATTACATGGCATATTTATATGTTTTTTCATTCAAAATCACCTTCAAGGTTAATGTATATGCTGAAAAATGGAAGGCTCATCTGCTAGAAGAAAATTCAGATACTAAATATCCAAAGTAGAGAGGAAGTGGCTGGATGTATGATTTAGCTTTGAGTCTGCTTCTGGTTAGGATGCCATTGCTCTGGAATAGTAGGAAAATAACTGGCCTCCAATAGAAGCAAGCAGTCCTGGATAATACATTTCAAAGAGCACAAGGACAGAAATAAATGATGCAAAAAAGATAATCTCCCCTAAATCGACCAAACTGACAAACAAGCCAACCAAAGTCAAAGAGGAAAAAAACCCCCACTTTTTAAATGGATACAGAACAGTCTTAGAACTACTCCATTTAAAAAAATTAATTTCATCTCTCTTTTCTGTCTCTGCACGTTACCTTATTGTACTGGAAAATTCCTAGAATGGAAAATAAACTACCATGTCTGCTCTTAACTTCAGCTTTTGTCAACATAAACTACAGTCTGCATTATGACTGAATTTACAACAAGGTAGGTAAGTAGCCTCAGGACTGTTACTATAAAAGCTCAGCTGAAGCACTTAGCTCTTTAACAGGAGCACACCTAGTGAAACTCTGTCAGAGCCTGAACTATGTATCCCTAGATTCACCTTATTTCATAGTGGCTTAATCCTGTTTAGGGACAAAACCCATTTCTTTCATCACCCTGACTGTTGCAGGCTCCTTCCTATTCTTTGCTTCAAGCCATGCAGCTTTTTGTTTTTCAAATATGTCTGGAGCAAGAGCAGCACTGTGAGCAGAGAGAATCAATGTGGGAGAAGAAGAGAAAAATAATCTTTGCCATAATCTTTATTAATTCATAGAAAAAAATCTTAGCATATGATTTGCAGAGTGCCCTTCACAACTCTCCAGTCACATTAAGCAAATTGGAAATACAAATATAAGAACAATAAACCTCTCTAACCCACAACCCTTAGGCAGAGGAATATAACCTCTCCTCATCTACCAGAAAAAAATGGCTCCTGAAAGTTAGAAGGGCTGATAGACACTCAGGAAACTCTTTTCAGAGTTCTCCAAAGAAAACACTGCATTTTCTTTGGTGTTTTTGGTAGGATAGAAGTTATTGGTGTGTTTCACAGTTGTTCCAAGTAACTGCAGAAGAATGTGGCTGTAGAGATAATGACTTGGATTTGGTATAGCAGAACCAGCTGGTCACCGCCTTCAACAATACATCTCCTGTACTGGAATCATCTGCCCAGGGAGGTGGTGGAGTCACCATCCCTGGACATGTTTAAAAAAAGACTGGATGTGGCACTTGGTGCCATGATCTAGTTGAGGTGTTAGAACATGGGTTGGACTCGATGATCTTAAGTGTCTCTTCCCACCTAGAAATTCTGTGATTCTGTACTCCATGTATCACCAACAAGCTCTAATCCCAACTGAGGTGTGTAGATGCTCTTCTAAGATAAATAAACAGCCTATATAAGCAACATCAAAGGCAATGGAAAATCCAAAATGGACTCCATAACTTAGGAAATTATTAATTTCTGTGCCCTGTCCGTTCTTCACTCTGACAGCCAGGACTGTCCTTTCACTCACCAGCATTCAGGTCTGATTCCCTTGACAGTGAAGTTCCCATACCAGGCAATTCAATCACATAGGATGAAGAGTCAGGGATCCCTACAACTGAATGTTTAGTAAGCAGGAGGATCAAGGGGAACTAGATAATTTCAGCACTACCATGTCATGACCTCTGGTTTCCACAACTGACTCCACTGCACAGGGATAGCTGCTGGAGTTGGAGTCCTCATGAAGCAGAGCTTTTTAGCAGAGTGTAACCAGTGAGTGATGCACCCTGTGCTCCAGTAAAGGCAAAGAAGTGACAATACTCACAAATTTCTTTCCTCATTCTCTATATTTAGAGATATTTGGAGGTGATATAAATGTTCCAACCTTACTGGATTCTGTAAATACTCTGGGGGTTTTAGACTAACCTACCCTAATGAATTGGGGTAATTCATTAGGGGCTTTAGTCCAAAGTGACAAGGATACTTGTCACTGATGTTTTTTGGTTGGTTTCTAAGAATACTTGTTATTAAGACTAACAAACAAACTTGTTTCGTTGGTTTCTAAGAATACTTGTTATTAAGCCAAATACAATTTAAAGCCTAAGCCTTTTTAGAGCCCAGGTATGCTTCCACTCATCCTGAGAAGGAGGTATCCTTGTCTTTCCAGGCAGTAGATAGTCTGAGATGATTAGTTTTACAGTAGCTGCACTTCCCTGACAAAGTACTGTTCTGAATGAATTAATGGTGTAATGAAGAAATGAGTCATTTTCTGACACACTAAATTAAAACAAGGACTGGATTTATGAGCTGTGCAGTGGCTCTCAGGGTGACATGCTTCTTTAAAAACAATTTCTGTTTCTTTTTAATGGGAAATTACAAAACTGACATAAGCTACCAAGACCTGAGAATTTAATATCTATTTATTTGATATGCTATGACTTAAAAGGACCTAATGGAATTGCAACTAACTTCCTTATGTTGCTTTGAAAGTATTAAGAGGGAAACATTTTACTGAAAAGAACAAAGGAGTTGAATGAAGTCAAATAAACATGCATTTATTACCTTTCTACTCTTTCAGAGCTGGTAATAAATTCCATTTACATACTGTGAGCTGAGGAAAGCAAAAGTTCCCAATAAATATGATTTTGGACAAATTTAGTTCTCCAATATCTTACCCATTAATTATCATCATAATATTCAAAGATGTTTGAGAATTTTTGGAGTCTGGATTGTAAACCAGTTTTTGAAATTAATCTGGTGTTTAATCACTTCCAAATAGTCAGTTGATTAATCACTTCTGCTATGGGGTTTCATATGAAATTCCTTAATTATGTGGCTTATGCGAGTAATGAGCATGATACAAGTAAAAATTTCACAAACCCGACTTCAAAAAATACTTTTGTTGGTGAACATTTAACCATAGCAACATCAATTTTTATATCTACCAATATTGTATTTAAATCAGTAAAATTTCACACTTGCGTATTTATAGAACATGATCAACAAGAAGCCTTTCATTATTGATATAATTAAGAATTTGTGGACAAATGCACCCCCTATTAAATTACATCCTTGCATGCTTCTCATTTATAAGGACTGCAGAAATGACAGAAAATTTAGTGCTGTCATAAATATGTTTTCTCTTGAAGAGAAAATAATGGAAAGGCATAGAGTGTACATCTGTAAGAAAAGAGAATCAGGGAGTGACTTTTTTTTTCTGTTTTATATACAAACTTACTTTGCTTCATAACACTTTTTATACAGAAATCTATGCAATTATGTCCCAGGTGAGCTTCCCAAGTTTATCGTCTTCAAAGCACTCAATTCAGTTCAAAATAGGACCCATATATAAATACACCAGCACAAGATGCCTTGGAGCATTTATGTGATGATCAGAGAGACATTCTATGGCAAAGAGATTAAAATATGAAATCTTTATATCTTAAGGTTAGAAGGAGTGAGCTGGCTATTTTAACCTAAAATTGAAAGATAAGGGGAAAATGGAACAATCTATTTATCTATAACCAAAAGAGTTGCAAAGTTGAAAAGCTAATAAGTGTTAGAATTTAAGGCACTCTAAAGTGCTGGAATTCTGCTATTCATTTTTCTGAATATGCTTACTTTTAGACACTTTTGTCTAATCCTTTTTATACAGGTTTTGGCTATTCTGTAGTAACTATCGTTTCCCTTCACAGAGTCAAGATGAAATGTCTGCAGAAAAAAGACCTTTCAACTGCTACCTCTGAAGAAAAGAAAGTGTTTGTTTGAGGTGAAATGTCCATGTTTCTCAGGATAGCACAAGCAAGTACAAAAATATCTGTGGGGCCCAGTGAGGCCATTTCCATTTCCTTTTCTTTGGATCTGTCTGTAACTTGAGCCCCCCTGTAATGTCAACTCTGAAGAATGTGGTACTGTTAGTGAGTTATGTTACAATACTAATGTTTTTCTTCTTACACAATCTGGTATCTTTAGATAATGTAAAACCCAGAAGGTCAAAAAAACCCAACAGTTAAAGGAAAGGATGGAGCACATCCCTTTTCCTGCTGTTTCCTGGAAAATGAAAACTAAGCAAATATAAAACTGCTGGAACTTCATCAACCAGGCCATGTAGGTGTGTCCTCAATGAACCTTTACAGTTGATAAGTGATGCAATTTGGTTTTCTGCTTTTATAGCCATTGATGGGAAGGAAGGCACATGTCCAACTCTCCTAGAAAATGTATTATCCTCACTCATCCCTCCTCTTAATATTGGGTGCTGTGGTCTTCTGAAGGATTACAATAATGTTTGGAAGAATGGCTTGATGCTTGGTCCTCATATGGAGTTCTAAAAGGCAAAACTTCCTTTGCAGTGTTAATAGGTGGAAAATAGAGGTACTTGGAAAAATACAGTTTTGCTTCTGTTTGAAATCAAAAGAGAAGAAATTAAAAAACCCCAAGGGAAACATTGAAATCCCATGAAAATATAATTTTGTTGAAAATAAGAAAATGTAATCCCTATCAAGAAATGGGTTTGTGGTTCTCAGATGGACTAAAAATGCCTTTTAAAAATACTGATAAAATTTCATTTGCAACTGAATCTCCCTCTCAGAAAATTCAGTGGCCTCTTCTAGAGGTCAGGACAGGTCACCAGCTGAATGAGAAACAAAGAATAAGTTCTCTGAGACCAGACTTACACGCTAGACTGTGCAACCCTCATTCATTCTGGTGTTCCTGTGACTGAAATCTACCCAGATGATGTCAATGGCACAATTTATTAATAAAAATGTCACTTCAGCTTCTTGCAAATCCCTAATAAAAATGCTGTGAACACTGAGATCTCATCTTATTTGCTGTCTGGATCAATCTATGCATTCATTATGCAACTTCCATGTTCCAGGTGACAAAATGATGGACAGGCTTAAAATTATCGGATTGTTTCATGTTGATTTTGTGGCAATGAAGAGGTAAACAACAAAGATGAGCTTCCCATTATGATAGCAGTAGCTGAGCTTGGCAAAAAAGGGACTCCTCACCACATGTACCACCTGAAATGAAATGGCTCTAACAGTGTTTTTCCCCTGCTGGACACAGGCACATATAACTCTAAATATATCTGATGTGGCTCTGACATTTCATCTCATCTCACTGCTGTGTTGTGCTGTGCAATGCACTGCAACAGAAGGATGCACCGGCATGACAAGCTGCCAGCTCTAATAAAAGTGTACAGAAATAGATGTGCTTTCAGCTGAGGAGGCAAATTCCTCACTCAGCCAGAGGTGTGCAAGTAGAAGACAGGGCTGCAAATACATGGCAGGCAAGCCTGCTTCTTCCTCCCTCTTCTGAGCTGGTTTTGTTCCACTTCACCCCAAATCAGTCCCTTGGCTCATGGCTGCCGCAACACCATGTGGTCAGATGCTGTTGTTTCCAATGTGCCCCTAGGTAAGAACAGCTTCTCTCCTGTTGGTTCTAACAAGGTAAAATTTGTCCTCATTGAAAATGGGCTTTTTTTTATCTTAGGCTATATATATATGTATATATTACATATATATTCAGCAAAGACACTCAGGAAAGACTAGCAGAAAAAGGATGCAGCAGGGAGACAGATACACTACAGGAGGTGAAAAGAGAAGAATACGAGGCACAGGAAATAATAAAGCAGTACAGATATTGAAGTTACAGAGAATAATAAGTTTAGATGGCAGAGCAAATGGTAACTGGATGGGATAGTCAAAACTTGAGTGCGTAAAGAAAACTTGCATTTGTAAAGAAAATATATTCTTTACCTTTTCATGTAGCCTCAATATATATATATATATAAAGAAGATATATATATTATAAGGAGAGTTAAAGGTTCTTTTCAAACAAGCAACAAGCCTATAGCATCCTATAGCTTCTCTCATCCTATAACTTCTCTGAGAGCTGGCAATATATTTTGGAAGATTTAATAAGAAATAACCTCACATCCCCCATTGCTAAAGACATTGGTAGTAAACTGAGTCATATTAAGTTTTGAGTTTGGACTGCCCTTTTCCGAATCCCTTTTCAATGGATATCTTTTTTTAATGAAACTCAGCTGGGAGAATTATGCATAATATGGCATTTTTAATAATTTCCCCTTTGGTAAATGGCCTGTGGTCGTGCTGGATGTTGTTCTGGCTCAAAATTTTAAAATATCAGTGGACTTATCCCAAGTGATGGCTCAGGAACTCGTGTACTCAGTACCTTCTTTGCCTGAATAGTCATCACCTGGATTCTTTCCAAATGCAACAGTCAGATTTAAAACTCAGCACTTGACATTCTGCAAATAGCCCCAGATATCCTCTTTGATTTCAGAATGGTGACAGCTCATGAAAAGTTCACAAAAGATTACTGAATACACCACCTAAGGAGCTGTCCAACAGCTACCCTTTTCCTTTGCTGAATGTCTGATCACAGGAATTTCTCCACATGGGTCTGAAAAGTATTGCCAATGTAGTCAATCAGGCAAATAAATTCTTTAGGGTGTCTTACCAAAAATTAATTATCTCTGCATAAATTAATTTCTCAGGCACAGTAATTTTGAAAAATTCAAGCTTTTTAATTTATCTCTCAGGCAACATCTATTGAAATAATACTAATCATACCTTTATTTCTGAGTGAAACATTTGTACTCTGTTACCATCATATATATGGAGGCTGAACTGCTTGAGACTTTCTAGCTTAGAGAGACTCCTGAAAAATCCAGAAATTCTGGAACACAAAAGGTAGAAATTCTACTGGATTAGCTGCATTTTGGTGTCTGCAGTTCACTGCAAACTGGAGATGGAGAACTGCCCCCTTTAGGCCTTTCCAGAAGATATAAATCTTCTAATTCATTTTTGAGGTTTTTTTCCTTTGTGTGATTTAGTTGTGATGTGCCATACACAATATTTTGCAGGACCTAGCTGGACAGGAAGCTAAATAGAAACACTTATTTTTAAGCTTGAGAGACAGGGTTGAAAAAAACCAAACTGGTTGGGGTTTTTTCGGGGGGGTGGGTGGGGGGGTTGTTTTATTTTTTGGTTTTGGGTTTTTTTTTTAAATGGTATTTTAGTATCTAGTTCCCCAGGTGTTTTTCATTGTCCCACCCAAATGTGTCAGGTATTTATGATAAGTGAAATTGCCAATTCCACTAATCTTTCAGTTAAAAAAGGTGGCATTCTTGGAACCAGACATTATATTTAAAGATTTGCCAGTGATGCTATTCTTGCCTCTTTTTTTCTCCTTTGAGCTTTCCAACAGTTATTATACTTCACCTAGAGCCCCCCTGCTTCCAAAGCTTAAAAGCAAAATCAAGTGATTATCAAAGTACCTAATAGCCACAACAAATAACAAGTTAAAGCCAAGTTGTTAAACTCATAGGAAAATGAGCAAGATTATCTGAGCTAGGAAAAATATATAAAGCCATGATAGAATTTTCTCTGACATGCTGAAGTGCAATATTAATTTCACTTTTCAAACCTCTTTGTTTTAATGATTATATGGTCCTTTGAGGATAGCTCACTTGAAAATCCTATACAGAATTAGCATGCTGTCCCCTGTTTAGCTTGTTAAAATGCTGATGTTTGCATTTTAAAGTATTCCTGATTTGTATATGGAGTACAGACTGCTTGTTGCTATAGAATTATTGATACTAAAAATAAACAAGCAATTACAGAGGAGAAAAGACATGTTCACAGACAGAAATTATGAAATAACCAAAGTTGCCTTTCCAACCCAGTTTAGAATATCTGGAATAACTTGTGTCCACTGACCTTCCTTTCTCCTACAGCTTAAAAGATTGTGAGGTGTGATTAACCAGAGCCTCCAAAAGAAAGCTGAGGTTTATTATACAAACTCAAAGCCAAATCAAAGACAGCAAACAGAACTTCTGAAAATTTTTGTCAGAGAATTGTCCTTTGCAGCCTCCACTGCTTCAGATATGGAGAGTATTCATGTGGCCTTATGTGACCTCAGCTGGTTAAGGTAACTGGGCAGTTGTCTGAGGCTGGTAAATGAAGAGAGAAGTGTTACCTCAAATGCAATTCCAATTGACACAAAACAAAAAGTTTCCTCAGTCCTGCCACTTCCTGAGATGATTCTGTCTGTGCAGGAACTGGAGAGGTTTTCTGAGGGAAAACAGTCAGATGAACCTGGGCATTGTTATTATCCTCCAGTACATAATGGGGGTAAAATAAGTTCTGATGGTTTTGCCTTGTAATAGCCTGACATCGCAAGCCTAATATTATTTAAGAACAATTTTTTGGTGTTATTTGTTCGATTGTTTGATGCAATGCTAAATAGAAAAGGCAGTAACTATGTAAGACTTTTTGCATTCTAAATAGACATTACAACCAGAGAGAGCACATATTAAATTAAAATTATAGTAATCTTTAGCTTTCAGGAAGAAGTAAAATCCTGCCCAGGGAATCCTTAATGGATGCCATTACAAAAGGCATAATGTGAGCATCAGTTTAACTTCAAATTTCCTGCTGAATACTTGCTAGAACTCTGTCAACATATCTTTCATGTTTTCTTGCCTATTTGTTCTCTCCTTCTTTTAATAACATCTCAGGAACTTGAAAATGAAATATGGTTTGTTATTGAAATCGATTTTGCCTCAGCTTTTTTTAAGCACACATTTTCTTGCTGTTGCAAAACTGCAGAGCATCTGGCTACAGTTTGGCTAGGAGTTTTCAGGGGGCAAGGGAACTTATGAAAAATTTGTTGGAAAAATATAAGGAAATGCAGCATAAGTATTTCAATGCCTATGTCAGCCTTAATACATAAGAAAGTGATGCTCTGACAAGGTTACAGGTTACTACCCTAATCCTATGACAGGTTTTATCAAAGTTGAATTTAGTTCTGCTGCTAAGACTGTTTTGAGCAAAAACAAACAAAGTAAATATCTGCACATGAAATCCATCTTTCTTGTCAGCTCCCTTCAGGTGCTGGAAGGCTGCAGTCATGTCAGGTCTCTTTTTCAGGCTGAACAACCCCAATTCTCTCAGCCTTTCCTCATAGGAGAGGTGCTCCATCCCTCTGATCATCTTGGTCTCCTCTGGTCTCACTCCAACAGGTCCATGTCCCTCCTGTGCTGGGACCCCAGAGCTGATGCAGGGCTCCAGGTGGGGTCTCACCAGAGCAGAGGGGCAGAATTCCTTCCCTGGCCGTGCTGCCCACACTGCCCTGGATGCAGCCCAGGACACCTTTATAGTATTCAACACGACCCCCGTGGCAGAGAGAAATGATGAGGAGGACTCCACTAATACCAGAAGGCTAATTAATTGCTTTGTTATACTATATTATTTTATACTATATTACACTACATCAACTGCACAGCATCTCGTGACTGTCAGACAGTCCCAACACACAGGCTTGGCCCTGACAGGCCAAGGAAATAAAACGTCCTCACTTTGGGTAAACAATCTCCATATTGCATTTTACTTTGGCACAACACAGGAGCAGCGAATGAGATAAGAATTGTTTTGATCACTCTTTTCTCTGCTTCTCTCACTGTTTCTCTCAGGTTCAGAGGATGTGAATCCTGCACACCTTTGGCTTTCTGGGCTGTGAGCACCCATTGGTGACTCATGTCCAGCCTCTGATTTCTGATGCTGAGTCTGGAATACTGAATCTGTGCCTTGTAGTTAAGAGAAAATGGGGGGATGCATCACCTGACAGAGTTCATACATTGTTACCATTTATAAAGAATTCTCAGTGCACTAGAGGTGAAAGGGCATTAAGGTAGTGATAGATGACCTGGAACTTGATATTTAGCACTTAGCAATCATTTGAATGTGTTGTATTTAGCATGTTTCAGGAGTCCCGTACGTTTCGATGTTGTCTCACGGGCAGCAATCTTCCCAGCACAGACTCCAGATCTTCCTCAGTCAGGGCTCCTCCAAGGCTCTCCCCAACTGGCCAGCCCACCCCCTTTTATCCCAGTTACCTTGACTGGCCACAGCTGCAGACCAATGAAGGACATCACAGCTGCAGCCCATCAAGGATAACTGGGACCTTCTGGGGCAAAGATATTCAGATACAATACAGATATCATTGACATGGACTCAAAGACCACTTACACAGTACATATATTTTAAAGGTCTCCTATATGAATGTGCCTCCTCCTGGGCACTATAGCCAGATTTTGGGCTCCAGACAGACAGAACATATCTCTGACTGAGAACTCCTGAGATATTTCCTTTATTTTTTTGGAAAAAGATACCACCTCACCCGAGCAGCTGCTGTGAGACAAGACATTCTATTTAACTCTTATCAGGAAGCAGTGAGATGAGGTACTCCGAGAGTTTATGCTGGTATTCCAGTTGAAGATGCCTGTATATCTTTTGGGAAAAAACCCTCTTAAAATACTAGTCCCATACAAACATCCTTTCCCATGAGAGAGACTATTTTGCAAGGCCTTCCCCTCTGCTGGTGGCCAGAGTAGGGGTGAGTTAAGGAGCTGTTCTGGTTGTCAGGTGTTTCTTTTGTGTTACACCTGGAATGAGTTGTCTCCACTGTGACCCAGAGCAAGATCCAGATGATGAGTAGAAAGCCTGTCATTAGCTTCAATGAGCTAGGGAGGGAAAGGGAATTGCTCCATCACCAAGGGACTGCAGATTTGCAAGATATATAGGAGATTCATCCAACAGCTCATACAACATAACAGAGCACAAATTAAGATCTCCTCACTCCCAGTCAATAGGTCTGGGCATCTTCCCACCAGTAAATTGTTCCTCCTTGGTTTACTTCTCTCCATCATGGCACATTGTGTAATTTATTTACTACAAGGATTTTCAGTATAATGATAATTTACCAGTCTTGCTCAGGCAAAAAGATTGTTTTGAGATACAAGCTTCCAAGCACTTCATAAATACACATTCCTCAGAGCCATTTCCTTCCATATACCTCTTTCCCAGGACAGCAAAGCAGGAGGTTGTGTGCTAACAGGGTTGGGAATATAGAAAACATATCCTGTGAGTTCTAACCATTGTGTGTGCTGCTGTGATGTAATTAAATATCCCAGATCCCCAGGGCTTTGGTACTCAAGTGTGTGAATAAAACATAACTCTTAGCAAAGTAATGCCTTTGTGAAATGGAGAGAGTATAAAGATAAATTGTGGTCCCAGGCCAATTACTTCGTTCATATTATTTCACTCAATTGTGAAGCCCATTGCGTTTTCCAAATTAATTGAATATTTGCATCCTTAATTAGAGTCACTATTAGGGAGATTAAATGGCTCTGTTTTTCACAAAGGACAATAGCATTGTAAACCTGCCTTTGAAACTACCTCTTATTCTTGACCTTGGGGAAAAAGACAAACACATATACCATTCACATTCTGCAGCTGACCCACAGCCCGTGCAGGAGACAGGATGCTGTGCTAAATGTATTGGGGCCATGAAGGGAAGCTGAAAGTTCAGAAATGCAGAGACAAGCTCAATGAACAGTGTTGGGTTTTTTTTTTTAATCTTCATTTTCTTTCTTGTTTTGTGGCCAAATAAAAAAACAAACAAGCAAACTTTGTTTTGCAGTTTAAATTTCTGTGTTTGTGGATAGCCTCTTGCAAATGAGAGAATCTCTTCCTTTCCTGAGCTAGTGATGAATCTTAAGAGGTTCTGGCAATTTGGATTTTTTTCAAGCAAAAAGGTTCTTTCTCCCTACCTCACCACCTTAAAGTCCAAAACCTGGATATCAGGTGATTTCTTGAAAATGATATTTATTTTTATTTGTTTTTTAAATCAGGCAGAATTTTAGTTTTGTTGTGGAAAAAAAGCTTTAAAAACTTAGTCTAAATGCGCCCTGAACTCAAAAAGCTCTGAAAGAAATTATAAAGAAAAACTTTTTTTCCTAATGTGAAAACAAATAGGTGATTTGCTAACATCTTATTTTGTAGAGTGTGTGGATGCCAGAAAGTCAAGAAGTGGAAAATATAAGAACTTTATTTTGTTCTGCATGCTCATTAGAGGAGGCATAAATTGAAGGGAATTATAGGGAATTACCCTTGGAAATATTTATCTATACCATTATCTGTTACCATTGTTCAGATGTTCTTTTTAGCTGCCATTGCAGTTACAAAACTGAAGTACTACAGTCTGCTGTGAAGTCATGATTAGTAAAGTCAGGCTAGTTCTGCCATAACTTCAGTGAACACTTGGAGCTCATAAAAACTCCGAGAGAAACTTACCTGGAAATAAAATTTCTTTGCTGGAAAATATTTTCATCTTATTTTCCATGGAGCACGTTGTACCTTCAACAAATGACATTAGCTCAGGAAGAGGGGACAAGGGAAAATGCCCCAACTCACTCATACTCACAAGCACACAGTATCTTTTATGGAAATTCTTTATTTTCTCTGTGGCTTAGCTGCAAATCAAGCAAAATTAACCCTCTCAGATGTGATTGCTTCTGCAGTTTGCTGCCATGGGTCAGGTTAAGCTGGAAAACAAAATTCAATTTTCTCCCTATTTAGCTGGATTCTTTGAGGAATAAAGCATACTTTCAGGTGTTACATGATCCACTGATGAATACAGATTTAGGGGCAGAATCAAATGTCTGGAAATTTACTGAATGACCTGAAGGAGAGAAGAAGATGATGACTGGGAATATACATGTGCAAAGAGTGTATTTTGAAGCACTGCTACTGATAAAGAGATGAGGTGCCACAAATTCCATCACCACACAGAAATTCAGTGGCTAAATTGTTTGGTTTTGAAAAATTATCAATACCAAAAATATTGATTCCTTCAACTGTGCCAGTCAAGCCAGAAAAGGTAGCTCTGAAATGCCAACAATTTTGAGACAATCATTGGAAGCACATTCCCTGCGTCAGCACTGCCAGCAGAGCTGAATATCCTCACTCTCTGCTGTGCTCTTTGTCCCTTTCTCTTTTCCAGGTGAATTTGGACATCAGTCATGCAGATTCCAGCAATAAAAATTCGGCCTGGGCCACTTTTGTTCTCCTGACTTCAGGAGCATGGGGCAGATTTACGTGAGCATAGAGGATGGCTTGCAGAAGTTGTTGGCACCTCAAATTAATGTCTTGGAAAAAAGATGTGCTTCATCTTCTCAAAAAAGTTGTTTTTAAGGAACAAGATTTTTTTTTTCATTTGGCATGGATCTTAGGAAGGAATGTGATGAAAAAACTTCACTGGAAGAAAAAGGAACACCTCTCTTGCAATTGACAAAAGGCAAATAAAATTTTTAAAAATAGTTCCTTGTTTTTTAACAGAAACTTGAAAAGTGGAGAGAGTCCCTCCTTTTAATCCAATTAAGGCATTAAAAGCTCAGAAATTATGTTTTCCTTCCCCAGTACAAAATGATTTTTTACTTCCGGCGCTCTTAAGGCCACACCAAAAGTACTGTGGCCAGTTCTGGGGTGCCCAGTACAGCAGAGACAGGGATATTCTGGAGACAGTCCAGTGAAGCTGTGCAAAGATGGTGAAGGGACTGAAGCACCTTTCATATGCAGAAAGGCTGAGAGACCTGGGACAACTCAGCTTGGAGAAGGGAATGCTTTGGAGGGGGCTTTATCAATGTGTGAAAATACAAGACAGGAGGGTGTAAACCCTGTGAAGTTGGGCTTTTCTCAATGATGGCCAGAAGCAATGGCACAAAATGGAACACAGGAGGTTTCTCCTGAGTGCCAGAAAACAGCTTTTTAACTGTGAGGGTGACCAAGAACTGGCACAGGTTGAGCAGAGAGGTTGTGAAATCTCCATCCTCTATGATATTCAAAAGCAGTCTTGACACAATCCTGGACAACTGGCCCTTCCTTGAGCAGGGACATGGGACCAGATGTTCCTTCCATCCTGGATCATTCTGTGATAATATTGTTACAATTTTTGCCACCCTGTATATTTCACCACTTGTCAATTCCTTTTCTTAAAGCAGTAAAAATCCAACACTATTACATGAGGACTGAGACAGCAAAATAAGTGAGTTTCTGTCTACTAATTATCACAGATGTCACAAGGCCAGTGACACATGTTACATCTTAGGGATGTCAGGCTAATTAAATTTAACCCATTTGTACTGTGATTCACACGTTTGAGAAGATCTAAAGTAATTAAAGCCAGTTCTGGATTTTGGAGGGCTAGGTTCAGTCAGGGCTGGGACACAGGTTATATCCACCTGCCACAAAAATATATTCTTCAAATATTGCAGAAGAAAAAATATGCTGAAAACTGCTTTATTTCCCTTTAAAATAGTAACAGAGCATGAGGAAAAAAAAAATTCCTACCTGTGTGAAATCTGAAGAGGGAATCAGATCATCAGAGTGACACATTTCAACAAATATATTTAAATTTAGCTTAAAAATAACTTTAGCACTTCTTTCAAAGGCAATTAGGCTTCCTTGTTTTTCAAAGCACTAAAAAGTGTAGAAAAAGAAGCACAGCCACTTATTGCAATGGAAACACCTCCTGCCTCCCCACACACACCCCTTCTCCACCTGCTTTAGCTGCAATTAAATGTCAGGGATGGGGACATGTAGTGATTTACTAGGATAAAGAGAAAAAGGAGATGCACCCTTCTGGATAAAGAGCTCTTCTCCTAAAGTGTCCCTTTTAGACACTAGGTGATGATTTATTTCAAAAGCTTCAAAGGTCAGAGTCTAAAATTATCCCTAGCTAAAGCAGAATTCTTTTGGAGGGACTTTTGATGTACAGATCCATAAGCATCTGGTTGCTAGGGCAAAATTTGGATAGCAGTCACATAAAGATAACAACTCTTGAAAATTAGGAAAGAGCTAACTAGCTTTTCCTCCTCCCTAGTTCCTAAAGATAAGAAATCATCTTTCTCCAGATCATACACTTAAAACACATGGAGTAGATGTGTTTAGCTAATAAAAATGCTGATAAAGTTTTGGTTTTTGGTTTTAAGTTTTGGTTTTTTTTTTTTTTTTCCTCTAAAGGGGATATCTTTCTTCTATTTATAAATGCTGAAGAACAGAAGAGGAAAACAAAAGAGTTTTATTTTACAGGTTTGCTCTTCCAAAGTTCATAGTAAAGAAAAACAATATTTAAGCCATAATAAAGCTTAAAAATTTGTCTTTAATAATTGGAACTTTTTAATAGATCCCAAAAGTCCTGAATGATTTAAAAAAACAACTTTGGTTTTGTACAAGTTGTAAGCTGAAGTAAGGCATTATATTGCATTCACAGTTTTTGTTTTAAATATTGAATAACTGTATGTGTACAAGGATTATTAATAGAAAGGATGATTAAGAAATATATTGCAAGCTTAAAGGGAAACTGCTACAATGTTTGTAATGTGCAGAGGGCAATTGATTTTCTATAAAAGAAATGTAGACAAGGAAAATTAATATAAGTTGCAGATAAGAAACAAAAATATTTTTAACATCTAAGTAGATCCAGAGATTTCTTTGGAAAATTCTTGATGTCCAGCTGTTCCCACCATATTGGGTAGGTACGTAGATGTGGAAATCAATTTAATATTTATTTTTTAGTATCTGTGGATAAACTTACACCCAGGAGGGCAGGTGAAGACAACAGCCTTTCTCTGGTTCACTCATGCACAATTCCATTCCTTGGTATTCCTGCTTGTTTTGCCTCTGGTCCAGGATTTGTCAGGTTTTCCCAGTGCACTGCATCTCTTTGAATGTCAAACACTGCACCTCTGTCACACGGGTCACCCTGGGGGATGGCTGTGCCTCTGAGCTTGCAACCTCTCTTGGGTAAGGTGAGTTTTCCACACTCTTTGCACATGTCCCATGGTCACCTGACCCAGTTCCATCTTTACGACAAGAAATTGAGCCCTGTGCAATCTCACCTTAAGTTCAATGAGTTGGTGGAAAGAAAGCGGCCACGTTTTGCCATAACTCCTCTACTGACAGATCATGCACTAGCTAAATCCAATGCTTCCTTACTTCCTTTTCTTCTTTTCTTGCATCCAGAAAAGCTCAGCACTCTTATCTGTGAGGGAGAAAGTGTTTGAGTTTCCTTAAATCCATGTGATTTGCCCAGAAAATGTGCACAAAAACCCTTGAAGTGTCTCTGTTTGGCAGAATCCTGTCTCACATCTTTGTCTGTCCTACACAAATTGCTATCTCGAAATTAGAATTCAGTTAGCAGGAGGAAATGAAATGTTTTTACTATAGAAAGAGGCCCCTAAAGGTGGAA
Organism: Emberiza elegans; assembly: GCA_024865655.1. Taxonomy (NCBI): domain Eukaryota; kingdom Metazoa; phylum Chordata; class Aves; order Passeriformes; family Fringillidae; genus Emberiza; species Emberiza elegans. The sequence goes on along the minus strand of JALJVW010000068.1, from coordinate 5,327,062 downwards.
AAAATATCTGATAAGGGAGTGATAGCATGACAGTAAACAGCAGGATTGGAATAGCTAGATGTCCCTGACTTGGTCAGAACTGCCTTTCTCTGTTATGGATAGAAATTGAGGTTACAGCACTAATCCCAATCCTAATCCTATTTAACAAAACAGTCACTGGATTTCTTTGGACTAGAGTTTTATTCTGATTCTTTCCACAGTGGAAAATTGGACCAAGAGGGCTCTTTATGCAAGCTGTCTGACTTTTTCATGGCTAAAAGAATTTGTTATTGTCTTTGTTTCAGAGAGAAACATTTCATCCTAAATAAATGACTGTGGATATGAATTATGTACTCTATTGTCTAAGCCTCTGCTACTCACTTCCATGATAACACAGACTCATTATTTTCCCTTTCCCTGAATTCCAGAAGGTAAAACACTTCAAAAAATTCTCAGATTAATTCCTTCTTGTCTGCCCCAAAAAGCAAACTGTCCAGACTGATGAGAATTATTAGAAGTTAAGTCCTTAGTGAATATGAATGAGAATTGCATTATTCATTATATTTGAATGGCATTATTTCATAATTATACAAGAAATTAGAAATTTGTTCAATGTAAATTTGCCCAGAGCAATGTTTCACAAATTTCTGGCAAATATGGTTACTGTTAAATTTCTGTTACTATGACAATGTAAAACAGCTTTCTGCTGCTATGGGGTTTTTTTTGCTAGTTTTCTGGTGTTTTCAGCTTGATTAAAAAATAAAAGGTGTATTCCATTGTAGTGAAAACATTCTGAAGGACCAGTGTCATGGCTACAGAAAACATGACAGAGACCAACATCTTGAATATAGGCAGTTCTGGCTTGCATTTTGTAGTCCAGCAGACCATGAGCCTTTTCTCCTTTCATTATTTTTTTAAAGAATTCTTCTTTCTCATTTTTAAGCTTCATGTTGTTATCTGAAAAATTATCAAATTTTCATGCCAGTTCTGAACAGAATAACAATTTTACAGACAGTGATTTCTGAATTCTCAGCTTTAGATGCTGTAAAGGAGGTTACATGTTTACTACAGCTCTAAATACAAGGCACCTTTGAATACACCAAGATACTAGTATTTGTTAGTTGTTATAGTAGTAGTTGTTGTTGTTGTAGTAGTATAACTCTTTGGTCTTCAGGTTTCCCACCCTCCTCAGCACACCATTCTCAAATAGAAATCACACACAAATATATATTTCCATTCAAGATGAAGACAGAGAATATCACATGTCATCCGTGTTACAGGATTATGAATATGCTGAAATTTTTGTGATTTTTGTCAGTGATGCCTTTCAAAAGCCAGGATGATTCCTTTTCTAAGTATTGTTCCTAGCTTGAGAAGCAAGCTGATGTTGTCCCTGCTGTGTCAACAAGCAAAGTCACAAGGTCCAACTTGTGTGTCAGATTTTGGCAGAGGTGGAGTCCTATTCATGGATCCAAGGGAAGCTTTCCCATGTGCATTTCCCTTCATGGCTTGTATGAGACTGGAGGAATAATTGTTTCACAAAAGATAGAGGAAGATGAACATTAAAAAAAAAAATAATATCAAAATACCTGAGTATGTAAAAATATGTTGGAATTTTCCCTATTTCATTAACAGATGAAGGAACTATGATTTCATTGCTCTGTGACTCTGAAAGCACCTGTTGGGCACAGACTGTCAGTTCACAGAAACAATTTAAGTGCTTAAAACTTTCTACTTCCTAAAACCGACATGCTTATAGAAGATGGACAACCAATTGTGAGGCACAAAATGAACTCTTTTGCACTGGTAAATTCATTATTAAATAGCCATCAGCTTTTAGCTTTAGAATGATGAAGGACTTGGTGAAATCTCCTGATGCTACACCATGTTTTTTGTCTATTCATTAAAACCATGCGGTGTCCATGTCTTCAGCTAAGTTTCCCAATATTGAAATGCCTTTTCTTCAGTAGCAGAATAAAAGTTTCTCATGTAAATATTCTGTTAATTGAAAAGTCTGTCAAGTAATGTACTTAATGTTGAAAAGTCAATATATTTATTTTCATTTTTTAGGCTTTTCTTTATATTGTTTTATAAATATGAAGTCAAGAAACTACTGAAATTTGTTATTTCAAAATAGAAGATTATAAAGTTTTGTTCCACAAAGATCAAAATAAAATGTTGTCACCTTTCTAAACAGTTTTTTTTTTTTTCAATTTTAATTTCAGGAAACAATTTAAGAAAACCCTTTACTTTTGATGGAACTGTCTTTTACATTTTTTTAGGTAAAGTATATTGCAAGAAGAAAAATCTGACTAAATATATATGTATCAGTAGGAAGAAACACAATTTTCACTGTTGTCAACATAAGGACTGACACAAATGCTTAACGGTTAGAAGAATTAATTCTAAAATCAAAGAAAAGGCGTGTGGATGGACCATTATATATCTCAGAAATCACATGTATGGAGAGAGGGGCAGGCATGAGTGAGGAAAGAGAGGTCTTTCTACAGTGACCATCTGTAGGAGCACTATAAATTTTAGCTTTTGTTTGAGGAAAACAAAACCCAACACACACTCACAACAGCAATAACAAACCCTCCCACATGCTTTTCTCTTTATAGTAATAATTTTGGTAACACAGTCCAAATACAAACTGACTAATAGTTGCAGAAACTTAAATTTAACAGCTCAGAAATGAGACAGACTTTGCAGCCTGGTACATTTTGGGAGTGCCCGGAGATGAGCACTTCTCACAGCAAGAGCAGCTGAAGGCTCAAAACATCCAATGCTGCAGGACAAGAGCTCCTCAATCCATTCTAGTTTCAAACTGGGCTAGCCAAGACTACTATCTTAGAGTGCAAAAGCTGCTTTATGTCAAAACACTTTCAGGAGCATCAGCAACACCAGAACTTAATGAATTTCATAGACTATGTTCCTGCAAACAGAGCACTGATCTTTTTCAGTTTGCTGTCGCTGGGTAAGGATGTGTGAACAAGGTCATGTGTGGGGACAATCATGGTTTCTCTCACACACAAGGCATCAAAAGTGTTGATTCATCAGCTGAGCAGCTCAGTAACCAAAGCCTAGGGGTCTGTGGAGATAGAGAGGTAACATCCAGCCTCCTGGGCTTCTGGTATCTGGGGAAGTAAGAAGGCTGTGAAGTAATTTTGCATCATTCTCAACCTTCTTTAACTTCACTAGATTCTGCCAGATTTTTCTTCTAGGTCATTAATAAGACTTCAATAAGTGTGGTGTATAACATTTTTCCTCTGTTTGCTAATCCAACAATTAATTTTTATTTTTTTTATAGACATTGTTAAGGAACCTACATTTTTTTCTGTAATGTGCTCATGATATAGAAAGCCTTTGCTTATTAGTCTATAAATATTTATTGTTCTCATTAGTTTACTGATGCATACTGTCTGGTTTTCCAGGGAATGTTTTTGGATTAGAAAATCCCATTCTGCCCTTTCCTAGAATGTCACGGAAGAACTTCTACTGATGCTCTGCATGTCTTAGATTTCCAGAGTATGCACCAGGCCTGGACCTAGGTAGGACACCACTGAGATACTCAGGATCTCTGATCCTGGTATCCGCAGTGCTGCAGGACTCACCATGTCACAGCACCAGCCTGTCAGCTTGCCTTTGTCGTGTCCACAGGGAAATGGGAAGTGGGATGAGCTCCTGGCTGTGCTTGTTCCCAGTGGCTTGGCAGATATCTGCCCTTGGCTGGGGACATGAAGTAAAAACAGACCAGAAACCAGCCTAGCTCATGTCTCCAATGTGGCCAGTGCTGAGGTCCAGTTGCCAAAAGATGTCTGGATGCTTTCTGCTCCTCTCTCCTTCCTCCCTGTAGTGTGGCTGGCTTGGAATAAGCGATTTCAAGCTGTGTGCAGTGGCTGCTATAAAACTGGTGATTACTGTGTGCTGCCAGCTTTTTGCCTGAGGCACCTGTGGAAATATTTGGGCTGGTACAAGAACCTGAAATAATGTGGGCTTTTTAGAAAAAAATATTTTAAAACATTCCAAAAGAAACCCACTATGCCAAAACCCCAAACCTGAAGATTCATTAGATCTGCTTACCACCTAAAAGAAAGGAAAGTAAAATTGAACCTGCTTGTACTGGCATTATTAATAGCATGAAATTTAGCAAGTCCAGGTGCCAGGTTCTGCATCCAGGTAAAAGCAAGGCCAGGCAGAAGTGTAAATGGGGAGAGGAGAGGCTGGAGAGGAACCCTGCAGGAGGCAATTTGGGAATATTGGCTGGCAGCAGCTCAGAGTGAGCCAGCAGTGTGTGCACCAGCAGCCAAAAAGGCAAACCCCATCCTGGGGTGCATCAAAAACAGCACAAGCAACCCATCAAAAGAGTGATTATCCCAGGGTTGAGACAGCCTCACCCTGAGTGCATTTCTAGGCTCCACATTTTAAGCAGGATGTGAAGGTCCCTGAAAGCATCCAGAGGACAGCAAAGCTGGTGAGGGGGCTAGAAAGCAGAGCAATAAAGAGAAAAATATCAAGTGTTTCACCAGACCTGCTCTTTGCCTTCTGCCTTTATACACACTTATATGCGTACAGACACATATTTTTAATGAATTGCAGCTAAATAATATTAAAATATGGTGTGTGGACAATTTATAATAGTAAAACCAAGACACAAAAAGCTGGTTAGAAGCAATTCTCTGAAGAAGAAGAATGTTTTCCTGGGTTCTGTTTCCTGTCTGCAAGCCAACAAACCTTGGATTAAGTATGTTGCTCAAGTAGAGCATCTGACTCCTGCCTTTGGCTCAATATAAAACAAAGATATTTCTGACAATGCAACTATTCTGAGATGCTATTTTAGCCTTGTCACACACAGGTCAGAGTGCACAAGTCTTCCTATTAAACTGATCCTTAGATAGGCAGCTTCATCAGTACTTTTATATTAATTCCTTGAATTAGGTCTCTTCCCTAAATTAATTTAGTTGTGGATGTCTTAGTGTTGCTACAGGTCTTGGTTATGAAAGGAAAGTGTGTTCATCTGAAGAAATTTTCTTTGTAAAGACACAGGACTGAGAAAGGAATACACTGATAGAAATAGGGAAGGCAAACACAGATGAATGTCAAGTATTTTTTTTTCCACTGACAGGAATTATTTTATTGACAGCTTTAAATAAATATGTTAAATCTACATGTTCTGAGGATGCCTGTAATCCCAGAGGAAATTATCTTAATTGTATCTAGACACTGTTGCTTGAATCAGCACAGGGAATATTATTCCTTGTGGAAATATAGGAAATTATGAAAATTCATGCAAAAGTTTCCATCATTTTTCAGACAACCAAAGCCAGAAAATGGCAGTAGCTTGTTGTTCCACCAGGACCCCCAGGTCCTTCTCCACAGAGCTGCTTTTCAGTAGGTCAGTTCCAGCCTGTGCTGGTGCCTGGGGTTGTTCTTCACCAGGAACAGCGCCCTGCACTTCCCTTTGCTGAGTTTTACACTGTTCTTTGCCAACCTCTCCATCCTGCTGAAGGGCTGCACATCTCTCTGGGGAATCAGCCCCTCCTTCCAGCTTTGTGTCATCAGAGAGCTTGCTGAGGAGGAATCTTCCCCTTTATCCGCATATTTGATTAATAAGTTAAACAACACTGTGCCTAGTATTGAGCTTTGGGGGACACCACTATTGACAGGCCTCCAACTAGATATTTTTAAGGGAAAATGTAATTTGAAGATTAGTCTTAAAAAATCAATTTGGTAAGGAAAGTTATTGTTGTGATAAAAAAGTCACTACAGACACACCCACCGTGAAAGTTTCAGCCCATCTACTGCAATTTGCAATTTGAGATACCAAGAAGCAAAGAAACATGAGAATGCAAATTAAGCTGGAAATGGATGACTGTGGCAAACCCCTATGGGCAGCCCTAATTCAGAGCTTTAATCCTCTCTAAGTTACATCCAGATCTGAGGTTCAGAGTAATGTGTTGGAACATCTACCCCGCCTTTTCCAAACTCGTATTCTCTCCACAAATTCAGTGCTTATGAAAGGTCATAAAAAAAGGAGTAGTAGAAATGAAGGGCAAAAGAAGATCTGCTCAGATCACTCAGTGTCCAGATCCTCCTAGGGAGCATCATGTCCAAAACTATGAGAAGCAAAACAACTCAGCTGCACTTGGAAGCCTGACACAGATGAAAGCTCCCGACTCCATCTAGAGGTACACAGCCTGTATTTAAGGAATGCACTCTGCAATCAGCATCCATTTCTGATAATCACAGCCAGTAACCTGTAAATCAAATTATATATTGAGGAATGAATGAGTGGGGGAATGACACTGAGTGTCAGGGCACTGAAATTGCAGATAGCATTCAGTGTAAGGTGAAACAAGAAAAAACAATCCTGATATAAGTGTACAAAGTTCTGAGCTGACTGGTACCACCTAGGAAGGAGTCATAAGGTAAAAACAGTTAACAGCATGAAAATGTAAGTCTAGTGTTCAGCAACACTCAGTAGGCAAAAAAGAAGTTCAGAATTGTTTGGAAAGGAGCAAAAAGCAGATTATGGCATTAAATATGTGCAGCATCTGAATCTCCAGCACTGCACAGAGTTCTAATCTTTTCTAAAAGACACGAGCAACACAAAGAGAGGTCAAGATGGTGACAAGATGAGCAAAGGCTTTAGCAGCAGGAACAACTTAAGAATTAGATTCATCAGCCTGGAAAAAGAGTGCAGCAACACACAAACACACACAAGCAACTTCTTTAGAGGCCTTTCAATTCTTCTATGACATCAATGAGAATACATATGAGAAAGAAGAAAGGATACAGTTGTTTCAGACTTAGCAATTTTGAGAATAACAATAGCTTGGATCTTAGAGGTAGGATGTGGAAATTTTGGGTTCTAAGGCTCTTTGAAGATATAGAAGTCTTTGAGGCTTAAATTCTATATTCTGGATCAGATCACAAGTAGTGTGAATTCAATCATATTTTTAAATTGAAAAATTTAAGACTTATAGTGTGCAAATTAATTTTCAAAGCTTTCTTCTTTAAACCCTAAATTTTCAAGTGCTTAAGCATCATGCCTGCTTACTCTGCTTTATCAATATCTAAAAATAATGCTTACAGTTAGCCAGTTACATTTCTTTTTGCCATGCATGCAATGCTTTCAGACCCTTAAGTTTCAAAATCTTGTAAATGCTTTGAGAGGATACTTGGAGCTTTTTAAAATACGCATCTCCCATTTTTTTACTTTCAAAGGGCATCTGTAGCAAAATCCAATTTGCTGTCTGGGAAGAACAGATATTCTTCAAAATAGGCACAAAGATTGGACACTCACATGACTGCCAAGCCCTGAAATCCTTTCCTTCCCAGAGAGGCTGGGCATGTGGCATGCTCAACTCTATTTCTTTGACTGGGATATTTCTTTGGCTTGGAGTTTCTCAGAGCCTATTTTGCCGTGCTTACATGAAAAAGCATCAGGCTTGGGGGAAAAGAAGGGGGACAGGAAGTTCTGCTACTGAAGTCAGCAGCACTAAAAGCTTTGTTAGGAAGAAGACCAAAATCTTCAGGCTACAGTCAAAAGCATTTCTCCAGATTACATATTAATACCAAATGCCCTGCCCAAGATATTTCTCTTTTTCCATAGGAATTATTTAAAAAATACTGATTACAGTAATTTTTTAAAAAAAATTAATCAGAATGTAAAAATATATAAATTGCAAAATTACAAATATATTGGAGCAAGTAAAGCAAAAAATCTGTCAGCACTTCTTACCAGGCACAATATGTATGAAAGATGGTAACCAATTAAGTTACTGTGAATTGAATCCATGCATTATATAATCATTCTCATTTCTTTGAAACAAGGGTTGCATTTAAAGATTAAGTCTTTGAAAAAAGATGCTCAGTGATCATTTAGCACAAACTTTTTGAAACTTTGAGTTCCATTTCTCCACCCTTTATGATACAGGCATTAGTGCAAATACACAAATAATATTCAGTTGTGTGAAGCCTTTCTCTCTTCCCAGACCACAGGGCACATTTTATTCAAAGCTCTCTGTGTCTGGAATACAATGTCTATACAAAAAACTTTCTGGTTTTCTTATTTTTTCCCATCTTCAATTCCTGACCCTGACACCACGGAAGGTGCCACCACTAATGAATATTCAGAATCACAAGCATCACATACTTAGCTAGAGAAGACACTGGATCTTAAAACATTCTGAGGTTTTCAAAGTGTGGTGTTTCCAGGCTTAAGGAACAGACTGGAATGTGCCATCAGATACTGTCTTTTTGTAATTTATTTGCCAGCATCAGATTCTTTTAAGAGTCTGTTCACCACAAGAGCAATACATGGTGGAAAGTTCATAAATAGGGGAGCTGTAAACCTGATTTGTAGGAGAGACTTTTCATGCCTCCTATTTAAGTCACCATGAATATTCTCACTGACGTGCTCAGGGTTAGGTGGCAGAAGTCATTTTAAGGAAGGGTTCCATCTGAAGGGACTGCTCAGCCTCCGTGACAGCAGCCCCAAGACAGCAGAGCAGCGTTTGCTTCATAATTCTAAAATGTATTGACCAAGAGTTTCAATGGCAGCTGGATTTAATTGCAGTCTTGGTGGTAAAGCCTCAGTTGACATTGAGACAAGTGTGTTTCAGGGAACACGTTGTAACTGTGAATCAGCATGCACAGTAAATTCAGAGTGTGTAACTGCAGCCCCATCCTGTCCTTCACATACCTTTTTGCGTTTTTCTAACAAAGAATTATCATAATAAGGACATATCCTAATCTTAGAGCAGATATTCAAAGACTAGAAGCCATTGGAAAGTATATTTAAAGATAATAAAGAGTTTAAAAGAAAAAAAAAAGAAGGGAAAAGAGGAAAAAAATGGAACAAAATTCATAAAAAATTCAGATATTAACTACAACCTTAAACCAAACTCTTTATTGGACCCTGCTTATCACCAAATAACTCCTGCTGTACACAGAAAAGATCTAAAATTTCCTTTTGTACTTGTAGTGTAAATGATCATGCAATCTACTTCCTGGCTGGCTCCAAGGAGCTCGTGAACAATGCAGGATATACACTGAATAAATCCCAAAGCCCATGGCAAATTTTAAAGTAACCTCGAACAGCAGTCAGGCAAATTACAATCTTGGTATCACATTTGCATCTATGCCTCTTTTTGAAATCCTACTGAGATCAAGACACACATTGGAAGGGTGTTTGCAAGCCACATTCACAGCCTCTCATGTGAAGGAAACAAAATTAGGCAAAGGATACTGCTGGGAGTTGAGGCATGAAAGATTTCAGAGAGCCTGTGTGAAACAGAAGGTAATCTGTACATTAATGTGTAAAAACAAGGCTCATGTTTGTAGAGCAGAGGAAGGAGAGGAAGGAACCACAGTATCTACACTGCATCAGTACTGAAATATTTAAGTAATGAAATCCTGATGGTTTTCATGGATAAGGAGTTTTAAGTATTAGTCAAAGAGCTTTGATAACAAGACAAGACACAATTAAACTAGCTTTTAATGATTCACATGCTTAATGATATTTTTCAGCTATTTATAAATTTGCAGCAGTTATAATTAGTAATGCTATGAGTGATACCTCATCATAGCATTAGCCATAGTGCTTTTACTCCACCGAAATTACAACATTAACTCTGGTAATAAATCTGTTTTTCTTGTCATCCTGTAAACTTAATAGGGAATGCTTCTCACTGAGGAAAACAGATTGATTAAAAAGGTGTCCTGCACTGACACAGAGCTGGTAGCCAGGTTCAGTGGAAGTGTTGAGCTAAATATTCAGCTTCCTCAAAGGGCAGAAGCAGCAGATCACCTTGACAGGTTTGAGCATTGCAAAACCCAGCAGGCACGAGGCACAGAGGGGCTGGGACTGTGAGGATGGAACAGAAGCTGTGCCCCTACACCCGTCACTAGCAGTACCTAAGTAATTCCCAGTAACTCCAGATCTCTTAAAAACCTCAACCAACCAAGCCACTTTAGTGAAGCTTTCCTTTCCTTGGCTTATTTTTATAACACTTCCCCTTACTTGTTAACAGAGCTGTCTGGGCCTCAGCTAAGTACAGAATAATCCATTGACAAGACACCTCCTTTCATTTCAGAGTTTTTCTGAGGAAATCATGCTAAGATGTAAAAAGAAGAAAGGAGCAGCTTGGTCACCTTTACATATCCATCACTCTACAGCCTCTAGCACACTGCAATCTGTAGCACTGATAGACCAGGGAAAAATGCAGACCAGGAAACATTAAGCTACTTTAAATGACAGTACATAAATTCACATGTACGTACTCATACATTCATACCCATGTATATAAGGGGTATTATCATACATGCACAGTTCTATCAGATGTTTTCATCTAAAATCCATTGCTTTGCTGAAGGAGGCAATTTTTCCAAAGAATAAAAGATGGAGAGGGATAGATACAGAAAATTCTCTTCATAGGGCTTTTATAAGGCTTGTGACAGAAACAGGCAGGCATCTCACTGTGTTGTGGCAACACGCCATGCCATGTTACCATGCTAAGAGAGTAATGGGGGGGACCTGGTCTGACCTTCTGCAACTAAAAACTTCACATTTTGTGTCTCACTGAAGCAAACTGAGAAGGCTGGAGGCTACAGCAGAGCCATGTTTATATTTTTAGTCTCAGGTATCTTCACTTGCATCGGAGCAAATCCAACAAATGCAATGAGACTCTATGACATCGCCAGTCAGCATATTCTGTCAATCAAGGCTGGGCTTGGCATTTGACTCTGTGACTGCTCCCAAAGAAGGCTCAAAGATACCAAAGTAACACTGCAATCTGTGATTTACTGTGATTACTTTGCCTTAGTTGCACAGAAATGTGAAAAACTGCAATGAGGACCAACTAGGCATGTTTCTTTCCCCACAGCAGTGAATATTTTTAAATGTGTTTTTCTAGACAGAAAACTAAAAGCTGATGCAACTGATGCCCGACTTTTATTCCGCACAAATTCAGATGGCAGCTCAAACAACTACTTTTGTGACCACCTGTCCATTTTCTTCCTGGAGGAATAAAACCAAATGTAACAAAACTTCAAACCACCAAATATTTTGCAGTGATATCATCCATTTTGACTCTTGCAGAATTCATTTTCCTGTCAGTGGTGTATACAGTCACTGTATACAGTGCTACCAACAACAAAAGAGATGCTGGAATGAGGGCATGGCCCCTTATTTTCTTAGCAGTCCACAGAGAATAGAAAAGAATATTGGGGATTTTTTTTCCTGTAATGTTTTTAGCTGTCTTTGTAGTAATTACTAGGTTAAAAATTTGTAATTTGAAGGTAGGACATGTATTTGAAGAAGCATAATTTCCAAAATTCTAGAACCTACACCTTCAAAAGTAAATCCAAAACTCTTCCGGTTTCAGAGTTCCAAAGTTGCACTTAGTCAACTAATATCACTGAAATCACTGACAAAAGATATTTAAACCCAGGGTCAGGGTAAGATATGCTGCTAAACTATTTTACTCACTTATCTCATTGTGGAATATTGCTGATTCTATGATGATATAAATAAAAAAAAAAAAAAAAAAAAAGAAATGTATATAGATTCACTGAATCTGAGTATATGAATACATATATTTTTATAAATATATCCAACCTTTTCTTCCTGTCTCTCCTAAATGTAATTCCAACAGTGATCCCCAATCCTCCTCCATTCTGACCCAAAGGTAAGTTATCACACAATCTCAGTGATTAAGGTTGGAACAGTCCTCTGGAGGTCCTCTGGTCCAATCCCCCTGCTCAAACATGATGATATAGAGCCACACAAATTTAGAACTTGCTCAGGACTGTGTCCAGATGGCTTTGGGCTCTATCCAAGGATGCAGACTCCACAGCCATTTGCTGTGGCAATTCTAGTTCTTTTTACACTCCTAGGCATGAGAAGGTTTGCTTTTTCATAGCTCCCTAACAGAAGGAGTTAAGTTCTGATATCAAGTGATGGCAGATGCTTTCACAAACCAAAGTACTACAGAGTTTTACTTGATGAAAGCAGCAGTTGCCTCTCTGTAGGATATGCACTAACTGAAATCATTGCACAAGCATTGATATGGAGGTGGAGCAAAGGGGGGACAACTGGAGAAAAGATAAAAAGAGAAACAAAAATTAATTCCTGTAACATCTCTAATGCCCCAGCTGCTTCACAGCATCGGCTGAGCAAAACAGAGAACTGCAATGAAAAACTGAAGCAAATATAAAAAGTCCCAGCTGTGGAAATTATTACACAAATACTCCTCCATATTGTGTAGCTCCTGAGCAAATCTGTACACCAAGTTTATGCCCATCCTGGAAAATAACTTCATTCCTCAAGACAACAGACACAATCAACATCCAAAGCCATTCTACAGAGAAGTATAATGTGTTTTCAGCAAAGAGTCTTAAAATGTGAAACTTCTTGTGCAAATGAAGTGTACAGTTGTTATTCTCACTGATGAAAGAAATGAGTCAACAGACCCTTTCAGAAAAAGTTGTTTTGCTCACAGATACTCCCACAGCAGTAAGCACTGGCTTGTAAAATAGGCTTTGAACCCTGTTTTCTCTCCCTTTTTAATGAATAGACACAGTGGGCAGCACACAGCACAAACATCTGAGCCAAACAGAATCGAGTATCAAGTTTACTTAGCTTTATTTGTTAAGTGACTTTTTACTAATGAAGAAGCCTGTAAACCTTTTTGTTGCAACCCATCAACAGGGACTATTATCAGGGTCTCATAATGTCAGCTAGATTTATTGTTGTCTACCAGGCATTCAACCAAATGAATAGCTCTGTGCACAGTTTCGTTGCAGCTATAATTTCGTGTATAAGTCATATGCTGCATAAACATTTCTCAAGGAAAAAGGTCAGGTTATGCTCTGAAGGACAGTCTCTGGAACAACTTACAAAACTCATGAGAAAGCCATAATATTTTTCCCCATGCCAAGGGCTGGATTCTGATTTCAGCTCTTTTAATATCACATCTCTTGATTTAGACCAACATAAATGAGATAGATACAGGTTGTTTTTCAGTTATTTTGAGAATGTGGAGTTGAGACAGTCCTAAAGTAAATATCTTTTTTTTGGCACAAATTATCACATATCATCTGTAAGAAAAAAATGTACCTGGGTCTCCAAGAGACTGGGGGACATGGCAACCCAGACTTAGGAGAAGCTCCAATGCCCATATTGCTTTCAGTGCTTAATATGACACTTTTGTTATGTGACAGTCAAACAGAAACTCAGACGTGAATAATGAATTAAAATCTCATTGCAACTCCACCCAAAGCATGAATTCCAGCCCAAACCCTGATACCTGGCATAATTGGTAACTAATGCCACAATTTCCAACAAAAAACAAATTTTAATCCTCTTAGTAGCTGCCATAAGGTAAACAACATAGGCAGTAATTATGTGAGGCTCAGGCAAGCAAACACTTCATCTTTTATTAATTCTATGTATTTAACAATTGAGCAAAAGGCTTCAGTTTCCATTCTTTCCATGTATGGTGAGAAGATTTTTACCTTTGAAAAAGAAGGATGCTTCAGATCTTCCTCTTGGAAAAAAGAAAAGCAACAAACTACAAAGCAAGGAACCTAAATATTGAACAATGAATTGCTGAACAATTCAGACACAGACTGAATGTTGAAGGGCTCAATATTGAAACATTATTTGCTAATTTTGGAGCAAATGCTTAAGCACCAAAGTACGATTTGCAAGTTTCTGATAAGGTTGATGATTCTGTGATAGATTGTATTATTTTGCTGTGACCTTTTACAATGTCCTTCCTTCTTCTTCAGAAGTGTAATGTGCTTGGGAATTCAACAAGCTACTTCAAAGGATTGTTCATTCTTTGTGGAGACACATCTCTTTGAAGTAGGAAGGGAGAGAGAGCAAAAGCCATCTCTAAATTGTAGTGGAATCTCACATGCAAATTCTGGGACCAATTCAGGCATGAGGTCATTGTGGCTACTATGTACTTCTAGAAATGCATGGTGCTGTTTATCTGCAATGTAATTGTGTCAGTACACATAGCCCGAGTTGCCAGCATGGCTCCAAAGCCTGCACTGAAGGAACTCCCCAATCAGGGAAGTAGGAGTAAGTGAATGCCACCAAACTTGTGCTATGATATGTGATTGTAAAAAGGAAGAGGCAGCAAATAACTACAAACAGGTCCAAATAATAAAAGTGAAATAAAATTTGGGTTTCTCTTCACTCTCACTGTAGACACAAAAAGTATGGTCTAAACCCGTTAATGCACAATGTTGTCTTTTACCTGTTTAGGTAGAAAACCTTTTCCTGCTACCCAACCTAAACTTCCCCCAACTCAGCTTCATGCCACTTACACAGTACTTCTCTTTTGTGGTAGTTGACATTCTCATATTTGGGGTGCACTGCAGGGCAGCTGGTTGCAAGGAAGAGGTGAATTTGATCATCCCTCACTGAGCTTTATTTTACATGCAGGATTTGATTAGGCATGCATACAGGAAATGCTTCTCATAGATAGTAGCTACAGGGTGTTAATAAAATCATACATGGCTGGTTTTTTCCAAGTTTAAGAAGCAGACAACTGCAAGTGAAATGGCCTGAGATTCTTTTTGCTCTTGAACCTTTGCTGAGTCCATTTCAAAGTAAAGGAGGGTGTGAGAGGGAATCTGTATTGCATTACATTTTACTAACTGAAAGCTATTATACTGTGCATAAGTATCTGCAAATACAATTTCATGCTCTCTAACAAGACATGACAAAGATCATAATTTCCAGATTCAGAGAGAAGAATGGCATTAGATCAGAGGACTTTTAGCTGACATGAAACCATAATGGTGTGCATAGCTTTATCCCTGTAATACAAACCACTGTGCAAGTATAAACCTTTCCAATACTGCTGGGACAATCTTTTCAGATGTCCTGCTCTGAAAGTCATCCCAGATGAAAGTAGACAAACCTCAGGGCAAAGAAAGGGATGAAATCCGTCTCCAGAAGGCCAGTGGGTTTGCATTTCCATGGTCAGTATCAGTAGTCAGAGCCTTGTTTATTCCTCTGTGACTTTTGCAGTTATTTTTACATGTCAGCAATGGTATCTCTTATAAACAACCTCTTTTCAAAAGCTTGCATCATCCCAGTGACACTTACTGTACTGGGGATCCTTACTGCATTTATCAGTACTTTTGAGTCCTCTCAGTGTCAAATTCTGAATCCTGAGATTCAAATTCTAAGTCCCAAACCAGTATCCAGTGAATTGAACAAACTGAAACGACATGGATGTCTAGTTTAGGAAGTATGACTGCCCACTTTCTAAAATGGTTAAACAGGCTATGTTCAGTCCTTTGACAGAAGAAGCTCTTATCATTCTTTTCTCAATTACCTAATCCTCGAGGATCAACTTTGTGATTAAAATCCCTCAGATTTTAAGGCCAGACATCAATTACCCTCTCTGCCCAGTGGCCATGGTTGCATTATATCATCAGGAAGATCAGCATGGCCATATCCTCACTCACTGACCTTGTCAGTGGGTTCTTGATTCACTCAATGCTGTGTTTGAACAAGCAGGTTTATAGCCCAGTTGCTGATGTAAATGTAGTTTAAAATAAATCCCCTCCTTAAAGAAATAGTTCACTTAGACAGAACAGAACTATGAATGTATTAAAAAGGAGGAAAAGAGGAGATAAGGTGTCTTGGTGTTTCACCCCTTGAAAAAACAAATAAACAAAACAAAACAAAAAAAAAAAAAAAAAGAGGGGGGAAAAAAGAAAAACTGAGGTTTGAAAGATAGCTTCTGCCATCCCTGGTCTTTTTCCATCTGACAAGCCTGTCAAAACATGGTTTGAAGTCAAGTCTCCTGCAAGGCAAGTGGGCAACCATGCTAATCCCTGAGCTTCTGGCACTCCAGGGAGAGATCTCCCACAGTGTTTTGGCAGATGTGCACTCCAGGTGGGAAAGCCATTTCCTATCTCACTTCACCCCTGGTTTAATCAAATCCTCTTCCTTGCATTATTTATAATAAATCTCTTAAGTTTCAGTGTAACTTTTACTTTAGAACCTGAAACAATATTCTGTAAAATCACTGCTCACAATAAATTTATACAGACTAATAAGAAGTTTGTATTATATTGTATTATATTGTTTGCACTATATTGTATTATTGCATTTTTTCCAACAACACAGCATAAATTTCTTGATTGCCTCAATATACCTTTCCACCAGTTGTAGTAATGAGACATTTAATTAAAAATTTTGATAACATTTCTTTCAGGAAACCGCGATACTTCTGTAGAGGGGTAACAGGTTTCATTTCCATTTTAGCAGTGTGGGAAAACAGGTCTTATATCACCACTGTCTGTAAAGAATCACCTCTTGAAAGAATTGGATGACAATTCTGCAGGGATTATCCTCAAATCTCCCCATTCCTGCCAGGAGACAATAATCCATACATGTTGTTCCTTCACTGCATTAGGAATTCAGACTAGCAATTCATAAACAGACGGTGGGAAAACTTTTCCTTGAAAACCTAGCCTCAGAACTTGTCTGTGGCTTGAAGCTCAGAGATGCTGTGAGGACACAAGAAATTTGGAAAGCAATATTTATAGGACTCTCAATATGACCACCCATCTCAAGCATTGATTGCCTTAAGCATGGATGAGAATCATTGCAAGCTACTTCCTATGGGAAAATCTGCCATCCAAGGGTTCTGAGAGCAGCCTCAACAAAGCAGATCATGGAAACAGAACAACTCTCTGCCATGACAGCTTTTTTCTAGGATGTAACCTTCTTTAATTATATATCAGGACAATAATTACCATTCTCAGGAAAAAACCTCACAGCTAAGGTATTATATTGAAATCATGCCAAAAAGTTTGCTTGAATGACTTGTTCAAGTTGCCTTTGAAAGTGGCATTACCACAGAACACAATCAAACCTTGGAAAAATGAGATTTTGGTTACATTTGCTTTATGCCTAGAACTTGTAAAAAAATTTCTGGTGTTTCTCAGGATGTTTTTGCTGCTAGCTTTATACATCATCATTTTAACAGAGGCTATTAGCATTCTGTGATACTTGGTGTGTCTCTCACTCAAGAAAGGACTTCATGCAGCACCTCAAGTGACAGCTCCTAAGTACAGCCAAAGTTGAAGACAGTATGACTGGAAGTATGTTATGACATTTTCAGAGACACTCTAATTAAGTAAGTTTCAGGATAGGATTGCCATCAGTCAACAAGGCAAATAATTTATCTATTCTAGATTGCAGAGGCTAATGATGAACCTGGAAAATTATTCAAATACCATCCAAATCAACAGTGTTTTTTCAGATTTCTTAAGTAAAAGACAGCCAGAAACTATTTATTTTTATGAATTTATTTATAAAGGGGACCTCAAAGCCTTGGGCAGCAGAGCATTGGGCAAATACTCTCTACAATTTAAGTGGTTTTTACCCTCAAGCTTAAAAGTAGCTGTTAATTACCAATTTTTGCCACCCACCCCAATCACCATTTCTTAGCACTTCCATTATTAATTACTAACAGCATTCAAAGCCTTTCTCTGTTGTCTGCTTCAGAAGAGGATGGATCCCCCAGTAAATCCATTTTCCCTGAGCAATCAGACATCTTGTAATCCTGTTCCTCCTGAAAATGAGCTATTCCCTTGAATGCTGAGTAGCTTCAGCTAGTAATTCTGTTTTTGTTAGATCACTGTATCTATTTCCACCTCCAGTTGTTTTGTTAGACACAATAAAGAATGACACTAGCACAGATGAATTCCAAATAACATGGCTAATTAAATACAGCTGGACATGCCATTCCTACCAATGCCTCTCAACATTCACAGGACACATAAACTAGCATTTACCTGGTTTAAACTATTTAAAAGAATACTACCTTATTCCTACACATTTCCATCTACTGTTGAGAGATATCAGTTGTTCAGCTTAAATAAATATATTTTAAATAGAATGAGTTGCACAGAGTTACAATACTGTGGGATTTAATATGCTATTTGCTTCACTTTAATTGATTACAACAACTAGCTGGATTTGCTGAAGCCTCAGGCTGCAAGCTGGGAACTTCCACCTAGACAGCTTTTCAGCCAGAATGGAGTTGATTTTCTTAGTACAGTACCATGTTTTGGCTTTGCTATGAGAAAAATCCTGGTAACACACTGATGCTTGGATTGTAAGTAATGCTTATTCTGAGTCTAGGGCTTTTTGAGTTTGCCATACTCTGCTGTCAAGCAGGTGCACCAGAAGCTCAAACCAGGAGGAGAAAACAACTGTCAGCAAAAGCTGCAGCTTGACAAGATTAGGATAGTGAATGGCCTGGCTGCGTTGACACAGAGGAAGTTTCCACACAGTAGAGGAAAATTAGGAGATGAGGTGATGCACAATATTGAAGCCAGTAAATCCAGTTCAAGTCACAGGAGCTGGCTGAAAGATGAGCTCAACTCAAATCCTGGCATACCAAATATGTGTTTGCCAGATCAGAGGATCAGGGCATCAAAAATCAACATGTGAGAGTGCTGTTTATCTGAGACAGATGCAGAAGCTGCAGATGATGTACCTATTGTCATAGTCCAATAGCCTGAAAATTCATTATGATGGAAGCACAGGTTAGAGTTTTGTAAACTCTCAAGCATATATTTTATTTCATTAATTTCTTGCACTCCCAATGATATCTGAGATCAATTGCACTTAGGTGATCCTCTCCATGAACAAGGACTTCTTTTATTACCGTTTGAAAATACAGAGAGTTTATCTTATTGCTGAGTTTGATCTATGTTGTTTATACAGTAACAAAAAATCTTCAACAGAGAAGCAAATCACTTACACACAAACAATGAAAATGCTCACATTTTTATTTCATCACATATTTAACATTTGTTCTTCTATGTGCAATAAATGACTTTTATCACATGCAGTCATTAATTTCTATTAACAGATATTTATGTATGAAATTAAATATTTCATATATTCATTAATTTTATAATTTTAGAAGCTAGCCACTCTGATGTGCACTAATCAGATTTTCCATTTTGTGTGAAATTTAATTTTTTAATGGGCAGTAATAATTTTCTCTGCCTAATAAGTCACAAAAGGTGCTCTGAATCCTGATCTCTCTAAATATAAAGCTGTCTTCATCAGCTTCAGCAATATTGTCTTGCATATTCACTGAAATGGATCAATTCCATTCAACATCTTCCCCTTACTTCAATCTTTACCTAGGTTAATCAGACCTTAAAATGTTCTTGTCCTAAAAAGTTTCTTGCTTTTATTACACACTCATCACAAAGTGCACTTGTTCATCCCCATGGCAGAGGCAGGTTTCTGAGCAGTACCTGCAGGTACCTTTCTGTCAGGACCAGAACAGTGTTGTAGCCTGAAGTGTGAGACATCCAGTCAGGAGATTATGAGGGTGAAGGTAATTACATCCTTATCCCTATCCACCTAAAACTTGTGTTCAGGAATTCTGTCTGTTTTACTCTTCCCTGTAAAACACTGAATAGAATAACACATCTTTTCTTTTGAACTTTATTGGTCAAACTTTCTGAAATAGAATGATTAAAAATTAGGGTTTTCTCCTGTCCTGTAACACAAGGTAGGCTGTTGTACTGCAGAAATATATAGAAAAAATATTGTTGTGGCATTCCAGTATTTAGTAATCCTGAGCTTTGTTAAAAAAACCAAACCAAACCAAAACCCAACAAGGCAAAACATCAGACTTAGCACTTGAGTAGAGAGATGCATAGGCCTGAAATGGAAGAGCTGCATTTGTGTAAAGCTAAAAAAAAATCTGGTGATTCTGGCTCTACCATGGCTAATTACATTGCCTCCTCAATCACACAGCATCATATTTATCAAACAGCAAAAGCGTCAGAAAGGAGAGATCGCTCACTCAAATAAATTAAAAGTGGCTGTCCTAGGGGAAATGTATTCCAGATAACCACAGCCTGCTTGCCAGAAGGTTAAATAAATAAATAATTAAAATTTGACACTGCTATGTCCTTCACCATCAACATTAAATTAAGGGCAAGATAAGGCACCTGAAGAAAGCTGGAAGAAGATTTTTTTATGAAACTGTGAAGGTATTTTATAGCTATTTGCCCTCTCACTACAAGAAAGCATCAGTCTTCAAGATTTTAAGTACATGAGCCATTGGAAGGCCACAGTCATAGGTATGAGAGAGCTTGGGACATCTGTCCTCCCAAAAAGCAGTAGCAGGAGAGGAAAATGGCTTAATCCAGTCCCAGCACTCTGGTCTTCTGGCCTTCTGAATTTCAAGTTTTAAGTGTTGCTGTGACATGATTTCAAATCAACCCCCAGCTCCAAGGAGTACAGCAATATTGCTGTAGTGTCAGAGGTGGTGTGTGAGACGATGCCTCTGTTGTGAGATAGTTTCCTCTGCTTCATCAAAGTCAGGAAACTTCATTAATCACATACCTCCCCATTTTCCCACTGTAGTTCTTGGCTGGAGTTTCTTTTGCTGATTCACCAATAAAAAATACACCAAATCCCACTTTGATGGAATTTCCTCTGCAACAATAAACCAACGTGAAGCCCTTTAAAATCTCCAGCCTTCAATGTGCCTGAGATTGGCTCCCCAGTTTGAAGGTAGATGTTTCTCATAACCTGGAAAACATATAAAAGCCTGATCCAACTTTCAATGTTGTGCAGTTCTCAAAGACTTCATCTACTTATTGGTGTTTCTTGTGTGAAAATGGGTGAATAAAACTATTTCTCAAGAATTAATAAAACATTACAGCTTGAGAGAGAAAAGTGTATTTATTACAGACAGATACATTTGTATTTTTAGTTTTAAATACTGCTTGGAAGTTCTGCCTGGGAGGAAGGCCTCCAAAAGAACTGTCACATCTCTTGGGGGCCTAGAAAATAGAAATGTCATCTTTTGGGGAAAAGAACAAGTATTACCTCCAAGATACTGACTTCAAAGATATCTGTTGACATTCTGCACTCTGACTTTTTCATGTCATCAGCAAGCCAGGAAAAATAACCCAAATGACAGATGCCAATTACAGTTCTTCATTTCTCAATTCTTTTAAAAGCCCTGTTCAGATCTGGGTCCAAGGTCCACTCTTCTGGTGCCATCTTTGCACTAAATATGTCAAGTATCCCAGCATGTTTAACTGTGTATGTTTAACTTGTGCACTACACTGGCAATCAAGTAAAATGCAGCGATTTCAGAGAACTTTTACAACTCTGGAAACCCAATGGTGGAGTGAAGAGTTCATTGTACTTCTTGGACTGTTCTCACTGTTCATTCAAGACCAGTATCCAGCATGAGCAGGTTGCTCCACCAGGAACCAGTTGTTATGTAGGTGAGTTTCTATTTCAGCAAGCCTCTCTAACCACAAGTTCACTCAGGGGAGGTTAGTAGATATAAAAAAAAAAATCAAATGGATGTGTGTACATACATGTATACACACACATATGTATGAGACACTCCACACATCTTTTTCTGGGCTCTTGGAAACTGCACACCTTGAAGTGTCATGGTTAGACCAAGTTCTGACTGATAATGAGTCATTATGAGGCAAGATTCATTAGCAGCTGGCACCTCCCACGGAAATCAGAAAACACTGCAAATATAATTTGTTTTTGAAACTTGAACAACCTGACATAGATATCGAATAGGAAGACACAAACAACCATAACAATTACAAACTCTCTTCACCCAGGGACACAGAGTGGGCTGAAAAAATCTGTTGCCTTACACTACCTATAAAGCTGTAAGGAACAGATTAACCTTTTCTGACAAAACAAACAAACAAGCCAATCTGGACATAAATATGATTCCCAAATGAAGCTTCTATGTCTAGAGGAAATTGATCAGCAGGATAATTGCTTATGAGAGCAAGTTTGCTTCCATCATCTATGTCCAAAGACATTTTTTTCACCGTGTAGTCTCCACATGGATTGCTCAGGCTGTTTGCAATTTACTTGCAGTCACAATGTGCAATCAACTTGGGTGCTTCAAGTTTCTTCCATAAATGCAGGCAACTAACAGGAAACTTGAACAGGAAAAACGTTCCCAATGCAAAGTTGGCTTGTTCTCTTCTGAATTGAGCTGAAATTTTTATTTCATATCATACATATCATACAGAAGATGTGGCTCAGATTTTCTATTCTAAAAATGAAATATATGTCAGAATGAGGCAAAATACAGAAGAAATCAAAGTTCTTTCTTTCTCAACCTGAGACACCCTTCCTACTTCCATTCAGTTTCCTTCATCATCCTCTGCATCCTTTTGGCTTTTTTTTTGGCTTTCCTAATGTTCAGGTTTCCACCTTTTACATTCAGACTCAAAGGCAATGAGGGACTTTATCCTATTTTTTTCCTAATGAAAATTCAGTTAAAATAGGTGTCTTACCAACAAGAAATTGCTTTTCATAAAGCGTCTCAATTTTCTACAGAAAACTAGTTTTCATAGAGAAGTATTTTTGAGCTTTTTTGGCTATGAATGATGACTTGTTTATCAAATAAAGTGAATGTTTCTAACCAAAACTTAAGTGACAGCTTACTTATCTCCAAAAATAAACATATTGCTATGAGGACTGAATCATCTCAATCTGGTTCTTTTGGCCCTGCATCTCTTTGCTGAATTTTCTGGTAAGCTTTTCCTGTATTTAAAATATTCATTACATCTCTGCCTGACTTAAATCCAATAGCATCTATAAAAAATGAGTGCACTCTGCAATGTCTCCCTCACAGCACTAATAGGGTATTTTCCTCTTTCCCAGTCAATGGGACCTTCATCAGACTGACCTGTCTTTTCAAATATGATGGGCAGTGGCTTAGCCACTTCCTTGACCACCTCTTTTAGGAGATCCCATGGACATGTGCACCTTCAGGTTCCCTCAATGGTCTTCAGCCATGGGGAATTGTCTCCTGTGTGAGGGATCTCACTCTGAAGTAGAGGAACAGCATGGAGAGAAAGGAACAACAAAGTGTTGTGAGAAGACCACAACACCCATTTCTCATCCTGCTGTACTGCCTGCTGGGTCAGGAGAGAGGTTGAGCCTGGCAAGAAGAGGGAGTGGTGGAAATGCATGGTGGAAGTGGTGGTTTTATGCATGGTGGAGTGGTGGAAGTTTTGGTTTTATGTCTTCCATCTTCCCTGCAGCAGTACTCTTCAGTACCACGTGTCAGGAAGTTGACCCTGAACATCCCACAGGATCAATACATCTGGGAATGCAGAGTTCAAACATGCCTTATAATCTCAATTTCCTAAGTGAGAGACCTTGAGCTAACATCTCTGTTTAGTTATTTGCAAAAGCAAATCTGTAAGAGCTTGATGAAGAGGTCAGACCCCTCCCTTGTACTCAAGTCCCAGGAGATGAGGTGAGAATACCTGAAGCATGTGAGGTGACAGAGAGCAGCTGTGGAGACAGCTACTTTTATGCCTGCTGGTTTCCATTACTATCCTAAGAAAACCCAACCAAAACTGTGGACACATTCTCTCAAAAGAAAATGAGAAACATCTTCACAACACACAGATTAGCGCACCTGTGCTCTGCCTCACTTGCTCTCTCAGAATCTGGAAACAGCAAGCAGCCCACTAGAAACCCCAATGAGCTATAAAGTATGGAAGCACCCTCAGGCACAGCAGAAAAATAGGAGAATTTTGGGGTTTTTCAGCTCATCCATGATATTTTCTTTCAATTGTAGCTACAAAATACCAAGTTTATCTTCTCCACCTGCTAAGTGGCTAAGAAAAGGCTAACTCAGTAAAGAGCCATGTGATTCATGGCACCACTTCCCAATGGTTACACTATGTACATTTATGCCTCAGCAACAAATTCATAGCAAATTTGGGTCAAGAGTCAGAAAGTTTATGTACAAAACTCCATAACCCAAGTCTGTTTCGGCATCACTAGTTTAAATGACGCTTCACACTGGCAAGTATATGAGCCAAAAGATATAATAATTGCTTAGGCATGCCTAAAGCAGTGCAACAGCCAGAATTATCTAAATTAGCTATGTCAGAGCATTTACAGCCATTGGCATGTCTACGTTAATTGACCTGCATCCTGCCCAAACTGCATCACCCATATAAACCAAGAGTTTAAATTGCTGTTGTTGAAGTTAAACATTAAATTAATTAGTTGCTGAGTTTACTGGAGTCTGACTGCTAATAAACAAGTTGTCTGGACACTATTTGTAAATTAAATGTGCTTAATAGTGTTGGTGATAAGTTTGAGAACTGCTTTATTTAAAACTTGAGCAGAAAAACAGAGTAACAAGTCAGAAATCACATGAGAGCCTAGTGCACTTTCTCCTTGAGATTATGGATGAAGCAATAAAGCTAAAGCTACACTTGGCCCACGCACTTCTAATAGTGGTTTGCTGCTGGAAGTGCTTCAACTGCTGACATAAATATCTTCCCTTGGGATATCCCACATCAGTTTTTCAAGAATTTCAAGCTGTGGCTTATACCTGCTGTCACCTGATGATGATCTGTGCTCTTACAATGTGTTACAGACACAAGCAGCAGTAACAGAGGTGTGACAGGATGGAAAGCACGTAGATCTGCTATCCTGTCGGTCTACACAGACCCAGTGTGCTACCTGGTGTATGCTAGCCAGGCAAAGAACAGGTTTAAGTTTGAATTTCTACAGCTCTGAAGAATTTTTGCTCTTAAAACAGCTCTGCTTTTTGATGGTTAAAAAATAGCATTTTTAGCTATTGCAGAGACCTAGGAACAGGACCCAAGGAAAACTGCTGCACAGGCCTTTCCTCTCGTGCACTTGCCCCTGAGAACTGGAGATTGGTATCATTTGCATGTTCATGTTTTAGCAGATCCAAACTTCATTCCACTTGGAGATAAACCAGCATGGTTTAAGAGGTTTAAGAATGAGCCACTCAGGGATTTGCTCCCCAGTGGGCAAGCATATACATTGCACACACATTGCAGCTTGGGTACCATCCTCAGAATCCCATGCTTTTCAGGAAAGAGATGGTTATTCTGAGTGTAAAGGAATGTTCTTGATTCACTAGAAGTGCCCTGAGATGTGAGTGGGCTGTGTTACTCCATTCCTTTTGTTTGAAATGACTTCTGAGTAAGAAACTTCTGCCAAAACAGCTTTGCCAATTAGTTGTTCTTGGCTAACAGGAGGAAATACAAGCATGCTGCACGGTCATGTATAACATTTTAACACCTCTCTCCTGTCATCTACATGAAAGTGCATCCCATTACAATAAAAACAGACTCCAGGAAAGGAAAACAGTGCTCAGCCTGTGTATCAGCAGAGCGGATGAACAGTTTAGTCTGACAGCAAAAACAATTTTTCTGTTCTGCTAAAAAAAATAAATTAAAGCTCATTCTTCCTTCTTTGCTGTGTACTTGTGTTTTGGGTACAGAGCTCTGAGACACAATCAGGATGGTATTTAGATTATTTATCCTTAGAACTATTCAGTGCTTAAGATGCAAGTATCTCTTACATCCAAATGCATAATAGCAAAAGAATTCAACATGATTAATGCTTTTGCAATAAATACCAAATGAAGTGCAGGTAATTTCCCACTTGTTTTAAAGCATTTAGATTATTCGTCTGTGGTATTTTGATCACATATAAATACACCACTACTTTCTGCAACATCAGCATAAGTGGAGTGAAAAAATCCAAGGGGCAAGAATGAACAAAAAAAGCAGACCCGCCAAACAGAACCACTGGGGTCTCTCTTCTTTCTTATGAAGTAAATTCATGAGAGCTGATTTTTATATTAATTTTCTTCATATCTTGTATTAATAAGTCCAAATGACCACTGGATACCAAACCATGACCACCATACTGTCAATACATGCTTGACTGGCATCTTTTACTCAACCTTTATGCCCAAACATTCCTTGATCTGAGCTGGACAAGGATTTATAAGCAAACCTCCTTATTGACTTGCCCACAGGACACGCTATTACACAGAAACACCACAGCCCTTGCTACCCAGAAGAACACTTTTACTGCCTACAGCATGGAGATGACCCCAAAACTTGTAGCAACCCCAATTTAAAGCAAATGACAATTTTTGTTGCTAAAGGAAAGGAAGCCAAAATGCTAACTCTAAATCCTATCTCAACAGTCACCCTGACCATAACCACAACCCAGACCCTAACCCAGATTCTGATCCTAACACTGATCCTGACCTTGAACCTAACCCTAAACTTAAACCTAATCCCTAACCCTAACCCCTAACTCCCAACCCTAAGACTAACTCAACCCTAATTCTAAACCTAATCCCTAATCCAAATATTTATCCTAACACTAACTAACCCTGGCCCTAACCCCTACCACTAACTCCTAGCCCTAATCCTAGGAAGGGAAATTCAGGATACAAACATATCCAGGTTCCACAGGATATTAGTGTCAGAAGCTGCTGTTCCATTCAAGACAGGTTCTGCCTCAGTGCTGTATAAAGGTCTTGAAAAGTGGCTTTTTTTTTTTTTTACAGTCTATGCAGAAGGTACAGAGGGAGAAACATGTCAGAATCAGAAGTGTGAGAAATACGTCTTCTGAGTCAAAGCAATAAACTGAGGTTCCGTGGACAAAATATCTCTCACTTAATTTAGGAGATTTTTGGGGAGGAACACACACAGGCAAAGTCTTCAAACCTAAAACCAAGACCTACAAGTAGCTAAAGCAGAAAGAAGAAAAAAAAGCTAAAAAAGATAGGAGATCGCTGGCTTATCAGACTTAGTTCTGATTTTTAGAAATGAGAGATGGCAATGAGATTGTGACATTTAAAGTAGCATTGTCAAGAAGCAGCAAGAATCCATCAGGACCCCTTGATCCATCATCATCAATTTTGAGACCTCTATCTATGTAGGATTCTAAAGATTATTAAAAGGTTTTGCTCTTTGTATTCTTGTGGGATGAACCACTATTCTGATAGTTTATAAGGGGGACAAGTTCAAATATTACAGCATCCAAGAACAGTATTAAGAATTATAGCAGAGGAAAACATCCTTTCTGGAACAGACCAGATAAAAATCTTTGTTACCTTATTAAAGGAATTTGTTAAGATGACTAGTCAAGGAAATGGAGAAAAGGAAAGGAGTGAAATAATATGGGTCTATTTGAAGAAAAAAATCAGCCTAATCAACAGTCAAAACCAGTTAGAGTTGTTGCAGCTGTACAAACCAAACTCTCCAGAAACTCATCAGTGTTTTTGTATCTTCACTACACGACTAAAAATGTTTTAAGGGGAGCTGATTGCTGCCAGCAAAAGCACTGTTATCTTGTCCAGCTGTATGGCCTGGCTCACTTTATAACACAGCCTTGCAACTCCTTTTCCTGCCTTTCTGCACAGCAGGGATTAGATTCCTGAAAGGGCACAACTCACATGTGGGAAGCCAAAAGGAAGCAGCCAAACAGCATCACCAGATGCTTCCATCAGTCTTAAGAAGATGGATTCTGACACCTTCCAATGCTTTACCAAGAAGAGTTTGAGCTTAGGTAAGTTTCTTTCAGCCTTTGGCACAAAAGCATCTTGCCAGTGGTGCTCCAAGGCCTGATAACGGGCTGCAAGGAGCAATTCAATCACAATGCCAGACCCTGAAGATTCCAAACAGAATAACCAAATTGCAATGAACACATATTTTAGACTTTCAAGTAGAGAAAGTGACAGTCTTGAGCTATTTCCATGGTATTAATATGAGATTTTAATCATCTGAATGTACTTCAATGCCACAGATTCCATTATATACACCAAAGGCAACATCATTGCTCAACATTTAGTTCACCATTGCTGTCAAAAAGACAATTTAAATGAGGAACTATGTATGAAAAAAAAAAGTTAGAGATGGGTAATATATTAAAAATATGTTTATTATCTTTTCCATGATTCCTATAAAAAAGTGCAGGCACGTACATGTGGATAATCACCTTGTGGCTTTACAGTATGATTTTTCCAAGTCCTGAATAGTATAAGTCTCTGAGGCCACCAGTTAACTACCTGATATCACACAATTCCCTACTGTGAGGTTTTGGGAACTGTGCTCTGAATCCATTGCTACCAAGCACTGCCAGGCAGAGGAGGTTTGGCACTTTCTGTGCTCCCAGTAGTCACACAGATACACAAAATGGATTCTTCAAGGATGGTGAAGCAATTCCATGCTTCCCTGCAATCACAATGAATAGCTATTTCAGTCATTTTATCCATAATGATTTGTTAACCCTTCAGCACAGGTGCATTTTACACAATTGCCAATAAAATTGTAATGATTTCAGAACCCACAAGAAATACATTTCAAGCAGTTATATTCAATGATAAGTCTTTCTGTAAACAAAAATAGACAAAACATTAAAAAAGGATACCAAGTTGTCTTTTCATCTACTTATTAAAATGAACTTTGATTTATTTATTAAAAAATAATTGACATAATATATTATTCAGAACTTTTTATACAGAATTAAGTAGGATGTAAAGCAAAGGTTATTTATTTAAAGGAAAGTAATAGATTATGAAAAACTGCTGTCATTCAAGAATAGCAAAAAGTTGCAAATATATTGAATTTTATACAGCCCTGCTCTTGGAGGGAAGGCAGCTTTCCTGCTATTTCACGTTCCCTTTGTTAAGGACTTGACTAGGAAAAGAAAATCCTAGCTCCCACACATTGAAAAACACTGATTTATTTACTTGTTTAAATCCTTTCAAGAGTCACATGCCATAGAGATACTACTCTTTTTTCTTAAATCAGAGAAGACTCACAGACAGCACCAAGGAGGGAGGATTCTCACAGTCCACAGAGCACAGAGTGGACCAGTTTCTCAAGTTATTCAGAATCCATCTGAATGGAATCATCAAATCAAAACCTCCTTGGGAAAACAGCCAAATTCAACCTCAATGTTTCCTGAGTTTCTTACTTTCCATCTCTCACACTCGAGAGGTTCCCCAGAACCTCTCATCCAGCATGATGATGCCTGTGCTGGGCTTTGGGATCAAGTTTCTGATAGCTCTGTGTCTGTGTTGCTGGTGAAATATGATCCTTCTGGCTCAGTGCCCAGGTTTCCTGGAGAACCATCCTCATGAAACAAGCCAGGTCATAAGCCAAAAATGTGGGAGTCTGGATCAATCATTCAAGATCAATGGCTAAATTACACATTTTAACAGATATAGATTTAGTCTCCTGCATGTCAAGGTAGGTTCTCCATTCAGAAAATGACCCTCAGGATTATCCTCTGTACATGTACAATTATTTATTCCAGTGACAACTGCTTCAATGATAAGAACCTGTGGCTCGGATATAGGCTTATGAAAACATTTCCTAGTCCCAAAGAAATTTATGTGATTTAAACTAATATGTTTGTCTATTTGCCTCAGATTTGGCTGAGTTGAGTTGGAGTTTGCTCTGCTCAAGAAGTTGCTCTGCTGGCCTTGAACTGTGTTTCTTTAAGGAACTTTGGACTGGGTGGTTTTTATCTCACACTGCACATCTGAATTTTCCCTATTTCTTATCTAATATGATAATTTTAGGAATTTAAAATCGTTTCCATGCATGCTCTTTATGGAATAGATGCATATAATCCAGCCAGTTCTGGATCCCAGGACAGAGGGGCATCTGTTTTCCATATCCGGGGTCATGTCCTCCTTTGCTTTAACTTAACTTTCCAGTTTCCTAAATCCCACTTAGCGATTCTCCTCCTCCTGTAAGGAAGATTGAAGACCTGTTTTCTTCCACATCTAAGCAGCCTCCCCAGTATCTCATCTGTTAGTAGGACTGAAATCAGTACAGTGGACATCTGTCTGTCCTCTCTCAACTCAGGGCCTTGTTATCAAGTTGTAGGTCTTCCTTTGCACAGGTACATTCAGAAAAGGACAGGAATTTTATGCTGCCAACAATCTGACAATCAGGCACAGCAAGATGCAGTGTGTGGATTCTGGTTGAACAGAGGGCATGCACCTCCTCCTTGTCAAGAGAAACAGTGGAACAGGATTTGCTGGACAGCATGGTAGGTACCTAAAAGAGGGGCCATGAGAGAATGATACAAGATTTGGGAGGAAAACACAAGAATTGCCATAATCCCACTGCCTGTGCAGAGGTAGGACTCCCTGGCCAAAGGCTGTCACTGCACAAGGGGCACTTTTCCAGTGTGACACCCTTGCCTAGGCAGCAAATGACAGCAAAGAGAAATGCTGAACAGCAAGCAGCACACAGTGGCAGTGACACAGAAAGGACAGAATACAACTTTCACCTGGACCTCTGTGGCTCCTGGCTATGTCATTTATCCTCCTTTCCTTCAGCAAAATAAAGAACTGTCTATGCTTCCCTACTTTCCTTTCACTGCCCCTTCATCTCATGTCTTTGTTCTCCTCAGGCTACAGACGTGGCTCAGAAACCTAATGAGGGATGGGAAGACTCTTCCCTGGGTAGAGAGATTTAAGTAATTAGATTGGCTGCTCCACAAGTCCCTTTTATTTGCTGGGCACTGAGTATATCATGTTTTCTGTAGGTATTTGCTAGTTACTGAGATCTAATAACTATTAAATTAATGATCTTGTGTAAAGTATCTCTTGTCTTATTTTGAAACTAAATTATCAATCTAAATAGGTGAGGTGAAGGAAGTTAGAATAAGTAGAGTCTATTTTTTAGAGGAATTATTTGTGTTTCTCAGGACTGAGGAAGTCTAGGGCATAGCAATAATTTTATTTGTAGGTTACCGCAATTTTAATTATACTGATCTATAATAAGTCCTTTAAAGGTTAGTCCTGAAATGCCACTTGCATTTCTTCTTGCTCTCTTTTGAAAGATTAATTTTCCCTCTATGCAGATCTAAACTCTCTTGCTGTCAATTGACCACAAGACCAATTGTCATGATCACAGAGCTGGCTTGAATTATGAGAAAACAAGTACTTTCCTTCCACTATAACCACCTTTTGTCTACCCAAACGTATTGCAACTAGGAAAAAGGAAAAGGACAGATTGCAACTATAGCTACCATGGTAGAGGACCCTGACAACCGAGCTGATTTTTCAAGCCCTGTGGTGAACATGTTCCTCCCAGGTGACAAAAACCAGTACAGCAATGATCTCCAGGGCAGGTTTAGATCAGATATTAGGAAAAATATCTTCACTGAATGCATGGTCAGGCCTTGGAACAGGCTGCCCATGGGAGTAGTGGAATCACCAACCCTGGAACCATTCTAAACCCTAGTGTCACCTGGGATATGATTCAGTGGTGGACAAGGTGGAGCTAGCTTAATTCAACAACCTTAGAGGTCTTTTCAAACTTTAATGATCCTATGATTCTATGAAAACTAAGGAGAACTGTACTGCCAGGTCCTCTAGGCAACTTCAGAGAGACAACAAATTGGGTCTTTAGGGCAAGAGGCAGAAAAGGAGGTAACTTAAACAGAGCTGCTCTGCGTAAGCTTCCACAGCCATCAGGGGCAAAAGGTCTGTCAGCAATTTACAGACAATAAAAAAATAAATAAAATAATAAATAGGGAAAAAATATCAGGATCTGCCTTTTCTTAATCCATGCTGACTGCCCCTGCTTCCCTGGTTATCCCTTCTACATGATGACACTCAAGAAGATCTGCTCTATAACCTTCCCTGGCATCAAGGTCAGGCTGACAGGCCTCAATTCCCAGGATCCTCCTTCCAATCCTTCTTGTAGGTGGGCTTTAGATTTGCTAACTTCCCACCACCTGGGACATCTCCAGTTAACCAGGAATGCTGGTAGACTGGAAGATAGGATGTAAACCTTGTGGATCAAAACCTAGTTTTGAGATGTCCAGCCTATTAATTCACACAAATGCCCTCATCTTCCAATTTTTGCCAGATTTATCCAGATTTAGAGAATTTACTGACCCCAACTAAAATCAGGATATAAAGTCTTGGAAAAAATAGCAAGTAACAACAAAAGAAAATTAATTTCATCACTTTTTAAAGCAGCCCCAAGGTCTCCAATGTTCTGCACTGGTGTACTGATTAGGTTATGTACAGAAATTTCAAGACAAGTTGATAAAGCTGCCCAACCATCCCACAGCTCTGGTTGGTTAGGCTTGCTGTTCTGTCTGGTCATAGGAAGCTGAAGGAAACACCAAGAGATATGTTCCAACAGTCTGTGCTTAGAAACTGAAATAACTGGTCCAATTTGAAAAAAACATTAATTCTCCAGCAGCTCTTGGGGAAAGCCTTGTCTGTTTGTTTGTTTGTTTGTTTGTTTGGGGATTTTTTTGGTCTTCAATGGAACTTTTCCAATTAGATTGTAGATATCTTCACTTCTTTTAGAGGAAAAATATTTTCTGTCCACTGGAGAAGAGGTACAAGAGTCTCCCAGGAAATTTTTGAAAAGGTTTTTGTCCCGATTTGCTGTGACTTACTCAAAGTGTAGCTGAATGGGAGTTCTGCTTTGTTTAATTTGAAAGTTGCTCATTCTTTTCTCCGTTACACAATTCAAGGGGCATCAGAAAATAGTGGAGCTATTCAAGGCCAGAAGGAGTGGGGAATAATAAGAAAGCATTTTGCTATTCATTAATTAAGTCCTGTCTCTTTTGTGATCTTAGCATTACAGCTCAGTAAACTGGGAGTTTTCCTTTCAGTCTCAACAACAAACTTCCTTTGTTTTCCTTTCCTGCCAACTGAAAAATAATTAGCATCACCATAACCATTCCTCTCATCTCCACGCTGGTCCCCCAACACCCTCACCCAGTGAAATGGAAAATGTAGATACTATTCACTTCTGAAACTAGTTTGAGCACACCCATGAGGAGGTCTATTTAACATTTAATCCAATGGTGCAATCCACATGTATTAATCCCCATCATCTATGGCTAGCAAATATTTGTAAAAGAAGTAAATACTACATAGCTAAGGAAAGCATGAGCTAACCACCTCTGAATATATTTTAAATGCAAATATTTTTGCCCTATGTCCAGTCCTGCTGGCAGGTCATTTGCAAATCAGGTTTTAGTGATAGGGTTTTGTGCTAGATTATAGAAAGTCACTGACCCTGAGTAATGAATATTCTCTATATAATCATGAATACATCTTTATATCAATATATATTCTGCTGTGTAACTGTACCTGAGCTGATTCTGAAATGCTGTTGTGGTACCTCCTGCCTGCTATCGTTCAACCACCTAATGATCCCTGAACTGTATTTCCCATGAGATCCTACTTCCCAGGTCTTTGCTGGGATATATGGTGGGTGTCTAATATATGGATAAAGAGATTAAATATATCTTAACAGCAGGAGGAAGCAATAGCATACTTTGTATCACAGGTCCAGTTATATCAATACTGGAGACTTTATGGGTAAAGGGATCCAAGGCATTATGCATTTTCCTCCAAAGAGGAAGCCACTTCTGACTTAGATAAAGGGTATAAATTAATGAGAATAAACTGTAGGAGGCTAAAGACATCCTAGCACAACACTAAATCTTGGCCTTCCTCCAGATTCCTCAAGGAATCAAGGGAGCATTTCTGGTTTAATCAAACCTAGAACCTAGAATGGTTTGGGTTGGAAGTGACCTTAAAGACTGGACCATCTAGACCAAGGCCCTGGACGTGGGCAGACACCTCCTACCAGAACAGGTTGCTCAGCCCTGTCCAACTTGACCTGAACACGCGCAGGTACAGGGTATCAACTTCTCTGGGCAACCTGTTTTAGGGCCACACCACTCTGATGTGAAAAATATTTAAATTAAACCTTCATCCTTCAAGTTTAAAGCCATTACCCCATGTTGTATCCCTACATACCCTCATACAAAGATGCCAGCTTCCTTGTAGGTGCCCTTAGGTACTGAAAGTCTGCTAGAAAGTCTAACCAGAGGTTTCCCTTCTCCAGGAAAAACAACCCCAACTTTCTCAGCCTTTTCTCATAGTAGATGCTCCATTTCTCTGATCTTCTTTGTAGCTTTCCTTTGAACTTATTCCACCAAATCCATTACCTCCTTCTGTTGGGGGCCTCAGAGTTGAACTCCAGGTGGGGTCTTATGAGAGCAGAGTAGAGAGATTTAATCCCTGTTGGTCATCAGTCTTTTGATGAAGCCCAGGTGCCCTGGTTGCAGAGTTAGTTTCCTCACAGGAGCTGTTGCAGAGCTATGTTTTGGGTTTGGAATGAGAATGGTGTTGATAACACACTGATGGTTTGGGTTTTTGCTAAGTCATGTTTATCCTAAGTTAAGAGTGGTTTTTTTTCCTCCTTGTCCCATGGTCTGCCTGTGAGAAGGTTTGCAAAAGAAACTGGGAGGAGGCACAGCTGGGACCAGTGGCCCCACCTGACCAAAGGGATATTCCACACCATGGGATGTCATGCCCAATACATAAACTGGGGGGAGCTACCCAGAAAGAAAGGCTGATGTGGGCTCAGGAAGGGGAGTCTGGCATTGGTCAGTGTGTGGTGAGCAAGTGCATTGTGCATCACTTGTTTTACCCTTTTTATTATAATTATTATTCTCATTATTTGCCATTACTACCGTATCTTACCTAATTTTCACCTATTGCATTGTTTTTATCTAAATCTACAAGTTTTACTTTGGTTCTCCTCCCCTTTCCACTGGGGTGGAGGGGGCAAATGTCTGAGTGCTGCCGAATTTCCACCTGGGCTTCAACCACAACACCAGGACACAGCTGGATTTCTGGACTGTAAGGACTCAGTCCTGGCTCATGTTGAGCTTCTCAACTCATCAAGAAGTATTGCTGCAAAAAGAGAGTCACTTCACAACTTAAATGTAGAGAGCACTTGCAGTTCACCTGAAGTAGGGGGAAAGTTAAAGGTAGAAGTATTTTATTACAGTCAACTTTTGGGACTACAAATATACATGAAAAGTGCTGGCTTTTTCACGTTTGTTTATCTGGATTTTTTCAGTTTGTTTGCAAGTATTTTGCAAGCTTTCCAGATAACATGAGGGGGGAAAACTCTTTGCTGTTTCACTAGTGGACAGGGAACAGACTCTATTTCTTATGACTTTCTCACCAGCTGTATTTTCTACCTGTAGATTTCATACTGGCCTTGATTCAAGGTCAAGGAATAAAAACATATTTGAATTCCACCCATCTCTAATCAGTGCTGAAGAACATGATTCTGAAGCCTTTCAACTTTCTTTTCACTTTGAGCACTGTTTTATTGTAAGAATATCAGTAATGTGTCCTAGTCAACTCTGGGGGAAAAATAGTGAGGAATCAATACAGGTAATTAATACAGTCATCAGCTTGCTACAATATAAATCCAGATATGGCATATGTTTTGAAGAGGTTTTATTTTTCTTCATCTTTGAAGAAAAAAGTAGTTTCTGATTTTTAATAGGGTTTTTAACATATTTCCGATTTGAGACAGTAGGAATGATTTAATGAAAACCTCAACCTCACCTGGGAATGTTTTTGTAGTAAATTCTTGCTGTTCTGGTATCCTCAGAATCCTAAATTATTTAAGGCAACAATTTATTCTTTTCTCTGTATCCAGTGAAGTGAGGCCTTGTTCTTTCTAGTTATAATTATTTCTATTAATTGTTATTACTGATAGCAAAAAAATATGACAAAAAAGACCAAAAGTGTATGACAGCTAAGTAAGTGATTATCAGAGGTCCTTTTGACCTGAATTTTCAAGATGGTGTATGATTATTAATCAAAACATCACAGTTGCAACAAAATCCCTGTCATGCATTCTAAAAACCACACATTTGAGATAATTTTGACAGTTTTCCTGCACTTTCTGTGTGGAAGAATGCCCAAACGCCCAAGACACTGATGTATGTTTGTTTGAAATTGGGCTTAGTTTCTGAAGTTTCATTTCTGAGAAAGAACTCTTACTGGTAGCAAAGACTCCGAGCCGCCAGGCTGTGTTCAAACCAAAATGCCTGCTGATTGAGGCACACAGTTGAGAACTGGAAACTGCAGAAGTGGGAACACATGGGAAATTAAAAAAGTTGAGCAGAAGAGATAGTTCCTCACAGTAGAAAAAAACAAGTCAGTAAACCCTAAGAATTCATACTCACAAAGAAATCATGCACATTCACCTTTTTTTTTTTAATTACAGTTTCTAGAGAACTTTGGAGAGCCTGGAGAACCACTCTGCTTACAATTATTTGCATGTTCCATATTCTGCGAATCTTACACTGTGAGATTTGTGATGTGACAATGTCAGTATTTGCATGCAAGCAGTATATTTTTGAGTTGCAATTTTGTCTGGCCCTGCTGTTCATTCCTCACCTGGAGCCATAATGTACTCTTCTTAACATCATAATCCCACAGCAACCCATGCTGGTGTCACAAAAAAAGGGCTATGGCTTCAGCTGAGTGATTGGAAGGAACAGAAGGGTTTACATAAAGAGAGATGCTGTCTGCATGCAAATGTGTCCATTTAAGAGGGGAAAAAAAAGCAAGTGAGAGCCATTAATTACAAAGCTGTATGTCAGCTGAATTGCATTCTCGTGGAATATTTTTCAGACTCTATGAAGCATTCAGCATATCTTAAAAGAAATAAAGAAGTACAAGCTGGCTCCAAATCTCTGTTGCTATCATCTGGCACAGACCACTGGATTCTGGCCCACCTGCAATCTGCAGGGAGTTATGGTTTGCCTTTTGCTCACTCTGTGAGGATGCTGTTGATTCACTGTATCTGTTTTCATCATCCAGTCCCAGTTTCAGTTCTTTTCTTTATAGGAAACTCTCTGTGCTCAAAGGCTGAGTATACCAGAGAGGTGCCCCAGAGTCTGGCATCAGCTGTTATCAAATAAAATAGTTGAGCAGCAGATGGACATTAGAGACCTTGGTTGCTCACACAGCAGGTGCCAGCTGAACCTTAATACCACTAAACAAGCAAGAAAAATGTGCACTGAAGTTGGTAGTCAGGCTGTTATCCTTACTGCTTTCTCCCAAAGGCAGGGAGCATGAAAGCATATCTACACAGCTGCTTCCTCAGCCAGGAGAGCTTCTTGCCTTTTCTCCATGCTCTCAGGTTATGCTTTAAGGCTGCTTGGACAGCCTTAAAACAAATATGTGGAAGCCAAATTTATTGACAACACTCAGATAAGGAGTGGACTGTTTTAAACCTTTCTCAACACTCTCCAGCCTAGCAAATGGATTAGGCTCTGCCTGGAAGCTGTTGACAGGAGCATCTTCACCTAACCTAAAACAAAAAGGGCATTAATTCACCCATCAACTTGTGTACTGAAACCCTGCCCCAGCAAAAACCAGGGGCTGATAACAGAAGCAAGTAAAAGTAATAGGAATTGGGTATTCACATAAGGGTCCCTAGGAAAATCTAGTCCAAGACTGAGGAGGTGTCCAAGGACTAGACATATCTGATACAGGCTTAGGCAGCTGATAAAACATACCTGTCCTCAGCTCCCTACAAACTGAGTTGAGAGAGTCTGGCATGTACAGAAGGAAAATGAAAATGTATATGTGAATGGTCTGCATGTGTCCATCTCTTTGCCCTGATGGAATCAGCCTCAAATGACTGGTCCTCTGCTTTCAGTATCTCAACTGGTGCACAAACCACTGGATGAATTCAAGCCTAATACTAGCTGCAAATTTGGGCAGTTAAAGTGGGGCTTTTTACATTAATAATTACGTAGAAATCTGATAACTCATTGTCCTTTAAAGAGATCTGAAACATAAAACACTTTTTGGTGTAGACATTCAAAACCAATTGTTTTAGAGTGTGATATCATTTTTTTATATAAACTTTTCTGTTCTCATTTCTAAAATTTCATTTCATATAGATAGTTTTTATCCTAGTTTTCGCTTCTGAAATTGAACTGAAACACAGTTCTTCAAAACTGAAAAATTGCAGTATTAAAAATACTTTAAGTCCTAGTTAAGGAATGAGAACTGTTCACTCTAAAATTATTTGATTTTGCTATGAACATTTTACTGAAAATGAAAACATGGAGAAAACTTTAATGGAAATATAGTAAGATCTGAGTCTGAATAAATATATTTTTCTTAGTATTAGATACACGTTGATTAATTGCTGAATTACTTTCCTTGCTGCATAACTTTTGACAGCCTAATTAGAGTCTGCATTACAGTTTCAGATCTTTTGATCTCGATCTCAGAGATTACTTGAAAAAGTTTGCCAGCTGATGAGCTGCTGAGAATCTGGTAAACCAAAATGAAGACTGCTTAGACTGACAAGATTTTTATGTCTTTCCATTTAGAAGAAACTCTCAGCTTCATTAATAATGGCACTAAAAACATTAGCGCTGATGTGCAATGGAGCTGCTCATAAAACTTTCCAACAGAAAACTTTCCAATAAAAAGATGAGAATACTCCAAAGCCTCAGTCTTATTGAGAAACCAAAGAAAATAATTAAAGATGTTAATATTGCTCCCTGTTCCATCACAGAAAGCAATTAAAAAAGGAGTTTAGGTGGATTCCATTGCTGCCACTACAGCCTCTGGGAAAGCTTTGGGAGCTGCAACGGCACCAGAAGTTTTCTTCTTCTGCTAAGGACATATCTTCCAGTTTTACACCAAAACTTACACACAACACACCAGGCCAACACACAGTCCTTTAGTGAGAGTAATATTTGACACAAGATGTCTTTTTTCCTTAAGTCACCAAAGGTCTTAACACCTTATAACCTATATGGAACAGCAGAGCTGTGCTGGGTTGTCATCTTCTCAGGATTCTCCTAGACTATGACATTAACCCGGCACTTTCTACTCCTTTAGACAAAGCGAGGGATGAAATACTTCCTCAATTATTATTTTTTTAAATAAATATCAGAATTGGCAGTTCTTAACTCACTCTGTTCTTTGCTAGCAATAACTATGCGTAGTACAACTGTCAGTGATTAATTCACTCTGCAGATGCATCACTCTGGACTGTTTTTATGTATTCCAGTCCTCACAGTGGTGTTCTGTCTACAGTCGGGTAGGGTTGCGGTTTGAGTTTTTTAATCTGTAATTTGCGTTTTTTGGTGTCCACAGTAGCAACTGAGGGAAAAGTTGTTTCTCTGTAGAAAATGCTCTGGCTTTAAATTGTCACAGTTGTAACCAAAATATAGCAATATCCTGAGATACCTTGTGTCAAAGAAGAGACTTTATTTTGATCCTTCAGGAGAGATACAGCAGCGGAACAAGATGTTCTACCCCAGGGTAAGAGAACATGACGGAGCAGAAAACCAACACAGCTGTGTGGAAAGAAGGAGTTCCCATTTCTGGAAAAGTCTACCTGTTCTAGGCATATTGCTTCAAACCAGACAGAAGCATTCATATCTCAAAGTTTCCACACAGTTATTTCATAAAATTCCATGCCCATGATGGCTGGGGGGCCAGTTGCATCTGTACTACTATCTCTGGTCAGTGTCATTCTTTGTTTAAAATGATGTAAATATGAACAAATCATTACTTTCCTTAGGAAAATATTTACTCTTACATCCCTCTTTCAGCCAACCAGATTAGTGGATTATGAATACAAAGACAGCAGCACATGGTGAGAGGAAATATCAGCCCACACACAGGAAGGTTTTTGTGCTGCAATTCACTTTTACAGCTTCTTCACATTAGGATTGTAAGTTCTTTTGCTCTCAAGTTCTGAAAACTGTTTCTAGCACAGTACAACAGGCCTGACATTTCACCATTTCACCACAAGTTGCATTTAGTTATGTTTCCACCTCTTCCTTCAGTAAATTCTTGTGGAAACTGACACAGAGTGCTGAGAAAAAAGTATTTAAAAAAGCAGAACATTACAACTGTAAGAAAGCTTTTTATAGGAAAAGAAAAAGATGCATAGATGAGCAAAGGCCAAACAGCAGTATTTAATAGCAAGACAGTGGAGAGAAAAAAGGAGATGCACTATAAAGCTGAAGTCTAAATGAAACACATTAAGAGGGATAGTAAACACTGATCTATGTAATGGACACCACAAATTCACTGCCCATAAAAGTAAGTAATAAGGAAATGCAGTGTGAATGGAAGAAAGTTTAAGCACAAGGGATACTGTTAAAAATTTTATGTATCTCAGGGCTGATATACAGCGTGCAAGGGATATGCCTTCAAGGGCATAAAGGGTTTCCCCTGTGGTACATTATCTGGAAACCATTTGTAAAGTAGAAGCACATTATTCAAAGCACCACAGGAGAACAGTTTTTTAAGGGTATGTATTTTCATACTTTCTAGAAGCAATAAAGGAGCTGCCTCTGTGGGTGATTTTCAGTCTGCTTAAAAGACATTGCTTAGAGAGGAAGGAGGTCTTGTCATGGCATGCACTAAGGCAAGAATCCTGGAGAACTGACACTGGCAACATTCCTCAGAAGAAAGTGCCAATGGAAAACTTCTGAAGGACTTCAGTTCTGGCTGTCTCCACTCAGAACGGCTACACAGAGCATTTTAGTCTGTACTCAGCTCACTGAAAATGTTGCACCTGAACTAAACAAAAGGAAACAGAATTTTCCAACTGTAAAACACTTCCAAAATGTGAATTGCTTTAAAATGTATTAGTGACCGCCTTGCCAGTTTTTATTAATAAGCAAAGCAATGTGATAACAGTCCAACTTTTGTCCTATTTTTGATTTCACATTCATCATTCTACCAAATTCCTCAGAAAATGCAGGAACTAAAGGGTAAAATGCACTATTCAAGAAGACATTTCATAGCCACTGTGCTTTCATTAATTAAGAGGAGTGTAAGATGATAGCTTTGGAGACAAATTATATTTCCTCTCAGCAACTGAAAAAGAAATTGCAGAAGGCAAAATTCTTTTCTGGAAAAATTATATTAATGAGGAGTTGAAGGAGGGAAGAAACATAGTTTGCCATTATGAAGAAGATGAAACCAAAGGAAGATAACAACCAAATAACTCTGAGAACAATAAAACACATGCATGTGTGGTGAATAACACCTAGATACATAAATTGAAGCACAGATGCAACAGAGAGTTTAGCCAGGGGTTCTGAGTCAAGCAGAACACAAACACTGGTCAGTGAGCACCTCTGCTTCCTCAATGAACTGTGCTGCCTCTGGGGGCCACAACAACCAGGAATCATAGAATGGATTATGGAATGACTCTTAGAATGAATTCGGCTGGAAGGGACCTTAAAGGTCACCTAGATCCCCCTTCCCTAGCCAGGGACGCCTTCCACTAGGCCAGGTTGCCCCAAGCCTCATCCAACCTGGCCTTGAATGCTTCCAGGGATGGGTCAGCCACAATTTCTTGGGACAACACATTCCTCCCTAATATCTAGTCTGAACTTAATAACTTACTCTCTTTCAGTTTGAAGCCACTTCCCCTTGTCCTGACACTACATCCTCTGGTAAATACTATTCATCTTGGAAACAGTAGTGATCTCCTGCATAAGGTAGGGAAAGACATTAGCTTTGCCTGACATGGCATTTCTTCATGCTGTGCTTGTGTCACTAACTGTCCTATGGATGCATTACAGTTAATTACCCCAAATAGAAAAAATCCCAGAAAGTTAATTAATCACTTTGCAATGGGTAAATATTTAAGTGCTTGCAGAAGCACTTTTTTTTTCCAGAAAGATCTAGCAACTCTTTCCCCAGGGTATTCAGTGGAGCTCAGGAATAATGCAAATAAAATGTTTTGAGAGGCCTGTGCCTTAATTTTAAAATGCCCAATTTACCACAAGATTTCTGGCAGCAGGAAAAGTAAAGTTTCTAGTGAAGTCTCACGTCTCCAGTGGCCCTCCTCTCTGGAGTATTCTCTAAGTATCTCAAAACTGCAAAGAAAGGGTACTGCTGTGTTTCCATCCTGATGGTTTTAGGAAGCTCTTTCTGGAGTGCCTAAGCCCATAATTTCATGGAAGCTGTCAAATAAAACATTTCTACATCATCTATTCTGTCAATTTTGATGGAACCATTATGGTTTGAAAGTGGGTTTGGGACACAGAGATGTAAATACACACAGCTACACTCTATGGTTGTATTCACTGTGATTTTTAAGTCAGACAGAAATCTGTTCAGTGGGCACTGAGACACAGATTTTCAGAAGTACATAATCTTAGAGCTTGCAAGGGATTTAATTG
Source organism: Emberiza elegans (assembly GCA_024865655.1). Taxonomy (NCBI): domain Eukaryota; kingdom Metazoa; phylum Chordata; class Aves; order Passeriformes; family Fringillidae; genus Emberiza; species Emberiza elegans. The sequence continues at coordinate 5,285,145 of JALJVW010000068.1, read as the reverse complement.
GCTGCATCCAAATTTTAGGACTCTGACACAAGTTTAAAGTAAATATTTTGTTAAATAATTTCTCTTGTTTTTAAGAGAATTTTCTACCTCAGTAATAGAGAGGCTCTGTGTGGAAAAGAAGTCCAGATAATACTGAAACAAAGCATTACTCAGGCTTAATTCTCACTTAGTTAATACTCACAAACCCCAGTGCTGAGAGCCACAGTTCCCCAGACTTTCAGCAGACTTGGTTTCCAGATTTTGGAGTTTCTGGCTCAAGATGAAACTAAAATCTACCTTTAAGGTTCTTTCTGATTCAGCTGACATATGTAAGCAGTATTTCTCTTGTATCATTTTAGGAGTGGGAATTTGACATTCCCTTTTTTGTCACCTGTCTATGCTAAACAGCATTTCAAGAGTAACAATGCGAGGTGTTTCTTCATGACTTGCACACAAGAGATTTTCCAGAGGCTTTTAGGAGAGAGGTGGGAAGAAAAACTCTCAACTAGTTCTTCATCTGACATAAGCTGATGGAAACGTGGTGAAAACAGGGAATCTTGTGAATTTACATGAGCCTCCAGACTTTACATTAATGAAGAAGTGCCATTAAGCAGCTACATGTGCTCTCACCTGTATGAGCATTATTGCAAATGAAGACAGGAAAGCTCATCTATAAAAGCCAGAGTGGATGGCAAATCAAGTTAAGTGAAGGCTAGGATCATCAGACATGCAGGAAAATGACAGCACAAACATGACTGATTTAATGGGAGGGGATACATTTAATTCAAAGCGACAGTGAGACAGGAAACCAAGCCAGGGGGCTGAATACAGAGACATATGGACAAAAAGACCAAGGGAACAAAATTACTCTGGCCAGATCAGATTACCCGAAAGATGAATAAGTTTAGACACTTGCAGCTTTCCCAAGACAAGTTGTCAGTGTCTTGAGACCTCAAATGCTATCAACTCATTACTTTGGGTAGAGACACACTGGAGCACTATGGAGCAGCTCAGGATGCAGAGGTGACCAGTTAGCACTAGGAATGATCTCAGCAGTGAACCAGCTGATATAAAGACAACAGTACCTCTGTGTGATTTTCCAATGCCTTCTTTTTAATCCACGAATAGTTTAATGGTTTCCTGCTCCTGTAATTCATCAGAAAGAAAGGGATTCCTGCAGGTTAGCTGCAACAGGAAAGTCAAATCTAGCACTGGCATGAAATGCATCCCATTTGTCTAAAAATGTCTGACAGCATGAGGTGCCTCAGAGGCACAGAGGGGTGAAATGACTTGCCTACATCTCTTCCAGCATTTCAGAAAAGAGTCTAGTGCATTAAATATGTCTAAACAGTCTAATTTCAGATTCATCCCCACAGGCAACCCAGAATATTCTTCAAGCATATGTGGATGATAATAAGATGCTTGTCTTTACTACCACCACTCCTCCCATGTGGCTACACTTATCCCAGGAAGAGGAAGCAGGCAGGATGGAATTACCTCAATACAGATTCAGAATTCAGGCCCTTTGAAGGCTACAGTGCCTTTGGATTCATTCAGTCTCAGGGGAGGAAACAATTCCTGTTTATTGGGAGTTGAAAGTCTCTCACTGATGTACTATTTTAGCTCTCTGAGAGCAAGCTAACTGAAAGCAAAGAGAGCAATAATACTCTGAAACAAACTTCAGAAGATAAATGTGACACCCATCAAATCCCCTTGATCCTAGGTTTAGTAGTTCAGCAAGATTAATCCAGTAAGGGGTAGGACCATGCTTCTAAATGAACAAGGCCCATGCTTGATTCTTATGCCCTTGAACCCCCTTAGGCACAAAATTCCTTGTGATTGCTCGTGGCCTTGAGACATCTGGGTGAAAGGCAGACAGAAACAGAGCAAACGGGTGGCAAAATTCAGCACTGTGCCCAAGGGCACTCAGCAGGGGAGCCCGAGGCACTCCAGTGTCCAGAACCATCCTTCTCCTTCACTGCCTTCTGTGCATGCTGTGAAGCTGGTTCCAGTCCTTCCCCAGTAGACTGAGGACTCTCCACCTCCCAAATCTTTGAGGCAGAAAAAGGGCATCGCACACAGAAAACCATCACAGTGGGGAAAATGAATGTTTTCTCAGCACACATTAACACCTGCCTAAAAAACCCCAAAGCTAATACAGAAAAATAAAAGGCAGAGGAGCATAATTCTGCTAGGTAGAAGGAAGCTGTGGAAGCATACTGTGGGACTACAGAAGCATAATAGGTATTATTACTTACCTAATTGAAAATGTGGAATTGGCACTCCAGACCTTCATTGAGAAATGGTAATTGAGTCAAAACCAGAATGTGAGACCAGTGACTTTCTATGAGGGGAAAATTTTCATTTCTTTCTTACAGTTGACATTTCAGCTATGACTTGATTGTATTGGGTAATCTGAGCATTCTTGTTAACAAGCAGAAAGCCCCACATAACAGAATGCTTTATATTTTATCAGAACACAGTATAAGAAGAGATAATTTTCTTGAAGTTTTTCCCATACCTATCTCAATGTAGCTTTATTTAAATTTTCTTTTCACACACACATGCTCTGTTCATTCATTATCTCCATTTGCTATGGCAAGGAGGGCTGATCTCATGTGCTTTGGATATCCTGAGAAAGACAGAAAAAAATGCAGCACTCTCATCATCCTCCCCACATATCTTCCAAAATCCTTGAACAGAATAAGCTATAATAGGTAGGTTGCAGAGCTCTCTGGCTTACATCATCAAAGTTCCAGGATAAACAAGTCTCTTTATGCCAATGTTGAGCGCTGTTTTAAATCAATATTTCAGCTTTAACTGCAGGCAGGAACTTGTTCCTTGAGTTGGTTATAAAGATACAAAAGAGTCACTCTTTGTTTAAAGATGTGGGAAAAAGGAGATTCTTCTAATGGGCTGAACAACTTCATCTCAGGGGTAATAGGGAAAGATCTTATTAAGACAACTGCAGAATCAGCCATCACAAAACAGCTGGAGTTGGGAGGGATCTCTGGACTTCATCTGGCACAACCTCCCTGCTAAAGCCAGCTCATCTAGAGAAGGCTGCAAAGGAACGCATCCAGGCAGGTTTTGGATACCTCAAGAGAAGGAGACTCCAGAACCTCTGTGGGTGACCAGCTCCAGTACTCAGTTACCCTTGACACTGTTCTTCATTCCTTGTGTGCAAGGGCTGAGGCAGAGCCTGTGTTCTGGGAAGTCTAAGGCCTCTTTTCCACTAAGGAACAACAGAAAGCTCCTGCTCTGTCCAGGATCTCCCAGCTGTGTAACCAGTTACTCAAAACAGGAAAAGGCTCTACCCAAACCCCAGATGCTGAAGAGGGAATTGCACAGCTTTAAGAAATACCCCTGGGAGAAAGAGCAACAATGAGACAAAGCATGAACACATTTCAAGAAGATGCCTAATAAGAAGCTTAAGGTTGTGGACAAAGGAATTATTTTCCAAGAGTTGACTTCCATCCACAAGGAAAGAGAAGCACAATACTACATTTGAAATGCAACTTGCTTTCTGCTGCTAACAAATAAAATGTAAAGAGCCAAACTTTGTCTCATGATCTAGGTGAAATAAGAGTTTGCTGTATTTAGCACCTGCAATTCTTTAGTTGGTAAGTGGTATGATGCCTATGTTTTTGCAGATCTGGATTCAGGTGTTTTAAGTTCTGGGCTCACATTGTCCACAAAATAAGAATATTAGAGATCTCTTATGCTGGGCACCCTGCATAACCTTAAGAAGGGCTTTCAATTAAGATTTTCAGTGCTGCAGGCTTGAGAAAACCAATCCCAAGGAGCTTTGATTTCTTGACCAGTATCTCATAGATGTATTGCTTCCCAGAAAAAAAAATGTGTAGGAAGAGCATGTACATGTCTAATCTCTCAGAGGAGATAACAAAGTGTGGCTTGAGAGCACACAAGCCCTTTGCAGGTAGAAAAGTAAGCTTATTTACACTGGAGGTTGTATTAATTCCTAAGCCAGATTTCAAATGCACCTTATGGAAACCATTTTTTTAATACTATGAAGTAATAATTTAAAAATCTTTACACAAGCACCAGTAATTACCATTGCCACATATTCTTTTGTAAGATCAGATAACACATTACTGTAGGTAATTCAAACTTTTAGCTGTAAAAAGGTCACAGTGAATCTCAGCTTCATATACCTGGCAGTATATTTTAGAGGATAATCCTCACATTCCTTACATATTGCAGATGTTGTGGATGACTGTCTCAGAATTATTTTTTATAAATGGTAGATTGTTTCATATCTGTTCCATATTCAAATCTGGGAAATAAAATCACTGAGGTAAAATAAACTGCTGTTTATCCATTCCAAATTAGCAGGACTGTGAGCATTTGACCAGAGAAATGGACACAAATATTACAGCAATTCAAGGGTGGGATTCTTATCCACCTGACTTCCCTATACCTATCCACTAATATGAATACTTTAAAAAGGTTTTTCTAACAGAAGATCTGACCTAAATTTTTGAAAGGTTAGACATATTTTTGTTTTGAGTTCAGAACGAGATAAGACTGATGCAGATTTTTAGGTAAGATGGGGTGCTGATATTTTGATAGAACCACTTCTGCATAGCAGCTATGGTATGACTATGGGGACACAGCTTAAAGGAGGGGACACACTTGTTAAATCATGCTCATCTGGGATAAGAAAAATATTAATTTTTTTATTTAAGAGAGGGCCAAAGAGTTGGTCTGGGTGAGATGAAAAGCAGATAGGGGATCTATAAATCTGACTACTTAGGACTGCCTTGGGCAAGCAGGGATTTACACGTGCACTTTAAATGATCTCACAAAGGGTTTATTGAATTTTGCTGGAGTTAAGGTACAGTAGCTCAAAGCCTGCTCATATTTCTGATCTAGTTCTGGTTCCAATCAGAATATTTTTGAACACTTCCAACTCTTTAAGGCCTTAATGTGCTCACATTTTGGTCTAATGCAGAGGAGAAAAATACCATACATCATGCTGGAAAAAGCACACATATTGCATGTGTATTTGCATTCATTTTTCAAACTATTTATATTTCCTTTCATCCTGTGAAGGTCTAATGGTTTCATGATGAATACTTGTCCATTCATATGTAGATGTAGGATGCAGATAAAATATGACAGAAATTTCTACAAAGAAGAGATTGTATTTTATGCTGTGACATTTCTATTCTTTTCTTCCCTGAATGTTAGATGCTTTTTAAGCATAGAATAGATACATTTATTATGGAAGCTTTTGTTTCAGAGGGGAAAGGTGTCTGGTTTTCTAAAGTGATGGGAAAATATTACAATAACAAAGAAAACAAATAAGAATTGTTAGCATTTATAAACTGGCTTTTCTCCAAGTGTCTCAAAAGCATATTACAAACAGTAGCTAGGATTGAATCTCTACCCTAAAATAAAAGGGAACCTTTTTTCCTCTAAAAAACAAATTCTGAAAGTAAACATGAAAGAGGTGGAAGGGCACAGTAATGACCCAAGTTGTATACTTACAAAATGCCTCTCTGTTTTCTGCATTTATGTTTAAAAATGTCTGACAGATAACACTTGTCTGGAAATTAAAGTTGATATATTTCCCAGCTTGCTTGTAGTTATGTGCCCTTATTATGAATAGATGTGGAATTGTGATGTGCCTAATTACAGCTTCATTACCAAGACAAAATATATTTTATCCTATTGTCTTTCTTAACATTTAGTATTTTATGAGTTAGCTACCAGATTATTCCCAATTGGCAAAGGGTTCAATTAGCAGGTCAATGACAATAAAGCTAATGAATGACAGTGCAAACCTATTACAACACTGAGGAGGGAGTTCCATGCTAGAGAGCAGAACTACAGTTGATATGGTTTATTAGGGCAATAGTTCTCTGCAGGTTTGATGAGATTAAGTTCCATTAGAAGAAGCTTTACTTAATTTTAGGGAACCATGTAATGAGCTTCCATCACACACATGTTCTGTTACTGGCAATATGCTGGGGTAATTGTTGACATCCTATTCTGTTGTTGACCTATGCAATGGTGCAGAAGGAACTGTGGATGTCTAAAAATCCTGGAGAACTTAAAACTGTGCTTAAATGCATCATTCTAGATAGCCAGAAAGTAAGAGTGCTGGTAGAACAAGCCTAGTAAATGGCTGACATCACTAAGTATCGATGTCATGTGGCTTGGAAAATGATATGACATTTAAGTCTTGTGCATCCACAAGAAAATAAAGTGAAATGGAGTAGTCACACTGAAAATCAACTTTGAGAACTGAACTCATCTGCCCAGAAAGACATTTTCTGAGTACCCACTGCAAAACAACTTTGCTTCCAACTATTGAATATTCACTAGGAAGTGCTTGGGGATCACCTATAATAAAGCCAGAATTATCCACAAGAACTGTTTACTGAATTATGCTTAATACCAAATACAACTAAGAGAACTGAAGCTTGCTTGTTGACAATACACTTACCAGAAAAAAGCTAAATTTTTGGTGATGATGAATTGTTCCATTCATTCCAATAATTAAGTTGTAGTTCTCAGTCCAGCTAGGTCAAGATGGGCTGCCTATGAGGAATTCACAACTTCCAACAACAACCAAATCCAAAGAGAGCTGGATCACCCCAAAGACCTTGCAAATCAGAAGGAACATTTTGAAGGCGGGGGGTGTCAAAGTTTAAAATTCATCTCACTAAACATTTCTCATTAACCTCTTCTGGAGTGAGAAGGGAGATCATTTTAACCACACAATACCCAGCTGTTGGAAAAAGCATCCAACCCCCTGTATCTAACAGCCAGTGGCAACCCTACACTGTATGAGAGACTGAGAAGTTTGAGTGATGAGTCCTAACTTGGGATATGAAAGCCTGAAGATTTACACCCTGTCTCCTGAACTAACACCCCAGGAGCATCTGTCCTTGTGCTTTGGGTGTGAAAGCTGAGCTCAGTCCCTTTTCACATGGGCTGCTAATACTCCAAGTCTGTGTCAATTGGGGTAAGATGTGACGGAGTCAAAGCTTTAATAAATGTACACTGGTTTTACACCTAAGCTTACAAAGCCCAAGATTTCTGAGACATCCTTTCACATCATGGAGGAGAAATATTGAGCCAAGATATAATAAGACTCTTACAGCTTCTTTTGTTTCCTTTTAATCCCAAGAAGAGATCATGATGTAAATGCTAAAATGTTCTGTGTCCATTTTTTAAGTTCATTTGCCTAACAACTCATGTTTACACAAAATGCATGCTGGATGCCCCGGAGAGTTTTCTGACCTACTTACTAAAAGCAGTGCTGAGTATTTGTTTTCCTTAAATGAAACGAGACAAGTTCTCAGGTTTAATGTTGTTTGTTTTGTCCTACAGATAAATAGACAAGGCAGAAAGTAGACTATAATGACAACCTTTGGTTTCCATTTATTTTCTTTTAAGGCATGATCATTCACAAATGGTCAGCGACAGAAAGTCCTGCTTCCACAAATGTTTAGGCAGCCTAACTCCCTTGGGGTACCATATTGACAAGAGATGTGTGCTTTCTGTGATAAGGTTCTCCCTTATCACAGTCTCTCTGTGTCAAGATATATTTGTAAGAAGTTGACAGCAGTGACAGCACCATCCAAATGTCTGGGATGTGGTCTCAAAATCTAGAATTTTGAGGAGTTGGAGTCACTTCTCTTTACCTCTTTCATGTTCTTTTCTAGGAATCAATTTTAGTCACACCATAAAATTAATTTGAACCAACACTAAGTCAAAGGTTTCAGCAGAATGAGGCCATGTTCCACTCACAAAACAATGTAAAATACTCTAGTTCATTCTATTTAATTGTTATGAGTAACCGAATAAGCAAAAAGCCTTGAGCAGTATGTGCTGCTAGTTACAGAGGTGGGAATTTACATGAAAACCAAGTCACAGACAGCAAATCCTCCTTGTTGCACTTCTGCATTAACTTCAATGGAATGCTGAGGACCTTATTCAACTGTCTAACAGATTTTGAATTTTCTTTTAAACTATTTTTTAAGAATATTTTAAGAAGACCTGCATTGGATAGTGAATTAATTATCAGGCTTGTGATAAATAAATCAAGTCCAAAGTTCACAAACTCTCCCCTTCCCATACAACAAGCTAGAATTTATTTTAATTATGCCCCATTACTTGGCAAGAAATCAAATGAATAAACAATAACTCTAGGCCATGCAGAGACATTTTTCCCATAAATTACCTTTTTTGAAATGTGGTGGAATTTGCTTAGGACTTGCTTCAGACCCTGCAACAAACATTTCTGCCTAGATCTGTCTAGATTAGTCTAGTTATCCAAGGAATAAAATAAACAGCTTAAATTAGCTAGGTAACATATTTATGCCTGAAGTTACAGTGTCATCTGTTATTTAAGTGGTAATACTCTGGTAAAATAAAAATATGTAAATGTATAATAAAATATTATATATTAATAATACAATATAGACAAAATTATTAATAATACAATCTACAAAATTTAGTTGGCATAAAGAGGGTATTATTGCCTCTGAAAATATAATTTAGAATATATTTAAAAAGTGGCATGTTCTCTTGTCCTGTTTGCTTCTGATGGTGTGGGGAAATGACATACCATTAAGTCAGACTCCACCAGGCATAAGATTATTTCCCCAGAACTATCACTCATGCCTCAAAAAATTATGTTATTATTAATAATTTTGATAATTACTAATTTGATTACCATAAAATCTTAAACAAAGGATTTGAACATTTGTTTCTTCTAGGCTTTAACTCCTTTAAACTGTTTTTAAACCTCTTGGGGGTTTTGTCAGCTGCTTATTCAGATTCATCTTTAGAATTCAATACTGATCAGTTTTCTTTTAGATATTTAACATGTGAAGGGCGTAATGTTCAATACCAAATTACCTTATTTAAAGATAGAATATATTGCATAAAACAATATTATTGTAAGTTACCCTTAGAAAAATACACAGTAATCACAATATAGAGTTTAATCACAGTATCACTGTCATTCCCACTGTCCATCTTTTTGATGCTGTGCATATGTTGCTTGAAGCCATTGCTCTGCTCCAAAATTTTTTGGCCTGATTTTATGTTCTGTGTTGTGTGGAGCCACAAAATGACTCTGTGCTTGTGAGCTGGCTAAGCCAGGGCAGTCACATTGTTTCAGTGAACTGAGATGCACAGACACATCTCCCTTGGCCGTCTCTTCTGAGCCTTCTTCACAGCCATGAAAAACAGAACATTGTTTTCAGTGTTTGGATGAAACTGAAAGTGCCACTAAATACAGGGGTGCCAGAACAGGACTTGAAAAGATTCGAACATTCAGCAAAGATTTGAACATTCCAACAAACATTCATGCGAAAACTTTGGGAAAAACACAAAATCTACAGAAGGCAAGAGCTGATAAAACTGTGAAAGACCTCACAGAAAGCAAAATCAGACACAGTAACAAAGAAATAACTGTAGTGATTTAAAATGCACTCTTACACTCCAGGGGATTTCTATCTTTAATAATGGCTTCCAAAATAGCCCTTATGCTCAAGGTTTGAGCTGTAAGATGAGTGGAGTTGATGAAAATCAATAAGAAATACAGTTTCTTTCAGCAGTTTAATATTTCAAAGAAGGGAAAGCATTCTGTCTTGTCCTCTTTGAAGTCTCTGCTTAGAAAGGGTGTGCTCATTTCTGAAATGCCAGTGATCTCCCCTGCTCTCTTTAAGACTTGGTAGATGTCAAGGATGCTCCCTCCACACATGGCAGAACTGTTCAACTCTACATGGAGCTGGGCTTTGAAGGAGTAAAACAGGCTTTAAATCACCTCCTTCTGAAGAAAGAGATGTCTTTATTTCTTTGTTATGCTCTTTCAGAGTTACTTTAAGCAGTGCATTCAGCAGAAAGGCTGCTCTTATGATGGGTAATTTAATTTTTAGCTGAATCTGCCCAATCCAGCACAGCTTCAAAGAGGTCATAATTCCATTCCAAGAGGGATTTTGCATTTTTAAATATACTTCAAAATCAAATGTTTCATTAGAGATAGTGTACTTTTCACACCTCTTTTAACCGTGTAACACAGCTTTTCCTTAGGGACAGGAAGTTTTTGAGGAAGGGAACAGCGGGCAAGGGAATCATATATGTGTTAAACTAAAAAAATATCTCAAGTGAGCTATTTCATTTGCACAGTTAGGAAAAGACAATAATTATGCTGTACTTTTTAATCAAAAAAACCCAACCAAACAAACAGCACACTAAATATTTAAATACATTTTCAGAGTTCTGTTTCCCTGGATGTTCAGCAATCTCTCCACAGTGATGAGCTTCCTGTCCTATAGACTGAAACACAAACATGGCTTGATCCTAAACATTTCTGAAATAGCGGGTATTAATTCAATATGTTTTTTGAAAGGATAAGGAGTCTTTTGTGAAAGGGTCTCACAATCTAGTCTCCCCTCACTCATATGATTTTAATTAGGCAGATGCTGTTCCCTCAGTGAAAAAAAACCCAAATATTTTCCAATCATTTTATGTTTCAGAGAGTATGTACTGGCACCTGGTGCTGAATCCTGAAGAGGGACCATTTAATGCCAATTGATTGGCAAGCCTTCATGGGGTTCTGTGGTTATAGAATTCCTGAAGCAATTACTCTAGGCTACATGGAGGTGCCTCAAAATGCTACAAACAGGGATCCCTGTTTCCTGCTTGTACCTATCTCTTCTGGAAAGCTCCACTTGTAATTATCCCTATTCTGCCACAGAGCTGGTTGATCTTTGAAAATTCACTTAAACGTGCCTGCACTGCCAGGAGCTGTGACCTCATTGGAGATTGTTCGTTCCTGCATCACAGAGCTGAATGTGAAAGTGTGGGAGATGTGCAGATGTCACAAGAGTATCAGTGTAAAACCAGTTGAATGGCTGACTGATAACCTCTGCATGGCAATATTCAAAAGTATGGTGGTAGGGGACCAGACACAAACCTGCTCAGACTCAGAACTGGTTTATGTCTCCAGAAATTGAGCACCCCTGCCTGCTCTTCTTATGTCATATGAAAAGATACTCAGTTTTGAGGCAATAGCAATTTTATGGAGCAGTGAATCTTCTCCTTTCCACATTCAGATTTCAGACTCATAGGCCCCCCATGGAATAACTGTCATGCAGAAATTTTGGATCCAAGCTGACTAAACTAAACACATGTCTATAAATTACTGATGTCCATCTTCCTTCTTGTCTAGTTTCCAATGCTCTATTCCTTCCTTTCCATATCCCTTCAGTCAGAGTTCCCAAGATGGCACACTTTCAAAGAACAAAGTACAAATGTTTCAAGCTGGCTTAGCAGAATTTTGTTTTCCAGCTGATGCTGTCTTCTTCTTTGAACACAACCATGAAGAAAATGCACTTTCACTTTAAACTTAGGGTTTTTATCCTGCCCATGTTCCTCTGGGCATGAGGGTTTGTGTTTGCTATGATACAAGTAGGACAGACAAAATGTTCTAAAGATATAACCAAGAAATCAATTTTCCACAATAAATTGTGGAAAAAAAAGTTTAAGATAAAATTTAAAGACTTTTCCTGAAAGATGGTCTGTGATACATCTTGTGGATGTATCAATTAGTCTAACAAATAATACCACAGCTCCTTATAAACTTTGCCTCCTTTATAAAAGGAATCATGCACAGGTTGGGTGAACTGTGATGGCCAAAACAACATGGACTGAACTTGGAATTTACAGACAGGATGAATGGTATTTAACTTCATAAACAAAAGAATTAGGGTTTCAGTATCATGGCCCTAACACACTCACATGTTGTGCAACTCAGGGAAAGGAAAATTTTAATGCCTATTCACCAGTGGAATATAATAGAATACCAGTCTGCCTAAAAAGGGGTACATACTGATAACACATTACAATGGGCAACATAATGTATCTTAACTTAAATCCATCTTCCAAGGATGGTAAAACATTAAATAATTTTGGATGATAAAACCACTGTGTTAGAGCCTTTCCTCCTTTCCCTGGACACAGCAGTCATAAAATTGACACTAACAAGCAGTTTCTTTTTACCATTCTGCCCCTTGTTTAAATGCCTTTATTACCTTCAAAGTCATCAGCTCTATGCTTATTTATTTATTTTCACTAAACAGGGATCCAAAGATGGATTATGGGGTTTCTGTGAATCAGGAATGTGTCAAGAAATGCTGAACATCAATGACAAGGGAAGATAAAAATTAAAAAAAAGAGAAAAGTGGCAGAGGGGAGCCAAAGACTGAGAAGAGAAATGCAATGGAAAAAAAATTTTGGTGCTTCACACAGCAAAGATTAAAGAGAGCTGTCTGAATATGGGAGCTACACTGTATGATAAGCAGGGGAACATAAGCAGTAAGGAGGCATCCAGGTGCTGCAGCAAACTTGTACCCAGGAAAGAAAAGAAGAAGGAAGAAGTGAGTTAGCAGAAACGTGCTTGGACTCTGGCCATTGGTGACTGAGCTGCAAAAAGAAAACTGTTCTTTCTATCACCAAGCTTTAGAGCAAAACTCCAGGGAAAGGCACTGTGGGGAGGTGAAGCTCTTGCTGCAGGTTGAAGATTGGCAGGAGTACAAAGGTAATGCTCAAGATATGTCTCCCTTGTTAGTTGTGAGAGGCAAAGCCTTGGTCTAAAAGACCATGTCCTCTAAATAGAGAAACTTCATTATCTAAGAGAGTGTTGAGGTATGCAAATAAAAAGAAACAAAATTGTTTCTGTAAAAGGCAGATGTCTAGATAATCCTGGCAATTAGCTTGCACATGCTTTTGCTAATATTTTGGTCAAACCACGTCAGCAGCTGTCTTTAGAGAGAAAAGATAATAAGCACAGAGCTGAAGTTTCATCTTGTAACTTCAGGTTCTGTGTGTGTCATTAAGACAGAATTTCTGGCCTTAAAATTGTGCAATTACACTTGCCTTTCTTTTTTATACAAAACTTGTTTATTTCAGTCCTGAAACTGTTTCATAAACCGCTTTCCCGTGAAGCTTCAAGCAAGTTTCAAAACTTGATAAACACTTTAAGCTTTCTTTTTTCTAGTTACAGAAATACATACATTTTTTCTAGTTACACAAATACATACTGTGATGGACTGCTGTTACAGAATGTGGAAAACAATCACTGCCATCAGTTCTTGTTCTGTAAACATGCAAGAAAATCTTTAGCACTGGAGAGGCCTGCTGATCTCTATGCTATTCCATCAGTATGTTCAAATATTGCCTGCTTACAGAGAAAGCTGTATGCATTTATCATCTTTACTCTGCCATTTCCTGTGGTATTCAGCAGGCTGTTGATAATAACAGATAGCAAATTAAGGATGGAAAAGGATATGTGCAGACTTAATATAGATCCTTGGAATAATATCATTATAGGGCTATTATTGATTTTGCTCCTGCTTTGAATGCTTCAGTGTTTTGTACACTGTTGAAGAGAGATAATGGATTTTAAGGGGTGGATGTCAAAATTGCACTCATATGCTTGGCCAAATTATAGCTCTGAGACAATGAAGCAGACAACAGTTATTAGGCAGAGTCTGAGAAGATTAAAAATCCTGTAGACTCCAGTGATGACAGATGTGTCATGGTTCTTTATTCTTTAGCCTGAGATCTGGGGCTCACAGCTTACATGCTTTGCAGGGATTGAACTGAGACTTAAATTATAGAAGCTGAACAACAAAGGAAGTGCTATCATGGGAGATGAAACATGTAAATGTCTTCACCCTCACCTCTGATTTTAAGTAATCTGTATAATAAAAGGTGTCAATGTTGGTTTAGTTTTATTCAGATAGCAAAATAAATCTCATAACACATTTTAGTCTAGAACGATTGATAGACATCAAGTTTTGATTAAGGTTCAAAGGACTTCTGATATTTTGCATTTTTTCACAAGAACCACCAATTGTGCTTTTGCTGGCATTGAACAGCTTTGGCTGCCTTGAACAGAAGAGCAGGCCTTCCCTTGTTGCTTCAGCTTTCTAGAACTGTTAGAAACTAACAGTAATTACTAACATTGTAGTACAAAACAGGTTTGTTTAAAGCCAGCCTGGAGCAAGGTGCAAAAGTGTCTGAAAGCTTTTCCCCTACCTGACCACAGTTCTGTAGACACCAGCAAGGATCTTTGTTTAAGAACAATTTTTGTAACCATGCAGTTACAATATGGGAGGTTTTGAAGGGTAATTCCCATCCAGAAATGCCACAAAGGAAGAACATCTGTGAGGGAGGGGCATTTTTATATTTCCCTTGCAGAATCAGTTTGCATAAGTGGGTGTTCATGCATGGACCTACAGGAAATGTGAGCCCAGGCCTTTGGGTGAGAATTATGTTTTGCAGAAGTATCGATGCAAGGTGACCCCCTCCAGGGAATGACATGCTGTGACTGAATGATTCAGAAGGCTGAAAAAAAGCTTCACTAAGCTATATTATACTATATTACATACTATACTAACATTAAACTATACTACAGAAAAACCTGTGACTCTTCAGACACTCAGGACACAGCTTTGATCCAACTGGCCAATCAATCCAAACAACCATCAGCAGAGTCCAATTAACAAATCCCTTTTGAGTAAACAATCTCCATAACACATTCCACATGTGCCAAGCAACAGGAACAGCAAGTAGAGAAAAGAATTGCTGTCTGTTCTCCCTCTGAGCTTTCTCACTGCCTTCCCCAGGAAAAATCCTGGAAGAGAGAATTATGTCTCCCTCTGTTTAGAGAATGTGAATAGTGCACAGAAGTCTTCTGCTTCCTCTGCTGTACAGATGACTTGTCTGAATAATACTTTTCACCAGGTTCCTGAGAAAGCCATTAGGAGATCCACAAGCTGTAAAATATCCAGGTTTATTTATGATTTAGAACATATCCAAATCCTTTTTTTCTTGTCAATATGGCTAAACAGTCAGACCCCCGGAAAGCAGAGCTCAGCTAAATGTGGGCTGTGCACTGGAAAAGGAAATAGGGACATGAAAAGCTCTGAAGTTTCTTAGAAGGTGTGGTATCAGTGGCTGCTGCCAGACACTGAGCTGGTGTTTGGAAGTGCACCTGGTGTAGTGTGAGTTTAGAGCCCCCTAAGCCTGGCAGGCTCAGTGGCCTAAAGGCTGTCATATCAGGTCAGGTTCCGGCAGGATGGCATTGTACCCCCAGAGCAGCCACTGTGCATGAATGAGTTAACCTTACAGTGTTTGGCCTTCATTTTCAGGAAATTTTAAATTCATTTTCTCCAGAAACCTTAAAACAGTCTGGCACTGCAGGCTTTGAGTGGAGCACCTTCTGTCCTTTGTGCTGCTCTTATTGAACAAGTGTCCCAGAAAAGCAAAAAGAGCTTGTGCTGGTAATTACTTTAAAATGCAGAAATTTCAAGAACATGGAAACAATTAGTTACTATGCTCAGTGCATTTAATTGTTAGATTCTAGTACCTGAGAACATTCTCCTGCTTAACCATGTGTGCAAATAAAATTTTAATTTAATTTGTTTAATTTCATTCTGCACATAGATGGTGTTTAGTAAATTTATTAGGATTCTTTTTATACTTTGTACTCTTTGCTAAAAAAAGTGATAGATTAGTTAGTCATTCTGAATAAGCAATTTGTCAAGCCTGTAAGCCATATAAAACTAAGCGCATATATAATTTATTGCCTACTCTAGTAGTAGAAATAATGTACATTTAGGAAATTCTAATTAAAATAATCAAGAGATTAATCATTTGATAGAAATTTATTAATCAGAATTCATTCTCTTTAAAATGTGTTTTAAACTCAGAGTACTATTAACCTGCAACTTAGTAAATTAGAATTGTTTTTTCTTTTTTAATCAGCAATTTAATAAAAAGTCTGGCAAAACAATAACATATATAAAATATATTTTATAATGCTTTCTGATGTTACATGCGAAGAATCATCAAGAGGATTTTTCTCAGCAGAAGTTATCAGAGCAATTTCTTACATTATATTTTAGATTCAATGTAAGGTACATTTCATGAAAGTTTTTCTTGGTAAGTATTTTCATATGGAAAATATCTGCGGCATAACTTTCAGTGCAGACTACTTTTTATCATATAGAATTCATCTTGTTTGTTATAGCCTAATTTGCATGCATGTACAAATGCAGACAGAAAATAAGTTTATTTGGAGGGTAATAGACAACAAATATTGTGAACTTCACAACACACAGGTTGAGAGGTTCTCTATCCTGTTATAGTACTTATCATTAAAAATACATAACTTGAAGAATGACTATTTTTTAACTTTAAATTTTGATTACCCAAATTACCAGGACCACAGTAAAACAGAACCTGAAAGTTACATTTGCAGCATTACTGAAGTGTTTTGTTTGTGCATTGCAGGAAGGAATCACTGTTTCAAGTTCCTCACAAACCCTTCCTTTTAGGGAGCTGCTAAATGACATGGATCTGAACATGCCACAGAGTTTTGGGTTCAAGTTTTGTTCCAAGCCAAGAGAAACCAGTATTTTGACTAAAACTGGAAAGGTTTTGATCTCATGAGGACTTTATCATCCAAAACATGGAACCCTTTTCAGACTGCCTTAACTGATTATTGATTGCAACATCTTTATGATTCTGAATTAAATATACCAGAGAATCTCAAACACTGTAAATTAAGAAGTGTTTTGTGATAATACATGTCTCTGTGACACAAACAACATGTGTAGCATGTTGCTACATCATAAAAAGAACAATCTTTTTGCAATTGCTCTCTCTTCACTTCCTGTATCAATAAACACACAATGAAATTGATCTGGGAAAACTTAGTGACATTGGGGCTTTTCTTTATCCAGAGCTGGGAGAGGCAAAGAATTTTTTTTCCTTTAAAACAGCTACTAAAGTTACAACCATATCAACTATGGTGCCTGAAGAAATACTACTGCAATAAATTATAGAATAGAATTTCAACAGACATTACACAGATATTTGCAGATGCTGCTGTGGAAATAAACAATTTTCAAGTGCACAGGTTTTCCATTTAAGGACAGGTGAAAAAAAATTTGCAAGTAAATTAAACTATATCTAGTGTATTTTTAATAAATCAAATGTTGAAATGGAAATCACTGAGACACCTGCAACTGCTTGCCAAGTTTGAAACGGGGGAAACAACCCTTGAACACTAAGAGCTTTTTCAAAAAATAAAGAAGCATACACTCTTTTCCAAAATTCTTACATTGGATTGAGTCCCATATCAAATGTAAATGAAAGCATCAACTGCAAGAATTCAATGTGACATTAATTTTGAACATGTTTAGCCAAGACAACGTTTAAACAAAGATTTCTATTGTATTAATTATGATCCTTGCAAATGAGTGCTAAACTCTGCATTCTGATTACTGCAGGGAGATGTACCAGCCATTCTCAGGGCAAGGCTGGCTAAGCACCTGCCTATCTGAGTAGACAAGTATTTAAACCTCTTTGGAATGCAAAACCAGACCAAAAAAAATTCTCTGGTTTCCTCTTTCCTGTGCAGCCAAAAGTACCCTGAGAGATGTCACTGCCTCTGCTTCTAGTAGTACACAGTATGTAGAGAAATAATCCTCTAAAAGTTGACTGTGATTTATCAAAAGCAGAAACCTGTCCACTGTGACCAACATGGAACTGTCCATGTACAAAACATTTTGAAATAAAATGTAGAATCTCTCCCCCATGGGGTTATATAACATTTTATTTGATATCAAGAAAATATCAGTGTATATCTAGATGAATCCCTATTTAGTTAAGCATGTTTTTTTATTGTTGAAAAATAGATTTTGTCCAGGGTTATGTATTTTGGTGGATTCTTACTATACTTTCAGCTCTTCCAGCAAGAAAACTCCATCTGTGTAATGGATTACTAAGAGATTATTTTATATCTCATGCATTGTGATCTGTCTTGAAATATTTAGACTATTTTAATCCTTTATAGCATATATATGCTACATGTTAGCATATTAACATTTGAAGTTTAATTAATTCAGTGTGATTTTTCACCTAGAGGCCTGAATTGACTTCTGTATTTGTCTCTGAAGAAATATCATAAGTACTACAAAATACCTTCATGCATGGGGTTTTTTATGTTTTTAATTGCATCATATGTTTGGATATGAATGAGGACAATTGTGCTTTCCTTTTTTCAGGAGATTTTTTTCATTAAGGTTTTATACTGAAAATAGTTGTGCAAAATGTTGAGATTTATAGTGGTGGTGAATCTTTTATTGGTCTCACATCAAAGGCTTTATTTAGTAGCTGTGAGGGATGAAAATAAAGACACTTCAGCTTAGGTGCCAAAGTACAGATTTCTCTTGGTGACAACCTAAGGCACACAAGTGGGAACATTTTGGCCCAAGCTTCAAACTCTTTTTTTTTCCTTTTCTTCTAAAAAGTGATGTCATGTAATCAGAATCTGTCATTCCCATCACCTCATGGGAGTTCTGCAGCCAGGCTGTCACAGTTCAGATTTAGTCTCTGTAGGAATTATATTAAGCAGCTTAAGGAAACTTAAGTAAGTAAACTTGTTACTTCACCAGTAATGAATACATGATCTTTTGGGGACTTAACTGCTAGTTTTTCTTGTATATTTCTGTTTTCTCTGTCAAAATAGTCTGCCATTCATATTCTGTTTCTTAGCATTTTTTGCTGTTGATACAAAATATGCAATTTAACTCCACTGGCCCTTTTTTTTCACCAACTCTCTAGGGCTAATAGCAACTGGTATGCTTCAGTGAATTGTTTCTTAGACTTCAGGGCTAGTATTTGAGAAAATACATCTATATGATCTATATCGATATATTACTTTTTTCCCCACAAACTTCCTGCAGTTCTATTGCCTTCTGTGTTCATTGCCTTTAAGCTTTTAAGTGCATACACTTGGTGGTGAATTCATAATTTTCCTCTCTTTAAATGTAGTCCCCAAACTTGCAAGTTCTTCTTACAAACTGTGAAATATTTCTTTGCTTTTTGCAAATTTAGTCCAAGTACAAAGGTGAATGTAATTCATAGGAGGCTGCTCTGTTGTGACCACCTTCTTTTTATTCAGGTAACTAATTGCCAGTAAGCTGCTCCACTGAAAACCTGGCTCTTTAACCAGCTTTGTGTCTGGACACCAGGAGTGTTTTCCTATGTTTTGGATTATGAATGAAAAGATTTTATCACTTGCATACAGAAAAGCCTGGAGTATCAAGTGTGGCTTGTTTCTCCACCCACCCTTGGTGCACGTTGTTTGTGCTCGAGCGAGGACTTGTTTGTGTGTAACAAGGAAATAGGGTGTCCATAAACAGTCCATAAACTGGGGCCGCATTTTCAGATATTTTTATGATTATGTAAATTGGGCACACATTGAAATCTGATAAAACTCATCATTGTCAGATATTATGTAAATACTGGATGGATATGAATAGTCCCTTTATCATGCTGTGCAGTATTTTGTCCTCCACTATAATAAAGGTAACAATGCTTGCCTTAAAAAGGCCCATTGATTTATTATTTTTTGCAGCTCCTTGGATGGAAATCAGTGTTATTTGTAATTTGTAATTTTACACAGTCTAAATAATAAAAGTTACGGGTTACTGGGAGACTTGCCCTTTTATTTAGAATAACATTTTTGTGTTGAACTTATTGTTTATGCTTCATTTTGTTCCCTGTGCCTAGATTAATTTTACTTAAAAAAAAAAAGAAAACCAAAGAAGCCACACACTAACTTTCTGCTGTGCTCTGGCTGTTCATTTTTTACATTATTCTTTGAAGTAAAGCTGCCCATGGGGTTTTTTATATTATTTTTACACATAAATACCTTAATAAACTTTTGCAGTACTTATTTCTCAGCCACAGTTTCTGCATTAGCCAAACTGAGGTTCAATATTTACTTGTCCCCCGCCCAATCACTGTCAGAACCATTGGTTTGAACATCTGCTCCAGCTGAAAGGTCCCCATGAGAGCTTAAGCAAAAGAAACCAACTTAGATGTCAAAACTAAGTTTTTTATCCACAGTTTTTAGGTGAAAGTTACACTCAACGTCTCTCTTTTTCTGTGGTATTTTTTTACACCTATTCTTGATTCACACATTCACATGACCACATTTTCATTGCAGATGCTTGAAAGAGTTTTTTTAAGATATCCATCTGGCTGGGCAGGAAAGTTCTAGCAAATAATTGTACAGGAGGTAATCTGTTGAAAACAGGCATTGTAGTTGAAACCTTACACCCAGATGTCATGGATGAAGCTGTTCCTTCTCTTGTAACAGAGAAGTAGCAGCATATTTATTGATATAAAACATCAATTTGACAAAGTTTGGTTGTTCATGAGGCAGGGGTTATACCAAGATCCAGTGGCAAGGTACACTTGATAATTTACTGCATAGATAAAACTGCAAGGGACACCCCCCATTGAGTCATGAGTTTCAGAAAGGACTCCCTTACTTTTTGAACTCCCTTTGAGGGGAATTTGAGTGCAGCTGGATCCAGAATTAGTCTGAGATGGTGAAAAGTTTGTGTCTAAAGGATTATGTGTCTACAATCCACCCTTTATATCACTTATCTGAAATTTCAAAGTTTAACATGCTGCTATTCAAATCTGTTGCAAGGAATAGCGCTGCCTCAAGGAGTAATTTTGAGGGGGTTCCCCAGTCAAGGGGAGATCCTGGTGTGCATGGAGAGTTCTCCTGCCACACTGGAGAGTTCATCAGGCTGTGCCCTACTTAGGGAGTAAGATGACTGACTTACAGTCATCTTTGGATACCAGCTGCACATTGGGTTCTTGCATGTTTAAGCTTGAGAGACTTGGAGAGGTCTCTGGGGAGACCCTGTGACCTTTCCAGGATCAAAGGGAGCCTATAAGAAGGATGAGGACAAACATTTTAAAATGAATAAAATTGCCCATAATAGCTGTGATTAAAGCAGGGAAAATACAAGGGAAAAGCCAGCTTTGACCAGACATCATGAAAATACATTTCTGAAATACATGGCAGGGACATCATATTTTTCAAAGCACTTCTTTCTATGCAAGTTCAGCAATAAACAGTGTGCTGGATCTGTAGCTGATGTGCACTGAGTTATTTCTATTGAAGTCAATGATTTACAGAGCAGAGGATATAAGCCAGCATTCTAATAGTACAGCTATTTGAGACCTGGCACGCTAACAAGATACCATCTTAAATGAGGTGTGTCTATAGGAGAGTTAATATTTAAAATATGGAAACATTTGCTTGTTGTCTCACATATTGAGATCTCGCTACAGAGGAAATTGCTCTCCTATTTATAAAACGGTGATTACTTAAGTAATGGTTTAATTTGGCAGATCCCAAACTCCAATCCTGAGGATTGCAGTTTCAGAGGGCAGCTTAGTATAGCTTGATTTAGTAGGGATGGTTGGCTGCCTTGCATTTCCCCGATAATAAAACAGGGAATTGCTTGCTGAGCTACTTTATCTAAAGAAGAAGGAAATTGTCTGTGTTTTGGCTAGAGCAGGTCAGCAGATGCTTTCCCTCCTTCTTTCTCATATGTTGATTAAACCTTATGTGCCATTGGCAGATAGGAATTCTGGGCTGCCTTGAGGGGGCATCTGTGGAGTGCTCCTTTTACATTCTGGTTGGAGATCAAAAACCTGCCTGCTCCAGCAGACAAATATACAATTATTTTATTTCAGCCTGTGTCTCCAGCCTCTAAATTGCTGCAGAACAGGCACCAGTAAGGCAAGGACAATGAGAGGCACGGTGCTGCCATGTGCTGCAGCATCTTCTCTCAAAGGGATTTCTCAGGATGTGTGGGAGAGCAGTACTGAAGATGTTCTTGCCAGTGCTTGAGTGTTCTGCTGCTCCAGGCTGGACACTGACATGCTGTTGCTGAGTAGCGCTCTTCAAGGAATGATTACTTCATATGAACCAGTTGTCTTGCTTAATCAAAGAACTTTAAAATTAATTAAATTAATTAAAAAAGCAGCAAAAATACATGGCAGGGACATCATATTTTTCAAAGCACTTCTTTCTATGCAAGTTCAGCAATAAACAGTGTGCTGGATCTGTAGCTGATGTGCACTGAGTTATTTCTATTGAAGTCAATGATTTACAGAGCTGAGGATATAAGCCAGCATTCTAATAGTACAGCTATTTGAGACTTGGCACGCTAACAAGATACCATCTTAAATGAGGTGTGTCTATAGGAGAGTTAATATTTAAAATATGGAAACATTTGCTTGTTGTCTCACATATTGAGATCTGGCTACAGGGGAAATTGTTCTCCTATTTATAAAACGGTGATTACTTAAGTAATGGTTTAATTTGGCAGATCCCAAACTCCAATCCTGAGGATTGCAGTTTCAGAGGGCAGCTTGGTATAGCTTGATTTAGTAGGGATGGTTGGCTGCCTTGCATTTCCCCCGTAATAAAACAGGGAATTGCTTGCTGAGCTACTTTATCTAAAGAAGAATGAAATTGTCTGTGTTTTGGCTAGAGCAGGTCAGCAGATGCTTTCCCTCCTTCTTTCTCATATGTTGATTAAACCTTATGTGCCATTGGCAGATAGGAATTCTGGGCTGCCTTGAGGGGGCATCTGTGGAGTGCTCCTTTTACCAAATACATTCTGGTTAGAGATCAAAAACCTGCCTGCTCCAGCAGACAAATATACAATTATTTTATTTCAGCCTGTGTCTCCAGCCTCTAAATTGCTGCAGAACAGGCACCAGTAAGGCAAGGACAATGAGAGGCACTGTGCTGCCATGTGCTGCAGCATCTTCTCTCAAAGGGACTTCTCAGGATGTGTGGGAGAGCAGTACTGAAGATGTTCTTGCCAGTGCTTGAGTGTTCTGCTGCTCCAGGCTGGACACTGACATGCTGTTGCTGAGTAGCGCTCTTCAAGGAATGATTACTTCATATGAACCAGTTGTCTTGCTTAATCAAAGAACTTTAAAAATTAATTAAATTAATTAAAAAAAGCAATTTAATTTTTTTTTCCTTCTGTGCACCCTTGAGGTCTAAGTCTGCTTGGGGTTCTTTTGATTTAAGAATTTCCTCTGAAAATAAAATCTGGGATTTTCTTCCTTTGCATGTCTATGGGCTTGCCATAGTCTAAGTGAAAGTACAATGTTGAGAGAGACTGGTGT
Organism: Emberiza elegans; assembly: GCA_024865655.1. NCBI lineage: Eukaryota > Metazoa > Chordata > Aves > Passeriformes > Fringillidae > Emberiza > Emberiza elegans. The sequence goes on along the minus strand of JALJVW010000068.1, from coordinate 5,262,087 downwards.
CATAAAGCTCCACGGTAGCCTGCTGAAGCTGATACTGAAAATGCAATAATTGTATAAATCACAGAATATCTCAAGTTGGAAGTGCCCAGGAAGGGTCTTTGAGTTCATATCTCAGATAAAACTTGTATTTCCTGGGCAGCCTTCTTCTGGAAGACCTCCTGTGAAGGGACTAGCTGAGAAAATAGTGCCAGACTGTCTTTGAAGCTGCTTTATCTCCTCAGTCTCATCTCAGGAATTCATAAGTTGACCCCTGTGCCCCACAGACACAGTACTTTCCTCTTTCTTATAGATTTATTGTTTTGTCTTTGCTTAGCACCAAATATATGTTATTGTCAGGTTGCTATTTGAATATAAAATGTGGCATTTTATCTCATGCCTCAGTTTGCTCTCCTCTGTTGTACATCCATTCTAAACAGGGTAAACAAATCTATATTTCTTAATTTGCCTGCTCCCTCTACTTAGAAAGGAAAAACTCAAACAAACAAAAGTAGCACATTTAACCTGCTTTTCAATGCCATGTTTTGAAAGATGAGTATTCTGATTCATAAGAGATTAATTATTGTTTTCTGAGTTAAAAAAAAAAGGCAATTCTTTTCTGGGTAGATGCTTCTCCTATTTTATATAGGAATTTTACACTGTATTCACAAGGAAGAATTAATAAATTTCACATTTTTTTCACTGACAATGCATGGAGGAGTAGATGAAAGGGTGCAGAGGTGGAGACTCATGGATCTCAGAAATTCTAGTTGCCAGCCATTCTCCTGATCTAAAAATCCTGATTATATAAGTTCAGGATGGTGTAAGAATTTACTCAGGGAAGTTTTTCCTTCTTTTTATCACACAGGCCCCAACACTTTTGTGGCTGTTGAGTGTCTCTTTAGTTGGACATCACGAATTTTAAAGTACTGGATTGAAGGTTTTGTAAAGATTTCTTTGCCTGTTGTGATGTTTTACTTGTTCTCTACCAAAGGTGATGGATCAGATAGAAATAATATGTAAAAGTGCTGATGGAGGAGCTTCATATGAGGAACTGAGGGAAATGCTCAGGAATTAGAATACTTGTAGATTGAAATAAAATAGATTGAAGATTTTCAATGGCACTGAAGGTTCATTCATTTTCTAATTGGGGAAAATGTAGGTTAAAAAAATAATAGAAATTAGTTTCATAGTGTGAAGCACCAATAATACTGTAAATAAAGAGAAATTGATATCCTAAAATCACATGTTTGAACTCAACTTTTTCCACTAAAATGACAATCATAAACATTACTGATAACTTTTTTTGGTCAATTTTTTTTTGATATTCAGTAGATTTCATTACATAAAAGTTCTATTTCTTTTAAGACTATTCTCTCTCATACTTTGAGCTTTTACACTTCTTTTAGATGCAAATATTTGCTTTGGGGAGGAGTTTTTTTGATGTGCTTTATTTTTAAAAAATTTGCTTTGTTTGTTCTTGGTTACTGCTGCTGCTTCATAATATCTGGTGAATTTTTGCAGTGTCTGAGAATGCATGCTGGTTTAAGTAGCAAGTAGTTTTTTAATTAATCCCAAAGTCTTCTCACTCAGTATGCAGTCACTGCAGTTCCATCTCTCCAGATATTTTTCCAATTTAACATGTTTTTGACATGAAATTTTCTTAGGAAACAAAGTTTCTTCCACCATTATGAATTATTCTGCAAATTAACAACCAGCAAAGAAGGTATCTCCTTCATTTTGCTATGCCATTGTATACTTCAACTTTTAAGTTAATTATAAAATAAACTGCAAAGATGTAGCTCTGAAAAGTACTGATTTAGGCTGGGAAAATTCTAGGTTGGGTTTTTTTCTGTCTTAGGATGTAAAGATTATTTGTTTGCGTCTTTTGTTGTTATCTGTTAAATCTTTATAGACCCCAAAAAGCCTTGAAAAAAGCTCAAAAGCAAATAACATTCAGAAACTTAGAATCAATGTTTTGTTCTGCTCTGTGAACCTGGGGCTAGCTATTTCTGTATTTTACAGTAAATGATTGATCAGTGAAAAGAGTCCCTGAGCAAGGACTCTGAATGTGACTCTTTCCATTTTCCCCAGCTCCCTGCGTGTCTAGCTACTAAATTCAAGGTTTGGTCTCCAATAAACTAATTTCTTTAACCTTTTTTTAATTCTTTCTATGGTTAAGTTGTTTTGATGCCCTTGCCATAAAAGAAAAAAAACCACCCAAAACCACCTCTCTTGATTAGTGTGAACTCTGAAAAAACACTTCTCTTTTTTATTGCAACAAAGAGAATTTACTGCTCTTTGTTTGACAACCTAGAAGTCTCTGACTGGAGAGAGGATTTGCCAGAGAAACAAAAACATACAGAAGTTATTTGCGTAGTCATGCCTTGGGAGCATGGCTCATGAGGTAGCACTGTTTGAACTAAGCCCCACTAGGTGTGAAACCTCTGTTGCTTGTTATTCCTCTGCAGCAAACATCACCATTCAGCATCTCAGCCTCCTCATCTGTAAAATAGAGTATTGGTATTTATAAAGTAATTTGAGTACTCACAGTGAAAAAATGCAGATGCACTTAAGCAGCAAATAGTATAAGAATACCTTCCTGTAATTTCATGCTTCATTGGGTTCAGCTTTATACCAACATCCAACTAGAATATTCATTTCAAAATGAAAGATTAAATCTAATGGTTCTGGTTATGAAAATATCTTGCTACCATAAAGCAGTGTCTTTCTGTATACGTGCTTGCTTCCAGAAATATTTCCATCAATGTGTTGTGAGATTTTACTTCTCTGTTACCCAGTCAATGATCAGTGTGTCCTGATGCTTCACCAAGTTATTTTGAATGAAATTTTTCTTTATAACAGCTGTCATGAGAAAGAGAGGATTTCCTCAAACCCTCTGGGTTTGATGCTCTATCCGTGCCTCAGGAAAGCTGAGACCCCTGTGCCAAACCAGTCTGTCAGTGTCCCCTCATGGGGACTTGCACAGAGCAGCCCAGAGGTGTAAAATTCTCTCCCTTGGCTCTCAGATGCGCTGTCAATAAAATAAAGATCACATGCCCACTGAAGATATCTTTGGGATTGTCCTGGTTTAGGGCAAATTTGGGAGAAAACCTCCAAAAGGGGTCCCTCCAGAAAGCAAACCCACACGGTCCCCCCCCCAGCCGGTTCAGTAACGATTCCTTGGAGAGAAGTGGAAAGAACCTGTTTATTTAACAGGCACAGCATCCCCCAGCACACAAAATGAACAATACCACATGACACCACTCTTTCACCACTCTGAAAAAGATGATAAATTCAGAAAGTCTCTCTCTGGGGTGGTCGCTCTGTTCTCAGTCCCTCCAGTGCTGGGGCAGCTGCTGCAGCCACAAGGTGCAAACTCTCCATGTTTCCCAGGTCCCAGTCCGGAGCAGGTTCGACTTGGTTGAAAAAAAAAAGGGAAAGGAAAAACAGTCCAGGGAAAAATTCAGACTGCTTAGCTAAACTAACTAATGAGCAGAAACAAAAAGCAAGGGCAAGAGCAAAGAGCAAAGCAAAATGCCAAAGCAGCACTATGTACTGCCCTGTCTGTGTGTCCCGCCAGCTCTGGGGGAGCAGGCTGACAACAATACCAAAACAAAACATTCGCTCTTCAGAGCCAGTCTTGAAGGCACAGAACATGATATCCAGCATCAACAGAACACAAAATGGGGATACAAGCATCATAACGTCACCCTAGGACAGGGATGCAGGTGTGAGTTAGTTATGACAATGACGATAGAATGAACAAAGTTCACCTGAGGAGAGTGATTTCACCACAGTTGCTCGTTCAGCAGCAGGACATCTCCTCTCTCCCTTGGTTAGCAGCTGCTATGTGGTTTATCATCTGCCTGGGAACATCAACTTCCCATTCCTGCAGGGATTGGAACAGAACCTGGCCATGGTGTCCTCATTCTGCTCCACCCTTTGTTTAATCTCCCTTAGCATGCATTATGTATTGTGTGGGGAGTGTCACAGAGGTTTAGGGCATTGCATTTAGCCACTGCATTTCACCCTAGAATTCCCTTACTATTATAACTTCTGTTGGAATGTAAATTTAACTTCCCAGTTTTCTCTAATTTTACCTCCTGTCATTTTCCCACACCCTCCTTGTGCCTGTTTGCTTATAAATTTAAACAACACAAACCTTACTCAGTATAATAAAAACAGATTTTATTTGTTGTCATATAAGTTACTGCAAGACAGGAGTGTTCATAATTTTTTAGCTTTTCTATTTTTTTTTTCCTGGAGAGTAATGAAAGAAGCAATTATTTTATAAAGCCAATCACTGAAGGTAGATGGTTACAGCTCCCTACTGAGCAGTTCTGTCTTTACATTTGCCAGGTGAGTTCCTGCAAATGCTTACTGAAGTACTGGAATGGAGCACTTTTCTGAAGCAATTTTATAACAGGAAGGCTCAGAGCTACTCACAGTGATTTTGGTACCTATTTGAACATGTACTGAGCATATCACACATGACATTGCCGTGTCTTCTGCTAGAGACAAAAAAGGAGCAGCCTTCAATAGCAGCTACATGGGGGGGTTAAAGGGCCAACTTCTGTGGATTCATTGTTCTTTTTTCAATGCTCCTCACAGGAATGAAAAAGATCCCAGTGTTCTCTGCACAGAGTATAACTCCCCCTTAGGATGTTAGGTAGTTTTATGCAGCCCAGTGAAATTTTTACTGCTGAATATTCAGTAAGTTATTTACAACCAATGGGACACTTCAAACAGAGGATTTTTTTCAAAATAAATTCCTTTAAATGTCACCTGGTGGCTGTGTCCATTTATGTTTTTCTTAAACAGAGATTGGTTTTATGCTGGACAAAGTGCATATTACAGTTCTGCTGGGAGTGCAAAGGACAGGTCCCATGTATGATTTAGTTTTGCCTAGGCAGAATTTGTTAGAAGAAAAGCAAACAAAAAGACATAAAATATGTGTCAGTTGTGCTAATGCAAAATGTTTGCAAATAGGGCATCAGGAGTATAATAATACTCATATCCTTATAGTTCTATTTTATTCTGGTTTATTGCATAGGCTTTATTGTAATGGTGTGTTGGCATTACAACATGTTTTCTTTTTATTTCTTCCATGTGATCTGAATATAGTGAAGAAATGAAAACTGGTCTGCTTTTTCCCAAGTATTTTGTCTAGAATGTGGGAGGGAGTAGACAAGCCCAAAACTGAGATTTATTATTTTATATTGAAACTTTCAGAAAATTATGCTGATTTCTTCCCTTATAAATCTTTGCATCCAAATCCCTTCAATTAAGTGGATAGGAAATTACCCTAGCATTTTAGTATGTTTAGTCTAAACCAAAGCCATTGCTACTGCTCCTTGTTTTGTAGGGAAAATCAAAGGGAAAGCAAGACAAAAGAAAACTATGTTGAATTTTAACACAGTGACTTGCAATCATTTTCCATCCTGCCTAAGATGTGCTGTCTGTAATTGGCCCAGATGGCACTGTCTCTATTAAGCAGCTTTTCATAAACTGATAACACAGTGGGCTACAAATTCCAGCTGTGCTGCTTTGATTGTGTTTACTGAACTGCTAGGGCCTGGTGCTACCCATATATCACACACAAGAACTGTTCTCTCACACTAGATCCTGGTTTTCCAGTTTTGTTTCTCCCAATATGTAAACAAGGTATTTGCCACTGTAAGGGAAATGTTTCATGTCTTCTTTCTCTGTAAGGATCTGGTCTCTGCGTATTTTTTATAATTTTCTTCTATATTTTTCGGCAGATATGAAGCTGAAGAAAAGTCTCTGGGACACCTTGTAGCTTTAATGCAATAATATTTGGTCAGCAATATGGTGACTTTGTTATAATGGCTGCACTTAATGCCTCCCCTTTTTCATCTTCTGTGAGTTGCTGCTCCTGTTTCAGAATCCCACTGCTTCATGTTTCTCTGAGCACCTTTGCATTGTGTTGGCTGAGCAAATCAGTTGTCTGAAAGGCAGGTTGCTTGTGTGAAAATATGCTGCTCCTAGCTGTGATCTTTCTGTTAGAGCAGCGCAGTTTTGCTAGGCTGGATGCATTTTCACTGCTGTAATGATCCCTTATCCTTGTGTGACTTTGTGTCAGCTTCTGTGAGCATCTTCGTGCTCCTGTAGCCGCACGTATGTGTGGACTGGGCTGCAGAACTCTGACAGTCCCACTGTAGCCAAGGCAGCACAATTTGTGCTGGCAGGAAAGCTCTGGGGGAGTTTAGTATGTGCTTAAATGCAAATCTTCTCAGAGCTGATAGTGCTGCTCTGTGGTAGCTGTGCTCATCTGCTCTGTCAGTGCTGAGGTGCAAACATTCTTTCCTGCCTTGTGCTTTTGTGTGGTGAAGTAATTGCTGCTCTGTCTTGGTGTTTTTGCCCTTTTCACATCCCTTTAACAGCAGAACATGGGGGAGCAGCCAACCTGACTTGCTCATTCTTAGGCAGTTCATTATTTGTGGGTGGCAGATGCTACCAAGTACTTTAGGGAATGACATGCATGGTAAGCAGAGCCACTGTGGAATTTTTTAATGAGGAGGTCTTATGAGCTCTAATTCAGTATAAATCACTTCTGCTTTGGATCCTGCACTGTGCTTTTGTGTGCCTGACACCTACCATGGAGCCCCAGCAGCATCCAAGAGCTCCAGCTGACTTCAAAGCTCTCTGCAGGGAGGCCTGGAAATACACATAAGTCACTGCACTCAGGAAATTAAAATCTTAGTTGACAAGACAGAGGAATGAAGGATGTTTGTTTCAATTTATGTACTGGGGACTGATGTGTGAAGAGAAAAACACATCCAAAAATGACACTTAGGAGCACGTGTTTTCTTCAGCACAGGCATAGGTTGACTTCCAAAGTGGAGCTGGTCAGAAAAGGTCTATTGGACTATATTGACCTAACATGATACAAAAGTTGTGAGTTCACTTTTATCTGGGTTAAACTCAAAATTTTTATGGCTGGATGTGGCTAGCACAGATGTGGAGGGCAAAGGAAGGGAGGAAGCATTCCCTGCTGCTAGATAGGGAATGACACTACCCTGGGAGACTTAGATAGCTCTGAGTATGACACCATGAGATGTTAATTCCTACACTACCTTTATTTATATGCTCAGGTGGATGCTTAGGCACAAAAGTTGCTTTTTGATGGGTGAATTATTTTTTTTTAATAAAACCTGCTTCTGTTCTATTTCATCTGCTCTTACAGATTTTTGGATCTTGAAAAATAGTTTATGAAAAGATTAGAGACTGAAACTGAAAAATTAATCTGCTTTCCAAAACAAGCTAAATTTGACAAGTTAAGATTCTGTTTTACATGTATAATTGACATTCTATTCAGTAAAAAGTATTCTGTTTTTATTTTGAAATTGAATAATGTTTTTCTTTGGAGAATTCATATCAAGTGCAGAAATTTATTATCTCTGATGCAGATCCTTAGAGCATAATTTCTGAATTTTTGCTATACTTTCATTTTGACATAGCTGCAGAGTCTTGAAGATATTTCAGTCAGTGAACTTTGACAGTCGGATGCGCTCCTGTGGATATTGGGCACTCTGGGATATATTGCTTGCAAAGTGTTTGTTATTAACATTAGCATGTTCCATCAAGTCTTCATAAATGATGTTTCAAGTGATAATTTGTTCTAGTAGACAAGCTTTAACTCCTCTTATTATCAATGTTTAGTTTAGACTATATTAATTAAGAAGTAAATTTCCTGGTGGTTATTTATGTTAAAGCTTTTTTTATATTTACAATTAAGTAGAGAATTAAGTAGAGAAAGTGGTGAGAAGGTGCTGACAGTGCCACCTTGGAATAAAGTTTCTCTTGATCCCTAATTTATGTAATGCTCATATATGTGCACTGTGTGTACTCATTTTGTACTTTTGTGATAGGTGTACCCTGTTACTCTGGGCAGCGTTCCTGTCACTGTTCTTATTAAGTATAAAGTTCCTTAAGGATATCTTGAAAAATGGAATCAGACCTCAGTAGCGTCACATAACTGTATCTAATACTTCAATATTAATTAAACAGTTTGCAAATGTCTAAAACCAGGCTATAAGTGTGCTACAAACAGGGTGGTTCTTACTCAGGGGAGTAAGGTGGTCTTGTCTAACCTAAGGAAAGCTCTGGGTATTTTTCACTGGTGTTCAAAGTCCAGTCCTCTTCATTGCTACTGTGAAAACCAACAGAATGTTTAGTGAGGATTAGCAAAGGTATAATGATTTCTCTGTGTGTCTATACACTGCTCTGTGAAGCATAAACCATGGATACTTCATAGCCATTTAGACTTTTTATATTTTTTGGTACCATTCTTTCACAGTCTTTGCATAGCAAGCTGGTTTTAGGAGCTGAAGTTCACAGTCAGGCTCCTTGGAAAACTTTCTTAAGTATCAAATGTGTCATAATTCCTGAGCCTGGAGCATGTGTAACAGTCTAGGGTCTTAGTTCCAGCAGCTGGCCTGCAAGAAGACAGAGGAAAGAAAACATTTTTAGAAGTGGAGTGGTACTGCTGCCACATACTGTCATTTGCAGTCATGCTGCTTCATATTTGTAAAATATTTTTAATAGAATCTGCACTAATTTATTTTATAATCCAGATGGTTCAGGAAAAAAATCAAGTTCAGGATAGTAAGGTTGTGGCAGTTGTTGTGATGTGGGACTACAAGCAAGATGAAGCTCTGTTAGAAGGGCAGTATTTGATATGATTTCAGGGAAAGCAGACAGGCTTTTGAGCACACAGATCCTTTTAGACAAGGAAGAGAAAATCAAAAGTTCAAGCAAATTATGATGGGAACCATTGCTCTGATTTTACAGTTCAGTTTTTCCTGGCCTTTGCTTGGAAAGCAGTGTTTAGGTTTGCTTCCTTTTTCAGGTAATCAAATTATTTGTCATGTTTTCTCCTATTTTAATCAGAGCATTTGGTAGCATCCATTCTTTTTTCCAGGAGGATTTAGGTCTTTCAATAATCTATCTGCACTAAAGCCAAGAGTTAGGTGTCTTACTCCAGAACCACAAGTTCTAAATAGCAGTGCTATCATTTCACTAAATCCCCAATAGTCTAAATATTCAAATCAGGAAAACTGGGGAGAGGTGGTATAAAATACTTTGAAAAGCCAATTTTAGAATATGAATTCATAACAAAGATACTAAAACTGTGAACAAGACAGAGACACTGGTTTTATTGCTCACAGAAATTTTCATGCTGGCTCCCTTCTTTGGCACAGATGCCAACAGCTTCCCCTCCTCTCTATTGACAGAGGTTAACTACCTCTCCCTCTCTTGAGGTCCAATTGTTTTATGTAATTAGATCACATTAAGAGTTATAATCATTAACCTGCAGTTAAGCTGGATTGTTCTATTCTTTCTATGAATTTACAAGAGAACACTAATTGCAAAATTTTGTCTGGTTTTGGTTGCTGTATCAGCTGGCCTAACACAAAATAATTACATTTGAGTTTTGCCTGTGCTATTTAAAATCTATAGCATTATATGAAGTATTTTCAATACTTTATGATCAGTGTTCTAGGCAACAAAATTTTCTCAAATTGAAGTAGTATGATATCGTACATGATTATATGTTAATATGCAAAACTTTAATTTATCCATATTAGATGATTTTTTTAAAGCTATCTTCTGATATTTTAAGTTTGCTGTTTACAGAGTCATAGAGTCATTAGGGTTGGAAGGCACCTCTGGAGATCATTTCATCCAACCCCTTGCCAAGGCAGAGTCACCTGATGTAGGTGACGCAGCAACAACTACAAATAATAAAGAAATTAGTGTTATGTTTTCCATGATCTTAAGTGTTTGCATTTTCTATGTGCCTGGAAAGGATTTAGAAGTTTATGTGTGTTGAAATCAATATTACCCATGTCTTCCTCACCTACGACTTGTGTAGTGCATAATATACAGTGCATGCTTAAAAATAAAAAACTCCCAGTGTGAACAAAACAGGAAATTAATTCCTATAAATGTATGATTGCATTTAGTTCTGGTTCTACTTAATCATTCAGGAAAATCTCCATAACATTTCTTATCCTTACAAATAATGCAGCGCCCCAACCAAAGGAGATGAGTAGATTCTATAAGGCAATCTCATGTCTGCAGTTATGTAGTGCTGTGCAGGTAAACGTGTGGGGCTGTGATTCCAAAGCATTGGCAAGGGCTTTGACTGGCTGCAGAGGATCTAAGCTTAGGGTTTAGGTGGAAGGTACGGTGTTGATCTGCTTTGCTGTTGTTACGGCACACTTTGTTTAACATGCTGCAGTGCTGTGGTCTCGAACTGAAGTTTTTTCAGTGCCTGCCATCCACAGCTATTCCTTCTCATCCCAAAGGGGCAAGGTGGAGGAAGGGAACAGCTTCTGTTAGTCAGCACAGGGGCAGAGAGTTAAGGAAGAAGGAGCAGCATTCGATATGAAGCATCAAATAATGTTTTAGCAGACACTTTGCCCAAACCAATTTCCTTTGCATTTGAAACGGCTCTGAGCTGGCAGTAACAAACGTAAAGATAATGACAGTTTTGAAGTATATAAAACACATTTTCATTTTAAAAATCTTCATTTTTTATTCTGTTTTTTTGTTTTGACCCATGTCACTGTGAAAATATCACTCAAATGTAGAGTGAAATAATCCCTCTCCTCCTCTCAAATCTGATAACTTCTTTTTTTTCTACTCTTCTGAAAGAGATGTCTGAACAACTCCTGGAACTTGTGCTCTTAATCATGAACAATGCCACAGATGCTGGGAAACCTCTGTTGTGGGTAGGTGCCACTCTGTGTCTGTTGCTGTACCGGCATAGGAGTAAAAAATCTGACTGACCAGGTCAAAAATCTGCAAGCATCAATTGGAATTTGTTTTAACTGATAAATCTGCAATTTAATTCATGGTGACAACTTCTCAAGGCTCCACTATCATCTGTACATATTTGCCTCTTACACTGTCTTGTTATGACAATTAGAGTCAATCGATATGCAAAGGTTGAAGATGAGAATACTTCTATTGATGGGAATCAACCCTAGAATTCCAATCTAGAACCACCACTTATAGCTCTAGAATCCTTTTGATGGACTTCCAACTGGTTTATATCTTATTCTTCTATTTTATCACATAGAAACTGGATAGAACAGAAACCATGCTTTCTCCAGCTTTTAAATCAGTTTTTGAAATTCTTGCTGTTGGGTAATTTATATATGATCCCTTAAGACCTCACAGAACCCTTCAGACAGAGGAAGTTTTTAAAATGGGAGTGTGGTAGATAAATAATTTAAAGGTAGTCTTTATAGGTTTTAACTACTTTGAGGCAAGGCAAATGTTTTCTTTGAGATTTATAGAAAAATCCAGGGGAAAAGAAAAAGAAAGGGATTTACATGTGGAATATAATATTACCTTGCAGAACACTCGGTGATTCTGAAGTGTTTTCATTTGATTTGAGACAGCAATGCCCAAATGGAATTTTAATATAAAACAAGTTGCAGCAAACATGAAAAGAGCAAGCCTACTATAGTTGGAGCTTTTAATGTTGCTTGTGGCTTCAGTGTTGTCTTCAAACCAACTGAAGTGTACCACAGCAAAACAAAATCCTAGCTCAAGAGGGATCAAAAAAAAGACATGAAGGGCTGGACTAAATTATGAATTGAATGAAATAATTAATTTATTCACTTACAGAAGCTGACAATCATAGTGAATGAGAGATGTGATGAATTTTTCAGTCTTTATCAGCACTGAAACATCGGGAAGCCCTGGACATGTATTTTTCATTTTGTTGCACTGGGATAAAAAAGGTTGTGTCAAAACTAAGGTCCCTGCCAGGCATGCATGATGTATTCTTTCAGAAAAAAAAATAAATCCAAACCAGAAAAAGCACAAAGTTAATAATTTTTATCTGACTCAAATGATGACGCCAGACAGAGGGTGTTAATATTGCACACAGAGGATGAGACTGAACTGCCTCCTCAGGGCCTTACACACACACACACCATAACCTCTCCCTCATACACCCTTTCTTCTTAAAAACAGTCCTTAACTTCAGGTGTTTGCCAGCTTTCAGGTGATTCCTTGGTTCTATACATGCAGTTCCCAGTTAGCATGGATCCATGCCTGTGAGAACTCCAGCATTCCACAGCCGAGCACTGCTTTGGCAGTTCCAAGCTGCTGGAACCAAGTCCCATTTCTGCTGGAGTTCCTTTCATTTCTGTCCTACCTCACTCTCTGTGCAGTGAAGACTTTGAGTTTTTTAAGTCATTTTCTAAGTTAAGTGCATTTCAATATTACTTGACTGTAAAGGAGCCGCAGTTCAAACCAAGTTGCTTTTTATTTCAACTGAGGTTACAACTATTGTGCTCTCCAGAAATGTCTTCTGATAATCCATGTCATGGGAATTGATTTTTCTCTTCTGCCATGAGTTTTGTAGCCTGCACTGAAAGTAATGGTACTGATCTACTTATTTTTAAATACATTTCAGATTCTTCAGGAGTCCATTTAGGCATCTTCTCACTCTGGACTTGTTATTAGAGCTAATGGAGTGGGGTTTTGCTGATCAGCCTTTAAAATCTCGTCATGCTGAGGTGATTTGTAAACTTGATGTCTGCATTTCATCTACATTTTTATTATTTGCCAAGATGTAAACTACATTCCAGTGTCCTGGAATGCCATGTTCTGACCTCCTAGATAAATCATCATCCTTTCACTCATCATGGTAATATTGCTAATAAGTCTGTGGCAAAGTGGTTTGACTTTGGTCACATCAGTGGGATTTGGACTTTGGAAATTAGTGATTGACTAAGCAAGGCTTTCAGTCCCACTTAGTGCAGAGTGAAGAGAAAAGAGGAAATGCAATATTTTTGATCTCCATGTCTTGGAAAGACATGCTAATATTGGTTTGAAACTGAGCAAATGGATCCTACACAGATGTGAATTTTGAGGAGTGGGATGTTGAAAGAGAAGGCTGACTGAAAACGGATGAGGGAAAATAATATTTGATGTTTACTGAGGGAAGAATAACAGACTTAAAAATTGAAATGAGAAATGTATTTTGCAGCTAATGAAGAGACTGAGAAGGATGACAGCAATTTCATCTCAGACCCATTTCTTTATTTTTTTATTTTATTTCCTTTGACTTTAATTTTTTTATTAAATTACATTAATTTTATTTATCTTTTTTCTTTTTATTACAAGTTTTAGGTTTTTTCTTTTCTTTTCTTTTCTTTTCTTTTCTTTTCTTTTCTTTTCTTTTCTTTTCTTTTCTTTTCTTTTCTTTTCTTTTCTTTTCTTTTCTTTTTCCTTTTCCTTTTCTTTTCTTTTCTTTTCTTTTTTTCTAGTTGATTTTCATTAATTTAATTTTTTTTATTTTATGAGACTTTCTAAAAGAATAAAATAAAATAAAATAAAATAAAATAAAATAAAATAAAATAAAATAAGAATAATTTAAGATAAATAAACTTAGAAAGCAATCAAATGAAACTAAACTAAACTACATAAAATAAAGATTGAACTAAATTAAACTTGAAATGAAATTAAATAAACTTGAATAAATAAAAAAATAACTGTAATAAAAATATATTTTTAAATTAAATTAAAATTAAAATTAAAAGAAAGTTTTTAGTTTGGTCTTCTCGGCTTTGTTTGCTCTTTTTATTTTCATCTTCCTAAGAAGAATCAAAATCATTAAAGGACAAACTCTAGAATTCAACATAAGCTTAGAAGTGACTAGACTCACTGAACTTTAGGAAGTATGAGAAGATGTTTTAAGTGACTTTTCAGCTGGCATATTTACTGGGATTAAAATGTATTTTCCATTCCAAAGTGTCTGTCTTGAATATTTCTTGCAGAATATCAAATTGATTCTCTTTGTGCTCAAGCCCTTTTTCTAGGATGAACTACTGTTAAGGAATGAGTCTTGCTAAAACTTTTTAAAACAATTTTTTCTTCAATTTTGTGTTTATAAATTACTGAAACACAGCTGAAGGCCTGCTGCACAACCCTGCTCTGTTTTATAAGTCTGAAATGTGCAGGAATTGCAGTGCATATCTGAAGGTATGAGAAATGTCATCTTTAGTGCCCTGGGTTTCCAGTGCTACTTCCTTTTTCAGTTTATGGCTTAACCCCTGATAGTGTGTACATTCATTTTCAGTGTTGTGCTTTATTTCAGATTTTCTGGTTTTGCATATTTGCTTGTGATGTTGCTCATTAATTTGTTCCTTCTGTAGCTCCTTGGACTGTTACAGAAACTGAGATTTAAATTAGCATCAAGTCCAATGATTACAAATGCCTCTAATGGTCTAATTTTGCAATGCATAAACAGTTAAGAGAAGATGAGGAGCTGTTGGCACCGAATAGCAGTAGGTGTTCATGTGTTAAAGTAGAGATGCACCAGAGGTCAGAAATTTTAGTTTCATATTAAATGGTTCTGTGGTACTGGAGGTTAAAATAGAGGGGTACAGCTCTCCACTTGGATACATGTATAAACTCACACACATATTTCCCCTTTCTCTCAGTGATGCAAAGCACAAAAGCCTTGGGCAAGGTCCTAAATAATCACAAAAATACCTCTTATGAAGCAAATCAGTGTGTTTGTCTTGCTGGCAGAGGAGTACAGGCATTACTACCATTCCCCATGGAACAGAAAGATCATCAGGATCTGCCACTGTCACACATGAAGAAATGAAGGAGACCATTTGCAGAAAAACAGGTTTTTATATGAATGGGGGAATGAGGGAAAGGTCATTCCTACGGTTATTTAAGTAGCAATTGTAACAGTATTAATGGCCACCAAAAAAAAAAAAAAAAATTGCTGTACATAAGTTTGCAGCTGGGCAAGGCAATAGATGCCAATCTTGAGTTAGAGAATAAAACTTGGATGTGCTGCCTTTCGACTAATTTTACCACATTTGATCACTGACCTGAAAAAAAATAGCATTAGAGTGTGTCTGAAACCTAATTGTGCTTGGGTACAGTTAACTAGAACATTGCTGCCAACTTGATGGCAAGAAACTCATACAGCAAATATTGATCTGTGCAATCCCCAAAGGAAAAGGAATCAGCTCTTTATCAGGTGTGGAATCTGATGCTAACCAAAAGAATGAGGTGAATTTCACCTCAAGGAAAACTCTTTTCTGTGTTTTTTAGAGTGGATATTGGAGGTATTACTGTCATTAATACCTTGAACCAGGGAAGCAATTGGGTACTTCATAAATCTACCTTATGGAGGAAAGCACTTAAGCACAACTTAGTCTTTAAACTCGATTACAAATTTTCCTTTCTGGAAAGGGTGGGAAATGTTTTATGATTTCTAAGGCAATCTTATCCCAAGAAGACCATGTGCACCTCACATCTGTAACAGGCTTTGTAACACAGTTTACTATTTCTAGATGTTGAATTATTGTCAAAAAAGAGAGGAAGTGATAAAAGTGAACAGAGGGAGGAAGGGGAATGAGAATAAGGTCGTGGGCCACAGATGCCTTCTTTCATAAAAATAATTCCTGTCCTTTATGCAAGATTGTGATACATGGTTTGGAAGGGGGAAAACTGCCTCCTTTTTTTTCCCCCTTTTTTTTCTGTATAGGGAGTGCTAACAACAAACCCGTTTCCCAGTGTTTGTCACACAGTGATACGATGGTCTAACCCAGAATGGCAGAGCTTGAGTGACTGAGACCAGGACATGAAGCAAGCTGTGAAGGGATTTACAGTGTGAAAAGATTTACAACGTGAAATGTCTGGGATGTGAAAGCAAAATTTATTCTCTATGATATAAACAGTGTCACAACTCCTATTATAATTATGCACTGAAGCAGACTGAGATGAAGATTTTACTAACACATCTAAACTGTCCTTTCTTTATTGATTTAGACCAGCAAAAAATCATTCACAGGTTCATGTCCTTGTACTAAGCAGCACTAAGTTAAAAGAGAAAATAAGAGAGAGAAAAAGAAAAAAAGACCAAAACCCAATGAAGAATAAGATTGTCTTTGCTTTACATTAATGTTTTATTCTTCTGTCCATGGTACTGATAAATAACACTACTAAATATTTGTCCTGCTTCTGGACAATTTGCTGTTTACTCCTCAGCAGAAAATCTGCTTTTCCTTTTTCCCTGGTTCCTGATCCTTGAGGTTCTTCTTGGTGGTCTTACAGAGAGTTTGAATCAAAATGTTCATAGCAAGCAGAACAAATTCCAAAACTGTTAAAAAGGCTCAGCACTAAACTTTCTAGAAAGGCAAACTTTTCCAAAAGCCCATAAGAGATGCCTTTAGAGGGAAATACTAAAGCAGAATGTGTACCCCATATGACACTCATTCTTGGTTGTTCATGTGCGATGGACTTTATCCTTTCAGCATAAGATTTAATTTATATCCCCAATACATAAAGTTCATAGCTCTGACAGACAGACCAGGGAGCAGCTCTGTGGTGTTTCCTGCTTCATCCAGGGCTCTGTGTGATAACCAGTTCATTGCTGTTTGCTCTCAGTAATGTAAATTTTCTGCTTGGAGCAGGTCAAACCCATAACCAGCACCAGAACTGTGCCCTCTTGGACAAAGTGTGAGCTGGGAAAGGAGGGGAGGACAGCAACTTCATGTCCTAGGACAGCTCACCCACAGTGTCTTCACTATGGTTGAGAGACTGGGTTGCCACTGGTACTGCCTTCTGTGGCATTCATGGACATGAAATATTCCCAAGAGAAAGCTTTTACTTTTACCTTCATTGTTTTATTAAGGTTTGGGGTTTTCATGGTGATTTCCTGAAGCAGAGTTTTGTCAGCTGGATGTGATGCTCAGCTGTGGACTGGGATTCAGGCCAAATGGAAAACTAGCAGCAAGATGACCTGCTCACAATAAGTAGAGCAAAGAGCTCTTGATCCTCGTGTGAATGGCTTAATCTGTTTTATACTGCAGTTTTCCATCAGTAAACGGGGATAATTGCACTCTACTGCCCTCAGGGGTGCTGTGAGGGTAAACACATTGCAGGTTACAGAGTGCTCAGATGCATTGGCTGAGAGAACTCGAAAAATATTGGGAAAGAGAATAATTTACACAACAAATAGGCAAGTCAGAAACAGAGTCAGGAACATGCTGGGCAAAGGCTTTGAAATTCACTTCTCATCCCACACTCATATTGAGACTACAATTAGCAGTAAGGCAAATGTAGTGCAAAATCAGGGTGTGCTGGTTCTGTACTGGCTCTATGTTGGCTGCTAGTGGTATTACTGACTGTCCTGCCATCAAAGCCATTACAATTCTGCAGCAGCAGGCCAGGTACCCCCAGCTGGGCTCCCCTGGACCCTGCTAACACACACTATTCCCTATCAGTGCCTTGAAGCTGCCAACAGGCTGCAAGGCATAAATGAATCTTATCCTTTGTGGGGTTAGAAGGCCTCCTTGGCCATGTTGGCCTAGCTGGATGACACAATGTGGGTTCCTTGAAGTCTTTTTTTCCAGGAGAGAATGCCAGATGATGAATGGATATTGAGATACCGCATTGATATGGGAGCATTCACTGGTTTGGTTTCCTTACAATGCAGACACTTCTAAAGTTCTAGGGCAAAGAGGTTTCCACGGTTGCAGGGACTTTTAGGAAAGCTCAGAAAATGTAATAGATCTTCTATGAATAGATTTCAGCTGACTGGAAGGATACATTTCAGGATACAGGAAGAAGCCTTTCCATTGATTTCGGGGAATTTTATTGCAGGATGCAAGTGAAGGCAGAACACGGCCAGATTTGTGCAGAAAGTGCTAAGTGCCTTTTGGATAGAATTTGCAACTGCTAATGTTTTCTCACCTCTAAAGCTTGCTGTAATGGTAGGCTTGCTGGGGAATGCTGCTCACACTGGGTCAAGGTGAAATAAAAATAAGAAATCTTTGCTGTCCCTACTGTGAGAGGTACAACTTGCTACTATTTTTCCTTCTGGCAGGACTTTGGAACTGACTGTATCCAACAAATGCAAATTGTGATGCTAATTTAATTAAGCAAGCCATATGAAATCAGAAAAAATTGCAGTCTGTGGTCAAGAGCAGTTTTTTATTTATTGGCAGTACATCAATACCTAATTGAAAAAGATTGCATAATTGCTTTTGATTGTGATTTAACCCCAGCAGGGAATTTGGCCTCACATAGACACTAGTTCAACCTCTCCTCCACAGGGAGATAGAGGAGAGGATCAGAATGGAAAAAGTGTAAAAAATAGTTTGAGGTGCAGTTTAATAGGTAAAGTGAAAGTTGTGCACACAAGCAAAGCAAAACAATCCAACACATTACCTCCTAAAAGGTACTATGAAGAAAATTAACTCTATGCCTACTAAAAAAAAAAGTACAACAGAAGACAGAATATGGTGCCTGCAAATCTATTTTTATCTTTATTATGGTGGGATCTGAGTATTTAATGACCTTTCATATGCTTATCCTTAGAGCATGCCAGTGACACAGGACATTTTTAAACCTGAAGGACAGTAAGGACAAGGGTCAGGACTTTGCCATTTTAATCACAGGCAAACAGGTTGCCACAAGCTGACTGCAGTTCAGGTTAGGACCACAATACAAGGCTTTTGCACTGCTATCACTTTTGTTATGCAAGCCAATGTAAGGGTTAAAAAGTTAAATCTGTGAAATGTTGTGACAGAGTGGAAAGTGTCTTTGACTCTGAACTTGAGATGCTGAAAGTGAGGCTTGTGATTTCTGCACTTCAGTTTTATCTCTTCTCTCTTCATTCCCTGACTTCCAATGGCCTCTCTTTGTGCTTCCCTCCTTCCTCTTTTCTTGGCCAACAATAAAACCTGTGAATGGTGAAGAGAGGATCTGAAAACCAAGGACACTGTTTTCCTCTCTTCAGGACTAACTTTTGCCAGTCTATGCTACATTTGGGCCAGTTTTCAATGCTTGGGTAATTAATTGCCTTCCTTTCTTCCATCTTTAATATAACTGTCAGGATTCACATCAATCTGTCAAATATCACAAGCCAGAGTTTAATGGATATTTACTTGGGAACTGAGATTTGGGGATAGGGCTGGGGGGAGAGATTTCTGAGCAACCTCTGGCTTGATTTATAATTCAGATATCTCAGGTCTTTAGAGTGCTGCTATTTCCACAGAAAGTTCACAGAAAAGAGGCTGTGGTACACTGTAAGCTGCTGTTTGCTTGGCCACCACCCCCTAGAGGAAAAAGTGGTTATTGATGTTCAAGAGTAACCTCTTGTGTTTCTGTTTGTGCCCACCACTTCTGATCCTGTCACTGAGAACCACTGAAAAGAGCCTGGCTACATCATCTTTATACCTTGTCTTCAGGTGTTATCTAGATTTAGTCAGATTAATCAGTTAATAAGGTTAGTAAGATTTAATGAGATTTAATAAGATTAATTAGATCAATCACTAATAATAATTCCCCCAAAAGTTTCCTTGTCCACAAACAGTCCTATTTCAGCCTTTCCTCATAGGAGAGATAATCTAATATCTTTTGTGTATTCTGTTCAGTAAGTCCATGTCTTTCTCAGAGCTGCTCCTGTCTGAAAGCTTCATACCACAACTCGTAGCACCTTCTCTTGCAGGACTTTAGGAGATGGAGATTTGAGAAAAAAGTAACAGAAATTGCTGCCAGAATTTCTGCCCAATCAATTGTGAGACATGAGAGTTGGTGCTGTAATAGTGTGGAATGGAGTAACCCCAGCACTACTTTCGGCAGGACTGGAAAAAGTAGAGTGGGAATACAGGATCCAACTGTGACCTGACATGGACATTACTCTTGTCTGTCTGGGCTGACTTCAGTGGCACAAGCCAATGCTGGTGAGTTTGGAGTAACACGTGAGATAAATAAAGGAATGGGGCAAAAAAAAATTCTGTTTTATATTAAAAAGCTGATTTAAATGCTGTTTTCATTCATCTATGAATGTGTGAGCTGACTCAGGACTCGAATAGCTTACATTTAGAGGTTTTTTGGTTTCTTGCTTGATTCCTTGTTTGGGGATTTTTGTTTGGTTTACTTCTTTGGTATTTTTTTTAAGACTGAGATCATAATGACTGCAGTGCCATGCTGAAGGGACAAGAGAACCTGTCCACAGTACTGCAGCTTGATGACACTTATTTTGAGGTTTTATAATATTAGGAGATTTTGCAGGTAGATTTTTTTGTGTGTTTGTTTTTAAGCATGATTTTCATAAAGAATAATATTTTATTTACTCTGTGGTAGAAATCCACACATGAATTAGTAGACTAAGACTTCACCATGGCATATTCCAATTTACTTATAATGCATTTAAGTATTCAAATCCTTAAATAATTATTCAAATACTTAATAAGCAGGTATCAGAAAGACAAAAAACATTAAACTCTCTGAGATATGAAGATACAGGGGATTTCCTGGAATAATGGAAGAGAAATTAAATTTAGCACTTAAAATGAAATACACAAACAGTACACATGATTCAGAATTTCAGCTGTGCTTTCAGAATTGCTTAAGAGAAATGAAAAATATTAATAAAAGGAAAATTATAAGGGAATGAAAAAAATAATTAAAACAACAAACAAAATAAAAACCCCAACAAACCAACCTGCCCTAACAGCTAGAACTTTTGAAAGAAGAAAAATGTTTGCCAGCCCTGGTATACACTGCCATTTTATCTAAATAAAACTCAGTCATGTCCATTTATTGGGAAATAGTGTGCTTCACATGACAGTACTCCAGACATATAGTTCAGTAACTTGTGTGTGTGCACATTTAGAAGATTAAAGGTAGGCACTTAAAGCCTTTTAATGGTTGAAACTTTAGCTTAAATTTAACATCAGTCCTGCTTTTTCATGAATCAGTGCACTGTGCTTTCCAGTGCAGCATCCTGACTTCCTCGGGGATCACATTGCTGCTTAAAATATTCTCACAATTCAGAGTTAACACCCCTGTGCAAACAGAGGGGAGCTTTCAGCTCTGGGCTGCTTTCTCCTCACTCTTCCTGCTGTTCAACATTTCTGCCTTGGCTTTCTGTGCTTTCCTGTGAAGCCCTGTAGCATCCTTTCAGAATAGACCTGCTGAAGTTATCTTTTCAAGTTTATGAAAAGTTCTTCATGAAACTGTCACCATAGACTGAAGAAAGCCTTTCATATATCACAAGTATTGCCCTTTTCAGTGGTTTTATTTATCTAAACCACTTCCTCCTATTTTCTTTTTTCAAACCTTCATCAACATTTCCATTCCTTATCAACACACCTTCTCATCCCCTTATTTTAAATTGGAACAATGCACCTTTGTTCCCTGTCCTTTATAGGTTTGCACAGCATTTCCTTCCCTTATTTTGTATGCCTGCTTCTGTTTCTGAAACCATGCTTAATTACCTTCACCTCAATGCTCTTGTGGTGCTCAAGAGGTGCTCTTGTTACCAAGGATAGCACATATTATCATTGCTTTCTTGGACCCCAAGGATTGATATAGGGTTAAAGTGAGAGCAGCATCCCCAGGAACTCAAAGATATTTTCCCCTGTATTATTTATGGTTAGAAATAAATAATATTAGCTATACTGATGATTCTGTGGAAAAGACATTCTTCCTTCTTTGAATTAATTAGCTAATGCAGAGCTGAAGGTTGTCCAGCAGACACAAAAAGGAGGTGCACCATCCTTCTTGAAATTAAAGAGCTGTGGGGGAAGGTAAACTGAAATTTGTTTACAATAAGTGATCATTCTTATTTTAATACATCAAGCTGTCAGCTTCTTTTGAAAATAGATGAGGTAATTTCAAAGTTAGCAATTAATTTTGTTTTTATTAATTGATGAACTGGCGACTATGGCATCGCTAACCAAACAGCTTTTTTATTATTCCTTTCCAACCTTTCTGTTCAAACTTATTTAAACTCTCTGTTGCAAGCTCTGGGATTCCTGTGGTACCTGTTTGCATGCTTACCTCAAAAGGTCAGCTGTAAAGGGGCCATATGAGCATACCTGAGCAGTGACAAAGCTGTACATACAGTCACACTGGATATTGCTGCTGATCCGAGGCACTTGTGCACTTGATCCACACACTTCTGATGGACTATGAGGCTGAATTGCTTACACAATTTGTAGCAGAAGCCTCAGAAGATCCAGTTGTGGGTCCAGGTGTCCAAGGACAGTAAGGCAGAGCTTTTGGTTTAAATGCACTGAGATCAATTTCAGCCAGACCTTGTCTGGTTCTGTTGGGGCCTGTTGTCACCAGTAGAAGCTTTCCCACTCATGAATGGCATGAGAAATATCTAAATGTTCTCAAAGGATGCTAAAAGACTCTGTGCAACAATTGAGAACTTTGGATCAGAGCCTGAGAGTCTCTAGAACTGATCCATGCCTTTGGCCTTTCTTGACAGGACTCCTGGTAGTCCCTGCCAGGAGCACAGTGGTGGTATTGAAGTCCTGGGAAGCTGCAGGATGTTCCCATCTTTCTGAAGCAGAGACACCAATGAGGGAGTGAGGAACGTGAGGAGGTTTGTTAGCATCACTTAGGAGGAGAGAATGAAAAAGCAAGTGTAATTTAAAAGTTTTTCTGTCAATAGCTCTTTATGGTGAAAAGCAAGGGGGAGGACTGGAAAACCTATAGCTCTTTAGGTCAACAGATGGTGTCCATGATATTTTTTCAAAAAAGGTAAGGCTTTTTTGTGCAGTTTAGGTCAGAAAGTGGAGATGAACCTGAAGATAAGTCTGAAAAACTGTGGATACTACTGTTCTAGCTACAAACACAGCTCCCTCCTTCCTTTAAAACACTCTTAAAGACACTCTTAAATCTACTCTTGCAGGCCATACCCTTGTGTTCATATTCACATAGTGTGTGACACTTCAATCCCCAAACAATTCACAGAAGTACTTGACATTAATAAGCATCTAACTTTCCTATACATCACTGTCCTACCAACGGACACAAACCAGTGGGAAACAATGTGCAAAATATCTCTAATGCATTTTTCTCCCTTAAAAAATAGATAGGCCAGGCAAAACACTGCAGACCTTGCTGGGTCTACTGGCAGACTGTAGCACTCAGATGGTGCTGCTGTGCTGGGCAATATATAAAGCTCTAAGTCAGAAACACAGGCAAATTAATGTGGCAGAAGTGGTCCCTTAAGAGTAGGCTGTTTAATGATCAGCTTCCTGTCATCATCATCATCATCATCATCTCATCTAATGGCTCACCAGCAGTCTTGCCTAAAGGTCTTTATACTGGGTTTTGTGGTAATGTGCATGTCAGAATGCCAGCAATGAAATTTTGTTGCTAATTTAGAAGGTTGGGTACTTTGCAGGACTTTTAGATATTCAGGTCCATCAGGTCCTTCATAGGGAAAGCTCGCTGGTCATTCGCTGCTTAAAGAAAAACAAAAATCAGTCAATACTGTGAGGCCTTTACAGAATAAAACCTCAGAGAAAATCAAAAGAAACAAAATAAAGTAAACAGGCACTGAACCCTGATTTATCTGCAAGCAGGATTGTCAGGAATTAAGCAATTGTTTGGAGTCTTGGCACTGAGGATTTATTGAAGAACAGGCCACTGCAGATTTTATTTTTTTTCATTTTCTTCTTGCCTACAGTTTAGTTTAGCTTTCATTGCAAAATGAATATGCCTTATGTTTTTATTTCAGATATCTTCCAAGCCAGTTTGAAAAATCAATAACACATAAAAAAAAATTGATCAAGAAAAAATGTTTAAATAAACCACCTGTCAACCAAGACAAATGCTTACTCATTGTTAATATGATAAAGGTAAAAATCTCTTTCTTTTTTGATAGTACCTTCCATATCAGTTTCTGTCATGCTGTTGATCAAACTCCGGATTTACCACAAGCCTTTTGTGAGTTCAAAAATAATATTAAAAATTGAGATACATATATTTTTCTTGCTATGTCTTGCAAATTTTAATAAATTGCCAGGATTTTCATCTCCCTATGCACTGTCATCTCTGAAGAATAGGGGATGTAGGTATATGGTGAGAATGACTAAGTTTAACTCTTGTTATTACTTCTGAAGGAAAACATTTTGCCACAATTCACCCATTGTTCAAGGAGTCTTCAGACTGGATAACAAAACAAACATTCATTTAGACATTTAAATAAACAGTTATGTTTTCAGAATTTCTGAGTATTTCCTATGGAACTCATCCATGTGCCTAAATAGATGGGCTTTTAAGACCCCAGTGCCTGCAGACATATGAAGAATGAAAGAAAATTACCACGTTTTTCATCAGAACATTTTGAAAACTTTCATCCTTTGTTTTGTTGACTAAAACTCAACTTCAGTAAGTTGGAGTTGAGCTCCTTTGGAAATGTGTTCAATGTGACTACTGAGCACTCTGGGAAAACGGTCTCTGTTCAAAGTTCTATATAATTTATGTGAGTCTGGATCAATGTTTCTTTGCTCTGTTTGTCAAATTTGATAAATAATTCTCAAACACAGGTGGATGTTTTCTGCGTTGGTGTTTAATGAGTGAGTTGTAGGAGAAAAAAATTGTGAGGGCCCTTGTTATACACATTATTATTTAAACCATTGTCCTCAAAGTGACACTATTCTCAAATTTGCATGCAAATCCCTGTTATCAATCACTGCAGAGTTTGTGTGGAACACTGAGCAGTTGCATTTCCAAGTAAAAGAGGCTGGCTACAGACATGCTGGATGGTTTGTTTGATGGTGAGGTATGAAAGTCTGGTAATGGTGACTGCCATCTCAGGAAAAAAAAATGCCCTCCAGGAGGATTTGAGGTTTCACTTTCAAGGGTAAATATCCTCCTCTGCAGAGCGAGTATTTTGCCATGGCAAGACACCTACACGTTCCAGTAAGCGGATTTTCCAAATTATGTCTTTACTTCGTGCCCATTGCATTAGCACAGTCACCTTGTCACTCAAATCCCTGTAATGATCATTTCTGAACCATTTACACCCCGTGTTTGGCTGGCTGGTTGCTGCTTACTCAGTAGGAAGATTATTGATTGCGGGCGCTTATTAAGAAAGTACGAAGCAATAAGCTGTGAGAGCTGTTGATAATTCAAAAGGTGAAGCTGGCAATTATATAGGGATCAGGGGGATTATTATATACAGGGCCTAGGAAAATATGACTGATGGATGTAGCACTGCTGTTATGACTGCTTGAAATAAAATGTATCATTATTGATTTCTTTTGTTGGTCTTTTTTATTGCATTTTAAATCTACATATTTTTCATGCAAACAGTCTATTCTACACTAGAGCTAGAATATGCTACTGCAGCTTACTGATTTATGAATATATCACTCTTTTATAGTATTTTCACCTCTTGCTACAGATTTTTTTTCCAATTTTTCACTCCATGGTAACTATTTGAACAGGACAGAAATCAAATGTCTGATTTTGAATTTTGCCACTTCCTCTGTTGCTGCTGTTATATCACCTTTAATGATTTTTATTCTAATGATGAGAAAATGAAGAGTGAAAAAAGTTTTTAAAAAGCCCCATATTTGGGGCATCAAATGTATAGTGAATATATTTTTTTAATTATTAACTCTTGCTTTCACCTGTCATGTCAGGTGGCATGTTTAGCCTTATAACATTTTTCTTTGTTTTAATTACTTTTAGCCAGTTTCCTCAGTTTTGGGTTAATGTTCCTCCTGCTTATTTCTTATGCCATTTCCAGGTCTTAAGTGACTATATTAAGTAACATCAGAGATTATTAACATTATTAACACAGTAACATTCCTAGTGAAAAACACAGAAAAGAAAGAAAATGTTTTCTTTTGAAAAAAGTCCACTGCCACAGCTTAGTTTGTACCTTCATGAAGACCCACTCTATTGAAAATCAACTCAATTCCTAGAGTTTGCAAACCAATGTAGAATCTAATTCTAGAAGTGGACTTCCTTTCTGCTCTGCAAAACCACAAATAACCTGAAGCCCTTTTTTTAAAGTAGAATACCAGACATTCAGGTGTTCTCTCTGTCTGTGAAAACCTTAACCCTAACCCTAACCCTGTCACATACCTTTTGTTCAGAATTATTTTTTCTGGTAGTTTCCACTTTTAGCATTTGTCTAATAAACAAGGTTTTTACCTCCAGTGTGGTTTGTGTTAATTGTGGAAAGAAGCGGGGAAAATACCAAGAAAATTTTATGCAGTTGTATGCCTTATTATTCTGCATAAAACTAATATTCTGGGAGACTGTCAGCTACATAAAGCATTACAGCTACCCCACTGTCTTGTTTACTATTTTTGCATGTGGGATTTGGTCTCCTTATCACTGCAAAAAATCTATTCAGTCATTATTTGGGTAAAGTTGACTTTTAGCCAGATTCAGAACGAGCCCCACAAGCCAGAGGCCTAATCAATACCACACTAACTGCTCCATTAATCCTCTTTTGCTGCTATTTCCCTCTCATCTTTCCAGGAGACTGTTGTTACCTCAGAACAGATAATTGATTTTTTTTCCTAGGTAATAAATGCAGCAGCTTTTCAGCAATACTTCCCACACACCCCTGTACTGCAGGTCCCTATCATGGTGTGACTGAGCAGAGCTCCTTCCTGATTATTCCAAAGCGGGATGTGCACCTCATGCAGAAATCCTCTGCTGATGTGACTGTCAAATAAGCACAACTGGCTCATACGTGGACATTTCCACCTCAGATACCGCAGTAAGACAAGCAAATTTGCATCTTCTCATATGCAAAGGAATTTTGCATGATTCATCTCTTACATAAAGGGCCTAACAGTAGCAAAGCACTACATAAATAAAGTTTGGGCTGAGAGAGTTCTTGGGCATAAGGTTTATAATTCAGGAGATGATTAGTGTGCTGTGCACAGAGTCCTGAAGTGTTTGGCCTGAAAGTCCTGTTACAAGTACAAAAGCTGAGCAGAAAAGTTTAAGGCCAAAAAGATGTGGGTTTTGTCCTCAAAAATGAGACTATGTTCCTGAAAAGTAATGTAACATTAAGCACTTCCATTACTATTAGGAAGAGTGCTGACTTACTTCAGTTTTGGACCTCATTTAAGCCTCTTCTAAATTTTTATTGCTTCACTATAAGAAGTGTCTGTTTGATTTAAACAAAAAAAAAATCTCAGTTTCTCTGTCTTTCCTTTAATTCCTAGGTACTTGCAGCTAGGATGTGGAAGACAACTCCAGCAGAAATAACAGGATTTTTCTACTGGTGATGTTCTCACAAATCAGGGAAAAAATTAACTTGTACTTATTTGTTATTTTTAGCATTTTTCTCCAAAAGACTTGTTGGTGCTAATGGCCTTTAATATTAGGAAGAATTTTTTTTCAAAGAAGAGGTGACTAGATTTTGGAATGGGCTTCCCAGGGAGGTGGTAGAGTCAGAGCACTGGAAATTGGACTTCTTGATGTAACTGGGTGTATTACTGACTTTAAAATACACTCATGGCCAGTGGGAAGTATGAAATCCTGACCTGATATGACTTAAATACACAAAAGAAGCTGAAAACAATGAAGACATTCAAAATTCACTTAAAATATTCCTACACTGCCCCTTGGAGAATCTGTAAAAAGTAACACAACTTTTGAGAACATGACCATTCTATGTTCAAAACAATCTCTTAAAAATAATAATTCTTGTCTTAGCATCCTACTTACATTAGAAAAATTAAAAAGCAGAAGTAATTAATTTAATTCATAGAACACTGGGCACTGGATCAAATGACAGAGTTATGCCAGTATTTATATTTTGGGACAGTATCACCAAGCTACAGTTCTGCCCAATGGCCAAAATAAATAAATAAATAAATATGTAAGTAGATGAGACTGAACTTGAGATCAAGTGCTAATCTACATTCAGAAGACAGAAAAAAAAGGGGAAATGAGCACTATGATTGAAACAAGCCTTTGATACATGTTTTTCTGTGAAGTTATTGCTTACCCTTTGCATTCAAAATTCAAAAAAAATGGAGAATCTGTAAAAAGTTGAACATGACCATTCTATGTTCAAAACAATCTCTTAAAAATAATAATTTTTGTCTTAGCATCCTACTTACATTAGAAAAATTAAAAAGCAGAAGTAATTAATTTAATTCATAGAACACTGGGCACTGGATCAAATGACAGAGTTATGCCAGTATTTATATTTTGGGACAGTATCACCAAGCCACAGTTCTGCCCAATGGCCAAAATAAATAAATAAATATGTAAGTAGATGAGACTGAACTTGAGATCAAGTGCTAATCTACATTCAGAAGACAGAAAAAAAAGGGGAAATGAGCACTATGATTGAAACAAACCTTTGATACATGTTTTTTCTGTGAAGTTATTGCTTACCCTTTGCGTTTCTCCCCAGTAAATAAAATTAATTACCAAAATGTCTGCAACTCTTTTTGCTTAAATCAGAAGACAAAGGATGGTCAGATCATGACAGAGCAGATCCTTGCTAGAAAGACTCACCAGAATCTGAACATCCTGTGGGAAACTTCATGCTTCTCACTGGGGCTTGTCAGAATTTTTGTGTTTATAGAGGGATTTGGGGACGTTTGCAAGTGTCAAATGTGCATGGTGCAGCCCAGCTCAACATCAACAATGTAACTCCATATCTCCTTTTTCCAGCTGATGCTAATGTCACTCAAGAAAAAATACTGTTTAGTTCCTCAAAAAAAAACCCAAAACTGTATCACAAAAGCTTCCCAAGTGTTGTAAATACTTTTCCTCAGGTAGAATAAGATATAATACTTGCTACAAACACTGCTTAGTCAAGTCAGAATGCCCATAATCAGTATTAAAAGCTCTTGTAGCTTTCAACAACAGGTTTTGCTCCTGTCCAGATTTCTGTATCCTGAGAAGGCTCATTGCACCACAACAACATTAAAAGCAGAAAATGTGAGTAACCTCTTTAGGCAAGGATTTCTTTATTAATTTCCTTTAAAGTAGGGTCACAAGAGGTCTTTTATTAACTGATAACAGCAGGTTGGGATTGATTAACACTCACTATCTGCAGGGCCATCAATTAGTCCCTGTGAAATAGAGATTTCAGAAGCCCCACACTGTTAACACACGGCTCTTGCTGTTCACTTTTTAAAACAGTCCAGCTTTTGTACAACAGAGGGGGCTGGATACAAAATACTCAGCTGAAGGAAAGAGACATGTCATGGTTTTGCTGTAAGTTTTAGCACCTGTCCTTTTCCTCAGTAGAGAAGCATCTTCTTCTCCATCTTCCATGTGGTAGTCAATGGCAATAATGAGCTTTGTTTGTAGCCAACAGCTCCTGCTAGATGGGTCTCAGAATAATAATTGCCTTTGCCTTGAACCTCAACAAGGATAGCAGGCCTTTGGAAACAGATCCTCCTTGGTATCTTACAGCCTTAGAAATTATCCTCATGACACCAAACAAGTGGATTAAAATTTCAGATTTTTCCTTCTGCTACTTTCAATAAGTACTGGAGCAAGTGGATATAAGTAGATATGGTGGGAGGAAATGTTAAATTCACGTCATTTTTAGCTGAGAAGAATGTATTGACGATAAAAGCAAAATAAAGACTGCAAATTAATTTGAAAGCATTCTAAAAGGAAAAGTAAGGCTAGGAGAAATTAAATTAAATTTCAGATATGAGAAATTAAATTAAAATGAAATAAAAAATTTTAAAATTTAAAATAAGCCAAAATTTAATAAAATAAAATACAATTAAATTAAAATTACATACAAATAAATAATCTTAAAATATTAAAGTAATATTTCATTCATATTATGTTTCCTTTTATTTTAGTTTCTCTTTATTTTATTTTGTTTAAATTTATTATATAATATTTTTATTTTTATTTATTTTATTTTAATATATTTTATTTTTATTTTGATTCATGTATTTTTATTGTATTTAATTTATTTTATTTTAATTATTTTATTTTATTTATTTTTAGTTTAGTTTAGTTGACCTTCCACTGGTTAAATCTACTTTTCTTTTGAGTGGAAATCAGAAAGCACAGTGCTCTTGAATGCAAGAACAAGAATGGCACTGAGCATTTCTAAGCAGATGATCCTCTCTTTCATTGCTCGCCTTCATTTCATCTTCTTGGTATTTTTTCCATGTCTCCATGCAGTAGCACTGAGAACAGACACTTTTACAATATAACAGGAGAAAACTGGGTGATATTAGAATGAAATACCACAGAGATTTCTTTATGCACATGACACCCCCACTGGTTTGGTTCACATTTGGAGCTTGTAAGCAGCAAGAGCAAAGTTATCAATCTGTCAAGAGGAAAATTTATGGCTTGATCGTAAAATATAGGGGAGAGCTCAAGGCAGCCAATGCTGTAATAAGGCTTATGATACTGTATTTTGGAATTTCTTTAATTTCTTCTGGAATCAAGAAGTATTGAGAACTTTTAACCTTTTAAGTAGAATTTCTGCTAATAAAATAAATTTATTTTTGTTTCCCAAAAAACTCCTACCAATAAAATACATCTAAATTTTGGCATGCTAAATACATTGAATGTTCTTTATTCTGTTTTTCCTTCAATAAATGTACTTTATATCCTTACATTAGTCTCAGAATTTTTTTTGCATGTTTTCACTATGGACCAATAGTAAAAAAACCAAAATACACTGCCATGAAAAGTTAAATATGGATTTAATGGGTTTAACAGAAGAAACCAACTTTTGGATTACTTGGTATTATGCTAGCCAACAGAAAGCTATTCCGCAGGAGAGAAGTCTAAGGTTTAACTGTAAAGTATGAGAAAAAAACCTTTATTAATTTTGCCTCAGGAAATCAATGATTTGAGTTTCAATCTTTTTTAGGTGCATCTTTATTCTTTATCCCCCTGTCTGGCCTCAGAAATGAACTCCCCATATACTTTGTCATATGATTTACAGGTTGTTGGTTTGACACACAAGGACAGTAAGTCAATAGTGTCTCTCTGAAAATCCTACTGAGAGACAGGGCTGTCTGGTATTAGATGTGCAATCAGAGCCAATCTGCTGCTGAGGAGTTGTACCCTCTACTTTGTATAGAAGCACCAAATGGAATAATTTCCCCAGAGTGTGCTGAAGGCTTGTCACTGAGAGATGCAAGGAAATTTGGATGGAGTTCTGCAAAGTTCTGGATGATTTCATCAAGAGCATAGGAGAATCACCTTGGTAAATCTTCATTTTTAGTTTCATTACAAAGGCTGGTTCCTCTTTAAAGCAGCATGAAAAAAACCCCATCATAGTCTTGTATGCTCAGTCTTTGCATGAAAATTTCTACCGTAAATTACTTACTTAAAAAAACACTGTTCCAGTTGAGAACAGAATTTTAATACTGACTTTGTGATTAAGGTTTTGGTCTGCTTCTGGTAAGAGAAGATACAGAATGTCTTGCTCTACTTCCACTTGGTTAACTATGTTGATACCTAGAGCAAATTCTTTTCCAAGTAAAACCCTATTGAGCTCTAGCTGTGCTTTATCTTTTATTCCTTGACAAAGAGAATGAATATTTTTAAGCTATTTCCTATTCCAGTAGAAAATTATCAATAACAAAGACTAACCATGAAAGTTGCTGATGTGAGAGAAGTGTTGTGTGTGTCAGATGAAAAATGCATCTTGGTGCGCAGAATATATTGCAAGGCTCTTCAGCTAAGAGCTACTTCAGTGATTGACTACCTCTCACAACAACTGAATCAGGGTAAACAAAGACTGAAAAGTACTTTGTATTCCCAAAAGCATTGAAAAGTTTTATGGAATTAGCAGGATTCTCGGAGGGCTTTTAGTAAAACTGCAGTGGACATGGCTGTGTCCAAGCTGTTCTGTGAGCTTCATCACTGGGATCTGCCAAAGGTAAACCTAACCTTTATAGATCAAAAGCAGTGATGGGTCCTGCAACAGTTTTCTCTGAATTGCAGTCCATGATTAATCTCCCTGCTTTGATATTAGTGAGCTAGCAAAGATTTTGATCCCTCATAATCAATGATTCTTTGGCAGCTGTTGAAGTGAGTTGTGCTGGCTTAATTTCCTGAGCCAAATGGGAATTCATGCTGTCATTTATTTACTGTATGCTGAAGGAAACGTTTTAATCAATGACCTCATCACATTTTTGATATTTCATTGTCTCAAGATGGTTGCTCTCTTTCTGGATTTAAAATTATTTATTTGCTTTAACTGCTGTGCAATTTAAATGAATAAATAAGGTTTGGGTAATTTAAGTGGTATGAGAGTGAGGCAACAAAAGAACAGACAAGTTTTACCTCTTGATTTTCAAAAAAAAGAGCACTTTTATTCAGAGTTGAGGTTCAGGTTTCGTTAGATGTAAGGAAAGAGATTATTCTGAGCATTGCATGCAGAATTGGGACTGAGATTGATGCAACTCTGGTAAAGCAATACAGCAGAGGAGTTTATTTGCCTTTCCAACCTTGTCAACCTAGCCAGAACTGATAGCTGCTGGTAAAGCTGAGCCTCAGTGAAAATCTTCCCAAAACTTGTGGTTCAGGGGGGCTACGGAGAATTAATCTCCCTGTTCCATGTCCAGTGTCTTGTGGAGACAAACCTCCTCTTGTTCCTACTCCTGACCTTTGAGCTGTGAGTGAAGCCAAAAGGAAAGATCTGTCTGGGAAAGTCAGTTTGTCCATATCTCCAGAAATGTCTCACCTGACAGAGTCAATTGCATTGTCATAATGCACTGGCCACATAGAGTGTGCTTCCAGATGAGAAGTCTCCTCTCTAGTTTGTGATGCCTTCTGATGTTATATTTTAACATAATAAATCCTTAATTTATGACTCCTTTGCAGCTTTGCCTTTTAAATTAATTGCCCTGTGGAATTCTCTACATATTAATTCTGAGTAGAGCTTCTTGTCTTATGAATTATCAAAACACTGATCTGAAGGAAATGAATGATATGAAGCATAGAACAGTACTTAACAAATTGTCTTCACTGCATGTTGAAATCTTGCTCTGTGTGCTTCATTTCAATCTGTTCATTGCTTTGTGACCTTTAGCCCCTGCTGGGGAAAAGCACATGTAACCTTCCTGAGCATTTGGAACTCCAGTTTTGCTGAAAGAAGAGTCAAAAGCCTGGCAAACACACAGCTGATAACACTGGAAAGCTGATGCTATTCAAGGAAGAGTTGGCATTTATTTGTGCTTGCAGCCTTACCCTTGGATGCAGGTTTTTGTGATGTAGCAGCTCCTTTTAGGTTTCTGCCCATGGAGATTTGACTTGCATTTCTTGAAAACATACCTTCTACATAAAGGGAATTTTTCAAGCATTTAAAATGGAAAGAAGAAATTCAAACATCTGGCTATCTTTATTAACAAATTATTTAGTTCAGGAGAGAGTTTAATCAGAATACATTACTTTGATTCTGAATATGTTTAAAACAGCAAATGTGCTGTGTTTTAGTTTGTTTTGGGTTTTTTTCCATTCCCTTTTCTTGCACTTCTCATCCTGGATATAACTGGATGCACAGATTTCCATTTGTAGATTACTTGAGAATAGCCAGTGGCACTAGGAACAGTTTGTTCTTAACTCATATCCTCCTTTCTTCTCTCTTCCCATGTCTCACCACCCTTTTCCAAAGCAGAGAAACTTCAATTTTCTACTCTTGTAATCTGTTTTCAGATTTCTAGGACTTCTTCCCCAACCTCCAGGCAAAAACCACAAAAAATGCCCCATCACCATGAATCAACTCAAAATACGAATGGAAGTAAATTAAGGGACCAAGGATTATAGTTTTTACATGACATTAGGAAACAAATGAGAAAGGAAAGAAATTTGTAATGCCTTTTCTTCATTGTGAGTGGGAATAAGGACTGTTACCTGTTGCATACACAGCTCTTCAGGGAACTTTGGAGAACTTTATAAGCAATACATGTGCTATGTACGGATGCTGATGCTTTAGCTAAGGCTATGCTTGAGGTTTGGAGTTTTATATCTGTGATTCATGTGTTTTGTTTGTGCTTCAGTACCTGGGCTAGAGGAAGATGTCACACATACTTAGAGGCAGCAGCTTGGTGAACTTGGACCATACTTAGTGAAAACAGCTGTTTCTCCCAGGCTCCTCCTTCCTGACAGCTCATAGAGCAGATTTCCTTTTGCTTTCTAACAAAAGCTTTCTAGAAGCTGTACTTAGAGAAGTTTAACTTTTCTTACCATTTGTGAAAATTTCAGCATACTGAATCCTCTTGTCTGGCACACCTAAACCCCTCTATTATACTGTCCATTATATATTGTAGAAAGAGATTTTCTTTGCAATAGAATGGAAACTGGTCTGTTTACATGTCTCTTGCTTTTAGAATCACATTGTATTTTGAGGCACCCAAAATATTCATGATACCTGTGTGAAGATTCACATTACTTGGTTGGTTCAATATTTAAAGGAAATTAGAGAGGGTTATTTACCTACTGTAATGGAAATAGCATCATTGTCTCTGCCTTACTGTGTTTTTTTTGGTCAGGGGATTTTCTGGGTCTGATTTAATTGCATGGAGTTGCTGCAGCATTGCCATGGGACTGCAGCAGTAACAGCTGAATGGTATTTCAGAATGTGAATATGCTTTGGAGCCTTCCACCACAGTTTGCTCTTTGTTCTTTGATTTATAAAGGTGAAATAGTGATTGCACAGATCAAAAGTTGACTTATTTTCAATAAGGATCTGGCTTAGTCAATCAATAGGCTACCACCTTTTAGACTGCAAAAGCCTTTTGAAAAGATTTTTTCCATTGCCATCTCAAATCCTTATTTGAGAACAGCTAAAAAACATGTCATAGTACTTCATTCTCTGTAATGTAACAAGAAATATTTAGACATATTTCTATTCTGGAACAGGTTAGATTAAATCTCCAGATATGAAGGCCATTTGTACTAACTGGCTTTGTCAGAGTTGTCTAGAAAATCCTACAACTTAATGCATGGCAGTACATGCTAAAGTATAAGCTGTGACCATAAACCAGTCCCAGAATAATCCCCTCCCTTCAAGCCTTATTCTAAGCCATTTTTTCAGCTTGGTAACCTCAAAGTTTTCTTGTCCTCTGTTCCTGGTTTTGCAACTAAACAAAATAATCATGTGGTCATACAACGCCATCTTTCATTCATGCATTTGGAATAAAGTCATATGACTTTAGAAAAAGAGTAATTCTCATTTGTAAATGAAAGTTGTAGGGATGGGTAAGATTCTGATTTGAAATAAGGTAAATATTTTCCTGAATTTAAAGAAGGCAAAATTCAGGGTATGAAAATATTGGAAGCTTTTTATTTTCCTCTTTATTCACTCAGTTATTCTACAAATAAGTTTGCCCTTTTTACCTCAATCCATATTGAGAATGAAACAACACAATCTGAATTACTTTTTACATATTTTAAGTCATGAATACATCTTCCCAAACAAACAGCTATATCAAACCCAGAAAAGTGTTTCATAGCATAAAAAAGTCCTAGTCAAGATTATGATCTCATTGTGTTTAGCACAACATAAACAAATAACAAACACAAACCCTTATATTTAATTTTTTTTCCTCCTGGAAGCGAACTAATTAAGAACAGACTTTGGGTACTTGCATCCTTAATTTTGACTCTGTGGAAACGCCACCAAACCATGGCCATAATTGGGACATAGGGAAAAAGCACACCTTACTGGCAAATTTGGTGGAGTATAATGGACTGTGCAGGGAGTTAGGTATTTTAAAGGAGAACTGAGACCTTCAGTTTTTGCTGCACAGCTTTTGAAATTGCAAACTCTGAAGTGCAGTTTACAAGTGATAAAATTCAGTTCCCTTAATCTCAGAGATGCTCTTTGAAAATTATCTGGAGAGTTAGGGCTCCCTTCAAATCTGTTATTTTGTAAAGACCTCTTTCAGAGGGGGGTACTTTAAAAAACACTGCTCTGCAGGGCTGTACAGAATGCTGGACTGACAGGCATGCTGCTGGGAAACAAGGATTCATGGTGCAGGGATGCCAGGTCCTAGGTGGAAAAGTAGGAGACCTGACCTTTCTTCATGTCATGGGGACAGTTCCTCCCTCTGTTTCCCTGGGAAAGCCCTGGCTAATCATGATTTCATTGGATTCCATCTCTATCTGAAATGTCTGGTCTATGAGTCGATTTTGCACTGACATGCCTTTAAAATTAGTTGTTTGAATACTGGCTGCCAAGTAGCCTATGTGATTATGATGGGTTAGAATTAATTTCTGAGTATTGCAAGTGCATTTATTTTTTTTAAAGTTTTTTAAACTCAATGAGACTAACAGCAGTGAATGCAGTACTTACCTCAACATTTCATATATGTCTTTCTTTTTCTACAGAATCTCATTTCAATCAGTTACTTAAAAGGTCATGTTTAATGTCACATCAAAACTCCTACAGAGAGATTTATTTTTCTTCTGATGCTGGTAATGTTAAGCAAATACCCAAGGTTCTGGTCACTTCTTCAGTTCATTCTCTGTTTAAATATTGCACTCAAACTTACTATGATATCTCAATGGTCTTTGACAGTTTTATATTTTAAGGGATGGTTCCAGTTATCTTATCACTGAAAAACCCAGCACAATGATATAAAGGTAGTTCTGACATCTGGATGAAGTGTGCATGGCTCAGTAGTAGTGCCATGTAGTGCCAAGACTGAGGAGAGATGGCAAGATTTCCACAGGCATGTTGCTAAATCCATCATTCGGTTATTTATGGCCTTCAGTGAGAATTATTAATTATATCTTTGAGATCTGTCTCAATATCCTAGATGTGCATGATTTTGCCTAACTATTCCTCCCCTGTAAACCAGAGTTAAATTTTTTTTCAAATCTTTTGGCTTTGTTTTTTTTTCATGTAACACTGCTGTATTTTTTATTGTTCCATTGCTGTAAAAGATAAATAAAAGGTAGTAATTGATGTGCTAAAATCTCTAACCACTGAAATCCTGAAGAATAAGATTTGTTCTTTTCCTTGGACGTAGGTAGGAAATCTTGTGTAAAGGAATAACCAAAGGAAAATGAAAGCAGAGAAGAAAAAGCAGTGTATTGTAATACTGTTCTCCTGCGGTGAAACTGGACTAACAAAGCAAGTTTTTAAACATAGAAAATGTAAGTTAAAAAGAAAACTAGGGTGAAAAAGATGCAAGCAAGACAAATTCTGCACAGAACTTCATTTTAAATAAACGGGAGAAGAGCATGAATTTTGCCAAGTTAAATGCAAGCAGGTCTTGACAGGTGGCATAAAAAGATTGGGTGAGTTATGGAGTAGATGAGGGTAAGGACAGCACAGTGATGTTGCCTCACTTTTGAAACAAGCCGTGTAGAGTTTTCTAATTTTCCCTGCACAGACTGAGGGACAAGAAAGTGAGTGAAAGCACTCCTATTTACTGCTAATCCAAATATTTAAATAGGCTCTGCTCATTTACCAACACACCCTGTTCCCTAATCCTTTTCAGGGGAACAGCAGGACCAACATTCGCCATTATTGTTTCTAATGTGCAGAATAAAAGAGGCTTTTTGAGATTCAAGACCCACTCTGCAGTGTAACATAAAACCTGGGCTTTTAATTCATCCTTTCCTGTTGGTTTGGGGTTGTTTTGTTTGTTTTTTTCTTTTCTTCTGTTTTTATTTAACACTAAATGATGATGAGGAATTCTCAGAATGGTAGGAATATCATTCTTACCTGGAGATTTTCCAGTTTTTCAAGAAATTCTGTTTTGCAATCTTTGCCTTTGGTATGACATAACTGAAATGTTTGGCAAGGTGTCAATTCAAATTCTTTCTAATTAGTTTGCAAATAAATAGATCTAGAAAGCTTCCCGTTAGCCATTATTTACAGCAACATCTATTGCTAAACTCGCCTGACATTCTTCTTTTTGGGGCCCAGCTTTCATTCACTTAATCCTGGAAAAGGCTTTAACTCTTTGGTCTGAAATTTCTCTTCCTGGGTATCTGCCTGAAGCTTAGATGCTTTGATTACTGGGAATACTGTGGATACAAGATTCATTATATTGCTTGTGTTAAACAGCACATAAGAAAGTTTGCAGACTTGTCAGTGTGAAACCGTAGTTACGAAAAGCCAGTTTGCAATATTATATTTTCATGGAATTATTCCCATTATGTTTCTTCACACAGCTATCATGCTATTAGAAAACACGCAATAAAAATTACACTATTATGTCTTTAATGTTGGAGACAGAAATGTGACAAAACACGCCAAGGGTCACATGACAACAGCCAACCTCTATTGAGTTCTCATCTCCTTATATGGCATTGAAGGTCCATGTGGTTCATCCTGATTGGCTGAATCAGTTGCCACCCAGCCAACCAGCCAATAGCTACCCAGCCAGCCATCCAATAACTGCCCGTGCCCCCCCTGCTCCTCAAAGGCCAGACAAGCTGAGTTATATAACCAAGGTAATTATATAAATAGTTATTTATTCAGTTATGTTTCAGTTATAAAATTATAGTGAGGAGTTCTTATAACTGTGAGGCCTTCAAGCCAACTGTTAGCCTCCACATAATTAGAGATGCATAAGAGACTTTGAAGCAAAATTACCTGGACTTCTCTATTTTGGCCTTTCCTACCTGTGAAGTTACTCAGCCACAGTAATTTCAAAAAAATTAGGACTTTCAAAAAATGTGGACTTCTTTCAAAAAAAATGAGGACTTACAAAAAAACTCTTCTGTGCAAAGGTGAAAAAAGCAGTCTGTCCTGGGCTTTTTGTTCAAAATACAGAGCAGAAACGCTGCAAGTGAAATACTAACTCTGTAGGCAGCTAATTTGCTTTGATCTGACCCCAGAGTCATTGCATCATTAAACTCAGTTGAATTTTCATCTTCTAAAATTGTTCTTTCTTTTTATGTAAAGTTAATAGGAAGGCAGCAGCTGTCTTTTTTTTTTCCCCAATCAGAGGAATGGCATATATAGGACCAGCTTGTTCTGTTTTCATGTACCATAACGTTTTCACAGTTTGAGGATCAAACCATAGATGTGTTGCACCAGGAAAGAATTGAGAGCAAGAACAAATCAGGCCTCCAGATAAGATGTGTTCAATAAATCAGCCTCCCTGAAGTACTCCACCAACAATGCCCCCATAGACATGTTAGAATATATTTTTTTCAGTCAGGGCAGTAAATGTCTCAAGAAAGCACATTGCAGCCCAGGCAAGCACTTTTTCAATTGAAAAGAAACAAATATTTGTAATTGTCTCCAGGATTTCTGAGGCCAAAATACCAGGGTTATTTTGCAGCAAGTTGATACTATCCTGGGAAAATAAGATATGTCAGGTTACCTGGTATGTATGAAACAGACCTCATTGCACCTGAATTTCTTGTCTTTTATCATTTTGAACAAAAGCACCATTCAGCTGTATCTTGCCTGACAGTTAAGCTACGTACAGTGCCCATTTTATTTAAATGAATGGCAGTAACCTTTATTCTGAACAAATAGCTACCCTGCCAGGGGAAGGGTTGCTTTGTGTCCACAGTCCCTCTGTGTTAACTCCTCATTGGTTCTGGCTCAGCAACAACGGTGTTTTCCCCTTTCTCCATTCTGCCAACTGCAGTTCCAGGCTCTGGAAGTGATTACTGTATGGTTCATTTAGTTTTTTTACATATAAACTGGTATTTTGAGAGCTGTTATTAAGATCTACGAGTGATGGGATCTGGCCAAATTTTTTGCACTGTTTAACTCCAAGTATATTTTCCCATGATAGCATTATGTGAAATAACACTGTATTGGATGGCAATTCCACATGTAGAAATGGAACTTCTTTTTCTGAATTCTCACAATTATGCTGAATTTTTGCAGGAAGCATTGGAAATTGAGAAGGGCAGGATTTTCCAGAGAGTTTGATGTTGACTTATGACTGCCATCTCCAAACTGCATTTATTATGTGGATACCATAGCATGTAGAAACAGAGTGGGATGAAAATGGTTTTATTTTCTTCTGCACATTTTATCATTTTCAGTTGAACTATAGCTGAAATTAAGCAATTTTATGGGTAGAAATACATATGGCAATAGGGAACTTGGTAATAGAAGAATCATAACAAATATGTGCATTTAAATATTTCCACAACGTGCTTAAATTGAAACATGAAAACTTTATTAATGGGTGAATTTCTGAGTAAATTCTTATAGGATTCTTATATAAAACCATAAGACTACTCAGTTGAAAAACATAATTTCCCACCTGCACAAGGAAGTAGTGCAGGGGAAGGTTTTATTTCTGCCTCTGTCAGATCCTCTCACCAACCCAGCTTGGGTGGGTGCTTGCATTCACCCCTTCCTCAGCTTTTCACCTGTGTGTCAGGCCAGGTTCCTTTCTAAGGCATACAAACACTCATTTCTCTTTCATTTCTCCTTCTCATTTCTCCCTGATCAGCACTGACAGGACCTGAGGGAACAGCTTGAAGCTTCATTGGGGGAGTTTAGGTTGGGCATTGGAAAAAGCACCTTTTCTCAGAGTGTGGATGGGCACTGGAGCAGGTTCCCCTGGAAAGTGGGCACAGCACCAAGACTTCCAGAGTTCAAGAGTCCTTTGGACAATGGATGCTTCTTTAAGAACAAGAGCCAGAATCTTGTATAAGTTCTTTCATTTTGGTAAATCAAAGTCCATATCAGTTCAGGGATAAAAAAAAAGCAAGCAACTTAAACTATGACACTAATGCATTTAAAAATTGTAACTAGTCTGATGAAAACTTTAATGGATGGGAATCAAGACCTTCTATTCAGAATTATAAGCTAACGCTTTTCTTGCTTTTTAAGTTATTGTGTATGAAATGCTAATTCCTTCTGTCATGGATTAGCATTTCAGGGTTTTATGCTTCTAAAAATGTATCATCTTAATAGTTACTTGAAGTCTTTTGTTCAGAGTACGGGAAATGCACAGAGAGCTCACTCTCAATTTGGCAGATGGAGTTCATGATACTAATTAACAGAAGATATTTTATTGAAATAAAGACCCATTTAGGATGAAGCTTTGCACAAAACTAATAGCCTGAATTTCCATGGTCTAAGACCATGTACCTTCTAATTATGTTTAATTTTTGCTTTAAACCCGATTAACTTGTAAGTAGTCAAAGTACCGCTTTTATAACTAGAGCATGATAATAAGTGTTCCTGAAGCAACAAAAAAATTGAAGAAAAGGATGTTAATGTTGCACAGAACTGTGAGTTCCTCCTTATGCTTGAAGCCCTAATTTCTGGCTATGTGTTTTCCTTAGTATATTTGATTCCTTCCCAAAGTGGGGAGTGTTTTTGAGTCTGTAGCCACCTAAGACAGCTCTCATAATACACTAAAGAGATGTTCATATCAATCCAGTAAATGCATTAAATGCATTTTGTGTGATGCCCTGTTAGCAGGCATAAACTGAATAAATTTCACCTGTGTTAGTGTGTCCCAAATCATAATCAGGATACTGACCTGTTTCTGAGATTCCTGAGCAGGGCTGTCTGGGGAGCAAGGCAGTTTGAATTGTACCTATCACATTTTGTGGTATTTTCTGAGACCCCTGACAAGGGGAGGAAATGATGAATCTGACTCCATGTTCTTAGAAGGCTAATTTATTATTTTGTGATACTATATGATATAAAAGAATATTAAACTAAACTAAACTATACTAAAGAATAGAGAAAGGATAGAGACAGAAGGCTAGAAAGATACTAATGAAAACTCGTGACTCTCTCTTCAGAGTCCGACACTTGGCCATGGTTGGCCATGATTGGCCATTAAGTCAAAATAATTCACAGCAGAAACCAATGAGACAATCACCTGTTGGTAAACAATGTCCAAACACATTCCAAAGCAGCAAAACACAGGGGAAAAAAATCAGATAATTATTGTTTTCATTTTTCTCTGAGGCTTCTCACCTTCCCAGGAAAAGAATCCTGGGCAAAGGGATTTTTCAGAAAGCATGACAGTGACAATGTTTGTCCTGTGACCTGCAACACAATGCAAGTGGCAGTACTGTCTACAAGCAGGTCTATTGCTTGTCAAAAGGGAAAACGTGCATTCAGGTGTTATATAGGTGGCAAAACCTGTAGGGGTTTTGGCACCTGTTAGAACAACCTCATGGTTATGACAGTTTCTCCCCCATAAGCACATATGCATACGTGGCACCCTCTGCCAAAGAGTATCCTCTGACTCTGGAAGAGGAAGCTTTTTGGAATTTTGTATATTTTTGTGTATTTATATTTGTCTCTTTTGTGTAATTTTGTATATATTTGTATATTTTGTATTTATTTGGTATATACACAGTTTGGATTCTGGGGCCTATTTCCCATCAGAAATCTCAGCATGGTAGACTTGTTAATTGTGCACCTCCTTTAAACCACAAAGCCCTTGTACAGCAAAGAACAGGGCAGATGCAAAGCAGTGATTAATTGATTTTGTGGACTGAGGGCCAAATGAACTATCTGACTATACTGTCCTTTCTTTGTCACATTCAGTTAGGTAGTCTGGTTGAAAAAAAATCTAACCCTTTTGCTGTTTGTTCTGGTAATTTTTACCATTTTTTTTTCCCCCTTTATTACTCCAAGACCTGAATAAACAAGGCATCTTCTTCTAAAGAGTTGGCAGAACACAGTTGTCTGCAAAGGGAGATAATAAAATTTACACTTTTGAGGATTCAGGTCTAAGGAATAGCCTAACTTCCTCATAAACTGTTTCACTTTTGCATGTCTCATCAGCATCATAAATATAGAGGGTTTCTCTGCATCTTAACTTGCATCTGGGACTGAATTACTGTAACAACCCACCATAAGGTACAAGTAATGAACAAATGTAAGTCAGCTCTGTTCTTCAGATGTATTGCTTTGCAAGTTTCTGCCATAATTTTTTAAAGAATTTTTCCTCTCTTCTGAATTAGACATCTGCCAAATTATCATGAACCCTTTTGGATAGTCTGCAAACAGACCTATTTTCTGGATAGTATAGTGAAATTTCTAACTGAAAGCCCTTCTGTCTGCAGAATTTTTTGTGTGTATGTCTACTGTAATAACATGGGTGGGAGGAGACAAAAAGCACAAGCTGTCATGAGAATACTGCAGATACCAAAATGGCCTCTAGCTGTTAGAAGACAAGCATTGAAAAGTACGTCCATAACCATCACAACAAAAATACTCTTAAAATTGCTCTTACCAAGGCACTTCTCAACTGCAAAAGACTCCATAGCACCAAACACTTGTGTGTGTTTCCAAATCCCAGACATGAGTACAGACTGGGAGATAAACTCATTGAGAGCAGCTCTGCAGACAAGGAGAGAGAAGGAGAGGGGAATTCTCATGGATGGAAATTTGGGTGGAAGCTGGGAATGTGCACCTGTAGCCCAGAAAACCAGTTGTATCCTGGGCTGTATCAAAAGAAAAGGCCAGCAGGTAAAGGGAGGTGATTCTTCCCTGCTACTTCACTCTCATGAGACTGCATCCAGGTCTGGACCCCTGAGCACAGGAAAAATGCAGACCTCTTGGAAGAGGCTAGAGTTCAAGCCAACATCACTCACACATCAAAGTGGTTTAGGCCTCCTGAAATGAATCACTCTGTTCCATATAGCAAGAGAGAGCAGTCTATCCTGCAACCCTGGAAATGTAAATCTCATGCCCCCACTCAGAGAAATTATAACAAAATAATATTCCTTGAATATTAAAGGACTAGACTCTGAAACTCCTTGTCAGCAGAATATTTCTAAGAGTGTTTCCCAAAGTTACTTTATAATAGCAAAGAAATATTGAAGTACTTTATATTTCAAGGTGGTTTATGGAAGTTATTTGTTCCTCTGAAAAGCCTAACTTTTTTCTTGTTTTCTTAATGGACCACAGTAATGCCCACAAACAGGCCTTTATAAACCTCTATTTGACATCACTTTCAGTAAGATTTGTCAAATAATCTCAAATTGCTACATAGCAGATGTCTGTCTCTGAGACAGTTTTCAAGTCATGCTTAATATTCCCTGAAACAAGTCCTTTTAAAAAAAGCAGTCCAGCTGGCCTATTTTGGATGTTTTTCTGGGAATGGAGGGATTTTGAAACATTTCTCTCTATTGACTAAGAAGATAGTTCAGTGCCAGGTGTGTGTATTGTACAGGTCTGCACTAGGTCAGGTAAATACTGCATTTGAAAGACCTCATAAACCTCTTGAGTTTGCTCTTTAGCCTTCAGCAAAGCCAAGGTTTCTCAAGTTTTTCCTAGAGATATCTTTAATTGTTAATGGAAAGGTCAATTATTCAATGCACTCCCAACATTAGTGATGTTTTTCAGGAGCAGTGCCTCCGAGTCAATGAAGCGCTAGATGAGATTTTTGTTCCCAGATCTCTCCCTGGCTCACTGGGGACCTCTGTCTTCTACTGTTTGTATTCTTCGTAAAGAAAGAACTAAAAATCATATCCACCTCCATTGAGACTAACTGGACCGCATAAACTGTTATTAGATCTTTTGGTTTGGTTTTTATTTTTAATTAGACTTCTCCAGTATATTTATGTTTAATTTTTGAATTATTATTAGATTTATTTGGGGCCTTTTTGCTTGTCAGCATAGGAGTAAAGTTAATAAGTAATTGTCTTTTTTTCCATTCTCTGGTGTTGTGTTTGTGTTTTGCATTATCTTCATCATCCTTCTTTGGGATCCTCCAGGCAGCAGAATGAGCAGAGA
This sequence comes from Emberiza elegans, assembly GCA_024865655.1. Taxonomy (NCBI): domain Eukaryota; kingdom Metazoa; phylum Chordata; class Aves; order Passeriformes; family Fringillidae; genus Emberiza; species Emberiza elegans. The sequence continues at coordinate 5,217,647 of JALJVW010000068.1, read as the reverse complement.
TCAGCAAGAGGCTGGCTTGAAGTGTGAGTAGGAAATGTGAATTTGGCTGATTCCTGTCAGCACAGACCTCTCACAGTGAGCTCAATCATGTAAACCTACAGCAAATTATTAAGGGCAAAAAGAAAGCTCTATCTTTTCCCCATTGTCATCAAAGTTCACAAGGAGCAGGGGAGTAAAGAGAAAATCTTTCTCCATGCATGTTTTCCATTACTTTTGAGAAGTAAAGGCTTTCAAATGGTGCCCTTGTACAATTCCATTGGACACTGTGTAGTTGTCTTGCAGAGACATATGGAAATTCTCATGGACTTTGGGAGCCCCAGAGTATCATTAAGCCCATTTAAAACTGTCTCAGTCAGCAGAAAAAATAGAGAAGATTGCAGAATTACTTTTTCTCTTGTCTAGATTAGAGAAGAAGGATGAGGTGCAGTGTCTGGATCCTCTAGATGGCAATTAATGGAATGATTGTGCATCAAAAATTGCAGTTTAATCAAAATCAAGATACTTCACAGAAATGAGGTTTTGAAGACAAAAAATTTTGGACAAATTGCTCAGATATTCATTTTACTTAAATTAAGCCATTGGCTTTCCAAGAGAAGCATAAGTCATTTTGATAAGGTGATCATTGTTGTCCTTCCAAATAATTTAATTGGACACTAATGCTAACATTTATTTTTGCAGCACATGATATTTCATGGATTATATTTAATATTTGAATATGAGTTAAATCTAAGCTAACCAAGGTTAGAAACCAAATCCTGAACATCCTTGGGTTACATTTACTGTTGTAGAGGGCAGTAGGTACTTTGAGTGATTTATGGGTAGGAAGAGAAGGACAGATCAAAGAAGGAAAGGAAGGATGGAACAAGGAAGTACTTTTACCTTGAGGCTGAAGAATTGATGCCCAGAAAGACTAACAGACCCACCAAGACCATAATCAGAATGTGGCAAATTCAGAAACTAAATTTAGAGCCCCAAAATATCTCTCTGTTGATGAGACCATCTAGGAAAAGAGACTTGGTACTTTTCTATTTTTCACTTAAAAGTTGCATTGGTGAATGCAAATATCTAAGAAATTTATATAAAATTAATAATTTCATATTTTTGTGTTTGGGTTTCTTCACTCTTGCTACAACCTGAATTGTGACTTATAGTTCTGCTTCTTGTTCTTAACCTCATTCAATCTTATCCTCTGCAATTTCCAGCCTGCTCTCTACTGTCCTCAAATAGGCACTAACTCTGGTGGAAACCAGATTCAGAACAAACCAAATAAGGTGGGTTTTTCTCACAGAAACACTTTAAAGATAGAATCAGACAACCTAATATTTTGCCACTGTTTTTTAACCATCCCATACCTCAGACAGATGTGCTGGTGGAACAGACAAGAAAATAGAATTTAATAGTCACAAGTGGACTATTACATTTGTAAGGCTTCAACAAATTTGCTAATAAAAACTATAACTTAAGAGCAGAAAAAACACCTTGAGAATGTTAATTTCACTCAAATCACAAGACTCTTCCTCTTTTGTTTCTTTATTCACAATCCTACTCTCTTGCAATTACATTGTCATACTTGCAAAGAACCAAGTCTCTTACACTCAGAATGAGAACTTTTGATTCCGATTTATTCAGTAATTTACTCACATCTTCAACCATATTTGTCATTTACCTCCCTGCCTTCCAGTATAATATGTGACAAACATAGTATGCACTAGCTGACACACAGCTGCATGATAATGAATGCTTTTTTGGCACTCCAGAAATGTGTTTACCATATCTCACAAAGAGAAGTGTCATTTGCAGTTATTTAGTGAAAAAGAATCAGAGATTAAAGTACTTCATATTTTAAAACATCCATAAAAAGAATGGCTATAGCGAGTCAAACCCTCTCAATACCTGTCTCTGGCAGTGGCCATACAGGTCATAGGAATACAAAGAACAGGATTAGGCTTTTTCCTTTACTTCCTCCATCTTCCCACAGTCTATGGCTTAGGATGCTCATATAGCTTTTTTTTCCCAGCTTGTTATTTTTATTAGCCCTCAGTAATACTTTGTTTTTCATTAATTTTTCTTGAATTCTATTGTCTGAACAACTTCCTGTCATAGGGAGTCTCCTGCTGTAACTATATGCTGTGTGAAACAGTATTTCCTAAATTTTAATTTGCTTCCCATAGCTTTTGTGCTGCTAAAAACAATGAGTATTGATTCCCAATTCACATAACTCATATGCTTATAATTTTATGTACCTCTGTCATGCACCTGTTCTGTTGCTTTCCAAGCTGCACTGTTGTATCTATTTAAATTTTCCTCTGAGAGGAGTCGTTCCATGCATTAGGTGATAACTTATTTCTGTGTATTTTTTTCTATGTAATAGTTAGGGAAACAAAAGATTAATTACACTAGATATAAGAAGACAAGAAGACTGAAGCAGAAACAAAATGTTGCTGCGTGTGTAGTGTGTGATTTGAAAATAACCAAGGGGTAGCTAAAAATAACAGGTCAGCAAAGTAATGCACAGATGCAATTTCAAGGAGGATTAATGAAATGTTCACAAATTAATCTATTGAAAACAACATGTCATCAGCATTTAAAAAGTGATTTGGTCTTGATTTAGTTCTGAAGTCAATAGGAACAATGGTTGGCCAGCATATGAAAATACTATTCTTAATGACACTGCTACATTTTGAGCTCCCCTGGATGACTCGTTTGGGTGTGGAATACAGCAAATAAAATGGAAAATATTCACTGGGCAGAGCCAAACTTTGTGCAGACATAAGAGAATAATATGTTTTCCCAGAAAGGTCCAATACAATTAATGCAGTGACAACAAAGTGATGTGCAGAACATAGAAAAAGAAATCTGCAGTAAAGATTTAATTTAACTAATTTAGAATCATTGAATATCCTGAGTTGGGACTCACTAAGACCATTGAGTCCAACTCCTGATTCTGCACAGGATCATCCCAAAAATAGCACTGTAAATTTGAAGGCATTTTCCAAAACCTTCTCGAGCTCTGTCAGGCTGCTCCTGTGACCACTTCCCTGGGGACTCTGTTCCAGTGCCCAGCCACACTCTGGGTAAAGAAATTTGTCTTAATATCCAACCTAATCCTTCCCTGACACAGCTTCAGGCTGTTCCCTCCAGTCCTGTCTCTGGTCACCAGAGAGAAGAGATCAGTGCCTGCCCCTCCTCCTTTCCTCACAAGGAAGATGTGCATTGTCTTTGCCTTGACTAAGATCAAATCCTTCAGACAATTCCTCCCATTTCCTTTTTTTAGTGGTCAATTTTGAACAGCTTGTTTAATGTCTTGTTTTTTCCAAACAAGGAAAACCTGAAGCCATAGTCTGCTATACACCTTTAGGGAAAAAAAGTGTGCACAGTTCTAAGGATGAAACAAAAAAGAATCTAAAAGCCTGAAGATCACATAATGGTCAGTCAAAGAGGGTGTATAATGTACTTACATATAGAAGGCCCCCAGCTAGTAGAATTCATTCAAGGTATAGCTGAATTCCCACCCAGGAGCTCCAGAGTTGCTTAGGAACACAGAATTTGTCAGTAACCAAATAATTTTTATGCTGTGTTTTGAGAAATGTTCTAAAACTACAGCTGACAAAAATCTTGAATAGTTTTGCTCACATGCAAAACTCTCTTTCATTAAACATTGTTTCTCCCTTTTATCTGTTCCCTTTTCTCTCCTACCAGTAAAGAAGAGCGAGTGGAGGACAAAGGAGAGAAAAGGGCATTCCTGCATGTTGCAAAATTGAAGCCAAGGCTATTATAATACTTTTGGATATTTTTCTCAAAAAAGGCCCTCCTACAAATGACATTAAAGTTATGTTTTTTCTCCAGCAGTTTAGATTTAATAGAAACACTGTTGACAACTCCTTCCTTTGAGTCTCCCACTTTGAGTCCACCAAAATTACCAAGAGGGGGGGAGAGGCTGGAAATGACAAGATAAATAAGAAGGTGCTGAGCAGTAAATGACAGCTGCAGCTGGAAAAGGACATAAAACTTTCTTTATGGTGGTATGGCAAGGCAAAAAAATAAAAATGAGGGAAGGTGGCTTCTGTAATAGCTGTGTAACGGTGTAGCTCTGGAAATTCTCCAGGTCTGAAATGATTCTACAGAAGCAACTGCTAAAGTGGCTTATGCAAAGAAATATTTGCCAAATAGAAGTTCTAACGTTACTAGGAGATAAATGGCTGGGTTTCCTATGGCAAAACTTGGTATATGAGACCAGTTGGCACTTCAGGATGGACAATAGGTGCAACTTGCACTTTTATTAGTGATTTGCTCTCAGTCTCCACAGGATTGTTGCAGGAGCTGTGCTCTGACCCTTATCCTTGGAGTAAGGAAGCAAGCAGTGGTTTCCAGGGTGAGGTCTCCTCACAGGCACCTTGGGCAGGTCCTTAGTGCCAATTGTCACTCAGTGAAGTGTCACTACAGGGCATGTAATAACAGGAACCTCTCAAAGGCATAGGTTAACTCTAAACCTGGGCAATAATATAGAAAAAACTATTTTATTTCAGTGCAAGGTACATTTGGATCACTGCAAATCTTAGAAATCTTACCTCAGGAAAGGGTTCTTGTGCTTTCAGAGAAGTTCGAAGTCAGCTGCTCAGCTTGGGATTCCAATATGGCTTTTGTAATATAAGGAGAGATATTTGTAATGCAAATCACCCACAAAGGAAAGGGAATGATCCACTTTACTCAAGCAACAAATCCTGCCATAATCTTGCTAACACCATAAAACCCAGTTTACTCAAGCATTTGATGCATTTTTGTCCCCGTGTGTTAAGCTGACAAGGCAGGATTTACAAAATATTTCTGGTAGGATGGGACAAAAAGCAAAGAAAAACTGTGAAATCCTGTGGGACTTTAATTAGGCTTTTGTGGAGCATTTAGTGATGAGGTCATTGCCTTGTTTTCCTCTGCCCAGTACTGCTTTCCATGCTTTTCCACTGTCCCTTTAGCTGTGGCTGGGATCCCTGGTGTTCTCACACAAAAAATTAGCAGCTCCTCCCCACCATGTAGTCTGTGGAAAAATGTACTTAGGAGTTTGATGACCCTTTATTCCTCAGGAGCCATCCCAAAGATGGGAGCTTGCTTGTCTGCCTTTATCTTTCCCTCTGTAATCCTCTTATTCCTTTGGCAGCGCATCATCTCCAGCTTCTTGACTTAGGTGGGCCTCTTATAACCTGCAAGGAAAGCTTTTTCCAACTGCTTGTGAAGATTTGGGCTTAAAAATAAAATCACATTGCAAATCAGGATAAAAAGCTGAAATATTGTAAGCTTCTGCGACTCAAACAGTTGAAGGGGAGAAAACAAAACAGCTGAAATAAAAAATTAGCCCTAGCAATTCTGGTAACTTTTTATCGTCTTTTTATGCATTCATTTAAATTTTTAAACAAAATGCTTACAGCTGAAAAGTTTTACTTATTTTAGGAATGAAAATGTGGTATTTCTGAGCATATTGTTTCAAAATTAAACATTCAGAGAAAATATCATGGAAATTTCAAAGAATTGGCAGCATCTGATATAAATCTAAATATAGATAAAGAAAGGGATGTGTTGAGGTCCTTTTTTTGGGTAAAATTCCCCATTAAATATGTGTGCAGTCATTTTGGAAAAATTGTGATCTCTTGTGGTCCTTGGGTGATGGAGCTTCTGCACTAAAGTTCAAATGAAATACTGATACATCAATGTTCTTTCAAAAACAAAAATGCCTATACCTCATACTCAAAAACAAAATGCATTTCATGTATCTCTCTCATAAAAAAAGAAACTAATAATAGACAAAAAATCTAAATAATAAAAAAATCTAATGAAGGGAAAAAAAACACTTGATTTTGTCTATTTTATAGTGTATTGATTACCTTACCAGCTCTGTAAGGCAAAAATAACTTCTCTGGAAACTAACAGCATGCTGAGTAAAAAAGGTTTTGGTTCTAGTATGGATGCACAAGGAACAGAAGGAACATGTAGCATCTCCCTGATCATGTGGATAATAATTACCTAAGAATAGAGGATGTGCCTAAAGGCAACAGGAGGATGCTTAATTATTATTGAAGAAAGCCCAACAGGTATCTAGGAATAAAATTTGTGATTTTTCACATGCTGGGACTAGAAAACAGCAAAAAGTGGAACAAAGAGGAACACTCTGTGCAATATAGTGAATAAAAGACCTGCATCCTTTTTTACTACATCTTTATCTAGGCATGTAAAGGCCAGCATAGATAGGAAGACAAGTAAAGTTTTATTATCTTGAGATCCTGGTATAAAAATGATAATCCCTCCTATAGCAACAAAGAATTACTTACAAAAATACCCACTGGTATTCCATTATTTTTAATAGTTTTACTCTGAGGATTTTTAGCAGCAAGTATACTCAGAAAAAAAAATAGCATTTGTTTACAGGAATATCCTGACATAATGATAGTGTTCTTATTTTGTTACTCTCCTGTATATGTTATGAAATGCAAAAACTTTCACATATCTCCCACTCCAGTCATACTCTATCTAGAGAAAGAATTAACAAGAGATTCATTTATGCACTGTTTGAAATCTTCCTCAGAAAGGTCAGCTCCCTGGAGAATTGATAATAGCAGTTTGTTCAAAAGCATAAGTAGCTGTTTGCATCACCTCTTTTACTAGTTGTGCTAGTTCTTGGACTAAATTAACCTTGAATAGAAGTGTTTGAGTTGATGTCTCTATTTAAAACATTTTCTTTTAGTAAGGTCTGGGAGACATTTGGTCCCACTTTGCTCCCCACACCAATACAGAAAGTTTTGTTTGTGTGTGAGGAAGTGTTTCCTGCTTTTGCATGAACAATGAATTTTGGATTTGTAGTTGAAATTAGCATATTGTAAATAGCTTGTTATTTAGTTCCCTCTGGCAGCTGCCATCTTCTGAGTATAGTTGCAGTTACTTTCAATTCTAACATTGACAGTATGTGCTGGCTGTGTGATGACTTACTATTAATTAATTAAATTAGGCTCATAATGTTTCATAGAACATGGCAAAAACATGTGCATAGTCATTACATCTAGTGTGACATGAAAGCTGCAGAGCAGAAGGCATGGATGCCAGGTTTTCCCAGCCTGCTTCTTCATGCTGAGGAGTGCAGCTTGCTCTGCATTTCATCCAACATATCCTGGAGGATATGTTGGATGAAAATGAAATGAAAACAGGCCAGGCTGGATGGGGCCCTGAGCAACCTGTTCCAGAGGATGGTTCTGCCCATGGAACTAGCTGATCTGTAAAGTACATTGCAACCCAAACCATTCTATGATTCTATGAAAACTGTGGAGCTGGACTGGCACATGATGAGCAGCTGGTATTCTCCTGTTAGAAATTTTCAAGTGTATGTATAATTAGTGACTGCAACACTTATATCCTATTGAGCTCTTAATCCACTTGTATTGATCAATTCTGCTTTAATCAGGATGCAAGACACAAGCTATAAAAATGACTGCATTAATAGTACTTTTTTAATGGGTCATTCACAGTGACAAGAGATGTTACACTCAAAAATACTTTTTCCTGCTGAAAAACTTTACTGTTATGGAGGAGAGCTATTTATAGCTATGTTGTTTTGGTAACAAAACAAGTCTATCTGGTTGAATAATTTATTGCAAGGAGTATTAGTTGTGAATTTATTTCTATTTTCTCTTCAAAAATCATTCATGAAATAACCTGATTCTTTTTGTGAATGAAGAATGTCAGTGTATGGGGTATTCTATTGAGCAATTTGCAGGATTCCTTCTGGCTATGAGAAATTTTCAATTTGTATGTAGTTTCCTCCAGCATTCCTTATTTTCCATGGGGTTTATTCTATCCAAAAGCCAACTTGTTTCTTTTCCTTCAGTGGAAAACAGAAGTTTCAAAATCACGTATATATTTCTGCAACAACAGTAGTACTTGCCTGTGGATAAAGGTCTGCAGGTCAACCTGAAAAATAACACTTCCCCTGTCTACAGTGCAAACAAAATTACTTCCCTGAAATGTCAAAAAGAGGTGGCAGTACTCACCAGAAACCTTATAACTCAAGTATAGTCCAATTTTCATCCGCATGGTTAATTTTGATGGAATGCACTACATCCATTTTTCACCCATGTCTAACAGGATGTCATTTTAGGGGTATGCAAAGGATATTAAATGAGAAATTATGAAATACTGTCACAAAAGTCCAGTTATGTCACCTGCACTCATCTAAGTCTTTATGAAAAACTCCTATGTACAGGATTGAAGGTTCAAAGCAATGGGAAGGAAAATTGAAAGTGTCAATTTTATCTGGGCACCTGAATCTCATTACTAGGTGCTTAAGACTTAAATCCTCAAAGATATTTTGGTTCTGACTTCAGAAGTAAGTAAGAACATAACGCCTTTAAGGAGCTGAGTCTTACTTAACCTAAGTCTCTATAAAAGAAAAAGATAATCAGATTCCTAAGTATTAGGCTTCAGTTAGAGGTTTCCATATTATTATTAATTAGTTGAAAGTAAAAAAAAAACAAAAGCACACAAAGGAAGGAAGGTTTCTCCTCTTTAAAAGTTTTCATGTAGGAAAAGTAATCAAGCAAAAAATCTGGTCTGAAATGCTGCCCTTTACTGAGGATTGAGTGGTGGTAACACAGAACGGGGTCTCTTTGTTTCCTTAAATTCCATGAAGAAATATTTGGTGCAATTATTTCACTTTGTTAATGTTATTTCTTAGAATCTGGTTATTTGCAGCAATGTTAACAGCAGGTTCAGTCTTCTCCAAACTATGCAGAGATGATTACATTTGAAATGCAAAATAAATCGTTCTGAAGGTAATAGAACTGCTACATTGTGGTTTATTTGGTGCTCTATGTTCCCAGGCTCTTACTAAGATATCTTCAGATATTCTGCCCTAAACCAACTATAAAGCAAATATTTTCCTGCCAGTAGTTAAGTCCTTTTCCAGAGACTTAACATGGTTACCAGAAGTTGCATTTGCCTCTCTGAAATTACTCATCAGAAAACGGATAAAAACCCATAATGCATGGTGAATCTCAGTGCTGTGCCATTAACATTGCAGTTTGAACCTTAATTAGATTTTGCTTTTGAAGACAGTATATTTCAATGCAATTTTATGGTTTGTTCAGTGACTCTCTTCTTCAGTTTAATTATGACAATTCTAAAAATTTTCTTCCTAAAACAGCTAGAAGAGGCTGCAAGAGGCATTATTACTGCTCGATATTGGAAAAGATAGGTGGGAAGTGTCACAAAAAGGATGCCAGTGTGCTTGGGTGGAACTGTGTGGATACACAAGGTCCTACAGCACAGCAGTGCTGTTAAACCATGAGGTATCCTTTTGACTGCTGTGAGAAAAGACTGGAAAGCATCAGCTTTTGTAGTCCCTTAAACTCTTGTCAATTAAACAAGCTCTGGTTCCTCTCTAAGCAGATTTTAGTTGATGCCACTATAATTATACATTACTCTTGCATGTTTTAGATAAGAAATGCATTAACAGCATCATCTTTTGGGGCCTTCCTTTTGTAAGTGGTGGTAATCATGTTGTCCCTGGCATGAGGCTATCCAAATGGCCTGCTAATTATGAAGTCTTAATTAGAGGTGGCATGCCGAAGTAATGTTTCCTTATTCAACTTGTTGCTGGCTCAGACACACATGAAGGAAATTTTCATGGCTTAGCAAATTGGTCCTTGAGCAGGAGGAATTGTGAAAGAAACTGTCTATGTGCATGCCCACAGAAAATACAAATTAATTCATCTAAATGTTGAATTCAGTCTGCAGTGAAAGAAGGAGAAGCACAGCTGCACCACTGCACATTAAGTTTAAAATGAAGGGTATGAACATGGCTGGTTGCTACTGGTCATCAGGTGACTTGCCACATGTCTCTTCTTCAGGTAGCACTTTTCACCTGCATTTTTTAAACAGAGAGAAAGGTATTGCTCTTTCCTCCTTTTTGTGTATCTGCGTGGCAGACCTTATGAGTATTGTTTAAGATTCTGATGTTTTTCAGTTTGAAGTGACCAAATTTTTCTAGGTAATTAGCACAGTCATGTAAAAGAGAGGACTTTGAAGATAAATCATGTATCTTTATGCCTTCCATAAAGGGTTTTATAAGAAAAACACTTATACATTGCAAATATGGAAAAATTTGTTAGTCTGTCTCATTACTTCATTTAAAATCTGGTCAATTTAACTATCCCATACAAAGACTACCTTTCCTCATATGCGACTTTCTGCATTTTCCAAATTTTGGATCTCCCTCTTCATTTCTACCTAGTGAACTAACCAAAAAGGATCACCTGTATTTAAGTGTGCACCTGAACTGCATTTCAGATGGGCCACAAAAGCCTGCATCAGTCTTGTCTTTAATAGTAACAGGTACCAAGTGTTTGATAGCAAAGTCTGTGAAAAGGTGAAAAGAAAAAATAGGATGAAGTGCTTTCTCTCTGTCGAAGAAAAAGAAAAAATACAGCTGAATTTATAAACATATCTGTCCAACAGCCAGTCTTTTTCTTCTGATGTTTCTTTCTTCACACCTTTTCCAGCTTCAATGCACACAGCGATGAGCATTTTTCAAAGGAACTCTGTTCACACTGAGGTATCAGACAGAGCAGTCAGATTTTCAGTGTAGTTTACAGTGAACTTAAATGCAGAGTGATGGGAGTGTGTATTCTGCAGTGGGATATGTGTGTGAACATACTGTTACTGGCAATAGGCAAGCTAGATCTAAACTAACATTACATTGCTTATGTAATAGAAATCATAGAATGCTTTTGGTTGGAACAGAAGTCCACCTAGTGACAACCCCAACAACAGCTTAAAGAAAGAAGTGAATTATTTTTTTCTAGATATGCTACAGAAAAAATACAACTTACTCTTTAAAAAAAAGAAAGGAAAAAAAAGCTCTACTCGCATTTATAAACATATAATTGCTGTGTGCCTGTTCTATCAGTGAAGGTCATTCTGGGTTTGAAGTCCATTAGCATTTATAACCAATACCAAGGAAATTTCAAAATAATAAAAAGAAGGTTTCACTTTGCACTTTTTGTCTTGTGCTTTGCTATGTGCTTAATACAGACCTTAACTTCATTGGACTGACAGTGACCTAAAACTTTCTCAGTGAATCACCAAATTTTGCTGCCAATTTGCTGAGACTGCTACACCACATTTGGTAGGAGGATAGTTCTATTATTAAATCTGAATCTGCCATCTGAACAGGCTTAAATCATGACATACTGCAAATAGCAGGCGAAGCAATACAATGATAAATAAAAAAGATGTGAAAGAAAAAGGAGGGGAATATCAAATGGTGAAAATACACCTCAATAAAGAGAAATCTTTTCAAAACAGGCATTAATTACTGTAAAATGACTACAAATGACAAATTCAATTAAGATGAAGTGATGCTCTCACAACAAGAAGATATGACACAAAGATGTGATAGAAAATATAATGAAAGCAAGACAGCAGTACAATGCAGAAGAAAATTAAAAACATCAGATATAGCTGGTAATTAAGGCTTTTTTTTCCTACTAACAAGTATATGTGTATTTAGCTTTATCAATGGTTTCAGTGAGGCTTTTCACATCCTTTCAGTGAACACATACAAAAATCACAGAAAATAAAAGAGGTTTGAAATTCTTGCCCTAAAAGAAATCTAGAGGTGTTGATGAGAATTTGCACCCAGAAATTTTTTTCACAGTCAGCTCTCTGGGAATAATTAATTAATCAAAATGGTATAGTGGACATTTGAAATCTGGTGCATTGAGCTCATTAATTGTCTTTAAACTTCAACTAAAGTTTTAGATACAGGCATGAATGTGACAGTAAAATTCTTAGACTTGTGTTTAATCATTTGAACAAAAATAATTCTTCTAGAAGTTCAAACCATGGGGATACCAGTAATAATTCAGGGCTTAAAACTAAGCGGAACTCAGCTATATGTTACAGGAAGTGCATTGCAATTAATGTTTTCTGAGAGCCTCACCCACTGGAGGAAGCAAAATCAAGTATTATGGGAGAGGAAGTTTTCAAAAGTCTCATTCAAAAGTTATTTTGTTAGTACAGAAAATCCTGAAACTGAGTGCCATTTCCCAATCTTAATTTGGGATATAGGTGCCACCCACCTGAAATTCCTGGTGTACTCAGCCTTGTGATCAGCTTTAAGTCAGCAAGTTTAGGCTTTTGTTAATGTCTGCATAGTGTATACTTAGCATAATGTGTCTGCTTTTTCTTTTCTTCTATCTTTGTATATGTTACACAATCAGGGTTTTCTAAAACTGTATCAAAAATTAGAGATTAAAAATGAAAAGGGGAAAAGCAACAGTTTCACTTCAGGGTTTATGTCATAACCAACTTGTCACCAAGATTAATGTCTCAGAGCCCCTGCTTTCTCTAAGGATAATAAATCTATCTTTAATTTTCTTATAATTTGTTTTAGTTCATATATCCTTCCTGGCTTTTCCATTTTTATCAAAAATAAACACAAAGTCCTGTGGGCAAAACCACCCTCCTCTATGTCCTCAGATGGAAGAACCCACAAACCTGAAAGAACAAAAAGCCCTGTTTTTTGAGGGAGAACTTTATATACCCTTACTTACTTGCATAAAGACGCAGAAACTGGCCATTCTGAAAATCATCATGCCAGATTACTGGATCTGATCATACATCCTTTCCCAGAGTGTCAGAGTTCTTTTCCCTTACTCAAAGTCAATGGGTGATTTAGAGCTTTTTCACCAGGCTTCTGTTACCAACTGTGGTGGATCCACAGCTTCAGGCTTGTTGGAGTATTGAAGGGATCATTATCAGAGTATGTTTTTCTAGTTTAAGAAATCAAACTCTTGTGAAGTTCTGGGATTAATAGTGAGCAATGTGATTATTAAAATCCTGCCATTTTCTAGAAATCAAGCAATTCAAACAGTTCAAAACAATTGTCAGATACAGGCAGATAACAGTAAAGAGATCCACTGGGTAGAGACACAAAAATCACAAGAGACACATGTTGGCACAACCTGTGTTGGTGCTGCAAGTCCTGCAGGAAGACAGACACATAGCAAATGTCAACCATCTACAGATGTTTTCCCTTAATAACCGGAAAAGCAGTGCAAGCAGTCATGGCAAACTGGGAGAAAACATGTATTTGACAGCTGTCTCCCAGAAAAGGTAGATAAACTGCAAGGAAGTGTTGATGTTAAAAAAAATGCTAACAATGAAAAATGTACAGAGGATGACATCTTTCCTGCACTAGACATAGGAGCCAGGATAGGCACTAAAATAAAATATCTAATAGCAGGCCCTTTGCAAATCAGAATCTGATAGCTGTGAGTGAGAAAATTGTTTGTTGCAGGAATGATGAGATCTTAAAAGATTTGATATCACTAATGGGAGAGCTTATTTCTTTTCTGCAGCAAGGACTATTCAGTTCCCCCATGATTAATACTTGATGAATATTTCACTTTTAAATGCAAGCAAAGAAAAGCAGCAGTCTTACTTCTTAATTAGCTTCTTGCTTTCTGTTTGCAAAGTCTGTATGTCATCTAATCTGCTGGGGTTTGTCTCACCAGAGAAACTGAACACTTATAAGCAGAATATACATTCAAGATGTTTGTAGCCAGAATAATTGATTTTAAGGGAATTTTTGCCATAGCAGAGAAAAAGATCATTTGAAAAACAACCTCAAAACCAGTTTAAAACCATAAGAAAGAGTTATATTCACCACAAAGAAATTATGTGAAATAAGGGACCTTATATATGACCTTTAATATAGGAAGGTAGAAAGGGTTGGAATGCCTGGAAAGAAGAGAGTTCCCAAAGGAAGAGAAGGAGTGCCACAAGAGCTGGCACAAGGTTTCTCATCAAGAATAAAAATTAAGATAAATGAGGATACAAAGTACAGAGTTTATTATAAGGGAATATAATAGCAATAACGTAATCTAATTTAAACTTGTCCCTCATCCCACATTAAACTCTAATGGAAATTCACAACCTTTTATTGTCTGACTAACTGTACACACATATCTGCCTCTGAATTTGACTCAGCTACGCTGCATGGAAAGGAATCCAAGCTGGTGTCCCTTCCCTGCTTAGAAGAAGAATGAAGAATGGTCAGAGACCATGCAAGGAAATAAAGAGTATATAAAATATGATACCTTATACTGGTATTTGGGTGTTGGCTAGACCAGACTGTATAGCTATGAAAGTCATCCAAGATGTGGGATTCTCCATTAAGAGGTCTCTCCATTACTGTGTTTTAACTGTTGAGCCTGGAAGCCACGTTGACAGCCTGGAAGTCATGTTGTACATATGACAATGGACACCCAAGTTGCTTTAAATTATGTTCAGATAAACTCCTAAAATAGCATATTTCTAAGTTTTCTCTGATTTTCCACCATTTAAGTTCCTTTGGAGAAAAAAAAATCAAATATTTGTCATCTTGGCAAAGTTTGTACCAATCATTTTGCAACACTGTAAGGAGTACTGAGTGGTGGCTAGTTCTATTCAATTGTCATTTCAGAGGATTTTCATTTTTCATCTGGGATAGAATGGTACCACTGGGAACCTCACAGACATTAAGGAAAAAAAAATTCAAGAAGGTGTCCTCCCAGATCAAGAGTTCAAAAAATAGTATTCTATGCATACTCAATGCTGCAAAATTTTCAAAGAAATTATTCTGCCAAGAATAATTTTGCATTTTTAAAACAAAATCCAATACTTGGAACTGGAAATATAGAAATGTCTAAAAGGTTAAAAATGTTTTGAGATGTTTGAGAAAAGATCAAAAGTTTTTTTTGTCTCCCATTACAAATCTTTGAATGAAAAATTTTCCAGATTTAGGAGTATCCTTTTAAGATTAAACTTAAACAAAAAAAAAAACCAAAAAAAAACAACAGGAAAAAAAAACCAAAAACTACCAAGCTCCTGGAAATGAAACATATTTCTCTAGAAGGAAATTAACATTTTAGGGTGGTGTTTCCACATTGTTTTGTTTGACTATCTAGCTCAATGGCTGCAGTACATCATTCTGCACTATCAGTCACATTTGCATAATGTTAGGATAATCTGTACATTACTTGCAACCAAGCCACAAAAAGATATTTATGTATTTTTCTTTTCTTTCCTTCTCTCTGTTGCAATTCATACAAACACAGGTGGCTACAAGAATCAAGCAAAAGAGACCTCCCCCTTCTTCCAGAAGTATTTACCCTTGTAGTGCTCAGGAGTACAGCACATGAAAAAGTCACTAAAGCCAAAGGATTTTCTATCCAACAGGGAGTGACCATTAAATATCTGATCATTAAATGTCATATCTGTGCACATTACAGATTATGTAGCTGCATGGTTTTTGTCTTTCAAAGATTTAGTATCGCCTTACAAAAAGAAGACCAGGGGGCACTGGTGAGTGCAGGGAACAGAGCAGACAAACAGAGCTGCCCACGGTGACCATGGGATTGTGGAGGTCAGTATTGTGAGAAGGCAGAGCAAGAAGATGGCAACCAAGGACTTCAGGAGAGCTAATTTGGCTTCCTCAGGGATTTTCTTGGAAGAATCACATGGGAACAGGCCCCACAGGGAAGAAGGGTCTTAGAGAGTTGATTAACACTCAGGGATTACTTCTCCCAAGCCTAAAAATGGTGCATCCCAATAAGTGAGAATTTGGGCAAAAGGAGCAAGAGACCTACATGAATGAACAAGGAACTGCTGTCAAAATTCAGACATAAGCAGGATATATATGTGAGGTGGAAGCAAGGGTGAATGTAAGGATGTGGTCAGAGTGTGCAGATAGGCCATGAGGAAGCCAAGGCCAATTTGGAATTAAACCTGGCCCAAGGATGTCACAGAATACAAGATTTTCTTCAAATACGTCAGTAACAAAAGGGAAAATGTATGCTTGCTACTGAATGGAGTGGGCACCTTGCAGAGGTGTTGTAGATAAGGCTGTCATACTCAAGGCCTTCTTTGCTTCAGTCATAGCCGCCAAGGCCAGCCCTCAGGAATCCCTGACCCAGGAGACCAGGGAGAAGGTCTGGAGGAAGGATGATTTTTCCTTGGTCAAGGAGGATTGGGTTAGAGAATAGCTAGGCAAGGCTGTTATCTGTAAGTCCAGGAGTTTTGATGGGATGCAGTTCCTTTTGATAAAGTATGGGGATGGGAATACCATCAGAAGAATGTGCTTTTAATAATTTATGCTCTTTTTTAGTGAAGAATAGGAGGAAAAAATATAAGTTCCTGAAGAATATTCTCCCTAGAACTGCAATATACTGTTTTATATGGGCTTCAGGAAATTGAATTAGGGAAAGTCAGCAACTCATTGTTCAAAATTAGATGTGGATGACTCTCTTAGTCATATGGTTTAGTTTCAGGCAATCCCATGAGCAGGAGGGAATTGGCCTTGATGATCCTTGTGAGTGCTTTCTAACTTGAGACATTCTACAAAATTCTAACAAATTCTCAAATATCACATCAATGAATTGCTCTCAAACTCTAGCCTTCCTGTTTGATCTCATTTGTCAGGACTTTTTTACATTTGCAAAACTGCCAGGAGGTAAATTGAGCTAATTGAGAGAGCTGAGAAAGATTTGGAGAGGGAATATACAGAAGCTGTTCTTCCATCAACTGCAATTTAAAGTCTTACTTAAACATGAAGTCAAAGGACTGTAGACAGTAGGAATGGTAGCCAAATGTTCCTTGACCTCTGCATCTTTTACAGCAGTACTTGAAAATTATATTGGGGATTTCATTAGCGCTGAAACCCAGCATTAATGAACTGTAATACTCATAGCTTAAAGAAGATTTATATTCTTGACAAAAAAGCATTGCATGTGATTGTCCTGAAAATAGAAGATCCACAAAGATAAAGTATCAAATAAGTATCCTCTAAAAGGCATTAATGGCTTTCCTCATTTAACTCTGTCTGATATAGCCAGTGTCACAGTTCACTTTGCATTTTGACATGAAAGCTGCTGCTTTCATGAGCCTAGAAGCATTGGTCCATTTTGTTTAAAAAACATTGAGTATGTATTTCTCATGTTTCATTGAACACAGGGAAGTGCACTTTTTTGTCTCATCTACTTCTTTATTTCAGTACCATTGCCTGCCATGAAATAAAGACAAAAACCAATGGATGTAATAAATAGAACTGTGAACTCAATTACAAATGCAATAGACAATAATAAAAATACTCAGCTGCTTTGTTTATTTGCTGTGTATTGTTTGAAATGAATATTCAAGAAGTAAAGACATTTGTTCAATCTGTCTCTGATACAAATATTGGGGTAAATGCCATTAAAAAACACAAATTAGGTACTTCAGGCTTGGCAGTTTGTATGATATGTGAAAGCATAAAGAATGGATTTCCTAAAAGAAATTAGCAACTGAATCCTGTACACATTTGCATATAATTTCTAGTCCCATATTGTTAAGAATATGCCTTCAAACCATGATCAGAAATATTTGTCTTAAGGTACTGAAGGGAATGAAAGGCCAAATGCAAATAATAATATTCTGAGTTCCTTCTGCAGCATGCACCACCCCTTGCCAAGAGGGAAAATTGTAATCTCCACAGCAATTCCTTGTTAGAAAAGATCCAAGTGTGTACTGTGGGGAGGGGGAGTGAAGAAACAAGGTATGACAAGTCTTCCATTTAATATACTGGTTAAAAGAAAAATATTAACCTCAGGATGAATGAAAAAGTTTACCCTCCACTAAGGTTTGCCCTCCACCAATAAACTCTCTATGAAATGAGCAAGGCTGAAAAATTTCTGCTTCATTCTTATCTCTTTTTTGGTTTTGAGTAATATAATCCATCTGTTCAGGCTAACAATATAAGGATATTCTCCTGCTCTGATTAAATACAATTCTAGATGTCTTATATATGAAACATGTTTTATCAGCTCACCATTTATAAAAATGTAAAATTTGTCAATTAAACAGGGAAGAATGAGTTCCAGTGAAAAAAACAGTAGCTATAAAAAATTTAGATTTTAAAAAATACATAAGTATTTCAACTCTACAAGTCAAATAAACTGGTGCAAAATAATTCTGTTCCTTTGCCCAAATTTTGTATTTGTTTTCTATGTTGCTTTTTCAAAAAATCTTGTCTTTAAAGTTAGGGTTTAGTACAATGAGTACATTATGCATTTCTTAACAATGATAGTTATATAGACTTATAACTTTCAAAAGTGTTGTATTTAGCATGTTTCTAGACTCCTGCACCTTTCTATGCTGTCTTGTGGACAGCAGCTCTTCACAGCACAGCCTCTGGGTCTTCCTCAGCCAGGGCTCCTCCAAGGCTCTCCCCAACTGGCCTGCCCACCCCCTTTTATCCCAGTTACGTGACTGGCCACAGCTGCAGCCCAATGAAGGGCATCGCTGCTGCAGCCCATCAAGAATAACTGGGACCTTCCGGGGCAAAGATATTCAGATACAATACAGATATAATTGACATGGACTCAAAGACCACTTACACAGTACATATATTTTAAGGGCCTCCTATACAAAAGTATAATTCCTGTATCAGCAATAATGAAGTATTCAGTCAAAGAAAATTGCAGCAGCATATAACTTTGATGAGCCTTAACAGAATAAGTAAGTTCCCCAGTTACACCAGTTTAAATGTCAGAATAAAAAAATATAAGTTTAAAAGCACATGTTCATGCAACAAGATCAAGACAATGCCAAGCTTTCCTTAAAAGACATTGATTTTATTTTTGATAGAAGAAGTAGGAACAACCTCATGATGGTCTAGCTCCTAAATTGAGGTTAAAGTAATGTAGGAAGCTGCCTTGTGCTGTGGCTGGGGCCAACTTCTGACACCTCTGTGGTGATTTCTAAGCAAAGATCTTTTAAATACCTCCCTAAATCCCCAAAGTCTCCAGAAATAATTTTTTTAAAAATCTTTTTGTGCCTGGACAATACTTCTGAGGTGGTTACTGTGAGAAGTCAGTAGGAGTAAGAAATACCCAGTGCATCATTATACACTAACCAAAACCCAGAGGTGCCTTCACTGTGTCACTTGCCACTTACCTTGGCTCACTGTGGAGAGAGATATTGGAACTATGTAAACACAGGTCCCAGCCTACTTACAAAACAAGGCAAAATGGTTTTTCCTCCATAGATACAAATAGTATTGTGGAAAAAAAAGCTTATTTCCCTGTTATTATTATTATTTAAAAGCCGTCAGTACGACGTCCTGTTCTATTAAGTCAAAACCAGTTTGACAAGATGAAATACATTAAATCCAGAGTGTTTTGTGACCCTGTTCTGTGCAGTCTGCATGGCAGGTTTTGTCAGCCCAGATGGCCTACAATCCAGGGACTGTTAGATTTGTTAATTACTGTTAATGATTGTTACAGGTTTTCTTTCTCCATGCTTGACATACCTAGTGATTGGCAGCACAATGAAAGTATGTTCAAGGACTGAAATACAGCCAGACTAAATAATGATATGATGCAGTTTCTTGTTAGGGTACACCTGAGAATTGTCCTGTTTTCTACTCAGCAGTGTAATATAACCACCTCCCTTTACACTCTGATTTCAAAGCAGTTGGGTTTGGATGAGTCTGTATGAGGAAAGAGAGCATTGTTCTTTCCTTGTCTTATGATCTTGTCTCGATTTGACACTGTGCAGAGTTTGTTGCCCAGTGTCTTTCTTTACCTTCCATTTCTAGGTCAAGAGGATTTAATATAAAAAAAAAAACAACACAAAAAACCCACCAAAAAAAAAAAAAGAAACCACCCAAAAAACAAAACATGATTGAATAAGAGCTATGAAAACCTGATGTATTTTTCCAAAGAATTCTTCAAGATTAAGAGGTTAAAATAATAAAATATGTTTTCAGTTAACCTAAAAGAGAGATTGCATTCCAAAAATATTCCTTTGGTCTCCCAATGCAAATATATGACTCAGTTATTCACATAGATGTTTATCTTAAAATAATAGCACTGGGAATATTGAAAGAGCAACCTATCTGGCATGATGAACTTTCAGGGGTTCTTATTCTTCTATAAATCCCTGCTGTTTCTGAGGTTTTTCCTGTTGTTTCTGAGGTGTTTGTATTTATCCAAAAAGTACCTTCAGACAGCTGTCCACAGCTTGGTGTCAGGAATTATGAGTACTGCATACATCAGTTTCTGCTGAACCTTTATCCTGAGATTGGCTCCTCCAGCTCAGAGGTCAGCCTGCTCTACTCTGCTTGTTTGTCTTTTTTCCCCCCTGGTGCAGTGGCTGAGGTTGAGGGGAAGTGGCACCTGAGCCCTCACATTCTCCAGGAGGCTTCCCTTCCCACTCTCCACCCCCTCCTTAATCCCTCATGGTAATCTCTTTGTGCTGTATGGAATGAGTATATTTGTATTTAGTGCTTAGCATAAAACACTCAAGCAAAGTCTCCCAAAGCAGGATGTGGCTGCACATGTGTTTGTTCTTACCTAGTTACGTGCTATAATGGCAAATTATTCTGATAGGCAGAACAGAGTCAGCTGGCATTTCCCAGAAGCTGAAATCCTTCTTGATTTGTTTTTCTCTCCTGTCCCTGTACAAGTCAGTAGAGTTGCTCCAGGAGAGAGTAAGGTGGGTTGATGGCATTCCTTAAATCTGAACATTTTTACAGTTGTTGGAAAAAGAATCCTTTGCTCCATTTTTGGCTGCTATACCTCCTTTCCTATCCAAACAATTCCATTGGGTTAAATATTTCCCTGTACTGATACTGAGCTAAGAGCTCAGCTTGTGTTTTTTCCCCACTGAAAATTTCCCAAATGGAAATGGATTTCTAACTTATAAAGGAAATTATGTCATTTGCACCAGTTCAAATATACCATGCATCTGTCACACTGTTTATACTGAATTATCTTGTGTCAGAATACAGCCTGTCTCTTTCATGGTGAGACATATTTTGACACTACATAGACACTGGGGTTTTGATTCCTGTGCAATCTGTGACGTGCCCTGGGATAGGAAACTTGATTATACTTTCTATGAAATAGTAAAATATGGCACAATATAATAATAGCTTTAATGTGAAGATAATTTCTAGTGGAATTTACATATGTGGCTGGAGGGTGGAAAATTTTTTTGAGGGCAACAATTCAATAAACAAAGCTGTACAGTAAACTAGGCATTCTATCTTGAGACATGTAAAAATAAAACACATTTGTTACACTTAGCCCTAAGCATTCAGCATGACTTTCCTTCAAATTATTTGTAATACTCAGGAAGGTTCAGCTACTAATTTATCAGCAGTCCTGGCTAACTGGGGAGATCCCAGGTGACTGGAGGGTAGTAAATAGGACACCTAGCTACAGGAAGGGCCAGAGGGAGGATCAAGGAACTGCAGGCCTGTCATCCTGATCTTAGAGCTGGGATCTTGAGTGCTGTCACAGGATGTACAGGACAGCCATGGGATCAGGCCCAGACAGTGTGGGTTTATGGAAGACAGGTCCTGCCTGACCAACCTGATGTCCTTCTATGACAAGGTGACCCACTAAAGGGATGAGGCTGTGGATATTGGACTTCAGACATGTCCCCTGTCACTGTCTCCCACTGCATTCTCCTGGAGAAACTGGCTCCTCATGGCTTGTGTGTGCCCTTTGCTGAGTTAAAAACTGGCTAGGTGCTGGGCCCAGAGAGTGGTGGTGAGCCGATTAAATCCAGCTGAAAGCCAGTCACTAGTGGGGGTCCCCAGGGCTCAGTTTGGAGCCGAGTCTGTTTAATATACTTATCCTTATCCATCATAAGTAATCATAAATAAGTAATAATGAATAAAGTCCTTATCAATGATCTGTATGAGGGGATCAAGTGCACCCTCAATAAGTGTGCAGATGATACCAAATCCTTATGGCCATAGAGTTCCAAAACCATATATTCCACACTAATGAGAGACTATTTCTGGCAGACTTGCATTTGAGAGCAGGGGTGTTGAGAGTGCTTTTTTTTGTTGGAGAAAATTATTTCTTTTCCAAGCAATGTTACATTATAAAATGTTCATGTTGCTTTTAAGCTGTTCAACCTGAATCCTTTCTGTAGTGACAGAATGGTTTTCATAAAGATGTGGAGTGTGTTTCCAATACTGTTTTGACATGTTTCTGAATTCCATTTAATAATGCTAGGATACATTCCCAGTATGTATTTGTTATGTATTTAGTACTAACACATACTGGGAAGATCAAAGGCAAAGAGGATAAATGACAATTAACAGAGGGTCTTAGTACACCATTCTAAATTGATTGGGAAGATGAAGGAATTTAACACATTATAGGTAAACTCTATAAAGAGAAATAGTAGCTATAAGAAGAGTTGTAAACAGCAACAGATAAGAGTCAGAAATCACAGACAGGAAGATAAGGTGGTTTCTGTGATACAGAGATAGTAGAACACATATTGTGTAATGCTCAGGGCTGTTTGATACAAATCATCCTTCACCTTTATATACCTGCCCCACTTTAGAAGAGCCTGGTTAGAGATTGATAGATAAGTAAGGGCATATAGACATACATGGAAAAGCATAATTTCATTTATTTCGTATATATGAAATATGAACATATCACCCATTGTATGTTAAGCTCCAACAATAGCAAAAATTCACTTTCCTGTCAGGTGTTGATCTGCTTGAGGGTAGATCAGCAGTAGGTAGGCACTACTGAGGGACCTGGATTGTTGCTCTGAGGCCAACTGTATGAGGTGCAGCTGGGTGACATTCTGGGTCCTGCACTTGTGTCACAACAACCTCGCGCAGTGCTACAGGCTTGGGGAAAAGTGGCTGGAAAGCTGTCTGCTGGAAAGGGACCTCAGGGTGTGGGTCATCAGCACCCATGAGGCTTCACTGCAAATACTCTCTTCAGTTTGGAGCCTTCTCACTGCAAGAAGGACATTGGGGTCCTGGAGCATGTCCAGAGAAGAACAGAGCTGGTGAAGCTGGCACAAGTCTTATGAGGAGCAGCTCAGGGAGCTGGAGTTGTTTAGCCTGGACGCTGAGGACTGCCCGACTTGTTCTCTACAAGTACCTGACAGCAGGCTGCAGTAAGGTGGGGGTTGCTCTCCTTTCCTACATAACAAGTGGTAGGACCAGAGAAAATGGACTCAGGTTACACCAGTGGAGGTTTAGACTGGAATATTGGAAAAATTTCTTCACTTAAAGGGCAAACAGGCACTGGAACCACCGGCCCAGGGAGGTGTTTGGATCATCATCCCTGGAAATGTTCAAAAAATTTGTAGATAGATCACTTGGAGATATGATTTAGTGTTGAACGTGGGGGTACTGCTACATTAATGGTTGAACTTGATGATCTTAGAGATCTTTCCCAACTTTAGCAATTCTGTGATTCTAGGATTAAGCAAAATTCTGTGGTCTCTGCTCTTTAATTTGCTCCTGATAAGACTATGCTATTTAAGACAAAATAGCCAAATTTACATTGATGTCTCTGTATCTGTGGTCTACATTCATGTCATCATTATTTAGTTGAGTATCTGGCCCTGTCTTCATGAATCTGGGAAGGAAAACACTTTTTACAAATATATTTTGAATTCAGGGATTTATTTGTTTCTCAACCTCATCTTTTGGTGAATGCCTCACCTTGAATGAATATTTCATGGAACAACATCAGAGGTAGCAACGTTACAGAAATGTGCACCTGTGTAATCCCGTGGGGCTCCCAGCTGCTTCCTCTTGAGGCTGGGAGTAGATATCTTCTGTATCAGCCTTCATGATTAAGGAGCATACAGGTCCATGAAGACCACCAAACATCATGGTTTGTGCACCACTGCAGGTGACAACTGAGAGCCAACCCCACCTGTCTTGGAGGAAGAGTGTGTGAAAGTCCCTGATGCCAGCAGACATTGTCAAATGCTAAAGGTAGATGTGTCGTTTTACAGTAGAATACGCAGGAAAAGAAAGTGGAAAGCAATTACAGTCTGTAAAGTGGAAAGGGGTTCTATTTAAATTATTAAATTATTATTTTTTAATCTGTGTATAAGAAAGAGAATTATATTACTTTAGGTCATTGTAAGTATATATTTGTAGTTTGAGTGCAGAAATAGAGACTTTATTGAGATGAACAATGTCATAATTTGTCTCTATTTTGAATATTGGGGTACACTTGCAATTATAGAGTTGGAATGTTCGAAGGAAATTTGAAGGAAAAGTTGCCTAACCATCTTCATGTGGTCTCTGTACTGTATCTGGGAAAACACAATGATTTCTCTAAACACATTGCAGTGCTGACTGTCAAAGCAGTATTTATCTTACAGTCCTGCCTCAGCAAATTCTGCTACAAGTCCTGACAGATTGAGAAGGTTAGTTATTTGTAGATCCTTCACTCAAGGATTACAGCCTGTGTCGACAATGAGACTGAACCTCAAAAGATCCCATGGGTCTCGAAGATTTAGGTAAGTGCTGAGAACATCTAAACCAGAAAAACTTTGCTATCTATTTGCAAACTGCAATTTCTGTTTACGAGCTGAACTTTTAACCTACCGCTCCCTGAGTGTTCCCCCTCTCACTATCTTCCAACCTTTCTTAATCATAGTCTTAAGCACTTAGCTCTCTTATGCACCTTCTCACCTGTATTTTTACAAAGGAACTGGTGTATACTGTGTCCTCCCACAGGGCTGAGTCTTTGTGCAATCTCTTCATTTGGGCTTGGGTTTTGTTCCAAGGCACAGGAAGAGAGGCAAGGCAGTTCAGGAATTGCACTTTGCAGGCATCAAATTGCAAACTCTTGTAAGCGAACTATGAGAGCAGCTGATAGTAGGACATGTGGTTGGTAATACTGCAGCAAGTTTCAGGTGAGGGTCATTTTATGAATGTATATTATCACTTCAAAGTGCTACACAGAGAAGCTGAGAGAAAGGAGAGTAAAATGGTGGGAAAATGGGTGTTTCTTGCAGCCACTCATATGTATCAGGAAAGGGTGATGAACTTCTGGAAAGAGTTGTGCCTTCTCTCAAGGGAACAAAGAAATGAGCTCTCTCTTCCTTGTCCCATTTAATGAATGAAAACCTGGGAGATGAAACCACTCTGCATTTTGTACCTTTCTAGAGCTTATAGAAAGCCAATGAGAAATACTATGTGATTTCACTAGGCTGGATCATCTTAAGATGTAAACTGATATAGGTCATTGAAGTTAAACTGTTGTTTCCTACTAAGGAATCTGGTGTGGAGTGATAATGCACAAGAAACACTTCAGATTAGTGTGTCTCTATTTGAAGACTACAAGGGCAAAAACATGCATTGGCTCAGTAGAACAGATTTTCAGACTCAAGAATTTATGCTCCCTTCTGTTTTTTCAGAATCCCTGAATCTTAAACACTGCTACAGAAATAATTTGAAGAGTTCAAATATTTAATTATACTTTATCTGAATATTAAATACACAGTTAGTTTTGTTGCTTGATAGCACTGATGAAGTTTCAAAGATGAAAGAGAAGGTAACAGTAACTGGAGAAGAGTTGGGAGCTGGAATAACTTTTCTATAAGTAAGAAACATTAAAAAAAAGAAGCCTGAAATATGCAATACATCACAAACTACATAGTGAGCAGAAGGCTGTAAAGGCAAAAAGCAAACACAGGTCACATTTAGAGATCTTATTTAAGAGCTTATTTCCATTTTATTCAGAATCTGTTTGAATAGAAGGAAAATTTATATTTGTTGTAAAATAGAGCAGGAAGCATTTCCAAGATTTTCAGCTGTAAAGATCTTCACAGGGAGTATGTAAGATATTGACAAATATGAATGATGGTGTGCCTTTAGGCATGACAACTAAAACAGCCATGAAAATTGAATCTCTTGTAGTCTTGGAAAAAATAACTTCACTGTGCTAAAGGATTAATTTCCAGCTCATAAGTAAGAATATCAGCTCCTGTTTTGATAAAGTAGCAAATCTAAAAGATAAAATACTCCCAGATATCTCCAAAGCATCCACAAACCAGTGAGCCCAAAGATGCTCTCCCATGCTGTTCCTATGAAGAGCAAGGAATTCCTTCTGCAGCAATACCTTGAACTTTAAGTCAGACATCTGGATGTATAAAAGTTCTAAACTGTCTTGTTTTTCACATTAAGTCAACCAAAATCTTAAACGTTCTAAATCAAGCCAGTTTGGATGGAGAACTTAAAGATTGATTTAGGAACTTTTAGACAACTGCCTTAAAACATGACCTATTATTTAGACATAAATTTCAGTTAGCTCAAAATTCCTGCATGATTTTCAAGGTCCTCTGCTCTACTTAAATCTGTAGCCCTGCACCTTTTCCTAGTGGTCAGGGGAAAATGTAGAAGATCCTCACAAATTATTAACCCAAAGAAGGCATTGAATGTAGAAGGCATTTTAATGTAGAGATATCCCAAAGAAGGCACTTTAATGTAGAAACATCTTTGAACAGTCTCTCTCAGTCACTGAATCATAGTGAAATATTTCCTTTCTGGTTGGATCCTCACAAGGACCAAATATTTCAGAGTGTGATCAGTGCCAGGTCAGGCCAGGTGGAGCAGATCCAAATTACTGGAGGGCATCATGGACATGTGGTGAGGTACTTCTGTCTCTCAACTTCTAACATGTCTTGTTGTTTATTGTCTGATGAGTTCAACATTTGACAAAGTTAGGATCCATTTCCACTTCATAATCACATGGGAGTGTCAGGAATGAGGTTTCTTTCCTTGTGGAAGAGAAGGAAGCAGAGGCTGATTTTCCACTCATATCTTTGGTTAAATGGGTAGCAAGCACAAGCGAATATCTTTTTCAGTCCTTCCTCTTTTCCTACTATATCTATTTTTTCCTGTGTATCCCCTGGGAAGGCAGAGTCTGTGAAAGTGAATGAACTGAACTCAGAGCATTCTGAGCTCTTCCTTTTCCCATAGCAATGCTTGCTACCACAGCATTTTATGTGATGAGAGACTCTTCAATATAAACAAAAGGATATTTTCTCACTCCTCTAATATTCAATATGTTTTCTGAATATTTTTAGCCATACAGGTTTGTAAAAAAGAAACTGTTGTGTTTCTAATATTGCCCCATCTTACTGATGTTTCAAGAACATGGAAAAAAAATTTTTGTCTCTGATTTTGAAAACGCTGGAATCAGCAAAAATCACAACCCCCAAATTAACTGTTTAAAGATTTGGAGGAAATGTGCATTCTAATACTACTTTGAGACCTTAATATCTAATCACTGAAACAGTGGGGAAGGTGAAGGATCCATTAATAATGGCTTCTTTTTTTTTTTGCATTGATTTAATCAAACCAAACCATTTAAACTGACAGCTGTTGTTTCCCAAAGTGGACTGGGGACTGCACTGTTACAGCATAAAACATGAGCTGCTTGTACTTGGAGATGAGTGGGGAATCTCTGCTTGTGTGGGCACAGAGCAGCTCAGCACAGGATGTGGGAGAGCTGAGTTTATCAGTGTGCTTGCAGCAAGTGGCCTGGATTTGCCTTTAGGAGGGCTTCACATCCCTTTTGGAAAATAACTTTGGGTGGTGCCTTTACACAGATTCAAAGATACTTCTTGAGAAGGTGACAGCATGATGTGCTAAAACTGAGACACACCTGTTGTGGTGGTTCTGAAAGAAAGTGGGATTTATTGTGGCATAAGAGCAAAGGGTAAGCTCCTTTGCTCCTTCTGCTTCTCTTCTTGTTTATTAAGTAGCAGATGTGATAAAAGAGGGATTCAATATCCAGTCAATATCATAGCTGTATCCAGGCAGGCAGCTGACCTATGGGATTTTGAGAAGTGTCTTGTTCTGCATGTATAAATGTTCCTTACCTTTTATATTATAATATTCTTTTCTTTAAAAAAAATATATATATTGTGCATTTTCTTTTGCAACAGATTGCAGGTTTTCATCCTACCAGCTGCTGAGCACTTCCAGCAATGCTCTGGCTACTTTCAGTTTGGCTGTATGACCATGGCACTGAGGACTAAGTACCTTGGAGAAATGAGTCCTGTTGGTTTTCACATTGCCTTTTTCTCTTCTTGCTTGAAAATGCTGTACCTATCTACCTGCTCCTGCTAATGAATATAGAAAGATCACCAAAATGCAGTAAAAAAACAAATAAAATCCTACAAAAGTGGGACTGGACCATTTCTCAACACAACTGTGTGGCAGCACAGTTTAATGTTAGTTGTGAGCTTGTCCTAGATATAAAGCCACTATGGAGTGCAGCAGGCAAATGCCAGGCCACTAGATTGAACCTAATTAATTTATGAGATTACAATACTTCTGTCCAGTGCCAAGCAAAGTTTTCTGCTGGCACTGACTGTTGCCAGAGTTGCAGTACTGAGCAGAGTTAGGCAGCTGCTAAATAATTCATGGAGTGTAGTGTGTTTAAAAAATGCCTTCTGATGAATTTCCATTTTTATAGACAATCCAAGGAGTCAATATACCTGTCTGACTTTGTATCAATAGCTGTAAGCTCCTGGCTGATGCCATGCCTTCCTGAGCAGCCTGCAGTGCAGGGAACATGAACACACTGGGCTGTCCTTCAGTATTCTTCTATATCATGCAGGCAATAAAATTGCTAGGAGGCTGACTGTTGCCTAAATTTTTTTTCTATATTGAAAATATTTATTTTAGCTTTTTCTTTTTACCCTCAAATATTTGTCAATATTTTTCATTTGCATTCTTTCCCACTATGAAACAAAAAACCCACCCCTCTATATTTGTGCGTTTCTGTTTTGGCTAGACAGTATTTCTGCCTAGCCTTTTTGGTTTTATATCTGCAAAGGTGAATGCCACTGCTGTGCAGTGCAGTCTGGTGATAGCAATGAGAGCTGAATGCTCTCACAGAGTTTGCAGGCAATAAAGGATCCACCAGCAGCTGGGTGACACTGGCAGGGATTCAGGCAGCAGTACCTGATGTCTGGGCACTCCTGGATGCTCGGAACCCAACTCTACTTGTTCTCTTGCCAGCCTGAGGCTGGCCAGTAGATAAAACACAATTGGTTGAGTCTTTTCTTTGCCTAATGGATGCTAAAGTGAATTCTGCAAAATAAGTCTGATTTAATCTATAAAAGAGGCTCATTATGTGTTTTTAACGGGAGTTTCTGTGCAGAGATTTTGTCCAGGAGCTCAGCTTGAAAAAAAGTGTATTTCTCTGTATTGTACACTTTTCTGGTTACATGTGAGTGTTTCCATTGGCCGTACTGGATTCCTAACAAAATTATCTCCAAACTCTGAATGACAAGTGCAAAAAATTAGGGGTCATTTTTCCAAAGGAGTTGCAATCTGGATTGCATTCTGAACAATCTCAGATAAAGAACATTAAATAGGGATATGCATGCATAGGAGCAGCAGTTGCCTCCTGCATATTCAGAGGCAGTGCTTACTATTCTGGAGTCACAAAAGAAACAAAGCTATTTTTCAGATATAAATCATGCAAACTCTCTTGTCTCCATAGTCTTCTAAACACTTCCAAAAAAATGCACTTTGGATTAAATTTGCCAAGACACAAAGTGTGCACTGAAAGGTATTAAGAATTTGACACGCTGCTACTTCCAAACATTTTAAAAGTCCATCCTTTTTTCTTGCCATGCTTTAGTCCCAAGTGACCACTGATTTAGATGAATGGTCATTCTGAAAAGAAATACAGGAGTGTGGGATTAAGTACCAAGCAGCAGGAGTCTAAAAGAAGAGACAAATTAAATGGGTGAGTTACTAGTTTAATAAATTCAGTATATACGAAAAAAATGTTTATTTTAAGGAGGAGAGGCTTTCTATCAGACACTAGAAAGGGGAAAAAAAACCCTGTTTTTTTCTCTGTTGTTCTCAGTGGGCTTCTGTGCCATTTTTTCCCCGAATTTCAGGTAATCATGTAGAAGCAGACACTTAGAAATAGTAATAAAGTCAAATCAGAAGAAGATTTACAGCATATTTTTGTGTCTCACACAGTCAAATATGTAATACTAATGATGAGGTAGATAAAAAGACATTTTTGTCAGATCCTACAGCTGGGTTTTATTTTCTTTACTTTGGGCTTTGTTTTGTGTGTGATGCATTACTTTTCCTCCTAGAACATAATATTTACACACCCTTAATTCCTGCAAAATGCAAGTCTTTAAGACCTCCAGGGCTTTTTCTGTTCCTGAATGCTTTCACATATTATAAGGTTTAGAGGGTAGTACTCTGTATAATATATATTTTTAGATGATAGTGCTTGTTAAACAATATTGAATGCAGCAGTTGCTGGCCAAAGACTCCACACAGTCAGTCTGGATGGCTGAGGGTTCACTGTTAATGAACTGCCTCAGTTCAGCTGAAAAAAAATTTAAAAGAAATTAAGGATAATTTGCATTAAGTTCTTTAGACGGAGTTATACAGGGCTACAGGTTAAATAATCCACTGAAATTTAACGTATTTCTGTCTACTAAGTCCAGGCTGATGAAAAGATGCAAAAGAAGTCTTCCTCCCAATGCTTTTTTGATAGACTGAATAAATTTATAGATAGACTCCTGAAAGACATCAGAGTCCTAGCTGGGATGCTCATGCAGCATAGAGCAGGTGGTCATAATTCTGAAACTTATAATGAGCACAGAACCAAATTAGCTAAAATCAAATGCTGATTGCAATTGGGTGATTAAGGCATGAAACAAAGAGTACACTGTAGTAGGATATATAATAGGGATACAGTACTTTCCTGCACTACAAAGCTAGAATTATGCACTGTAGCTCACAGCTTAAAATTAAATTATTCCAATTTCTGTTTCTCCAAGCACAGGAATTCTGTCAAACAATGAAGGAAAGTTCATCTTGCAGTATTTGCTCTTATTAAAAATACATTGTGCAGTTGTCAGTGCTATACACTCTCGGTCTGCTGTGGTCCAATTCCTTCAGTACATTAACATAATAAGGACAGAAGATAAGATACAGATGATAATTGTTGTGCTTTTTCTTCTCTGTTCTCCTTTATTGTTGTTTGTAAGTCTTGGAATATTTAGAAGGCACAGAAAATGCAAGTTACATTACAGTAATTGCAACTGTAATTTAAAAATGCAATTTGGTTGTGAATTCATGGGTATATTTCCAGATATAAGAGAAAGACAGACCTGTTTCAACCTGAGTTGTAGGGATGAATAGTTTATGATCCTCCTTTGATAGTCCTTTATCTCTGCTTTATTTTGTTGGGTTTTTTTAAGAATCCCTCATTTTCTACTGGGCTTTAAAGATTTGCTCAATGCTACATAAACTCTGTACAGGCTTGTATTTGAAGGGAAAGTTAACGACTTGAAACCAAATGACAAATGTATCAGTCACATTTTCCCATTCTGTATACTAGCAGGGAGAAAAAGAGATTATTTCCTAGGTTTACAATTAAAATTAATGAGGTGCTATAAACCAAAATATGTGCTTCAGGATGAGAAGTGGTAGATTATAATCAATTTTTATGTGTGTATGTAGATTATAATGAATCCATTAGATTGCTTTTATAGTCATGTTATTAATGGTTTCTCTGCTTTGCTTGGCATTTTAAACTCACGTAAGAGATTCAGCACCTTGAACAGCACAAATATTAATTCCTGAGGAAGGAGGAATCAATATTTTACCTTCTATTTAATTGAAATTAAAGCAAAAGCTTCCCGGTCACAATTTTGAGGATACCCTTGAGAAATCATGAAACAGATTTGTCTTAATTTAGGGGGTTTATGTCCAGGAAGCTGCCATGAAAGGAATTCAGAGAATTTGCAGCATCTATGGTTCATCCTACTGACTTCCTCTGAAAAAAGCCTTTGGCTACAGCAAGTCTTCAGTTGCTCACTAATTCCAAGCCAAAGTTGGTTGCATACACGTGGTGAATGCAAGGCAGGTGGTGTGCTCTAATACTCTTTCCATTTCCCTGTGGGCTGATTGATAACTGTCTGAATATCTTTTAGCAAAGTTTCTAAAAATTAGCATGTGGATTAATTCTTGGGTTATATTGGGTTCTTTAGCCTGGTTTTCAAAGAAAAAAAAAATTGAAATAATCTTTAAAGGTCCACAAACAATAAATGGGCTGTGTTCCCTCAGCTTTCTTGGACAATATTACAGAATCACAGAATAACAGAGTTCAAAGGGATCTCTGGAGATCATCTTCATACTGCTTTTTGATTTAATTACTGTTAAATAACTGTTAAAGTGGAACACTTGTCCTCGATGAAATTTAGTCCAATTGGAGCCCATACAAAGCAAATGTGTGCTTATGAGTGTTTCTCTGCCAAAACCCTTCCTAAATGAAGGACTTGCAGGACTTTTCAGTACCTTTACACATTATGATGATGGTCTGCTTTAATCTACACAACTTGTCATTGAGTTTATTTGGGTTTTTAAAGAAAACTGCATTATCTCCTTTCTCACTATGTTTAATTTGATTTTAGTACACCAAATAGCCCAGAAAACCAGGGAAGTAGTACAAAATAATAAAAACTGTGGCATGATCCATCCATAATGCACACACTAAACCTGTGTAAGAGAGATACCAGAAAATAGTCATTTCTCATTTATAGCTCATCACTGTAAAATATCTGATACCTATTACTTCAGTAGGATTAGGGCTGCTTTTCTGCAACAGGAGCACATGTATTAAGTAAAACAAAAAAAGATAGAACCTCTTCAGGTGTAAAATAGTTCAAAATCAATGAAAATCAGGTAGTGCAGTGTCACACAGGGCAAGGGGGAGGAAGCTCTGTGTTAGTACCATCCTAAATTTTAACTACTCCCAAAATTGTGTCACAGAAGGCTAACTGGCACTTCTATGTAATTGCTGTTCTAAACTATATCCAAGAGATAAATGGGTCCTACTTAAACTTCTTAGTACACATAGTGCTAGAGAGTTTGTGCATTAGTGTCTGGGTATTAAAACAATAATAATTTTTTTCTAATTAGTCTCATTCCATATTAAGTCATATCATCTGTCTCCTGCTCTTGATCATATGAGTTGAATGATATGGAAAAGCACATGATCTGAAATAGTCTCTTTTTTCATCTTCTGCTGCTCTCTTTCCTTCTGTACACAACATTTATGTTTTCTATTAACAGACACTGGGATTCTGTTTACCTTTGTGAAAAAAAAAAGCTAAAATTCTGACAAGATTTATAAATATCTGAGTTAATTGACACAAAATTACCTGGGGTAACTGGGCAAACTGAACAATTATAGCTCATACAGTAGCTATGTCTGCAAATTGTTCTTTTGTTTTTCTTAGCAATGTTTTCAGTTTCAACAAAACTTGTTTGGATTTTCTGGGACACAGCAAATGACAGAATATTCCTCCTAGCCCTTGCAATGTATGAATGCAACTCCTTCTTCTTGGTAGACTATGACTTTCTATAAAGAATACAAAACCTCTTATCTCTGTGATGATCTGCCCGATGCCATTTGGGGAACATTGCTCTCCTCTAAGCTAAAACATTCCTGGGCCCTTTTTCCCATTTATGTCCTGGTTTATGTAGCATATAGTAAAATAGATAAAATTAAATTAGCCATCACTCAGGAGGTGGTGCAATTCTAAACCAGTCCCTTCATCTTTCTGTCATGATTTAACCCCAGCCACAACCAAGCACTACCCAGTTGCTTGTTTACTCTCCCAGCAGCAGGATCAGAGAGAGAATCAGTAGGGTAGAAGCTAAAACCCTGGTGGGTTGACATAATAAGTAAAGAAAAAGCCACAAATGAAAGCAAAGCAAAACAAGGAATTCATTCACTTCTTCCCCTGGACAGGCAGGTGCTCAGCCACCTCCAGGACATTTCATGTAATGGTTACTTGGGGAGACAAATGCTCCCATAACTCCCAATGTCCTCCCTCCTTCTCCCCCCTGATTTATATACTGACCATGATGTCAGATGGTCTGGAACATCCCTTGGGTCACTTGAGGACAGCTGTCCAGGCTGTGTCCCTTCCTAGCGTCCCATACATCTTCAAGTTCTTTGCCAGCCTGACAGTACAAGGTGCAGAAAAGGCCTTGGCTCTGTTCAAGTCCTGATGAGCAATAACAAAAACATCTCTACACCAAAAACATCTCTACACCATCATCACTGTGTTCAGCACAAATCCAAAGCACAGCCCCATGACAGCCTCTGTGAAGAAAACTAACTCTACCTCAGCCAAATCCAGAGCACTTTCAATGTGCAACATCATTCACTTACCTGTGACTTACCCGCTGTCAACACCTCAACATTGCCAAGTTAAAAGTAGCTTGGCCTCTGTTGCTGTTATCCTCAGCATCATCTGCCAGAGGAGGACAGCATCACATAACCTGGTGTGGTGCCCAGCAGAATAATGCAATTTGACAGAATGCACCACCGAGGGGCCTGATTGACTGATCTCTGTTGATGTGGCTGTTGGGCAGGCAGCCTGAATTCTGATGGATTATTTGATGAGATGAAGGTCTGACTAAAAGAGGGCAAGTATAACTGCATGAGTCACATCTCTAGATTATCCAGTAATCACCCAGACTAGAGGATTCATATGGTTTCATGTGCCTTTCTGGGGGCTTTTTTGGCCCTATTTTTTAACATGTTTTCTGCCTGTTTTGTCTGTTTGGTGTAGAGCTGGGTACACCCTAAAGAATTTTCCTATGCTTTATCTGGTATTTAGGGCTTAGAAAAATAGTGCTAAAATAGTTTTTCTCAGGAGTTTAACCTCATACATTTCCCTGTTTCTCCTAATTCTTCCCACTGCTGCAGCTATACACCAGAGAGACTGAATGCTGGGCTAATGATGATGGAACCTGTTTGTATGGTATAAGTAGGAGTGATATTGACGACACATAAACACATGCATGCATTCCTGTCTAAAAGGAATGCAGCTTTTTCCTTCATGATTCTCTTCTCAGCCCCTGGGCAAGATATTTTAATTACATTGATTTCACAGCACTTTAGCTCCTGTTCCTAATTCACACTAACATGCATTACTTAAAAATGAAGACCTTGTCCCCTTGGGAGGCTTTTCTTCCAGCTTTTTCTTGATAGAATATGTCAACTTATGCCTTTCTTAGGTTTTCCATCACTGTGTTCCTGGTGCTGTTCCTTCATATATTCTATTTCAGGCCTAATCCAAACAATAAGTTTTGGGATCCTTTGCAGGCTAGAATTGTGTGCTATACTTAAAACTCAACTTTATTTATTATGGCTTTTTAATTTTCTTTTTTTGCTTTGATTTGGATTTTAATTTGGTTTTGTTTTTTTTAGGAACTTAATTCTTTGAATAGGGTATCCACATGTTTACTTACCAGCTGCTACTTATTATTTGCCTGTCTTCATAACAGTGAATATGCATGTTTTCCTTCATTCTTTTCTTTACTGCTGGTAGAAGACCCATCAATTTATCCATTTTAACTCAAGGTACACCTTCCTGTCAATTCCACAGTCCCAAGTCCTTATTAGCAATTGGAGTATGTGGGTCCCACTACTGGGATCTTCGCTGCCCAAGTCAGTAGTCAAATATTTTTCATACCAATTGCATAAAGCTAAAACAATCTTTATAGCATAAAGTTTAGGAGGGTTTTCAGTCGTAAAATGAGTCTAAATTTTTGCAGGCATTTACAAATGCCTGTGGGTCAAGGAAAATAATGAAACATTAAGAAAGTGCCATCATAAGGTGTAACAAATATTGCATCTGTAAGGTTCTTACAGGTTTTTATTTTAAAATTTCCATATAAATGCAAATTCTGTCAATTAAATTGTATTTTCATTACTTTGTTACACTACAGTTATTGCTTTTCATCTTTCCAGACCTGGCATATGGTAAGGACAGGGGTCATAGTCTCCTGAAAGTGCCATTGAAGTCAAGTACCCATCTTCTGCTGAATTTCTGGGTGACAACATGTTTTAGGGAAGACCTGCAGAGTAAACAAAGCAAATGCTGAAAAAAAAGTTATGTCATAGCTATGGAAACCTACATATTGAAAAATCAAGACCCTTCTAAGAAGTCATCTCACCTAAATGTAACCCTCTCATAGTAAGCACTTTAGCCTGGGCTAGTTATTGAGACTTCCTTCACCATCCGTGGAGGAAACTTTGTACTGCTTTGGGTCATCTTTCCACTTAAGAGAAGAATCCAAGACCAGGGGAAAAGTGCCTCTCTAGCATAAATTACAATCTCTAACACTCAGATATTAGGAAATATGGATTCCATCTTTATTTTCTCTTCTTTCCCACTGTTTCTCAGGGTCAGGCCTATTTTTTTTTCTGGCCAAGATACAGAGACACATTTAGTGCATCTCAAGGATGGCAAAGGACTCTCAGATCTATCACTCTTGTGTTAAGTTAGAAGTCATGGGAGGAGACTTTTGCAAAGGAATATTTATGTGAAAATCCTTGCATAGATTTTCTTCAGGGAAAGAGAAGAAAATTGTTGTCTGAGAGCTGACTCTCTGCCCAGTCCCTTGTCTGTGTCTGTCCTTTACCCAGGCATCTGTCAGTGTGAAGCATGGCTGTTATCATCCCTTTTCTGACTCTGTGCCCTTCCAAAGAAAACAACAGCCATGAGAGCCAACTCTCCAGGCTTCTGCCACCCACAGGGCTCATGGCCCACACAGGAGAGCAAGGAACATCTTTATTCCTTTGCAGGACCTTGCAGATACACAAGGCTTTCTACAGACTTCTCCAAGTATGATATAACCTGTTCCTTCTAGAAGGTACCTGCTCACAGTGCTCTTTATTTTGTCTACAGCTCACCATCAGCAGGCACAAAAAATTTCCTGGGCTAATCAGAAATAACATTTATTATTTGTGGTTTTCTGTGGTTAACCTCCTTGCCATTGGATTCAGATAAAATTTACCTCCATGACTTAAAAACTGTTTAGAGGCCATTTGACTGATGTGAATAGCTAGCTACATATATATTATTATTATTATTATTATTGTTGTTGTTGCAATGTTGGGAATTACTAGGAAAGAAATAGAGAAGAAAAATGGAAAATGTCTTTATGCTGTCATAAATTACCAACTTACATGGTCAATATGATGTGTAGTTCCTTCCCCTGCTTTTTTTTTTTCCCTCACAATTGATACAGTAAAAGGTGATCAGAAATCTGGAAGCATCACAGTAGTTTTCCAGATGAACAAGCTTTGAGTCCTCAGCTTTGAAAAGATGTGACTGGAGTCTCTAAAATCAGATGTGCCGGGTGAATACAAAGTGAGTGTGCACTGTTGCTTCTGTCATAAGAGCACAGTTGCAACAAATTAAATTTGGGGAGAAAGGGATGATAAGAACAAACAGAAAGAGATGTTTCTTCACCAAACAACTAGCTAAGTTTTGCAAAGTTGCCAATATATTGAGGATGATAAAATTTTACATGGTTGCAAAAGCAGCTCATGATTTTTGAAGAAGAAAAATACACCAGTGTTTCTTAGGTGCAAAGTCAGCATGTTTATGTCCAGAAGTCATTTAATTACAAATCATTGAAGGCTGGGAGGGTTTTCTGGGAAAATATTGCTGTATACCTGCTTAGTTCTTGTATTCTTCCCTACTAGCTGTTCTCAGAAATTGATTACAGAACAAGAAAGATGTTTGACTTGACTCATTCTAGTTAAATTTTACCATTGCTTCTCACTGAGCAAAGAAATATAATTTAGCTGTGATCGCTGTAGTCACAGCAGAGACCCTGTTCTGGCTGTCATTAAGTTGGGATAACTACCAGCCCTGACAACCTTGCCCCAGATGTTCATTGCCAGCCTTTCTCCAGTGTTTCTGGTGCCCCTTACCCTGGGATAACAGAGCACAAATGCAGGTTTAGCCATTGCCCTTCCTCTTTCTGTCAAAAAATCCAGATTTAAAAGAAGCAATTTTTCTGTTTTCTTGCATTGCTTGTGCTTGAGCTGAGATAGGAGAGGGAGTAAAAGAGCAGCCTGGTTCTAAGTGAGCCATGCAGCTGTTTAGCATGCTAATTATGCAGGCTAATGCAAATTTAGCTCTCTGGGTTGAACATTCTTTTGCTCCCTGCTGCCTGCTCTGCCTTTGCCATCAAGATCAGGTCCCCTGTGTCAGGGCTGACGGATGCACATGCAGAACAGCTCCTGCAGCGCCGCATTCCACACATTAGAATTGACTGGGATCCATTGCTGGTTACCTCTGAGTTGAACTTGAGCTGACTTGGGATGTGCTGCAGAAATAGACCCACATGTGGGTTTAAACCACAGCTGAGCTGAGAAAATTTGCATGAATTTTGGAGCAACAGGATGGAAACACAGCCTTTGTTCAGGCAGCCTCGGACAGAAAACCACACTGTGTAGGAGACAGAGTCAAGCTTGGAAATATGTGACTTACCTTGTGGGAGTTGGTATCCCAAATTAATGCATTGTGGGACTGCAGAAAAGGTGTTTTATTAACAGGAAGTCTCTTTGCTAATTGCTGGTGCTTGTATAGGAGAAATGAAAATAAATAGTCATGGCCTTGAAAGAGATTAACTTCTGTACCAAGCAAATTCCTTTAAAGAGTCAAAGGTTGAAAACCACAGGTCAGATTGTTTTATAAAATAAAAAATAAAAAAAAAAATCTGTACTAGAAAATAACTTCTTTTTAAAACTTGTTTCTAAACTAAGACCTTAATTATATTTTTTAAATCATATGCTCAAGATTTAAGAATTCCAATTAGGAAGTATGCAATTTCCAGTTTTAAATAAGCCTTTTTTTTCTTTTTCCAAAGGCACTCTACCTCATCATTTCCATTAGAAATAATTTAGAAATTTATCTCTTGAAATCAATTTTACTCTGATTTTATCCTTTGGTACTCAATTCTAATTAAATTTTCATACCAGTTTTACTGGTCCATATCAGAATCTGAATGCCTTGCAAAAAAGGCATTTTCAACCCCAAAGTCATAATTTCTGATCAGATTTGCTTTTCTGCTGCTATCTTGTTGCCTTTGTAAAGACTTAACTGTAAGTTATATAGTAAGAGATATTGATTTTTTTTTAGAATTTTCTGTGGTTTATATCTTGGTAATAAAATGCAACTCTTATTCTAATAAATGTGTTTTAAAGAGCTTCCCATATCTTTAACAAACACTGGAATAAAACTCCAGAATTCCTGATTAAGAAAACAAGAAGCCCTTACTAATGAAATGCCAAAACTGAGACCCTTGATCTGTGTGAAATTCCTACTTGCTCAGTGGCTCAGAGCTGACATAAGTAGCCCACAGGTCACATGTAAGTGCCTCTTTGTCTGTGATAGTGCCACACATGGGAGTGGATATCATCTGTTTGCCTGTCCTCAATCTGCCCTCTGTGTCCTTTAGTCTTTTAAGAGCCAGCTTATCACAGTGGCTGGACCACATAGTGCTTGATTTATATGCTGTCACCTCTCAATTTCTACATCTTTGCATTTTTTCTCACATTTTTGTTTCATGGTTCTTTTCAAAAAGAAATGTTGAATTTCAAAAGAAATTAGAATATTTACCCCGAAAAATATTCAGCATCTGCAAATTGCAGATGTAACATATATTTTTAGCATCCTTAGTGCCCCATCTGAATGATGGATCAAATGATGCTCAGTACTTCCATGAGTGACAATATTCTTGAAGGGAAAAATATCTTGAAGAAGGTATGTTTTATATTTTCTTTTCTATATATCTATTCAGAATCTCAACACATAATAGAAGAAAATTTATAAATGGTAGAATCAGGAGTGGTCTTTGTATACAGATTCATTTTCATATTCAAAATTCTAAAGACTCTGCAGAAGTGCCTTAATCTCATCCTGACTTTCTGGCAGGAAAATCCTTGTTCCTTTTAAATCTCTTTAATGTCAGTTAGGTTTCACAGAACTGTAAAACCATCCAGCCAAAAGTGGAACTCGAAAGATCATCTGGTCCAACAATTTGTGGGAAATGGAGTCTCCTTGAGATTACCTAGCACACTGTACCATTTCACCCTGAAAAACTCCAAATTTGCCTTTAAAAAACAGCAAAACAAATTTTAAAACCAACCCTCCAGTTTTTGCATTGCTGTAAGACCCAGCTGCAGAGGTTTCGGGTCAGTTTAATAGATGGGCTATCATAGATGTGTGCTAAGCATTTTAAAAGATAGAAAAGAGACAGAGTGTCTTTTTGTTGCTTGGATTCTACTGGGGAGGTGAAAGGATATGCTGGAGGGCTGACTCCTGTAAACACCCTTTTTAAATGCACAACAAGGCGACTTCTTAACAATATCTGCAAAAAAATATAACTGTAAACTATATCAGTAGTTTTACTGACTCTACTGTAGCTGATGTCAGTAGGATTTAAGTAGTTATTATGTAAGCAAAAAAGGTAAAGTTAAAATCATCAGAGGATTGGTTTTGTTTGGCAGCAAAGTGATAAAAGTGAAGAGCAGTAAACATAAACCTTAAATCAAGCAACAGTTTCTCAGTGCACAGCGTGAAGTGAAGTCTCTTAGACTGGCTTGTGGAGGAATTAATTAGGTAATGTATTTAATGAATCTAGAGTGCTTTGAGGAATATGAAGTGCTTTATAACTGCTATGAATTTTATTTCTTAATTTCTTAATTGTGTGTTTATTTACTTTTAAATTATGTAAATTCCAGAGCAGATATGGAAAACATCAATACCTTACTTCTTTGGGAATTCAGGAGCTCAGTCTCAGAACTTCTTTTGAAATACCTGGGGAGTACTTTTAATACTTTTAATTTTAATAGTTCTGTGCAAATTGAAGCATGTTGGTTGTATCCTTAAATGATTTCTGCTTGTGTTGTAATGAATCACTGGGCAAGTTTGCTGCAAAAATTACATAACACACTTAGTGTCAGAACCCCACAGGCATTTGCACACTAAAAGAGCCAAGTTATCTTGCTCTTTACTTCTGTGTATCACTGAGTAAAGATCCATACACGCTACACAGAAATTATCTGAGGGAATAGAAGGACCCAGGATCTCCTTTCTGGAAAGTAATTGCCCTGCCTACAAGACTATAGACTCATTAATTAGGTAATTTTCTCTCATTTTATCATTTTTTTCATTCTTTTAGCAGTCACCATGGGTACATGGTGATGCATAGAGAAAAGGAAGGCCTTTGACTTGTGGCTTAATACAACTCTGCAGGACATATGTGTGTTCTAGGAGATGTTACTCACTATGGGTGGTGCCATCTCTGAGACCACAGTGCTGGGGTTGTGGAAAATTGAACTCTCATGGAATTTTGTTGCCTCTTGGGTGATTTCAATTAGCAGAACAATTTAATTATCAAGGGACTAAATGTAATTTCAACCCTCAAACTCCTGTTTTGAACCTCTTTGTTAATTTCACTAATTATAATATCAGCTGTTTCTAGTAAACTGAAAATTATCCCAGACTAATATGAATTGTAACAAAAAAGCTTCTCCTAAATATTGTCTGGAGTTAGCAATGATCTCAAAATTCATGGTTTCTGAATTTTAATGGAAAGCTCCAATTTTTCACTAGAGAGTGACTTTGCCAGTGGATTTTGCTTCTGTAATAATACTTTCCCTTTTGTTCTTCTTTCTACCACTTGCATATTAATTTGCTTCTTCTCCCATTACCCTGCTGACTTTTCCATTCCTCTCTATATGTTTCAATCACTTTTATAAAACCCAGCTGTCTGGCAAGCTCCTTCAAGCTCATTTTCTTGTGCACCACTGAACTGATTTTGACAATAAATTGCTCATGGCTGGGCATGTATTCTGTGTCGACTAATGCATGAACTGCTCAACCACTGCATGAGCTGTTTGGTTATTTTGAATTTTCTCACAATAATGAAGTATACAGAACATGCAAACTTTTGGATCATGTAACCCTGTTGGATCATGTTCCCCTTGAGGCATTTTTTTTACCCTCTGTTCTGCTGGCTGAATCTTTCATCATGTGTGCATCTAGACTTCAGAAACTTTTGCTTGGTCGGGGAAGACTGGGTTAGAGAATGCGTAGGCAAACTCAGCATCCACAAGCCCCTGGGCCCTGATGGGATGCATCCACAAGTGCTGAGAGTTGATGGACACCACAGCAAGGCAGCTCATGGCCATCTTGAAAGGCTGTGGCAAACAGGAAAGGTGCCTGAGGGCTGGAAGGAAGGAAATGTCACTCGTGTCTTCAGAAAATGGCAAGAAGGGAAGTACCAGGCAG
Organism: Emberiza elegans; assembly: GCA_024865655.1. Lineage (NCBI taxonomy): Eukaryota > Metazoa > Chordata > Aves > Passeriformes > Fringillidae > Emberiza > Emberiza elegans. The sequence continues at coordinate 5,175,629 of JALJVW010000068.1, read as the reverse complement.
TCAGCCTCACCTCAATCCCTGCAGAGGTGATGAAGCACATTGATCTGGAGGCCATCTCTATCCGCATGGATGACAAGGCTGTGATCAAGGCAGTCAGCATGAATTCATTGAAAGTAAATCATGCCTGACCAACCCAGTTGCCTTCCATGATGACAAACCATCTGCATGGATGAGGGCAGAGCAGTGGATATTGTCTACCTGGGCTTCAGCGAGGCTTTCAGCTCTGTCTCTCACAGCATCCTCCCAGGCAAGCTCAGCTAGTGTGGCTGGTGAGTGGGCAGTGAGCTGGGCTGGGAACTGGCTGAGCCCAGAGGGTGGCAATCAGTGCCACAGTGAGGTGGGCTGGGAACTGGCTGAGCCCAGAGGGTGGCAATCAGTGCCACAGGGTCCAGCTGCAGGTAACTGCACAAGCGTTGGATTCCTGATATCAGCCTGTATCACCTTGCTTAAGAACTTCTTTTCTTGGGAGCCAGAAATTCACCTTTGGCTCCTTCAGTTATTGTATGCATAATATTTGTAAAGCATGAACAACAAAAATAAAACTAATTCACTCATAAACCCAACATTTACTGACAAGCAGCTGATATCAACCAATCCATTCCTTTATAGTAAATAGTTAAATTAGATCTCATAGTCTCTGATTTATTTGTTTTCATAGACTGCTTCATTTTCATCTGCTGACTGGGAATTTTTTTAATAATAAGCATTTTTTTTCTTTATTGAGAAATTATGGTGTGTTGCATGGGAATGATCAGGTTTTTTTAAAAAGTCTTCATTTTTTAATGATTGGAAAGCATTTAGAAGTTGACTAAAGATCCTCTTTGACATTTTCAGAATGAAAACAGAATTTATTTTTTTTTATATTTGTGCTTACTTTCCTTCTGTGATGCTTAGTCATTTTTGTTTCAAAGAAGAAAAAGGTCAAACAAAAATGCTCTGGTTTAAAATGAAATATTTGAAATTAGTAAGTTATAACCTAACAAAGAGTTTATGAAAAAGATTATAGTTCCTGCAGTTCATCCCAAGGACAAAAAAAAATCATAGCCTGACTAATGTTTCTTATTTGGGAAAATCAATTTTTTCACCATGTTTCTTTTAACTTTCATATTCACTTTCATCCAAATCTATTATATTTGCTTTCTTTTCAAATAAGAGAAAGAAAATGTCTTAAAAGTGCCTGGTAGCAAAAGTTATTTCATAAGAAAATATAAATTTTCCTTTTTCCCCTTAACCATGTAACTCCTAAACACCTTACTCTGAAAAATTAAAATAAATACTTCCATTTTGAGATACTTTCTCATGCAGACAGGAAAATGGCTAGGGATCACAGGCTTCACTCAGCCTCCTCTTTATTCTGGTCATTTTTGATTAGGAAACTCTTCACTTCTAATAACTAAGCAAAGCTAATGTGCTCTGAGGTTTTAGTTAGGTAGATTTTATTGCATCCTGGTGGGAATGCTGCACTCTGGGTTATTGGTTTGCCTCTCACAGGAATCTCAGGTCCTACAAGTGTGCTGTCACACAGTCCACAGCCCCAGTTCTGCTTTTGGATATTGCAGCAGGCATGCAAGGCTGAGGGGCAAGTGAAGCAACAGAGTACCAAGGGGAAAGCAAATCAAGCGGTTTTACACTTCCAGTGACATGAAGAAAGGGTTACTCTTGTTCTGTTTGTACTGAACAGCAATTATTTTGTAATGATGATCACAAATTATCCTCATAATAATGAATCTTTGCTATGGTTTTAAATACTTCTAATTTATTACACATATTTGGCATATTATTGACAATCATTATGTTGGATGGTACTACTGACCATCCCTGCAGTTTTGTCAAATTGGAAACTGATTTATAACCTCAACAGTTGCACGATCACGTAGATGCCTTTATTGAACAAACATATAAAAGCCAAAAATAATATTTTCCAAAAGCTATTAGGAGGGAATAGGTGTCCTTGAGGAGAGGTAAAGCTGAGCTGCTGCTGGGAAAAAGGGAAGATGGGTCATCCTTCCAGTACTTAGGTGCATCCCACAGCAGAGCAGAGAATTGTGGCATACAGGAATGTTTCCTGAGCCAAGGAAACCCCTGGGTGAAGACAGATTCTTTAAGAGAGCCTATAGGGATAGGACAAGGAAGAATTTTAAACAAAAAGAGAGTATGTTCAGACCATATACAAGGAAGAATTTTTTTTTTTACAATGGGTGCATTGCAAAACTGGAACAGGTTGCCCAGAGGGGTTGTAGAAGACCCATTCCTGGAAATAGTCAATGTTATGTTGGACGGGGCTCTGAGAAACCAGCTCCAGTTAACCATGTCCCTGCTCATTGCAGGACTGGATGAGCTTTGAAGGTCCCTTCCAACCCAAGACATGCTATGATTCTGTGATTCTATGTGTTTTGCAGCCACAGGTGGTCGTCCCCTGTCCCAGAGGTGTCCCTGGTGCTTTGGCTTACCAGAGGGTCAGCAGGGTCAGGCAGGGCTCACTGTTGAGTGGGTGGCCCTGTACAGGCCATGAGGGCAGCAGCTGCCATGGACAGCGTGGTGTTTGCAGGAGTGGCCTGCAGATCAGCTGTGATCTGCTGCTGAAGCACAGGAGATGCTACCAGTTCCCTTTCTCAGCACCCAGGAGAGTAACTTAAAAGTGAACCAAAAGCACCTTTTTAACGGGAATTCTCATTTCACTGCTGCAAGCATCTTGCTGTGTAGCAAGAGTGACTCATCCAGGGAGATCATGACAGGCAGAGGTAGGAGCAGGACAACAACTGAGATGACAAACTATGTACTGTGACACTCTGAAATGGCTTCTGGGTGGCTCTCTAAGGGAACTGACAGGCTTTGTGCCACTGTCAGCTCCCTTTGCCCCCTGTTCACAGATGGCAAGCTGATGAGAAGGGAAATAGCTGCACTTATCAATGCAGTAGAAGATTTATGTCAGGAGATGGGATGCCTCCACCATGTGGGAAGTCATGGTGTAGAAGCACTAAGTAGTTTTAAGCAGCTGCTTAAACATGATCTCAGCTAATTATTGCTGTTATAAATAAAACAGCTGAACAGCAATAAAATACAAAGAGCTAGGCTCATGTCAAACACTGCATGAGTGAACACTGTGGAGAAAAACCATTTTCACTGTCCTTCACAGAGTCTGGAAAGAATAATGTCCCCATATTGAGTGGGAATAATGAGTAGAAGTCAGTGCACCATGGAGCAGGGACCCAGCTGCTGTGTCCTCATGGCTGGTGGAACCATCATGGGGATGAATGTCCTGATCCCTTGGAGAATGCAGGCCTGACAGGGAATTTCTTCTTGCTGGAGACAGACCTTGCTGCATGTCTTGGCTGTTTTCAGGTTTTGGAATCCATATGGGCCTTACGTTTTCTGAGTTCTTATTTGTGATGAAAATCTACTTCATTGAGACATCTGTTGATTTCAAGAACACAGCATCATCCTGACCTCAAAATAATTCTTCTTGTGCTCTGAACGTCACCGTCCTGATCACAGTGCCATCAATTAATTGGGTCATAAAAAGGATTCAAATACAGATTATTTCATGCCTACAAGCATGTCCTTATAAATCAAAGGTATTTCTCATAGACACAATACAATTAAAAATTTAGAAAAATAAATTAATAAAACTGCTTGTTCTTCAGACTTCAGCCTGAAGTGCCAAATATCTTGTCTTTGCCAAAGATACCTCCAAACCACTTTTTTACCCAAACCTCAATGCCATATGGAGTTTTTTAGTTTACCCAGAATAGATATTTGGTGTATGTTCTTATATGAATTAGTCATGGAAAATGTACCCAGAACAAAATATAGATAACATTAGGATATTTTGCCTATTCCCTACACAGTAGGGAGTACTTTCAGGAACAGTACCTTTCAGGATCAGCAAGCCTGGCCCATTTGCTTATTATCATCTTTCTGCTGTTTTGCTGATGTGAAGATTTTCTCTTTTCTCAGCAACTTTCTCAGGGAAAATAGATCAAGGCCTCAGATAAATCCTCAGGATCATTCTCATCCTGCTTTCTTTCCTCACCTTTTTCATGGACCACAGGCAGCAATAAGTCCTCTCTTACACAAATTCAGAGGCAACACCACTCTGCAGAGACATCACAGCAGTATGAAGAGAGCAAGTGACACATTTTACAAGCTGGTTGCATAGAAAGTGTGTAAAGGGCAGACAAATTATTTAATAAAGTAAATGCATAATGGCTGTAAGGCAGTTTCTGAAGATACTTAGAAGTATGCTCTCTGAAAATGTTAGTGTAATCCTAAGGGTGCTTGAAATGATACTTTTATAAAAAAAGCAAAAGTGCTGTTTATAAATTGATTTGTAGAGTATTAACTGTACTTTGTCATGCTATTGAAAGATGACCAGCTTTAAGGCACAGATAAAAGACCTCACTGATCTTTCAATACTACATCACATTTACAGCTCAACTATCTAGAGGAAGAAACTAAGTATTCCTCACAGGAACCCTCATGGTGGAAATGTGGGACAGTGATGTACTTATAATTTCCTTACCATAATCAGTATTAGCATGGCTCCAGTATTAAGATAGGGGCTCACTGCTCTGGAGCCAGTGCAGAAGCTGTGCCCCACTGGTTCACAGATTCCTCCAATTTCAAGGATTTTGCTGTCACGATGAAACATGGAGACCTGTAGAAGACGTGAAGACATGATGCATTAAAGACATTACTTGTTTATAAAGTTATCAAAATGAAACAACAACAATGTTGGGAGGCAATAACTTCTTCTGTATCTCCATGGCTGGCATTCATCCTCCTGTTTCTGTGCTTCTGCTTTCCTCTTCTCCCTGCTCCTTTCAGCAGGGAACTATCACTTATCAGGAAGTCATATGATATTTTGGGTTGGAAGGGACACTTAAAGGTCATCTAGTCCAACTTCCTGCAATGAGCAGGAGGGATATCATCAACTGGATCTGTTTGATCAGAGCCCTGTCCAAGATAACACTGACTATTTCCAGGGATGAGTCACCTAGAATCTTTCTGAGCAACCTGTTTGAGTCTTGCAACACCCTTATTGTAAAATAATTCTTCCTTATATATAGCCTGAATCTATTTTGTTCTAGTTTAAAACCATTCTTCCCATGTCCCTACACTTTAAAAAATCTGCCCCTCTACTTCTTCTAAGTTCCTTTAAGCTGCAGTAAGATATTCCTAGGGCCTTCTGTTCTCCAGGCTGAACCCCAACTCTCTCTCTGCCTTTCCTTAGAGGAGAGTTGTTTCATTCCTCTTGCATGACCTCTCATCCCTGTCCTGATGGGAGAGTATTGGGATGGAGCTGGATGTTTATGAGGGAGTGAGACAGACCCTTGCTTTTAGCCATAACCCTACAAAACCTTAAATATGCCCCAAAGTATAAAAAAATCACAGTATATGATGATACTATGAATGTGTTTCCAGAGTTGGTTCCTTAGAAACTTCATATTAATCTGGGGAGAAGGGCAGGAAATGGTTTTTATGTGCCATTAAAGGGAAATTAATACTTTCTCTTAGCAGAGTTTTCTCTATTGATGGCTGGCCACGCTTTCATGCTTTGTTGCTTTAACTCCTGGATTGTTGCTTAGACCCATGCAAGAGGAAGCACAAACAGCATCAAATTCCAGTAGTGTAGAAAGTTTAATTGGTGTTGATAGAAATTGCTATTCAGTGTGCTGGCTGTTTTGCAGAGGCCTTCAACCCTGAATGAAAACAAACCAACCAAAATCAGCCCCCAAAACCAGTTAGCTTGCTCACCTCACTACTCGGACTTTTTCTACTGACTCCTATAACAAAATCATGGCTTCACTGAAATTAATGGGAAAGTTCCGTGTACCCATTGAAAGTAAGATTTACCCCTGGAATTTTTCAACCTAAGTGCTGGTTTCAAAGTCTCTTAAAAAGTGTGCTGCTTTGTCTGCCTGAGATGATTTAATCCTGGAGAGACCATTCTTCAACTTCTATCTGATCTCCAAAGCCAAAACCCCATAATTTCTTTCTGGAATCCTTTTAAATTTTTGGAACTGGGAACTATTTTGGGCTGGTTTTACAAGCTTCAGTGAATTCACCAGTTTGTGGCTTGTTGAAAGAACTAACCGGTCGTCTTTACAATGAGTTGTCCAGGTGGAATGGAAACCTCTAGAGATCTGCATTTATCTTAGTGAACTGGTTCTAGATGAAAAGGCTGATAGGTACATGGTGCTTTCCTGGATCCAACCTGTTACCAGTGTGTTTGGCTGAGGAAGTTAACTACAGCATTCTCAGAAGTGATGAGAACCTCTCAGCTTTGCCACTGCTGGTTAGCTTCATTCCAGCATCAACAGTGATTTTACTAACAGAGGACTTCTCAAAGGCTTTTCCAAATGTCTTGCTTTGGATGCCTAAAGCTTGGAAGGAGTTTAATTTAAATAAAAGTTGGCGTAATAAGTAAAAAAATAAATCCAATAAAATGAGTTGCTCAAGTGATGTATGAAAATAATATGGCAGAAAATCAAACTCTGCTTTCCTCTCTTTCCCTTTGTATTGATTTCAAGGAAAAGCAGCAGTTTGTTTTCCTGGCTTACTTGCTCATAACTTCTCAATTTTATTCAATGATTATAACCTTGTTCCATTGCAAACAGTTATTTTATGTATGGAAAATTTAAACACATACAGATTCATCCCAATATTCAACTTTTGTTTGAGAACCCATATTTTCTGTGCTACAGAAAATACATCCCAAGTATCTTTGACAATCCCTAGCTCTGATGCACAAGAGAGCATATACTCTTAACCAGTAGTGCCTACATCAAAGAAAATATTTACTTGGCTTCATATAAAAACCTAAATGACACACCAGCAAATGTCCTGGCTTTCTGTCAGTTTGCAATCAGTAGTTGCACTGATCCTGAAATAGGAGGGACAAGACATTGCTTACATCTTTGCTGGCAGGAAGAAGGAGAGCATTCAAAGGACTCACACTGAAAGGAACATGTTCAATCAACCCTAGTTCTCTAAAGAACTGGAACTGAACCCAGAAATATATGCAAAATTATGCCCCCTTCTCTTCTGTTGAGTTGCTTCATCTCTGAATACTTTGTTGGACCATTTACAATAGTGGCAGGCAGCTTTAATTAAGATATCTAATGTTCAAAATTACTGTGTTCAAGAGTTCCTCTCCTAGCAATCCACATATTTACCCACTGAACAAGTACTTTGTCACTTATGTTTTATCCCATGCGTTCACTAACAGACTCCTGAAGGGTTCTCTAAGTGGCACAGACTTACTCCAACCATGATTGCTTGAAATCTGGAGCAATGTGGATTTATGTCATGCTCTTTACTTGAAACATCTTTACCTTATCACCCAGGAAATGCAGGAAATGCATTTGGGCATTTTTGATAAAGGCTGTGTTGTAGCTGAAGCCTTTTTCATGGTTGATCTCTGGTGAATCCTGATGAGATTTTAAACAAGGAGTTTAATCCGTGTTAATTCAGCGTGGTGTTTGCCATGATCTTGTGATTGGTCTGTATAACAGACTTATAGTTAATCTAAAACTACTTATCCCAGTCTTGAATGTAGATGTTACCCCTTGCTGGAAAGGAAGAATTCTTTGTGGTGAATTCTCCTGTCTACACAAGAAAAGTTTTAAGCTGCTTTCTCCTGAAGTCACTGTTTTAATTAATTAATATTAATATTTAAAAAAATCTATGTCAAATACATCCAGACAGCATGGAACTCCCTGGTCCTGACATGGTTTGAATGTGAAGGTAGACAAGACACACACTTGTATGTATAGTGTACATTTTTAGAAGATCAGTCTACAAAAAAATCCACAAAAAAATCCACGGGGAGAGAGATGAATTAGCATGCATGATGTGGCAAAAAGGAATACCTGTGAGTAAGGTTATATGGTGGACAACAGTCCTTCTGGGGAAACAGGGCTGAGGGACCAGAACACATTCTCCTAAATTGCAATGAGATCTGCACTGCTAAATCACAAAAGACGATATGTTTGCACAATTACAGATAGCTGCTTTTCAATATATTTTTCCAAATCTTTCCTGGCAATTATAAAGCTTCTTGAATGTGGAGATTAAGTGTGATGATCATCTTATAGTAATCAATTTGCTTTTAATATCTGAACAGGATTTACAGACTGAATGTAATCTGAGCGTTTTAAAGCTTTTCCCTTGGAACATGCTGTCATTACATTCATTAAAATACCTCCTGTGGAGTCAGCTTTTATCAAGTAAATTATAGGACTTATCATCCATTTGGCATTTTACAACTTTTGATCACACATTTCTCCATGTCAGAAAAAACGTATAGGTACTATATAATATTGTGCTTCACCAATCTGCTGTTTGATAAAATAGATTGAGCCTAGCACCAAAGAAAAATAAATTGTGCTCAAGTTAAAGAAAAGATAGGTGTGGATTTTAAAAATTCCATAGTGATCCTAGAAAACAGCACACACTGTCTGCTTTCTATTTGCCCAATACCAACAGAAAAAAGGTTTGTGAAGAGCTTGTGTGGGTGTGTGATGAGAAAAACTATTAGAGATTTTGCTCGTCTTTGAAAGTCTTCAATGCTTATGATAAATGCATCTGTGCTGAAGACAAAGTGATCTCCTCCACTCTTTTCTGCAAACTGGTGATATCATTGTAGCTGAGTTCACAAACCTGCCTCAATAATCTTTCACTCAATAATCTTTTCCCCTCAGATTGTTCTATCCTGCCATCAGCTGATGGCTTTGTGATATTTGACCTTGTGTGAACACATGCAGGAATGCCTTCCTTTTGATATCTTGAAAGTCAGATGGAATCCTGAATATTTCCTTATAAATTTTTCCATGGTCAAATTTAGATTGCTTGATACTACCTCCTGCTAAAGCCTGAGAATACGCAATGTAATATATCACTCACTCACAAGCAGCAGTTTGTATTTGTGGATTAATAAAATGGAAGGTTTGGCCTCTGCGTTAAAAGGACAAATTCTTATATTTGTGTATTTTGCTACATGAATATATATGTTTGCAATTTACTAGAGTCAGGATTACAACTGAGAATGATTTCTTGTTATGTGACCAAAACACAGTTTTTACAGGTGAAACATAAGCTTACTGAATCACATAACCTCTGGCAATTCTGTTTCACAAATAAGCCTTTAATAGGGAGTGAGAGAAAATGAAGTGTTACACTATGGTGTGAAGCCTAAACTTGCAACCCTGACCTCTGGATATGGTGAAACATGAAGTGTAATATCATTCCATTTCTCCCTATCAGATTGCCAGGAAATGCAGTATTGTCATTAAAACCCATTTGAAGTTAGCTGCAGGTTTATGTGAAACTGAAAACCAGCGTTCTGGGAGAATGCAGCACAGAGATGTTATTTTCTACCTTTCTTCTCTGACTTTTCTCAGACAACATTAGGACAATTGTAGCACTCTGCTTTCCCCCACAGTCAATCTACTCCTACCTAGAATAGGAAATCTAATATTAAACTCCAATTTAAATATGCAGCACCAAGTGAGAGGTACAAAGCAGGTGAAGAAAAGACAGCTGCAGAAGCAGCAAATTACACTCCAAAGAATATGGATCCTGTTTTCATGCAAATGTTTCTAGTAATAATGAATGAAGAAAAAAATTGTAATTTCTGTAAAGCCTCTCTAAATAAAATGGTTTTTTTCCTTGAGATACAAGCAAGTTTTCAGCGCTTAATGCCTCCAAGTTTGGGTATCTGAGTATTACATATATCCACATGTATTTATAATACCCATAACACAGGAATTGATCCTTCTGACTGCAGTGGGCTTTTGTATAATTTGCTGAGACAGGCACAGAAGCATGCTTGATTGCAAACAATGCTTTGAAGACTCAATAATTGACCATTAAGTCTAGGATAAACCAAAAGACCATAAAATGGCATGATAACATCCTCTGAGGGATTGCAAAGATATTTGAAGAGGTAATTTTTAAACAGCTTTGACAATCTTCTGGACCAGTTCTGCCATCCCTAGTCATGACAAATAGTGTTTGATTCTACTAATAGCCCTGATCTGACAATTGGGGGTTCTTTGCAAATTAAGTACAATTCAGTATAAGCCAACATGGCAAAACTGTATTCATGCTTTGCTGTGTTTATTTGTTTGCATGCTTATCTGTAGTTACATGGGGAAATGGTTTGCTTCTACTGATTTCATGACACAAAAATAAAATGTGAGTGTATTTTTCCGAATGTGTTTTTCAGGAACCTGCTTTTTCCACTGGGATTTCTCTGTATCATGAGCAACAGGATTGCAGTCTGACTAGGTATCCTTGCGATCTTCACCAGTTTAGTGTTTAAGGACTGAATAAGTATAAATTCTTTGGAAAGAAAGGAATAATGTGCACACCTGATAGCCAAGGAGGTGAGGCACGTACCAGATGAAGGATTAGAAGAATAAAAGAAGTTGAGGTAAGGGGTGAGACTAGTGCCCTAGAATCCAAGCAGAAGCAATTTTCTTCTCTGCTAGAGTCAGCTTTTATTGTCTTTCCCCCTATTAAGGAGGACTTCAATGTTTTTCTGGTAGTTACAGCTTTGCTGTGTAATCCATGAATTTGTAAACTGCCTCAATATCTCTTTTGTAGATTATTCTGAAAACTAATGGTGATTATCTAATGCTGTCTCCATTGGGCTTTCTCTCTAGGGCATCCTATCTGGCAGATTTTCTTAATAAATATGTTTATTCATAGGTATTTGATCAACTAGTTCTTTTAAAGAGACAGGAAAGATTTTTAAGTGTGATAGAAGATAAAGTGAGTGAAGAAGTGTCACACTTGAGGAAGGTGCACAAGTGTGTTACTTTGGCTATTTTTATTAGTGTGTTTGGCTTTTCACTTGAAAGACCATTTACATTGAATACAATTCAATATGTCATAAAAAATTATGCCTTGAGACATATTCTGTATATAGCTGCATGAAAATATGGAAAAAATGGTTTAAAAGGTTGGATTACTTAGGTTGGATTACAACCTGACATTGTCTAAGTCAATTTTAATAAATATTAATGTGAAATATATGTCACACAGTTCTGTTAAACACAAACAGGTGATTATTAATTGTGCCATTCACATTCTGGAGGACTGCAAACAGAGTCTGCAGGTGTTCTTGAAAGGCAGGCAGAACCTGCCTCTTCAGAGTCTGCAGGTCTTCTTGAAATCCATCTGCAGACTTCTGAAGACATCTGGATACTTAAAAATTATCAAAACCATATTACACACTTGTTGAGTCACTCCCAAAATATTCTGGCTGTGCTGTACACGCCTCAGATCCTTTTCCTTCATCAAATACATCTCTCTGCTCCAAAAGTCATCCAAGTTCAAACTGCTGCTTGGAGTCCTTGAGGAGAACACTTGAGTCATGCAGTCAGGAGACAGGACCAGCACAGCACGATTTCACATCCTAGAGTGGCTCTGCAGCTGGTGAGCAAACACCTTGTCAAAGAGGACAGCCTGCAGGTTGTTTACAAGCCAGTGTTTATCAGAGAGATCAGACCACTGCACAACTCCAGGCAAGTCCTGATTTGTTTCTAAATAATTTACCCTGAAAATAGATGCTAAGCTTAATGAATTAGAAAGAGAATGGACTCCGTGCTAAGCACGATAGCGTGGCTAATTCACCCTCAATGTTTTGACAGATGCTGTTGTGAAGTATCACTGAGGTTTTCTCTGGGCTAATACACACCCACTGGAGGGATGTCATGTAGATAATTCAAATTACCTCCTTTTATTGCAGAGTGTCTTGAACAGGGTTTACTAACAGTGCCCTGCCAGACATTTAATCAACAGGTGCTGACCAGAGTTGGGTGTTTAAAATGGTCAGTCCTGAAAAGGTGTAATTATCCCGCTGAGCTATAAGCATGTCATGATGGCACACACCCTCTCTCTTCTGGGTAGAGAAATGAGACCTCCAAAGGATCTTTAAACATCATTAAGTCCAATTACATTCTTAATAGCACAGACTGTTAAAAAGAGTCTCTTATTAAGCTTTTCTCCCTTTACTCATCCACACAAGGTTGTGTTATGTCCCAGTTCTCCAGGTTCAAAACAGGTTATTTTGTACATGGGTGGAGAAGTAAAGGTTTTTTGCATAATACATGGTTATATCAGTTTATTAATTATTAAAGTGTATTAATATTTAAAATGGCATTTACATTAGTAAGTGAGCTGAATAATTTAAAAAAATTAAACTTAGACTGTCAAGCAGTAACTTTGACTATAAGTTATATGATAAACATTTTTAGTTTTATTTATAAAGTGGTGGCAATTAAATTGAGCAAATTTTAGTGGCAGGGTGTAAGAGATGGCCTATAGTTATTTTTTTCTAAGTAAATTTGAATGTGATGACAGCTTTTGTGAAATAGTAAAATTGCATTTAGGTCTCTTTGTCATTAATAACCCAGAGAGATGTAGGCTGAATTCTTATCAGTGACAGACCAAAATTTGAATTACTTCCACAACTAGCGAGTATAGATGATAGTAGTACTGTAAGCAGGCCCTGACATTTATGAAATGTCTTCTGCATAGCACAGAGTGATACAAAAGTGGCACAATTGCCCTGATGTGAATTCAAAACCAGGCTGAGGTGCTTTTGCAAACTTCAGTTGGCGGCATTCTTGGGCTTCAGAGAAAGTCCAAGATGGGGTGAATAAGTATGGGAAGACCAAGAAATGATCTGAAGGCCTGAGGAGAAGAGACTATATTGGACATCATTTCTTCAGCAATAGAACAGAAACTTCTGTTGGACACTTCTGACAGGAACATTTGGTGTGCTCGATGGCATTTGTATCAATACTCCTCTCTCTCCCTTAGAGAGTGCTCGCTTTTCTTCCCTTGTGCTTGGGAGTCAGCAGGATGTTTGCCACTACCACTGCAGTGACCTGAGAGATGAAGAGTTCCTGTGCTCTGTGCCACTAAGGAGGGAGCTGATGTTGGTCTGAGCATGATGGCTTCAAGCTGTGGGTGTTTGCTAGGAATCTGCCAGCTTTTTGTCTTCTCTGCTGGCTTTTTGTCTGTCACACTGGCGGACAGAGAAGTTCCAGGCCAACAACCTGATATTTACTTCAAGTTTTATGTCAAATGCCATTTGTCACCTTCAGTGGAATCCACTCTAAAGGCCCTCATGATATTGATACCCTCTGCTCCACTTTGGTGTGACCCTACCTGCAGGGACCTGAGCACAGAAAGGACATGGACCTGTTGGAGAAAGTCCATAGGAGAGCTACCAGAGTGATTTGAGGAATGGAGCACCTCTCCCACAAGGAAAGGCTGAGAGAAGTTAGTTTGTTGTTTCTGGAGAAGAGAAGGCTTCGGGGTGACCTAACTGTGACCTTCCAGTACATCAGGGAGCCTGCAAGGAAGAAGGAGAAAGGAATTGTTTGTTACAAGGGCATGCAGTGATAAGGGGGAATGGCTTCAGGCTGAAAGAGGCTAAGTTTAGATTACATATTAGGAAAAAAATCTTTTCTGTGAGGATGGTGAAGCACTGGAACTGGTCGTCCAGAAAATCTGTTGATGCCCCATCCCTGGAAGTGTTTAAGGCCAGGCTGGGTAGAATCCTGAGTAACCTGGTCTAGTGGGAGGTTTCTCTGCCCATGGCAGGGGGGTGGAATTGGAGGATTGGATGATCTTTAAGGTCCTTTCCAACCCAGGACATTCCATGATTCTGTGGTTCTAAACTCAGATCCCAGTGGGAACTCTGCCTGATGGGGACTTGGGAAAAGTTCTACTCACATCATTTCTTCCAAACCAAGCAGACAAACCCAATAAGTTTCCACTTGAAGTTGGGCTCCTCTGGGACATGGAGCCACTCCCTGGTAGCACAGCTCCAACAGAAGTGGGCTCCCCTGTTATTTTCAGCCTTTGGTTTGCATTTTTTTTCTCTTGGAGTTTAGGAGTTTAACTCAAAGTGAGAAAGACTGAAATTACCAGTAATTAAAGGCATTTCTGAATGCACAAGGCTATCCCCATAAAGGGGTGAGAGAACCTCTTGAGACAGATTTAGTTATTGTCACCATTCCTAGGAGGCAAGATGCTTTAATGAGAGGGGGAGGAAAGTACAGTACAATATTCTCCCAGAAGAAAAAAAGTAATACTCTGCACATTTTCATGGCTTTTCCAAAGATGACATATTACCTGGATGATCCTTCAAGAACGCTAAAAGATTATGTGCAGAATTATGAGTTTTCAGGTTCTTTTGGCTTCACATTATCAGCCATATCAATTGCATGACAGCCAGGGTGAAAATTACTATTTTATTGCTGCTTTTAAATCTCTCATTGTTCTCATGGAGAGACTTGATCATTTGAGGCCAGCTGCATGCAGTATGTTTGAAAAATGTATTCCTTTACATGTGGTAATGAAGACCACAAGATCCCACTGACTGTGTTTAACTGTCCTTGTGTACATATTAAAATCTAAGAAATCTTTCTATTTATCAAAAGAGACTGAATTCTTAAAGTGTGTATGCAGAGTAAAATGCAATCAGATACAAGGTACATTTAACAAAGCAAAAAAAGAGAGAGAATTATTAAAGATGTTTAGGAGACATATTTCTGGAAATTAGTCATGTGAATGAAAATTGAAAGGAAAAACTTGCATAAAGGGCAGGGGAACAATCTCTTTGTATTGGATGAAGCAGAGTAGAAACAAATGAAAGTGAAAGAAAAATAAACATTATTTTTATTTTAAGAAAGGACACAATTTTGAGTGTAGATTTTTACATGGTCTTTTGGAGTTCTTCAGTACAGTCATACCAATGCAGTCAAAGTAAGCTCCAGAAGGTGATCCCTCAGGAGGAGAATAAGGTGATAACTTTGAGGCAAACTTCAGACAAGTAAAGGATTGCTTTGCAGCTGGATACCTCAGCTTGTCATCTAACCCAAATGTGAGCAGCTTTTCAGAAAGGACGGTAATGACCAGCAGGGTCACCACTGGGATTGTGTGAGTAACAGCATTAGCAGTGGTCTCATAATTTGAGTTTTTTCTTTGACATGTGCTTGCCACATTTTGGACTCAGGCAGCTTTGCAGTTGGGGAAGAAATACCTGTTAGACAGTTCAAAGAAAGTTATTTTATGTCTCTCAGAGGTGATATCAAAATAGTTTCTGACTATGGCCTTGAGCTGTTCTTTGTGTGATTTTCACTAAAAGGACCCCTAGACAGTTTGAACCCAGCATTGGTAACTACTGTCAAGACTTGCCTGAGGAGCTCTATCCAAAATAAAACTTTGTTATCTCATAGCAGATGTGTGCAAATTAGTGTTCAGAAAATGCTTGCAGTGCTCTGTATGAGAGAACAGGTGTGAGCCTGAAGTGTTATTGATATTCTCTCTATAGAGAGGGCTTTGCACTCTTGACAATTATTGATTATTGATGTCTGGTCTGGCTCTTCCACTTTTGCATTTTTGACTCTCACTCTTCTTTTCATAGCATCCTATTTGGAATGCCATTACCCAGACTCTAAATGACTGATCATTTACATGTATTTCAAAGCACAGGCTTTGTTTCTTACCTGGAAACAGAGTACATGTTCCTGGATACATTCTGTAACACATCAGCACTATATTACACCGTCTTTTGTTTGGATAAATCAGCCCTCAGATCACCCAGGAACAAAGCTGGCATCCGGAACTTATCTTCTGTGAGCCCTCTTAAGAGTGGGAGAAAATGGCAGGAACATATAGAAGGCTAAGTGGGAGAAGAAACAGTATGAACAAGTGAATTCAACAACTCCATTTTTTTCTCTCTCTGAACAGTCATAAATATATGTTTTCAAAAGCAATTTGACTTATGAAAAGAATCCTTTGCCCATTAGAGCAGTCTTCCCACTAACACATAAGCCTGAGCTACTTGCAACTCCCTGTTACCTGCTTGCTGTTTCTTATATAATGACCACATTTGCTGAAGTTTTAACACATATCTCAGCTGACATCCTTAATAGTGGACACTGGACTCCATTAAAGTCCTGCCAAAGTCAGCAGGTACTGGTGGAGTTAAGATACCTTAACCACATGCATATTTTTTAGCATTTGAATTAAACCATTGATCTTAAAGGGATCAAAAATGGGAGAGAAAGTTTTCTAGCTGATAAGTAGGTTACAAAGGAAGGCTAATTTTAGGGTTAGTTCAGGAAAACAAACAGTTTTGGGACATGGGTATGACAAACTCTAATTAACATCTGTGAGGAATTAGAGGAGATTTGTAGAATAGTAGTTCATGCACTGTTCATACTTTAAATAGCAATTTGGTCTGGGAGTGATTATAAATAAGCTTTTGCCTCTCATTAATTTTCTACTTGATTACTTAAGCTATTGTTCAAGTGCAAAGCAGAAAAGAAGCATTAGAAGCTGTTTACACCCTGCAAATGATAGCAGAAATTATAAAGGAAATGTACAGTAATGAATAAAAGGACATCGATCCATGTGTAAAAATGTTGTGCCTGAGTGAGATTAAATTGTGCTGATTATTTTAATGCATCACCAGGAATAAATAAGTAAACCACTGAGCAGGGTGGCACAACTTCTTATTGATGTTTTTGCAAGTATTTTTTTTCTGTATGCCTTGTCTTTTTCATCTGTAATACTTGCTAAAGTGCCTCTTTTGCAAATCTGTCCTTTAGACTATGTAATAACAAATTATGTAAAACTGCTAAATATATAATTATTAAACTTCTTATGTGAAAGTATTTAAACATACTTTAAATCCAAAGAAGATTTTTTTTTTCTTGCAAACTTTGAAGATAAACCCTTGAAACAACTCACAAATTATGAGATTTCTCATCAGCCCTTACTGTTGCCAGCACGTGGAGGAGGACCAAAGTGTTCATTCTACATCTTTTGTCAGCTGTAAATTCTGACTCAAAGTAGCAGAGACTCTCACTAAGCCCCATTAACATAATAATTTCCCCACCCCTTGGGATGCAAACAAAGAAAAATTCATGTGGTGTAATGCATGCATGACCAAAGTTGCCAAACCCCATCTTTCCAATGACAGAACATCCACAGCTTCCCTGGGCGAAATCTTCCAGTGTCTCACCAGTGTCTTGTAAAGAATTTCCATGTTATAGCCAATGTTAACCTGCTCTCTTTCAGTTTAAACCCATTGCTCTGTCACTACAGGCCCTGGCAAATGTCTGTATTTCATATAAGCTCCCTTTTATTATTGAATGGACACATTAAGGACTCCTCAGAGCCTGAAGGGGAGTTCTGCAGACTAAATGGCACCAACTCTCTCAGCCTTTCTTCATAAGACTTTTTGGTTTTCACTTCAGGTCTGATGTTTTCTAGATATTTCTGAGTCATGTGATTTTTTTGATGGCGAGATTTTGAAAATCTGAGGGTTTTTAAGGAAATACAAGAATTTTGTTGCCAAAATTATAGGGACTCTCCTTTATTCTGAAATATTGTGGCCATTAACTGCTATCCAGGATGTACAGACAGCACATATTTCCATTGCATGTTTATCGAAAGTCATTGATAATGCCTGTGAAATATGCCCAAGCTGACTAAGAAAATGAAGCCACTCATGGTAGCATCACTGGCATGATGGTTCTCAGGGTTAAATCTTGTCACACCTAGAATTTTTAAATGGCTAAAAATGATTGCATACAAAGCCATATCCTCTGAGGGAAAAAATGTATGAGTGCATTTTAGCACGTAAAATTTTGTAAGTAGTTATTTATTTTTAACTCAGCACAAAATCCTGAGAGCACACCTCTTTCATGTAGCATATCTCCTGTTACATCTGAGATAGCTGCTCTTGAGGTGCAGCAGCTGTCTGTAATGCCTGATGAGGAGGTCGATGTCAGTGCTGGAGGAGTCATCTTTCATAGCATTTTGGGACAGAAAGAAGGTGTGTTAGCTGTTCCTCTGATGTAGACTTGCATGAATGGAAATTATTTCTTTCTCTTGGACCAAGGGGCAAGTGAGCAGTGACTTAACCCAGCCTTGCAATAATTTACAGCTCAAAGAAAAATGAGAGAAGATGAGAAGGGCTTGATTTACATACTCAGTGTGCAGTTTGCAGAGAAGGGCAACACAGTCAAGTATCAGAAAGGAAAAATGCCTGTGGAGTCAGACCCACACCCTAACAGTGTTTGCATGACTACTGATTTGACTGGCCTGTAAGGAAAAATGTGTGTATGTTCTGACAAACTGCTTTTGGCTATATGCTGCATACTGAAATACCATCCATCACACTGCAGACTAAAATACTATGCTTAATATATCTTATATAGTATGTTCTTTGAGAAGACTTGAACAATGGGTCTTGAATATCTTAAAACAATTTATATCCCTGAAGTGGGGCTTAACAAAGATTTCAAACTCACCCCTAATTACAGTACTTTTAATTCAGCTTTCAAAGTTAAGATGGTGTCATTTTTTGGAGTTCCTGAAGTTCCAGAATCAGAAGTCAAACTAATTTTGTGAGACACATTAATACCTAAATGCCAATCTCAAGTTTTGGAAAAATAACTTCTGCTCAAATTGGCAATTTGGTCCTTGGACACAACAGGTGACTAGTATTCAAAGTGAACAATTTCTTCCACCATGAATAGTGTGTTCTGCACAGTGCCTTATCTGGAAACATCAGTTTGAAGTATTACTCTTATGTTCTTTTTTGTCTAGTCATTTGTTCTCCTGGATTTTAAGCAGGTGCGATGTATAATTACAAACAGAAGAAAAATCTGCTTAAAATGTGCTAAGTAGCTTTGAATTCTTCCTGCTCATAAGCAAAGCTGGTGAAATATCAAATTAGTTGTACCAGGAAAATGCAGTTGTCTATGTGCACAAATTATCTAGGGGAAAAAAATGAAGGGGTTTAATTACAGCAAAAATTATAGCAAGCTGAAATGTCACTGCAAACAGAATGTCTAAGGGCTACATTGGGAAACATCAATATTTAAAGATATTCTTCAGGACATTTCCAGCAGCTCAATATGAAACATCTTTGTCTACTTAACACATAAATATTATAAGATGTTGATATTTTACACACATAGAAAAACACCTTAATTCACCGCAGGGAAATCAGGTGTAAATGTCTTTCCATGCTCACCACACTGCCAAACTATTGGAATTTTAGGAGATATTTCAGGCATAGAAAAACTCACAGTTGTCTTTGATAGAATTTCAGGTTCTAATGTAGCCTTGACTTCTAACAAAATCACTTTAGAAAGTCAACAGTAACTCTGTAGCAAAATTAACAAACCTGATACTGTGAAACTAAATAAAAATAATAGGAAAAAATCTTTCAAACAATGAGGTCCAGCCATTTTGTTTCTTTGACCATTTATTCATTTATTTTCCAGAGTAATGATTGACTTTGCCGGGTCAGAGAGTTTGCAGCAACCTGGGGCACCAAACACCAGTCCCAAATATTCTTTGTGTCCTAATCTGCCCTTCATCCCTCTCTGTTACCCAGGAGCAAAGGGATGGCTGTGCCATCTATTTGACAGTCTGGTTCTGTGTGCTTCATGGATTTCTTCGTATCAGTTTCTTTGCAACATGAATACAAATGATTGAGATAGCCTTGGCCAAAGGATGATTTAGGTAACATCTGGACAGCTCATCCAGTCTTTTTTTTTTTTTTTTTTCATGTGGTTTTCATTACATGGAAATTCAGAATTAAACCTAAGGTCTGTTCTTTTCACCTGTCTGCACTATTAATTCTCTGTGGGGTCTGCCTTCCACAGCTGGAAGTGTCCTGAGCTTGGTCAGAGTAAGCCCTTAATATTGCACAGTTTCCATTTGATCGTTATCAACAAAAAAATTTCTGCAAGTAGAAGGTCAGGTTATCAATATTTAGTTCAATGGAATGCCTGGAGGATTTCCTTAGGGCAGAACTAACATTCAGCAGATTTAGAGGAATTTCCCTGGGATACAGGTGGGTATTTGACATCTCCTCATAGGTAATGGAACTAATCTCAACAAGATGTTTGCCAGCAGTTCTCCAGATAATTACTTCAGCTCAGGATAGAAGTTCAGAAGAAATAAATTTTACTGATCTTCCAAAAAAAGAAAAAGAACCCTCCTTTTAATTTATCTATTCAGTTTTGAGCCTGCTTTCTCTATTTTATCTGAAAGACAAGTGTCTACATCACTTTTACCATGTCCAAGTGGGTTATTGTAGGATGTGCCACTGACAGGCTCTATAAACAATTAACCACAGCTGTGCTATCACACCTTAGGATGGAGGCTCGTACTTGGCAGCTCAGGGGAAATGGCAGAGCTATGGAAAGTGATGTACAAGCCTGCTCGAAAATACTGCACAAAGTAAGAGTAAGCTTGCATCTCAGTAGGAAAATCCAGTCCAGGTTAAAATCTTTTTTTATACCAATTCAGCTATGTCAGTGTCACTCTAAGAAAAAAATAATGGTGGTCACTGTCATGTGTGACAGTCAGGAATTCCATTTTAGCCCAGCAGAAATAAAAAGAATTGCCAACCTATCCACTGAGATCAGTGGAGCTTCTCTGGACAGTCTAGCCATAGAGGCTTACCCCACTTGAATTCCTGCTGGTTAGCAGCAGTGGAAATGGGGCTTGAAAAGAACAGAAATCTCAAGACTTAGCTATTTTACAAATGTCATTGAACTCCTTTCTCAGGTATTTAATATATTTTGAAAGTTTTACCCAAAGGAGGGGAAAAGGACAAACTTTGCTGTGGTCATGGATGTTATCAGACACTTTTCAGCAGCATGAATTGTGCATACTGTTTCTTTCAGCCTTACTTGAATTTACTTGAATCTTCAAAATTTGGGTTGGTTTGGTTCAGGTCATGTTAGGTAGGGAAGATGGTAAAATTCCTAAGGGATGTTCTTGTAAAACCTCATTCTTCTTTAATGGCCAGAATTTAACTCACTGAAGATGACTAAAGGATGCCATTTTGAATACTTGCATTTAATTTCTATTATTTGCTGTAACAGAGCCAGTGTTGTTGACATTGTTTGTATTATGCTGTGGACACTAATTTGATTTAATAGCACCAACTTCAATTAGAAGCAATTAATTCTCACTATTATTTGTGTAATGGAACCATATGAGTGTAATGAGAATATACTGAGAAGCTCTGGAAACCTGGGTAGCCATTATCAGTAAAGTGCATGTAAGTGTGGCAGTAACCATCTGGATTTCCCCAGTTACCCCTGTATGCTTTGCCTAAGTGTTCTAGAAAGACTAATAGCCTTGATTAGTTTGGAAGCACAGATAATTAATTACGCTCCAGCAGCCAGAAAATATTTAAAAGCTTTTAATAGCTCTCATATAAAGAAAAATAAATTTAGAATAAAACCATGAAAACATTGAATATGTGACCAGCATAAAGTGGAGTTTCCAGAATTATATATTGTCAGGGAATATTAACAACTGAAATAACTTTCCTTTTCATGGAATGCATAGTGTATTCCATGAAAAGTGCCACTGGTTGTGCTTGAATGTTACAAGGTCAAGCTGCTTTCCACAAAAATTGCCCAGTCACTTCACAAATATTAAAAATGGTTATCTAAAAAGTTATTTATATTTTGTTTGCACACATGATGAGTGTCTCCAATGTCTAATTCAGATAGGATATTTGACTTTGTTTTGTTCTACTTAACCTGGGATTTGCTCAGTCTTTCATCATGGCCATGCTGTTTTTCCCTAGGCTAGCCTAAAGCACCTTGAAGACAATAAATCTCAAAAAATTACCTTTTCTTCAGACTTCATGTATTTTCCTAGTAATGAAATGCAGAAAGAACTTGCTCCAGGTTTTGAGAGCTGTGTGCAGAGCAGATATGTGGTCATGTCAGGCAGCCTCTTGTGTCCTTCCTGGTTCTTTGTTTTCTGTAAGAAGCATAAAGGGAAAAATCAAAGAGGCGTGTAAGATGCTGATGTGTAGGGAAAAAGCAGGTAGGACAGGTTGCTGAAATTAATCTGTTTGAGAATGAGGAAGGAGTCTCCTGGTTGGTCAGTCCATGAGGTTCTGAAATAGCTTTTAACAAAGGTGCTGGATTGGTAGGATTTCTGTTTGGAGATGGCCATATAGAACTGCACAATTAAGTCTTCTTTAATGACCATCAGAAGGGAATTTTTAGAAACTGGACCAGTGAAGATGCTGTATCATTTCTGTCAGCCTCCCTCAATATGGCTGCTCTGCCATCTCTCTCTTTTTCCTTGTAGTTAACATGGATAAGTTCCTTTTTTGATCTTTTTTCATGCAATGTATTGGAGAAGATGGGGAACCTAGGGAAGAGGGAAAAGGTGTTCTCAGGATGCTAAAGTTACATAAAAGTGCACCATGAATGAGCTGGATGAGAAGAACAAAATTTCAGAAAGTCCTCACAATTTTAGAAAGTTCTTTTCATGTTTTGGCATGCCCATTGAATCAGTGCATGATGCTACAAGTCATCTCTTAGTTCTTCTCTATGTGTTGTCAAAAAAACTGTTTCCAAAATAGAGGCATCTCCACTGGTGGTTCATGCTGCTGTACAAAACAGCCAAAGAACTGGCAGGAAACCATAATGGGCTCTGGGCAAACCCAAAGGATCCAGGATATTTCAGAAGATAAGTGAAAGCAGGTCTTTCTTCACTGAATTCAGAGTGCCCCTGTGGTACCACTGTGGCATTGGTCATTTTTTGAGTAGAGAAAAACTTTATTTCTTTTCTATGTGATGCCGTATTTGATCCCATCTTCCTAACTGTAATCATATGTCCTTGTCCTTAATGCTGAAAGAGGAAAGACTGGGTGAACCCACTCTGAAATATTGTGCAGTGTGCTGGATGCGCAGAACAACAGAGTAGTTTAAATAAATTACAGCTCCAGTCTTATAAAAGGATGAGTAAATTCCCTCAGGACTTCTTAGAGGTTGGTTTTGTGTATTTTGCCATCAGCATACTACAGGTGTACCATTTTTTTGATGTCTGATGGAGTTGCACTGCAGTTAAAAGAAAGAACAAAAGAGGTATTTGTTCCTCCTAGGTTTTTAGTCCCAGGATTGTTCAGCTTTTAGACTACACTGATGTTCAGCCTGCTATAGAGCGCTGCCTACATAATGAAGTGTTCTTACATGGAAATCTGTATTTATGATGCCCAATTCATTGTTAACTGGGATTCCTCCTGTTGACTTGAGTGGCATTATGTATATGGGCAAAATACAGAGTCTAGGAGCAGTGATATCATGGAAAAGCAGGGAGTGGTGAAGTTCCTGAGGTGTTTTCCTGTGAAGCTAACTATAGCCAAAAGGGAAGCAGCAGAGAAAGAGTTGGTGTCATGAATTCTGTGGATTATGAATTGTGTGTTACAAATAATAATGGAATTTATATAAAAAAGCCCAAAAGAAAAAAAAAGCCCATTTCTGCTGCATGGTTAACCAATGTGCATAAAACCTTCATTCAGGACAGATATCTACTCCAGTAATGGATACTCACAAATCATTTTTCAAAGAAAACAATGTAACATCAGAGATCTTTTTTCCTGCCTTCCGCTAGTGAGGGTTACTTTGGGAATGGCAGGCAAGCAGATTTTCCAAGTCATTTTTATGTCAGCTATGAATTGAATGAGGCAAAACTGTGAAATTAATTAAAACTTGTTTTGCAGCTGATCAGTCTTTCATGTCTCATGTCCCTCTTTGGGATAAAAGGCATGGAGTGAAATAGCAAAGGAGGGAGACAATTTAAAAAGTCTAAGCAGAGACTCTGGTCTGGCTTGTGACATTTATCAGCCCTCATCTACTGGGACCATTCATAACCCAGCAATATTGTAGGACCACAATTTTGGAAATGGGGTGCTTGCAATTGTTTTATAGATGAAGAAGAAAACTTGTCCCTGCAGCTTAAAGTAAATGAAAATTAGTGTAGGGCTAATGTTCTAAGAGTGAATGAGAATGTTCTTTTGCATTGTACTTTAGATGTGAAACTAAAGTGTGCAAGACCTTGTGTTATACTCTTAGGCCTGAGATTACCTGATGTCATAAAACATGATGACACAAATATTGCTCATTTATGTCACTATAAAGGTAAGTTTATAGTGGTACGATCAGTACTACCATTTATGCTATCTAACTTCAGCATTACTAATTGTATCACTATAAAGCTATTTTATAGTCATATAAACAGTACAGATAATGCTGTCAGGCATCAGCATTAATGTTTCAAATAAACCTACAAACACTTTATACAGATATTTTTTATGGTGCTAATATGCAAGCATTAGGGGCAAGCTCAACATTGTAGTCTGTGACGCTGTGGCCAGTTATAAACCAAGAATGAGACAAGGGAATGCCCTTGCACTTTTCTCTACCTGAAATATTTATTGCCACATTTGCTTTTCATAAATGTCTAACTATTACATCTCCAAATGGGGATGTGCAACAAATACAGCTCTAAGTGCAGGTCACGCTCTGAGGACCTGCAAGAAGAAGTTTGGTTTCTGGGTGAGGGTTTGATAGAGTTCTGTTGCTCCTCTTTTTTTCTGAAAGAAATAGTGGAAGTTTAGATGGGAAAATAATGTTTTTTACTAGAGAGTACATTGTTATTTTTGTTGCCTCTTGAGCACAGCAGAAAGAAAAAAATGAAAGACCATCTCTGTGAGAATTAGTATTGAGTCTTGTTGCCAGATTCATGTCTCATCTATTTCTTGCACTGAAATTCTTGAGTGGGAGAATACCTCAGATATATAAGGGAAAAATAAAAGGAAAAAAATCTCATGTCTCATACACTTTTACTGCTAATTTGCAGCTCTAGGTCATAAAGCTGAGAGCATCCAAAAACTGTGATAGGTTTTATGTATCCAGCAGCAAAGGCAGTGACAGAATGCAGGGGTGCACATGATTACTTTCTGGTTTAAGAGCTATTAAGCTCAAAAATGGATGACACAGTTACACATGCAATGTGATCTCAGAAACATTTTTTTTTCTGTAGAATGTCAGGTTTAATGAGTTTACAGGAAAACAAGCAAGCCAACAAACAAACAAAGACTAATACAGGGAAGTCTGCTACAGTTGTTGATCAACCTTTCAGGTTGCACAGAGACATTGGCTTAGGGCAGTGAGGATGGATTGACACCCATGTTATGATATTCATTGCTGTTGGGTCTGGCTAGCAGCAGGAAGAGCAGGTTGAAGCCAGGAAAAAAGTGTTCCAAGATGCCAAAACAGGTAGGGAAACTCAGCAGAGGTGATTTCTCTTTTCATGGACTGTGTGGAGGAGTCAGAGTAGCAGCTTAGATGAAATGCTTCATTTTTCACATGGCTAAAAAGAGGGAGAATAACTTTTCCCTTGGATCTGAATGGTTTGAAAATTGCACAAGTAGAACCTAGAAGGGACTTGCAGTGCTGCTCCTTATTCAGCCCATCATAGTGGTGCACACCAGCCTGGGCAAGAGGAGTTTCCCAGCACTTCCAGGACACATGGATAGCAAGGAAAATGCCATTCCAACTCCAAATTTTTTGAGTGACAGTACAGCCTCCATCCACTTCAGTAATGTAATTGAACTCTCAAAATTCCATTTAGAAGACTCTTAGAAATCCAACCATTTCTGCAGTTTTTCCTGTCTGCAGTTCTGTCCTGGTCTGCCAGGTCGTTTTTGAAACTCTCTCATATATAAGCTTGTAAAGGGCTTTTCAAATGGATGCCTAAGAGCTGCTGCAAAGGAAAAAGAGATCTCTGCATTCGCTATCACTTCTGTTTGATATTTTTCATAAAAAGTAAGATGATAAAATGACTGTTTAAAATTCTCTCCAGCATACTGATTTTGTGTTCTGCTTTGTACCAGAGGTGCTGGGTGGTGTTCAAATTAGTGAATTGAAAATTTTATAAAACAGGCCCTGCATAAAAGCAGAATTCCTAGAGTCAAACCTCCAAATGGTGAGGGCAAAACGCTTAAGATCTCCAGACCCAAAATTTTGAAGCAGTGAAATGCAATGAATTAACCTCCTACTCAAATTTTAACTAAATGGGGAACTGTCCTACTTAGGATGGCCTTGGAATACAGGGTGAAAATAGGATTCATTAAAACACAGGCTGCAAGAGGAAAGCAGGAAAACTTGCTCAAGTCTCCGAAGAGCGTGCAGCCCTGCTGAAAATTCAGGGTGTTTATTTCAGCCTCCTAACCAGGGTGCTTCAGAGACACAGTAGTGTGCTTCCCACAGTGCTCCTTCCAGGGCTGTGACCCCTTTGGATAGGTCAAGAAAAACTGAGGATCTGTAATGTCATTTGGGATTCTCTATGAAGGCTATTCTAAGGGGGATGCAGTTTGTGATTATAAGCATGAAAAGGAGCCTCTCATTGGAAAACAAGACTTTTAGTCTTGTTTACCACATTTACCATGTTTACCATTTACATGTTTACCCATTTACCACATTTCTATATGGTATGATTTCTATATTTGATGAATATAAAAAAAGAAGGAGCAATATCTTTTAATACTTCACATCAAGTCAATTTATTTTTTATAATTGACTTTCTTTAAAGTAAGATCTCACACAGAGAAGGAATTTATGTAATCTGTTGATTTAAAAACAAGCTGACAGACACAACATAAAACTTGCCTTAGGATTTGTATTTTTACTTTAGCCACCTTGATTATTCCTTCTAAACAAGTGAAGTTAATTAAAAGAAGCTCTCTGTGTAGAATTTAGTCAGTTACAAGACCATGGAATATTTTCAGATTAAAGAGTTCACTTTCCTCTTCTGAAATGAGTAGTGATGCTTTAATATGACTTATCATTGCTGTGCCCTGACTGTGTGTCAAAGAGTTTTCATATGGTTTGAATGAAAGAAGTTCTCCAAACTGAGACCTTTCCAAAAGAGATGAGTACTATCCCAAACAAATAAAAGTTTGGTATCTCATTTAGAAAAAGAAAAAAAAATTAAAAGAAAAATGAAAAAATATACGCAAACATAATGAAAATAGCTGTACATGGTTGGGTAGTTCTTATACTTGAATTTTGGTGGAAACTGTCTTTTATATGGCTTGTAAAAGGGAACGTGTATGTTAAAAAAAAACAGGTCCTTGGTTTTTCAAATACTTAGTTTTGTTCTATTATTTTGTTTGAAATGAAGTCTCTCTAGCTGCTGTAACTATGGCAAATCTTTGAAAATATGATCTGAAAGTATTCAATGCAGTTATATATGCTCGAGTATGCCAAGAGCTTGAAGCACTAAAAACAAGAACAGTTTCCTTCCACTTTAACCCAGACACCACTGATGACTTCCAAATATCACCATTAATTGCTTACCTGCTCATTGCAGTATGGAAAGGAAACAGTGGAAGTAAAGGTCTGTCTGATCTACTCCAAGTGAAAAATCTCTGCCCTGTCAGGAGAAGGCAGGATTTAAATGTTCAGAAAGATGTGAAATCTATTGAAGGAAAGGCAAAAACAAGAGATATTTTCTTGTATCTTGAGTATTCAAGCAGTCTCTGGAAAAAATCTTAGTTTGACTGCTTTGTAGACATTCCCTTTACCTACTCTGAGTACCTACTTTAAGTAGGCAAAGATAAAGCTGTACAGTATTTTGTAATTCACCCCTTTATCAACTGTCACTGATATCTCAATTTATGACTTCCACAGATTGAGACATAAGAGGGCACTGAGAAAGAACATGTTACAGAGACCAATCAGGGGGTTACTCAGAACTTGACATTTTCCCTCATTCTTTGTCAGATCCTTTAGTGTGTCAGATATGAATAAGGGTCCCAGGATGAGGTTAACCAAGGAGTAGGCAGGACTAGCAGACCTGACAGTCTGCTCAGGGCATACATCCAATTTTAGTGCAGTATTCTGAGGGAGGCAGATCAGGAGGTGAAGTAACACAGGGCTGGGCAGTTGTGTAAAATTTTAGCTGGCCCCCCATGCTGTTTGGTCTGTATTTGTGAAACACATTGGGGTTTGTATTATTGTATTAAAATATTCAAGACTCTTCTTTGCTGAAGAGGTACATTTCAGTTTTCAGACAAAAGATGCTGAATTTCATTGAAAGCCCTGATTTTAATGTTGTACGCACTTCTGAGAGTTTAATTTTAAAAAAATGGGAGGGGAAGAGATTAATTAGAAATTCCACAAACTGTAGCAATCTCTGCAAACAAAACCTTTGGTTTTCCCTCACCTCTGTGCTATATTTTCTTCAAAGCAGTGGACACACCAGCAAGGAAAGGGGAGCAGAAAATACTTTCTCAGCTTGGCATTGCTTTCTCTGTCTCAGTTGAATTGTTTTTCCGAATTGCCAGGAAGTGGCAGGCAGGTGGCCCTGACCCCACGCTGTCACACTGGGAAGTCAGGCCCTTTCTTCTGCGTGGTCAGCTCTAGGCTGGCTGTCACCTTTCTGCCTCGGGGATCAGCCATGGCACAGGCACCAGAGATGTTCAGCACAGCACATTTAATCCCTCATGCTGACTCAACTGCCTTGGTTGCCTCCTGCTGTTCCATTAGTCTGCTGCTCTGTGTAGCTATTGATTAGAGTGATACTTGACCCTCTTCCCAGCACTCTCTTAAAGTCTACATCTTCCCTTTTCTCTTGTTCACTCACTGTCTCTGCTGTTTTACTCTGTCCTTTAAGCAGAGTTGCTGGGGGATATTTTGCCAGTGCAGATGCTCCCCAGAGCCAAGTATTGGGCTGTGTCTAATTACTCCTCTAATGCACTGTGGTGAATCAGTCCTTTTTCCCAGGCACTCGGGGCAGTAAGAAATAATTCATGACAGCAGCAGAGCTGCTTCACAGAAAGCTGGAAAGGGGAAGCCAGGAGCTGAGTTTACTCAACACAACCGAGGGGCAGATTCAGGTACAGGGGTTTGGAGCCCTGCAGCACATGGTCTGAAATCACACGTATTGAAAAGTCTGATTTCAAGGGATAGATCCATCACAGTTTTTCATTACAGCTCTTTCATATTAGGTTTGGTACTTGCCATTCATATTAACCATGCACCTCCTACACTTACAGAGTGAAGGAATTAGGCAATAAAAAGTTGAAAGCAATCAAAAAGCAAAAGTAACAGATTAAGTTAGGAAGTTATTGAGACAAATGAGCCTGTAGTTTATTCTTAAGAATAAGAGGTGTAGTGGTACTGGGCAGCTTATATATGAGACATGCATCCCTAAGGACCTCCACTGACATCTAAAAGAAGTTCTTCATTGCAACTTTCTTGTGTTTTCTTTCAAAACTTATTATAAACGTACAGGTGAGATTTCAGGCTTATATATTCAGGTATGAAATACACAGATTCAATTTTTTTTTAATTATTCCCTGACACAAAGTGGTGGAATTGCTGATAAGGGGGGAACAAAAGTACCTGTTCAAGCTATGGTGTGGGGATTTCTGTGGTACTCCCCATTGCAACATGGACAGCGCTGGGGGGGCTGGGTTAAAAAGCAGAAGACTGGTGAAGGGGATTGTACATTGTTGAGGTGACCTGGCAGCTGTGAATAATTCTTGATAAGCCTATGTGAATAGCAAGCCAGTAATCCTCTAGCATGGACTGAGTTTAATGGTGCCTGCATCTCTGATTTTGCACCTCCGCCCAGGCTTTCTTTGGGGATCTCCCAATTAGCAAAGCAATGAAAATAAATTTCCTCTTTGCATTCGAGCCGTGAGTCTGTGGTTGTTCCAGCTGCCTGACAGTGTCAACTCACACAGCCAGAGAGACTATTCAGGAGAGGGCACTTTTGGCAAAATGGACAAAATATACATTTCCCTGTGTTGTGCATATCTGGCTTTCCACATACTAACTACCCACTACAACACACATAGTGTGTGAGCCAAAGGAATCAATAGGAGTTCTTTCCAGGGCTGGAAATACAGATTTTACTGGTGAAATACAGGGCATTTACCAGTCTGTTCAATACAGCAGGTTTGCTTCTGTAACTTTAGCTGAACTTTCCCTTTTTTATATTTAGAACAATGCAACAGCAATATGAGACCATAAATTTTAGAAAGGTGATGCTGCCTTTTACATCCTGGAATTGGAATCTTTCCTTTCCATGCTGAATCTCCAAGGTCAGAGCATTTGATCACTGCTGAGAAGAGTTTTCTAAAACTCCAGTAACATCAGTCATTGTGCTTCTCACCTTTTCTATTTCTGTGATTCCATTGATTTCCATGAATCTGAGTTACAGCCACACAAAACTGCAGTAAAGCAGGAGATAATTGAGCTGCTTACAAGGATACATCCTTAATGATAGAAAACAATATTTGCCTGATCTTAAGGTAAACTTTCTGCTTTTTTTTTTTCAATTTTTCTATCCAAGACATGTTGCTTCCTCACCTTTTAGAGCATTTAAACTTTTTTTTTTTTGTGGGTTTTTTTTCTGCAAACTTATAGGAGAGACCTCATTTCTCTCTAAATCTACCTGAAAGGAGATTGTAGTGAGGTGGTTGCCAGTCTTTTTTTCCCAGTTCATCCTGGACGAACAGTGAGAAATGGGCAGTACTGGCATTTCCTTGGTTACCAGCATATTTTGGTCTCACTCCTTTTCAAGCACTCTTAGTTCAGTACTTATGTCAATGACATCTGAGATAGAAAGTCCTCTGCTGGCAAGGTCATTAAAATTTCAATGTATTGTTTAAGAATCAATAGAAGAGTATTTAGAACAGCTTTCTGTGGCTGAATGCTCAGCAGGCTTAAGAATGGAACTGCATCCTTAAATATTTTTGAGATCAAGGCCCTTTCCTTCTCCTTGAATAAATCTATTCAATTAGTTTATGAGATTTTGATTTCTTTCTCCTGCAGTTTTCTTTTAATAACAGTTTACTGTAGGACTATTCAAACAGTAACTAGCATCCTGTCTGCTCCCATCAAATAAATCTGTAGCGATTTATCCCATGAATACTAAGGAATAAACTGTAAGATTGTGCATGTGATTTTTTTAAAGAGCATTAACATAACTGTGTTTTTCTCTTGGATTTTGCTTCTCCTGGCTTTACTGTCATGCTAACAAAGCTGAGCCGCATATGAGAAAATAGCTTTATCTTCCTCAAATACCAATCTCTTACAAGTGTTCCTGCAAAAGAATGGCTTTTGGAATATCTCCCAAACCAACAGATTTCAACTCTGTCAGCTTTCAATGGAAAGTAATTTTAGATTTAAATTCCTTTCACTGCAAACATCCTTTCTGTGTGCCCCAAGACAGTCTCAAGCACTATTGGAACAGAATCCCTGAAGTTCATTACAAAGGATAAAATCAAAAAGAAAAGGATTATGGGCATGATTTTGTCCTTGATCCCAGCTAGCTCAGGAGTCAGGCTGCTAGGATCTGCTGAGTTACAGGACTTTGCAAAATGTAGAGAACCCAATGCATGGCCTTAAGTCGTCATGACCATGTGGGAATTTTTGCAGTCATGCCTTGGATCTCCCTTCAGGATTGGAGACCCATTCCTGCCTCAGTCCAGACACAGCACGAGATACAGATGAATGGTTCTCCTGAAGAACAGAATCTGTCTCAGGGATTCCAGCATAGGGAGAACGGAAATTATTCTCTCAAGTTTTTCAGCAACTTAATCTGCCCTTCTCCTAGCATGTTGTGCTCAATGAGACCCTTCTGCTTCCCCCAGGCTGTGTCCAATTAGTGGATCCCACTAATTTCACTCAGTAGTGAGCTTGTGAAGCAGAGGGCTGCAGTCTGTTGCAGAATATATTTTTCATTTATTTAAGTATGCTGTCTCTCCCTTTGCCTTGCTGTTTTTCTCATCCCTTTGTCCTTTTCTTCTACTTAGGAAAAGATCTCCCGTATCTGATATTCTCAGAAGTTAGGAAAAAAGAGCTCAACTGAAGAATGCTACTTCCTGTATACAAACATAGCACTTTCAAGTATTGCAGGTGAATTTGACATGGCCACAGATGCCATGGAGAAGTAAACAACACTAAGCAGGTCAAAGTTAGTGTTTGTTGAAATCAGAGGGGAAGATCCAGTCTTCCATATTCTGAAAGCCTCAGCTTTCTTTAAGAAGGAGAGAGGTTAATATTTACTGAGAAAAAATGAAAACAGAGCCTATATGAAAGACTTGTTGAAGAGTCAGGAAAGAGCTGAGCTCAATGGAACAGCTCTTGCTTTCATTTGACACCAATTTCAGCAAAATGGAGATTTCACCTCTAAGAGATGGAAGGTCATGTAGTCTGTGCCACATCCTGTGGCAGAGTCAGCTCAATTTTAATGGCTTCATGGGAAAGTTCATATCAAAAGCATGCAGAGTGACTGTCAACTTTACAAAAGAATTTTCATCTACCTAAGAATATATAACTCAATGACTATGTGCAGCTAAAATTAATTTAAATCAAAGCTGCATGAGGATGGGCAAAATAAGCCAGACTGGGGAGTGATGACATGTATATTCCTAAACCACCACAGCCGAATGACAGGAACAAATACTGCTGTAATTCAATTTGTTTATTATGGAGATAAAGAAGAAAAAAATCAATCCTTTTGTTCAGTAACTCTGCATGTCATATATATATGAAGGCAATATAGTGAGAAGTTTACTTCTGAGCCTTCTGCCACCATTTACTTCTACTGACTCAAATTTCCCTCTTCATGGCCACTGCCATTTGCCTTTCCTGACTTTGTGTGGAACACCTGAGGTGGTGGTTATACTTGAGAAAGTATGAGTATGTTGGTGATTCCATACCCACATGGCAGCTGTGTCCTTTCCTGATCATCTGCTGTAACAGATGTTTTTTGAAGGATATAAAAAGCAAAATTCAGATGGTATTTCCTTTTGAAACTGATGAACCAAGTTGACTTGGTATCTGGAAAATATACAGGTGAAAAAGTACTGGGAATGCAAATGGAAATCAAGATACTTTAGTTGGAGATAAATCAGAAAATATGTATAAGAAATTTATAAAATACTGTCTGAAATAAAGGGATCAGACACTTAAACTTGCCCCTTTTAAACAACCAGAAAAAATAAATTGTAAACCCACCTAATAAGAGCTACTTGAATTATTTGAACTCCAGAAAGGCAACTAGGGGAACAAGAAATTACTGAACCAGTAACGTTAGGATTTGGTTTTGTGAGAGTTTAATATATCTACAATTATTGCAGATAGGGTACAAAAATAACAAGTAGATTTTGATATGCTTAAAAGAGTTTAAATCATCTCTAAGTAACCTGGAGACAGAAGGAAACATCACTTTATGGCCAAGGTACTTCATGAATTTTTAGAGGACTTTTCCCTCCTGTCTTTATAGCAGCCAGCACTAGCCTTTTTAAGAGGCAATGCAGTTTGTTAAATATCTCCCAGCACTGAGCAAAAATTGTATTTTCTCTATTCTTCACTTCTCCTCATACAGGGCCATATTGGCCAACTGCTGGAGCACTTCATGGAAAATTTGCAGCAGAAATCTCCACATATTCATAAACAGTGCCAGCAAAATGCTCTGTATGCCTCTGAAAATAAATAGTTTCTGAAAAGATGCAGGAAAAGCCAGTGGCTTGTGGAACTAGATAAATCCTTGGCCTGTACACTAGCCAAAATATAAAAATTACCCTGCAATCCAGCTGGGATTACTATATAATCTTCTATTTTAAGAAACTCTTTTCACAAATTTTATTAATAGTGATATTAATTTAATTTAATTTCATTAATAGTGGTATTAACTTTACAGCTTGGACAGCTCCAGCACCACTTGTGCTCAGTATTGTGCAGAATTATTGTGAAGAGTAACAACTTTTCCAACCAATCTACAAGATGAGACCCACTAGACTCATTTCACATTTTACCAAAGTTTCCCTTTCTCTGTCCACATTTATGCCCTCATTTATCTATTGTGCCTGTCATTTCTCACGTTTTTCTCTTTTTTTAAGTTGCATTTTCTTTGGGGTGATAAAGTCTCAGACTGCTTTCACTACAGTTCCTAGCAAAAAGGGACAAATCTGCAACAGAGTTAAATAGCAGGGGGGGTTGTGGTGAAAATAGGACTGGAAGATAATTTAAAGGTTGTCTGCTGCTTAATTATCCCAGTGTCATTCCCTGTAGAACCTTTTTATACCGGGATATGGAGAGAATTGCAGTTCCTGAGGCACGCTTCCCATGTCAGAGGGGGCCATTACCTGTATCTGATACCCACAGCTCTGCATCCCTCATTAGATTAATCACCCCTCTCTGCTGAGAAGGATCAATTCCTCTGTTTTCCCTCTTCTCTGAGTTCAGCAGCAGAGCACTGCAACTGCCTTCTGCTGGATTTTGCTCTGTGCTTCCAGCTGAGGATGTAAAGGTCTTCTTTGAGGCCTATTTACCACAGTGACAGAAATGACAGAAATTGGCAGGGAATTTTTAACAGTGATTACCTTTTGCCTAATTGGAATCACCATCATTACAACTAATAACTTGGCAAGTTGTTCAGCTTGCTTGTCCATGATGAGCAGTGGTCAATAGCTTCTGTATCTTCGGAGGCTCTGCTGTCAAATGCGAGTTGTCCAGTGAGTCTGGAGCGCTGTGGAGATCAAGGAACAATGAAACCTTAATGGATGGTTCTCTCTGTGAAAAACAAAGCTTGTTTCCATTGTTTCAAAGTCAAGGGACAAGTTTACACAGTCTGTCAGCAGAAGATTTTCAATAGCACTCACATCTCTAGGCTGGCAGGTGCCCAGGATAGATTTGCATCAGGTGGGAGCCAGCCAGGCTTCACTGAGGCAGGTGTGGTTTTAGTGGTGGGGAGCAGAGAGGCCACTGGCCCAAAGAAATTAGGCTTAGATTAGATATTAGGAAGAAATCAATTACTGTGGTGGTGGTGAGACCCTGGAACGGGCTGCCCAGAGAAGCTGTGGATGTCTCTTTCCTGTAAGCATTCAAGGCCAGGTTGGATGGCACTTTGAGCAGCCTGATCCACTGGGGAGGTGTCCCTGCCCGTGGTGGTGAGGGATGAAACCAGCTGGTCTTTGAGATCCCTTCCAACCCAAACCATTCTGTGATTCTGTGCTGTGCAGCCTGACTTTACCATGTTTCATTTAAGCCAGGTATGCTACCATGGGCTTTCCTCTGGTCAGCACTACCCTTGCTTTTGGGTCCTACTTCTGTGCTAAGCTAAACTTAAATATTGGGTCAGATCTCCTTGATTTTAAAAAGTCAGATCTCTGTTAAACATGGGAGTGAGCGTGGCTGCTCCTGTCAGCACAAAAGCCATCAGGTTAAAAGGCTCTACACATGTGCAGAGCATATCATCAAAGCCAATCCCAGCTAGTGTCTGCTTTGTTTCTACTGGAGAAAAGTTGCAGCTCAACAAATAGACTGATTTGGGGATTTGGGAAGCAGCCAAGGTTGAGGATAATTGGAGATTCAGGAAGCCTGCCAGCCTTTTGTGCCCACCTCTATACAAGCTGACAGGGAACCTTAGAGAATTGTTTTTCTCTTCCTGTGTCTCAGTACCCCCATTTGAAAATAATATCAGTCTTCCTTACAGTATTTGAAATGCATGAGGAGCTGAATATCATTACACTTACTGGCTTTTACACTAGAACTTTGCATGCCAGCAAAAAGGCACAAAAACCCATCAATAATCTTGCAATTTTGCCATCACACGTTTGACCTGTGTTTTAAAATTCCAGCTTTTCTGAGTTCACATAGTGAAGAGCATTTGAAAATTTTTGGAGGAAGCCCTCTAAAATCAAAGCACCCAGTAATAAAGACAAACAAAGACAGAAAGTATTACTGTTTTCCCAACAACCACATTTACATCCAAATATTTTATGCATGCAAAAATATGCATCCATGCCTATATTTTTTTTAGATTTGTTTAAAATGCAGATAGCTAGAAAAGCAGTTGCTTATTACATTTTTCATATCCACTTTCAAGAGTGATCTACAGTGACTCCTTTTCTCCCAGATGGTAACTAATATCCTTTTCTCTATCATTGTTTTTGTTTATGGTGTAACTTGTGACCAGAGATTTACAAATACCTGACTATTTATGCTGAAAGAACTTCTTCTTTATTAAATGTCTGCCTTTAATATTCATTTCCTCCATCAGTTAGGTATCAATAATAGACTCTGTGATTAAATTTATGGCTTACAGCATTTGCTTTTAACTCTGGGAAAATACTATTTTATATTTTTTGGTTAATCTATTTTTCATTTTTTGATTAATCTATTTTCCTAGTCTACCTTTTTTTGTCTCTTCTAGTTCCTTCTAGTTTCTTATGATGTTATATTTAAAGATTACTGAAAATGGTTATCTGTTGAAATGTCAAATATTACCAGATATATTTCCTAATTTTTGTATAACTAGGATAAAATTTATAAGCAAAAGTAAGCCCCTTAGGAAATGCTGTGCTTTGATCTTTCTAAATTATAAAATCTGCATAACCATCAAGTGAAAAAGGCTGGGTAGTAGTGTGAGTTGGTGTTTAATGGGTAGATAAACTTCTGCCATTCCTAATATATTGTTTTTATCTGAGATCTCCTTATATTAAATGTGATACCCACTTTTCATCCAGAAAGAGCTTGTGTTGGATTAGTATGCCTATGAATGGCTGTTCTATCCCACCAACCCACCTAATTACCTGTGCTGGAGATATTGATGAGAGTTTGGTCACTTAGTTTCAGTGTCATGCCCAGTTCTGTCTCTGGAGTTAATTCTAAGGGGAATGCTCTTCATTTTTGTTATCCTTAATGAGAACTAGGAGAGAAGGCTCTGCATTTATTTAATGAGAATGTCACGGTTTGAGCAGAGCTGGAGAAGTGAATTTGAAAGGCTGATCTTTATAATGAACCAGAACATTGTCAAATCACATCAGCCATGATATGGAATTGGGGTTTACAGCTCTGTGTCTTATGGGAGGTTGAATAGCTGTGTGCACGTGAATTCTGCATGCTTGAACATATAACCTCTTGTCTCTTATGGAAAAATTATTCATGATGTACCTTTACACATGGTATTGATCACACAAAGTGTGTAGTGGGTTGGAAAATGCTGTTCAGGGAGAGCAAGAAAAAGAAAAAAAAAATTAGCACTGCTGTATACTTCATGCTTTCACTAGGAACTTGCTCTTAGAGACAGAGCAGGAACTGACATGGCTTAGGCAGTAATGTACTAAAGTAATTTTGTAAGACCTTCCTGATGAACATTATATTACTTCTAGGCATGATGGAAATCCACAGGAGTGACATTGTAAGTGAGGCAGGATCCCTCTGAAACGAAGAACAGTGCTTGCTTTGTACCTCAGGTTCAGCTGACAATGTAGAGGATGCACAATGCACTGATGGATCATAAGTCCAAGACAATGAACTGCTTCCTCAGTCTTGCCTCTCAGTTTTTCACCAATTCTGGATCTACTGTTGAGTGGTGAGAAAATCTGTGATTTTCTTATATAGCAAAGCTATGGGAAGATAATTGAAAATGTGTTCTTTATTGTTATTCACAGGTATGATGAGAGAGGGAACCTGAAATGCCTGAAAATTGCAGAATACTCAAATAATTATCTTATGACTAAAGAGTGCCCTGTCTATGTCTCTCCAGAAAGTTTACTCCTATGTGTGGTCTAATCCATGTGGAAGAATGAATTAGCATATCCAACTAGCATTTTCTTTGTTGTTTACATGTTGGAGGATCTTCTCAGGAATTAAGTGGTGTTGTTTCAGCTCAAGTGAGATATGAAGAATACTTAACTCTGCTCAGAACAGAAGCACAGATATTAACTAGGCCTGATCCCCCTCTCCTGAAACTGTTGGGTGCTCTTAAAGACAACAGTAATATGCCCCTTATTTGCTACTGTGCAAAAATTCTGTGGTGGATAGCAATATAGCTCCTCAGTTAAAGGAATTTTTCAGGCCTGCATCTGACAGATGCAGAAAGTCTACAATACCATTGCTGCTTCAGTTCCTGTTTTTGGTTTTACAGTTCACACAGAGCCCAAGGAAACTACTGGATTCATCCCCACTGATTCAGCTAATACTGAAACTGCTGGAAAGCTGGTATAGATAACGCTCAGGCAGTGTGGACTGGGTTTAGCTGTGCCACACGGCCCTCTTGAGCATTCCAGCTTCCTTTCTGGTTCATTTAACCAAGGGAAAGCAGCTGAACTGATCAGCCCAGGCCTCCCAGGGAAGCTGGAACTTGCAGAAGAAAGTTGTGTAGTTCTCCAGCATGGGAACAACCATTGGCTGCTAACAAAGCAGGGGGATATTGCTGGAAATTCAGAGTGCCTGTTAGTCTGTGAGCAGTCTGTTTGTGAGTGTCTGGCACTCAGGTGAAACCTCAGGTGACTTTCATATGCTCAGCAACGCCCTGACTTCTGCATGTTCAGGTAAAGTCAGATACAATGGGAGTCAACTTGTTGTACTGAAGCTAAACTTTTGGGATTGTTCAAAAAAACTGGTTGTTAACAGAGTTAAATGAGTGAGGTGATGATGGTTTATTCAAGCTACGAAAATAGCAGCAGCTACTACTTACAAAGCCATCTGATCTCAAAGTCTACCCATATACATACAGCACAGATTATAACTCCAAACTCTGCTGAAAATGCAACTGTTGTTGGGGGCCTGATATTTTACCATATTTTTCCAAATAAACTGTTACAATGTATAGAGCAGCTTCTACTAATTTTCCTTATCCTTCCTGATCACACAGATGGTCCAGAGCCAAAGATTTGGATTGCTATTTTCACTCTACTTTTTAATTGTCCAAATCTTATCTTTATTTCAGATTGGAATTTGAAATCCCACTGCCTAACATTAACATATTTGGACATGTTGTCTAGTTAGGACAATGCCTTACCTGGTCTTGAATTTGATCCAGGCCAACCAGCACAATGGAATGGAATAGAATATAATTTCTAGTCCAACTGTCTGACAATTAATTTCATCCACTTCAAAGGTTATTTAAAGAAATCCTTTCTGCCTATATTCTCAGAGAGCTCACATCATTGCTGTACTGAGGGAATAGTTTATGCCTTAAACCAGATTTTCCTGCCCCTTCCCAAACTCTGAGTGGTATCAAAGGCTCTAACTCAGGTTCCTTTGAAAGTTCAATCTTCTTTTTGAATCTGGAATTCAGTGTGACACAGTACCAGAGACTTGCCTGTCTCATTGTACAGCAAGATGCTTCTGCTCCTCAATTGGATTTTAGATAATTTATGTGAGTTACAGGAACAAGAGTGGAGTTGGACTGGGAAAGCCAAAGCTTGGTTAGTGGGACCCACAGATAGACTTGAGGCCAAAGCAGAAGCAATCACAATTTAAGAACTAATTCCAGGAACAAGCTTGTGGTCTCAGTCCAAGTCCTCTCAGGAATGGCAACCCACCACCCGTTACCCACCTCCTTCTGCACTGCCTGTTCCTCTCTGGAAGGGCTGAATTTGTGAAATGGTGACCAAAAGCCCTTGTGCTCCCTGTCAGATCTTCTCTTCCTTTCGAAGAGCTGAAGCAATCAGCTCCCCATTTTGGTCCCATAACATAAACACATGGGAATATAGGAGAGATGTCACTTCTAGCAGAGTTGTCACCATCTCAGTCTCAGGGCCCTCTGTCCCTCCAGCTTTTCCTTGCTTCCTTGTGCAAAGCTTCAAGGGCCCTGCCTTTTATTAGCCTCAGCTCTGAATCTTGATCCCCTCTGCTTTGCAGTCATTGAGAATCCACCCTCACTTTCCTTTGTAAAGGTCAGAATTCCCTGTCCCTGGTCTCAGTGTGTCAAGAGACAGCATGGGCAAGTCCCCCTGCTTCTCTGCATTGAACATGACTCATGCTGCTTTTCAGAAGAGCAGATCTCTGTGAGTCTGATCCTGCTTGAGGCAGTGAGGGGAGCATGTGTAAATGCAGCTTCTTCAGCTGAGGGTGACAAACAATAACAAGGCCTTTGGGGAGGTAGGTTCTGAGCAGAGAAGGCCAAAATCAATGAGACATAGGAGGGGATTTTTTGCCCTGCACCTCAAAACCTACTACTGCATGTATGCCTTCTGTGTGTGCGTTGGTGCAGAGCTGGGTGCTGGTATAGAGCAGCAGGGTGCATTAAACCTCATCTCCCCAGGGCTTTTAAATCCTGCCAGGCTGCCTGTGTGATTTGGGGCCATATGCATATCAGCAGCCTGGGTATACAGTCCCAGGCACTGAGCTCTGAGCTGAGTCCTTGCAGAGGCATTTGACATATTTGTTGCTGTGAAATGCTCAGCCTGTTTCCTGCAGAAATACACTCCTGCTGCAGTTAAATACAGTGGCAGTGATAATGGGGAGATGTGATTGAAGGCTCTGCAGGAAAAGCCAGGTGGTTTTTGTCCAGCTGAAAAATACCTACATGATGGAGACACCTTCATCACTCAGAACAAGTGCTAATTTTAGTGTACAGGGAGCAGATTTGGCTCCACCTGCTGGTTTCAGGCTGGTTACAGGCCAAGCTGATGTTTTCCAGGGAAAATTCCAAAACACGCAATTTGAATTTAAATAAAAACGAGAACAGATAAAAATTCTCTTCTTTGGGGTGAGATAGCTGGAATTCTGGACAAAAAATTTACACAAAAACAAATAAATGAAAAGAAAGGAAATAAAGATAAGTGATTTTTCCCCATAATATTGAGTGAAATTTTTCCAGAGGTATTACTAACTCCAGGGACTTTTGGGAGGAATGCAAGGGGAATTTTCTCTGAACGAGTGTCTGTTTTGAATGGTCCGTTTATCTGTAGTCAAACTCCCTGTTAAAGATGCAGTGACATTCTAGCTTTTGGTGGATAAGCTAAAGATACCCATTCTCAATTATGCTGTAAAGTCAACTGCTCTCTAAAAGCTTATTACAATTTCTAGGGCTTGTGAAAATGATGATTATGGTGATTGCTACCCAAATGCCTTTCAATTTACTAATAAATAGTGTGATGAGTTTCTTGTGCTGTAGCCATCTGCTCAACACTGAGATGTTCAACACTAACAGATGACAGTTGTACTTCTGTTTGGTTTGGATTTTTTTTAATAATAACTCAAGATCTGTGTAAATTTTAATGACTTATTTTCCATCCTTTTTTTTTTTTTGCTTCTATGGGATAAAGTAAGATCTGCAAAGAAGACACATTTTACACATAAAGAAGACTGTAGATTCAGATCCCTGGTCTGTAACAGATTTATTGTGGTATTTTATTGAAGAATTGAGGACTGTCATATTTCTCCTGGTAGGGACCCATGTTTGCTTTAGAATAAAGTTTCTGAGAAGCATTTCCTATTATTTTGTGCCTGCACTTATTTTTGGGAGAGATTTTGGTATTAGTGAATGCTGCAAGAAGCAGGGTGGAGTTGACAGCAGCAACAGCACACTCCTATTCTGTGCATAATGATGAAGTAACTTCAGGCAGTAATTTCAGAAAAAGAGCAACAGCTTTGCAGGAATGGACACTTTTTTATTTGTTAAGCCTGGATATGACCTTGCTGCTGCTGCTGCTGCCTGGAGGACAGGCTGTGTCTCTCTAAAGAGTTCCTTCCTTTAATTTCTGCTTTTAGACCTTCTTTTAAAGAAGAACTGCCAAATCATTCCTGTATATGTCCTCAACATGACACCTGACTATACAATCAGTACCATTTATATTTTATTTGGACAAATATAACTGAGGGCAATCCTTGTGAAGGAATGGGATAGAAGAGTAATTAGCTTATTTATTTTAAATGCCTGTGGTATAAACCACCCATGGTAGTTGGATCATTTTAGTCTTAAGTTTGATGTACTGTCTGGGGAAGAAAGATCGATTAACCAGGTACCTATAAGGCTTCTGACTCTCTTATCCCAGTGCTTTGGCTGTGTGCTTTTGAGAATTATATTTGTGTTGCACCTATTACTATATAGCCCTTCTGTTTCAACTGTGCTTGCATCTGAATGAGATAATTTGGAGAAGGCCATGCCCCTATGATGATACTGGTGATTTTGAAGGACACTTTTTGTCAGGTCCGTGACGTGCCATACATGTAATCTGTGGACAGACCTCACCCCAGCCCTGCAAACCCTGGGTGTCAGAGATCCATGACCCCCTTCCCAAAATCTATTCTGTGCAGGATGTGTGGTGCCTCTGCAGAGAGTCCCCCTCTCTAACATCAGGCTTGACCCTGCTTCCAAATCCCAGCTGCCCCAGAGCTGCATGGCTTGGTGTTCTTCCTTCTCAAAAGGACCACAAGGTGATTTCTCTCCCTATCAGCACCTAGCACAGCAGTCTCAAATCATTCCAGGGTCATCTAAGTCACTACCATAAATACAGGTTACAGGCTGAAAGAAAAAATGACAACATGCTATCCATGAAACAGAGTGGTCTTCAGGGCAGTCTGTCCAGCAAGAAAAGGCTCCCACTGTGCTGCCTTAGCACAGCGCAGAAGTGCTCTGTGATGTTCTGCAGCACCCAGCTATAGTAAAATCAGGTGACCCCATGCTCTGGGAATGATTGACATCTGACTCCAAGGCTTTGGAATGCTGAACACTCTCTTTATTAAAACTATATTATATTACATTACAACTATATTAAAGACATACATAATATACTACATCAGACTTACTTCTAACGAACTACTAGTCAAAAACTCGTGACTGTCTGCCAACGGTCCCAACACCTGCACTTGGATCCAATTGGTCAATGAATCAAAACACCATCACCAGAATCCAATCAAGCAATCACCCTGGGTAAACAATCTTCCAACACATTTCATGTGTTCAAAAACACAGGAGCAGCAAATGAGATGAGAATTGTTTTGATCATTCTTTTCTCTGCTTCTCTCTGTCCAGAGGGCATTGAACACCCCACCCAGCCACCTCTGCTGCAGCTGACTCCAGCATCAAGTCAGCACCAGGCAAAGACATGATCAGCACCAGCACAAGACTAATGGCAATTTAGGGGAGAAACAG
Source organism: Emberiza elegans (assembly GCA_024865655.1). NCBI lineage: Eukaryota > Metazoa > Chordata > Aves > Passeriformes > Fringillidae > Emberiza > Emberiza elegans. Next base: position 5,132,846 of record JALJVW010000068.1, on the reverse strand, counting down.
GGAATAAATAATTTGTTCATATGTTTTGACTGAAGAAACAGGACTTGGAGGCAAAATAATAGATCCTTATATTGGAAGTTGCTAACCGTGACGAGTGTTAGATACCAGGGAAAGGAGAGGACAAAGGTGTGAAATGTCACGTGTCCCCGGAATTCTCTCCTGCATCCTTGTCAATGTCTGAGGTGCATCCTGGAGGAAATTATCTCTTTGAATTTAATGTCTTTTATGGGCTTTGCTTCACTGGATATATCTGATTGATTCTTGAATCCACATGCATTTTTAGCTTCTGCAACATTCTTTGGCAAGCTGTATTTCACAGCTAAACTCATGCCGTGGAGCCACTGAACTATGAAACAGTTTGGGTTGGAAGGGGCTTTAAAGATCATCAGGTTCCAAATCCCCTGCCATGGACAGGGACATCTTCCACTAAACCAGGTTGCCCAAAGCCCCATCCAACCTGGTCTTGAACACTTCCAGGCATGGAGCATCCACAATTTATGTTGGCAGCCTGTTCCATTGTCTCACCATGTTCATGCTAAAAAACTTTTTCCCAATCTAATTTTCAGTTTAAATCTGTTACTCCTCATCACTATATTCTATAATAGAACCTCCCTCCCCATCTTTCCTATAAGGCCCCCTTTAAGGCTGGAAGGCTGCTATGCGGCCCCTCCAACAGCCCTCTTTTCTCTAGGCTAAAGATTTCCAGATTTCCTTTTTTTTTTTTTTCTTTTGCTCAAATAATGTCAGCATAATTGTCTTCACTCATATAAAACCACTATGTAATATTTATATGCAGTGTGTTTGTTATTAATAACAACAATAGCTTTAGAGCACAGGTTTGGGTATTCTCTTGGCCTCTTACTTCATTTCCTGCATATAAACAATTAAGAAAAGAGTAAGTGATGGTGACAGGTGGAAGACAGGTTTTGGAAGGATTACTTGCCATGACTTGGAGTTGCAGAAGTGTGTGAATTCTGCAAATTTCCCAGGGCTATGTCAGTGAAATAACTTGTATTGACTTTCCCTGTAACACAAAACAGTGTTTTTAAGCAGCACCCACAAATTCTCTGTAGCACTCTCTTTGTTTGTTTTAATCACATGATATATGCCAGACATTGAGTCATCATTTGCTAAAGCACATAAAATGGTATTCGATCTTTATGCTTCCCTAGCTGTACAGTTTGTAGATTATTGTTTTACTGATTCTTAGGTGATTATTTTACCCATACAATATTACACTGCATAAAACTGCTTCTCTTCATAGGAAATTGAGTTTGCATTGTGATTCATACTTGTAATTATTGTTCAAATCCTTTCAAGGACTCAAAATGACACAGTTAGTAAAAAAAGCCAAACCAATCTCCATGGCTAGCATATCTGCCCCTTGCCTTGAATTTTTGATAACCAGCACTAGCATGGTAGTCTTTTGAGTGTAATATTTTCTTTTCTCTGTGGTCATATGAATAGTGAACATAAATTCAGATTGGAAAGACCTCCACAAAGTACCAACTGACACAGGGACAGTTGTGGCATTCAACATAGCTGGAATTCAGTGCACCAACATTTCACCTCAAGGACTTTTGTCACATTCCCTCAGTGTCTAAGTCTAGTTTCTCAGTAGGCAGATTTCTGAAGACTGGGGATAGTCCCCTGTCACACAGTTTGAGTCACAGTCTGGTATTTCTGTAACATGAAGGCCTTGTTCTATAGCTTGGCTGATCAGTCTGGCACTCTTCCAGTTTTGTGTCAGCACAAACATTTCAGAGTTTGAATACTGCTCTATCAGAGAACCTGTCCCAGCCAGAGCCTTAGAAGAGGGTTTTTCCTCTAGGAAAAGAATAATTGTGTCACCTCTGCTGGCCTTGTTGACCTCACAAGACAAGAAAACCTTTGATCAGTAAGTGCTTCTCCATGGGAAACCATCTCATTTCATCATAGAGAGAAAATTAAAAGCCTGGGCACTGATGTGGTTTGGTCTGCTGTTATTCTCCCTTTGCATGGATCAGCATGGCATAGCTGCAGTGTGGCTCTAATAAGCTTCAAGCAGTGTATGTGAGCTTGGTTTAGTGTTTAAAAGCATTGGGAGCTCTGTATTTTCAGTAACTGAAGTGTGAATGAAGAATGGTATTTTCCTTTGGCAGGAGATGACACAGGAGGACTGTGCTAGATCCTGAGAACTTGATCAAACTGCTGCTGAATACAGTCCTGTGACTTACTGGAACGTCTTCACAAAAGGGAATCCAGTCCTGAACTGAAGGTTTCAGTGTTTTAAATCATCATCTTTCCTCTTCATAATCTGTTCCAGTGCAGTGAAATTATTCCTGGGGAGAAAAAAGGGTCATAAATATCACTGGGACAGAAGGACCTTAGGCTTGTAGTGGTGAATCTTTTCAGTGGGAGGATTTGGAAGCAATTTTTCTAGATAGTGTGAATATATTAAAAAAATAGTATATCTTACTGGATATAAAATTTCTAATGACTGCAACTTGGGTGAAAATCTATCTCAGTTTCAAATGAAACTGTGGAATTAAAATTGCACATCCATTTGATTCTTACTTACTTCCATACATGCCCTTTGCTTCTACTCCCACACTGTGAAGACGTAAAACTTCTGCTGGATACAGATCAATCTCACTAAGCCTTTCTCCAACGCTGTGGCTGTTTCTACGTAGAAATAGGCTCTGAGCACTGACAAATATTCACTTTTAAGCTTGGAGGAACACATCACAGTTCTAGCAATAATGTGACTATTAAAATATTTGATCGTTTTATGGTACAGATGACATTGAATATACAAAGTCAATATTTTGAACGAGGCACAACAATCAATACTTGAGCTCCAAAGGGGTTTATAAAATAAGTCAATATCACAGGTCTGCCCAAGTGGTTTTAATTTGCTTGCATGGAATGCTACTGTTTGAGAAAAAAATAAACACAAAAGCCAGGTTTAAAGTGCATAGCAACTAATTGAGAAAATAGCAACCATAATCAATTTTTTAATAAAATACATTGACCTCAATACATATTTAGCATGATTCAATTGTAGGTTTTATGCTGTGATAGCAGTTTGTAATGTGAAACAAAGGCTCTATTGGGTCATGCAGTAGTGGGGTCTCACACTTCCACTCCTTTCTTCCACTCACTCTGCCATGCTTAGCATATGCATGACTTGGTCAGAAGATGCAATTATTGCTGAATTTAGTCTGGACTGTCTAAAGCCCCCTGTCTTTTATACCTGTGATATAGCAGGATGAATGGCAGCTTTCCTGAATTTAACCTGTGTAAGTGACAGCTTTACTTCACAAGGTGACACGTACCTAATCTGATTCCTTTGTAGCTGGGTGTTTGTAGCTTTCCCCCCCCCTCTTTTTATTTTCAGCTTCCCATAAAATAACTTTTACACATGCTGTCCAGCCGTAATGGAGATGTGTGAATGGATAAGAGTGTTGGGAGAAGCCTCCATCATTCACTCCATGCTCTGAGCAGATGCAGGGTAACCAGCTGTGAGAATCCTCACCAGGGCCATTGATTACCCTGTCACTGTTACAAACTGTTTACACATTAGCTCAAGTGGCTCTGTCCTCAGTCTCAGGTTGTTCCTGCCACCCAACCAAACACCAAGAACGACTCTTCTGCCAACTGCTCTTTCATTCCATGATGGATTTCAGAAATCCATCAACAGCTACAGCACCTGGTGCTTCTTGGGCTTGGCCCACTGCTCTGGGCTGTCCTACAAGTTTCATAAGTAGAAATGTTTAGATCTGCAAAAAATGTGCATGGTTTGTGCATGGCTTATAATGAATAAGGCAGAGCAAGCAATGCATTATAGTGCAATAGCAGCTGGTTTCACTGCTGTGCATTGTCAAAGTGACAAACTGCGAGTTATCTATCACACAATCTCATCTGTCAATCTGTTAGTCCTCGTTATCATTACTGGATGCAACTCAAATACAAAATGAAATACAGTCAGGAGTGGGGGAGTTCTCAGTGCTTGATCTGATGTCAGTTGTTGGGCTTACATGTATTTTAGGTTTCAGTATCTTTTCTGTAACACAGAAGAATTTTTCCACAGAAGAGACTGTAAGAATGCAGAAATTCATAGATTGGATATCTGGAGAAGGGATGCTGCAGTGGAGACATTTTTTTCAATTTTCAGATAAGATAAACTTATTTTAAATGAATAAATCAAAACATCTCATGTAAATACATAACTTATATTTTCCCTTGCTTATCTCAAAATTCATAATGATGAATACTCAAGTATTTTACTATGACAGACACTATCACTGGTGATCTTTACCCATTTGCGTGTATGTATGAAAGAATCAGATTCTCACTCAAGGATACAAGTTGATACATAGGTGGAGTGCCTGAAAGTTTATATAACAGTTAGCAAAAAATCTCTGTTCCTTTAGTTTATCAGTGATACATGAAAAATTTTTAATGCACTGTTCTGCATACAATTTTTCATGCCCCCATTTGAAGATTGGATAAAACAGGACATGTGACAAATTGTTGGCCTTCCCTCACCATTATCCTGTTGCCTTGAGCTAGGAAAGCATAGATTGTCTGATGCTGAGAGCTGAGTTAGCTCTGGGAGTTGAAAATTTTCAGCATCTGTAACAATTCAGGAATGTTACTATCAGACACACATAATGATTTAGGTATTTCTGACCCATTGCCATGCAAACTTCTGTAATTGTTAGCACTATAAGCCCTTTCTTCTGATGAGTAATGAGGTCTTTATCTCTTCCAAGAGAAAAAAAAAAAAAAAAAAATTATACTATTTGTCAATTAAATAGTGCCATATTGGTCATAAAACAAATCGTTACCATTTAATTAAAAGAAAAGGGAATGACACTGCAAATTTTGGAGCTAAAATAGGATTTCTTCTGCCTGACACTGTTCGTAAATCAGTCTACTATAACTAATTGCAAAATCAACTTGTCACTAAAATGCAGAAAAGCTTTATCCACCACCTTCCCTTCATCCCTCCCTCAGCACCGTCATTAGTACTCATGTGAAAGAGTAGAAATGAATAATAATCTGAAGGTTGTGATAAGGCTCTTCAGTCTTGTGATGAAACACCTGACTTGTGCCCCAGGGAGGCAGCAAACCTCCCTGAAAAGAGGGTCCTGTCTGCAAAGGGTTCTTCTTCCCACAAAAGAGAAAACCACCAATGACCACAACTCACTGTTGTTTCTTCTGGGAGCTAGTTTGTTGCAGGTTTTGTTGTAAGGGATTGGTCTCTCTGACCTTGGCAAGAATTCTTGCACAGGTTCCTCCTCTACCTCAGGTGCTTTGTCCAAGGTACCCAGAGCCTCAATCCTACTCTGTAACACTATCTCAGAGAGTGAGGAGAGCTTTCCCTTTCTGCCCTGTGCTATAGCCTTCTTCCACCTCTATTGACCCCTTGTAGAGCTGCCTTTCTCCTAGCACAAAGCAGATCCTGAGCCTTTTTCCATAGTGGCCATGCTGAGTTGGCTTCCATGCATCAGAGATGGCAGAGTACAGCTCCACTGACCAATCTGTTTCTGGTAGATTCTGGAATTCTGCTCGGTTTGCCACCGCCTCCTGCGGCTCAGCCACCAAACACAGCAAGTCATCAATCTGGTCGCACTTTCCCATAGGCTTGCTTGGAATCACCTTCCACCTCTCAGACTATCCCTTCCTACATCCCACAATCAGAAGCCTGGGTGGTCACACGCTCGAGCAGCCCCTCAGTGTGTCTGTGTAGCTGCATTGTTTCTACTGGGTGCTAAAAGCTCAGGAAAAGCAGAGGACACTGCCCTTTCCTGGGTGGTCACAATGCTGCCAACAGCTACCTTCCACTGCTGGGCACCTGCCCACTGCAAAATGTAAATGTTTGCCTGTTGGACTCTCCTGAGCTGATGGGTTTGGCCTGCTTAAATCTCCCGCACTGCCACTGAAGGCTCTGCCTTTTGCTGTTTCTAACCATCCACGGGTCTCTGTTTTTCAGGGAGTAATTTCCCTGTTCACTTAAGTCTCTATTTGTCCATGAGTTTCCTCGTGTGTCCTCTTGCTGCTGCTTTTTGCCATCCGCGCCTCTGACTGATGCGGTCTCTCTTGCAATCTGCTGGGCTGACAGTTTTAGGCAACTGTACTCCTTTCTTGCATAGGTACCCTCAGCTCCTCAGTTCAGCAGATTTTCTTGATATTTGAGACCAGAAATTCAAAGCAAACATGGAACCAAGTCCACTGTTCTTTCCCAAATGACTGGAAAGATTCTGCACCCATATGTAGCACAATCTGAATTTCCCTTAGTAATAGCCCTTTCTAAAAATGTACTTAGACTGACTTCAGGAATATCAGTTCAGTTTTGCTTCAGCCTGCAGTTTGCTCAGAGCTGCATCACTTCCCCAGGTAGAAAAAGCCAAGCACAATCTATTTCACCCAGGCTGATGAGTCCTCAATGCTCAAAGCAATGACAATAATGGTGGGATTGTAATCACCAAATGAATATGGTGGGTGAGGATTTGTATAAGGCTCAAATGAATTTAATACACTTTTAAAACTAACAAAGACAACAAAGCCATCTTGCTAGGATTCTTGTATCTTTGCAATATATATTTGTTCTGATGAGATGTCTAAGTCTATGTACGTGCAAAAAAGGGATAATTCAGCAATAATTGCATCTTATGTAGAATATATTGTGGGTGGTGGGGATAAACAGCTTGTGAATCAATAAACCATGAGGCAGCAGGCTGAGTTTTTTATTGATTTATGACCCACAGCTCCAAGTTTACTTCACATCTATTGCAATTATACCTTCTCAATTATGCTTCATTTAAGAGGCAAGGAAATATATCATTTCATACCAGGAAACATGCTGTCTGCATGTTAATAATACTTCTAAGAGTTAGATGCAGTTTTGAAGCTGGATACATTTTGGTGAGTTGTGACATTCAAAACCCAATGTGCTGTCTGCTTGACTTCATCTTAAAAAGATTTGCAGAACAAATCTTTCAGGCTCTATCAAATCATGTTACCAACCTTGACCTGTGCTGTTTTCAAACACTGTGGAACATGAGCTCTTCAAACAGCCACCATGAATTCTGCATGAGTTAGCAGCCTGTTCTGTGAGAGACATGAGGGACAAAAAGCAGGACTTCCATACAGGACACTAGACAATCATGTGGCAAGCATTGTGTTTTCTGGGATGTATCTGAAGCAGATGTGCTCTAGAGCACCTCTCAGATTATTTGTATCCAAGAGTTTCTAGTGGATTCTTCAGATCTGGCAAGACCACACTGGATGAGGAAAGGGTTGTGTGTGAAGGGGAAATTTTCCAACCAGCTCCATGGACTCCCAAATTCTTGGGAATATTGGTTTGTTAGGCTTTTTTCCTTCTAATCTTTTTTCTTTTTTTAATCATAATAGGTGTCCAAGAGCATACAGGAGACAATTCTCTTGTGCACACTGATGGCTTGCTTTGGGATTTACTGTTCTGCAGGAAGAACATGTCTTAGCTACAGTAGGGTGTAGAGAGTGTGGTATAAAAGCAAACATCCACCCAGGGACAGAGCCTCATAGTGGCACCTGCTCCTGTTCCTTCTCTGCATTGCCCTGTGCAGCTCCTGTGTCACAGTCATCTCATCTGGAGCCAGAGGCCATGGAACATTTATTCTTAATACTGTAAGAAAAGATCATTAGTGGAGTGCTCAAATTCTTAGCTAAATCACTCTGATTCTCATGACAGTAATTCATTTCAGTGAAAATGTTTCCTTGAAGCAATAAAAAAATTATTCTCCTTCCTTCACAAGTACAGCCCTTCAGCCATGTCTCTATAAATCTTTTAATTGTTTTGTGACCTGTCAGAAGCATAATTTTGCTCACTAACAGCCTGAACCAGGTGCTAAAAGTCTTTTCATAAAGTTCTAAAAGCCACACACAGCTTCATTGTGAATGCCTTCTCCTGACCATGTAGAGTCCACAAGTTGTCCAAAAGAATGACAAACTCCTTAGAGTACTTTGAGATGTGAACATTGTCCAGTGGAAATCATGCCAGTGCGCGCCAGAGTTTTGGCCACATGCTCTTAGGAAGAGCAAGTCTGTTTATTTATTCATAGAAAAGAGAAGGAAAGAGTCAGCAATGGGCTCTGGGACCTGAGTATGGTCTGTGTGAATTGGCACAACCTGCCATAAATGTTTCCCTTTGTTTTGGGCCCACCACACCAGTTAGTGCAGCCTGGCTTCACCAAGAGACTTTGCAGGCCTGTACACCTTGTCCATGTCTTTTAATCTTGTGCTTGTATTGGAGAGAACACTTTTGTTCCCTTTGCCTCAGATTCTAAACTGTGTTAGAAACACAAAATAGGAACACTGTAGTCACATTTTCAGCAAGTATGCAGGAGGATGTTCCAGGATTTTGCCTCTATATCTTTCTTTACATATTACATTACTTATAGTCAACCATTACATTTTCAAAATAATGGTAAGATGGTGTCATCTTACCATTATTTTGAACAGTGCTTTCCTCAGAAGAGTGTGGAAGGCAGCTCTTGTGCCCCTCTCCAAGTAGTGTCACTAATGTTACCCTACAAGTAGCACTAAGATGCTTGCTTTCTTAAATACTTGGACTGCAAATACTAGGGAGGAAGGTGTTTATAATGGATAACTTCATTCTCTCCCCTGAGTCATCTGTTCTGTATCTTGCTGAACTCCCAAACAGGGAAGGCTGGTGAGATTGGATCACTTTTTATGAATCAGGTGAAATGAATTTATCCTTGGGGCAGCAGAGGAAGATACAAAGCCTTTTTATCCCCCGACACACAGTGTACAAGACAGCCTGTGTTGCCACTGAAGCTATGTACTTCTCCATCGCTGCCTTGTTGCTCTAGCAAAGTCTCTAGTCCTGCTACAGGTTCTCATTTTAAACTCTCATTTTGGAAAGATATAAAGTCAGAGCTGTTAGTGATGTGCTCTTGTTGCTATGAAGATTTTGTACTTCTATTTTTTTTTATTTTTATTTTTATTTTACTCTGTGCAGGGCAGAGGAGTCCTTACAGCCTTAATTACAATACAATGACAGCAGACTATAACCTTGCATTTTTAACATGACATAATTATATTAAGTTTAGTGCTGCTATCATGGTTAAATTATTTAGTTCAATGCCTGAAGTCAACAGTGTCTACTCACTGCCATTAAAAATGGAAAATAACTCAAGAACAGTTTCATGGTGCCACAAGTAAGTAAAGTCATTTGCTACAAGTTCTTTTTCATCTCAACAGAGACAGTAGTCTGAGAGTAGATTTTTAAGGGCAGAGGGCAATATGAAAAGCATAGGGATGAAAATAAATTTTACCAGGCTTAAATAATTATTTGCTGCAAAAAAAATACAATTCTCTGTCCCTAATACATTCAACCTCTCTCGCTCCAGCTCACTGGGTTCAAAGTAACTGTGTTCAAATGCAAGTATTTATTTCACATAGCATAATTCAGGGTGCCAGCTGTAGCATATATTTTTTTTCTCCTTTTAATCAGCATTTTGTATGAAAATGACGTCGCTACAGCTACATCTGAAGAAGCACAGAATTCTCTGATTTATATCACCTGGTGTGAAGTTGCAGGCAGCAGTTGAGTGACTATCATTAGTATTTCAAAAACACCAAAACAGCTCAGAAATAAACTTTATTTTATGAACAGGATACAAGTTAATACGCTGTGTTGGTAGTTTAAACCATTTTATCCTTGGTTAATGGTTACTTGCAGCAGCCTTCCAAGCTAACTGTTCTAAATGATAGCTGAAATACATGCAGTGTCAATTAATTCCAATAACTTGGAATTAAAGCCATCAGATCTGAGATGATCAGGTATATAATTTGGGAGTTCTGGCATTAAACACCAGCTGTTAGATATTTAGCGGAAATCAGGAAAAGGAAAGAAAAATGAAGGTAATCTTCAAAAGTTGTGCAAACAAAAATCTGAATGCAGTTGCTTTTCTAAGCAGGATACTAGGATAAATGACTGCAGGGAGAGCATCCAATCTACATGGATTTTAATAAAGTCATGGGAGCTATTTCTTTATAATTCACATCTCAAAATCAATTCCTGTTGTAAAACTCTGAGGTGGGCTGGGAAAAAAGCTGATTAATTGTAACACGGTGGTAAAATAAAGAAATTGCAATATAACCTCTGGTCAGGTATTTTTTGGTGAGAGATTTGCAGTTTTACAGTGAGAGGCTCAGTCTTTTTTAAGTTCTGATCTTTATTGAATTTTTTTCTCTTATAATAAACTTAGAATTCATAGGACTGATGATATTAGAAGTGGAGTTCTTTCAAAAAAAAAAAAGATAATAGAAAAACAATGCAAAATTAATTAAGCAACCAAAGCAAGTGTCAGCAAAAACTGAAAGAAAGTTGGGGAAGACGTATATTTCTATCTGTGCAAATAGACGAGCTGTGGCATATGCATTCTGGGTGGCAAAATTTCTGGGTGAAAAGGACCATTTCTGGAAGGAAATGATGCTTTGGAACATTTCTCATACTATGCATGAGCCCTTCAGAGTTTACAGAGGTGAGATTTGCCCTCAGATTGCCAAACCAAAAGGTGAGTTTAAAAATGTGTTAAATGTCTAATATCTTAATCTCTCTCTCCAGCACCTACATAAAGGTCTCTGACTGAGCTCCCCTTCAAGACTCTTCAGGATGTGTCTAAAAATCGCTGGGTGGAGTATGGGCCTCCAGATTTTGCACTGTTATGATTGATTTAATAAATTACAGCACCAAATATGGTTGTGGAGACCACACACAGCTCTTTGCTAAACATGTACATTATATTGCAAAGATACGACAAACACAGGAGTCTTTCAGTACTGTGATACCTTACATTGATGTTTAATATATTCACATCCCAAATAAACACTTTAGTCAGGAGTTGCATTTCACACAGATAATGTTGTGCTGTCTTGATGGTCAAATCTGTCTTTTCTTGCAGACATTTTTATAGACTCGGCTGGGTTAGATTAGAATATCTTCAGTTGGAAGGGACCCACAAGGATCATCAAGTCCAGCTCCTGGCCCTGAGATCCAGGGATTTTGACATGCTTGACTTGTTTCCTTCAATGATCCTGGGGGATTTAGTCTCCATACCAAACAGTCATAAATTTGCTGGTTTATGGAGACATGAGCATTAATCTCTAGTACAGGCATTATTTTGACTATACCTGGCCAGAACCTGCAGTACTTACCATAAAGTTGCCCTTGACAGTATTAGCCAAGATGGCAGTGTTCTAAAATTGAATAAAATCAAAGCAATTTAGCTCCAAACCTTTGTCCTCCCAGACACCTGGACTCCCAGAATTATACAAACCCTCAATTTGTAGGGTTTTTTTTCTCTGTACAATCCAGGCATAGTCAGTATGGGACCTGGTTCTGCTTCTGTCCTCAGTCACAAAGCTGTGGCATCAACCAGAGAGTATCCAAAAGTAATGAATTCAGAGCATCAAAGTACAGGATTTAAAATATACAAAGAAATTCACAGTCTTGCTCCAAAGATCTTCCATTTGAAAAGGCAACACACAACAGCAAGGTGGAGAATAACCACGCTTTGGAACAGCACAATAGGTAAGTGGCAAAATATTTCAAGGGTTTAAGGAACATCAACAGGAAGAGAATCATGCCTTTCCTGTCGTGTATGCATTGTCACTACCAATATAAGGTACATAGTGGGGAGAGAAGTGACTGCCTTGTCATTTGCCCTTGGTTTGGACAAGTTTCTGAAATGCTGGTAGCCTGATTTATGGGTCTGTTCTCAACTGGAAACAATTAGATCATCAGATGTGCATCTGGCAACTTGCACAGTGAGTTCATTTTTCTAACCCATCTCTTAGCTGCAGGAAGTACTGCAGATAGCTTGGGAGAAAGACATAGTTATGATATGAGATACTTTGAAAAATGGTTGAGAACCCAGACCTGGAATTTTAAAAAAAACAACCAACTAAACAAAAACTCAATAAACCCCAAGCCATCCTAGATATAATGTATACTTCATAGACTCTATTATCAATAATGAAACATACAGCCTAGCTAACACAGAGCATAAGAAAACATTGCTCATATCGTTTTGCCTCCAGGAAAAGGGGAGAGAAAGAGAACACACACACATACAGAATAAATATGTAGAGCAGAAGGATCCTCTGAAGGCTTTAAGGTCTCTGTTCTATGCCCAGGTCAGCACACCTCACTCTCATTCTTTTCTGCTGGTTGTGATCCAATATCCTGTTTCCTTTCTACATCCCAAGACACTACAGATGTGAGCAGTATGTTTAATCTGCTTGAGGCTTGCATTTTTTGTCACTTAAATGTGACTTTTATCTATTCTGATCACATTTTTGCTTTGGTAGGAGAGGTAGGTCACACCCAGCCCTGCTGAAATCCCATTTGCAAATGGACCCAAGTTTGTAATCTGCGTGGATTAGACCAGGGTGTAAATCATAGAAACATAGAATCATAGAAACATACAACCATGGAATAATAGTCATAGAATCCTAGAATCACAGAGTCATAGAATCATAGAATGGCTTGTCTTGAAAAGGATCTTCAAGATCATCTAGTTCCAAGCCCCCTGCTGTGGGCAGGGACACATTTCACAAGACCAGGTTGCTCAGATCTCCATCACAAAAAAATGAGTTGTTAATAATTAGTAATTGCTCTGAAAAATCAAAGTTCCTGTTATGTGCTGGCTGGCAGTACGTCCAATGAACATATCCCCAACATTGCATCCCTGTGCAGTTTGGGTGAAAGTTCAAGCAGAAAAAGCACATCCCTACACAAAGTGTTCTTTCAGGGAGGATTAATGAATATTCATTGTGTGCACATGTCCAACTTGGTAGTGATGCATTGCAAAATTGCTATTTCTATCCTGAGGGGAGGACTGGGAAGCTTTGCAGTAAATAAGAGTTGTTATGCATTAAATCAGGCCTCACCAGAAATGAAAAGGAAAGAAAAATGAGGAACTAGCCATTCAATGAGTGAAACAGAGATCCAGGAGGAGCCAAAATGTTAACTATTAATAGATACTGTCCTAAAGTTTGAGCCATGGGAAGGCAAACCAAGGTATCAAAGATAAAGGTTAACTCTGGAATTCTCAAACTTTTATGTGCTGAGCTGTACAATGAAATATCCTTTCAAGGGAAAATTACAATACATTATGGCAAAATATTCAATACCCCTTTTGTATGAAAAAGAAGCAGGTTCAGCCTTGGAGTTAACATCTTTGGGGAAAATTATGGGATTGAAGAAAAAGAAAGTGCTCTATCTGCTAATCACAAACAGTCAGGAATGAACCTTCCCCCAGGAAACTTGCTGAACTATCATTGCTAAGACCTAGAGGAAAAAAGATGGTCACAATTTCTGACACTTGTAAGGGCCATCAGGAGACTGAACCCACTAAAAGGCTCAGCTGAAGGATATGCTATGCATCTCTAAGGGGCTTTTGTGCTAGAAGACTTGTCATCTGGAGGCCACTTTCAGAGTCTTTTTCATCTCCTTTCTGATATAAAAGGCCAGAGAGAGCTGCTTTTCTCATCCATGCCTCAGACATTTGCAGAATAATTCTGCCTGCTTGTTTCACGAAGTGTGGATCAGTGAACGGCTGAATTTGAGCAGTCCTGTACTCCCAGGCATGCTCTCCCTGCACACAAATACACTAAATTTCTGTGTTATTCTGCAGATCTGGGAGGGACACTCTCAGGGCTCTGTTCGTTTTCAGGTTCATTTTCTTTCATTTTGGTACACGTAGAACAAAAGTTTCCCAAAATTAAGGGGTTTTGTAACAGCAGTAAGATTTAGCAGAACAGTTTTGGTTGGTGGTGCATTGTGCCTTGCACTGTTTCTCAGTAGATTTATGTTTGAATAAAAGTATTTCAGCTGGCAAGTGTTTTAAATATAAGTCTTGAGGCTCTGCTTCAAAACTGCAACAACTTCTGTCCCCATCTTAGCAGTTCACGACCCTGGCTGGTTGAAATGCTGTGACAACACACTCACTGCTTGGGTTTCAGAGAGAAAGACACACTGCCTTTGAAAATTCACCACCTGAGCACTCAATGTGGAGGCCACTGGCTACCAAAATGAAAATGAAAGTGTTAATATTCGAAAAGGGAGCGCAGTACTTCTCTGTATTTCCTACTGGAGGGAATGAAAGGAAACATTTCTTCACGCCCTAAATGCCAGAGCACTTTTCCTCCTGTGAGGCATGAAGTTGTCTCTACTTCTATGGTGCAGTGAGATAATCTGAAGAGAAGAAAGGAGAATGGTACAGTGTGATTGAAAAATTCAAAAGATGTTGTATGCCTGAGATGCAAAAACATCATAGTGGAGAAAACTTATCAAAAATTTTGGCTTCTAGTAAGAAAATTTGTACTCTGTCCTACCCTCTCACTTTTGTTAAAGCAAATATCCAGTTAAGGGCAAAGAGACATTTTGTGTTTTCTAGCTTGTTGAACAAGGTGTGTTTATTTAGGGTCAGTTTGAGCAGCCCTCTTTCTTAGCCAACTCAGATACCAAGGAAAGTTCCCTCTGTGGACTGATGTCACATTTGTTTCTATGGAGCCTGACTAGATTTGACATTTCCAAATTAAATATTTATTTTCCCCTTCATCTCACCTTATAACCAGTCAATTATCTAAAAACATGGGACTTTAAAAAGCTTGATTGCTAACTAATAGGGGTAAGGATATCTCAGATCAAAAAATGGGAAACTTTTCTTAGCCTTATATGTTCTCCAGTTTTCTTTCTCAGAATGTTTGCATAATTAAGACACTTCAATAATAAACTGTAAAATAACAATATATGTTCTCCTTGCCAGCTGAACTCCACACACTGAGTACCTCTCCTTGCAGGGAATGGTAATAGCCATTTGTAAACTGCGTTGCTGGGAATATGAAATTCAGGAATTCAGGATGAAATTCAGGAATTCAGATGATATTCCTAACACAGTGATCCTGTTCATCAGTGGATGAAGAGTGGCAATGCTACTTATCTGGAAGCCTTGGACACCTTCTGAGGTCTGTCATCAAGGAAGAAGGTGGAATAGAAAAAAAGAGTGAAAAAGTGGTTCTTATGCACTCTGCCAAAATGTGCCTTTAATTTTGAGTAGGACTGTAATTCAGTGCCTCTGGAAGCCTCCTCTAAGTGTCCACAGTGCTATGTGGATGTTCCCGGACAAGTGGTGGGGACAAAAGTGATGTGGGAAGTGAAACAGCAGGTTGAAATGTGTCCTTGCTATTATTTGCTTCCTTAGTTGTATGAATTTTGGGGTTTTTTTCAGCAATTCCTCCTTTCTTATTGTGTGCCCTCAACTCTAGATATAGATATCCTTGCTAAAAGTGCACTTTTATCCTTCAGAAGGAATTCTTTTAATTAATGCTGAGAATATTTTTTAAAAGGTTGTTATTTTCTTTAATTTTTTCTTGCTCTTCTGGCTGAAAAGTAAAGAAAAGTACATTCCAAGTCTTACCCATATTCAACTAATTTTACAAAGGCCTTATTATTTACCCAGAAGAAAATCTCATCTCCTGCTGCTTTGGAGAAAGTAGAGTGACAAAGTCCAAAGTCGGTCAGCTGTTATCTCCAGGCATTTCTGGGTCTTACCTCATTAATAGCATTTTTGCCTTGGTTTGTAGCTCATAATCTAGACTATCCCTGATGTCAATGATAATATTTCTCTCTCAATAACACTGCCAGTTTCTATCCAAATCCAAAACCTACAGTACACTCTATGGACCCCTAACAGGATCTGTTGCACTGCCCTTCTCTAGAAGTGATCTTGACCCAAATCACTTCTGTTATTTCTTCTCACCCCCTCTTTGACATTTTTTTTATTCATTGCCTTCTTCAGCTGCTTACATTTTTTCCATCTGTATTTTAAGACCAGGCATGAAGAGTTCTTATGTACAATCTACTGCACATCTGCTTAAAGATTTTCTTATTCCTGTGAGCTTTGGTATCAAGAAACTGAAATCTGAGGCCAAGACAGATTGTTGAGAAGAGTACATACAATATGACCTCTGTATGTAAACCAATTAATTTTGTTTATATGCTTGTCTTTCTCATTAACTGGCGAGCTGTATTTCAGGGTAAAGATGGTCCAAAATGTCCTGCCTACATGAAACATCCACAAGTAAAACATTCAAGTGGAGGTGTTTTGTTGTATCTTAGCAATTTTATTGCACTTTAATTCCTCTTTACTGCATTAATGCTCATAGGCTATTTGGGAATCTAGACCCCCACAGTGAAACTGGGAAGATGTTTCATCCCTTGGAGAAGTTATACTCTGTCAGAAATGCCATCCAGGCTGACAGAACTTTTTATAGATAGAAATCATCACAATCTGTAGACATTTTTGTTTCCCAAGGAACAGCATTTGTCACTTGACTGGGTGGCAGAAATGAGGTAGTGAATCCACTCATAGCAAACTTTTTTCTTCCTAAAACAGACAGAGAAAATCTTGAGCTGTGTGGCACGTAAGGAGCGCAGGGCCAAAGCTGTGGCACTCAGCACTGTCCCTGCACTGCCAGTCTGTGGGAGAGCAGGACATGTACAAGGGAAGGCAAAGCAAGGATACTGCCTCTGCTGAAGCTGCCCTGCCTGTCAAAATCAGCAGCTGATATTTCCACCTAAGCTGTATGAACCCAACAGAATCCATCTGCTGAACCATCTGTGTGATGAATCACTAAAACTACCGTCCATCTGTTGTTTCACTGCCACAAAGTTTGCCAGCCTCACCCTCGCTCCATTATTTGAATATTTTTCTTTCCCTCCGGGCCTCCTCTGTGCTCTTGTCTCTCTCCTTTTCTGTATCTTTTTGGTTTTGTTTTGTTGATACATTGCCTTTCCAATCCCTGAAATGTAAAGAAGGAGGAAGTTATATTCCCGCTACTCTCTGGTTAGCCAGGAACAGCTTTGCTCAGGGCAAAATACAGATCTGTTATGTGTATATCATCATTGCCTGTCTTCAGCTGCTCTGTACCAGGCAAGAGATCGAGGCTGTTTCACACTCCTTAAGACTCTCCCCCACATTTAGACTGTCACATGGAACTATTAGAAGTTTAGATTGTGTGTTGACTTTTTCCTCACTCTTGAGGGAAGCATTTTTCACGTATTATTTACCTCTCAGCTTCAAAATTCCACCTTTATAGGCTAAAAAAAAAAGAGAGAAATGCCCAGTTACATTTTTACCCACGTGTATCTTATATATGGGGAAGGATCAGCTGAAGGTCCTTCACCAGAGGACAAGCTTTGGCTGGCATCAGCCACGGCATAGTGCAGAGAGGGTGGATATGGGCTGTATGCAAAATAGAAGGTTGATTTCTGTGCAGCAGGGGAAAAAAAAAAAAAAAGGGAAAAAAAAAGGAAGATATAATCTCTTTTACAGTCCTCAGAGTCCAACCAAGCAGATTTTCCCTATTTGCTCTCAGCTTTGATGTTTAACAAGGAACAGAAGTAGGATTTGGTCCTGTGTAGAGGCATAGAGAAAAGAGGAGAAGGAGACCTCCTCATTATTTGTCATAGATTTGGACAGGAGATTGGAGTGCAAGCAGACACAAGGACGTGGTATTTAAGAAGTTGGCTGTAGTGAGCAGGTTTCTGTGGTGTCAGCATTGACATTGACTCAGCCTGGGCTGGGAAAGCAGTGTTGGACAGCCTGGGTACCACTCAAGGAAAACATGGTTTGCAGCAGGCCCACATCTGTCCCCTCTTTCTGCAGCACCTTCTCCATCTGTGCCCCTGCAGCCTCGACCATGCAGAATAATGCTACAGATCAGGGCAGGGGCATGCAGGCATATCCCCAGCTCTCCCACAGCTCTTGTGGAATGGCTGAGGCATGGGGGACCACATTTTTGTCAAGGCCTGATCAAACTGGGATGCCTCACTGTCCCTGTATCTGTCCCATCTGCGTGTAGAAGAGCTGCCTAGTGCTAATCCATAGCACAGCAGGGCTGCCTTGAGAGGTGCTCGATGCCTCAACCCTATCCATGTTTAAGAAGCATTTGCACAATGCCCTTGGCATTATGATGGTCAGCCCTGCAGAGGTCAAGCAGTGGAATAGATGGTCATTTTAGATCCCTTTCAACTGCTCTATTCTATTCTGTTCTCTATAACCTGTGTTCACCAAGCAGAGATGTTTAGATCACCTGCTAGGCTTCTTCTCTGCATCCCCTTTGTCTTGTATTCCCCTTTCTCTCTAGACTTTAGAAGGACTAAAGAGACTGATCTTTTAATTTAGGCATTGAATTGCATGGCTAAAAAGCTGGCTGAATCAGTCCCCTTTGCTTTGCCTTGCTAAGGGTTTGATGTGATGACAAATTCACTATCTGCCACCACCAGGAGATGTTTAAATTATTAACTATATTGCTAAAATAAAGAAAAAGGCAAAAACCTGGGCCTTTAATTTCAGATTAGCTACAATTTAGCTTCAACCTCCAGCCAGTGGATCTTGTTAGACTTTTATCTACTAGATTAAAGGGCTTTCTCCTGACAGCTATCCTTTTGTACAGGAATTTATATTCCTGCACTTGGGAACATCAGAGATTAAAATCAGAACATAAGGAGCACTGAAAACTGTTGTGCTTCACTTAGGAGAGGGTGGACTTATAAAATACCCAGGCTGATGTGACCACTTTTCACAAAGAAAGAGTAAATAAGAGTGATGTGCTCTCTTGGCAAAAAAATGAGAGAAACAGCAGCAGCAGGGTGAGGCCTGGGGAATAGCAATTTCCTGGCATTTTTTAAAGAACTGTATCCCTGCCCTTTCATGCCCCATTCACTTTCAGACAGTGATTATTCAGCAGTTAATCTCAGGCAAGAAGTAGAGTCTTCAAAACAGTAGACAATGGAATTATTTAGTACAGAAAGGATGTTAAATGTAAACAGTGACTGGAGAAGCCCAGAAATAGGATCAACTCAATGCATGGATGAAGAAAGTGAATAAAAAGCAGCAATATTGTGTTGTGTTTGGGCCCATAGATCGAGCCCGACTTTCAGAGGAAGGGTTAAAGGTAATATTTCTAGGCAAACACGGAACAGAACTGCTCAAGGGACACTGATTTTCATTAGAATGCATATATTTGCTTAAAATATCATCCAGTATAACCAAATTTGTTCTTTTTTATTATTTTCTTCAGTGTCCAACTGACTTGCATCCAGCTATTCAATTGGATTGAAAATTTTTGAGCTCAAATGGCTTAAGCATCTCTGTGTAGGAAGACTAGATTATATCACTATCATTTGGAAGGAACCTAAAGAGATCATCCAGTCCAACTGCCTGATCAAAAGTTAAAGCAGGTCATTGGAGGCATCATCCAAATTCCTGTTAAACACCAAAAGGCTTGGGGAATTGGACATATGTCCAAGTGAGAGGGAGAGAGAGATGTCCCCTGGCCAGAGAACTGCTGCCTTGGCAGGCAGAAGAGCATGGCTGCCTGGAGGAGCAAACACAGAGTGGTTTGCTGTCCTTGTAACAAGAACAATTCAGGGAAGATGAAGGAGGAGAAAACATTGACCTGTTTAAAGGTAGGACACCAATCAAGACTCACAAGAAGGAGCAGCTATAGCCCTTATTCTCTCAGGCACCAAGAGCCATGGTAGGTGGGCAGTGGTGTCATGCACAGAGATGTGATTGTGGGACAAGTGCTAAAATCCCCAGCTCTGCAAGTAGAGCAGTCTCAGTGTGACAGACCTTGCTGAGATCTGGCTTGCTGGTCACACATGCCTGTTATGCCACCCCCTGGCAGTGGAGCTGGCATTCCTGCTTGTCCCTGCACTGCACAGCAATGCTGCTGTGCTTGCATTTCTGCGTTGCCTGCAGCTAGCTCAGATGTCTGACACACCCCTGTGTACACAGGCTGCGTATTTAACACCCATTTGTTTTTTCAGTTGGGAATTTATAGCTCAGGGTGGGAACTGCCTCAGCAAGTGAATCCATGAGCTCACTGCAGCCATCCAGGAAGACCCTCTGGTAGCTGCTTCTTCTTGGCTTCTAGGTTTGCTGTAGGCTGTTTGGTTGACACGTCTTCCATGTGACAGATCTGTGCAGTTTTTGGTATTTCTGACTCAGGGACCATAGGTAGGAGAGCAATGCAGCCTGCAATTACGTAATCTTTCTCTCCTAACAATAAAACCAACCAATCAAACCAAAGCAAAACAAACAAACAAAACCCAAAAAAAGCCCTCTGAAGTAAAACCTGTGACTTTACAGCCCAGGGACTCGACCTGGGGTGGTGGATACCCATGTACCAGGCTATTTTTTTCAGTTTCTCCCTGTGACAGGTATCAGATGAAAATTTCATCAACACACATGAATTCCTGAGGGAATATATTTGATTTGGAAAACAAAAGCATTTCAGGGAATTTCTGATAAGCTCTGCTTTGAACTGATGATTTTGTGAAAGTTACTTAAACAACAGAAGTAAATAGCCTCATACAATATGCCAGCTAATTTTTTATGACAACTGATGAAGGACAAATAGAGAGGGAGAATGTGAAAAAACAAAATGATTCACCAGAAAATATTTGAGTTCTGTACAAGCAGTCAAGTAATGATAGATCCCAGTCAGAAATAATGTAGCCATAAAAAAAGATGAATTGGATAATTTTCTTGAAACAAGCAATGTAACCAACTCTACTCCACAACCACAAAAAATAAATTTATCTCATAGCAGATGACAGCACTTTCTCAGGAAAAGGTATTGTTATACAGTCAGCATATACATTTTCAAAGGAATTGGCATTGGGAAAGAGCACTCTTCAAGCACTTAATAAAAGTAATTTTTCTTTATGACTTTCATTTAAAATACATTATGAAAATCACTTGATTCTACTTGGCTGCTGCCAGATTTTGAATAAATGATTTTCAAGGCCCACCACAATGCTGGAAGTGATTTACTATATTAAAATGAAACATTGTCAGAGCAGCATTTGGCATCAGTCACGCTGGTTTGGAAGTTTAGAACCATGTAAAACCTTTATCATAGGATCATGGCATAGGCATGAGACATGGAGACTGACACAGGTTCATTGTCATGGCAGGGAAGATCTTTGTCATCCTTACCAAATATCCAGGAAACAGGTTCAGATAAAGGTCCTTGCTTTGTGATTGCCTGTTGTGAAAAACACTTACCACAGAGTTCCCCAAAATTTAGGTCACCATTTGGATCCAGCTGAGGTTTGACCTGAGTTAGAGACTGCCCTTCCAAATGGCCCTTCCAAATGACGTTTGTCAGTGGAAATCTGCCCTTCTCATCGCCAGAAAAAATTGATTCAGTGTCATTTTCTTATGAATGCTGGTTGGTTATCTGCAGCCTGTCTGGAGGGGATCCTCAGAGCAAAACATTGAGTTTGTCATGCATCTTGTCTGAAGTGTCTCCAACAGAGCAAAAAAATACTGCCTATGAATTGTGTCTGAGAACTCCGTGATATTTAGACACTACTTGCTGCCAAATGTTTCTGGAAAGAAGTGGAGCTGGTAAAAAAAATCCACATAAATTCTTACAAACAAGGCCAGATTAAACTAGACCTAACTTTTCATTTAAACATTTCCAGACATGATATTCCTCCATCAGTGATGGTGCCAATAAGAGAGCAAACACACTGCCAGCAGAAATGTTTATAAGGAGTCATGTCTTCTTACACTTTGGAAATAAACTAGAAGAGGAAATGTTTACGGTTTTGCAAATAGCAAAGAAAACTTAGCTGGAGGATCTGCTGCCTTCCTTCCTGCTGTCTTTGTGTCAAAGACATGAGAAGGAGGACAGTCAAAGGTGGCAGCTTGCACAAGGTGCTGCCTGAGAGTGTGAATCTGTATTGGAGGACTGTGGCCTGCATGGCACATTTCTATTATTTATATACTCTTGGGTCCAGGTGTTGGTTTGCAGGTCTGCATAAAGCACGCTGGAAAATGTTGCCAGTTGTAAGGGGCTGTTTGCCATCTGTTGTGTTTGCTGTAAAGCACCCCAGCTTGTAAAACAATTCCTTGATATAGTCTTGCTCTCCTACCTGCTTCACCAGTCTCACATTAATCTAACCTTAAAAAAAAAAAAAAAAGGCATTTTTTAATCAGGTTGTACTAGGCAGCAGGAAAATTTGCTGTCTTTGTAATCTATTTATCTGCAGATGGGTTCACCTAACCCAAGCCAATTTATACTGGTGATAGAGTATCCCACTAGTCACTGGAGAGGGGATAGGTACTTCACAAAACAATACCTGATCTTCAGATTTCTAACAAAAATGTAGGAAGAAGTTATACCTGCGAAGTAATGATCTTCTGGGGTTTTTTCTGTAAACAAAATGAGATTTATACAAGATACTAACTATCAGGCAGCTGGAGCTGAGTAAAATCCAGCTCCCTCAAGGTCTATTCCTGGTTCTCCTTCCAAAAAACTCAAACATGCTGCTTCAGCTGTTGCCCCTATAAATGCGTTTCAGTGGACACAGCCCCCAGTTTATCTGCATAACAGGCCCTCTAAGCAAAACAAAATGAAGTACAATCCCTGCTTCACCTCAACCCACAAAATTAGAGATATTTTTCTCTTCTAACACATTTTGCCCACAATTTTTAGAAAGTTATCCTTGAGAACCTGAGTCCTTCCTTCACTCTTTGCAGATTTCTTTATTTATGAAAGTATTCACTTCCTGAACTCTTTGACTTTTCTGCAAAATGGATGTGTATGTTTCAAATAGATTTTATTGCTGTAATCCTAGTCTTGACACCCTCATCAACTAGCCCAAACAGACTTATTTCTGTGTTGAGCAGCTTCAGCCCAGTGACTGTGAGGCACTGTTAATTTGTTAAAAGCTTGAGACATTTTTCTCTTATGGAAATACAAACATTTTTCTCTTATGGAATACAAAACCTCTAGGCTTTATACCTCCAAGGTTGTTTTTTAAGCTAAAGTCTACTGCCTATCAGAGCATTCCACCACTTTAATATCTAACAAGGACATAATATGAAGGCCTTTAAAAATCAGAGGCAATTTTTGCAAAAGATTTTTCATGATACCACCTCAAATACTACATTTTTTGAATGAAAGGAAATTCTTGCTACCCACAAATATTCATTCAGTGTCAATAAGATATAAAGGCAGAAGAGTCATGTCAATGGTTTAATGGAAAGGTTGCAAGGAAAAAGTATTTTCTACCTGGAAAATGAATCCTGAGGCTTTGTGAAAATGAATCACATGATGTAAACATAAATGGCACACAAACTCTGTTAAGTACCATAATTTGTTCAAAATTCTCAAATATCTTTCCCCACTGGGAGTGCTACTCTGCAGCCCTTTTCTGCAGCTCTTAATGCCAGCATGAGAATCAAGGCTTCACAATACAGGTACTTACTTATTGTTTTTATTTATTTTTGTGGGAGCTATTCAGGAACAGTCAGTAGAAGCCCTTCCATTTTACCCTTGGGAGCAGAACTGTAGCATTTCTTCTCAAAAATCTTGTTGCAGTACATGGAACAAAAATGCTAATACTGCCTAGTGATCTTTACAATAAATGGGTATGTGACAGGAGTAACAGAGGAGACA
The DNA here is from genome assembly GCA_024865655.1 of Emberiza elegans. Taxonomy (NCBI): domain Eukaryota; kingdom Metazoa; phylum Chordata; class Aves; order Passeriformes; family Fringillidae; genus Emberiza; species Emberiza elegans. The sequence goes on along the minus strand of JALJVW010000068.1, from coordinate 5,109,302 downwards.
AAGTATTTGGGTTTTGTATTACCGACCTTCAAGAGGCATCAGTGAAGAGATTTCTGCAAAGAGTGCAAGAGCAATAACTCCATTCCATTCCATTCCTTTCCATTCCTTTCCATTCCATTCCATTCCTTTCCATTCCTTTCCATTCCTTTCCATTCCATTCCATTCCATTCCATTCCATTCCATTTTATTCCATTCCATTCCATTCTGTTTCACTCCAGTCCTCTTAATTTTGTTTAATTCCTTTGCATTCCATGCCATTTTATTCATTCCATTTTATTCTATGAAATTCAATTCCATGCCATTCCATGCTGCTTTATGAGGTATCATTCCATTCCATGCCATTTCATGCCCTTCTGTGAGGTTTCATTTCATTCCATTTCATTCTATGCCATGACATAACATGCCATTCAATGCCATACTATGAGGATTCACTTCATTCCATTCAATTCCATTCCACTCCATCCCGTTAAATTCTACAAAATTTAATTCCACTCCATTCCATGGCATTCTATGATATTGTATTTGCAATCAGACCTATCCAGTCCTTTTGGCTTGTGTTCAGCTCAGAGGAAAAAAATTAAAATTATCCACAAAACATAAACCCCATCATTCCTTGGGCTGTATTTCACTAAACATGCTCCCCTTCTCTCAGACTGCTCCTGCCTCAGCTCATTCAGTGAACCCACTTGAACTCTTAGGTCCTTAGGACCTGATTTTTAACACCTGCTGCCAGTCCAAAGAGGTCATGTCTAACTCACATTGGTGACAGATTGTTTTTACCTCCAGCAAAAATCAGGGGTTATTTTATAGGCTCACACTTCTTCATTGATCCTTCCCCCTTTTGGTTTTTGTAGACCCCACCCCAGGTGAGCAGGACACCTCTGAACTTTATTTCCCTGATCTCCTGGCACAATTTCATTCTTGCAGCTACCTCCTGTTTCAGAGGGCAACCATCCCTCACCCATTTCTCTTAACTTCTAACAAGTGGATGGCACTACAGCCAGGTTTTGTGCATCCACACACGGGCAAGCTCCTGCTCATGCACCTTGTTCCCTCCCACATCTGCAGAGCAGAGGAGATTTTGAGGGCTGCAGCTCAGTAGGACAATAATTGTGTTCTCAGTTGCATGGGTACACACTGGGGCCACTGCCCTTCATAAAAAGAGAGGTCTCATCTGGATATGCACAGATATTTGTCCCACTCATTCTTTTGGAAATGCCTCCACAGGTAGACCAGAATAAGACATCATCTAATTATGGTGCTGCAAAGATGTATTCTCCTCTGCAGGGACCACCTGGGCTTGTTTACCCATTTACAGTGACCTAAACCATGTCTCACGCTTAAATAGGACTAATAGGAACCCTACAGCCCATTTCCCCACTCCTATAAGAATGCAAAACTGTGCTGGTGCCTGTGCAGTGGAAACTGCAGAGTGAATACCTTTTCTACAGGGTAAACAATGCCAGCCTGCTTTGCAGGCTAGTTACAGCAACACGTTTCAGATTTGTAAGCTGATCTGTGACATTTACTTCTGTCTTAAAATGGGAGTCACCAGTGAGGTAAAACAAGCTTGCTCCTATAATAGATGCAGATCTTTGCTTTGGTCGTTTTTCTACTGAATAAGTAGCTGCTTGACACTGTTTCTCAGGGGAAGGGCAAAACATCCTCACCACATTCAAAATATTTTTAAAAAGGGGGGGGGCATCAAAAAGAAGAAAAAATAGTATCTTCTATCAGAGCTTTCTACTATTTGGAAAATGGGAGATGAGGACCATAATATAAATAAATTATGCCCTTTAACAATATGATAGAAACAAGTAAAATAATAACCTGTCTACATTCCTCAAGGAAAAATGCTACTGACTTTTAGCCCAGAGAATTGTTATTTCACGTGAGTGAAACAACACAATTCACATTCATATCCCAGGCAAAAGATTACTTAGAAATTGGAATAGTTTATTGTGTTTGTGATGCACGAGTTTCTAGAGCTGTTGAATTTGTCATTATTTCAGTTTCTTTCAGAACAACAATCAATATCCAGAATCAGAAAATGCAGCAAGCATTTTCTTCAGTGAATAAAGTTCTTTTTATGTGCTTGAAAAATTCTTATTGAGGTTTAGTAATAAAAAAAAAAAAAAATAGCACTCAGCTTTTCATTTGACTGGGGTTTTTTTTCAGAGCACTTTATAATCCAAGATATGCAGCCTCACAACTGAAAGTAACCTATCATCCAAAACCTGAATTTCTAGAAAAAGAAAAGGTAGAAGACTCTCTTGAAAATATTTTGGGGAAACATTCTTCTTACTGTCTGCAGAGCAAGGCAGCTAACTGCTTAATTTAATACATTTGATAAAAATATGTAAGACTGAATTTGGGGGATGGTACTAGTTTCATGTTCTAAAGCTGAAAGGAGCCTACAAGAAAGACTGAGAGAGACTTTTACAAGAGCATGTAGTGACAGGACAAGGGGAGGTGGCTTCAAACTGAAAGAGAGTAGTTTGGATTAGTTATTAGGAAGAAATTCTTTATTGTGATGGTCACTGAAAGGGCTTGCCCAGAGAACTTGAGGGTGCTCAGTCCATAGTAGTGTTCAGGGTCAGGCATGATGGGGCTTTGAGCAATCTGGTCTAATGGAAAGGGACACTGTTCTTGGCAGGGGGCGTGAAACTAAATGGTCTTTAAGGTGCCCTCCAACCCAAGCCATTCTTTGATTCTATGATTCTATGATATTCAAGGATTTTACTGTCACAGAGGGCAGAATCCAGTCTTCCACCTCCTGACAGAACAAAGTATTCTCTATCTTTGATTGCCTCTTATCTCCATTTTCCTTTCTTTTTTGTTCTGACTGGGAAGTTACCTGTTGTTAACAGCATAAATTATCAAAAGTGTGTCCTTGCTAAAGTCAGCCAACAAGCTCTTTATGACTCAGAAAAGAAGCCTTCTGGTCATTTGGCTCAAGTGGAGCCATATGGACAATCTACCTCCCAAATGGCAGTGAATCTGATAAAGAGATTCCCTCCCCCAACACTAAGCAGGAAGTGTTGACCTAATTGACAGATAAAGGAATGGCAGGTTAAATGGAAAAGTAACTGATACTGTCACTATTTGCAATGCTTTTTACCTTTAAGTAAACAATCAAAAGTTCCAATAAAAAATTAAATTATTTTAATCTATTTTATGAAAATGACAAAGTTACAATTACCTACATTGTGCCAGCAGTTTTGGCATAGGTATATACCAGTATTGTTTCCTGTTGAATACTACAAAGCATTGCAATGAAAAAACCCCAACCCAAATCAAAAACAAAACAACAAACCCTATACAAACAAGACTCGGGAGTCACAGTAGATCAAGCTTTACCCCACAAGCCGACAGCCAAGGCAGAAGAACAGTGCTGATATACACAAAACAAAGCCATTTGTGTAGACACCTGTCCTGTGGTACTGCATATCACAGTTATCAAGGTCAGCTCTGTAGGAATTGCACAAGAACCTGTGCATTACAAATGTAACTGTTATGGGATTTCTTTTTAAAGTAATCCAACTGTGCAGCTATGGTTTAAGTCTAAACTCCCTTCCTGACATTGCCTTGCAGATTTGAGGGATTCATACTTCAGATACTTGGATTGAATTTTATTTCTCAGGCCAAAAATCTTTTCCTTTCCTCCCATGAGCCACTGTCAAAGTCTTACAGAAATTATAACACTCATGCCGTAGCTACTGCAATTGCTGCGGAAACAAATTTTTATTACTCCAATCTTCATTTCTCCTGTTTCCCTACACTCTGCATTTGACTCAGATAACACTGTTGTGGCAGTTGCCTGGAGAAGAGGAGAGGGGAGACCTCATTGCAGGCTACAGCTTCCTCATGAGGGAGGTGGAGTGACAGGCACTGATCTTTTCTCTGTGGTGACCGGTCGCAGGACTCAGGGAATGGCCTGAAGCTGTGTCAGAGAGGTTTAGGTTGGATATTACAACATTCTTCACCCAGAGGGTGGTAGGACACTGGAACAGGGTCTTCAGGGAAGTGGCCATAGTCCCAAATTTGATAGGGCTGAAGAAATGATTGGACAACACTCCCAGGCACATGGTGGGATTCTCAGGATTGTTCTGTACAGGGACAGGAATTGGACATTGATGATCCCAGTGGGTACCTCCACTTCAGGATATTCTATGACTCTGTAATTCTGCTGATAAATTGCTATTGCAGCCTGTTTCCTTTCTGATTCAGCATTAAAGTTTCTTTCTTTCTGCTGCACTTTGAGAAACTCCTCTCACAAATTATGACATGCATATTTTAGTAAGCAAATTGATATGCTAAAATATGCACAAATCAGTCTGATTTTGCCTAAAGGCATCTGTCCAAGCAGGAATAAACCTTCAGAAGTTCATTATTTGCAGTCTTAAAAATGCTGTTCTTTACAGAGATGTGGATGAAAAAATCATGGCACAAAGAGGTGAAAAAAGGCCCAAAGTTTTCTTGGTTTGGTTTGGCTTTTTTAACCAAAAACTGAATTGGGAAACTATAGAATCCAAACATGTTTCAGAACAAAATAACATCATGCCCAAATTTGCACTTGAATCAATTTAGGCAGGGACTGATCCCCAAAGAATTTCCATGTTCAAGAAGTGGAAAAAAGAAAAAGAAAAGGAAAAAGACTGAGATGCTACTAGGTACAGAATCCATATTTGAACCCATAATTCTCATTTATTAATTTTGGCGTTGAGCTGAGTGTTCTGCTCTTGATAAGACAACTACGGAGGGAAGTGTGGGACTGCAAGGCTGGAGTCCCCTGGCAGAGCATTGCCACAAGGGTGTTTACTCACAGCAGCACTCCTTACAGTGGAATCCTATGTATAAGGTACACAAAACTTGTTCATCCTACTTGATTTGCAATCTGATCAGTGAAGGAACAGTCCTGGAGCCATAAGCTGCACAAGTCACTGAGCATTTTGCTGCTAACCAGGCCTTGATTTCTCCTCACTCTCAGCTAGACAACCAGCTTACTAAAACAATCCCCAAGGGTGATTCAAAAAGCAAGGAGGCACAGGTTTGCTCCATCTCTGTGTCAGGACAGCAAAGCACAGGCAGTGAAAGCAGCACCACATCCAGAGAGGCCAACACAGTGCTCAAGGCCACTGAAGTGAAAAAAAGTTCCTAAACTGTTGTGTGTAAAGTTTTGGCTGTGTTATTCATGCATATGAAAAACTGGTTGCCTTAATTTTTGTGTCTTCTCTCTTTCCTTTGAAAAGGGAGAAAAACAATTCAGGAAAAGCAGAGACATGAAAAATAGATGTCAAAACCAGAAAATTATTGAAATATAGACAGGGGATGGTGATAGTATCACACTTGAAAAACTGTGCAGGGCCAGAAGTTGGACTCAATAATCCTTGTGGCTCCCTTCCAAATCAGCTTATTCTGTGATTCTGTGATTATTTTAAAAAGACCAGTAGCTTCTTGTATCCTATCATCTATTTGGTTAGTGCCCAAGAAGTGTTCTTCACCAAAATATCTTCTATGGTCCTTGCACTGATGATTTCTTGTCAAAATAAGCAGGAGAGAAAATCATACAGTGGAAGAGAAGAAAATTAAAGACAAGAACAAAATCACTGCAATGCAAGCTACCCCCATAAACTTGCCATCTGTACTACTCAAAGTATTTTTCTTCTTGAGAAGCAGCTGATCTTCAGTATTTTCATTCTTTACAGGGCAGGCTCCTTTCACAGGTTTGCCCTTCACCTCATAGTATCCATACTTTGATGAGTATGGAGTCACAAGGAACCAGCAATTTGTAAAAGTTAGAGTGGTCTGAGTCTAAAGTCCTCAGGGCAGAGCAGCTGAGTGTCTCCCAGTACTTCCTTGGGAACCATATTTTCCTGTTTCTAAAGCAGACAGCTCCACTGCTCAAGTCTTGAAATATTCCTGTAGGTTTCCATGCTGTCCCACAGGCTCAGCCTAGGACAGTAATCATGTCCCTGTATTTCTGAGCTACAACCTGCATGTGGCAAGCAAAGTTGAAACTTCCCAAGCATTCACTTGCCTTGCACAACATGACATTATACAGATTCATTTTCTGGAAAATGTCCCTGTACATTGCAAGAAGGTTGGACTGGAAGGCTTTTACAGGTACCTTCCAACCCACACTTTTTTCATTATGGATACTAGGGCTGTGGGTGCATCTGGAAAAGGCAGTGTAAGCTGACTGCAATGTGCCTTGCTGGATTTCTGCTGTTATATCACAATAATCTGTGGACAAGAGGAGATGCAGAATTGCCACATCAGCTCACAGAATCCAGTTAGCACTAACAGCAACACCATGTGTGCCTCCATTCACAGTAAAGGAGATCCATGGTTAAACACCTGGCATTCTTTTGTGGCTCATTTCACAGGCCCATCCACTGAATCTCTCTGTCCAGGATTGTGTAGCTGCCTGGACTTGTAGAATGGTACTGTTGGGTGGCTTAACTCTGTGCAGAGCATTAAGTGAAACAAGAGAGTGAAAATAAGGCATGTGTCACACATCCACTTATTCTTCAGCAGTTTTGCTCTGTGGAGAGTGATGTGCCAGCCCCTATCCCTAATCACCTCTACAGTTTGGTCTGGGTGTATTTTTAATGCTTGAAATATAAAGTTCTGCCTCTATTTTGGCAGATGAACATTACAGCAGATGTCAAAGCAGATGTGTATACAAGTTAATGGTGGCACTCACCACAGCCAATTTTAGCCTTCTATAACTTATGCACATATAGACCAATGGTTGTTCTGTTGAGCAGAGACATCCTGAGAGTGGTAAATTCTGTGTTCCTGTCTGCTTTTAATGATTAGTGAGATTCTGATCTGTGTGATCTGTATCTCTGAGAAACCTCAAAGCTGGGGATTTAAATCCTACCCTAAATATGCCAAGATAAAAATGATCCTTAACTTTCAGATATTTGTACTTTAGAGCAGGTTGGACTTAATGCTACAAACTTCTGAAAACCCTGAAGAAGTTTGGGGTGAATGTAGGAAGCGTGATATTTGCTTTTATTACCTACCTCCTCCACTAACCATTCCAGTTACATTTTTGACGTGTCACTATCTGTGCTTTTCAGGTTTAGATCTTTGCCAAAAAAGAGAGGAGGAGTGAACTTGCTGTGAGAGAAAAGGAACTTGCTGTGGCATTTCAGGGTGTTTTATCACTGGACCAATTCTTCCCTGTTTGTGACATGTCCTTTGTCAGATGCACAGTGATGAGAGCACATTTTCTGCTTACATCAAATTGCTAACAGTGAGAGAAGAACTAGTGATGCAGCCCCGTTACTCAATTTAGCCGTAGATTTGGAACACTCCAGACTTCAACGTGCCTTACATCCAGGGGCTGGGGCTGATCTGCTTTTAATACAAATATTTTTTTCATAATGTTCATCATGTTTTTTTCATAACATTCATAGATGGTTTTGGAGATAAACATCTTTCTTTGCCATGATACTCTTGGGAATTCAAATTTGTTTCCAGTTATTTATAAAGGCTCCAGATAGGTAATGACTGTTGTAGACAAAACTGCACCTGCTTTATAAATGCAGTTCAATGTAATAGCCATGAAAATATTTTTTGGCAATCCACCATTTCATCTTTCTCTAAAAATACAGTGAATTTACAATCCCTCATGCATTAAAATCTCTTTTTTCAGGGCCTCCCCTTATCATGATTTTGTATGAAAACAATCTGTGCTCTCAACAGGCCTGTTCATGAGTGAAAAGGTACCAGTAAAAGATCAGATGGTTGTTAGAGGCACCCAGAAGAATTCTTCCCAGGCTTATTAAAAAATACAAAAAGCAGGTTTTTGACTGCTTGGAAAAACAGATCAAACTGAATGCAGACAGAAGATCAAACAGATCCCAGGCAGCTCCTTCCCCTAAAGAAGTTAATCCGCCTTCCTTTATTAAAAAAGTTAAAAGCAAAAAGGTCTAATTCTTATCTGCAGAGACTCACAGGGTGCTGGTGGGAAAGCAACATCAAGAAGTGGCACAGGAAGACACTGGCCCTCTCTGCAAGCTCTGTCCTCTGTCCTGGCAGAGCAGGGGGTGCAAATATCTCAGGTGTGGCTTAGCAGAAGGTGCAACCTGACTTCTTAGACCTGAGCATTTCTACCTTGGATTCAAAGTGTTCACAGCACGTGGAGAGAGGCTGAGCCATCAGAGTGGAGGGATCAATCTGGGCTGTGCCTGATGCATCCAGGGCACTGCTGTGGGCAAAAGCTGAACTTGATTTCCAAATCCAGCATTAGCCCTTGCACATCATAATGGCCAGGGCTGAATGTGGATTCAGGCCCTTGCTGGGCCAGTTTTGGCACCTGCTGTGAAAGGAGCACTCCAAGTCGTTCTCAAACAGGGAAGCTGTAGCTGCTGCTCATCTTCCTATCCTTGCTGATCACCTTCAGGGTCTCTGTGACCAAAGTCAGGAATTTTGGGAGTTTATCCAATTTCCAAGCAGACGCACAGCAGTCTAGCATTATCTTCCCCAGAGATCTCTTACCTCTAGACATGTCAAATTAAAGTATGTGAGACAGTAAGAAAACACCAGCTGCAGACCCCTTTATTAAAGATCCACAACGACCAGATTTTATTATTTTGGCTTGGGAGTAGGTGCTTACTGGAAATGTAGGCTATAACTCAAGGGAGAAAATGAAAACAATCCTATTCTCTCCCCATCTCCCTCTCCTTTTGCCTCACCCCCCAAAAAAACAAGTCTTTGGAAATATTGCCAAGGTTCTGCTTAAAAGGGCTCCATGGTGCTATGAATTTGAAAGTCAGCAGATAATTAGTAGATTTAATTACAGAGAACAAATGTATCGGAGTGGCACATAAGCAGAGTGAGATTCTGTGTCCCCAATATGGAAAACTCCCTGTGGATGTTATATTAGGAGGTGGATACTGAGTCAGGAAGGCTTGCAATAGGAAAATGAGGACAAAGGAGAAAACAGAGTGTTGAAATGCTGCCCAAGGAGGAAGAGGAAAGGAGTTCAGCTTTCACTGACAAAAACCCAAAATGCTAGAAAAGTCAGATTCTAAGAGGAGGAAGAGGAATCTAAGCCCCTTGAAGAGCCCTGAATGCTGAAGTTTTTTAGGAGCATAAGGAAGGATGGGATCTGTCAGAGCAGAAAAACAGATAGGCTTGTGGAGATATGCTCAGAACTCTCTTATATGTACTGGGTGGGCCTTTAAAAGCAGTGAATGCCTCCTTTTTCTCCCCTTCTTTCTGCCTGATCTGTCTTTTTGATGAAATAATGTATCCCATATTCATTAAACCCTATTAAATACCTTGAAGATTAAGGATGTGAACAAGGTGTAGCTGTAATTAACTTTATGGGCATATAAAAGGTGTAAGAAGAGAATACATCAAATGACAGAAGCTGGAGGGAGAAGAAAAATGTACAAGTTGCAGAACATTTTTCTGCTTCATTATTGACAGCATTTCAATAAAGAATTTTTTTTTAAATCTTCATAAGATTAAAAGTTGGTTCTTCCCTGGATCTTCACAGGCTGAATTTTCTGGAAAATTACTTATAAAGGGAAGATAAATTAACAGCACATAAAGCCTACAGTAAATAAATATTTGCCAGTGACATTATAGCACATTAGATTTACTTTTTTCAAAGTAAAGCTGTGGAAACCACTTCAGCTGTTAAGCCAGAGGATAAAAAAGTTAAGCAGTTTAAAGTCTTGAGAAAGCAGTTGTTAAACTCTATAAAGGACAATTTGTAGGTTAGATATAATTTTTTAAAAAATTTTGTGTATGAGGGAAATACCTTTAACAATTACCCTGCTACAATCAATGGATATTTATATCTCAAATAATTCATTTTGCTTTCAACTGAGCTCTTGGTGTTTCTACAGGTAGGCAGCTGTACTCTGTTTGAGAAAATGTATGTGAATTGTCCAGATGCTGAGGCTTTTCAAGAGTTGTTGTTCCCAAATTCCAGTGACATTTCAGCAGTCAGATGTCATTACACACCATGGAAATCCATTCCTTATATTTGAGGTGCTTTCAAGCAGTGAAGTCCAAGAATAATTCATTATGGTCTGTTTGCTTTCCAGGTTTCACTAAATTTATTTCTTCTCTCTTGTAAATTATTGGTCCCCCAGATTTCAGTTTGGAAACAAACACATTCTGTTACCTTAGAAACTTGCAAAGATGTTTTTATGCTTGTGGTTATGCCTGTTACAAACATCTAAAAAATCCCAAGATTGACTTAATTCATAAATATGTATATGGGGTGCATCTTTATAAACACACATATATATGTGCAAATATATTTATATTTAGAATTGAGTTTGAGGATATTTCTGTTTTGGTGCAGGAAGCAGACATTTTTTTATGACAAATACCCATTCCCCAGTTAAAATGTAGCGTCTGAGAAAATCAGTTAGAAACCGATTCCTCTTAAGAGAAATATCACATAGTGATGGGACTTACAGATTTTAGTCTTTGAAAAACATCAGATGTCCATTCTGATAAAAGGTGTGAGTTGACACAATCCAGGCAGAAGCAATGAAAAGTAATGTCCCATGTTGGTGTAAAAGGAAAACCAGAGGGGGGAAAAAAAACCTCAACATGTAGAGAAGAGAGATATTTTATCAATTTCCTGCTCTTTAGTCCTGGATTTAATGTGAAGAACATGTCAACATGATTTTTTTTGCAAGCAAAATAAATTCCCAATCATTTAAATAATAGGGAGAATTTTAAATAGAGAATGAAATTGTCTGGCTTCAGAGGACATTTTTTATGTGTTTACTATTTATGACAATGAATATAGTGCAGGAAAGGAACACAAGGCCAGGAGAAAGTAATTTTCTTTGTACACACAAGAGCTTAGTATTACTTTTCACACAAAATTTAGTACTTCCCTGAAAGGAGAAATGAGCCATTCTACATGTGTGAAAAATGAGTGTACAGATGCACTTAGTGTATCTTAAATGGTCACACATGGTTTGAATGGCAATACAGAAAAGGAAACCTGCCCAGAAAAAAAAAAAAAAGAAAACTCATTTTAAGGAACTGTATTCTGGGTACTTTGAATAAAATAGTCACTCAGACTAAGTAAGCAAAAACCATGTATTAAAGCCAGTCAAATTAGACCAATTTAAAGACACTTTAGGAATCTGATCATTTCTGCCACAAGAAATCAGTGCAGTGAGGTGCTTGGTCCTTTCTCTGCTGTTCTAAAGGCTCCCCTGGATATGTTATTTCGGCTGCCAGTAAGTTGGGCTTACTGGCAAGTCCCAACACAAAGAAGTGTCAGCACTAACAGAGGCAAGGTACAAGCTCTCATTGCTAAATGACAGCAGCCCCACGGCCCTGGCTGGTGCTTCTTTCACCTTGTAACTCAAACCTCCTGAGAGTTGGATGACAGCCTTCTCTTGATGGCTGGGGAGAGCACTGACACCTCCTATGCATTAATACACTTATCTATTGTGCTGAACACATGGTGTGTTCTTTTCTACTAGCACTGGCCCTCCTAACTGGGAAGCAGATGTTGCAAAGGAAGGTTTGGGAACAGTAGCAAATGACACATATTTTGCTGGTGTTAAACAGCAATGTTCCCTGAAGCAGCTTGAAGAAGAAGGTGGAAGATGCAATACATGACAGCTCACAGAGTGTGTGATGTAGCCAAAATATGTCCCTGACCTTGAGGAGAAGAGATAATGTTGGGGTTTGTGTCAAAATACAAAGCAGTGGTATTGTGTCTCATTTTGACCCGCAGTGATGTGCTGTGGTACAATGCAGCATTTCCAGAGCAAGATTCACTACAAGTCTGTGGAAATTTGGGTGAGATATAGAGAGGGTTGGATTTAGGAGGGACAATGAGAACCAGTGTGTGTTTCTGGGCTGTGAAGCTGTCAGGCTGGCATTTGTATTTTGCCTTGGGGCTTCATGCAAAATCTGCAATTTGAACAGAAGAAGCTGTTTAGCCTCCCTCAGATGTTTGGGATCCTGATCTGGGACAAACATCTGTTGCTCCATTCCTCTCCTGTTATGCTGATGTTATTTCAGTGACTAATAGGCTGGTGTCAGCTCTAGTGGCAATAAATCTGCTCTAGATCAGGCTGAGTGGGAAATGCAGGTTCAGCAAAGAGCAGCAGAGCAACGGGGCATTAATTCTGCCTGCTTCTACATCAAGTGTCCTATTCAGTAAAAGAAAAGCAGCAGTCTTGACCTAGCAATGTGGGTTGGTTGGGAATGCAGGAGTCCACTCCAAGGTTGAAGTTTCCAAGATCAGAGGCTGTTAAATCATGCTAGATCAACATAACTTTATCTTGGAAAACTCAGCCTGAGGATGGGGTTATTGTTTATTGTTTCACTCACTACAAGCTGCTTTGCTGCACTGAACTAGAAAGAATTTTGACTTTCTGGGTTTAATTTCCAGGGGTTTCTCCTGATCTCCACACACATTCCTGGGGCTATGCCTAGCTCCCACTAGTAATGAAGCACTGTGTGCAATGATAGGCACACTCATGTAGTGCAAGGAGCTCAGGATTCAAAGAGAAGAAAGCAGATCTGCTGTTCCCCCCTGCTCCCCCTCCACTCCCTGCCTGTTCTTGATTCCAGCTTAATTTCAGGGAAGAGTGCAACATCAATGACTCCAGTGCTGTTACAGGTCTCTGGTGCACATCCCCGTCTCTCAGCTCTAGTAGTTTCTTGCTCAGAAGTCTTGATTTATTCTGAAACTAAGGTTTTGGATATTGGTGATATTAGTAAAATCATTTCAGTACAATTTGATAAAATAATAATCTGTGTTGGTTTGCATGTAATATTTTAATGCAGATTTTGATTGGAAATAACAGGAGAGCTTCTCTTTTAAAAAAAAAATCTATTATCCACAGTCACTGTCCTTGTGAAAAAAAATAAATTACCAAGCAACCTATTCACTGCAATCTAGCAAAGAGTTAGAATAATATTCCAACAAAGAATGTAATTTATTTGAAAATAAAATAAACAAGTCACAGGCATGTAAAAGATTCAGTAGCAATTTCAGCAGGAAAAACAAAGCACATAATTTCAGCTTTCATGTACCATTCTGATAATGCTAAAATCTTTTCTTTGAATGATTTCATGCAGATGAATGTTTGAAAGGATAATTAGACAAATGGTTTGACAGACTTGAAAACATTTTGGTCATCCTAATCCAAGATATGACATTTTAACTTTGAGGAAAAAAAAAATCATTTTGGCTTCTTTCTCTCATTTGGGATAACAATAGCATTTGGAAGCTGGAATTCCTGGTAGAATGAAAATGTGACTTCCTAATCAGCTCTGATTTTCAAAGGCAAAGTAAATAGTAATTATCTTAATTTAGAGCACAAAAATAATGCTAAATACATGCAAAATTTTGTTCCTGACAGGGTTGACTGATAGGCAAAGATGTGGTGGCGTATCTGGTAACAGGAGTTTCTAAAATGGGTTTTAAGAAACATATTAGTGAATCCAGATACAGTTAATTTTCTCCTAGATTTAAGAGGACAGTCCATGTGACCTCTTGAATGCCTTGCTTTTTTTCATTTCTGTGACTAGCCATTGTCACTGTCCCAACTGTTGCATGACAAAATCAGGTTAGAAGGAAAATATATGTTAAGTGAAAACAAAAGCAATTTTATGGATTCTGGGAAGTGCTCTTTAATGACTTTTTTTGGACATACTTTTCTACTATGCTAGTCAAATTCATTGGAGTTTTTTTGTTTTTTTTTTTTGTTTGTTTTTTTCTTGCAATCAGTTAAAGAGCAAGAGAGCAAGGAAAGCAATCAGATTTACAGTGTTGTTTTCCCAGTTAGACATCTGTGTTCCAGCCTCTTTCACATTCAGGATATTGATATTGGTAAAATTGATAATGAATTATGTTCCTTGCAACTGTGGTTAATTAAATTGGCCACTCTTTTGTCTTTAGCACAGGCAGCTGGGGGTTTCAACTTCTTAAATTGTTGAGTCCCACTTTGAGAAAATTCTGCTGTGAGACAGTCATGTAACTCATATCACAAAGATCCAGCATCATTTCAAGCTGTTAACCATTCTTCAGATGGGTGGGAAAAAAAATTTCAAAATAATAAAAAGCATTTTTTAAATACAATGTCTTTGTGGAATGCAGAATGTCACAAAAGCAAATAAGGTCTTTCTCGACCTGTATTTCTGGAGAAATAGTGCTAAAAAGGACACAGTGTCTCCTCTTATCTGGCAGTCAGGAAGATCTTGGATCTTTAGGTGCTGCTGTAAAGCAGTCAGTAGAGGATTAGGTGTACCTATGTTGTTGCCTTTCCTTGGGAGCGATAGGATGGGAATCACCACAGGAGTGTGGTGAGAGGCTGCTCTGACTGAAGCACATCCAGGACTAAATCTGTCTGAGGACCATTCTTGGTGAAAAGCTTTTCCTTCCCCCCTCCTGTGAGACTCACAGCACTCCTCTGAAGGAAAAAGTGCTCCTAAACACATGGGAGGACAGGTAGCCACTTGGTGTGTCTGCTGCCTGCTCAAACAGTAACTGAAAACACTACACAACACCAAGGCAAGCAAAAGGAGAAGTCACTTTCACAGCTCACCCTGTTTAATCCTCATCAGGTACCATAATACCAAGGAACATGCAGGAAATTTTCTCAAGAACTACAGCACAACTAAACTGGACAAAAAAAGACAAAAATGTGATGCCTCCCTCTGCAGTCTACAGACAAGGTAATAAAATACAGAAAGATTGGAAAGCACAGGAGAGCAGTGAGGCAGCACTGCTGGCTGTAATCAAACCAGGCTATCAAAGTGACACTGTTTTTATTTGGCAGGGGTTGGTCACACAGCACCAAGGCCTTTGCTGCTCCTCACACTGCCCCAGCATGGAGCAGAATGGGTGTGAGCAAGGAGCTGGGATGCAGCTGGGACAGGGGACCCTGACTGGCCTAAGGGATGTTCCAGACCACATGGCCTCGAGCTCAGCAGTCAGAGCTGAGAAGATGAAGCAATAAAGAAGATGAGGTGATGGCTTTTACCTTCCCAAGTAGCCATCCTGCAGTAGGGAACACTGCTTTCCTGGAGATCATGGACACCTGCCTGCCCATGGGAAGCTGGGGATTAATTCCTTGTTTTGTTTTATTCATGTCCACTGCTTTTGCTTAAGTTTCTAAACTGTTTGTCTCAACACAGGAGGGGTTTTTGCACTTTTACTCCCCTGATTCCCTTCTGCCTTCCACTGGGGGGAGTGAGCAAACAGCTGTGTGGATTTAAATTGGCAGCATTCTACGTGCATTTAAGGATTTTAAGTTTTTTAAAGAAATGGCAGTTAAGCTCTTCAAAACTCATTAAATAATTCACACTTTTCAATGACATTCTAGACAGAATGAAATACTATACATGTAGAAAATAAAAAAAAAAATAAAGTATGAAAACCAAGGTGTATACCATTTATTTTAAAGTTGCAGCTTATAGAAATAGGAATTTCTTTTCTGACCTTCATTTGGGCATTGATCAGACAAAGAATAGGAGAGTTTTCTTTCATCACTTTAGTAATTTTCAATCAAAAATAGTATTTTCCAAACAAAGTTCAATTTATACTAAGTAGACTTATCATTGTCCAGAATGAATTTACTACAAAACAAAGCAGAACATTTTTTTTCCACCAGAACATAAGTACCACTCTACAAAAACCAAAATTACAGCATTGTTGACTTTTAAGGTAAGCTTATATGATAATTAGAGGTGCAACATTCTGTGATGGTATTGCAGTTCTCATTGGGATTTTTATTTGACTAATAAAGACTCACTTCGATCTGTTTTGCTGTTGCTGCCTATTCTCTCAACATAATTAAATTGCTGGACTCTGTGCTTTGCAAAAATTGGAAATTTTTGCAGTTCCACTTGTCTTGGCTAAAGTATGATTTTCAGGAGTTTTGTCCCAGCTCATGTCTCACTGACAATGTTGCTAGGGCAGTGGGCTAGGAGTGGGAACAGGGGGAGGTTTTGCCATCCCTGTGGTCAGGACCTCCAAGAATAAACTGAGCCCAAGTGACTGACTTGTTTTCTCGACATGGGGAGACATCATGTTCTGCTTCTGAACTGTAAGTTTAGCTTAGATGGAGGCAGCCTTACATCTCCTGTGGAAAAACCCATCCCACAGAGTGGCATTTGCACCTGTATGTCACACCTCACTGTCTAATTCTACAGTGGTGGGAATACAGAGGAAGAAGGTGTAAATGGTATGTGTTCCTTTTTCTGTATTTTGTGCATCCACAGTGATGTAGACAACCTGTCTCTGTCTTCATCCTGCTCACTCACATACTGTTGGACAGTTCTCTGCACAGACTTTCCCCAGATCCCTTCCCTTTTAACCATATGTGATGCTGGAATCCTTCATCTGTTACATTTACTGCTGTTATATATATATATGTGTGTGTGTGTGTGTGTGTGTGTGTATATGCACACACATCATCTTTTAAAATTGGAAATCCCTCCACAAACTTCTCAAAATAACTTGTCTGGTTACCCAAATCAGCTGTGTTATCTACTTACCAAAGAATACATATAACAAATTGACAGATAAACAATCTTAGCTTTCAGCAACTGAACCTTGTATTTTCATTTTTGCTTTACAGGTGTTGCTGGTAAGAGTTTTATGTTAATAAACTTCAATCAGAAAATAAAATGACAACTGGTTCACTGGTTTCAGTAAGGGTAGAAAATTAGTCAGAATTTCTATATAGAATCAGGGCTACTGAATAAAAGCTCAGTGTGTGTATGCTCCAAAACTAGTCTTAAAATATATGTTCACTATGTTGTCTGTAGAGATAGGGACTATCAAACGTCCTTGTCATAAGCTCATGCCAAAACATTTTGCAAAGAATATGAAGAGTTAAACACTTCTCAAAACACTACAGACAGAACAAAATACTCTGCAAGGGGTATTGATGGTCAAATGAGGACTTTAAGCTTCCTGGTGCAAAAAATCAAAAATCCAACACCTTTGATGCACAGTTTGTTTGAGTAATTTTAAAGAGCAGAAAATGCAGGAAAATTTTATTTTCTAGTGACAGAAAACCTCCCTTTATTTGTTCATTGTAGAGCCTCACTGGATTCTTTCTTTATCACTGTTGCCTCCCAGAACTTTTAAACTTATTTCTGCATGGCTATGCATATGCAACAGATGTAAACGCAAGAAGGAAGTCCTTAAAAACTATCTCCCAAAATGCACTCTGAGTTCCTTAGCACATTCCTTGACTCTCAGTACTAACTTCATTTCAGCAATTTTCAAGTATATTTTTACAAATTTCAAGTAAGCGAAACTGAAAAGCTTCTTCTCATGCACATTGAGGATACACAGTCCTCCCCTATGGATAAACATTATTTTCATATGTCTAAAAAACCAGTTATTGACTAGGCAGAGACAAACTGTTCATTGCCTCATGGCATAAATTTTTCATTGAGAAGGAAACACATTTCGGCACTTCAAAACTCATTAAATAATTAATGCATTTCAACTGCACTAAAAAAAAAACAGAACTAATTACCAATATCTGCCTAGTGAACCTTATACATTTGAGCTTATTCTACAAGGACTAATAATTATTTTACAGAAGCCTAGCACCTACCTTCAAACAAGAGAAGATACAACTGTGAATAGTTTTAACTCTTATGTTCAAGCAGTGAGAACTCCTACAATCTCAGGATTCTCCTGCATCCAGCAATAGCAGTTTGGGATTTATAATCACCTGGCACTTTTGGCAGGTTTTTTGTCCTCCAGGAAAAAAATGTCAGACCCAATGTACCAAAAAGAGTTTAATTGAACTCAGTCAGACACAGTAACAACTGAAAGTTGTCGGGTGAGGGAAGACTCCAGATGCTCAATATGAGATCAGCAAGCTTCCGTTTATTGATAGAGAGCATTAGACATTTATACAACAAGTAATAAGTTCATACATATCCTGTAACTTAAGCTGTCCACTGGCCACACCACAACATTAGTTCTTCCCCAATCCTTAGGGGTTACATCCCTCTTTTCCCATGTCTCTTTCACCACTTGTTATCATACCCAGCTAGGCCCAAGGACATGCTATCTTGCAGGTGCAAAAACTTAAGATTAGCCACGGCCTTGTACTTTTCCAATTCTTAGCTATTCTCCCAACAGAAAGTGACCAGCATGACCCAGCATAGATCCATCCATGCAGAACAGGAGCATTTGCAAGTCTAAGAGGAAATAGAAAGTGTGGAAAAAATTCTCCAGGAAGGGCAGAGAAATCTTCTCAGGTGATTATTCACAGAAAATATTTTTCATTGCCAGCACAGAGCAGGGATGTATCGAGCTTTTGGTACCAGGCTCATACTTCTTGCTAATATCAGAATTTTTAATCCATGAATCCCAGGGAAAATGAGTAGGAAATTCTCCTTGCAAAGAGACACAGCAGATTGGGTTTGAGTTTTCAAATCTGGGAGGGAATGTTGAAATGTATGCAATGGGGGACTGCTTATAGCTTTTTCTAAAAAGAAACCCTTCATGATGGTAGATGCTTCAGGCACCTGATATAACTTTCCCATTGGTTTGTGGAGTATTTTTCACTAATGAAAATAAAGATGTGGCAAAAACTAACGAGCTACATTATTTCATGTGTATAAGAAGATTATTTTAAAGATGGTGCTTGATGCAGCCTAGTAAAAATACTTGTTTTGCACCACTCCACTTTGCCACTGTCAATAAAAGCCAGGTCATAACTAACCTGCTGCACCAAAGCTCCTTGGGCTTGGGTTTTCTGTTTGGGAGAAAGGGGTGGGAACAATTATCTGGTGATCTATAAGAGCCCAAGTTTTTAAAATCATGGGCACCTAACTTTCCACTATCTCCTCACCCACAATGTTATTTACAGTAGCATAATTTTGAATATTAACATTTTAGGTATCATTTCTAGTGGGATGTTTAGTTTGAGCCAGCTTATATGCAGTGCCTTATGTAAATAAAAAATATGTTATGAGACAGGGCAGACACAGAGCACTGTTTGGACAGGATTCTACAGACCTGTTGACTATGTCAAGGTAATGAAGAGTCAAGGGGCCATCAGAAAAATACCTTCAAAAATGCCTTCAGGAAAAGTTGTCACATTTCTCTTTCTTCCCCAAAGTTTTCCTTTTTCTTTTTCTGCTCCACCTAAACAAGAGCTGCAGCAAGAAGGCCTGCAGTGACAAGCACTGCAATTTTCATTGCAGTGACAATCATGGCTCTGGGCTGTAAACCCTCCAGAAATCCACACCACCACAGATGAGATAAATGGCCTTGGTATGTCTCTCAGAACAGCAAGGAGGAGATGGAAGGGACTTTTCTCAGGAACTGCACCCATCATCACAGTTCCTCTTCAAATAAATCTGGACTGCAGCAGGATTGATAGTGTCCCTGAGAGCTCAGGGAATCAATACAGGCAGCAGGAAAAGGCAAAGGCAAACTGCTGTAGCTTCTTAAATGAGAATTGATTTTTATCCATTGTCCATTCCCATGGCAAAGGAACAAGCTTATCACTTCAAACCAAGAATAGAAGGGAGACTAATTCTCTGTCTCAGGAAAGGATAGGAGCTCAGTAGAGGTCACTAAGATCAACACAGTATTAAAGAAATCTTTTTTTACTTGACTTCCTGACAAAGCAAGTGGACTTCATCTACTCAGCTGTCTGTCCTTCCTCCAACTTTGTAACCAGAGGCTGCAAGGAAGCCAGGGTGCACAATCAAGGGAAAGAAACCCAAAGACATTCATGCATTCCTCAGGAGCAAAGAAAGTTTGCAACATCTTGCAGGCAAAGAGCTCTGCCTCTCCTGGGAGAAGCCCTGGGAGCAGCATCTCCATGTTTGGCACCAGCCAACACCATGGGTGTCAGAGCTCTGTGGGTTCCCAGATACTCCACCTTGACACTACTCAGCAGCTGCTCTGAAAGAGGATTCCCCAGCCAGCTCCCTCTGACTGATTCTCCCATATGATAAGCAGCCTAGATGTGGTGGAAAAAAAGTTTTACTTCTTTAGGGCAGAAAATGAAACACACCCTTTCATTTGTGCTTTGAGTAAGCTCCACACAGCCCTAAAACTCCTTGTATTATCCCATAATTGCACACCAACTGTTATGATTTAAAAAAACCATCAGTCCAGCTTTGTTGGTGTACAACTAACAATGCTTAGTTTCTCTAATGCCTTCTGCATTAGGAAAAATATATTCAAATATACACATATTTACATATCAATTTATTCACAAGGGTGTTTCACAAGCATGGAAAGGATCTGATTTTACCTCAGCAGAAGGTGACTGGACTAAAATATCTTGTTTATCTCCACTGCAATTGATCTGTGGTGTGTGTGTGCAGAGAGGCAGGCGGTCCAAGCCCTGCTGCTACGGAACTGAGGCTAGGAAGCAGCTTAATGACATTCATGAGCTTGCTAAATTTGTGTCAGCTCAAAACCCATCAGAGAAGGCATCTGAAGCCCAGAAGACAAGTGGTGCTCATTCACAGTCCATGTGCTGGTGTGCTTCTCTCCTACCACAGTGGCATCCATCTTCAGGTGTGGTGAAATTGGGGGTCTCACCCTGAAGAGACAAAGAAAGAGAAGCGAGGGAGAAGGGCACTCTGTACAGCTCTACTGTAAATTGTAGAGCTGTATGTGTTGTATGTGGCTTTCAGACTGACAGCAGAAAACACTTGTTGAGGAGGACAGAAGACACTATTCTAGTGAAGAGGATTTCTCAAAATTTTCAGTGATGATGTGATTTGTAAAACACCTTCAGCCCCACTTTCCTTCTTCATGGCTCTCAATTCCCTTTGACATTCTTGCTATTCTATTCTTAGGGAGAACATCTCTTTGTGGTATAGACTTAATATCTTCAATCTAATTCTGAGTACTGTATCCTCAAAACCCTGCGTCCCTAAAGTACTCATAGTCTTCCTTTGGAGTTCCCAAATGCCTTTTGTTTAGCTTTCTGAGTTTGTTAAATTTTAAAGAAAAGAAAATATGCTGGTGTAAACTCCTTCTTAAATCTCTTCTCATTAAAAGGCATGGCTAGGGATGTATTAAAAATCTCAGATCTCTTATGACCCGTTCCTTTTGGCAAAAAAGCATGTAGAACTACTCTGGATTTTGGGGAGGGGGTTGTTTTTTGGGGGGGAGGAATCATCCTAGAAAGCATGTTTCATCAGTACCCATGACAGGAAGAAAAAACATTTTGGATGGGAGATAAATCTGTCATGAAGTTGTCACAGCTGACAGACCTTTTTGTTGATGTTACTCTGTCTAGTTTGGAATCATCTTGTCACATAAGTGTGTTTCTCATACTTGTTTGCAAAAAGGTTTTCTGCCCTATAAAATAATTAGAAGCAATCACAGACTAGCTTTGTGACTGGAGGTAAGGAGGAGAATCCAAGACACAGCTTTCATGACAGAAGGAGAAGAAGGTAATTAGAATTAACAATAAAATTTCAGAATTAATTCTACAACTTGATAGTTCTTCCCACATCACAGTAGTAGTATGGACCCAGCAGTTTTGGTCACAGCCTTTTCTTTGCATTTGCTCAATAAACTAACACAATGTCACATAATTGGCAGATTTGATTACGTGATGATGATAATTGATATATTCAGCACAAACAATTCATGAACTGCCAGAAAATCAACCAATTCATTTAAAATTTACATGCCTGCCCCCAGAGATCAAGATACTGGGTTATGTTGACTAAAATAAACACAACTAGTAATTTGATTAGACAACCTATTATATGGAATTAAGTGAAAAAAAGTGGCTTCAAGTGAGGCATACATATTTAAAGCCAGGAGGAAGAATTTTCATCAGTTAAGCTTAACTGAAAGATAAATTATATTCCTTTGAAGTATGGGATCACAACAAGACATTTCAACTCAGGGGAAAGATTTAAATGCTTTATGGGCATGGTACCACACAGTGCCTGACTGGAGATTCCTTTGTTAGCAACAAAAAATGTCAATTGATTCCAAACATTTTTAGAGGATGATGAAGTGCCGCTGCATTTCTTTTGAAACCTTTGTGGAATATGAGTGCTCAGATGTCACCTCTGGTAAACACAGCTGGAGCTGGGGGATGACCCAAACTCAAGAATAGGGTGCCCTACACTGCTCATGGGATTGGTGCTGGCACCAGGGTTTGTAAGGAGTCAGCTCACAACACACCTTTGCAAACTCTTGGCAGAACTGCTCATGGCAGTAGGATCTTGCCCAATGCATTGCTCATTAAATCTCTTTATGTTCAAGCCCAAATATGTGTTTAGTACCATCAAGGGGTGCGATTACAATCCACTAAAATATAAAATAAAAAGCTGACACTGTGGGGTCAATGGAAATGCATTTGTCATGGTCCTTAGTATACAAAGGAAGTTGCAAAGTAATCGTCTGCATCACTTCACACACATCTCACTACTGAAAACTGCTGCATGAAGAACACATTTCAGGTATAGATGGATGCCATGCTTTCTTTCCATATTTTAGACAAAATGCTGACCTGAATGTATGCCAGCACTCCATGAGCAGCATTTTAAATCTGTCATGAAGTTGTCACAGCTGACAGACCTTTTTGTTGATGTTACTCTGTCTAGTTTGGAATCATCTTGTCACATAAGTGTGTTTCTCATACTTGTTTGCAAAAAGGTTTTCTGCCCTATAAAATAATTAGAAGCAATCACAGACTAGCTTTGTGACTGGAGGTAAGGAGGAGAATCCAAGACACAGCTTTCATGACAGAAGGAGAAGAAGGTAATTAGAATTAACAATAAAATTTCAGAATTAATTCTACAACTTGATAGTTCTTCCCACATCACAGTAGTAGTATGGACCCAGCAGTTTTGGTCACAGCCTTTTCTTTGCATTTGCTCAATAAACTAACACAATGTCACATAATTGGCAGATTTGATTACGTGATGATGATAATTGATATATTCAGCACAAACAATTCATGAACTGCCAGAAAATCAACCAATTCATTTAAAATTTACATGCCTGCCCCCAGAGATCAAGATACTGGGTTATGTTGACTAAAATAAACACAACTAGTAATTTGATTAGACAACCTATTATATGGAATTAAGTGAAAAAAAGTGGCTTCAAGTGAGGCATACATATTTAAAGCCAGGAGGAAGAATTTTCATCAGTTAAGCTTAACTGAAAGATAAATTATATTCCTTTGAAGTATGGGATCACAACAAGACATTTCAACTCAGGGGAAAGATTTAAATGCTTTATGGGCATGGTACCACACAGTGCCTGACTGGAGATTCCTTTGTTAACAACAAAAAATGTCAATTGATTCCAAACATTTTTAGAGGATGATGAAGTGCCGCTGCATTTCTTTTGAAACCTTTGTGGAATATGAGTGCTCAGATGTCACCTCTGGTAAACACAGCTGGAGCTGGGGGATGACGCAAACTCAAGAATAGGGTGCCCCACACTGCTCATGGGATTGGTGCTGGCACCAGGGTTTGTAAGGAGTCAGCTCACAACACACCTTTGCAAACTCTTGGCAGAACTGCTCATGGCAGTAGGATCTTGCCCAATGCATTGCTCATTAAATCTCTTTATGTTCAAGCCCAAATATGTGTTTAGTACCATCAAGGCGGGCGATTACAATCTAGTAAAATATAAAATAAAAAGCTGACACTGTGGGGTCAATGGAAACGCATTTGTCATGGTCCTTAGTATACAAAGGAAGTTGCAAAGTAATCGTCTGCATCACTTCACACACATCTCACTACTGAAAACTGCTGCATGAAGGACACATTTCAGGTATAGATGGATGCCATGCTTTCTTTCCATATTTTAGACAAAATGCTGACCTGAATGTATGCCAGCACTCCATGAGCAGCATTTTTCCTCTGGAGCTGTTCTAACTCTGTAAATAGGGAAACACATCAGTTACTCCAAGCGAGGAGAAGAGGTTGTGCCCTATACCAAAGGATGCCAGGGATGAATGGTTTCACTCGCTCACCTACAACCTTCCTAGAATGCAAAGCAAGTTTTGAATGCACTTTTGATTTGGGATACAGGTCTCTCAGCAGGGTCAAAGGTTTGACACCTGATTGTGCAGTGGTTTCACTTGTCCCCCCTTTTGCTTTTAGTGCATTCTGAATTAAAGTGTTGTATCACTTGTTTCATGCATGAGCTGAGAATTTTGATCCCATACCACTGAAAGCCTTTGACTGATCTATCAAGTTAATTACTCCTGAAACACTGATGTCAGGATAGTGGTCACTGCCTTGAAAAGCCAGGAGCAGTGTTTGATTGTTGTCTTTTCTTTTTTATAACTTTCTGGTTTGCTCTGGTGCCTGTGAGAATGCAAAGAAGCCCTGGTTTGTAGAGAAATTATTTATATGAAGACAAATTAATGTACATTGCAACTGAGAGAAATGAAAGCTTGGGCAAAGCTATAAAAAAGATGATAGTAGTGATATAGAAGACACCAGAATCACATGCAAAACACCAATTTTTTCCAAAAAGCAGATAATTTCTTCCTTCAGAACAAGCACTGGTACTCATTACTCACTCACCCCTAACTCTTTTTATATTAAAATGCTTTTCATAAAGCTAAATTAATAAATACAAAAATCTGGTTTATTATAATTTTTAGAAATCAGAACTCACACATCACATATATGTTTTCCAGATTTAAACCTGTATGTGCTTCCAGCTTCCTTGATCCAGTTATTTATTGCACTCACAAATCAGGTCCATATATAACTTCTATTTGGCTGGACAGCTAACAGCTGCTTAGAAAAGAAAGATTTATACTTTCTTACCCTTTCAGCATTCCCAACAATAAATTCTTCTTTTATGACAATTCAGAAACCACTGAGAAGACAGGCTATCACAAATTTCAGGCTCCCTGTAGAAATTTACCTCTCTTTGTATCTTCAGTTGGTTTTTAAGTTGTACAACCTATGTGAAAAGGCTCAGCAACTGAAGAGGGAATGTTTGCAATACGAATAAATCAGGAAAAGTAAAAGTTACAAATACAATTTTGGTTCTAGAATTTCTTTAGTTTCTGAAAGTAACTTGCTACCTGATTCTACTAGCATTTATCCATGATGGGGAGCATCTTTTCCAGACGTGAATAATGAGCATTTAAATTTGCATCTGTGTGACTTTCCATGAATAGCTTGGACACAGCTGGAAAAAATACCAGTTGTCAGTGTCCTCCCTGACCCCAAATACAAATGTGCAACAGCTACTCATTAAAGGATATGAAAACATGAATAATCCCTAGAATTTCCTAGTGCATGACATATTTTTGTTCCTATCTGAAACTGCAAATATTCCTGCAGCACAGAAAAAAGGATGAAAGGCAACTTCCCACTGGACTCCTACCTTTACCAATTTGGCTTCTGTGGAATGAAGAGGAAGCAAGGGTCCTTCAGATGGCTCTCTTCTCTTCTCTCCTCTCCTCTCCTCTCCTCTCCTCTCCTCTCCTCTCCTCTCCTCTCCTCTCCTCTCCTCTCCTCTCCTCTCCTCTCCTCTCCTCTCCTCTCCTCTCCTCTCCTCTCCTCTCCTCTCCTCTTCTCTTCTCTTCTCTTCTCTTCTCTTCTCTTCTCTTCTCTTCTCTTCTCTTCTCTTCTCTTCTCTTCTCTTCTCTTCTCTTCTCTTCTCTTCTCTTCTCTTCTCTTCTCTTCTCTTCTCTTCTCTTCTTCTCTATCCTCGTCCTAAACATATTTGAGGCTTACCTCTTAGTCAATCTCTTGTCATCCCTTGACATCATTGTTGTTGAAAACCACAGCTAAGTTAATTAACTGGCAAAAGTGATAACATTATTATCATTGTGCCTACTGTTTAACACCTGCATTGTCACATAAGCTAGAGCTCTATTGTTCAGGACAATGTACAGATACTCCAAAAGAAGGTATTTTCTTCAAAACACAACTCTATGAGGATGAAAAGGGAAAAAACAAGGAAGAGGGAAGGTATGCACAACATTTATAATCTAGCTGGCATGTAGTGCAATTGAACCTATTAAAATGAAAATCATATGAGAACTCACATCATGACACAGAAAGAGTCAGAGATCAGATTTTGAAAATCTTAATTCAGAAAGGATACCAGTCTTTCAGACCAGGGGCTTCCACAGAAGCTGAGAGAAGCTTTTATGGAATGGAGTCTTTGTCAGTGTTCAGGAGGGCCGCTGGGCTTAGCAGCTTGGGCCATCAATCAGTGAGCTTTGGTCTCCCAGCCAGACGCACACTGGTGGGAGGGAAACACAGCTTGTGCCTCAACAAGTACTTCAAGGCTCTTCACAGTATAGGTGGGAAAATGCTTCCCTTTTAAACACCAGCACTTCTGGCCAAGCAGTGAGAATGCATTCCCCCATACTATCCCTAAATACTGAGCTGCTGGACTCCTAGTGCTCCATCATCTCTGTGTGGATCTCTGTGGAATTGTGATCAAGAGTGCAGTGATCAAGTGATGCCTCTCGTTAGGAGGGGCTGAGTAAAGAGCAATGTAGGAAGTGGTTTTGTAAAACCATCACGAGTTTATTCTGGTCCTGAATATGGTAAATACAGCATCTTGCAACCAAGTCGTAAAAAAACCCAAAAATAAGTATATGCTTCTTCAGTGTGTTGGTACCTTTCTATTTGCACTTCCTGGTGTATCTTGATTTGAGTACCATAAAAGTATAAAAACACAAGTGTGAATGAAATTCATGAAGTCCTACAGCATTAGTATCCTTTAAGTTACCTGATACATATTTAATGTGGAAAGATCTCACAGTTATTTTTAAGCATTACTTAGATTCTGCAGTTCTTCACCTTCCAGGAAGAAAAAATACAAGTTGGCATTTTCCATTCAGTCTGTATTGTTATAATAAATAATAACAAACTTGAGACCCAGGGACTCATAGCACAGGAAATGAAAAGGAATTTACCCTGTAAGTTGGGATCATTCCTTGCAGGTAGCAGAGATAACTGGATTCTGGGTTCAAGTGCTTTTGTGCTTCTTCAGGACTCCCTTGTAGGAGGACATTGAAGGAGTTTGGGATGTGTAAAGACAACATTGACAACATGCTTTAAATCAAAATAAGGATATAAATAAATACCTAAAAGATCCTGGTACCACAAATCATATTAGTGCAAAGGAAAGTTTTTATGGGAGGAGGGGGACAATGATGCTACTGGGATTTTATGAAGTTTGTGGACGCAGAGATCCCATTTTCACCCCGTGTAGCTGTTATGACCCTGCTTGGCAGGAGAGAGGAAGAGTCATTCAGGTGGGAAGAGTAAAGAGGGTGCATTCCACATCCATCTCCAGTGCTGGAGCAGAGGAGCTGTGCAGCTGACAGTCATCCTGCCCTTGGGATGGTGACAGAGGGGAAGGGAATGGGAGAGAGAGAGGGGAACTGGGCAGATACAACCGAAGGTGGCACAAGCACTGTAAACTTTTGAGACTGTTGATACTTAGTAATTTTGTTACTGCACAGAGTTAAAATCAAAACTCAGATGTCAGGTCTGTATACTGACCATTACCATTGTAAGGGTTTTTAAATGCCTTTTTTCCCACTGGCTTTTCATTTGAGGGGAGGACCAGGTAAAAGTTTCAGCCTCGTGTCTGTCACATCAGCACTTCCTCCCCTTCCCTGTGCAGCTTATCAATATCAATTCTAAGTCTTGTTATCTGTGTGCATTGCTTGGGATAAGGTTTCAGATGGGGCCTCAGGTGCTGCAGTCATACAAACCCCTTCCCTGTGGTTTGATCTCCACAGGGAAGTCACCAGAAGCTGTATGAGGACATTAAAATGAAATCAAGCAGCTTCTGTGCATGTGACAGAAAGATCTGAGAAGTGACTTCCCCCCCAGACAAATGACCAGTGTTGAGCAGCTGGCTGTATGGGTGAGAAAGCACAATTACCACTTATTTGTGTACATAACAAAGATCTCAAATAATTAAAACACTGTAGACACACCTGTTCACAACACCGTGGATCACACACCAAATCAACACCTAACTTCTGGACAAAAAGCTCACAGATTTCTCCATTATCTACCAGGAGCCTCGTGGCTGACTCAGGGATTTTAACAAGATGTTGTAACACAAAGATTATTCTCAAACAAGCAGCTCCACAACAATCTGCTTCCGATGACTTGTACCTAAATATGCTTTTTTTTTTTTTTTTCCTATCCCATCCTCTTCTGCTTTCTTTCCTTCTTCCTACCATGATGCACAGCCTTGTCCTCTAAATTCAAAGTTCTGCAGGTACTGCTGCCTGCATAATAATAACAACACAACAATGCTGCATTAAGTGAGATGAAAAATTTCTAAAGTGACCTGTTGGAAAATGCTGATAATTCAGAATGAAAATATCCTGCAGATAAATGCTATTTTCATTCAAATTCTCAGTAATAATAATAATATTGGATAGATATTATTAAGTCTTACTATCAGAATGCTGACATGTTCATTGCAAAAAGTCCAAACATCTTTTGTCCTTCCTGGTTTTTGATGAAATAACAGAATAAGACTATCAATTTAACAGCTCTAAACTTATTGAAATGAGATGCTCTGCATGGCAGAAAGAAAAGATTTCTGCATGTTTTGTTTGCAAGTTATTCCAAGATTTTCATCCCAATTTAAGGCAACATAGAATTTTGAAATTTCAGTCTCTCAGATAGCAATTTCTTTTTCCAGCCCCCTGTAGATATTGGAGAAAGACAAAGCACCAGAGCCTCCAAAGGAAAAAAAAATACAATTGTTGGTAACTATAAAAACAACTGACTGAGAAACAACTAGTAGCTTTTCTGAAACACTGTGCAAATAAGAAACTTTGTGACAGTAATTTTATTAAATGTAAATTTTGATGTATTACCTGATTTAGTAGGCATTACTGTGAGATTCTCAATATAACTACTGAATCTCTGTGCTAATTTACTTTTTATTGTCTTAATGCACTGAGTATTCCTATTTTAGACCCCACACAATTTTATCATAATTTTATCAATTGTTTGCATGGTAAAATTTACATGCTCCGAAATGCAGAACTAAGGAGCTGGCGCTACCAGAGACTGTTACAGATGCAAATCTCACAATCAAAACTTTGCTCAAAACCTTTTCCAAACAAGACAGCAGAGAGTGGTTTATCCCTATATCTGAAAGCAAAAGGTCTGAGGAAGACCCTTAGGCTTGGTGGCTACAAGAAGCAAAAAGTATTTTTCCTGAAGTTGAGTCTGTAGCTGTTTATTCACACAGGCAGCCAATGAACCACAGAGACCTGACAGTCACTTGTTCAGTGAATGGAGAATTACTCCTCTATTTCATACTCCCATTTCTGACAAAACATCCTTCATGCTGAGCTAAGTGTGAGGAACCAGAGAAATTCCTGGCAATGAAGGGCTTGAAGCTGTTGAAAAGAAACAAAACTGTGATAGTGGGAATAGACTGATGGCAGAAACTCTCCCCCAGCTGCATTCTTTTCATTGCCCACAAAACTATATATGGAATTCTAAGAATATATTCCAGTTGCCCTATGAACTAGAAGACTTAGTGATTAAACCCTGGAGCTAATTGCGTTATTTAATCATGAATGTAAACTGTTTTTAGTTTCAACTCACAGGGCTGAGTAACTATTCTTGGAGAAAATAAGTGAAAGGAAGGGCAGATAAGTTGTCTTGCTGGACTTGTGAACTGAGCATGAGCCTCCTTGTGTGGAACAAGGGCAATATTTTTTCCCCTGCTTTTAGCTTCTCAACAATATTCAAAATGTTATGTTTAAAATATTAGCTAGAGAAAGCAAAGGCACAAAGGAGAGGGAGAACAGGCACTCTGCTGAGAAGCAATAATCACAAATATCAATATAATCTCATCTCCTGCAAGATGCCTGGCATGGGCCACCCTTCTCTCCCCAGTCCTTGCCAACACAAAGTTGTACCAGAGCTGAATGGAAAGCACACTGCCATGGCTCCCTCCTCTTATAAATAAACACATCCATGCAAAGTCACAACAAATTAGGAACTTCTTATTTCTGTTCATTGAGCTTGATGGAATCAATAGTCAGCAGGGAGCTGGCAATGGATTTGTTAAGGCAGCTCTCAAGGCCTCAGTCACAGGAGTGAGAAGTCACCCACTGGCCTCATTTCCCTGTAAACAGAAAACTGGTCTAAAATAAATCTCATTTCAAGTGAAAATAATGGATAATACTCACCTTACATTGCACTCTTTTGCCATCTAAAGCAGCTGAGCTTTTCCCTAAATAATTCATGAAAAGCTGTTCAATGACCAATATCTGGTAACTGTATTGTCTTGTCTTGTGAAAAGACACTGAAATAAAACCAGAGAAACAGTCTGTGGTGTTTCATGCTTATTTTCTTGCCTGTCTGAAGAGCATCAATCCATTAAAGTAGATTTGCTTTTGATTGAAACCAGTGTGTTTCATCTGACACATTAGAAATTCAGACGTCTGCAAAGCAGGTGTTTGTCCTTTTCTCTTGATGTGCAAGTGCATAACATCAGAGCTTAATATTTATTAGAAATGTTCAATCAATCTTCTGAGTCTGCAGTTCTCTGGATATGTCACATATTAACAGGGCTGGGAATAAAAGTCAAACACAGTAGCAGATGTGAAATATTATAGCACTGTAAAATGATAAAGGATAGATAGAACTTCTCACTTTATTACTATCGTAACAAACTTTTTTACTGAGGAAGCCACAAACAAATAGAAGAATCTATTGTGCTGGGCACCATTCAGGTTCTTAACTGGGAAATAAATCTTACCCCAAATATTTTTCAATCCATGGCCTTGTAGGAATGCTCTTGCTGACCTTATTCTTGGAGCAGCTCCACTGACAGCAGTGCTGTCACAATGATAAAGTTGTGCTTGTATGTGCTGCAGAATTGGAGCTTTAAAAGATGAAACAAGAAGAAGGGTCACAGCCTACAGGGATCTGTTTTCCCCATCATATTTAATGGCTGGGAAACCAAGGCAGAGATTACTTTGGGCCACCATGGTCAGAGGTCATCATTAGCCCTGGCAATAACTGGCAGACATTTTTTGGCTTTTTTACCGGGGAGACCAAACGTCCAAATGAGCTTAGTAGACAGAATGCTGCTTTGGTGATCCTATAAATTTTAAAATTATTATAAAAAATGATTATATTTTGTATTGATATTTCATTAAGTTTTAGTCATAAAAGCAAATTAAGGCAATTTCTCAGCAGAAATGTGAGTACTTTTCTGGAAAGGTAATAATCCAAATGTTGTTCTCAATAACTAACAATCACTTGAAGCTGCTATTCCCACACCAACAGACTTTGGGATAATAAAAAAATCATCTAAATATAATAATTTTAACTATTAAATGTCACCAACTTTCCAGATTGTCCAAGGGCATTTTTTAACAGTTTAATAATAAAAGTGCAATTTAGACTACATTAGAGAAACAAAGTAAATTACAAGTTTTGGTCTGAGTGTGTAAATTACACATTTGAAACATTAAAAATTAACCAGAGAAGGCAATGCAAACAACTGAATGGGACATTTGAAGGGGTTAAGAAACTTGAGCTCTGGTCCCAGCTCACAGATGTATTTAATCTTCCTGTGGCACTTGAGTGGACAGCTCTTGACTTTAGAACGTATTTTCTGAAGCTTCCACCTCACTGAGGTTTGAACTCACAAAAGCTATGTATTTTTCTTTTTTTTTTTTTTTGTCTTGTATGGTGACATCTGATAACTGAGGACTGCTAGATCCAGCAGAGTTGGTTCCAAAATAGGAAGGCTTTAGTGGGAAATGCAAGGGGGCATCACTGAAAGGTCATAGTAAAGTTCCTGCCCATGGGAAGAGCAGGAAGGATTGTTTGACTGAAGTACCATGAAAAGCCTTATTTAGACATAAGTCTGGGCATAAGATTCATGTTGCTTGAAACCATCTACCAGACTCAGTAGAAAAGGTTTTTGATGAGTCCCATGCTAAAAGAATGGTCGACACACATCAAAATGTCCTATGGGAACATGCAGGTCAGAGGAGGAGATCTTCCCTGGTTCCTGTCTCCTTTTAGGGATTCCCATGCCTTGCAGTGAGAAGGTGCTGCCCCCTCACATGACTCCTTCCCCATTAATTACAGGCATGGAGACATGCTGGAGACAAAATTTTTCAGAAAGCTTGAATGGTGATCCTTTGCAACAGCTTTCACAGCCACACCTCCCAAGAAAACTACATTCCCTTGTCAGCTTGTGTCTGCATCGTGCAATTAGACTGACTGGAATTATCTCCTTTAAAAGAACATGCAAGTGGCACCAGGGACAAAGATAGGGTGGCAGTGGGACAGAGGATTGCTCATTCAGTCTGGAGGTGAGTCTGAATGGCAGTGACAGATAATTCCAGAAGTGGGAGGATTCGAATTAAATGAAAAGTGAGAATGAGCAATCCAGTCAGGGCAGTGTCAGTAGTGTTACATCATTTCATATGCAGATTGGTTTATCCTAGTCTGCCCCTAGCTTGCATGGACCCACTAAAAGCCTAAATCTAAAGGCCTGTCCCTGCACTGTGGAATTACTAGAGACACAAGAACGCTCTCGGTCGCTGCCATTTTTCACTGCTCTCTGCATAGTGCAATGACTTACATGTGGTTCAAGAATTATAGATTAGATGTCAGTAAATGGCATAAAAAATAGTTTTGAATTGAACATTTCTTTTATAAATGTGATTTCAGATGAAGGTATATTGCAAGCTGTCACACAACACATTCAGCAAGTACTGCTTTCCTATCATAAGACATTATTCTGACTCCAAATTTGATTTGTGTGAGGAGGGAACCAGGAGAGTCCCTCCTAAATTACATTGTTGACTCATTTTGCCATTGGATTCTGGCATACCAAGGCTGCATCATTAAACAATGTTTAGTTGCATAACCTTTTAGAGGTTATGCAACTATTAATGTCTCATGGCACAGAGTCTATTTCTTCCACCAGAGTTTATATTTATTCAAATTTTATAGCATCAATGTTTTGTCTTTTAATAAAAATGTTCACAGTACAATCTCAGACTCCTGATTTCACATTAATTTATGCTGTTTTAAGAATAGTCATGCTTAGCATTTCCATTTCTCTGGCTTCCTATCAAATACTTAGTGCTCCGTTCCAGTATACCTTTGAAAACTAATACTTTAGCTTCTTAAATTGCTTTTCTCAGACCCTTTATAATTTGCACTGCACAATACTGGAGTCAAAACTGTTAAAAACAGAAAAGAAGGATACTTCACTCACTTTTTTTTGGTGTGTGTGTGCTATAATTACTTATTGTAAGGCCAAGCAGTGCACAGTATAGAAACACAGGATGATAACATAGACTCAGAGAATGGCTTGGGTTGCAATAGATCTTAAAGATCACCCAGTTCCAACCCCCAGCCATGGACAGGGACACCTCCCACTAGATCAGGTTGCTCAAAGTCCTGTTCAACCCAGTCCTGAACACTGCAGGGATGGGGCATGCACAGCTTCTCTGAGCAACCTGTGCCAGTGCCTCAGCAGCCTCACAGTAAAGATTTTTTTCTTATATCTGATCTAAACCTACCCAGTTTCAGCTTGAATCCATTCCACCCTCCTCCTGTCACTTGTAAAAAGCCCCTCTTCGTTTTCCTTGTAGGCTCCTTTCAGGTCCTGGAGGGCTGCAGCTACATCACCCCAGAGCCTTCTCTTCAGAATGAACAATTCCAATTCTTTCAGCCTTTCTTTTCCATCTCTCTGAGCATGTCCATGTCCATTCTCTGGACTTATTCCAACAGGTCCGTGTCCTTCCTGTGCTGGGACCCCAGAGCTGGATGCAGCACTGCAGATGGGCTGTCAGCAGAGAAGAGCAGAGGGGCAGAATCCCCTCCCTGGCCCTGCTGGCCACACCCAGCTTTGGATGTAACCCAGGATGCAATTTGCTTTCTGAGCTATATATATCTTTGTAGGCAATTCTTCTGTACTTCTGGAACTATTTTCTTATCTAAATAAGTTTCTGATGAGATATACACAATAACTCTCTCTTATGGAATTCTTAGCAACGCTTGGTATTTCATTCCCAGAGGGAAGGGGAAGAAGATGCATTCAAAAATGTAAAGGCCTTTGGGCACTGGGATTATTTAAAACATTATCTCTAGGCAGCACAAGCTTTTCTGAGTGCAGAAGTCCATAGTGGTGGGCTCAGAAGTACTGGACTGAAATGTCCATTATCAACTCTCTAGATCCCATTAATATTTTTATCTCTTGCATATTGACCCTGTTTTGAATGCAATTTATTTGTGTTTATTTTATTGAATGGCCTTGAAAAGCTAAACAGATAATGACACCTTTAAAGCTTAAGAATGAGTTCTGCACAGAAAATAAAACTTTAAGTTTCACTTGTCACTTGCTTTAGAGTGTTTATCCCAGACCTACTACTCTTGACCTTCCTGCCACTTATTTCCTTGTGTTTGCTTTAAGCAAAAAGCATTTAAAAGCTCATGAAGATGATAGAATGTGTGCTTTGTGAGTTGATTATAAAGGATTTCAAGTATGTCCAATGAAGCTCTTGCATTAAAACCTGTGTCAGGGCTATGGGCAGGATTGAATAGAGGGAAGAAATAGAAAGAATAGAGGGAAGAGGAAAAAAAAAAAGAAAAAAAAAGAAAATCTCAAGTCTACTTCAGCTTAAGCACTTAGCATGTAGACTGCTTAAAGGCCAATGTTTGCAAGTTATTCATTGCAGAAGTAGAGGTTTAGAGCTTTACACATACAATTGTATTCACTGTGTTCCAATTCAGGAAAAAAAGAGTTATTAATGTTTAGAAAATACTTATTCATCTTTCTGTGAATCATCAGACTGCTTGATTCTGCAGTTCTTATCCTTGCCTGGCAGGAGAATCATCCTACAAAGTCTAGAAGGTGGATTGAATCAAATGGAACTAATTGTGCTCTGAAAATGGATGTTTATTGAACTTTTTTGGTCTGCCTCACAGCTTCAGATAAACAGGAATTCTTGACTATGAATAGCAAACTTACCCTATGAAGAAAGGCATTCAAAACACTAAATTGCTTTTTGGGAGAAACTTTGGAAGCAGTGAAAAAAATTTAGGTTGAAATTTCCTGCAATAACTTATTAAGTGATTGACTTGAGAATCCAAAGCAAATGCTCATTCATAGCTGGGATTAAAAAAATAAACTTTTTAAAATAACTGCATTGTACTTAAAGCACCAAGAAACAGGAGGGTATTCCCTGACTAGAGACTGTTCTTCTGATCACGTTTTGCTAAGCCAGGAGATACCAAAAATTAAAAGGTGAGAGGTTTAGGACCCATGGAGCAGCCCATAGACTGGTATGCAAAAGGCTTGTACACCTAAAGAGGGGGTAATATCAGCATATAAAATTCATAGCATTTAGGAAGAGCCCCATAGCTAAAGTTGAAATGGGTGAAATTAGCTGCAAATTGCCATTTTGTTTTGTGTTTCTTGGTGCTTGCAGAATGTGAGAACAGTCACAGATACTCTCTTTTCTTCTACATGAGATCTGTGAGGATGAACTGTTATTCTTCCATGTACATTTCGTGGTGTGCAATATTCAGGGGCAGTGTGTGGGGTAACTTAGACTGGAATTAGTTACTGTACAACTGGCATATATAGGTTATCTGAGATTCCTGTAATCAAAAAAGCATACAGCAATGTTAGCCACCCTGTAAAGCATTTCAAACAATTTTCAAATCATTCTTTTGGCTCCTTATCCTGCTGTGATTCCTTAATACTTTGGAAGCATTGGCTGTATATACTATGAAAATGCCATCTCTGTTGCCTAATTTTTTTTTTATTGTGACACCCAAGAAAACATCTGAAATTGCCAGAAACAATGTGAACATAACCAAAACTTGAAAGAATAAGGTAACTAGAATGCTGAGTGCACCTCTTACACTATTATTACCTCACTGTTCTCTTGCACTCTCACATCAATCTGTGTTGGCCTTCTACTGTAAACCAATTGGCGGAAGTAACATTTTCTGATTATGG
Source organism: Emberiza elegans (assembly GCA_024865655.1). NCBI lineage: Eukaryota > Metazoa > Chordata > Aves > Passeriformes > Fringillidae > Emberiza > Emberiza elegans. The sequence continues at coordinate 5,073,319 of JALJVW010000068.1, read as the reverse complement.
TGTCCACCAGGCACCCTGTTCATGATCACACATCCAAAGCTCTTCAGCACTATGAATAAATGTAGTAGAAATATTTCTGTAAGTTTTTTCATATATCCCCCAAAACATATACATTTTTGAGGGACAGTCAAAAAACAATGCAGAAAACTGTCTCTTTGGTATTTTTATCTCATGGCAGATAGCAGGCACTGGGCTGAGATAAGGAGAAAAAAGCCATCATTTTTCTTTTTTTTTTTTTAATTTTGATGATAAAACTGAAATCTGCTGGGCTACACAGATCTTTCCTCAGCTTTGCAGCTGAATGCCCAAGCAACTTGTGATAGTGGAGAGGGCTTTCATCTGTGCATTGGCATTGTCTCGTCTTTTCACTCCTGCATTTCTCCTTTCTGTCCAAAATGTTGCTAATGCTTTAGTTCAGCCCTGATTTGGCAGGAATTGAGGGATGACTTTGAAGGAAAACTTGGGACTTCCATGATGAAACCATTTATCATATACTATAAATAGATTTAGCAGATCTTTCTAGTCCCAGGCCCAAAAGCACAATTGTAACCCCTCCTGAAGGTTTTTCTCTGGATGTCATCCTGTTTTTCCTCCTGGAAGTTGATCAATCTGACCTGGCCAAACTGGACAAAACCTAGGCACTGTTCTTGAAATCTGGATTGTCAAAACATGAATTTCACTACACACCCCATGCAGTCAAACCACACAAGCTCCATGCCTACTTGTCCTAGATTTCTACCATTCCTAGTCCATCTGGGCTACCAGATATCTGTAAATTCTCCAGACCAGTGGACTGGATGAGGATTAATATTAAAACCCTGTAGTCCTCAAAACTCATGCATTGCATGCCTCTCTGTTACACAAATAAATCTTGAGTCTGACACTTTGTTTATTCTCTCAGGGCAAAATTGACAAGCAGATCAAACAAGGGGCTGTATGAACTTGTTCTGCTAATGCAGACACAAGGCACTCAGCTAACATTTGTATAATGCTTTTCTTGTTTAAAAGTATTTGTGAAAGAAGAGCAAACCAAGTTTGCATAGTCTGCAAAAGATCAGAGCTTGAGTTAGATACAAGGTCAGATTAAATTCAAATGGTAAAATTCATTTTGACAAAAACAGAGAATGTAGTCCAAGGAAAGAAATGTTGATTTCCCCCCACCAGACACACCTTTGTAAGACACAATTTTGTTGAAATAAGAATGTTGTGACTTTGGGAACAAGTAATGAACTCAGTGTGGAGTTCTTTTAAAATTACTTCTTTTAAAATTTCTCACTTCTTTCTAAATTCTCTAAGTCATTAACAGTCACATTTCGATTTGTACATATCAATAAATACATTTTATTAAGAGTTGTATATTATGAAATGTATTGGGTCTGACTGGGAGGGGGTCAGCTTTCCTCACAGTGCCTTTGCAGTGCTGTGCTGTGTATTTGCAGCTAGAAAAGTGTTGCTAACACACCAGTATTTTGGCTACTGCTGAGCTGTTCTCCCACACCTGCAGGGTTACTCCTCCAAAGTGCCACCACCCATCCCTCAGTTCCAACCCCTGGGGCTGGGCAAGAGGTTGGGAAGGGGCATAGCCAAGACAGCGGTCCTAAACTGACCAAAAGGATATTCAACACCATTTAACTGTTTTGAGACATTCTGAGAAAGGGAGCATCAAGAATATCACTGAAGGAAGAGGAGAAAGGGGTTTTTAATAGAGAGAAAGAAGAGGAAAGCAGCCCCTGAGGCCAGCAGAGGAAAAGCTGTTTGCAAAGAGGCACAGACTGAGTGCAGCTGCATTCTGTGTGGTTTTGTATGTGTTCCTTGTTCAACACAGTAAGACCATCCACTCCTTTCCTCATGGTGCTGCCAGAATTAAACTTTTTGCTGATGATGATGTTTGAGCATGCTGCGCTTTTGTGTACCCAAAATAATCCGAATCTCTGGGACAAATCGTGTGAAAAAGGAGCTTATCAACTAACAAAGAAATGAAATTTTTAGTTTCTTACTTTTGAAAATTCAACTTGAGTCATCTTCAGCCACCAAGTTTGGTCTTTGTCAACAGAAGTTTTCATCCAATTCCTCTGTACTCCAGACACAGTATTCATCTCTGGCTTGGAGTTTGATTTTTAGCATTTTTTGGTATTGTATGAAAAGCTGTCATATTCTGTGAAAGCAGCAGCTTTTAAAGCTGCTTCTTTATCCAAGAGGATCTTTTATGCAGGAAAAAGACTCTTTCTTTCTGCTATGAATTGCATTGGTGCTATGCTCTGTTTTCTCCCAGCTGCTTAGGATATAAATACTTATTACTAGCTCCATTTTAATGGAACACAAGTAGGAACCCTCTTTCGTGCCAGAATGTAAAAAGCTCATTTATCATGGTTAATCTCAGCAGGTGGAGAGCAGTGCTTGGACTCTGTAACTCTTGCCACAACTTGAGTTATGGCGCTGGGCAGGTGAGCAATCTGTCTTTGAAGATCACCATTTTCAGTAGATGGTGTCAAGCATGTGGATGGACAAAGCCAGCCCAGCCCTAGAGGTCCAGGCAGTTGTTGGGAAAACAGTGCTTTTGCAAAGCACTTCTGTCAATATACACTGAAGGAGTTTTTTCTCAGTTCTTGGCTTTCAGCATGTTTCTCTGTCTCCCTGGATTGTATAGCCCCCCTTCAAGGCTGTTTGAACCCGACAGCTGGGCTTTTTTGTGTTTGGGGTTTTTTTCTGCATTTTTTGCCCCTCTGTGAAATTCCAACAGACTGGTTTCAAAGAAAGGCATCTGTTACCTTCAGAGCAGAGCTGTTGCAAAGCAAAGTAACTGCCATTCTGTGCCTTTGGAATAGTTTTTCTTTGGATTACCTGCGACTTTTATGAGTCAGGATATGGGACTTGCCATATCCCAGCTGTTCATGAGGCTTCCATTTCTTCTGCTGTGAGATTAGTTGAAATAAAATAAACTTAAAACAAACTCAGCCTGACTGCAGAGGAATATACACAGCAGAATTAGGAGCTGCAGTGTCATGTGATGCCTGATGGTTCCCTATATAATTTTTCATTTTGGAAGTACTTAACTGGGAAAATGCTGAAATATTGGCAGGCTGGACAGAGAGAGGTCATTAAAACATTTCTACTTTACAAAAGGAAGCTAACATACCATCACTGGCATACATGGTTAAATTTTTTCTCTCAGATTGAAGTTAAAATATCCATTTTCTTTGCAGTTTTCAATGCAGGAACTGAAATTTATTTCTCATTTGATTTTTTTCTTTTCTACTTAGATATAGATACTTGCTAGCTGTGGCCCATGGTTCACCTAGTCAGTCTCTGGAGAATGTCTGATTCCATCTGTTTGGGCCTATGGCTCTAAATGGAATTTTTCTGAGGCCAAGAAATATAATCTGTACAGTATCTTGCACAATAGAGACTTTTCTCTATGCCTGGATTCATCAAATATGAGAGCAAAATAAATGTATAAATGTTCAAGATGTTCCTAAAAAATGTGTGCTGTGAAGAAACCTGTGAGGAGCATACTCCACCTTGAGCCTGCTCTGCGCAGTCTTTCTTCCAACCTATGCAGGTTTTAACACTTCCCTTTAAGCTCCTTCATCCACCTTCCAGTCACTGAATAAACACCTGCAGCCTCAGCTATCACTCAGGGAAAGCCTTTCATGGGACAGGTGAGAAAAGTAATTTCTGCTTCTGAGCTCTGTTACTCTTCACATTGCAATGGTAGAGAAACGATTGCTGTAGGTGTTGCCTTACTTGTCATAGCTGCTACTCCTTTGCCCACTTTATTGGGCAAGTTGAGAGCTGAATTGGGAACATAAAAAGGAGTAGCAGCTGGGTGAAAGCTTCTTCAGGTCTGGCTTGAGTGCTGAAGGAGCTCTGTTTGTGGGGTTGGTCTTTGTGCATCAGACATATGGAGAAACAGTGCAAGATTTGCACAAAGGGTCTTTTACACATTTTAATCTCCAAAGTATCAGCCTGTGTACAGTACACTGAGATGTCTTTATCTGTTAATATATTCTCATGCAGCTCACAGCTGTTTGATCAAAGCAGTGTCTCAATACAGATGAGCAACGTGAGCCAACACCAGAACAGAGAGGAGCAATCTATATTATTGAACTTCGTCTTTTGTAGCAACAGAGGAGGAGGGGCAGCCCAGTAGTACCACTCCATCCCAATTCATCTGTGCCTCCCTCCATTCTTCAATTCCCAGCCAGGAAAACATTTTGCTTTATTTAGCTTTTTTCTCAGCCCTATTCACTCTATTAATTCTTCACTCCCTTCAGCGTGGATATATAAGGGGAAATTTACTTATTGAGTTTCGTTCTATCCTTTCATATTTCATATTTTAATTTTTTCTCTTGGGAAGATCCTAATGTCTGATGCTAGAGGGAGCTCAAAACCAGTATGAAATCTCATCTGGGTTAGTGGATAAAAATCAGAGTATTAAATGTTACATAGAAAAATTGTTCCTTTCTGCTGTGATGATTTTTTTGTGTGTGTGTGTGGTTTTTGAGGTTTTTTCTGCATCTCTTAAAAAGAAGGAAAAAGAAGTCTAACCTTTATGGGATTTTTTCCCCCCAGTTGTTAATTTTTCCTGCTACTGGTGTGACCTACAACAAGCTTTTGTTATTTTCAAGTGAAATGTTTGGATTTAAGTTTCTGGACCATTTCACAGTGAATAATTTCCAGCTCAATTTCTGATCTTTTTGCACTAGTACAGGCAGTCTTAAACTTACCATAAAGGTATAAATGAGCAAACATTTCATTAAAAATGAAGAGGCTTATGACAATACCTATTCTCCCAAAATCGAACCACCTGAGCTTTTCTAATAGCTGGTGACATCCATTAGCACTTCTCTCAGAAATTGAAAACATTTTCCATCTGTTCATACACACTCATTACAAAGTAGTTAAGAGCCTATGGGATCACACAGACACATTTTTGCAAATTAAAAAATATCAAGATGAGTTATTGAAGAAGCAGGGATGACTTTGTAATAAGCATCTAGGCCTTAAACTTTCCCTTTCCTCAGACACTGCAGACTCGTTTTTAGCTGAGACCTGTTTAGTCTGTAACCTTCCAGAACATGACATTTTGAAACTCTATGCTACACATCCTGTGAGAAGTCCAGCCAGCCCTGCCCATTTACACTACTCTAACAGAGAGCAGAAATCAGTCATTTTTTGGCAGACATCCCTAAGGTTAAGTAGCTAAGAGAACTCAAATAAAAATGGAACATTTACATAAACAATGAGATCAGACAGTATTATATTAATATGCAATAGACTTCATTAATAATGTTCTTGCATGTTTTCATGCCTGAAATTGTCTCTAACCATTAAGTTTGGATTTGTTTTTCCTGAAGGAAAATTTATTTGGAATGGACATTTTAATAAATTCCTTAAGATGGTGGAAGATCAGTGAAAGGCTTCTACAGGCCGGGCTTCTACAGGCCAAAGCTTCTAGAAGGTTTGGTTAGAGACACATGTCAAAACAAATAAACACAATATGCATTCAACTTAAATATGTTTAGAGGTCTTCCTCAAAACCCAGTCTTCTTGGAAGTGATTCCAGTACCATCTCACTCTATCTGTGTTTCTTCACATAACCAACCTCTTGGTCAGACCTCCAGTTTGTACATGTGTCCAATTGATTAATGAGTACAAATTGGGGGTTACCATATTTCACATTGTTGGGCCCTAAGCCTGATTCAGAGCTCCAAAAGCTTCTGATTTTTTAAAGTAAAGTGACTGCCACATGTCATGGTCTTGTGCACACCTTGACAAATTAGATTGCTGAGCAATCACCAGCTCTGTGAAGTTTAACATGGGCTGATTCTGCACCTGGGATGGGACAACCCTGGAAGTAAGTACAAAGTGGGGAGCAAGTGACTGGACAGCTTGCTCAACAAGGCAATATTGTCTGGGGAGACATAAAAGTAACTGTGAAGGAAATATAGCAAGGAAGAAGGAACATTTAGTGTGGGAACCTTGGATTATCCATTAGTGGTGCATATGCTATGCCCATGTTTCAGTCCAAAGTTGGTGTCGGCCAACTCCAGGCTGTAGAAAAAAAGGTCTGTATGAGCTCGCTCAATAAGTCAAATGTTTTTGGATGTTGCACAAATATACATGAGCATGAACAAAGAAGGAAGCATAGAACAGTGGTGGTTCGTCTGCAAAACAAGATGAAACAGGGTCCGGATGTTCTTAGAACTCATAAAGCAAAAGGCTCACTAAGACATTTCTCTGCACCCTTCCAATAGTTTCTGTTAAGCTGTGTGATGATGACACATCTTCCAGCTCCAGGATTTTCTGTTTAACCATACCAGGTGCTCTTTGGAAAGTGATTGGCTTGTTGAATTACATAAACACTGAGTTTACTAAAATCCTAACCTGAGCCAACATTAGAGCAGTCAATTTTTCACTTCCATTTTATATATCAGATTTTCTCAGTCTCTGTTACAAACAAGGAGTTAGTTGCCTGGAAGCTCCTTTTTTTTTAACATCACTTACAATATTTCTTCTGAGTGGCCAACAGAGAAAACAAAGAACCATGTATTACATAAAATTCTTAGAAGGTGGGCTGTAAGAAAGGACCAAATCCTTGCTAAATGTTGACAGATTGCCAGCAGCATACAATAACAATGGAGACAATCAGAATTAAGGGCACAATCTGACATTTTGTGCAGAGTAACAACAACTGCAGCTGTTAGAAGATATCTTTCAGCTGGTTGGCTTTATGAGGACAGAATGAAAACCGAATTATGAGAGAAATGAGAGTACTCCTGTCAGCTGTGATGTATGAGGAAACCTTCTATATCTCAACAATGAAATCCTTTTCAAGCATTACAGACATGCAAAGTAAGATGAGTCAAAGAGAGGTGATGTCATCCATTATAGAAGTGATAATGTAATAGATTACTATGGGTGATTATGGCCAACATTCCCCAAAAATTAGTCTCTCTGCACTGTATTTAATCAATGAATGATCTTAGCCAAGATGTTTAAACACAAACACATGAAGTGAGCCTTTAATGGTAGAATTTTTAATAAAGTCATCTGAATGTCTCTGTTTCATTGAAAAAATGAGTTATACTTTGATTGCCTTTTGATGAAAGTCTTGTGTACATTATGGGGTGAACAGCTTTGAAAATTTCTCTCCTACATTTGTGATCAGTCTTCCAAATATATATGATATTGGTGAAAACATGAAGAGTGAAACCAGCATGCATAATCAAGGCATGATGCTTTTTAAAGGCCTGTTGGACCCTGATGTTTTTGCTAACATCACTGCTGTAGCCAGCAGAGCAGACAGACCATGTGCTGTGGGTCCTGGGAACAGGCAGAGTGAGAAGATACTTTGGGAGAATTCTGCATGGGTATTTCTACCAGAACCTGTCTGTGCTGGGGCTGTAGCCTCAGCTTTCACAGCTTTTTGCCACTGTTGACATTTCTTCATTAAAATCTTCCATGTTTCATACCAAAACCTGAGCAGCCCTATATTTCAATGCCAACCAACTGCCAGTTTCCTGGATAAATAACTGTGAGTAGCCTAAGAAACCTGCAGGTCTAGGTTTTCATTTATTAAGACTCAATATATTTGCACTGAGTTTATCTGATCTGTAATAATTTTTATCATCTGATGCTAGATCTTCCTGTTTAAGCAGAACCACATTTCTACCCTGCCTGGGGAATCCAGAGCCTGCATTACCTTCAATTCATGCATGGGACCTTCGGGGAAACTGCATTTCTTTGTACATGCTTTTGTATTTAAAGGGATAAAAAGAACAAGTCATCTACTTTGGAGCAAATAGTGCTGTGAACTTAATGAGACCACACTGTCTAATTTACTTCAGGATGATACATTTGTTCATTAATTATGATATTTTAGGTGAATGTCATACTTTATGTGCTTGCTTAACTACACTTCAACCTTTCCAGCAGGTTTTCCACTGAATCATTTTCTGGTATAAAAGTATTGGAGCCATGCCTCCCTTTTCTTTAGAAATACCTCTGCAGTTTTCCTGACCCTACTACTAGATGGGAGAATAGATTAAAACTTCTGAGCTGTGAGTTACATTAGTGATTTCTATGGTTATCAGTGATAAAGAAAAGTGTTGGCATGTCACATGAGGAACAGACCTCTTTCTATATTAAATAACCTTTTCTTATGGATGATGAAAAAGCCCTGCTAGAATCATAGAAAGATTTGTGTGGGAAGGGTCCTCTGGAGGCTTGTTGTTAGATCAGACTTCTGAGAGGCTTGTCCAGGCAAGTGCTGAAGATATCAAAGGCTCTGGATTTAATTGCAAAATAGTATCCATTGCAGGATTGTCATTCTACAGCTGAATCACATAACAAGCAAATGCACAGCAGGGCCACCATTAATTGAAAGTGAAAGCAGCATCCAAATGAACCCTGCTCTACTTCAAATGAAGCCAAAGATTTGCAATCCTACTCACAGTGGACCAAAGCTTTCATCAACTATTTTGCACCCAGTATTCAAGTTATTCCATTGTTGACTTCAAAGGAAAATCCCAGGGATAACAGGAGGGCAAAGAGGGAGCACCCAAAGTCCATGAGCCGAGTGAGAGCCTCACTGTGCCGATATGCTGGTCCTGCTGGACCATGCAAGAATCCTTTGTTGTATAGCCATGGTACTGATTTCAGATCTGGAAAACTGCTTTACAGGGAATCATAGAATAGTTTGGGTTCGAAGGGACCATTGCACATCGCCCAGTACAACCCCCAAGCTGAAAGACATAAGGAATACACCTTAATTAATGTACAGCAAAACCAATGTTTTTAAAAAGAGTTAGGGTAGTCAGGTAGGAGATATGTATGTATGTATGTAGTACTGTTTGTATTACAGTCCTAGGCAGGAGCTGCAGTCAGCCACATTTTCCCAAAACCTTTGCACCCAGCAACACCCCATGCAGAGAGGGAATCAGCAGTCATGAATCAGTTTTATCCATGCTGGATAAAACACAGAGACCTTTGACTCAAGCCTGGAGACAGAACACTCTGTCTGAGAAATATAATTAGAAAAAAAAGGAACCCAGAAGTTTGGCTGAGTTTATGTAGATATGTATTCATGGTTTTGCTAGGAAAGGACTGTTAAAGATGTGCTCTTTTTCTTTCTAAATGTCAGATTTTACTGAGCAATCCTTTCTGCTGTCCAATGACTTATTAAAAAGAGAGGGCCTTTGAAATGCTAAGCAAGCCCAAGATCCCAGAAAGCTGCTCATATCTGTTTATTTATTTACCCACAATTTTTTCTCTTGTGGCCAGCTTAGCTCCTGCCTAAGACAACAAACAAACTGCAGATGCAGAGCTGATGACATTGGGCCTAACAGAGCCCTCAAAATAAAGCCATAAATTGTTTCTTTGAATTGCCAAGGAAACAAGACTTTCCAAGTCTAATTTCAGAATAGATCCTAAAGTCAGTCTCAGTCCAGTATGTGTGCTGAAGCCATGAGGCTTCAATGCTTTGAATATTTTTTTTATTTATTTTCCTATTAAGGATACCCCATCTCCTATTTTTTGTTGGTCTTTACAAAGTAAGGTAGTGCTAGAGGAGATGCTGCCATCACATCTTTTTGCATGTGCATATTAAGTTACTTATAAGAAAGACTTACAATTCATATTTTAAAATAAAATCAAAAAGAAAAGCAGACTTGTTATTTTGTAAATTTGGGGGCCATTTCTGAACTGACATTTCAAAGTTCTTTTACCAGAACTACAAATCCACACTGTAAGAGTGTTTCCCCACTCCTTTGTTCCATAGTATAACCAATATATTTTTAAGCTGTTTGAATTTTAACTGTAAGTTTTATCTAATTATATCAGAATTGTTCCCAATATCAGATTGTTTGTTACTTTCTCTGTACAGTGAAACAATTTGCCAAAGTCAGTATTACATCTGTAGATGTAATAGAACAGTCGCTTGTTCATGTCTTGCTTTATGGATTAGGAGCACTGGAATAAAAAATGTCTTTCATAGTAGTCTTTAATTCAGTTGCTAACCTAACAATGAAAGCAAAGAATAAAATCACTGTAACTGTAATCAATTGGCCAAAGGCAGAAGGAAACTAATTCATAACATGCTACATGCAAAAATTCATCAGGTAAAGTCTTTTTACACACAACTTTAGTTGTTCTGCTGTAGTTACAGAGGCTCAGATCCATGGGAGTGGTTGGTGATGATGAGAGAAGGAGTTAGGGGGGAAAGGTTCAGTTTGGATTTTGCCTTCTCTATTCCAACCCTCTTTTTCTCAGGCAGCACTCAGTCCCTGGATTTCCTTCCCTTCTCCTACCTAGCCATTCCCAATACCATTTTTCCTTCCTCCATCCACTTTCCCTAAGGACTTGTCTCATCATCTTCTGGTTCCAGAGTCCTTCAGAGCACAGGAAGGCTGGGCTTGCAGCTCCAACACCAGGATTCCACTCCATGTCCACTGAGGCCCAATGTCTTAGGGGGGTTGGAGACTCAGAAAGAACTTTTGGGATTCACCTCTGTGCTTTTACTACTCTTACATTCCTCCATGGAATTGCTTTTGGCCATTGGTAGGAAGGAGGATGGGAGGGAAGGCTTTTGGGACATGTCAATGCTTCTAAAAACTCATTGCCTCTTGCCCAGAGTGAGGAGCAGCACCCCAGCAGCTGTCCTGCTTTGTCCCAAGGACTTTGGTGCATATATCCAGTTTTCTCAGGACCATATCCCCCTTTTGTCTTCTAAAACAGAGAAATCTCAGTTCTGTGTCTGCGTTCTGTACTGGTTGTTTTCCAGCCTCTGAAATTACTGTGCAGCAGAGTAAAACAAGAGTGCTAGGCTGAACCTCACTCACCCCCTGATATCCAGACACATGCAGGATCTTAATTAAAATGCAGGAAACACCTGTTTTCTGCGGGCATTTCTTCCTTTTAGAAATACAAAGTCAAATTGAATAAAAATCTTTTATGTAATGATTTTTATGAACAATTAGAAAACTTGTTTAATAATATAAAAAGCCATAACATTTTGATGCTGGGAGGAAATTCTTTACTCTGAGTGCTGTGAGGCACTGGAACAGATTTCCCAGACAAGTTGAGGTTCTCCCATGCCTGGAATTGTTCAAGGCCAGGTTAGATGAGGTTTTGAGAAACCTGGACAAGTGAAAGGTGTCCCTTATGGTCAGAGGTCTGGAACTAGATGATCTTTAAGATCCCTTTCCAAACTGAGCAATTCTGTGACTCTATGATTTATGCTTTCTACAGAAAGTTAATTTCAGTCACTTTAATTTGGTTGCTACGTAACAGGACTTTTGTATGCATCAACAATACACCAAGTTTTTCTCCAATAACAAGCACTTCCCAAGGACAGGCATAGGAAGTCAGGAACCACTGTGGTAAATTCAGTAAGCAAATGTGAGAAGATATTGATGGCTGTAAACTTTTGACTGCAGCATGAAAGAACCAACAGGTCTCTGGAATATTAGAGCTCCGAATGCCAAGAGCACAACCTTATGGGATTAATGAAACATTATTAAGAGAAATTAAGTATTTGCATAGCATTTCCAGGAGCACCATTTTTTGACATCACTAAGAGCAGAGTAGCTGAATGTTTTTAAAGGACACTCAGGCTCTGTGATTGCAAAGAAAATTGTGTACTATGAGGGATGGGTCAGCAGACATTCTAAATCTTTTGGAGCATAATGAGGCCAATTTTATCTGAAAATTATTAGAATTAATCACAAATCATATATTTAAGAAAGGTGAGTGCTACCATTATAAAATAATAGGTGCATAATATACTTCATACAAAGCCATGACTTCAGCACATCTCTGAGTCCCTGGCAAAGGGCCCTTGCTAGCACTCACTAGAACAAGTTCATAGAAGAAATTCACAGAAGAAAATCCATCAGGGTTATTTAACAGTATAATACCACTACTTGCTCAGCTGCACATTGCTGGTAGCTGGGAAGGTGTATCTAGGAAAGTACTACTACATAACCTGCCATAATATTTTTCCCCCAGGCACCCACTATGGTACATTATTGGATGCATAAAGCAGACTTAATGGAATCCATTCAGCTATGGTTGAGATACAAGGATTATGAGTACACAAAATAGGTTTATGGGTTATTTATTTTATTCTGTCGCTAACATGCCAAAGTTAAGCAGAATTTCTTTAAAGGAAATGGAATGGAAATTCATTCAGGATAGACTCCAAATTCAAAAAAGTCTGAAAAGGGTGGGAGTAAAGTCAGGGCAGTAATTCAACCTTGACTGTAATCTTTGCTCTGTCTACCACTGTAATCATTCACTCCCAACTCTTGGATGTTGGCCCTAGACTGACCAGAGTATAAGAACTCCCACTGAGCCCATGAGGGTCACTAAGATGAACAGTGATAAATCAACATGTTTTGCTCCTACCAGCTGTGATGGAATAATTGCTCTGAACATTGTAGGTATTAAAATCACATTTGTCATGGGTAAAAAAAAAAGGAAAAAGAAGAGATTGAGGACTCAAAGGATCCTTATATATGTCATGTTTTTCTATAGGGTATCTAATTTTTTTTTTAAAAAAGATAACTCCATTACATTGGACTGAGAGAGGAAGAAGAAAGACATGTGGGAGAACAACCAAAATAAATTCCAGTTTGTGGTATTAGTAACTAATACTGGGCATGCTATGAGGACACTGAAAATAGCTCAAATGGCAGCAAATGCCTATTACATTGTTTAGATATGCAGGCCCCCTCCACCCTGCTTCACTCGTTTATCTGTTTGCAAATAGCTTTCTTGGGGATCAGGCTTTGCAAGTGTTTAATCATTTTTTTTGTGTGTATTAAATTCTTTGGTAGGCTACATAGAAATGAGGAAGAAAAGGGAAACCAATATTTCTAAAATCTTTCCTCCAGGTGATTTGCTTCTGAGCAAAGCCCAAACCGTGTCCAGGGAGTATGTTCTAATTCTCTCTGATGATGAAGAAACCTGAGCTGAATGAAATGTGGACACTCACCTGTAGGCTGGTTTGCATACACCTGTATCAGTAATATTCTCAAACAGGACTAAGGTACAGAAAAGGTAGGAGATATTTTCTGTATTCGTAACACAGAACAGCTTTCAGACTGCTCTGAATTAACTTAAGGATTGAAAGGATGGAAAGGTAAAGCTGATGTCCGAGGAAGTTTAAAAAAATCACAAAAACTTCACATCAACTATGGGGTAATCTTGGAGCTGTGACAAGAGGGTAATGGAAAATGGAGTTGTGAAGAGTCCCCAGGAGCAGAACACCATGTGAAGAGGTCCTAGAAATAGGATAATGTAAAACCTTATTTCTTTGACAACTAATTGTTCAAATAGGTTTAATCAGAAATTGTAATGGAGTATAAGTTTAAATAATTACCAAGTGGTGCCTCATGGGGTGGGTCCACTGGAAGATGGCAAAGCTGATTAAGGCACTGGAGCACCACTTTTGCAAGAAAAGGCCAAGGGAGCTGGGTCTGTTCAGCCTTGAGATGAGATGACTGAGAGGGAACCTCATCAATGTCCGAGAGTATTTGAGGGGTGGTGTCAAGGGGATGTTTCCAGGCTCTTCAAGCAGTAGGAAAGAGGCAATGGGCAGAAAGTGAGGCACAGGAAAATCCACCTGAACATGAGGAAGAACTTTCTTCTTTACTGCGCTGATGACTGAGCACTGGAACAGATTGACCAGAAAGGCTGAGGAGTCTTCCTCACTGGAGATATTCAAGAACTGCCTGGACACAATCCTGTGCCATGTGCTCTAGGATGACCCTGCTTGAGCAGAGAGGCTGGACCAGGTGACCTAGTGTTGTCCGTGCCAACCTGACCTGTTCTGTGATTCTGGGATTAGCTGATTTCGTCCAGAGTGAGTAACAAAAAATGCCAGCACAATTGCTTTTCAACATCCAGAATAGACTGAAAGAAAAAAATAAATGCTTTCTGCCCACTGTGTGTCACATCATATATCCTGCACTCCAGCAATATTAAATTCTTCTTCTAGGATCATAGTTACTCGCCTCTGCATGAGTCCTTGGTTCCCACAAGGTTTGTTCAGGTGAAAATTAAATTGACATTTCCTAAGAACCGGAAAATGAGAAATACATTAAATTATTATATTAGCAGGGAGATTTTTTAGGTGGGGTGTTTTTCCCTATGGGTCTGCAAAGATTATTAAGGGCATCTGGTCAATTCCATCTTGGGGGAAATAAAAATTTTAAAGTTCCTATTTACAGACCTCTAATTATCATTTTTGAAAGGATGAGTCTTGTATTTTGCTAAATGAAAATATGAAATCTGAACCTGTTGAAAAATGCAATAATTTCAGGAGGGGTTTTCTCCTTTTTGAATACTGGATTGATACCAAATAAAGATCAATAGAAAACTAGATTCCTCTCCTACCAGACCATTGTTATAAAAGGTAAAAGAGCAAAACCCACTTATTTCTGCATGGAAAGGAATAGAGTTACTATCTATGCAAAATTATACAGCCAGTATGCAACAGTCTTTTATTCCTAAAGGGCAGAGGAATAGGAATGCTCCGTTTTTCTAAAACCTCAACATCTACTTCAAATGAAGTTTGGTGTGAAAAGGTGGTTGAGGTGCCCTCTAACTCAGAAAAATATTAGAAACTGAAGTACTGCTTCTCTACATGGTAAAGGCATAGCAAGGAACTCAGATCAGGAAGCAGAGACAGACAACATTCAGCTGAAAAATAAAAATGGATTTTATGACATAAGGATGAGTGAGAACAAACTCCTGAGGGATGTTTTGTCTTGATTATCTGCAGAGATGCCTTTCTGGAGGGCAGGATTAACACCAGCACAGAGGATATTGCTTGATGCAAGAGTGATGTACATGAGATTCTCTGCCTTGAAGTAAGATTGGGCAATCATAAGGAGCCTTTTTGTATTTAAATGGCGTGACTGATTTCCCAGGCATGCATAGCTCTGGAGTCTGTTTAGACTGTTTAATGTACACAGATTTTCAGGCTGGAGTTGTAGAAAATGAGTGAAGCAAATATATTTTAACTATGCTTTACAAGCAGCTGTGGAAGAGAGCATAGAAAATATTGTATCATGCTAGACAAGCCACTCTCCTGTGTGTTAAGATGTAATTATTGTGAGATGCCTGTACACAAAAAAAAAAAGATGCAAACAAGACCACATGCTGAAATCAATAGTGTGGATTTTATCTAACAGTAAAATGTGAGGAAGAGAGATGGAAAGAAATAAAAAAGGGGAAGGGGGTGAGAGAGAGAGAGAAAGAAATAGACTAAGTAGAAAGATATTCACCATGCCTGTGGATACAGTGGTATCCTGTTGGTCCTTCACCATGGTCTTCTCTGTGATGGAATTCCTCCCATCCCTCAAAACTTCTCATCCTTTATCCATTTTAGCAAACAAAGGAATCAATGTCCATGGGCTACATGATTTTCTCAATTCCAGTGCTAGTAAGTCTCATGATTAGTCCCTCTACTCCTTTTAGTTGGTGGGTTTCTTATATGGTTCCCCCCCTTCCAGACCAGTCAGAGCTGATTTTCAGCACATTTTCTGTGTTGGCTTTCTTCATGCATTCTTTATGTCCATTATCAGTGCTCCCCCACCTTATTTACCTCTTCCTAGTTTGAGATAATCAGACAATAGTACCACCTTTACCTTATCTCAGGTTCCAGTCAGGTGCTTATCTAACTGTCCAAACTTCCAGGAATTTATGAAGGAATATTTGGGTGGAGGGGAGGATGTGTTCAGGGGTCACAGGTGATTGAGCAGGTTCTCCTTTCTGCAATTTGCCATAGTGGGGATAGTCCTTCAGTGATCTTAACAGTGTGTGAGGAAATTATGATCCACAAGTCTCTTACAGTGTGGAGGCAATGACCATCCAAGTCTGACCCTTTATATCCTGACTTTGGAAAACTGAGTGCAGAGGAAGATGTAATACTCTCCGTTTCCCTTCAGCAGCATAACATGAATGTGTTAGGGATTATCTGACACTCCCTTATGCTGCTCCACTGAAAAATTCACCTTTAGTGTCAAGATAAAGGGTAGTGAACTTGTTTACAACATACAGAAAGGCATTATGAAATTGAGAATTAAAAAATTTTCTCTAAAAGGGATTCTTATTGAGGGCCCTTTGCCTTTCTGCCCTCACAGGAATGAGAAAGAATGTTCACAGGCAGCCCTCAGAGAAATCTGCAACTTATTGTGCAGCTTATATGCTAGAGAGAGGAACAACTGACAAAAGTACATCCTTGGGCTTCATTTTAGCAAACAAGAACAACCTGGAAGAGTGGTTCAGCTTTAAGAGAATGTGTCCTCAAATATTTGTATTAGCAACTCGCTTACCTAATCCAGAGTTAATTGGAAGAAAGGAGCTGTTCCATGACTGACAGTCTTACATGGCCTTTCTAACCATGCCTCTCTCATTATTTGGATAAAGATTTGATGGATGGACCTATATAATCTTGCACTAAATTCCTATTTTACAGGGATGAGAAAATGTACTTTGTACTCATATTGTAATATTCAGATAACCATCCTTATAATTATATCTACCTGTAGGACTTATAAAGAACAGCCTAGAATCAGGCTATTAAATCCATACTCAACCACTATAACTGATGTAATAACGGAGCTGTTTCATATAAAGTCAGAGATTTTCCCTACTACTCATTAATTACCTGCATGGCAATCCTCAGAATGTTGATTGCATGGAGGGAGAAGCCACAGAAATGAGCAAACCAAACAATTAGGATTCCAAAATACACTTTTAATGAGTTAGTTTTATAATGGTGATGCAAGAGCCTTGTTTAATTTACAGCTGCATCTTAGTTTCTATTATAAGTCCAACATTGTTTTCTGATTTTATTACATAAATTGTTGATAACACTGAAAATTAGATTTTAATCAAGAAAAGATTACTCCTGGGCACTAAATCTCTGATTAATGCACCAGTCCAGGAGAGCACTGTAGCATGTAATTTTATCCCTGCTTAGTAGAGTACATAAAGTCATGCTTAATTTGGAGCCTGTGAAAACTCCCATTGGCTGTTAAAATAAGCAGGTTTATGAGAATCCAGAAGAATCCAGAGCACAAATTCAGTAGTAAATAAAATGAAAACAAGAACAGTAAAAGTTGCTGATTTATTCTCTTCCATCCTCCTCCCAAGTGGCAGTTGTTCTGCTGTCACAACATTAACATTGTTTATGATTTGTCAAGAAGGATTCTTACCATGATGCCTCTTGTGGATGCTGTACAAACCCCAAAAGATAAGAAGCCCACACCAAGTGGTTTGCAGTCCCTTTCTAGCTGAGATACCTCACCTAAAAGACATTGAAACTCAAAGTTTTTTTGAGGTTTGTCTTTCTTGCACTTCTGCATTTTTAATAATGACTCGTGGTTTTGCACAAAAGCTGAATTTGTATGTCAGACAGTGTTCTTAGCATTGCCAAAAACCCAAACATGAAAGCTGAATTCATATACAGTGTCTTACAAAACTGATTTAAAAAATTAACATGAATTGCTAAGTACTGCCCAAATTAACACAAATCAGAGTTCATTACATAGCATTAGGAGGCAATTTATTGCAATCATTATGCCTGCTGTTACAGAGAACCATATGCCAACTCTAGAAATAACAAGCATTCTGAATCAGGGTCATTGCTGTCATATTTGCATGTGAAACACATTAATTGATCTCCTGTGCACATTAAAATTTAAATCCACACTTTTTTGCTGCTGAATGCTCCATCCTAACTTTGTTGTGTGAAGGGACAGACTTAGTGGAGAGAGAAATGATGTTTTAAAGGAATACTTATCCCAAACTGTGGTAGATTATTTAGCCAATTTCATCCTGCTTAACTAAATGAGGTCCTAAATATCTTTAGGTTTCCACAGTAGGAAGATATGTAGTCTTACATGTCAGACACATGAAATAACATGGTCTCACCCAAGTCATCTTGTTCTGGTGGTCTTCCTCAGGGGGCTGTATCTGTAAAAGCTAAAGGATGAGCAACACAGTGTTTAGGAAAGTCTCTTCTGTAAAGGTTGCTGTGCAATGGAAAAAGAAATAAATCTCATTGTTCAGTCACAAAGAGTGAGAATGTTAGCGTGGTCTTCAGCTGTAACTCCCAGGAGACACAGCTGCAGTGCAAATTAAAACAGCTCAGAAATCAAGATATGTATTTTGCTATTTCAGGTTGTATCCAGAATTTCCATGTTGTCTACAGATAAATAAAAGGTGAAAAGAAAACCCTTATTTGAAAAAAAATAAATATAACAGTACTATCCTTCCTCCTGAGCATTTTTGATAAATCGTGGGACAAAGGCAGTGAGAAACTTCACTTTAAAAAAAAAAAATCTCTTTCCAAGGCAAGGAGAGATTATGGGAGAGAAGTTGGATGTGAAGTGACATGGTGTAAAAGGCTTTACTATAAGATAGGTCATGGAGTTGATGTTAAAGAGTTGACTTTTAGAAGGGGAGAAGGGGAGTCAATGAAAGAGGAGGAAATGGAATATTTGAGAGGAGCAAAGAGATTATTAAATTAGACAAGCCAGACATTGAAGTTGGACAGGGAATTCTGACAGGAGCATGAAGGGTGAAAAAACACCTGAGAGAACTGGGCACTGGGAAGGGGTTTTGTCAACAGCCATTTAAGGCAAGATGGAAGCATTAAGTACGGCATGAGAGGAGCAGAAATAGTGGCTGTCCCAGATTGTTTGTCCTGCAGTTGCTTCCCATTCATTGAGCATGAGGAAAATCTTTCCCTCGTTCCCCTTGAAAAGGAAGATGTTATCTCTCAAGCTGTCTGCTGGTATAGTAGCCCATAAGAACTTGCTGTTTGGTTAAGGTTTTCCCTGTTGAGTCACATGGGCTTCTCTGATCTGTATTTTCCTTGATTCCTATAGGCCAGAGAGAAAATGCAGCCAATGGGAGTTTTCACAGGCTCCAAATTAAGCATGACTTTATGTACTCTACTAAGCAGGGATAAAATTACATGCTACAGTTTGAAAATGCAGTATGATTGTGGATTGTTTTGCTCCGCTTTGCTTTATGCGAGAGCAGATTTTCTGGAGCACATTCTCCAGGGTTTACCACACCAGCACAAAATTGCCCTGCCCTGTGAAAATAAATCACACACCTATCTGTATATCCTTTACCAAGTGAATAACAACATTTCTGCTGTAGTGTGTGTCTGTCATCCTTAACAACAAAAATGGAAGTAAATTAGAAAATAGTAACTTAAACAAACAAAATCATTTTACCAGCATGAGCAAAATAACCCAGAAAACGTTAAACTTTTCTCAGTTAATGTGCAAATAATGGCAGCTCAATGTTAGCATTGCAAACAGCTGTTGTGCTTACCTAGAGGAGGGCAGCTTCTCTGTAATGATGTGGGTTATTTAAATCTTCAGAGATAACATTATCAGGAGCAGCACACAATGCTACAGCGTTTATCATTCACCTACTCTATTTTTGTCAGTGCAGAGAACATAAACACATTGCTTTCCAAGCAGGAAGTCAGATAGGCCAAAGCATGAATTTGAGAGCTGAGTGCTATTAACCTTCAGCAAATGTGAAGATAGCAGATATGCTTCAACGATTGCATAAGGAAAATAAGTCCCTGCAACCATGTTGTTTTGCACTTAGTACCAGTAAATGCGGGTGCTGAGCTCCGCACTGCACAGACACCTGCCATCCCAAAAAAGCGAGCGACGTGTTAGCAATGGCAGAGACCGATGCGTTATGATTCCTGTTGGGAAATCCAAGAGACAAGAAGATATAGAGACAAGGGATTATAGTCAGTAAAGCGTTCTGCCATCACCATGACACCCAGAGTGCTCTGTGACCGTTCAGGCTCCCTGTAAATACCTTAGTGAGCTGAGCAACTCTGGCTGGGATACACGTGCCAAGTGGGGAGTCATCCACAGACAGATGGCAGGGAAGGAAAGGGCTGAAGCCCTAAATCCAGAATGCTGAACTGACCTTTGCTACATCCCTAACATACACAGCATAAGACACTGCTTATGGGGCGTTAGACAAGGAGGAACATTGCTTTTGGATCTGCTTTGGGTTGAGCGGGGAAAGAGTGTGGGCAAGAGCTGCTTTTCCAATAGATCTAAAGATCAAGAGAGATGCCTGGTGCCTTGTAAACCAGCCATATGAGTTCCCAGAGAGTAGTGGTGCAAACAGAGCCTTGATTAAGTCTGGGTCTATGTCTGAAATGTGTCTTTTTCCATATTTTCCAAAGTGTTTATGGATGGGGTTACAGGTAAAGCAAGTGATGGTGTTTCCTGTAATGTCCATCTGTGTCCCAGGATGGTGGCATGCAGGTTCCTGTGAAGTGCTTTCTTTTTCTGACAAAGGGAAGTCTAATAAAGTCAACATGGTGATAAGGGAGCTTACAATTTGCCTTTAGTTCTGCTTAGCCCATATTGCAATCTATTCTTGACAAATGTTCTTTGTCTGTATATATGCTGAAAGAAAATCAAAACATGTTTCAGATGAGTCAATGTTCATTTCCTTGCTGATTTCATAGTCTGAGAATATCTGTTAGATTACAGAAAATTCAAGGAAGCAGAAAGATTTACAGTTCCGTTCAGTTTAATGTCTTCTCAAAACCTGATTAATACTATCTCTCTCCCATAACAATGAAAATAATTACTTAAGAAAGTCCAAGATAGTCTTCTCATATCTGTCCAGTCTGAGAGTGAAAGACATATATTGTCAGCTTTGTGGTGGCAGGAAAAGAGTAATGCCTGTCTATCAATATTGTACAGATTTCTGAAAGATTCAATAGATCCAAAAACCATTGGATTAGAGGAGCATCATGGTTTAACCCCAGCCAGCCCAGTACATAAAGGAGATTCCTTATTCCAGAGTTGGTCATTCTGTACAAAATGAGATATTAAATTCCTGGCAAAAATGCTCTATTCCTTGCATCACTGACTGTTTGGAGTCCATGTCAGTCTGGGCTCAGAACATAGCCAGAAAGTTTTGTGTTTTTAACCTTTATCTCCTCCCAGACATCCTTCTGGACAGTTCCACCAGCTCTGGCAGTGCTGACAGAGGTGTGAACTGCAGCAGCAGGAAGGGGGCAAGCTGCTGACAGAGAAAGTGAGACCTTCCAGCCTGCTTTGCTTTTGGGTAAATCTCTCGTTTTTTCCTCCTTAATTGGAAACATGTGTTTACCTGCAAGGAAAAGAGAATGTGGACATAAAAAAGCTCAGCATCCTCACACGCCAGTTTTTCAGCCAGCTATTCATAAGCAGAAAAAAGATTTCTCAGGGATAAGTAGAAACATTTAAATTCCAACATGGCTATTATTATTTTAACTTTCTCTTTTTCTTTCTTTTTTTTTTTTTAATCTTAGCAGGGACTCTTTATCCCCCTTTTTTTTTAAGTCTATAAACATGCAGAAAAATTAATAGCTGTTTTGTGTAATAGAAAAGCAGCAAAGTGCTCCAAAGACCAGACATATTTTGTTTGGACTTTTGCCTATAGGAAATGTAAAAGACAATCTTTTTAAAAACACACTGAACCCTTTGCTTTACTTCTCTGACTTTGATGCTAGATTGGAGCCTGCGCTGCCTTTTTGAAGGAGTTTATAATGGGAATGGTGAGACATCCTTAACCGCAGCAGATCAAGTGATTTCCCTCACAATGCAGCCCAGCGTGGGAAAGCAGCAGCAGCAAAGGAGACTAAAGGAAAGTGTGAACTGTCCCCAGAAGCCATTACATTAGTGAAGTTTATCTCAGCCGGGTAATTCGCCTCAGTCAGGAGCGGAATTTAATTTACTGTTGGAGCAGCAGCGGCGGCACAGCAGCGCTATTTGTGTGCTCTTTATCTAAGGTGCTATATATTGTGCTCAGAGATAAAAAGTCATCCTTTTTTTTTTCCTGGAGGAGACAAATTAGATATTAGCGATCATAAGAAAGTGTTTCTCACCGTGCAGATAACTTCTTCTATGCGTCCTTGCATTTGCTTTTATGACCCTTAGCCTAACAGCTCCTTGGAAATGTTGTAAGCAGGAATCTCCTTCCCCAGCTTAGTAGAAAAGAAACACATGGGCCATAGTCGTGAGGACAGTCTCTCAAAAGACATCATGGTCATCTCACTAGAAAGGAAAGTGCTGTCTGCAGAAGTGCAAGAGGAGCAGATCAAAGATACCATTCTAGGCAGATGAGTTTTCAAAAATTTGTACCTGTTTGGAAGACTCTAATTTCTAATTTCTGGAGGAACCAAGTAGTTCTTCACTCTCACCATCAATATCCCAGCTTTGTAGTGCTCCAGGAATAAGGCACTCCTTAAGAGAAGATAAATTACAAGATTACAGGGCAGCATTTCTTAAATCCCTCCCCTTAACTACGGCAAAATGAGCAACTTTCATGTCACCTCCTTGGTTTCAGCCCTCAAGCCAGACCATGGTTTGTCATGTCCTGGACACCAGAGATTTTAGAGTCAACCCAACAATACTGCAGCAACAAGCAATCCATTTTCATCAGAGGGGCGCTGTGGAAACAGCAATCCCCACTCCCTGGGGTGGCTGGAGCCTGTTCATTCCTGGTGTGGAGCCGCTGGAAGAGCACAGGGTGTTTGTGAGATTGTTGGTCCAAAGCCCATCAGGCTAATGAAACATCTCCTGCTGCAATGGAAGTGCTCATTTCTTTTTCTCAGAGGGCTTTCAGGTGTACACAGAGCTATCAAAATACTCTGAGACACTTTCAGAGGTAAGAAAACACACAGGATTTGAGGCCAGATACTCACTTGAATTCTGTGAACCAACACTCCCTCGTGTGGCTTCCAAAAACTGAGTAAAGAAAGATACACTTAAAATCTTCAGTCAAAGTGAAAATAGTGCCAGTGGAGCTCATCAATGCAATAATTCAGAGCAGTACTGCCAGGAAGGCAGTGGATCTTTAGCAGTGTGACCAATCTGGACTTGACTCACTTCTGTTGTCCACCACAAAGTGATATAATCATGGTGAATCTCTTTAAAGCCCTTCACCTCTATTTCCTGTTTGAGAATGTGGCCTCAACAATACCCTGCTCCTTCTAGACTGAGGTACATATTTCACCTCCTGCAATTAATACACTTTCTGGAGATTCCCATTTTGTCATGGTCATTTTAAACATCATCATTTTATTAAAAGTTTTCAATCATCTCAGGTGATGAAAAGATGTTCATGTGCTTTTTAAAGGCTGTGAGCAGTTCTTCCCTTTTCTAGGCAGAGTGGAGCTGTTTGTGCATGTGTCCAGACAATTGCCAATTCACTTAAATGAATGAGAGCAGAGTATGGGAGGAAGGATTTGCATGATTGATGGCAAAAATTAATTACTTCCAGCCACCCAGCAGCACAGTAATTGATGTCTGGGAGGCAGCTGCAAGAGCCACACAATAGCTGTCAGTGTCACAGATGGGCTGAGTGCTTTGGTGTGGAGATAACACTGTGACAAAGGGATTGGCATGGTGTGAACACCACCACCGTTCTTGGCTGGCCACCTACGGCAGCACTGGCAGCTCTGCTGTGCTGCCCTACACAGAAGACGTCTCTGACTCTTTCCTGCATCTGAAAAGATGATGATGTCTCTAGAAAAGAAAACTGAGAAATGAAACCAGCAGCAGAGGCCTATAAAACATATGTGCCTTTCTTGTTTCTTGTTGTTTCTTCTTCTTCTTCTTCTTTTTCTTTCTTCTTCTTTCTTTAATTTTACCTCTTGAGTTTATTAATTAGCTCCCATGTCACCCTCAGAAAGCACTTTCAGATAGAACATCTTCTTACCCAGCAGTGTGACTGGGATTACTGCATCACACACTTTGGTTTCTGCACTCTCCTGGAATTGGAAAAGGCTCCCCAGGGAAGTGGTCATAGCACCAATCCTGACAGAGTTCACTCAAGAAGCATTTTGACACCACTCTCAGGCACATGGAGTGATTTTTGGGACATCCTGTGCAGGGTGAGGAGTTGCACTCAATGATCCTTGTGGGTCCCTTTCAACTCTGGATACACTATGGTTCTATGATTGTGTGGTTCCATGATCCTGTGATTCCATAGTGAGTACTGTGATTCCAGAGATCAAAGCTCTGTGTCCTCAAGTGACTGACTCAGGAAAGGAATCCAATTCAGGGTAGCAGGAATTAGGCTGTTTGTTTAGATGTGGCTCTCAATCACTCCTTATGCCTCTATTGCCTGATTGTTTATTTATTTGCAATTTATCTTGTCTCAACTACAGATTGTGGGCTCTCCATGTGGAACAGTCCATCCTTTTTATTCTCAAACCTATGGATGGAAATCTTAAATGCTCAGATCTCAGTTTTCCCTTGAAACCTGACTTGCACTCCTGCATATTTTAGAGATGTATTTTGCTGTAATTTTTGACAGTATATCAAATAGATCAGTAATCCTTCATTAATGATGACACTTTTTGAGGCAGAGTTTAGATTAAAACAGAATTTTATGCTAATTCTGGCTTAATTCTTTCCTGATCTTTACTTTAGCCATGGAGGCGTCACTCTAGTTTGATAAGATCTGGGAAAACATCATTTACAAAACAAAGCAGCATATCTGGATCCTCTACCCTCAGACAAAATTACTTTGCTCATAAAACCAAATGTTTATTTAACACTTATTTAAGGTTAATGGAAGATTATTTTTAAAGATAATAATTTATTATATAAACCAAATACAAGTAAAGAATAATTAAATTATTAAATAGATGCATGAAACTGATCTGTTAACATTCCTTTAACGTGAATAAACAAAACTAGTATTAATAATTTGCAAAGTGGGTCTGCACTTGTAGAATCCTAATTATGAGCTGAACAGCAAGATAAATATTGCCTCCCTCTTTTTATATATCTAACTCTTTTAGAAAACAGATCACTGAAGATGCTTACGTGTGTTAATTGCCAAAACCATTTTGAAAAACCCCTCTGAACACTGACTTCACTCAGTGGGAACTGCTAGGTCCTACCTTTACAGAAGATGGTACTCCCTGCAAAGTGACAGAGTTGGCCCAGTACAAAAAGGTTTTCTTGGACTGGAGAAACAGATCCAATAAAGCCAGTTGAAATAATTTCTCACCTAGTAGAAACTCCCTGCATGATGTTGAAATACACAGGATTGGGATGTTTTGCACAAACCAAAAGCTTGGCCCTGAGGCTTGTTATTTCTGAAAGGAAATGGAAGAGTAGTCTACAGCTGCACATTACTAATGTAAGTAGACAATTTCTCGCCTTCAGAATGCAGAGAAGCCAGCTTGTGTTACTATTGCACCAAAGCAGAATGTGACTAATTATTCCAAATGGTATTTAAAAGAAAGCTAAAACTTGGTTTTCAAGGCTCCCAGGCAAGAAAAGTCTTCATTCCAAAGTCTTAATTAACTGCTCTTAATGTGAAACAAATTTTGTTGAGAGACAAAAACTGAGCAAAGTATATTTCAGTAAATAATCTGTCTCATTCACACATTTTTCATATCTCACTCATTAAAGCAGAAGAGTTTTGGCACATCTATGAGCTCACATTCTAAAACACAGAAACCATTCAGTTTTGATTAGTAGGTGATATTAGAGGAGTGTTGTAAAACACATCAATTAAACTAAAATACATTTCACAAAATCTGTTTCAGTACCTCCACTTTGAGTCTAAGTTTAAAAAAGAGCTTTTCATCCATTAGAGAGAGATGAAAAGAATTGGCACATAGATTATTCACAAGGTACATTTTGAGGAAAATTTAATTAAAGACAACAGCAAGCAAATAATAATAGCTCATGGTTCAGCATATTGATGAACATGGTGAAGCAATTTAAGTTCTGCTTTCATTATGTTTGTCTTCCAGAAAAAGCTGCTCTTCTTCTCCAAGCAAGAATGCTGTGGCTGTGAGCTGCTAAATCATGATCTCCCACCTTCTTTTGAAAAGAGACAGGAGGAGCACACAGCAGGGACAGTGAGGCCAGTGGTTCTGGAACTTGCTGCACCACAGAGTAGTAGTAAGCACTACTAGTAATTAGTTGTCTTGGTAGTAGGCACTACCAGGAGAGCAGCAAGAAAACCATAATGAGGCACAAAACCCCTGCCTCTGTTCACTGTTGGAATTTTGGCGTTACACAGCCATGGGTTTGAGGTTCCAGCTGGAGAATGAAGTAATTATGTATGTGTCCCTCGAGGCTGAGGACTGGGAGGTGAGAGAAAAAGTTCCTTTACAGATAGCTCAGGGGAACCCCTTGCTGGATAGTGGCTGATTAGCCTTACAGATATAGTTACCAGAGGGGCATTCAGTCCCCGAAAGAATGCTTCAGGACAAGCATGTCTGGTTCCATGGATTTTGATGGCTCCACTGAGATAGGGTATTGATTTTAGTGCTGGTGGATCTGCTCTGCCATGTTTGCTTTTGCTTTTTGTTTTTTTCTGTTTTAGGCCTTCTTGTTCTCTGAGAATATTTCCTCTAGTGATGGATTTGGTGAGTTTAGAGATATTTGCAAGTCATCAGGAAGAGTTCTGAAGACATTTCTTTCGAGCCATGAACTTCTTTTGACACATGTAATGATTTTTTAATGACTTTGAAAATTTCAATACATGCTAGTTAGGGCCTGTGTGTGGTTAGCAGATTTCTTTTTGTCTTGTAATGCCTAGTATTCAAGGTAATTCTTCAAAAATTCAATCTGTTTCTCAGAAGATGCATTCTTTACAGGTTTGTGGTTGACTTTGCATTAGTGAGGTGAATGTCAGATGAGATTTCCATAGAGCATTTACAACAGTATTGAAGGGTTTTGCTATACATTACAGTTTTCAGAAAGGAGATTAAAGAATACTGGAATTCCACTTAAACCCTCTCAAATGTCAGCATGTGAAGGCAGAAACCACATAAGTGAGGATTTTGCCAGTGCTCTAAAGCATAGTAGTGATGAGACTTCATGCACTTGCACATCAGTGTTACCCTCTGCTTCTTACCTATTTGCCAAAAAATTCCTCAAACACAGACAGATTGCTCTCTGTGTCTCCTTCTCTCACTCTTCCTTGTACCCAGGCAAGTCCTCATTGACCTTGAGTTAGACATGCCCTAATTTTTCGTGGCTGCACTTTAACTTTTCTACATTAAATGACTGAAGGGCAAATATTGCATCACAGCCTGTTCAAGAAGGACACAGATTGCTGGCGTGATCCATCATCCAGAGGTTAAGCAGGACTGGCCTTTTCATTCCTACTTTCTGGTTTCAGGCTGGCTATTGACACTCAGGGAGTGGGATGGTGGTGTGTCACTATCATATTTTCTGAAAAACCCTTCACCAGGATTTCATCTCCTGGGAAGATGAGAAGCCTCAGAAAAGAATGAAAACCATAATTATCTGATTGCTTCTCCCTGTTTTGCTGCTTTGGAATGTGGTCTGGATATTGTTTACCTACTGGTCAATGTTTGATTGGTTTCATGTGGATTGTTTTTACTTAATGACCAATCACCATCAGCTGTGTTGGACTCTGAGGAGTCAGTCATGAGCTTTCATTATCATTCTTATTAAGCCTTCTGTGTGTATCCTTCCTTCTCTTTCTTTAGTATAGTTTTAGTATCATATCATATCATATCATATCATATCAGC
This sequence comes from Emberiza elegans, assembly GCA_024865655.1. Classification (NCBI taxonomy): domain Eukaryota; kingdom Metazoa; phylum Chordata; class Aves; order Passeriformes; family Fringillidae; genus Emberiza; species Emberiza elegans. The sequence continues at coordinate 5,045,726 of JALJVW010000068.1, read as the reverse complement.
CTTCTGAGAACATGGAGTCAGATTCCCCATCTCTCACCTCATCCTGGGGACCTCACAATCACCACAGTGGTGTAGAGCATCTTGAGAAGCATCTTTCTGAGAAAATCAGTGAAAGTAGCATGCAACAATGCAAGAAACTTGTAAAGGCACAAACAGCAGCAAGAAGTGTTTGCTTAATCACTTTGATATGAGCAAGATCCTTCTCCTGTATCTACATTGTCAGGGCTTTTTCCTCAGTCCAAAGCCCACTGATACCAATGGAAAACTTTCCACAGGCTTCAGAGGTTCAGACTGGGGCCACAGAGACAATGTCTCCATCAAGGAGCCAACTTGGCCTTCTTTCTGCTGACAATTATTTACATTCAGAAAGTAAGAAGCATCCTGGTGTTCTGGGCTAGGTGCTCAGCCAAGTCCTTCTTTGACAGGTATATAAACTTTACAAGTAAAACACCCAACTTTCAATAGTTTTGATTGCCCTTGCATCCTCTATTGCACAAAAATATGGGAAACGTAAATGCTTTTCTTTTACAGTGATTTTTAAAGTCAGACCTAGATTTTAAATGTGTAAGCTCTCCTGTCAAGCTAGATAATATGGATCCATGTTTCTAAAACTTCAGAGAACTCCTGTTACATGTCTTATTCACTGATTTTTCAAGGTGCACATCTTGAATCTGATTTTTATTTATAATTAAGTTTCTATGCTGGTGGCTGACTGCAGCCTACATGTAGAAAAGGGCTTTAATTGCTGCCAGAATTTTCCTAAAAGACCTAACCAAAACCAGGAATATGGTATTTCCAGTTCATCCTTGAGCAAATTGCTATAGATTTATGTAATGCATGGCCTTCATCACAAGTGGTGGAAAAAAAAATATTCATTTTGACAAAATTATACCTCTGCTTTCTGCTATTTTTACTCTGAAAGTCATCTTATGATTTCAAATTAGACATAAGTGAATGAAATCCTTCCTCTCAAGGAAAAAAAATCACAATTTTCACCTTGAGTTAGCAGTGCTGATAACTTAAGGATAATTGATTAAAGAGAAAGAAGGACATTATTAAGAAAAACACCTTGCAGTGAGTCTTCCCTGATTTTTATATGAAGTACAACACAAAAGGAAAGTGTGGTAGAACTAAAGATTTTGACATTTAGAAGTAAATTTCAGCCAGCCACTGATTTTTGTGTTATATAGATGTATGATGGATTGCACATAAAGGTGCTCCAGAAGCAAAGACCTCCTGAAAAATGAGTGTACTATAAACTTCCACTACTAGTACAAGACTACACCATTTGGATAGTAAAAGTCTCAGTTCTTAAACCCTCTTGCCTTTAGCATCAGGAAGCTATAAGCAGCTACAGAAAATGGTGAGCAAGTTTCATAGTTTTTATCTATGGTTTAAAATTTTTGTCCTTCTCCTTGGCTCCTTCCACAACAATCTGACTGACTACAACATCTCCCTGTGCCTCATGAATGTCAAGGAGCAAAATTCCAAGGACTCTGGTTTCTAAGGCTCCTTTATTTATTTCTTTATTTTCTCTTTCCTTTCTGTGAAACATTTTTGAGGGTCTCATATGCCGAGCCTTTTTTATCCTCTAATTTTTCTGGTTTTTTTTTTCCTTTTATTTTTCTTTGCACTTACTCCCTTGGTATTGATCAGGTATTTTCCACTCAGGGATACATATCAAGCTGCATCTCACTTCTAAGAAGATATTGCAAATTTTTGTTCCACATTCATTTTTGCTGGTATCTGGTGTATGTCTGGTAACTACCCAGAAATCTCAAATTCAGCAGTGCCTTTACAATATAGCAACATTTCCCACAGACAAAACACTACACATGGCTTTGCTGTTTAATTCAGAGAGTGCTGATACTTTTTCCATGACCTGGATGCAGATTTCATGTTACATAGATTTGTTTTTAACCTGAGACAGCAGGCAATAAGATATAAACAATCCCCAGTTCTCAGTAGATTTCACTATAAAAAGCATATGGGAGAAAACTCTGCTGCATTTTTCGCCCAACACTTACATAAAACTTGCAAAACACAGGGTATTCCTCTATTTTAAGACCATGAAACAAAATGCAATAAGCTAGAAGGAATGACATCTTCCAGGGTTTGTAATCAATGCATCAAACCCTGTTTACTGCTGTAGCCCTTTTCGGTCAAATTTTTTTTAGTTTTCTCCTATGGCCTCCAATCTGTGAAAATGTTTAAAAGCACAGAGGTGCAAGCTGATGTGTAAAATATCTGCATTGGAATGGAAATTCTGTGAATGGCAATGTCACCTTTGGCAATGTTTTGGTTAATTTTCATTAATAAGAATGAGTAAGCCTATTTTACTGCCAAAAGGACACAGCTGCTCACTGGTTTGGCATCTTGGTGTTGAGGTAGCAGACTGAAATAGGTTGTTTTGGAGATACAGTTCAGCAAGATTTAAATAAAAAGCATTCAGGGGAACATCTTCTCCATAAAATTGATACACTTCTTTCACCCTCAAGAAACAAAAACAAGTGATGAATGCTGCATTTCATGCAAGGCATACAATGTAATTTTCATGCTTGTTCAATTCCAATAATAAACATGAATGTCCACATTTTAGGGGACAAATTGTAAATGTGTCACCTGAGGCCTTGAGAACATCAGTGAATTACAGTAGCATGAAATACCTGCTTTAAAATATTTCTTTGTATCCATCCATCTCTTCTTGGTTTTTTAGGTGTGTGACTACAAATTGTCTGTCCTGCATATTAAGTACAGATTTCTGTAAGTGAGACCTCTTCCTTAAATAACTACAGAGAGGAACACAAACACAAAATGCAGACCCGATGTAAAAGAATACAGTTAAAGTCCCTTGAAAGACAAAAATGGCCTTATTTTGTTTTTCTGTGTATTTTGGTCTGATCTCCAGAAGTAGATTTGTTTCTGAGTAAAGGTGTAACTGGCAGATTCAACTGCTTACTGGCACTGAATTTCACACAGGGACAATCATTTTACTTGGAGGTTACCCAATGTGTATTTCTCTCTACCTCTAGTGTCTGTCATTTTTGGAAGCCTTCTTTTGACTAATAATTTGTGAACCATTCTCTTTGGAATTCAAAAATGTATTTCAAGTCAGGAGAGAAAATGTTGTAGTGGGCCATTTAGGGTCAGACTCAAATGACAGACTTTAATTATTTCACCTAAGAGTTTTTTAAGTGCCCTGCAAATTACTGGCCACACTTCTCCCAGGATGAAGAGCTCTGTAGTACAACAGTCTTAGTAAGAAACTGGAAACCATAAGAATCCCACTAAGTACTTAAATACCTCTTAAAACCTATCCCTGTTGGTCGTTTCACTCCTTTTTTCTGATCTCCTGCAGTTCACATGACACGTGAGGGTAGCTAGAATGATGCTATTGATAAAAACCAAGTGTCTCTAATTTTAAATATCTGTGACAGTGGCTTTTTTTATTGTGTACACTCTAAAGTTAAAGCTTTGCTTCTAAACAAAACATGATGATACTTGCACATGACATTTGAAAGAGTTAGAAAATCACCATTCCTTCCTAATCTCTTAGGTCCACAGAGATCTATTGCCTGGCTTCTAAACAACCCTAGCCTAGTTTATGAAGACAATTTGACTGTTTTGTCCACTGTTCCCCCATTTTTTTTCTTCTACTCTACCTCAAAAAATATCAATAAAACTTCTTTTTGTATGCCTGAAAAAACTGTTAGAAATTTGTTCACATTCTCTTTTTGTATAAGGAAAAGTATGTACATCTTTGAACAATACAGTAAAGAGCACACTTGCTAGCAAGAGAAAGTTAAAGATGCTGCATATCGAAAACTTCTGTATGATTTTAAATCACACAAACAGAGCATGAACCTCGAGGTTGAAGTCATGTTATCACCATACAAAAGAAAGTGGAAATAAAGAGGCAAAGCTGCCACTCTATTTTCAAAAATAAAATAAAATTGCACACAACTTTTCCCACAATACTTCACTGTCTTGAAAGCATCAAGTCTTTTGTAGCTTTATGATAAAAACCTCTGGTAATAAAAACAAATACTGGACCAGGTTTCTCAGGGAAGTTGTGGATGCCCCATCCCTGAAAGTGTTCAAGGACACTTTGGATGGGGCTCTGTGCAACCTGGTCTAGTGGAAGGTGTCCTTATCCACAGAAAGGAGGTTGGAACAAGATGGTCTTTAATGTCCCTTCCATCCCAGGCCATTCTATGACTCCATGACTTTGTCATGACAAGCATCAATACGGAGGAACCTAGAGAAGGTGGGAAAGGAATCATCGATGGTTTTTGTTTAAGTTTATGTCTGTCAAAAGCTACTGCAGTCCTCACTCTGGCTGCTCAGGATCAAGTCATTCTGAAACTGTTCACTGGCATAATTGCTGTCACACAAAACACACAGAGTTCATGTTAACCACAGCTTTGAACATGATAGTAAAGACCCTTACACAGACCTGTCTGTGCTGTTTATGCTGGCATTAAATTTCCAATGCATATTTTTGCAGTAAAAGCACCACATCTTTTGGTTTTGTTTTCTTTCCCACATTGTTCATAAATCTAATGCTTGTCAGAGAGGTGTGTGACAGCCAAGAGAAAGGAGCAAGAAGCTAGAAGCAATATGAAAAGTTACAAACATGTCAAAATTGCTTCTTTATGTAACATCAATGCTACTGCTGTCATGCTTTTAGAGGCCACCCTTAAATGTCACACTGAGAGGTGAACAGTATGGTAGACAGGGCAGTGAAAATTGCTGCCAATAAAATGCAGCTTTCCTGAGGGACAACAGCAGGGACTCAAAAGGTGACATACACAAAGTTACTATTATATTTCTCTTTTTATTAAAACCCTTCACACTCTCAAAACCTCCAGTCCAGCATGTGTGGCTAAAATAAGTAATTATTGCAAAGGAATATGATTAGTCCTTCAGGCAGAAATTATGATGGTTAAACATGCTCTGTTTAGAAGAATAAGTCCAGAAGTCAAAGTCTGTGTATGTCTGTCTGTAACACAGAGCAGAGCAGGTTATGGTGCCCAGGCAAGACTCTTAGCACAACACTGAGATACAGTGGGGCTGAGTTTAGTTAGCTGTAGGTAATAGCTTCTTTTTGAAGGAGAATTAACCTTGGAATGCCTGATTTTTGCATTGTATCTGGGTAAGACACTGATAACTCCCAGCAGAGCTGTGGAGGGAGGTCTTCCAGGTGCCAGCTCTAGACCCTGGATTAGACCCTGTGCCAGGAATTATTTCTCCTGTCATAGCACAGCCTGCTCTGTAACCTGATCAATTTTCATTTAATATCTATGCAATAATTTGACTTCTCCTGCTACATCCATGACAAGAGAGAGGTCATCTCTGAATAAAAAATAACTTCATATCCTGGCCTATGCTTTAGATTCTGTTTCTGGACATTGGTTTCAAGACTGACCATGTTGTTTCCATTTAAAAATTATCCACATTTTACCAAGTCCATAATTTCAAATGGTGGTGTTGATTTGAAACTAAGATATGCAGTGAAAACATGGGACCTATAATGAAAATACAGTCTCATCAGTAAAAATAATAGAAAAAAAAAAAAATAGAATTATGGTGTTTTTGTGCAGCTTTCAAACATGCAGAGTGACAGGAGCAACATTTTTTCCTTAGATTGGTTCTCTTTTTCCCAGTGTGCACTGCTTATGCAGAGAATGAGAGTTTTGTTTCTGGTTGGTTTAAAATTGGGCTTCTTGATTCAGTTAAGTTTGACACAAGAACTCTCTGAGAAGCAGTAAGAAATATATATTATTTTTCCTAGTGTTAAATACACAGTCACAGCGAGGGAAAGAGATTAAAGGAATTTGAAAGAACTTTCGTCCCCTGAGAGTTGAAATATCTGATCTAAATCTTTTCTTATTCTAAATAAATTAGATTATCTTGTCTCCACTGGAAAATGAAGGATCTGTTACATGCCCTTACTATATTGTCTAAGTAAATGAGCTCTCTAAATCATCCAGGAAAATCCACTTCATGCTGTGCTGACATGAGTTAAACTGAGATATTAGGTCTGTACTGCCCTGACGTTTATATCTGTGCAGAAGATTGATGTAAGGGGAAGCATCAGAGAAGTTAAAGGTCTCCCAGCACAAGATCACAAATACCTCTTAGGATCTGGACCAAAAATCATTCCAGTACAAATTCCACATTGATATGAAGGAAAACACAGCATCATGGGTAGCTGAGTTCTCTGGCTGGAGCCACAGATATAAAAGTGAGAAAATAAGACTAAGCCTTTTCTTGTTTCTGGATTGAGCTCTAACACTAATGCAGACTAATTTTTAATTTAGGGAAAACAATGTTCAAATTTATTTCACAAAAGATTCTCATTTTCTGTGGAACATGTAGAGAAATCTGTTTCTGATCATGAAATCAAATGACCATAAATATTATCTGCCTTTTTATAGTAAAAAGTGGGAGAAGAAAACTTTGGAGAGTGTCATGGGGAGTTACTATACATATATACATATGTGCATAGTTGTTCTTGCAAACCAGAAGGACCTCATTGTGAGATACAGAGTTGATGGGAAAAGAGAGACTGCATTATGAGATGCCATGAGAGTCAAAATCTAGCCTTTGGGACAAAAACTCATGGCAGGCTCCTTATAGTACTTCAGAAAAGATCTGTATAGAACGTTAGCTGAAACAATCAATGTCTTTTCATCCCTATGATTGTGGGAGGGTGTTTAGAAATGTACAGGGCTGGGAACAAGATCTGCTGTATATTTCAACCACTCTGCCATCACAGAGGACTTCTGGAATATCCAAGTCATGGAAGACAGCCAGGAATGAATGATACACCAGTGAGGGGATCACATCACTTGATAAAAATCAAAGCTTTCTGTCACTGTCATAATTGTCATTGAAACTGGCATGGCTGTATTTAATCCTTATGAGTTTCCCCACACCTCAATTCTAAGTTGCCATTTTTGCCTTTCCTGCTGAAGTTAAGGCGCTCTGAACCTTGTGCCTTGTGCAGTGAGTTATGAGACATTTTAAATTATGGTGAATTGAGGAATAGTTTACCTCTGGCTCTCACAGATTTGATCTGAGATTTGTTCCGTAAGCTGCAGTAGAGTGAGAAATTTGCAGCTTAAAAGGATTGAGTTGTATTTATGTTCTGACTTATCCTCAACTGTAATAGACTGAGGAATGTTTTATCTCTAACGCTTGCACTTTGCTCTGAGATTTGCACCTTTTAAAGGGGACTGAAGTTGTACTTGTACCTTCTCTCTCTCTGATAAATGGCTTGAGTTTCTGAGATCTTAAATGAGTGCCGCAGTGAAGAAATGTTAAAAATTAATAGCATGTAATTCTCTGAGGCACAAATAAGATGCTGACCTCTTTTCATTCAATATGCATTGATAGAAGGAGTAATTTAGAAAAGGAAATGCAGAGTGACCTTAATTTGAAGGATGGTGTGCTGGTAAGGTCCCTCTGCCCTCTCAGTGGAGGTAGGGGATGGAGATGGATGCTGCAGCAAAGATACAAGAGTGATTGATGTGTTAGAAACTGCAGAAGAACCTGAGAACAGCCAGACAGGAATTCAGGCTTCTCTTCCCTAAGGGGTGGCAGGATCTGGAGTGCCTCTACACCAACGCACACAGCATGAGCAACAGACAGGGGAGTTCAAAGCCATCGTGGAGTGGGAAAACTTGGATACAACCAATCCCAGAAACGTGGTGGGATGACTCACACACCTGGAGTGCTCAGGGGATGGCCATAAACCCTTCAGGAGGGATTATGCAAGGAAGAAGAGGAGGTGAGGTAACCCTGGATGTTTTGACTGTCCAGAGGTCAATGATGGCAATGAAAAGTTTGAGTGTTTAAGGGTAAGAATCAGGAGGAAGGCCAACAAGGCAGGGTGGTGCGAGTCTGGTACAGACCACCCAGCCAGGACAAAGAGGCAAACAAAGCATTCAACTGCAGAGGATGATAAATGACACTCAGAAAATGTTGGTGTCATTCTGCCACAACATGGAAGACTAGAAAATCGTGAGAATTTTCTTCTTGCTGCGTCTGCACATAGTAACTGATGTGACTTCTTTTCACACATGCAGCATTTAGAGGTCAATGTAGTGCTTAATGGAGAATGCAACTGAAGATAAATCATGTAATTCAGCAGCGTTAGTTGCTTGTGTGCACCTTGAAGCTCTGACAAAATTGTGCTGCTAAGTCCCTCACTTTTCCCTGTGCTTTCAGGAGCTTAAAATAGCTCTGACCACCATTTTATGACTGGAAGGATGATGTAGGGATACATACAAGTGCCTTACAATCCACACTTTTGATCATCCATTTTGTTCAACCTACAACTGCATTAGAAAAAGAATTTGTACCAGTTAAGAGCAAACAGTGGATTTTCTGTCTAGTTTAAAACTGTTTGCATAATACAGAGTCCCTGCCTTGGCAAGGACGGGTAGGAATGATCATAAGTTCCTCTTCAGTTTTGGCCATTTGCCCTGATTCTCTTTCTGTGTTCAAATAAATACAAAAAGGTGTGATAATTAGGTGGTTTATCCCCACTATTGCTGCAAGTCTGGGTTAGCTGGGTCTGTGGGCTAACAGACCGCATGACCAGAAATGGTGACAAGGTCTTTGCTGTCACTTTGCTAATGAGTGCCACAATTATCTCCAGAAGATAAGAAGCCTCATGAAAGAGGAGGCAGAAGTGAAAAGGCCAAAGAAGAAGCCCCATGAGGATCTCCGTTAAATCTTGCCTACATTAAACATTTACACAGCAACAATACTGCAAAGGTAAGGTATGAAAATGAAAGGATTTGCAGGCCTCTGTGACGGTGACAGATTATTTGAGAAGAGTTATCATCTGATCAGGCATTCCCATGCTGTCCTAAAATATACCCTTAACTTTTAAACAGCAAATCCTTTTGCCTCTTTCTTGTTTCAGGTTTTGCACATGTAAAATCATGGAGTCCATCACCGTGTCATGCTAGGATGTGAAGGATCATTAAAGTTTTACAAAGACAGCCCCAGGCTTTGAAAGGAATTCCAGTTCCCTGGAAGTGGTGAGGGCATCAAAATGTTCTGCCTTTTGGTCTAAGGTAGAAAATACCTCCAAAATGTTCACTGGCAGTGATGCCAGTGGTCTGGGTCAACCAAGAACAAGCTGCTCAATAGAACCAGTGGTCAGAAGGCCAGGAGGTCAATGACCATCATATCTCTATTACACACAGAAAATGCGCTTGAGCTTTGCCTTGTGTTTCCAGGTTGCTGAAGGCCTTTGGGAACCAGTTCCAACTGTGAATCAATGGGATGTAATGATTCCATCTGAATGAGCGACTCTAGGTAACAGAGGATTTGCTAGATTTTAGGAGAACAAAACAAACAGCCAAAAAATTGGTCAATACCCTGCTCTCCCTTTCTAGGGAAAGCAGGGAAGACAGAGGGACAGCTGCAGGAAACTGGGAGACATTTATACACAGATGCCAGGAGAAAAAAAGGAGAGGAAGAACCTTACTGAAGAGAAGCTTTTTTGTAGATGAAAATGCTAAGAAATGTACTTAGACAAGACAGGCTGTTCTTTGCTTGAAAGGAAAACTTAATTAATCTTGGTATTTTAAGCAAAGACTTGCTGGCTATTTCCAGACTTTCTAGGGAACTTGTGCCATCACAGACCTCTGTGAGTCCTTGGAGAGTGTGGTTTTGGAAGGTAGAAATTTCCAAGAGAAATGGCTGCTTTAGAGTTTGATACTAATTTACAGAGAGGAATTTACTGTGAATCCAAAAAGTACAGGTAGGTGGGATGAAAGCCAGCATGGGGATTCATTTCATTTAAGAGGAGAAAATGCAGGATAACTAAAGTTAAGATTAAGCATCTGGGAGTGTGTTAGGAAAAGCTATTCAAATATGAAGGGATCACGGCAGAAAACTGTAGCACAGAATAAAGTTTCCTGTAGCAAGGGTCAGTAAAGGAAAGGGGAAACGTTTTACAGACACACTGCGAATAAGTGCAAGCTCAAATATGAGGCAGGAAGATTTCTAAGGTTTTTGGGAACTGTTTTTTATAACCAGAAATGGACTGAGATTGCTTCACCTTGCCTCAAAAGAGGATTGGACTTGGAAGGTCCTTCCAATTTCCATTACATTTTGCCTTTCTCTAATCTATGCAAAAAATCAGGATTTTTGCCATTAAATCACAAAGCAGCAATTAATCATTGTCCTTCCAACAAGTGAAATATTTATTGACATTTAATAACATGTATTTGGTTCTGAAGATAGTAGTCCTTGACTGAAGAGTGAAGTGCTGAAAGTATAAATCAGTAAAAAGTACATATTTTTGAGGGAGGACAGGACTCATTGTTTTGAACAGAAAATACTTATCAAGTCAGATGGGAGTGAAAATTGATGCCTGTTGCTCCTTGTCAGCAGTTGTGTGGCAACTAGCTGCCATTCACCCATTTCCAAATGGAAATACTTTTCAAAGTGGGAATGCAAAGTGATGATGGTGCCCAGCTTGAATTCACAGTGGGAGAAATTGTGCTCCAAACCTTGAGTTCTTCCTGCTGAGATCACTGAGTTATTTAATTATGCCGCTGCACACATTGCTTCAGCATTTGATCTTTTCCATGACATCCTTTAACTACTAACTTTTCTCAGTCAATGAGAAAGCAAATAAACACTGCATTGCCTTTCATGTGTTTTGCCAGTTTCAGTCATCTATGTCATACTCAATTATGTCTCTATTAGCCTTCCTCTCTGTGCCTGTTTGCCTGCTTTGAAGAAGCATCATTCCTGTCTTCTTGGATGCCTTTGGGTCTAAATATGTCTAATCTCATAATCAAATGAACTAGATTTTCATTCATAAATAGTCATAACATTAGAGAGTCTTAACAAAATGTGAGCTTGCTTTTGGATCTTTCTCCCCATGTAGACACCAGTTTAGGATTTCATTTTACAGGCTCACGTTTAAACAACCCCTCTTTAATGCTAATTCTGGTCTACAGAATATCCCATTTACAAACACAAAACAATCAGCAACATTTCACAAGTGGTGTCTCTGTAAGGCAGTTTCAGTCCTGCTGCAGTTCCCTCTTGTAAACCTCTGTTTGATGCTTATCCTTCCCATCTTCCTACAACAAGACATGAAGGAGCAAGACCTCACTCTCAAAGCTTAGTTATCATGTGATTTTCTTAATGACTTTGGGGTCTTGTGTTTGCCTTTTTATTTTTTATAGAAAACTCAGGTGTTGGCCTTAATATTTCACTAGAAAAACATAATTTGAATCTTTTCCTTCTAAAATCTCCAGGCCCCAGAAGCTTAAATAATTAATCCAGTACTGCAAACAAGATGAAATGAAATTATTTGTTGGGGGATGGGCTAATGGAATATGGAATTTGGAATATGATCTGTCAGGGCAGAATCGTCTAAGTATTTCTGTTCCAGGACTGAAGAGCAGCTGAAAATAGCTGCAGTCGTATCAGCTTAATTATTTGAGATCTGTAATTTTTTTGATGCATCTGTACATGTTCAGACATGCAGGCACATGCATACATGGAGTAATATTTTACTCAACTTTTTAGAAGATAGACACTGATAACAACATGGAACTTTCTAAGAACACGATTTTTCAGCTAATTCTTCCCTTCAATGCAAGAAAATTGTTATTTTCATTTCACTACAACTGGTTCCTTCCCCAGGTGGAGTCTATGTACTGTGTTTCATTTTGATTTAAATATGAGAAGATTGAAGTGGTTTATGTTGTTAAGATAATTTGAATCAAAGGGAAGGTAAAGACCATCTTAAAAGAAATTTCATGTGTTTTAATTTAGAGTCCAACTAGCAAGCTGACTTGGAAATTTTTCCTAGTGAAATTCCCATGGAAGTAGGCTTTTCTGAGTGTCCAGCAGATGTTTTTCATTACTAGATACAGTCAATTTCTATCCTCCCAATTGGTGCCAGGTTGGTTTGTGCTTTGAACCACATGAGTTTACAGACTCTTATCTTGTACCCCATTACTTCAGATTCTTTGGACCTTCTTAGTGCTGGGGAATTTACTTTATAAATTAAATTCCAACTGCAGATTCTGCAAAGGCTGCACCAGCATCACAAGTTTCTGATTGTAGCTCTTCTTCTACAGCTTGCCACATTCTTCTCCCACCAGTATCTCCTGCTCAGACTCCCATCACCAATTAATTTCCTTCTTTTTTGCAAGCCCTCCCAAATGTCTTTAATTCCAAATGCTATTTCATCTGGAGTTATTACTACTATAACTAGACTAACATAGTATGCTTTAGCTCAAAATAATATCCTGGAGCTTTCAGGCTAACATCTGTCAAAAACTGGCATTGGGCACCACCCTTTTTGCTATCAACAGTTGCCCAACAAAAAGCACAATCTGCATTTATTTTTGAAGTGAGCTGTGTATCAGATTTACTGAACCCATCCTACTTTTCTCTGCCAAAGCTATGTGAAAACTTCTGCCCAGGCAACTTTAAGAGATAAGGCTTTTTACATGCTGGCTTTTCAGCTGAGTCCCCGCTCACTGCTGGGAGAGGCAGCTGAAATCTCTGTTTAGAAGTTCAGCAATTATCCATCATGCTCTTTATTCTTCAAATTGAAGCTGGAGGCTTCATTTTACTCATAGCAACGCAACTGTTTTATCTCGGCCTCTGCTGAGCTATTTGAACTGTTTTTGCTGGTTTCTGGTGGGCTAAGGGTATCTCTACTTGTGCTCTGAATAATAGCATTTGCTCCAAGCAGGCTTGTCCAAAGGAACAGGGTGTTGGTTCTTTATTGTTAATTGGACAGAGTTCATGTTGCTGTAATTGGGATTTCTCTCAAAGGCTGCTAATGCTAAAAGGGACTATTGATAATGGATTTCAGCCAGGTTTTGACCAGGTGTTCTGTCATTTTCTCACAGATTTACAACCTGTATTGTTATCAAACACTTAAATTAGAACAACACATTCTCAACAGCTTCTGAAATCTCAGACATAGTAAAAGGGGGCAAGAGGAAATAAGGTGAAAAAGACAATGTGACTTTTATAATTAAATGAGTTGCAAACAGCAGTTGCCATTCATGACAGGCAATCATACCACATGTTATGCTAGTTACACACGTCAAGTTTTTCCAGCTCATTGTGGATTTTAATGCCTAATTAGATCAGCAATTAATTATTCATTAGAAAAGAGGGAAATTCCAAAGTTTTATTTTTTGAAAAATCTCCAGTGTGGATTTTTATGCCAAATTGATGTGAAATGATCATATTACTCAGATATTGGGCACCAGGTTTGTGACATGAGTCCTTGGGAGCCAGCCAGAGTGATCTGTCCAAACCCACAACTAATGCTTTGCTACACAGAGGAGTCTGGATGTTGTACCAATATCAGCCTGAAAATTTATTACCTGTGGAAGCTAAGAAGGAGCATTTGGCTCCCTGTGAACAGGGGATTTTACTTCTGAGATTGTGTGTTATTTTACCCCATCTGAAGCTCTCTAGTGTGATTGTGGCTGTGACAGAAAGCAGAAGGTGTTCCTAGGGAGCACCAGCTGTCCAGTGGCTGTCCAGTGGCAATATCTCAGTTCTGAATGGCCCTTTCCTCTGGTGTACCATGACTGAGGCTTTTCAGGATGATGTTTGATGGTTTTCCAAGTTGTCTGGTGTGCTGTGTCTGAAGGGAGTGGATAAAACAATGGGCCTGAAAAATGTGCAAACTGAAGCTTAAAAATAGCCTCTAACAAATGCAGATGGACAGCCCAGGAAATGGGGTAAGAAGAACCTTTCATCCTGGTAGTTATTGATTCTTGCTTTGGATGCTCATAAGGAATAACAAAATGCAGCCAGTGTCAGTCCTTTTCCCATTCTCTTGATGTTTATTTGAATGAACAAACCTCAAAACCGTGAAAAATCCAGAAAAACTGAAGTTACCTTTGACAGTCTTAAAAAACTTAAAAACAGCCTTTAAAAACTCCTTAAGATCCCAAAAGTATGTAAATTTTAGGACCCTGAAGCAAGATCAGTGTGCAATTTTGGCTTGGACTACTGCAACATTTCCAGCTATTGTTTCACATTGCCAGCAGATTCCTACTAAGGTCAGGAGGCCTTGTGCATCTAGTTCAGAAATTCAGCTGCAGGTACACTGGAGTATCACAGCAAACAATCAAGCAGTCTTATATAAATTTCCAAATTTCCACTCAAAATTAACTTCTTCCCCTTCACATACTTCCTCCTACCCCTGAGAAGATTTTGTATTCTTTGAGAGAGGGGGGGAATGAAACTACTTCAAGAAACAAGGTTGATGGGCCTACAGAAAAAAAAAAAGAAGAAGAAGAAGAAGAAGAAGAAGAAGAAGAAGAAGAAGAAGAAGAAGAAGAAGAAGAAGAAGAAGAAGAAGAAGAAGAAGAAGAAGAAGAAGAAGAAGAAGAAATTCTCTGCTGCTTTCTAAGGCAATTAAATTCTAATTGGAGGAAGTGCCTCAAATAACCTGGAGGCTGCGCTAGGATGGGCCTCTGAGCTCAAAAGGGACACACTAAAGAGTAGCACATTCATTTCTAGCTTTAGGAACCCTGTACCCAATGAGCACAATTGAATAATGGGAGGGCTGACTCTGTAATGATTCCTGCTCTCTCACTATTCCTAAACAATAGCAGATGTCCCTGAGGTGTGAATAACACTCCTGAGGTGTCTCCTGACTTTTCCACTCATGACAGCCCCTGGGCAGGCAGTTAGCTCCCTTTCATCCAGCACTACTCATTTCAGTCACAGAAATTGCATCCTCAGTTAACCCCTTGTCCTGGGGGATAGGGAGACATTTTGGAGGTCTCTTCTCTCAGGGCTACAGCTTCATGGAACCAGGCCCAATACAAACTAACCTGGAGTGATGTCTGCACTGCCTAAATCTACACCCTAATTTGAGCAGTGGGAGAGGAGTAGGGATGGATTTAACAGGGCAACCGAGAGATTTGCTAACTGAACTAGAAACACTGCAGATGTCCTTGCCAGCTCAATTCCTTCCCACCTCTACCATGCCACCAGTCCCTTTACTGGGCCACCATGTCAGGAGAAAGCAAAGACCTGAAATTTGGGAAAGTTTCCCATTTTTAACAGTATAGTCACTTGAGGATAACTGCATGGAAGATGTCCACCATGCAAAAATTCTTCCCACGAAAGCTTCCAGCACAAGTACTCAGAGAAGATGGTTAGGATGGGGAATGATATCAGCTTCCCAGGATAGCTGTGACTACAACATGCCAGACATGTAGAATCTGAGCATCAAATCCTCTTGCAGTCTCTGTTAAATAAGGGGACTTGAATATCAACAAATATGATCTCTTAAGGTCCAGAGCTCCTAATGTTTTAAGAGGCTAAAAACTGCTGCTCCCCTTCTCCTGCTAGAAAATGGGCCCATACAGACAACTGCTCACTTTGCAAGATGCTCCAGTAAACAAACGTGATGGATTGAGGTGGCAAGATTTAATTTAAGGGCAGACATAGAAAGGTGTGCAATTATTAGTCAATTACTCATCCATTAATAGGCTACTGCACTGAACTATTAATCATGCTTGAACTTAATTCTTCCCCCTCTTGTTCTTTAAAGGGCAGCTAACCCTTTTAAAGAGGGAGAAATGCAGTACTTCAGGGCAGTGGCAGTGCTGTTGTCAGTAGGGACTTATTTTGAACTCCCACATACAGAGGCATTTATGGATTACTGTTTCTCAAGGGAGAACTGTAGTGCACCGCATTATAATTTGTCATGTTCATGCCCTCAGCTTTTAGGAACTGTGGAGGAGCTGTGGAGTGGCTGTCTGCAGTACTGGTTTTTGTTACACTTTTAAATGCTTTTGATAATGACAGTCAGGTGGCTCGCAGGTGGTTCTTTAGGATATCTCTGTGTCCTGAGGAAAGAGCCATGAAGTTCCTGGTAGATGTATTTCCATACTTTAGCCCTTTGACATATCTTTCTATTCTGAGGATCTTTGCATTTTGGCCTTTAAGAAATCATATCCTCTTTATTTTAAGCCTGAATGAATTAGTTCAGGGGAGAAAGGACTGAAGGAAATGTTCATTCTGTCTCTAGCCAAGTGATTTTGAAGCCTGGAAAAGGATTATCCCTATACCTAAAAGAAAAGATTTTTCTATTCATCCTCATATTGTGGGACCCAGGGGTAGAAGAGTTCCAACAAGTTTTTTAAGTTTTTGTAGCTTATGCAATTTGGACAGCTGCCCTGTGTGAGGGTATCCAGGGCTAAAACCAGCTGAGGACTTTTAGGTTTGCAGAATTTAATTCCTGCTACTTTGTTTCCCTGTCACTGTAATTTTGGAATTTCCTGGACTCTGGCCTGCAGCCTCCTTCAGCTCATCTAGAGAAGAAAACAGCTCTTACTTAGAAAAGGCAGCTGAAGACCTTTGTGGGAGCTGCCTGTAAATAGAAACAGGGGTTAGGGCTGTGTGTGTGAACCTTTTCACTTTGGAATAAGCTAATGAACTTTCCCTTGGTCCCTTGCTTTGCAGCAGTATTACTCTCTTATTCTTGGTTTTTAGGTTGTGTCTTCCTCTTCCTTCCCCCTTCCTCCCAAATATCAAAACAATTCCAAAGGAAAAAAGGGACTACAAGAAGCAAAGTACAAATGAGAATGTTTTTCTCTGTAGGTAGAACACATGTATCTGCAGATGTGGAAACACGTGATTTCCTTGGGAATGGGTGGGCAGAGGAGCTTGCTGCTCTACCTGCAGACAGCGAAATATGGAATAACATATCCCAATTGATCTAATGGATAGGGAAGATGGAAGAAATGGCTCAGGTTCATTTGATCTGGCTTTGGGCATAGGAAGGACACTTAATTCCAGGGGTCCAATCTGTGCTACCTCTAAAGTGAGTCATTTGAACACCTTTTGGGAAAATCCTCCCATCATGAGACTGAGATCTAAGTGAGATGGGTTTAATCCAAATTTTAGGAAAACAAACTGTCAGCTGTTCAAGGAGTTAGTCAGTAGGATCATCTGGGTAACTACCCTTCAAAACAAGGATGCAGGACAAATCTGGGCACTTTCCAAACAGCAGAAGAACCATCCATCTTTGTGTAAGAAACCAAAAGGAAGAGAAGGGAAGAGACTGGTACGGATGAGTGAAGACCTGCCTGTGAGATGAAAGGTCAGGAAGGCAAATGCACAGGCAGTGGAAAGAAGGGCAGGTAACCTGTGAAGAGTAGAAAAATGAAAAGTTCAGTTGTGTGTGGAGGAGGTTAGGAATGCAGGGTGAAGCTGGAGCTGTCCCAGTTGGAATTGGGACACAAAGAATAGTAAGGGCTTCCAGAGGTATGTGAGACAGAAAGGGAAAGTCAAGGAAGGCATATTTCTCCTGATGAACATGACTGGCAAACTGCTAACAGGAGACAAGGATTCTGAGGTACTCAACAACCTCTTTGCCACAGTCTTCACTGGCACCTTTCTCCTCACACCTCTGGAGTGGATGGATCATAAGATTAGGACTGAGGGAGCAAAATCCCTCTCACTGTAAAAGATCCGGGTTCATGACTATTTTAGGAACTGGATCATACTGAAATCTATGAGACCTGATGGGATTGATCCCAGAGTCTTGAGGCAAGTGGACTAGATGACCTTTAAAGGTCCCTTCCAACCAAAACTATTCTATGATTCTATTAGCAAGGGGTTGGATAGAGAAACAGCAGAGAAATAAGGTCAAAAAATACTACCTATGTGATGCTGTGAATTAAGAATAAAATTAACTGCTAAGTAATTTTATTCAAAATGTAACTGTCATGTTAGAGGAGTTTACAACTAGATTGTAGAATTTTTCATTGTAAAATGCAATGAGACTTCAGAACAAATCTGGTATAATTGTCTGATGAGAACTTCTTTTGTATAAATTAGCATATTGAACCCCTTTTAACAGCAAATAAATGCAGAAGCAAGCATTTGATTGCAAGATCATTCATTGTAAAATGATGTTCTAAAAGCACAGACATGATGCCGAAGGGTCTTATTCCTTAGTTGTGTAGAATGATTACAGGTTTTACCATAATCCAGATGAGCAAAAATATTATTGTAAAGAATCCAAATGATTTTTGCTGAGTGTACTTAATGAGTACTTCTCTTAATCTATATATCAAGATGAGTACCTATCCCAGTAGAAATGTTATATCATCTCTTTATGGCAGATCTTCTGCCATGGCATCAAAATTCTTCCATGGTGGCTTTAAAATGTCTGATTAGGCTGACCTGTTCCTTGAGAAGGAAGATTTATAAGCATAATGGAGGTGAAAATTATTTTTAAAAATTAGTATTCTTTTCCTCCTCATTTTATTTCCCTGAACAATGACAACAACAAATAAATTTAAGGGAAAAGAAAAATAGAGTGAAATTTAGGGAAAATGTAATATGTTCTCAAGTCATGAGAAAAATTTGTCAAAGATAATTCAGCTGCAATCAAGTTTTGTCACAAAACCTTTTCAGGACAAATATGTCATCTTGATCTACCAAAGGACATGAGTTTTGTCGTGTTCAATATATCCTTCAGTGTCATGGAGAGCTATCTAGCTGTCCTTTGTCTGATTTGAGAAAGTACAGGGCACATCACTCTCTCCTGGTGAGATTTCAGAGGAATCTTGTTTGAAGACATTTGTCAGCAACATATAATGATGGTTCAATTCCTTCTCCTATCTTCTTGCCACCAGTAACTCCTGATGGGGCAAAAATTACAGGCTGCTTTTCTCAGTGCTGGGAGGAAGAGGGAGGAACATACAGGCAAGTATCAGCAACTCATCAAGTTCTTCAAGTTGCAGAGAAAACTTTTTTCAAGAAGTCATCAGGCTTCCCCTGCACCTTTATGTGTCATGGACTGTATCTGGGCTCAGCAGGGAGTGCAATTATTAACAGTGTCAGGAAACAAAGCTTCTGTGTGTGGCCTGAATGCCAAGATGCTTTCTGAATTGCAAACAGATTTTCTGCGACCTAAATTGCAAGATTCTTTGGTTTGATGTCTGAAAGTCTCCCCCAATTACTCAATATGAAATTCACTCAGCTCCCAAGAAAAGGGAAACAAGCATAGCAAAATGGTATAAATTGTATTGGTAACTAATGCTGAAAGAAGCAGAGGGCATTTTTAGCTGTCCTCATCACAGCAACCTGGACCTTCATAGGAACACAGGTCTGGAAGAGGTCATCTGCTTTCTGAATCCAGTCACCTGTTCACTTTTTCCAGGGAGGATTTCAGACTTGAATTTTCATCTCTGTAATGACTCACTTAGCTTTGTATTCCCTGCATTACACACAGTCACTTAACAAGCTCTTAGTGGTCAGATCATAGATCTCAATCGTTCAAAATCACAATACAAATATTGCTGGAAAATTTGTGTGTTGGCAACAATTTTTAATGCACAAGTTGAAGCAGTGTCTCACAGAAAAATGTAAAGGCACCTCTTCTTAAATGAAAAATTATCTGAAGTCCTGAAAAGGTGAAGGCTTTTGTTTTAACCAACATTTTGTCTAAACTGAGAGTCTAGATTACTGCTGCCACTTGGGCATATGCAAATGATTGATGTCTGCAATTGCTAAAAGGAATTTTAGTCAAAGCTTTGAAACACATTAATAGAAAATCTGTGACCCTAATTCACATTGAGTGTGGTATCTAAACCAGTTCCAATTAAAGAGTTTCAAATGTCACAGCCCTCACAAGCTAAAAATCCTTTTACCAACATTTGAAGTCTCTAGTTTACTACAAACAGTAGAAAACTTCCTTTCTGGCCTTTAGTCTTCCCTCACTGCATCTTTCCAGGCTTTGCTCTGCACCTGCAAGGAATGGATAGCACATTGCTTGCAGACAATGCATGCAGGGAATGCAGAGTTACTGAATGCTTTCTTCACATGCGTCTCCACTGGCTGGACCAGCGCTCCAGAACCTCTGACACAGGAGACCAGGATGAAGCATGTTGGAAGGAAGTCTTTGGCAAGGTGGAGGGAGGTGAGACTGCCCCTCTACTGAGATGGAGTGAGGCCTCACCCAGTGTTGTGTGAATCTTGGTTCCTCAGGAAAAGAGAGACATTGAGCTCCTGGAGCGAGTCCTGTCGTGGGTGAGAAAGATGGTGATGGGACTGGAGCACCTCTCTCATGAGGAAAGGCTGAGAAAGCTGGGTCTGTTCAGCCTTGAGCAGAGGTGACTGAGGGGGCCTCACCAATGTCTGTGAGTATCTGAAGGGAGGTGTCAAGAGGATGGAGCTCTGCTCTTCTCGGTGGCCAAGCAATAGGATGAGAGGCAGCGGGCATAAAATGGAACACAAGAAGTTCCACCTGGACATGAGCACACAATCCTGTGCCATGTGCTCTAGTGACACCCTGCTGTGGTCCCTTCCAATCTCATGCATTCTGTGATTTTGTCATTCTGTTGTGCTCTGATTTCGTAAGCAGCCTGAGAGCTGGGGCTCCAATGTAATTAGTGACGTGCTTACAAGCATGAGGTTCTTCAAGGAAAATATCCCACATGTTGAAGACTTGACAATGTTGCCACTGCCCAGAGTGTATTCACAGCCTGGCATTCACCTGCTAAATCTGTTCCCTTGGCCTAAAGGAAAGAAAAAGGGCACTCAGCACCTTTGCAAAACTTTGTCACCATCTGTCAGACACCTCCACTGATGACATGAGTCTTCACTTCTCAATATCTCAGGTCTATTGATTGTAATGGGACAGTAATTATCACCTACTGTGGGAAGGTGAATGGGCATGAGATACAATTAATCAGGATGTATTCAGTACTTGAAGAGTCTGATGAGTGCAATATTTAAAGGACAAAACATTGTTATTTATTATTGCTACACCCTTTATATCACTAACTACTTATTTCCAGGACTTCCTATTCTTGTCAAATTGTCAGCCAGGGTATCCAGAAATGGCATTTTTAGAGTCATAAATCACAGGAAATCTGACAGTCTGCACACATGGCCTTCCAAAGGATCGACTCACTGGCCATCACACAGAAAAAGCAGAAGCACTTTCTTCCATTGAACAAATTACTGCTGTCAGTAACCCATTAGAGGACTGGATAATTCCTGACACCAGCACTCCCTCCCTCCCTCCCTCCCTCCCTCCCTCCCTCCTTCCCTTCTCAGTTTCCCCCATCTTTGAATCCACAAGTTTTGCCCCTGTCATTTCCTCCCACCTTATCCTTCTGCTGCTGAAATACTGGACTGGGTGAAGCATGCCACAGGCTCCACAGCTCAGCTACACACTGCATGGCTCAGCATCCCTGCAAAGACCTGGAACTGCATTCCCTGAGAATGGTGATGTCTGCTGTTTTGGAAAGCAAGATTTCAGAAATTTCCCAGGCTCATCCGGAAAGGTGACTGTGCTGGGAGGAAAGCAAAAAGATAACGTTCTTCCTTGATTTGAGGAACAGGCCTAAGCCCTGGAAAAAAGCACCCCTGATCTGCAGCTGTCACAGGGATTATGTTGCCAGAGAGCAGGGAGAAATCATTTTGCTACAGTGAGAAATGTTCATCACTTGCTGTCTGAAGAAAATGCTGAAATATTTTGACACAGCTACATTGCTATTTGCATAAGCAGTTCAAGCAGGTGCTGACAGGGTTGAAGGCATGGGCATGGTCATTAAGTCCCTTTAACTAATTCTGCATCTTCTTGGAGGACTTTACTGTTCAGATTTTATTACAGGAAGGATGTCCAACAACCTGTTCCTTGTTTGTACTGAGACTTCCCTATGCATCTTAATCAGGTAAACATCTGTTTCCACAGGCTGTCCTTTCTTGTCTGGAAAAAAGCAGCTGGTGAGTTGAAATCAGCCTCACATTGTGTCAGAGCAGAGATGGCCTCTGCTCTAGCTTTTGAGATATGCTGAAAGGCAATAATTTTCCAGGTGTGGATATCAGAAACATTCAAAGAGCTGAAATGGAATTTCCTGCCCAGAGAGATGGAAGGCAGGGGTGGAGAGGATACCCCAGTAAGCTCATATAATTTCCTTTGGTATGAATAGTGCTAGTTTAGACTGTCATTTCAGATTAGCTGCATAACCACACATACCCTAGAATGGAATCAGTCACAGAATCACAGAATTAATTCGGTTGGGAAAGACCTTTGAGCTCAATGAGTCCATCTTATCAGCTAACATCACCTTGTCAGCTGGACTGTGGCACTGAGTGCTACACTCAGTCTTTCCTTAAACACCTCCAGTGGTGGTGACTCCACCACCTCCCTGGGCAGCTCATTCCAATGTCCAATCACCTTTTCTGTGAGGAATTTTTTCCTAATGGCAAACCTAAATGTCTTTTGATTCCAAGTTTATTCAAGCAAGAAATCTCTTGACCCACAGGGTGTTGAGGTAATTATTTGTCACCTAAGTTGCCTTACTTTAAATTGGAGAGGGATTAGTCTTATGCCAAGCAAAATCTCCTCTCCCTACCTTGCTCTGCCCCTACTTTATTTTTTCCTGTTGTTCATTTCTCTAAGGAATTTCATGGTTTAGCAAGAAAAGAAAACCAGAGACTGGACATATTTGTGCTTTGAGAAGGGAAAGGGTACTTTAAAATATGCCAGGGAAGAAGGTTGGCTCCCAGCTTGCTGTGCAACTAAACACAAAATACAAAAGCTTCTACTTCAGCATCACAACAATCTTGACAAAACAAGACAAGCAACTTGGACTTCAGAAAGGACCTTTTTTTGTAAAGCAAATGTAAAACAGCTTCCTAAACTTCTGATGTTTCCAGGCTGTCTTCCTGCAGAGGTGTACAGTAAACATTGCTGTCTCTTTCCACCCCCTCTGCAGAAAACAACCCTGCAGAGTCAAGGCTGTTTCCATAAAGCTCACACAGGATTTCAGAGTACAAATCCCAGTGAAAGCTGGTGGTGCCTATGGCTTCCCCAGACGTGCAGTCATGCCCACCTGCTCCTCTGCTTGCCTCTTGCTGCTGTACCCTGTAAGGAACCTTCTGAGGGGGCATCAGGCCAGACAGATTTATTGCTAGCTGCCTTTCAGACACTGCAAGCAGTCAGGAAAGCATAGGACATGCTCTTGGTCACAAGCAGCAGTGGTCTACAAGGGGTGATAGGAAATAAAAAGACTGACATAACAGAAAGTAATTGAGCATGTTATTCTCTGAAGCTGCTTTTATTGGGATAAAATAATGCAGCAAGGTTTGATATTCATTTTGATGCATGACCCAACTTGCTCTCTCGTCTCTGCAGCTTTTTCCTTCATTTCTCAGGTTCAGGCCCAAGATTTTTATCTGATTTTGAGCTTTTTGGTTAACATTTCTTATAGGAAGAGTGAGCTTCTCCCTAGAGATGAGGTAGCACATGGCCACGATACCCCTAGTACCAGTGGAACATCAGTGATACAGCTCCCTGAAACCACTGGCTTTAGTTTAAAGCACACTGGGCTGGGCAAACCTTCTACTGCCCTCAGCCTGATCATGGTCAGATAAAGAAACTTTAAAGTCTTCCTGAGAATTAACACAACCTCAATTTCCCCCAGGCTAATTTCAGAATCATCCAGGTAATCGAGAATGTTTTGCTCACTGTTCCTTAGGACCTAACAACCAAAACCTCATATAGCTTCTTCTCACCCTCCTCTGGGTTGCCTGGATACAAACTACCTCTATCCAGGGACGATTAAATATTTATATGAAATGCTGGGCAGTTGTCATCCTCATGAGTTCCACTTGGAAATTTGCTGCTTCTCTAGGAACTTATCAAAAGGCCATGTATGTCTGCTTTATTTCTATGTCTCAGGCAATTGAATAAAAGATATTACCTCTCCCTACAAAGCCTGCCTGATATAGTTTGATTTTTATCTTCTTTTTTCCTCCTATAATTTATGGATTTTTGGGGTTTGGATCAGTGAAGGCCCACTGCCATAGAATAAATCATTATTTCTGCTCCTGTGACTCTTGCTTACACTTTTGTACTCTATAATCAACCTCAATCCTATCTTTGTTTTCCTGTACCTATACCACATCTGCTACATCTGTAGCATTCCATGTGATTTGCTTTAAGTGAACTGAAGATGAGTCAAAATCTTTAAAATTAAAATATCATTTATTGACTGACCAACAACATTCACAGAAAGAGATTGCTTGGCTTGAATTTTTTTTTAAATCAGAGATGGAAAAACAAAACAAAACACCACCATCATCCCCAAAAACCCAAATAAACAAAAACCCAACACCCCACAAGAAATCCAACATATTTCATTAATCAACTAGAATTTTTTCAAATGTAACTCAAGAGAAAGCAAGAGATACTAATGTTTCCTAGAGTGCAAGAATCTGGCATGGTCTTTCTTCAGACAGAAACCACCCACAAAGTCTTTTGTTTCATTTTGCCACAGGATTCAATCAATGCTGCTGCAAAGCAGACCAGTATGATCGTATTGAGATGGCATTTGAGGCTTTTATGTCTCATCAGTGTTTGGTTTCCTTTTATTATGACCTGTCAATTTTCCTCAAGTGATTAAAACATCAGCTCTTCTATTTATAGATTTTCTTAAACTTCTGAAATTAAAAGAGTTATATGAACAGTAAAACAAATATCTTTCCTGTGTTCACAGGGCAGGAGGTGAGCAATTTGTTAAAAAAAAAATACAAAGATTAATTTTCTGCAGCCACAGAGAAATTTTTCCATCTCTTCCAGCAGAAGGCCCTCCCTGGGAATTGAAAAATGTTGTGCCTGCTTCATGTGACAGCAGTAGCCCTGTATTTGGCAGCCAAAAGAGAAGCATATGGCAGGAGAAGTGACTCTGTAGCTGAATGCACCATTCTCCAGTCACTGCTCACAGGCATTTTGAGGAGAAAAGAGGTGCTAGAGGAGGAATTCAGCAAGGGATATCTACTCAGTTGTTCTTTTAAAAGTTTGTGGAAATATCCATTTTTCAGAGTAGAGAAAAAGCCAGAGCTGCTCCACAATCCAGCCAGAAGTTAAGATCTCATGTTAATGGGGAAAGCTGGAAGGAAAGAGAGAAAAAGTAAGGGAGGGAAGGGAATTACATTAAAGAAAGAGAAAGAAGATGCTTTTAATGTTTCTAACTCAGAGAATGGGGAGTTTGCTAAGGAAGCAGTCCAGATGCTGAGTAGGGAATTAGGAGCTTTCCCACTCCCTTTCCAGTGCAGGTGTATACCTCAAACTCAGCATCCAAACCAGGTCCTTGCACTGCAGATTTTCGTTTGGGGTAGTGCTCATTTTCTTCTTAGTAGCTGGTACAGGGCTCTGGTTTGGCTTTAGTATGAGAATATTGTTGACAACACACTGATGTTTTGGTTGTTGTTCACTAGTGCTTACTCTAAACCAGGGACTTTTTAGTTTCCCACACTCTTCAGTGAGGAGGTTCACAGGAAACTGGGAGGGATATGGGTCAGGCAAGGAGTGAAGTTACACCCCTGAAATTTAGGAAAGCAGATTTCCTGCTTTTCAGGGAGATAATCAGTGGGATCCCCAGAGAGACTGCCCTCAGGGACAAGGCAGTGGAAGAAATTTTTAAGGAAGTCTTCCAAAGAATGCAAGAGCTGGTGATCACCAAGAGCAAGAAATTTAGCAAGGGGGGCAGGAGACTGGCATGGCTGAGTAGGGAAATGCTGGTCAAACTAAAGGGCAAGAAGCAAGAGGTATTGAAAGCAAGGACAGGTGCCTGGGAAGAGTAGAGATGAAGTTCAGCTGGGTAGGGATGGGGTGAGTAAGGCCAAGGTGAAGCTGGAACTGAATCTGGGAAGGGACACAAAGAATAAAAGGAGAGGCTTCTACAGGTATATTATCCAGAAAAAGAAGGCCAAGGAAGGTCTGGTCTCGTGAAAGGAGTCCCTGACCATGGCAGAGGGGTTGGAACTGAATAATCTTTAAGGTCCCTTCCAAAAATCTGATTTTAGTGGACTGGCTTCCAAGTGATAGGTTTGTCTCATGACCTATGCTGAAAAATTCTGAACTGAAAATGGCATTGCTCTTTAGATAAACTGCAACAAATAGGAAACAGGGAGGCCCCAAGTACCATTTCATAAATACACACAGTTCATAAGTGAATTTAGTTGAGTTCTTTTAGGGAGCCCCAGTTAAATTTCTTCACTCTTGGTATCTGGTCCATTTGAAACATCTTTGTCTCCCCCAGGAGTGTCCACCTAGCCCAGCCACCAGCCCAGTGCAGATGGGGCTGTGTCATGTCGGGCATGGCAGGCAGTGGTGGTGGCAGCTTCACATTCCTCAGGGCACCTCGAGTGACACAGAGCAGCTGATTTGAGTCCAGCTGGGTGCTTTACTGTAAACGTGACCAGAGCTGTCAGAGACAGAAACTGCTGCCACCTGACCCCTTCAGAGGTTTTATATTTACAGACAGCTGGTGCCTCTTATTTAGATTCTTCATTTGCAACTCAGCTGAACCGAGACCTGACTGTAAAGCCACTGCTGAGACAAGAAAGATCTTATTTTAATCTAAGACAAATAGGTCTTTCCAATTTTTTTTTTTCCTCTGGTGAACTTACAATACTTTGGCATTCATTTTGTCACCATGAATTGTGGCCCATTGCTCATACAGATAAGAGTCTTACCTGCATTTTCTCTTTTATATATGGAAACATTTCACCTCAGTTGAGTTCCACACCAAGTTTTTTCTCCTCAGTTGCTGCCATGACATCTGTGATTTGTGGTTTCTTTGCGTTATGCCCCAATTCTTCCCCTCTTCCCACTGTGACACTGCAGATCCCATATGGATGCCACATGGTCACAAAACTCCAACAAACTTGGTGAGCCAGATAAGGGGTGGCAGTGGTGCATCACAGGATCTATTTTTTAGCATGGGAGTCCTTCCAAAAGAAAGTGTAAGATACTGCACTATGACACAAATGAAACCAGAACTCATTAGAGCTGCAAGTTTACAGAAATCAAGATTTAACATTCTCCCTTGCTAAAATCCAAGCAGTTTACCCTCTTTCTCTTAATGTAGCCTGACAGACTCAAGCAGTTTCCCTCTAAAATATGACTTTTATTTCATCTTTTAATTCTTAACATATTTTTATTGTTTTAATTAATAAATATTTTAAGGGATGACTCTTAATGGAGCTTAATGAGTCTATGTCAATGCTAGTTAGCATCTTACATTCCTGTGATAGCTTCATCCTCCACTCACTGTCAGCACCCCAAAGTAGAAAACAACTGTGTCAGCATTTTAATAAAGCAAGAAATAGCTACTTCTTTTTTTCTTTTATTAAATGTTAAGAAGAACACAGAATTCAAGACCTTTTTCTAATAGGGTACCTTCTGCATCTGCTGTGTAGGTAATGCATTTATCTCTATCAATCTCTCAGGCCTTTATTGTAATTCTGCAGTGCTGAAATATTTCTATAGGGTCAGCATATGGTAGAAAATGTAAGTGCTAGCAAGGCATCTGAGAAGGACTCACATTCACACACATCATCTTAAAACAAAATACATTTTCTAACAAAACCCATGAGGACAGATCTCATTGCTAAGGAAGATAGATGTCAAAAACAAACACATAGTTTGGGTTGGTTTAAGGAATCTATGCAGCACTCTCTCTGTGCATAGTACTACTCAACAGAACAAAAAGGTACACCTAGAACAATGTTATTTTTTTTACCAGTGATGTAAAAGCACAGGTTTTCAGTGAGGGTTTTCAAAAACAATAATTTGGAGCCTATCTAGCAGCTTCAAGCTCTGAGCAAATCCTTCATTTTAGACCAGACTCTTGTCAGTTCGGGAAACAGGGAATTGCTTTCATCTACCAGAGACCTAAAATACCTCAAGAAAAAAGGCCAAAGGTCTCAGCCAGGTGGTAGAACCCTCTGAAAAGCCTAGGAGAGCTGTCTCCAGAACAGTGGAAGGTGGTTTCACAACCTACTCCTGGAGAAGAGGCAAGTTAGAATACATAATGCCATCCAGCCCTGGTCTGTGCCTTGTCTGTGTTCTGTGTATGAAATCCAGCAGCAAGGAATGTGGACTGAATTGAGCAATCCCTCAGGCTGGCATCCTCTGTCAGGGAATAGACTGCTGTGTCTTTCCCAAAGACACAAAGCCTTTCTTTGGTGTACAGGGAAAAAGGACTAACCCTTGACAAGAAGCATGGGATTCAGCCATCAGATTAAGGACTGGAAGGGTTTCCTAACATGTCCAACTTCAACAAAGTGCTCTCAGGTGTTGCTCTGACAGTACAGATGCCCCAGAGCCAGAGTTATTTGCTGTAACTGTAATTATTTTAGAGTATTTATAGGAGCGTTTGGCACAGACTACTGAATTTATTCACAAAGTATCCCCTCGTGAGGGATGTGCATTTTATTGCTTTGGAGACTGATCCTAAGCCTTCTATGCACTCATTCACTTCACCAAAATCTTGTGCATCTGCTGATGGCAGCAGACATCAAGGACTACCACAATGGTGTGCCACTGTACAAGGTTTCTGGTGCAAAATGTGTTTGCTCACTTAAAAAAAAAAAAAAACACCTCGAAAAAAATCATTCCCAAAGTCAAAGCCTTCAAAATGCAGGACATATGCCATCAAATGCAGGGACATGCAGTAAAGCTTGCTAAAATTGATCCCCACTGAAAGTCAAAACAGAAAAGAAAATATTTACAAACACTCTGAGAAGGAGATATCATCAAAGGAATTGCAATTGGAGGAGATAAACAAATTGGGGAAATTTGGGAAATTTAGTGACTACAAGAAAATGGACCGGGATTATATCAGGTGCAGTGCA
The DNA here is from genome assembly GCA_024865655.1 of Emberiza elegans. Taxonomy (NCBI): domain Eukaryota; kingdom Metazoa; phylum Chordata; class Aves; order Passeriformes; family Fringillidae; genus Emberiza; species Emberiza elegans. The sequence continues at coordinate 5,017,019 of JALJVW010000068.1, read as the reverse complement.
AAGGACCAAAAGAGGCCAAAACTAAGCTCACAGATGTTGCAAAAGCAAGGGGAAAAGTCAAGGAGGAAGACACAATTCTGATAGGAAGATATGAGGGACATGGCATGGATCCTTAAAAAAAAAAAAAAACACAAAAAAAAAGTCTTTCCCAAAGTCAAAGCCATCAAAAGGCAGGGCATGCCATCAAGTGCATGGACATGCACCAAAGATTCCTCTGGTAGTCTCCATTGAAATTGCAAGATTCCGTTTCCCTTCCCGAAAGGAAATGAAATTTCCATTCGGGAAGGGAAACGGAATCTTGCAAACCCAAAAAGAAAGGCTTACAAGCACTCTGGATAGGAGACAGGATCAAATGAAATGCAACTGAAAAAAAAAACCCCAAAAATCCAGAAAACTGGGAGATTTAGTGTCTTCAAAAGTGGTCTGTGAGGAAATGAGCTGCAGTGCAAATGACTAAAAGAGGCCAAAATGAAGCTCACACATGTTGCAAAAGCAGGGGAAAAAGTCAAGGAGGAAGACACAACTTGGAGGGGAAGATATGAGGGACATGGCATGGATACTTAAAAAAAACCAAACAAAAAAACCAAAAAAAATCTTTCCCAAAGTCAAAGCCTTCAAAACGCAGGCCATATGCCATCAACTGCAGGGACATGCAGTAAAGCTTGCTAAAATTGATCCCCACTGAAAGTCAAAACGGAAAAGAAAAGATTTACAAACACTTCGTAAAGGACATATCGTCAAAGGAATTGCAACTGGAGGAGAAGGAACAAATTGGGGAAATTTGGGAAATTTAGTGACTACAAGAAAATGGACCGGGATTATATCAGGCGCAGTCCAAAGAACCAAAAGAGGCCAAAACTAAGCTCACAGATGTTGCAAAAGCAGGGGGAAAAGTCAAGGAGGAAGACACAACTTGGAGGGGAAGATATAAGGGACATTGCATTCATACTTAAAATAACCAAAAAACAAGAAAAAAATCTTTCCCAAAGTCAAAGCCATCAAAAGGCAGAGCATGCTATCAACTGCAGGGACTTGCACCAAAGATTCCTCTAGTGGTCCCCTTTGAAATCGCAAATTTCATTTTGGGAAGGGAAACGGAATCTTGCGAACCCAAAAAGAAAGGCTTACAAACACTCTGGAAAGGAGATAAGATCAAATGAAATGCAATTGAAAAAAAAATGCCAAAAATCCAGAAAACTGGGAGATTCAGTGTCTTCAAAAAATGGTCTGTGAGGAAATGAGCTGCAGTGCACAGGAGCAAAAGAGGCCAAAACTCGGCTCACACATGTTGCAAAAGCAGGGGGAAAAGTCAAGGAAAAGTCTAGAAAATCTTTACATCTGTCCAAGGAGCTCAATAATCATGCACATTTTAACAGAAGCTTTAACCTGGGAAAGTCTCAAAGGCTTAATTTAATTGGACTTTTTCTCTATGTCAAAAGAGTACCTGAGCTGGTTTTCTGGACTCATTCCATAGAAAAGTAGATATTGTCTCACTCCGTACATGTTAGATGGCAAACATTGTTTCTTATCTCAGACCTGAGGGAACAGGAACCAGTCCTTTACATAAATATTACTTTACATAAACATTCAGAGATGCCCCTCTAGACAGGACACATCTATAGGACCAGCTTTTACCTCTTACATATGCTAAGATAGAAAGACTTCCTTTCTTTAACAAATTGTGTCAAATAGTGCCAGAAGATCATGGCAGTGAACTAATTCCAACCACCTTCCTAACTTCAGGAATGGCAAAACGACCAGTCCAAACACTGCCTTAGTCCTTTGCTTAAGTATCCTGCTGGCTTGAAATTAATTCCATATTAATACTGAAAGGACAGGGCCTAATGTTTACTTATTTTGATGTGCTTAATTAACATTCTGATCAAAATACAAGCTTAGATCTGCATTTAAAATGCAGACAGGATGCTGTGACTCTAGCTCAAGTTATGAAACCTTTTCCATGCAGAAGGCACCTATGAAAACTTAATCCACAGTATTCAAGGCATAGGTTCTGCAAAAAGGTGGTTTTTCATGCAAAAACCACCTTCACCATCAACACAGCAGCATATTGCAGAGAAGAAGCTCTGGTAAAAATAATGAAGGTAAGAAATGTCCAATCAGATTAACTTCTCAATGAAGCAAGGGAAATTGTGCTGATAGACTGTAATGTTAAATGAAAGCTTAAAGAACTCTAGACTCTCTAACCTTCACTATCTGCATAGCAGCACCTGAACTTCAGCAAGAAGAGAGGGAAAAAAATCTCTAGGTGTGAAAAATATTAAATTAAGGCCAATCAGAACAAGTCTGAGGCATGATCCAGCTTCCTTCCGGAAATGGAGGGTGCCATAATTCAGCAAATGCTTTTTAGTGAATATGAACTTCTAAGAAGATCATTATATGTGGGGATTCTGCTCATGGTAAAGGCAGTGTGGATCACACCAGTATTGGATTTAGGAGAGAGATGCCTTCTCTTCCGGTGGTTTATTTTTGGGCTGGATCTATTAAGATACAACTAGATTTATTGGCATTTCCCTAGAGGTTATGTATTTAGATCTCAGTGTCAATAATGCAAATAGCAAAGAACAATTTATTTTTAGCTCTTGTTGATTCATCTGCATCCTAAGCTTAATTTCTCAACTCTAACAATTACATTTGCTTTTTTTCAGGGACAAAAAGAAGTAGTCCCTATTCTCATTTCAATGCTGTTCAAGCTTCTCTGCTTATCTTTTTCTATTCTGGAAAGTCAATAAATGACCCAAAAACCAAAGCTGTTGATAACTTCACTGAGTGAGAAGGGAAAGAAAAGGACATCTCACAGATAATAAAAGCATCATAGAATAAATAAATATGCTGGGGAGATGATAATTTTGTGTACCTGTTCACTGCTCAGTGGGTGTTGTCATCCACTACATTTGTTCTGTCACAGCAACCAAGCCTGGGATGGTATTTCACCAGATACTGTGAAAACACAGACTAAAAGGCAATTTCTACCCAGAGATTTGCCAGGCTGCAAAGCTTACAGGATCTTTCCCCCAGTGAGCTCAATTTCCAACAGATGACTTGCAGAACTAAACCCTCTCGCTCAGAGACCTTGGAACAGGCAGTGAGCATGGGGTTTTGCAGAGATGCATGTGTAGCTGTCACTGGAGGTGTCAGAGGGGAAAAAATGCTCTCCGTAGGAAGATATGACCATAGCATCTAGAGATGTTGTGGTTTTGTCTGCCTGGGAATTCTCCAATCCCACTAGAGGAAGCATGGCTGGATAGACTCCGTGGCAAGGAAGCAGCCTTCTCCCAGTCAACATTATGGGATAAGGTCACTACCTCTAGCAGGCACCAGGACTCAGGGATTTGTAACTTTCCCAGCTTACGGACACCAGCCTTGTGTGTCTGGAGAGCCAGCACTCCTTCTGTCCCAGGCTGATGGATATGGCTGATGTTTTCCAGTTTGCAGGTTCAACCAATAGCAAGGCTGAGCATGCATTCCAGAGAGCAACACAGAGACAGAGGGAACACTTACATGACCTCCCTTAAATATAAAAAATCCTCAAATCCATCCCATTACCCCTTTCTTAGCAGTTTCCAAGTGATCAGTTTGTGACCTGAGAGTTTGGGTCTTTGCCATTGTCTCTGTTATAACCTATCCAACATGTGTGTGCCTCTGGGTGGGTTTTTTGGTCACTTCCCTGTTACTTATTGTTCCCTTTGAACAGAAAAGTTTTTCATGTGATAATCTCAGTGAATTGGATGCTGTTACATTTTAAACACCCTTACTGGTCTGAATCCAATGGGAAGAGCAGAGAGGAAAGGCAAGATGCTTGCCTGCATCCAGGCACAGGCTGGCATTTATCATTGCAAGGTTTGCTGTCCTACCACATCTCATCACTGAGACATACACCCCATTTCAGTAAAATGCTGAAATGCCTCTCGTAGGCATCTTGCAGAATCTCTAATGTTTGGTTGTCAGAGCTGTTCTGTGACTTAAGTACAGATGCAGCCAAGGCAACTTTCAGATTGTCATGTGTGACAGAGATAAGAGTTTTCCCATACATTTACAGCTATTTGAGGTTTACAGTGGAATGTCAATGCCTGCACTGACAGGATGTAGGGGCTACGTCCTCATCAATCCTATTAGGCAAGAGCCAAAAGTCCCTCTGGATCTAGGGAGACAGGCTGGACATACACCAGCATAGCAAAGAAGTGGGGGATAGGGAGGCTGACATGACACAACAATTCTTTTTCAATAATTCTGCTTATAAATCATCATTCAGTGCTGAAGCTCATACCCATTCCCTGTCTTCAAGAGCAGAATCCTTGTTTCTTAAAGGATCCTCTGCTTCTGCTGCTTATTTCTCTAAGTCAAAACAATTTGCAAAATAGCAGTTTGTTGTGGTAGAAATCACAGAGCCACAGAAGGGGTCAGGTTGGAAGGGACCACAGTGGGTCATCTGCTCCAACCTCCCTGCTCAAGCAGGGTCATCCTGCAGCACAGGGCAGAGGATTATATCCAGACAATTCTTGGATACTTCCAGCTGATAAGTCAGAAAAACTAAATCTCTGAGAATTTTACAGTGCCTGATATAGGTAAGTAGCCCTTGCATGTTATTAAGCCCAACTTTGATAGTCTTATAAGCATTAGGGGTGCCATATTTTAGCAATTAACTATGCCATTATTTATATAAGAAGATATTGATGCAGTGTTACAGCTTGGTAAAGGCACTGCAATATACATCTGTATACAGTACTGGCTATTCACATTTCATATGGATTGTGGTCTAAAAGATACATTTTCTGTTTCAAATTTTTCTACAGTGCCTGCAATGACTTCATAGCACTGTCTGTTACTTACAACTGACTCTCACTTCTCTAACAAAACATTAAAACAACAATCAATTTTCAATTCATGACCACCAAATCACAAAATGGGTAAGGTTGGAAAGGACCGCTGGAGGTCACCCAGTCCAGCCTTCCTGTTCAAGAAAGGTCTCCTAGAACACCTTACTCAGGATTGTCCTCGGGCAACTTTTGAATATTTCCAGTGAGGGAAACTCTGCAGCCTTTCTGAGAAACCTGTTCCAGTGCTCGGTCACCTGCATGTTAAAGATGTTCTTCCTCATGTTCAAGTGGAACTTCCTGTGTTCCATTTTCTGCCACTGCCCCTCATCCTATTGGTTGCCCCTCTCAGTTGCCTCTTCTTAAAGTTGAACAGGCTCAGTTCCTGCAGTTGTTCCTCATAAGAGATGCTCCAGGCCCCCTCACCACCTTTGCTACTCTCTGCTGGACCTGCAACAGGAGATTCATGAAGGAAGAGCAAAAACACTGAGGCTTCTCTTGTATTCAGCTGCTGCATCACCCAGTGGGACTCACTAACAGCAGGTTGCAAGGAAAAGCCCCAATGCTGCTGTCCAAGGGAAAGATCCTGGTGCCAGCAGAAACTGATAAATGTAACTGATAATCCAAGGGAGACAGAGAAAACTAAATAATTGAATGAATAAAGGAGATATGATCTTCTTTGATTTTTGGAATGGCCTTCAATGAGTGATATAAAATTTCCAGGTGAAACCTTGGTTCTTTTCAATTAATTTCTTTGGCGCCCTGAACAACTCTCCTCTCCTCTGTAATACAGGGAATGATAGCACTTCTCTGCCTGAGTTATCTGTTTAGTTTGCAGGGCTTTTCAGAAAGGAATTATCAACCAAAGTAATTCAACACAGCATTTGCCTGGGGCCATCAATGCTTTTGCAGTACATTTAACAGTAATAGATGCAATAAATAATGAGGTCCTAGAGGAAAATTGTAGCCCAGCTAAACATCCTTAGTACTCAAGGCATCTCCAAGGGCTTCTCAAGCCCATTTGACAGCAGATGCAGGATGGGTTTGTAATGACAGTGTTTCTCCATATCCTGCAGAAGGGTACTAGGGGAGCTTAGTGTAGCCCTAGCAACATATTCCCTTGTTTTTTCAAAAACCTCAATTTTTTAACACTTAATATTATCCTCCTTTTGTCATCTATTGTGCTGTCTCTTGCCAATGTCATCCAAAAATATTTTCAACACCTCCTGTTGCTCTCCTGACTGATCTACAGTGTTTGCCCACTCTAAAGGTAAATGTAGATTCAAAGAACAGCTGGAAATCAATCTTTTCCTTCTTTAATATTTCAGGTAGATTCATTATCTTCCAAGCAAGTAATTTGTCACTTTAATAAGTACCTGAAAAGTTAATTCATTTAATAGGAGCAACTTCTTCATTTATTAGCCAAGCAGCAATTGCAATTCAGGTGGCAAGGAGAGATTGATGAAGAATGAGTAATGCCTGAATGGTACAGTAAATGTTATTGAACTCATTTCATCTATTAGCTTGAAGATAATTAATCTGACATTGTCAGTATCTGGAGATGAACTGATCAAGCCTTGAGCTCTTTGGTCATTTTAACCTGAGGCTGGCTATGTTTTGGCAATATGGAAGGGCAATCCAAAGTTAAAACAAGGAAAGTTTGTCCATAAATTAAAACTAATTTAAAATATTCAATATGTTGGGAAAAAGCCATTACTTTGTTCCTTTCTGACACTTTTCTTTTTGAAGCAAAAAATATAGTTTTGGTGGAAAGAAGAATCTCCCTGCATTCTCTGTTCCTTACTTAGAAAATAGGTGGTCATAGAAGAAGCCAAAATTTGAACTGGGTTTTGTACTTGAAGGAAGCTACAAATACATGTTGAATTGCTCTGTGCTTCAAGGTGGAGTGTCACCATCACATTTTCTGAAAAATCCTCTTTGCCCAGGTTTTTCTCCTGGGAAAAAAGGAAAACAGTATTATCTCATTTGCTTCTCCTTTGTTTTGCTGCTTTGGAATGTGGTTTGAAACTGTTTATCCAACTGGTCACTGTTTCATTCATTTCATGTGAATTATTTTGACTTAATGACCAATCACAGCCAGGCTGTGTCAGGACTCTGGAAGGAGTCACAAGTTTTTCATCGTTATCTTTTAGCCTTCTGTCTCAATCCTTTCTCTGTTCTTTAGTATGGTTTTAGCATAGCATTCTTTAATATAATATAATATAGATTATAAAATAATAAATCAGCCTTCTAATAACATGGAGTCAGGTTCAATCATTTCCTCCCTTCATCTGGGGACCCTGAAAATACCACAGTGGAGGCAGGAGAGAGAGGAGAAAAAGGAATTGTGCATATGCAAAACTGCTGGGACTTCAAAAAGACCATTGCAGGGACATATTTCCTGTCATCTTCCCCTCTCCTCTGCTGAAGTTTTGAGCTGAGATGTCCCTTTCCCTGAGCCTTTAGCATTTGCAATCCAGAGGTGACTTTTCAGAGCCCTCTGAGGACCCCCCCTTTCCAGGACTGTGCTGGCTGCACAAACACTCCTGGCTCCCTTTGGTGCCCAAAGTATTCTCTGTTCCCACCCACTGCTCCCATCCTGTTCCCAGCTGTGTGCTTAGCCCCTGGAGCTCTCCTCCTCACAAGCACTGAACAAAACTCAAGGCTTCACAGTCCAGGAGAACCCCTGACTTCCACAAAGGCCTTCTTGGGCTCTGTTTTGATGTATGAATTTCCTGTGCTTGGCAATTGTATGCCTCTGTCTGAAGTGGCAGCACATTTTGTGTCTGGAGGTAACTAATCTCTGTCTTCTTCATTGTCCTCACCTACCAAATATGCAAGAGCAGGTAAACTTCAGCTTGTTCAACATGATGACATTACTCAGCTTTCAGACTGCAGCCGAGATGCTTGTGAGACAAATACTGCAGTTGTTCAAGCACCTGAACACATTTCCTTGTGCAAATTGGTGTGCATCTGTGCACACACACATTCACACATACAGTGTTCACAAGGAGAGAGTATATTAAGGTCAAGGGAGTTGAATTTTCTTTGTTTTTAAGCTTTACAGTACCTGGTATTGTCAGCTCTGTATTTTTCAGCAGGTTGTGTTTGTTTGTTTGCTTGTTTGTTTCTACTGAGATCAGATGAGAGTCTCAGGTCTGATTAAAAAAAAAGGGAAAAATGTATGTTGTGTTACTTTGCAGATGTATAAAAATGCTGAAATTGTGTCTTAACAAAGAGAAACCTATCAAAAAGTTCATATTTACTTGTGTGTGTTTTTTCAACTTGCTTGTTTTGAAATATGCCACAAGTCTTGCATTTGCAGTGTGTTATGTTTGGGAAAACAAAGGTAAGCATTGCATATTGATATCTCTCCAGCCTGTCTTGTCATGCTAACATTTGTAGAAAATCTTGTCCTACAGAACCCGCTCAGAGTAGGACAAGACAGGCTACTTAAATGTAAGAAATAACTGCAGAAATAATTTTTTAAATAACTTTTTAGCCAAGAAACACAAAAGCCTCCCAGTGGAAATAAGTGGATCTGCAACTAGCCCTCTCCTATACAAGAAAAGGCTCTCTCCTGCCATGCCATGAAGAGGGGACACAGCTGCTCTCATGTCACTAAGAAAACTATCTTGCCCACACAGTTTAATCATAGGTCTCATCAAGCACAAACCTGGAGCTCTCCAGATGTTTTTGAAGTTGTCACCAAATTCAGGGAGAAATCACAAAAGTAATTTTGGGGAACTACTGTAAGATTAAAAGAGAAAGGAAATTATTAATAGTTAGCTCATTAAAGAGAGGGATATGAAGGAGTTAAAATGGGGTATTTCAGCTTTCTCATGCATCCCATAACAAAATTTCCTAAAATTAAATAGAAAAGAGACAAAGCATATCTGGAAATGGGAATTGACATTTAATCCATTGTCACCAAATCATCTTTTAAAGTAAAATAAAATTTCTTTCCTTGTGGAAATAGTCCAAAAAGAGAAAGGACAGAAAGTACATTATCAGCCATTCTGTCCCTGATCATTAGCTATAATTACAGGCAAAGGAGGGAGATACACTTGTAATGAATTACCTTGTGGTAAGTAGAGTTTTAACAATTACTTCCTTAAATTGAGTTTTTATAATTGATTTCTCCTATAAGATCAGATATTGTGAAATCTTTAAAACTGCCATATTTTAAGCAATGTCTATTACATTTTTTACTGAGCAAAAGCTGATGCATGGAAAATTAACTGTTTTCTCCTCCAGAGTCCTTGGCTTTCTCTTGTTTGTGTATTAATGCCTTGGACAATTGGATCCAGTTGTGTTATATTCCAAAAGAACATTTCTGCATAGATCAAATTGACAGCAACAATAACTCATTCCCAATGGTTATAGGTTTAACAGATTATTCTTTTCATCTGAAAACGAAGATGTAAGAAAAAATCCCTAATCTTTGTTCCTGGAATTTAGGAATTAGATGCCTGTGTTATTTGCCTTATTTGTAGAAAGAGAAAAAGAGACTAAAGACAATTCTGGTTTTCAGATTTTTAATTGTCTCTACCTGGAGCTATAGGCTTTCTGCTGTCCTCAAGAGTCTTTCTTTTCCATGCAAGAGGATGGAAAAGAGGATTTACTTTTGGTAAATTGCCAATTTTCTGCTTGGGGCTCTTGTTAAATTGATGCTTCCATTCAAGATATATAGCAACAAAGTGTCAACCCACAGGCACTTATAGTTATTTGATTTTTATTTGTATTTCTTGGTTCAGGGTGAGCTGATGGGACCTATTATGTGTGTAGACCTTGCTTCCATGTGCTGGGGAATTCTAGGTTTTCTGTTGTGCTAGCAAGTGTCTGAGAAGAAACACAGAAAATATCATCTGTCTGCATTTAGAGGAGAAAACACCTTGTTTCCTTTGCCTGAGGTAGATTCTTGCAGAAAAAACTTTTGTCTATGTGCATTAGTTTAGGCTAATAGCATAATTAGACAAAATGTAATCAGGTCTCCCTAAAAACAGGGACTGTGACACACCATCCTCACTGTTAAAACCCTGTAGAGCTTTTGCTGGGGTCCTCTTTGCTCCATTGATCAAGAGTCTCCCACCAGCTGTTTGGCCATTCCTTCCTACAGACCCATCTGCATGCAGTAATAACTTCAAAGCAAGGAAAAAGCACCTTGGTTTAATGGCCTAATATGGGGGAAGATGTGAAAGTGATTTGCTTCTCACGGCTGACTGTGACTTCAGCTCCTGCCTCCCAGAGTGCAAGCATCTGGCAGAGTTAACCTGTCACAGTATCCCTCAAAAGAAATGAAGGAGTTTTGAATTTACAATCTTGAGGCAGGCCATGGCTTCTTTCTGTCTAGGGCCTGAACTCATCTGAGCTTTTCTGTTCTCTCTGAAGATGGATGGATTTAATCAGCAGACAGTGATTGTAGTGTGAAATCAATCCTTCTGGACTAAGCAGTGAAATTTTGAGTGTGGCATTTGGCACAGACACAGTGGAGAAAAAAAACATTTCTGAAATACAAAAGTGAATACTGAAATGCCCAGCCAGAACATGAGACCTTCCTAAGCACTCCTCAGACCCACTGAAAGGCAGAGTTTAACTAGGTGCCATAGGGCACCCACAGAGATGACAGAAAATATCCTTGTATTGCATTATAAAATGAGCCCCCAGGTCTAAGCAATTATTTATGGTTTGCCAGGGGTAACCAAATGAAAGACAGAAGTGCAGGACAGGAGGAGACTGGGGCTGAACACACAATGAAACAGGACTTCCCTGCAACCCTTCAGTTGTGTATTCTGGTGTATTTTGCCTGCTGGCTATGCCATCACAGTTTGTCCTTTGTACCTCTTGAAACTACATTCTTCACATCTGCAGCAGTAGCTCTGGATAGAACCCTGCAATAGCCCCACCTTGCTCTCTGCATAGGTGGAAATCCCATGTATTTAATGGTTAAAATCTGGTCATCTTGTACTGTGTATATCACTTTACATCATATGCTACTGGAAAAAGAGCTGCATGTTACAGTGCAAAATAAGGTTTCTGCTATTTTCCACGTAAGGGAACTTTCAGTACATTAAGTACATTTAATACTATCAAAATTTCTTAATGCTAACAAGCTTTTAGTACAGAAAAATTAATGCTAACAAGCTCCCCAAGGTGAAATGTATAATATCTTATCTTCAACTGAGGAGAATTCCTAAATTTCCTCACACTGCTAGAGAGCTTTAATTCCCTATTGATTTCACCTTTAGTTCTGCAAGGCAGTGCTCAAAGCTGAGTAGTTTATTTTACTAAATCTGTCTGAGCATTGAAATAAATTCATTACAATTTTCACACAGTTGTAGAAATCAGGGATGGAAAAGATTGAAAGATATAATTCAGATAGCCTGAAATCAGCATTCATTGAAAAACACGGATGTTGCCTTTTCATCTTCTGAATTTCATTGCCAGACAAAGTTCCCACTTTCAAACCGGGACATTTTGTTGAACAAGCCTGAAGAATGAAAGATCAAGATCTAACCTGGTCAGTAAAATCTTCTTTGCATTCATTCAAAGAGAAATGGAGGCCAAAAATCTCTTGGGCAACTTCAGAAGCTGAATTTTCCATCCATTTTTTGGTAAGGACCAAATTTCTGAAGAGGCCTTTTCCATGTGAAAATTTTCATACAGCTCCAGCCTAAAGCCACAGAATATTTAATTGTTGTCCTGTGACTGGATTGGTATTTAATGAATGGATCTTATCCTTAACTCCACTAGCAGAAGCTGAAAGTTTGCTTTGCTCTGTGTCATGGTTTAAGCCCAGCCAGGAACTGGGACCACACAGCTGTCTGCTCTTTCCTCCGCTCCCCTGCACTGGGATAGGGGAGAAAATTAGAAGAGAAAAAGTGAGAAAACTTTTGTATTGAGATAAGACAGTTTAATGCATGCATGCAAGCAAAGAAAGACAAGGAATTAATTTTCTGCCTTCATGGACAGGGAAGCCACACGCTTCCAGCACAAATCAACACATAGACCCATACTAACTACTGTGAAGAGCATTAATGCTATCCCAGCCAAACTTCAGACCCTTACAGATTCTTTCCTGAGGAAAGTTCAAGTTGCCTTGTCACCTGGTGCCTCCTAACCACCATGAGCCAAGGGAAACACTCGAGGCCTGACTCTGGTTTAGTTCCCTTTATTTTTACACTGAAATAAATTCCTGGTTTTCAGTAAGCTACATGACAGCTGGAACCAAACTTTGATTCTGCATCTTTCCCTGGGGAAGTTGAAGTTTCTCTGAAAGAGCCCCAGAAATCAAGATGACAAGTTTAACAGAGATGCCATGAAACCTGAGGGCATGCTTCAGATCTTGTAAGACACATTATTTGATTTAAGCAATTCAAATGTTCTCTCAGCAAAGATCAATACATTCTCAAACCTTGAGCCACATACCAAGGTGGAAAAGTGAGAATGAAAAAGCAAAGTTACTTTGACAATAATTTGCTTACTATGTACCAAGGAACATTGTCCAGCACTGTGTCATCAAACACCTATTTATGTATGTACATACTTGAGTATTTACTTAGGCAGTTTGCATCCTGTTTTACACTAATGGCTTGTTCATGGCAAGAATAATTAATTACAAAAATATGTCCGTTTTCCTGATAAAATAAAAATACATTCAGTTTTAACTAACAAGGCTATTGAAGCACGTAAATACCTGAATAGGATCTATTGGGTGATCTATTTAGATTCCTAGACTACATTATTAATAACTCAGAATTACTCCAAGTGTCGGTGGTTTTTATATCAAGATAAGATTTGGAACAAAATTTTAAAAAAAAAGTCATTGAATTTACTGTGCTTGCAAATCAGCTGTGTTTGGGAAAGTTCTTCAGATGAGGTTTTAGAGTGACAGAGTGATCCTATGCTTGATTTCCATGGAAAATGCAATGTGTATTCCTGTCCTTTGAGGAATAATCAAAGACATCTTAATATAGACTTCAACATCTTAATATTGACTTCTTAACACTTTATCAATGTTTTATTTCAGTCTTATCCAGAACTCTCTGGCTACCAGAAGACTTCTTCCATTGTATGGTGAGCCCAGCAATCATTTCATCTTGTAAAGCATTGTGTAGCATGTCTCAGGATAGGTAGTTCTATATGTGAATGGGTACTATAAAAAATAACAGGTTTACAGAAAAATCTGATGTAGTTTGAACCTTCTGCATATTTCCGCAGAGATATATCTTCACTATGATACAGAGAGTACACAGTTAAAGTTGTATGCACTTTGTCCCCTTTTTTCCCTCAGGAAAAAAAATCCTTCTTGCAAAGTCTTGTACTGTAATCCATAAAATATCTTATTTGTCTACAGGCAGAATTCATGTATAATTTCCATGCTACCTTTGTCCATTAACAGAGGGGCTTTAGTGTCGCTGAATTTAGTGGTGGATAGCAATGCCTGCTTTTGATTTAGGGGCATTCTTAAACCCCCTCCCTGCTTGTTATTTTTCTGTAATTATAAACACAGATTATAGGGAGCATCTGGTCCTCAGCACACCCTTAAGAAAATCCTATTCTCGATGATGTTGTATTTTTCACTGGCATTCATGTGCACCACAATGAATTTCTTCTTTAAACATCTGAGGCTGGGCCAGCCAAAGAGGGATGGAATTCAGGTTGTGTTTGTGTCCTTTCTTGGAGGAGCTGTAACACCTGTGTGCATTCAAGTAGGTGCCTGTAATTAGGCAGGGGCAGAGGGGAAGGCTGTGGGGGATAAAGCACACCTTTCCCCACCAGACTGGAAATCTCCCTGGATTATCCATTTCTCATTTAAAATGAGAATGTTCTTCCATTCCATAGAAGTGGACTGGGTGCTACACCTGCTGTGTCGTGCAGTCTCTTGCTCTCTTGCTCTGCAATGTGCCCATGTCCTGCATGTACATGTCTTTTTTAACAAAAACTTTCTTCATCTTGGAGCCCAGAATTCATAACCAGTTATCTTATTTCCAACATGTGTGAGCACACAGCAGCTGCTGTTTTGCTCCTGATAGAAGTACCATACCATCTTCCTTACTTTTGCCTAGTTACTCAAACTTCATACTTCCTACCTTCACTGAATTTGTGTTTTGCCCACCTTTAGAAAACCTCATCCACTTGTTCTTCCTGTCAGGTAGCCTACAGGCACCACTCACCATAAGTCACATTTAACACATCTGTTGTATTTAGCATGTTTCAAGAGTCCTGTACCTTTCAATGTTTTCTCATGGACAGCAGATCTTCACAGTACAGACTCTGAGTCTGCCTCAGCCAGGGCTCCTCCAAGGCTCTCCCCAACTGGGCTGCCCACCCCCTTTTATCCCAGTTACCTTGACTGGCCACAGCTGCAGCCCAATGAAGGACATCACAGCTGCAGCCCATCAAGGATAACTGGGACCTGCTGGGGCAAAGATATTCAGATACAATACAGATATCATTGACATGGACTCAAAGGCCACTTACACAGTACATATATTTTAAGGGCCTCCTATACACATCTTCTCTTTAATCCTATCCCATAAATTCTCTGTTAGCTCCTCATCCATCCCCAGGCAGAACTCCATGTTCTCCAGCTGATTTCTCACCTCTCACATCAAGCTCACACAATGCATCTCACATCTCACACCTCATCTCACATATCAGAACTCACACCTGGCTCTTCTTTCACTCTCCATGTCCCCCATCAATGTCCCACTCTGTGGGACAGTGGGTGGCCAGGTTCTTCCACGTGACAGCATGGTCACCAGTGTGCCCACAGTGCTGAGCAGCTGTGAGGCATGTGATGGCATGGCCCCACTCACAATCAGGATAAATTTAACACTGCCTAGAGCAGGATTATTTCATTGACTCTCATGTGACCAAAGCTTGGAGCAAATTCAGATTACGCCATCAAGAATGTCATCTTCCAGGTCAATTTTTAAAAATAACTGCAAGCAGGAGCAGTCAGATATTGTTCATGCTGAGCACTTTGTAATAGCACACTACAAATCTGTTCATTACTGCAACATCCCTGCCTGGAAAGGGACACAGATGGCCCTCCCTGAGAAGTAAGATTGGGTACAGCTTTCTGCATCTCACAAAACATGTCAGGATCTGAACAAAGAGCAATTATTTTGGGCTCTGTTTGCAATCCCTATGGGTTTCTAGGAGCAATGCTAATCCCTGGCTGTTATTTACATTGTATTGCTAGCTTACTTGAGCAGCTAGCTTGAGATGTTAATCAATGGTTTGAGTCATTTTGGTTATCTAAAGAGAAAACAATATTGGTATAATTTCATCCTCTGTGAGACAAAATTACTCAGAACATAAAGAATCATAATTTTCTGAGAGCATGGAAACATCCTTCAAAACCTTCAAACCACTGTCCCACCAGGCAATGCTAAAGTTTTCCATGAAATACTACTGCAGAAGTTGTCTTTATTCACTCCTCTGTATCAACAAAATACACTCCAAATCCAGCTTTCCCTGAAACACAAATAAGCCCAAAGAAAGCATAATGAGAACTGAAAATCCACTACAAATTAACAACATTATTTGCCACTGTTGTTTCACCCACAGGGAAAAAATACAATGCCACATTTTTTCAGCAAGGATCATTAACAGGGCTGATGGAGACAAAGTGAAGAAAGGATTGTCATGTATGGCATTTGAGAATTTCCCTTCCCTCTTTGTAAATACAGATTTGATAGAAGTACTTATAGAGAATGGAACTAATATATAGCAACAATTACATCCTGATACACCCTTTTAGAAGAGCATGCATTGATCAGGTGCTAGGTGCTGTTTGACGGGTTTTGTTCATGAGTCTGAGTTTCACTGAAATATATTCTTGTCCTTGATTGTGAGATGATTCTTCTTTGGAGAGAACAGCCAGCAGTGTGTGCACTGACAGTCTTTAAAGTCCATGGGCAACCTCACCTGTTCATCTGCACCATGAGTTCTGCATGGACACACTGGCTTCATGCTGGACCTGCCCCATCACCACAAATTTATTTCATGGTTTGGATTCTGTTTCCTTTCCATAGGCTTGAAAAAAAAATCCCCCCTACAAAAAAATCAACAACTTTAGGAAAAAACAAAGCAGTCCAATCTTAGGTCTTCAACACTGTGATTAAAAGTTGCTATGCAAAATTCAGACGAACAGCTACAACTTATATGTATTTTTACAGAGTAAAATAAAATGGGTATTTTTAGGGTAAGTTGTATCTAAATCATCACTTTGGGGCAGTTTCCCTTTAGCAAACAGACTGTAATATGATGTACCCATCTTCTGGTTTTTAGAACACCTATAAATGTCTGTCAGATTAAAGAGAGCAAAGCTCAAACATTTCAAACAACATTAAGAGACCAGAATCAGAAAGCTATCTCCAACATTTCTTCATTGTTCTTTTGACAAGCACAATGCATTTAAATAATAACATGAGAAAGCAGCCCTTTGAAGTAGGTTTAAAAAGTAAACCCCTGTTAATAAAGTTGTTCAGCAAACCACAATGAAAACCACTGTCACCATGTGCTGTCTGCTGGGGCATTTGTCTCAGGCTAATTGTTTTTATTCTCTGCAGTGACAGAGAAGCCTGCTGTGGGAAGAACAGAGCCAAAAGCACTGTTCCCACACAGGATTTGCCAGTGAGGATGCACTGTGAGTGGGAAGCTCACAAGAGTCTGACTGCTATTTGTGAGAGGGTCTCCCTCTGGGACCTAATCCTCAGCAGCCTCTGCTGGATTCTGGGCTGGTTCAGCCCTTGCCTTCAAATGGTGAATGTGGGTGCTCAGCTGTGTGTCAGAATAGAGCCCTCCAGCTTGGTTTAATCCTTAAAATCATAATTCAGTGCATGTAATGCCACTCTCCCTACATAATGACTAAGGCAACTGTAATAATGGGAGATAAAGATTCCCATTTCATGTTTTCTTCCTTAAATACCTTGCAGTGATCACTATGGAAAGATCTGTTGGTAAGGTCCCTACCATTTAACATCAATTTAAGATCACTGATATACTCCATAAAGACAGATTAAATTAATCCCACAGCTCAGAATGCAAATCCATTTGAGCAAGCTTGCACTTGGAATTTATCCCCCTACGTACAAGAGAATGTTGGTTCAGTTAGACAGAAGGTACAGGCAGGTAATACAGAAGGAATATTGTTCAGGCAATACAGAAGGATTATTGTTATGCATTCTTCATAATCTTCAGACCTTCCACATCCTTGCATGTGACCATGTGCCTTTTGTTGCTTTGTCAAGAGATATTCTTTCTCTGTACCTGTTATATGCATTCATGAGGTTCACTTGATATATGTGACTTCACCTCTTTTGAAACCCAGCTCTGGATAGTGTCAGGCTGAGCAAATTGTGGTCTAACATAGCCTGTAATGATGATAAATGATATTTACTGACCATTCCCAATTCTCTGTTAAACCTTTCTAAATTCCTGCACCCTCTCTCCCACCCTGCCCCCAGTCACTAGCTGTCTTTTTGGGTTTTAATTATCAGAACATTGGTGCTGGGTTGCCTTCACTGAGTAAAATTCTATTAGGGATACCCGCTGGGAGGACTAAAAGGAGGATTTTCTTCTCTAAATTCATATCTTGTGCTTGGGTCTGAGTAGGGTTCACTGGGTGATGCACTGTTCAAGGGAAAGGAACATGACATGTTCTTTTCTGTGCACATTTCCACTATTCTGGGAAGAGATTTAACAAAAACAACCTACCCAGCATCACCCTGGCTATTGCATGGCCAGCCCCTTCCATCAAAATGACACAGGTGGGTGAAATATATGAACCCAAAACTTTCACCTCTTCCCTGGTCCCATGCAGCTTCTCTGCCTCTATGCAAGTGAAAAGATTCCAGGTAAGATGTAAACCAAAGTTTTGTTTCCTCTTTTGTCATTAGACAGTGCACTGTGACCAAGAGGCATTTCAAGGTACTGCAACTTCCATGGAAACAGCTTCTCAAGAAATATTTTTAGCTTTTAATTAGAGTAGCAGAAAAGAAGATGGAAAAGAAAAACATAAAAAGGTGGAAAGATCCATAATGCAAAAAGCAGTTAAAAGAATTTTCACCTTTCTTCATTTTCTTTCTCCTTTTTCTTTATATGTGGAGAGATTTTGTACAGTTCGCTTCCACCTCACTTTGATTAATTCTCTTCACTGTCATCCTTTAAGGCAGTATCAAAGATGATTCCAGTTCTCTTTTAAATGGAAAGCAAACAAGGGGTGATTTGGAACATCACACAAGTGGCAGCTGTCTGCAGCGAATGGCAGCACGAATTTTCATAGAATCATAGGATATCCTGAATCAGAATGGACCTGCAAGGATCATCAATGCCATCTCCTGACTCTGCACATGACAACCCCAAAAATCACACCTTGTGTCTGAGAGTATTTGGAAATTCTGGAAATATTATTATGTTTCTGGGAGATCAATGATAATACACAATTAAAAGGGGAAGCATCTATTATTTGCTTCATTGTTTTCAAGACGTAATGAAAATGTTTGTAAAGCATTCACATAATTTAAAAGTATGCAGCAATCTAAATGGCTTGGTCCCCAATAGCATGTAACTTTCACTGAAAATTATAACATTAGCATTGCTTTGTAGTAGTCTCCAAATTAATAGAAAACAAGCAAGAATATTTGTTTCTACTTTAATTCCTGGTTCATGTTTTTCATTTTGCAGCTATGTTGATCAATAACTAGAGAGAAACCAACAATTAACCTTGAAGATTATGCAAATATATATGTGTATATATATATACACACATATATATATATACATATATATGGTATGAAAGACTTGTATCCACCCTCAAAAGCAGTTTAGAATTAAAGGAGTATTTTATTTTGTCATTCTTGCATACTCCCAAACTCTCAGGTTCTTTACCGCAGGACTATCTCTTAAAATGTCTTCCAGATATTAGAAATTATTTTACAACCTTAGCAAAGTACCCATTTTCAACTTTAAATTTAATTAGACATGAGCTTTAGGGGAAGTTACACATTGTTCCTTGCAGGTATTTAGTCAGGATTTGGACTACAAGCTTATGTTCCCCATCCTCAAGCTCTGTCCAGAAGCTCCCACAGCTCCAGCTCTTCCTGGTCCCTATACACAAACTGTGAATCTTTTCTAAATTCTTGGCTTTTGCTTCCACAACAGACACTACCCACTGCTCTAGCTCTTGCACAGATATTTGATTTCCTCAACTGACTCCCTACAGGCACAATTTGTGAAAGAAAGCTAAATGTAAACCCTCTGGAGAATTTGAAGTCATCCAGTATTCACAAAAGGAATCTGGGACCACATCACAAAATATATCATGGACCAAACAGTTTTCTGGAATTGTGTTAGGGAAAGAAGGCACATTGGTATAAAAAAAACCCATGGAACAAAACCAATATTCAGAGAAAACAGCCACAGCTCTTTGCCTCTGGTGTTCCTCATCCATTTAATGTGTCCAACTAATGTTTATGACTTTGGACTAAAGAGCAGTTAAACACAATTTATTTGTTGCTCCAAGGACATTTAGAGCATGATGAGGCTCAATTTGTCTGGTCTCTGGCTACAATTCTTCACTCACACTGACACCATTAGCTTATTATGGCCCAAGAAGATATTTACTGCTTGCTCCATATTTCCAGTTAAGATGCATTTATGACCATTGTATTACGGTTTTCTGGGACCGATATTCATGACTGAGATAATTTCCAGAGTGTGCTCTAAGCACACTACAACATTGCCTTGAAGAGTTTGCATAATGCATGTGCTGTGCCTAATTTTTTCTGTCACATGTAAATAACAGTCACATTCCTGAAACCAATTTGAATCCAAACATTCACAGTGCCTTTTCTATTCTGTCCAATTTCTCACTCCCCTTTATCCTCCATCGTAGGCACAGCGGTGGAAAATATGAATAACACCTTTGTTTATTGGCTGATACAGAATGGAGGCATATTTCCCTGCAGAAGATTTATGATCCATGAGCCCATTACATTTGGATTGCAGCTAGCAGATTAGTTGGAGATTTGTCTCATTCAGAAAGCATCGACAATGGTGATTCATCTCCATAATTTCACTGAAGGATCTCAGCAATGTTTCGAGCCACAAGCAGGTGCTCAATTGCCATTCATTAAGAAAGTCATATGAATGGAGACATTGCAATAAAAATGTAAGCATTCTTATTTATTTTGGGTGAGAGAAAAATGTGCATGTGAGAGACAATTCTTTGGTTTCTTGTGGAGTTAGAACTTTGCTGGCTGGGAAAGAAACTTTTAAGGCTGTTAAAATCAATGAATTTATCACATATCAGATCTTCATGTTTCTGTGTTGCTCCTTATAATGGAAAATGAATTAATCTTCTACATTCTGACTCATTAAAAACCCTACGAATATGACCTTTAATATAAGGGAATGTCTGAATTCAGTAGGCTTTGTCTCAAACTGTCAAAAGGGGAACCTACACTTGAGTTAGTAACTATGTTTAATCTCCTCAATATGTGACCTGAGATGCAGAACTTGCAGAATTTCAGCACAAGATTATGGAGTTACTTCTTCTTCCCCCAGCTTTAAAAGGAAACTCCCTGTGGTCAGCTGAAGTGAGGTCCTGGCTGTGTCCCCTCCCAAATCCTCATCCATCTCAGCCTACTCACTGGTGGGATAGTGTGAGAGGCAGGAAAGACCTTGATGCTGTGTAAACACTGCTCAGAAGTGATTAAAACATCACTGTGCTATCAACACTGTTTCCAGCACAAATCCAAAACAGCCCCAGAGCAGCTTCTGTGAAGAACACCAACAGCCAAAACCAGCACAACCAGCAGATGCAGGAATGATGACATTGGATCTGCTCTTCTGTTTGTGCACAGAGCTGGGCACCATGACGATTCAGGGCCATCATGTCTTACTTGAATTCTCTGGAATATGCATTCTGAGGAAAGGATTATTTAATTCAGTTCTATGGGTCTTCATGCCCCATCTATCTTTTTATTTGTAATGCATTTTCTTCATGAGAATCAGTGTAGGTATTCCCTGCTAAAGCATAACATTGGATATTTCACAGAAGGTTCCTTCTTTGGAAATTTAGTTAACTTTCCCTGGAAATCAAGTGTTTGACAATTGCATCACTCATTTATCAGCACTACAATTGCTTTAAAAACCACTTTATGTAGTTTACTCCCAAAGTTTGTTCCACAGATTTGCTTCCTCGCTGATTTTCCTCAAACTGTCCACCTGGGCAGCTAAGTACCCTCTCCTGAGAATAGATCTTGCATTACCTGTAATGCCTAGCATCTTATTTTTGATCCTCTGATCCTCCTCAGCTCTTAGACACCACTCTCCTGGGCATCCTTAGGACCCAGGATTGTGTGCCTGTTCCTTGTGACCAAAGTGATCCACCACAGACCCTTCCATGGCTCACAGGTCCCCAGAGGTGTGGGAATATGTAGGCTCTTCTGCTTTGGGTTCCCTTCACGGGAATATTTGAATGAAGAATGCTTTCGTAGCTGAGTTTTACGGGACTTTCACAGCAAAAGACAATACATGCCTTCATTTAAGTGAATCACTTTAAATTATATTTTGCTCACCACAGGTGAGCTCAGCGTCAAACTCAGCAGAGTTACAAAGCCAGAAGAAGTCAGGAGGGAAGAGAAAACATGCAGCCATTTATTTGTTCTTCCTACTGCACTCAAGGCTTTGTTTCTTACATCTTGACCCAGTGGACAGACCAATCAGTATTTCTTGACTTTTTGGACTAACAAGATGTCTGCTGAACATCTCAAGTCATGGGATGAGCAGAACCACCTGAGGAAGGAACAGCATGACCACTCAGATCCAAAATGTAAATGAAATTATTAAAGGGACCTAAGAGAGATCCCAGAGCCATCACATATGTTGTAAGGTTTCAGATATATTGCACCATTTCTTCTCTGGCTTAAACGGTGGAACAGATGGCTTGTTGGCAGCCTAATGACAACTCTCCACACTTCCAGCATCTCTGCCCAGAAAGAGCTGAATAATACCCTCTTTGACTCTGAAGAGAGCATTTAAAAGTGTGTGCATGTGTCTAAGTCTGACTGGTATTCCTATGACTGTCGATTGCCCTGCTTGTCTGCCATGCATTGTGCTGTAATTAGTAGCTCTGGAGAATAGAGCTCTAAAGAGTTTTATAAATCTTGCTGAAGTGAGTAATTTCCCTTGTGTAAATGTCACCTTTTGGAAAGAAAACAGCAAAGTTTTCTGGCAGTACATCTTTTACAGTATTAAGACAATACATTATTTGTCTTAAAACAAACATTCTTCCATGTAATGAAAGTCAATAGTGATTTTATTGACCGTAGGGAATAACAAAGTCAACTGGAACTGAGAACCTTCCAAATGTCATGGTTGGTTGTTTATCTTCAGGCAGAAGATTATTTTCATCTTCATGAGAACTAATGGGAGGATATATAACTTCATAGTAGCAGCAGAGGTTTCACCATACTCTCAATTTGCTGCTTTCAAAACAACATGCCAGAAATGAGGAGTGGATCTGCAAAGGCTGAGAGTTCAAGTTGGTTTCCAAAAACAGCTCAAAAGCTTTGATATTTTACATGAAAAATGCTTTTTGTCATTCATTTCTCTTGTGTATATTTAACAGCACAGATTTGGGTGCAAAGACCAAGGATAGTGTCTTCAGCTATTAGTAATCCCTGTGACTCAGTAGAGAAATCTATATGTGGCCACAGAAGGAAGGTTGCTCCAGGCAACCATTCCTTACAGCACAAAGTTTCATGGGCACATACTGCTATGGGCAGGAAAAATTGCATTTCACAAATGTGCAGCTACCAATCCAAATTTTTCTCAGAGGTCTGTTCTCTTCAATTAACTCATGTATCCACTGGAATTAAGCCAGGAATCCCTGAGCAAAGCTACGCCCTGACACTGGGAGCACAAACAATTTTGATGGAACACTTGTAACAGTACCCTGGGTCCAGTGGCCTCCCAGAAGCCACTGCCTTAGGGATGCTGAACTACTGGCAGGGCAGGTCCCTTGTCATTAGACTGTCACACTCACCACTGCCAAGGCCAGCAAAATTAACAAATCCTGGTCAGTACCCAGAGCAATTTGCAGGACCTCGCCGTTCATGGCACAACACAGCATTTTGCAGATACTTCTCCTTGTCCAGAGGCAAAAGGTGTGTCTAAATAGAAGACAGAAATATGACAGAGGGAAATGCAGATTTATCCCAATCAAAGGAGAAGTTTAGATTAACAAATTTCTGAGGGATACTTTGCCTTGGCCAGCTTAATTCCTTGAAGGGATCAGCAAGGCAGTTTAAAAGGGACACAAGGAGGGAAAATATGTGACTGCACACAGGGTAAGCTCTGCAGCAGGAGACAGTGGGCATGACAAGAAATTGGAACAGGATTCTGCAGGAATGGGGTCAAAAAATGGAATTAGAAAATTACTATTTTATACCTATGCAGATGTGTAAATTAGGATGAAAATAAGAGCACTTAATTTTTTTTAATTCTTAATCCTACACATGCACATTTTAGAGCATCAGGCACAAAATTGAGAGTGTAGTGTTCTCTGAAATGCTTTGAATATAAGCATAAGATAAAGACCCTGTTGATGAAGATGTTACCACCTCTCTGGGCCACATCCCACTTCTGTGCCACTCTCTTGCAGAAGAGTGATTTCTTCCTGGCCCATCAGAGTTTCCTATGTTGCAGAGGTACCTGTTGGCTTCCCCATGAGGGGCATTGCTCTGGCTTTGTCATATCCTTTTTGAAGTGGCAGCTGCAGTTAACTTGGCTTCCTATCAGCATCCTCTTTGCCAGATTGAATAAAGCCTACTCCCTGGTGGTTTCCTTGTCCAGGATATGACCCAGACTGGAGTGTACAGTTGGCTTTTACCAACTGCTGGCTCATGTTCCACCTGGTTTTCACTGGAACCCCGAGTCTCCCCAGAGCTGCTTCCCAGCTAGTTCCCAGCCTATCCTGGTTCTGTTCCAAATGGAGACTCTGCATTTTTCTCTGCTGAATTTCCTGAAGTTGATGCTGCCAACTCACATGCCTGGAATCTAAACAGCTGTGAAGTGAGGGTGTGCAGCCTTGATAGAACCACTGTCTGGTCCAAATTGCCCATCACATTTGCACTGATTCCAGTCAAAACTCCTACCAAGCTGATTCTTGTCCATCAGAAGAGGGGGTTTCAGCTGTTAATATTCTCCTAATATATAATCACATAAGTTTGGGCCATTGTGTTTTCAAAAGGCTGCAGGATAACAGGCTGGAGCCAGAAAACTGCTGACAGAGGTATGAGCCATAAAAATTGCAGTAAAATGTACAAGACAGAAGAGCTAATGGTGCAGTATGAAGAAAAAGAGTAAAGCAACAGCTCTACCCAGTCTTTAAGAATAACATTGCAAAAGCTTCACAGAGTAGTTTGAGCAAGACAGAGAGCTGAGAATTGTCTTCCAGGAGTCAGTGTTTGCCAGGAAATAACTCCTTCATGTGCAGCAAGAGAGCAGGAAGCTTCCTTCAGTGCTGGGAGTTCCCAGCAGGCCTGACAAAAGGCAAGAGGTGATTGTATATACGCCCCATTCAGCCCCTTGTCCATGCAGTCTTTTTCTCTATGGCCTTTCCCTCTCCATTTTCCTCAGTCTGGTTTATACATCAGATGTCCTTGTCTGGATAAATCCATAAGCCTCTCCTTTGTACACTGTAATTGAGACTGTGAAATGTAGTCTTTCAAACACTTGGCATTTGAATTTTTCCTTTTTTAGCTCAGAAAAATGTGCACTTTTAAATAGTCCATTGAATTTCTTTACAACTCAACTCGTTTGACAGTCTTCTTATTTTTCTCTGCATATTTCAATAGGAAAAAAATATGATTTCAGAATCAGCTGGCATATTTTATTTTCAAATATGAAAATGTGCCTTGTGGAATTGAATATTATTATAAACAGAGCACCTAAATCTTTTGCTGCGATGACAGCTGTCCCTTGACCCCCCTCCATATCACTCCCTTTTTCTCCTGTTCCAGTTTACTAAAATTCATTTTTTCAGTTGGGAATTCCAGTATTTCACCACAAGACTTTTAATCTTTCCCTTTATTGTCATTTCCTTTGAAACCTCCTCCTCCTGTGATATCACCAGTCTCCTCCTCAGCCACCTTCTCTCCGCTTCTCTCAGATTTCTCCCTTTTCTTTATTCACATTCAAATGTTCACAATTTCTAATTGCCTTAATTATACACCCTGCTAGAGCAGGGTATTTAAGTGGAGTCCAGATGCTTCTTGTTTTTAAAGAAAATTTGCAACAGATCTGCTGGAACCTGTTTACAAATTAATTCCTATTCTCGCTTTTACAACAATTATGTCTTGTTTACTTGCTTTAAAATATCCATATTGCACTGCTCTGAAAAGAACAATATGATCAAATGAGAACAGCTTGGGTTTACAGAGTCTTTTCCTACACAACATCATGCCATGAGCTGTCAGATAGAAGAAAATCAAGGAAGAATTTCAGAAAGTCAAATTTTGAAACTTTTAGTTGCATTTCTCACTTAAATCTAGACAGACAGTTTCTCTGATGGTTTATTTCTGAAGGGCATATATTATTTCAGTCAGTTTCTGGCTTTAAACAAAAGATGTCCAGGAATTCAGTAGACCTACTGCTTTTGTCTCCATCTGTTGAGCAATCTGCCCTCTGCCCATTGAAAATGGAACAAGAAATTTTGTGACAAGACAGAAAAAATTGCACTTAAAAAAAAAAAAGGAAGTATTTTTGTTCTCCCCCTGAAAGGTTTCATTTAGAAATTTGGCTGAACTGGTATTTATTATTAAAAATTAAAACACACTTAGATTTTTTTATCAAGTAGAACATCCTGCATTAGCATGTATATTATGACATCTAGTTGAAAATAAACGTGTTTATAAGGAAATACCTGACTTTTCAATCTGATTACTGAACCAACTATTTTCACTGCTCTGCACAATGGTGAACGCTTAAGATATTTGCTATTTTTCAGCAGGAAGACTGTACCAGTGTTATCTGAAATGGTTGTCTTGATCTCACATTTTGTAAAGTTATGGGAATTTTCACATCAAATTGTCTCCTTCTCACAATCACACATATATATCTTTGCATCTGCTTCAGCTCATTTAACTGAGATCAGCTTTCTAATCTAAGATAACACATTCTTGCCAGGAAAGCTAATGATTCAACCTGCTGACAAATTCCATAGATTTTGGCCATAGATCCATTTGCTCAGAAAGAGCTAAACCCATCAACAGCTATACAGAAAGAAATAAGAGTGTGTGGGTGAAAGAGCTCAGATTGTTATATTCTAACTTTTATTTAAAGCTTTACTAAAATCAATCAATGCTATACACACTTCTGGATTAGCTCCTAACTAGTAATATTCAAATTTTGGTATTTAAAATAATGAATTTATACTTACTAATCAGGAAGTACAGTAGTTTTCCTTTTTAACTTAAAATAAATCAATATTTTAGGCTTTCATCTGAAAGTGTTCTTGAAAATCCTTTAATTGCAGCCACATTCTTGACTTGCCACAAATCCACAAGAGTGCTTACTTGAATGCTCACATTATTTTATCTATTAATTTAGCTCAAAATTTCCCTTGATTTGTTTTTTTGGGCTTCTATTAGGCAGCTCAAATGGAGAACATTCTCATTGCTGTTGATAACGTGCTCAGACTTGACAGACAATGCCTCCTTTTTTGCCACAGAGAAGGATTTTATGCCTTAAATTTTTGGATACTGGCAAAAGTCGGATGACAAATGATGTAAGCTAGCTCTTCCAGTGGCTGGAGATCAGTTTTCAATGGACTTCTGAGGGACTTGGGACACTGGTGTGATGTGTCTGAAAAAAAAGACAGCAAACCAGAAGGTAGAAGTTACTGCTGACCTTAGGGTGCCCTGTGCAGCAATGTGTCCCTTCACAGGATTCTCTGCCCTCCCAATGCAGGACCAGTAAAAACCAACAAGGTAACCCTAAACAGAGAATTATTTCCAGTGCCAGCACAGCCCAGGCATGGACATGAGTGTCTCTAGCCATGCATACCTTTGTCACTGATTGGTGTAAAATTCTCTCTCTGCCTCTGAGCTCCAGTCAGTAAAATAAAAGATCCCATTCCCAGTGAGGGAATGCCTTGCAGATGGGATGTGGGTGTGAGTTAGTTGTGGCAATGAGATTATAATGAGCAAAGTTCACCTGAGGAGAGTGATTTCACCACAGCTGCTGGTTCAGCAGCAGGACATCTCCTCTCTCCCTTGGCTGACAGATGCTATGTGGTTTATCATCTATCTGGGAACATCAACTTCCCATTCCTGCAGGGATTGCCAGAGTCTGGCCATGGTGTCTCCATTCCACCTCACCCTCCATTTCATCCCTGTTAGTATGTGCTTAAGGTTGCAGGTTGAGTTGTGTGGGAAACTACTATGGCATGGATTCTGTGCAGGCCAACCACATTTCCCACAGAATTCCCATGCTGGTTTAAGTTCTGTTAGAATGTGACAATCATTTTAGCCCCAGGATTTTTTCTCAGTTTTCTCAAATTTTATCCCCAGTCTTTATTCCTGACACATCCTTTCTTCAGGTATATCAAGAGCCCCACTCACCTTGGTGTCACTGGCAAACGTTGCTGGTGCACTCAATCCCACTCTGTCATCAATGGAGGTATACTGAACAAGAATGGTCCCAGAACAGACCCCTGAAGGACACTGATCTCCACAGAGCTTCTGACTGCATCTTTTTGGATATTAGCATCCAGCTAATTCCATATCCATTGACTAGTCCATCCATCAAGTCCATGTGTACTCAAATTAGCAAGAAGGATATTGTGTGGGACCATGTCAGGGGCCTAACAGAAGCCAAGGCAGATACCACCACGTGCTCATCCCTTATCCACCAAAACAGTCATACAAGGCCACTGGGTTGGTCAGGCACAATTTGAGCTTTGTGCAGGCCTGCTGGCTCTCTCTAATGCCAACCCCTGTCTTCTACATGCCTTGAGAAATCTTTCAGGAAGATCTGTTCTGTGATCTTACCTGGGACAGAGTGAGATTGACTGAACAGGTTTTAGGCAAGAAGACAACTCTAGCAACAAGATAAGAAAATGAACAGCAACTATACCAGTGACAGAGGGTACAAGAAAGAGGTGAACAATTCACATGGGAACCCCCCAACAATGAATAATACTCAACCACTCCCTCCAGCTAGCTAAACCAACCAAAAGAGAGTCCATCTTCCCAACAAAGATTCCTTTCCCCTGTCCCCAGAAAATGACACAAGGTGGTGCAGAATAACCTCCAGGTCCTGGGCATGATTCTCCTGAGGACTGGAAAAATTAACCCTGTTATGGCTGGAACCAGGACAATTGGCTAGACAACATCTCATTCTGGGTATGCAGGATTGTCTTGGCACACAAAACACAGTCCACTTGTTGAGCCACAATTTCCTTGCTCTTTGAACCACTATTTTTAACAGCTAAATGGGCAGGCTTATGGGCAGGTAACAAAATATTGTGGTCACTAGGGAAAATAAATTTTCAGAAAAATACTGATGAATCATGGGTAAGACATCTCCTTTTGTTCCCCCAAGCATTTCCGTTTTGCAAATGTTACAGTTCTTGAACTAACTGGTGTACAATACTTAAAAATTGCACTTCACAAGCCGTTCATTTTGTCTGATTAATGATTGATTTTATGACACACTTGCACTTCATAAACATTACAGTGCTCTCAAAGTTTACTTGTCTGTATTACCAGTCTGCCTGAAAGGGAGTTTTATTTGCCTTCACTGGGAATGGGGTGGAAAGTTTAAATTTGCAGCTTTATATATGTCACATTTCATGATACCAATCAACTGTGAGCCATCTCTAAAATTCCTTTCTGACATCATGAGACTGCAGCATCTAAATTGCCAATAAATTTGTTATGATATAATCATAGTGACTGGGTAATTAACCAGCACTGCGTAAAGATTTGAGCTGGAGCATAAACCACAAAGCAACTCGAGGTGCCAAAAATATTTGGTAAGTGAATCTAGGATGACAATCTTACCAGCTTTTAATACCTTATTATGGGTGCTCAGGGAATAATGCAAATAAGAACAACAAGGGGATTTTTTAAAGACTACTTATTTGTGCCATTACCAGTCATTGTGCTTAGGAATTTTTAAAGATTAAGTATAAATGGTGATTTGCATGAACATTTAAAAAAAAAAAAAAGAAAATAAGAAGGTTGACTGAAAACTAGAGGAAAACTCTTACTAAGACAAAAGAAAAAGGTGAGAGAGTGAGATGGCTGAATAGTGACTGACAGGTTTGATAGGTAACAGGCCTTGCCAGATCCATGCACTTTGCATTCAATTTTAAGGGAAACATTGAGAAAATCCCTTCATTTTTTGCTGTGCCTCTGTTCCCTGCCTGAGAAGCAGAGGTGACTCCTCATCGTATCAGAGGGTCTCCAATACTCAATAGCACCCTTGCTCAGACAGTGCCCAGAAGTCTCCAGTAAGCCTGAAAGCAGAGATATTCAATTAAATAAGTCCTGTGAAAAGAAAAATTATATCATAATCCCTCTGATAATCATAAATCTTGGTCCTAGGACAACAGATTGAACTCTGGTTGTCCAAGACATCTCCTGCCACTCCATGCCTTACTAAACTGTGTCAGGCATTCGCAGCAGTCCTTTGTAAATGGAAGTCTTACAGGAGCAAGGAAGGATAGGAAGTGTCCCTCCATCCTTTCCTACTGAACTCTTTCGTAAGCCCTGTTTCTATGTACATTTAAACACGCTGCTTGCTTTTCAGAGGTTGAAAACATTCTCTAATCAGGCAGAAATCTGACTGAGATTAAATGCTTGCCTGACTCTGAAGGCCTGGCAGAGTTCAACTTGTCAAACATTTAAAGAAAGCGTTTCTGAGATAAAATCATGACCTCTGTGTGCAATGAAAATCAGAGATATTGGCTGAATTGAAAGACATTTCAAACCTATTGCATTTGAAAGGCTTTAAATATTTAAAATATCTTCCAATTACTTCATCTTCTTTGTCTGCGTTCTGGATTCCTAGCTGCTGGGCTCCACATGCGAGCCTTTATCTCAAATTGAGAGTCACAGCTGCTGATTTCAACTTTGATAAGTGGCTGCCACTACAGCTTATGCTGTATGTAAAGCAAGTCTGCCTATGGCCTGGTTGATAGAGAAAACAAGAGGCAAGACTGCTCTGGACACCAGCAAGCATGACAACTAAATTCCCTGTATATCTATGCTGAAAAGCTACTGAGAGTTGAGTGGAAACCATGAAAACAAATGGAAGACCCCATTTCTCTCACCAAACCATCTCTTTATTATTTGTTTTTCCATCTTGTGATTGGGTTCTGTGTCTGCATGGCAATATGAGTTCAGTGTTCCTTCTCCCCAGGAATAAAAATTTTACTGGATTTGCACATGGGCAAGTGTCCAGGGTAAATCTGATGGTAAAGCAGTGTGGGTGAAAGGAACTGAAAGAAGAAAACTGAATGCAGGGAAGAATAAGAGAATATAGGAAAATTCTCTGTTTGCACTCTGCTTGACATTCCTGTTAGGCAACCACTGAGGTAGTGGCATGATTCTAGATGCCTCCCAAGGACACAAAATTTGTCTGTTAGGATGAGGAACTTATTTTCCTTTGATGAAGATTAGGAAGACATCCCCCAACTGGGAGTTACCTGGACACAGCAAGATTTCTTGGGTTTTCCTCAGAAAGCAGCTGGTTCAGGTCTCCAAAAGAGCCATACCAAGATCCTGAGCCTGAGCTGTGCTGTCAGCCCCTGCCAGGACATTTTTACACACAGAAGATGAACTTTCACCAGTCTCCTGAATTTGTGCCCAACACACATTCTCAGAATGGTCCAAACTTTACCAGCCCAGCCAGAGCTTTTGCTTGACCTTCCTTCCCCAGGGCAAACATGAACAATGTTCTTTCTTTTTCTTTCCTCAGGATGGGTGGAGGAGTGGGCTGATCTTGGTGCACTGCACACCTCAGGCTGACAAGGGTAAGAGGAAAGAGCAGCATTTTCTCTTGGAAGGACCCAGAGAGAAACACTTGGCTTGGCTGCTCCTGCTGCTATCACTGTGCACTGTGATTACCACCACCTGCTACTCTGACTGTATCCAACAGCTAGAGCTACAAATGTTATTATTTGCCATAAAATTATCCAGCCCATTTTTCAATGTGTCTGCAGTGTTTGACTCCCTGACCTGCTGTGGTAATGAATTCCATAGGCTGACTTCACACCACATGAAGAAATACCTCCTGTAATTTTTTTTAAGTGCACTGGCCATTAGCTTCATCCAGTGACCCCTTTATTCTCTTATAATGGGAGAGAGCAGCTTTAACTATGTCCTTCATAATTTAAATATGTTAGTTAAATCTCCTTCATCTTGCTCACTGTCACTACTAGATATTTGCTATTTTAGGCAAAGAGTTTTCAAGAAAGAAGAGAGAGATGCAGCTCTGCCACTTGTTACATGCCACCTAAAATGCAATATATACATAATGCCAGGAACCTTGGCTTCTCCCTGAGACTTTTGAACCCATGCAAGGACCCCAGTCAGAGGAGAGGGGAAGCTGAAATTTAAGACAGATTTTGACTCTGCTATATTTAACAGCAGAGTTTCTGCTAGCCAGGAGAGGGCCGAAGCCCAGTTCTCCCACTCACTTACTCCCTGGCTCCTGGGCAGGAGTGGGATGTAACTCCTGGGCACTGCAGGGAGCAGTGATCCTGGTGAATAAGTATGTCACACTCCCCAAAGTAGGATGGGAAACCCATCAGCTCTGAATGTTGTTGCAGTGACACCTGTCAACATCAGCTTCTCCTGGTGAATTCCTCAGCAAAACCATCTGGATGCAAGGCCACCAGCCAGGGCTGGTAGTCAAGGGATTGCTTGGTCTGACACCTGAAGTAATTCTGCTCTTTTAATTGTGATTTTAAAACACATCTACAAGCCTGACAGGTGTTATCCGTCTCCAGTGGTCCCCAATCAAGTTAGATCAGTGCAAATTCAGAGGAGACCCTGTGTTTGGGGAGCACAAGGACGGCAGAAGCCTGGGCCTCACTGAGGAGTGGTGCAGGTTTTATGTGAGATGTCAGCTGGATGCAAGGCTGGCAGCTGGCACTGTGTGCTAGCAGAGGCTGCTGTTGGCTTGTCTGCCTACACACAGCTTGCTTACATGATGTGGTGCTGGGGCTTGGGACCCTGTAAATTGACTTTGACAAGCCACAGACATGACAAGGGGTAGCCAAAAATGACAGGCTTTGACTTCCTTCCCACGAGTCCAAGCAATCTTGGGCTGGACGTGTTATGGTTTCTAGAGTAGCATCATTATCCAGTCTTCATAGCTCACTGCCTCCTGTTCAGTCTGCTGCTGTTGGCCTGTTTCAGAGCTCCTGTACTGAACAAAAAGGGGTTTGTTTGGGTGGAGTTTTGTGGAAAAGCACAGTCTAGCTCAGACTACCATTTCTGTAACCTTCCTGAGACAACTTATCTGCCCCCACCACTTACAGAGAAATAATTTATACATGTTCTCCTTGCCCCTTTCCCTCTCTCCCCAGCCTGCTGGTTGCTGCTGGGGATATGAGCATGGCCCTTTGTGCTTGGAGAGAAATGAATAGCAGCAATATACAAGGAAAAGAAAGAAAGAAAGAATGGATAAGAGTATAGAGGACTTTAGAGATTCCCCACCGGTGGATCCTGCAACGGGTCTTGATTGTTGCAATTTCAATGTCCATGGTTTGAAGTGATGATCACAGTCTTGATCTGTTGTGGGTGGAGGAAGCCCACAAAGCACAAAGTTCAGTGGGTTAATATATGGTTCAGGTTCAGCTGGCAACTCCCAGGTGCCTCCCCTGAGGGGATGAATTTTACACTGCGTGATGTGACACCATGGATCACGCACAGTCCCTTGGTGTAAGGCCCCAGAAATGAGTCTGGAGGCTCTTTGGGGCTTCTTGATGGTTTATGATACCTAACACATGACAGCAGTTTGGCCCCTGTGTAGCTGAGCCAGCTGTGTCTTATCAGAGGGAATTTGCATGAGGGAAGACATCATCCCACTTCTGCAGGATCTGCTTCTTATAAGGGCAGAAAACATCTTGTTTAATACATCAGTAACAGGTTACCAGGGACAAAATCAATTGCAGGGCTCAGCTTGTTTATCCAAACAAAGACCAGTTTGTTGTGGTTATCCTCTGGAGTGGGTGCACACCCCCTGTCTAATACAGATCAGAGGACTTAGCACCTCACACCAAAAGCTCTCCCTCTCCCCTTCATTTACGGGGTGCAAACTTGACCTCAGCAAAGAACCGACTGTTTTTGCAGATGGGCAATTATTTGGGTCATTCACCATTAGCTTTTTAGACTATCACACCATAAACACTTGTTTTCTCAGCCATGATCTCCCTTTTTCCCATTCTCTCCCTCTCCTTTGAGGCTGGATCACTACCACAGGGGCTCTAAACATTGCCTGTTTTGCCAGGTGACAGTTCACCTCTCTGCTCCACTGTCCCCTCAGGAGAAGGTCTTGATAGGAAGAAAACACAGACGAGGCTCCTGAGCCATTGCATGCAGGGAGTCTGCAAGCACACCTTCACTTCCTTTGGGCTATCTCATCAGACTGGAGCCAAAACTTTGACCTGTTCTCCTTTCTCCAAAGGTGTGCATGGCTCAGGGTCCAGCAGATTTCTGTCCCCTCTGGGAGGAAGATGCATCACAGTGGTTACAAACGGGGCACAACATCTCCCACAGCACAGCTTTCCCTCTGCCCTGTGTGCAATGCTTCTTCACGTGGTTTCTGTGCCATTCCCCAGGAACTTGTCTTGCCAAAAACATGAGGATGATCTCCATGCAGGGCATTTGGGATTATCTGACTGTTCCTTGTCCTCCAGCCCAATGTGCAGTCTCATATATCAAGATGTCATTGTCAGCAGTTTAATAAAGTCCTTCCCGAGGTCCCAGAGAGTCCAGAGGAGAGGAAAGGAAGGGATTTTTCTGTCTCTTGAGGCTGTTACTGCACTCAATAGTACAGATAAAAATTTTGTGCAAGCAGTTCATTTCAGTAGTCTGAGACCATCAGAGAACAGGATAAATCCCCCAAATACATCTTGACCTGAAGATTTTAAGAGTAGAAATACAATTGTTGCAATTGGCAAGACTGCTTCAGAATTACTCTCTTTAAACGTTCTCATTTTCGAAAATAAAATTTACCAGATTAAATATCATTATAATGGATTCATAAGAAGATTTTTTAGTTTATTTGTTTTTCACAACAGGGTATCTCCAAGATTTGGGAACAAGGAATTGTAGCTGTTAAAAAACCATCCTATTTTTCTAATGAAAAGATGCTTTCAGGTTTTCTAATATGCAATTCTGTAAAACAATATGTCCCTTCACAATTTCATTTGTGATGATAGTCTCAATAAAGTCTCATTACTTGTGGGCCTCAGAGTTTGCAGGATTGGGCCATTAAAGGCTAATTAGTACTAGCATCCAATAGTGGCTTTGTATTTTAATCTAAAGCTTTGTTAGGGCCTACAACAAAATGAAACTTCAATTATATGAGAGCCATGCATAACTAATGAAGAGGACGTTGTTCTTTCTTATGTAAATATCATTCAGTCTGGAGGGACTGCTTGCAATATTGTCTGTTGATTAATTCATCAGGATTAAATCTAAGAAGGGACTTTTGGATTTATACTGCTCCCATGCACCCAGGCACACTTCAGAGGAGCAAATCACGCATGTAATGGCTACTCAATTAATTAGTATGTTTTGAAAGCAAAAGATTCCCTTTGCACCCACCAGCGACAAGACATACTGCTTGTGATCAGCAACCATCAACTCCTGCAAAAAATTTAGCCTTAGGTTTCTATTTAGTTACACTCCAGGTATTTGCCAGAAAAACAGCTGCAATGCATTCACTGCCTTCACGTGTGGCATCACTGCACCCGTGTGCTGGCACTGAGCTCCTTGTCAGGAGAGCTTGAGACAAACACTTCACAATGAAGTGAAATTTATTTTTGCAAACAAATTAAAATCCCATCAACTATAAATTTAGGATGTCAGGTGGGTTCATCAACTACACAACTGACTCAAGAATTCTGATAGTTTTAGAGGGGTAACCCAAAATGAAGCAGTGACAGACCCTGACAAAGTCATAGCCTTGTGGAAAGACAGGAATGCTGAGGGGTGCCAAGGCCACCTGTGACAGAAGATGCCATCCTCTCCCCACAGGCTGACTCTGATTTGTCACAGAGGGGTTAGGAGAGTAGCCCCATGCTGAACTATGCCCTCTTGATTACCAGCCCTTGCACCTATTCCTGAAGCAGGCTGTACCATGAGAGATGCTGTGAATGGGTTAAAACAAGTAAACCATCCAAAAATCTAAGCCAGACTGCCAATAGGTTTCACAAGGAGAACCAGTTGAGGAAATAAACAAAAAGCAATTAAGAAAAGCAAATTGACATATTTGGGTTGGATTCACAGAAGAGCGGGAGGGATATAACTTTGTATTTGGAGACTTTGTGCAACAGCTTGTCTGTTCCCCATTTGTTTAAAAGCAGAACAGCAGAGGTGTCATCTGTTGGTCAATATTCAGGGAAAAAAACTACAGGGAAAAGAGTCTTAAGCACTGAGGATTGTCTCTGTAAACACAATGTTTGTTTTGCATTCATGCTATGCTTCAGGGCTCCTGCTTATTTCTGCACAGTCCTGGAAGAATTTGCTGTGTGCATCCAGCTTTGTCCTTTCCCCTGTGTATAACTTGGTCTCCATTTTCCCTCTTCCCTAAGACAACTGAGAATTTGCCAGAGTGAGCTAGGGTAAGATGCAGAGCACTGTACTGATGCTGCTTAAGTGATAAATTCTGCATTGTCCCATAGTAGGTCTTGCTCAGGGTTAAGGCATCTGAATTGTTTGGAGACCAGACAGGAATTCTCCCCTAGACTAGACTGGATTCCCCAATATTTGCTGTTTCTTGAGCCCACCCAAGTTTCTCCACATGGAAAGCACACCACTTTGGGTTTCTTCTATTTCAAGGCAGTGCACCTGAAGGAAGACATGGTCATCTGGGACCCACTAAGTCTTAATAGCTATGTCAGATGGAGCCTCAAAGCTGAATGAAAAGGTCTAGAGGAGTGAGTAACCCAGCCTCAACCTCTCTAGCACCACTGTGGTCCTGCATCACTGTCAGCAGGACATGCTGTCTTCACAGAGCGACTCCAAATTGTTTCTAAAGGTCATTTCCTTCCTCACCTCTGGATAGAAAAGATTATATTGAGATTAATGTGATAGATACTGAACAGTCACTCACCCAGCTCCCATCAAATGACTTAAAGCTCATTAGTTTACACTGCTAATTCAGCACATTCAAAGAAAAGAAGATTCCAGGAAGTATCACATTCTGTCATTAAAATATTTAAATGATATTAGCTTCTCCACTGATAAAGCTGGGATTGAATTTCCATGCAAAGTACAGTTTTGTTCCCTTCTGCTATATACTATCTGCATTTTACTGAGCTAATCTCACCTTGATCTTTTGTACAAAATGTTCTCTAACATCTTCACAGAGAAGTGCACAAGCTGGCTGGAAAAGGACAAGAAACTGAAAGTCTTCCTAGGAATTAATTATTATAGTGTACATGATTTTAGGGGAGGAGGATCTTTTGTCCTCATCTTTCTCAAGATTTTCCAAAGTCTTAATGTTGGGAGTTCTCTTTTTAAGCTGCATGCTTAAAATAGGGGCTCAAACTGGCTTATGCAAACCATTTTTATCAAGCCAGTGGTGATGAAAATACAAGAGAAGGGATGATACTGCTGGAGGGAGATCAACCAATCACTATTCCTGTAAGGAGAGTTACATTTTGTCCAAACAGTGTTTTTGTTGAGTGGAGCAGCACACAATACACAAGCATTCAAAACTGCATGCATGGGACTTTTTAACCAGCACCTAATCCCATCTTTGCAGCACTGCAAAAGGACTGATCTAAATGATGGGTGATGAGCAGTCTGGCTGAGCACCATGAGAGCAGACATGTTGTGGATTTGAATGCTTGATCCTATATGACTCTCTAATGGTTAAGTATATGATGCTGGGGCAGATAGGGACACAAAATCTTGTTTTCATTCAGTTCAGCCAGTATCAGAAATTAATTGCATCCTTCCCTGAGCAGGAAAACTTGTCATGCTTGCAATGGTTTATAGCACAAGTTAGCCATTCCTTAATCAAATCTGAGAGAATGAAGCAGCATTTCTCCAGGCAATTCCTTGTGATGCCTTCTGTCCTCCAGCAGTTTGCATATTTTCATAAACCAAGAGCTTCTGAATGTCTTTGATATTCCCCAAAAGGGATGGTAGTTTGCCTCTGAAGTCAGTCTGGGATTCCCACAGTCCCTGAGGAGACGAGCTGCCATTAACCCTGTGAAAAAAAAAGTTGATATTTCAGCAATCATAGGTTAAGAATATACCAACCTTCAGAAGAAGCTGAATTGGTTTCCTCATCACAGGACAGTAGGTGGGAATGGGGGCAAGAAGTGGAGAACACAAAGGAAGGGGTAGGACATAGCAGGGCACTATTCAGAGAACTTCCATAATGTGCCAAACTGTGCAAGTGAGAGAAGAGAAGAGAAGAGAAGAGAAGAGAAGAGAAGAGAAGAGAAGAGAAGAGAAGAGAAGAGAAGAGAAGAGAAGAGAAGAGAAGAGAAGAGAAGAGAAGAGAAGAGAAGAGAAGAGAAGAGAAGAGAAGAGAAGAGAAGAGAAGAGAAGAGAAGAGAAGAACACAAACACAAAATACCATATTTTGTCAGATGGTCTCTAGAAAGAACCTGCCTTCTTGGAAATTACCACAAAATAGATGTATAGGTGAGCCATTGTACTGTCTATGAAATTATAATGAGACTTTGAAGAGGTGCAATCTGGTAAGATGAGGGTAGATAAGGAAAAAACTGTGGGATATCACAGATAAGGGACAGATCGGGGAAATTGAGGTGTTGGATGTGTCAGTGTTTGAGAAACACTGGAAAAACATTTTCCATGAATCAAAAAAGAGGCAGTGAAAAGGATTTGAGATTACAGGATATAGACAACAAAAGGTTTTACTTCATATAATCATTATTGATAAAGCTTTGAGAAGGAGCAGCATCAAAGCAGAAAAGTTGCTGCTTGCTTTGAGTTTTGAACACCTTCCTTCTCAAAAAAGTCCTGCATTTCAGCAAAGCAGGAAAGTAAAATAAATCTGTTGGAACAATCTTCTTGAGAAAGTGTTACTGCTTCATTTAGTCAAGGCAGATGAAAATTAGAGAATGAAAACATTGCTTTCAACAGAAAAGAGAAATCATTATCACCATATGTGACAGGAAGGATTCATTAACCAGCAAGCATATTTCAGGAAATTATGAAGAAGAAGAAAGCCCTTCATATTGCCTTTCTTTTGAATGATCCTAAAGATAATTCAATTATCCTGTTATTCTATTTTAATCAAATTGTGCTATAATTGCTTTCAGGCAAACATTTTTCTAAGGGAGTCTGAGCACAGCTGCAGAATCACAGAATTGTTTAGGCTGGAAGAGACCTCTGAGATCACCTTTGATCACCACCTTGTCAACTAAACCACATTTCTTGAACACCTCCAGAGATGATGACTCCACCACCTCCCTTGGCACAGCTTGAGTCCATTTTAATGTTTAACAATCTGAACCTCCCCTGGCACAGCTTGAGGCCACGTCCTCCCACCCTGTCTCTGGTCCTCTGGGAGAAGACACCGACCCCCACCTGGCTACACCCTCTTTTCAGGGAGTTGTAGAGAGTGATAAGGTCTCATCACAGCATCAAAGATTTTGCTGAAGCCCAGGTAGACACATCCCCAGCCTTTCCTCCACCCACTGGATGGGCCATTTGGTCATAAAAGGTCAGGTTGGTGAGACAGGACCTGTCCTTCCTAAACTTTCCTAAACTTTCCTAGCCCTGATTTTTTCCCAGCCTGATTCTTGGTTGTCCTGTGTGTGCCAGGTGATCACACTCAAGATGGTTGGTTCTTTTATTTTAAATAAAGCAAAGAAGCCAAATGAAGGCAGCTATACTGGAGCAGTGATGGGAAAGGAAAGAAACAGTTTGCACTGAGAGGATTAGCTCATTCCACTCACAGAAAACCCTGGCTTTCTTTTTTCATCAGAATCCCCTGTAGAAACTACAACCAAGACCCAGCAGGGTCACAGTTGAAGTCAAAACCTGCCTCAAACCTGACTGAATGAAATTCCAAGTCTGAGGATGAGTCAGGGTCACTGGAGAAGAAACATATTAGAAAACCACAGGGGTTTTCTGATGAAAAAGTTTTTGTGAATTTCTGATTAAATGTAGGCCTGGCTGTATCCACCTATTTTGTTTCCTAACAACAGGCTCCCAGGGTGCCCAGTGCTTCTTTATTCAGCTTGAGAAGGTTAGGGAGTATAGGACATTTATGATCCTGCACTCCCAAGTTTATTTTCAGTTCAGAAGCTGTTGCAGACATCTTTTGTGAAA
The DNA here is from genome assembly GCA_024865655.1 of Emberiza elegans. Classification (NCBI taxonomy): domain Eukaryota; kingdom Metazoa; phylum Chordata; class Aves; order Passeriformes; family Fringillidae; genus Emberiza; species Emberiza elegans. The sequence continues at coordinate 4,977,607 of JALJVW010000068.1, read as the reverse complement.
AATCCTTCCTTTAGGATTTTTCCCTTCTGAGAAACCGAGAGGCCTCAGAGACAAGATGTAAACAATTGTTATCTGCTGCTGTGGAATGCAACAGGTGCATCTGTGATTGGCCTTCTGTGGGTGTTTGGATTTCTTAACCAGTCATGACAGAGCTGGCTCTCGCTCTTTCCAGCTCCTTTGTTATCATTCTTGCTATTCTATTCTTAGCTAAGAGAACTTCTTCCTTCTATCTCTTTGTAATAGTCTTAATGTAATAAAAAATTTTAGTCTTCTAATTATGGAGTCAAGATTCTTGTCTCCTCTTCATCCTCAAAACCCTGCATCCCAAAGGGACAATAAGGACATCAAAATTTTTGCATGTTGAATAATTTTTTCTTTCACACAAACAAAAAAGCAAACAAAAAATTTTAGTCTGAAATGAACCAGAGCTTTTCAGGACATCAGAATTTCTTGCACAAGAATAATTTTAACCCAGCCAGTGTTGCTCTTTCTGCTCTTCTCTTTTTTTCCACCTGCCCTTTTCCAAGGCACCATGTTAAATGCTTTACCAAAGTGGGTCTGTCTCAGTTCTCATGTCATAAATGTTAGTAACTCCATGGAAGAAAATTACCAGCTCAATCTGAGCCATCTGCTCCACTACAAGCCTGTTCTGATGCATGCTATCAGACTTGCACTTCCAGATCTGTGGTGGTATGTTCCTCCAAAAGCCTTCAAGGCCACTATGGTCATACTTAGGTGTTTACAGCTCTCAAGGGTGTTCTCCATCCTTCTTTTTAAAATTAAATATCTCTTCAGATATGATCCAGGTCAGGCTGGGAAATTTGTTAAAGATCTTTTTTTCTGAGTTGGCAGTTTCATGAGAGAGATGTTCAAGACTTGCAGAGTTTATAAGCTCACCTTTCACCTTCAGTTAGTATTCAAAAAAACTCCCAAAGTCAAATTCTGTTCAAGAGAGGCATTTCATTTCTGTCCATACACTGCCATTTTAAATCTCTGCTTCAGTTCAATATCATAATGAAAAAAACTGAGACAAAACACCAGGCCAACCTAAATTTACATCCCATCAGTGTTCAGCATCACTCCATTTTCTTTTGTTTCAAAGGGACAAACCTTTGAGTACTAGCATCAATCTTTTATCAAAATCTAGCATATCTTCATTCTTGGCAATCCTTCTTTACCCCCATAAATCCTGATGTTTCAGCTGGGTACTTTTCATCAGTTTGCTTTTCATCTTGCTCTCTGTGCTTATTCCCATGTCTTGAACTGTTGGTGACATGAATTCCTACTCCCAAACTTTGACCTCCTTGGGCTTATTCTTCCTTTTAAATAAAACCAGATTAGCCCACGATTTTATGTTTCGGTGATAGTTATTTCTTTGTGATCAATTTCTATTTTCCTTTTTTATTTTAACATATTCACTCCCTCCACATACAGCAACGAAATGCCTCCACTTCTCATCCTTTCACTGTGGACTTGACAAAGGAATCGATGAGCTGTCACATCCAGGATTATTTGTGTCCTTCCGCTGCTGGTAGCAGTTGTTCTCCAGACTATTGCAAATCACTTCAGATGATTTGTAGATATTATCCTGACTTTGCATGCAGCCCTAATGGCACATCTGACTTGTGTTTTGCAGAACAGCCAGTCACAGAATCTTGTAAAAATGAGACAAATAATATATTTAAATAAGATTTTAAAAGAAAACCAAACAAAACCAAAAAAAACCCCACAACAGTTAAAACAGATAAACCAGCTAATTCAACTGAAGCTCTGCCAACATTTAACACTATAATTCTAAAGGTAACAACACAGCATTTTTTTACAGTCTCATGCTATCTCTTGGTAGGTAAAGCAAGGAGGAATTAAACAATAAAAACTTACAAAAGGACACATTAATTTTCAACTTAATTCTATCCAAGTAATTAACAATTTTTCCCTACTAATCTCTGTCTCTTAATATCCAATATGAAATAATATTTGTCTTTTAATTTTTGCAATCACTTAAATATAAGTTTGAATTTCTCTTCAATTTAAAACAATTTTGGGGTTTGGCTTTCTATTTAAATTAGTAACATCATAAAGGCACTTGTTTTTTTCCTCTGGTCACACAATTTATAAATATTTTTGGCTGTTTTGAACTGCATAATAGTTACAAGAAAGGCAAGTTGATTACTTCAAAATTCAAAGTAAAATTTCTTTTAAAATTCTGATTCTAAGACACTGCCATGAACAACAGTTATGTTTATTTTCAGCACAAGAACAATCTTCTTCAATTTCCCAGATCATGTTATTGTACTCCCAGATCATATTATTGCTTGCCAGAACTTCCACAATAAAAAACCAGCTGGGAAAGAGGGACACTGTGGTGTCTCAACATGAATATTCCTGTACCATCAGAAATAATCTCAGTGTATGTAGTAAATCATGATGACAGTGTGACTGTAAAATCTTTGCATATTTTATTATATGTGCTTCAGTGCAGGGATTTTTGACAAAAGGAAGTTGATGGTGGAACAGGAATTTAAAGCTGCTTTCCAGAGAATCCCCTAAAGGATGACAGGGTCTCACTTCTCCTAATAGTTCTGTCCCAGAGAGATGAATGTTCCCTGGAGAGGGACTTCACATCCACATTGTACATCTTGAGCTGATCACACCTAGGGTAATGCTCCTGCCTCAATCCATTCTGTTAATTTTAGGGCAGTGTAGAGTTTATATTAAAAAAGGACATGTTCTTTGCCTTTTTGTCTGGTTTTGCTTCAGAAACAAACAAAAATAATAAAAATCTCTAATGTTAAAACCATTAAAACAATGAAATCCGATCTCTGTTATACACACATAGAAGGTTAAGGGCTGGAAGGGACCTTTGGGAACATCCATATCCAAACCCTTTGTTCTGGGAAGGGACCTGCCACCAGTCCAGGTTTCTCAAAGCCCCATTCAACCCAGCCTTGAGCACTTCCAGAGATGGGGCATTCCCCAATCCCTGGGCACCCTCATGCAACCTCTTCCAGTGTCTCACCACCCTCACAGCAAAGAGAATAATTTCTTCTTAATATCTCACCTGAATTTCCCCTCTGTCTGTTTGTGCCCATTTTTCCTTGTTCTATCCCTACAGTTCCCTGACAAATGTTATCCTCAGAACCTTATTAAAAACAAATTATCTTCATATTTTGGATAATATGCTTAATTAATTTTGTCCATAATCTTATAACCTTGCAAATATTACTGAAATTGAAATAAGGCCCCACTAATTATGAAAGTTTTCCTTGTCACACACAGTTACAAAAAGCTGATATTGACAGTCATTGTTACAAAAATAAACACCAGATTCACTGTAAGAGAAGACTTAAACAACAGGTTCACTGTTGGATGGGGCTTCAGAATGTAAAGAAACCCAACACACATTTTCCCAGAACATGGATTTGCCCAGGAACAGTGTTGAGAAGCTGGAAAGTCTTTCGAGCTTAGCATTACATGTGGATCCTGCATCATCATGCAAATCAGCACCACCTAATGCATTTCTCCACCAGGGAGACATGACCTGGGGTTACAGCTTAGCAAAAAAGGACCTCATTTCTGTTTAGACACAAGGACAAAGCCAAAAGTATTAGCTCCACTATGTATTTCCACATAAAGCAGAGGCAAAAGCCTCATATATGTCAAGCACATCACAGCCTTGACAACGTATGGCTACCTAGGACTGTCACTAATTTTCAGTAGAAGCACTCAGCCTGATCCCAAGCCTGATATTTTCACTTCCTTCTCACATTCCTTTGACCAAATTATTGAAGATAGAGAACAGGGTGGTCAGGAAAGAGTGGCGTCCTCAAGAGAAATGCTGAGTGAAGATAAACAGACTGACAGAACCAATAATTTAATTATTTTTTTCAACAGGCATTACCATAAAGGTGGAGGTATCAAAGGTTCATCACATAGAGTCATATCCAGTGCCAATTCTCCGTAACCTGAATGCAGGAGGAGTCCATTTTGAGTTTGCATCTTCCCAGAGCCCCCAATCCTCAGCCTTCGTGCCACTCTATCCAAACTACCCTTGTGCCTGACTGTCCTTCAGCCTGACATGAGGAAGGAGCTGCACTCAGAGAGACCGAGGAGGTCAGGAGGGCCTTGAAGACAGAAGGAAGCTCTTGGTATGCAGATACCCAAATTTAAACCTCAGCTTCAATGTTTCAAAAGTCAGCTGTGACAAAATGCCTTCACAGACTTGCAGGTTCTGTAAAACACCCACAGTGGCACATGCCAAACCCCAAAAGGGGCCAGAGATATGGACTGCACCTTCTGAGCTAACCATGTGGCCAAGGACACTGCAGGCAAGGAAAAAGGAAGGTTAAGTACTGACTTCTGAGAGGTCTTAGGAAGATCTAAGTCCTTAGTAGAAGAGTTGAATCTGTTTAGTGGATGCAATTACCTTCTGGTGATGCCATTTGCGTTTTGCCTTTTTTTCTTTTTTATGTTCTCTGTATTATTCACAAATATATCTGTAACTCTGTCACCTATTGCATTAGGAGATAGTTTTTCCAGTACATTTCCATGGCCTTTTCCTGAGCAGAAAGACAAAACAAATGCCAGAGCTCCAAGCCACAGAGGGTACAAGGCTTCATCCTATCTTGGTTCTTGCTGGGAACCAAGGCCAAGAACAATTCTTCGAGATGCATTCCATGGACAAAGTACAACTGGTGCTGAAGGGGGTGTCAGGAGTGTCACTGTCATATTTTCTGAAAAAATGCCTTTGCCAGGATTTCTTCTCCTGGGAAGCTGAGAAGCCTCAGAGAAAAACGAAAACAATAATTTTCTGATCTGCTTCTCTTGTTTTGCTGCTTTGGAATGTGGTTTGGGGACTGTTTATCCAACAGGTGGTTGTTTGATTGGTTTCATGGAAATTGTTTTAACTTAATGACCAGTCACAGTCCAGCTGTGTCGGGACTCTGGAAGAAGTCACAAGTTTTGAATAAGTATTTTGTTAAGCCTTCTGTAAGTATCCTTTCTCTATTCTTTAGTATAGTTCTAGAATAGCATAATATAATACAGTATCATATCATATATCATATCATAATAAATTAGCTTTCTAAGAACATGGAGTCAGATTCAATTCCTCCTTTGTCCTGGGACCCCAAAAATACCACAAAGTGGGGGTTCCAGAGAAGGGGCTTGACCTGGGGGGGAATTGCATCACCACTTGTCCTCCTAATCAGTGCTTTTTAGCAATTATTATAATTGATAAAATATATTTTATCCATTATTATAATTTCCTACAACCTATAAAAATGTACTCGCCCCTGGGGGGAAAGGGGGTGGGGGGGAGGCTTTTCTGGACATCTTTCCATAACTCCAGGCCTCTGGAGGCCTTCAAATAAAGATTTCCTTTTATAATGCCTCCTTATTAAAATTATCCCGAGTTTCATTTACAGGTTGGGAAAAAAAACCCTGGAATATTTGAAACCTTTCTTAACAGACATTTTAGGGCAAACCTTCATGGTTTCCAAACCTGTTATGGTTTCTGTGGGATGCAGAGAGTCAAGTAATGAAACTTCTCCTCTCTTCCTCTTTTCTTTTTTTAAACACTTTCATTGATTTACTGTAGAAATGTGTAGGCCTAAAAATTAAAAAAAAAAAAAGGTAAAAGGAAAAATTTATTCTTGCTGCTGACAGAAATTTGAAAGTTATAATTATATACACTTCCCCAGATATACTGAAGCATCATAAAACATTTTTTTCCAGGTAAAAAAGATTTCCTGAGTGTAAAAATATGATTTTTGTTTGGGTTTCAAGTTAATCCTATCTAGCTGCAGGGCTCAATGTATAGGCTATGACAGTGCTGCATGTTTAGGACAGCATAATTAAAAGTGCAATAAATCTAAAAGATAATATTATTTCAAGCCAGTTCTACAGAAATTCTGTAGTGATGTCAATGAATGAACACTTTAACCCTACCTGAACTGTCTGCTCTGTCATGCATTGCTACCATGATTTTCTCTAAGATGCCCTGGCTTAAGGGCAAAGCAATGACCCTCCCCAAGCACTTGAGAAGCTGCAGGGGTGGGAAGGGGGCTATGGCCCACTCAGGGTTCTAGATGCCCATTTAGGAACAGGCCAAACAAGGCATGAAGGACTCAGAGACAAAAGCTCCATCAGGACACTCAGGGATGCTCAGATGCTCCATGGGTTTTCTTGCTCACCACTAAGAATCACTGGAAGGGCTGGATGTACATCTTCAAACACTAGTCCTACCCCAAGCTGTTATAAGTGCCATTTTCCAGCACAGATGGAGGAATGAAAATTTCAAAAAAGGGTGACAAAATTTGGGAAGTGGGGAGATGGGGCAAATAGCTCACAAGTAGAGCATTTGTCCCAAATAACCATCTAACCACAACTAGCATGAAGACACATGGCCTCTTGACTGTACTTTTTAGTACATTCTAACATACCGAATTCTGTGATTTTAATAGTGATGGAGCTTTAATTGGCTTTACCTGTCTATACTGGTTTATAAAATAAATAGTATTTAAATAGATGTTACTTATAGAAGTTTTAGAAACTTTCATGACACTGTGCAGAACTTCATGTATAGATAGATGAGTCAGACACTGCCTTTTTTGCTAGCTTTGCCCACTTCTCTGTGACTCTCATCCTCTTTTAAATGTAGTTTGAAGCATGTTTGAAAGAACTAATGAGCAATGTAACCAGAGATCACTTGTCAGTGTGCAAAGAAATGACTGGAAAAATAAACCTTGTCTCTGTGCTTTCAGATGATACAGGATGGTATTAGCTCTGTCATTTTACCAGCTATTATTAAACTCTCTTCCCAGAAAAACCTAATAAAGTCTAACTCTGCTACTGCTGCCTTTAATTTTCTTCCATGATAGAAATGTGGCTTCCCCTCACTTGGTTGTTAAATCTTACACAAATTTTGCTGGTCCCATTAATTCAGCACTAAACTGAATTCCCTCCCCTTCCTGTTGATCAGAAGATTTCTGTTCAGAGTTCTGCAGTGATGAGAGAAGAGAAACAGCAGCAGGATGTCTGAGGCAGTGAACTAATTCCCAGCTTGTTCAGGAAAGGCAAACAGATAAAGTTTGCACTGTCTTTGAAATACTGGTCCCAAATTTACCCTGTAAAATATTCTATTTGTCTCAGTAAAGGTCGTTATAGGTAAGCCACTGAAATACTTTTTACTATGTTGTAATGTCTTCAGGGTTATTAAGAGTCTACAAAATATTCTAGTAAACAGACAGACTCGATAAAGTGATAATTACCTATTAAATTTTTAACACAGTTTAGTACCTCAAAAATATGATCTAGATAATCCATTTATGCAAGTAAGATTAGAAGGATGGAATAAATGAGTTTGGATAGTGCACTGATTTCTAAGCATGGATGCTTCAAATAGTGAGAAAGCATCTGGGCTGGATTATTTTTAAAAAGATATGTCTTCTGTATTGCCCTAGCTCATAGTAGCCTGACTTATCCACAAAGAGAACAAACAAAAAAAGTGGTATCCAACAAATTTTAAGAATTGGTTCATATATGGTTCCCTGAAGCATCAGGCATCTGCTATTCCACAGAGATGGCATTTGTTCACTGCCTGAATGAACAAGCAGATGAGAAAAATAATTGGTGGGCTGCTGAACTCATTGAGTATCTCTGCATACCTCATGGGTTAAACTCTTCATTCTATCTATCTCTTGTATTTGTGGGGTTCCCCAGATGAGGAAAGAAATGATGAATCTGACTCCATGTTCTTAGAAAGCTAATTTATTATTTTATGATACTATATTACATTAAAGAATACTATACTAAACTGTACTAAAGAATAGAGAAAGGATAGAGACAGAAGGCTAAAAGAAATTAAAAACTCGTGACTCCTTCCTGAGTCTCAACACAGCCTGACCATGATTGGTCATTAAGTTAAAACAATTCACACGAAACCAACGAAACAACCACCTGTTGGTAAACAGTGTCCAAACACATTCCAAAGAAGAAAAACACAGGAGAAGCAAATGAGATAATTATTGTTTTCATTTTTCTCTGAGACTTCTCAGCTTCCCAGGAGCAAAGTCCTGGGCAAAGAGATTTTTCAGAAAATATGGCGATGACATCTATCTATCTATCTATCTATCTATCTATCTATCTATCTATCTATCTATCTATCTATCTATCTATCTGCCTGCCTGCCTGCCTGCCTGCCTGCCTGCCTACCTACCTACCTACCTACCCTTTACTGATCCCTTACATATGAGTATTTCTGTGAGGCTGCCTCTGGAAAGCACAGACTTTGAGGCTTTGCTTTATATTTGATGAGTCATATTTCCACTTCGCTTTACCAGATGAGCTGACCTTGTCTACAGAACACCACACAAAAAGAGCCCTGAGCTTCATTTTTCATGCCTTGATGGAACAGAAATCATCACAATAAACACCCACTTTGAACAGGACACAGCCTGGTAGATAATTTAGTCAGGTATTTGTAAAGTCTAATCCAGAGAGATGGAGTGGAACAGAACAGCAATTTGAGCTCTTACTGCTGCTTTTATTTCATTTCAAGTACCTACCTAATAATGATACATAAATTGCAACTGGCCTTCAAAATGGAGAAATGTTGACTTAGCAACAGAAAAATTTCAGAAAATTAAGTAGATAGTTCTAATGGAATTTGTGGTGTTGATCTGCCACTTTATGCTTGTAAAAAATGCTAGCCAAGGGCAGCTTTCACCTCAGCAAACTGCAGCTGCCTAGAGATTAAGCATTTAATCTAAGTCTGAGCAACATCTTAAAGAAACAGTTTACAATAATTTGCAATACACCAGCCAAAGGGCCCTGTGCATAGAACCTGCACGTTTCCTCCACTCCTCTCAGAGTGAGACCATATTCCTCTCAATAAACCTCAGTGCCTGGATAGAATCTGCTGCCAGAACACACTGTTGACTCACAGTAAACCTGCCATCAACCCAGACCCCCAGATCTCTTTCTGCTGGGCTGCTCTCCAGCCCCTCATCCCCCACTTTGTACATATAACCAGTACTACCCCACCCACGTGGAGAATCCAGCACTTGGTCTGTTAAATTTCTGACAGTGGTGATTGCCCAGCTCTGTAGTCTGTCTTGAGCTCTCTGCCTCAAGGGAGTCCATGGCTCCTCCCAGTTTAGTATTCCCAGCAAACTTATTCAGTGTGCATTCCATTCCTGCATCCAGATCATTTATAAAACCAGTATCAATTATAAGAGCATTATCCAATTTGACAGTGATTGTTTTGGCATCAAAAACAAAGCATAATATATCAGTAGCACAAGCCAGCAATACATGTGCAGTTTTGATGTGAATACAAACACATGCTTACTAGAACTGCATATGAAAATTTTTATTCCTTTTGAAAAAGAGTTTAGGTCCTAAGCTGGGGTCTACAGGACTAGGCAGCAGGAATTATCTTTGGGTAATAAACAGGTACCACCACAACTCCTGGTTTGCTGCTGAATTATTTTATAGCATTACTCTGAACCATATTACTTCAATAGATCATGAATTACAAATGTCACAATGCAAGAAGTCCAAGATCTGAGGAAGAACATCTGTTCTCCAGCATGTAACTACAGCTCCTGGAGCTGCAGTCTGGAAGAAGTTCTAATATTGGATTGCAGAGAGCTTTCTTCCCCTGAACACTGCCCAACACAGAGCATTGAAGTATAAATTTGTGCTGACATTAAAGAACATTTGTGGAAACAAGCCTACATAATGCCCTTGCATTCCTCTGGAGCAGGTGCCTCAAACAATTCCAGCGGGACTGCATCCCAAGAGACTGTGTTACCACTTGGTAAAGGGGAGAGGATAGTGAAAGAACACAAATCATGGCATTTCAATCTTTTTGAATTGAGTGTCTCTTAAAAGAGACTATTTTTATTGGAAATTTCCTTTCTTCTTCAGCTCCACTATCAAACAAGCAATGTCAGAAAATACTAGAAACTTTTTCAAAAGTTTTGATTTTGAAGTGCCTTCACACTATGATAATTTTTCTGTCCCAGAATCAATCTGATATACATGTATCCTCCTGGCTATTTTTAAGTTCACTCTATAAAGAAAACTTGTATTGTTCTTTTCTATTATTCTTCTATTCTTAATATCTTTTAGCTAAAATAATTAGATTGGATATTAAGAAGAAATTTTTTATTGTGAGGGTGGTGAGGCACTGGAACAGGCTGCACAGTTGTTGGCTCTCCACCCCCGGAAGAGTTCAAGGCAGGATTGGATGGAGCTCTGAGCAGTGTGGTCTAGTGGAAGGTGTCCCTGCCTATGTCAGAGGCACTGAAACTCGACCATCTTTAAGTCTCTTCCAACCCAAATTATTCTATGATTCTCTGATGAAAAAGCAGTATGATTTTGCAGAGCTAAGATCTGGGTTTAGGTTTCCTCTCAACACAAGTTGTGTGTCCTACTCTAAATGAATATGCTTTGTATATAGAAGAAGAAAAGTTGGGGTTTGGCATCTCGATTCACTACTGACATACTTGATGGTTATGTTAAGAAAACTCCCAAACCCATACTTTCTGAATCCTGTATAAATATGTTCACAAGCAACATACTCTGGGAGCAGTGCACTAATTTCCCATCCTAAGGAGGTGATGACCAGGGTCAGGTGGAAGAGTTCGTGTGGAATTTAATTATTGTTTTTCAGAGGTCATGTCCTAGACAGTGAACCTGTATCCTCCAGGAGATGCAGGAACAACAATGGGAAGAGGATGATCTGCACAAAGGTGGCTGTTTTTTTTACTTTGAACAAATGTACTACCTATGACAAGACATATTAAAGGAGTATTTTAAGCAGTGTATGTTATGTAAATAAAATCTACTTCCAAATACATTTTCCTCCCTTGTTACAATTTTTATCTATTACAGTTAAAAAATGCAGTCTTTAACTCTTCCATGGAAAGACATATTGAGTAAGTTCATGCCATACCAAAGAACAAAATATGCTTTGTGAATCCTAAGAAATATTTGCAATTTTTCAGCCTCCTAAAAAAAATCTGTTTTAAAATTTGTGGGTTTTTTAATTTAAATTGTTTACACATCACCATTTTGACTGCAGTTGCTCTGAATGATAAAAGATATGCAAAAAAAAATCCATGTATGCATTATATATTCATTCAGAGGAAATGGGGAACTGTTTTTTCATCACATGGATGCTACAATTAATTATTCAATTAATTCCAACATTTATCAGAAATTAAATCCCCAATCCTTATTTTGTAATAGCAGTAATGTCAAGAGTGAAACCATCAACTGGTTGGATGCCTTCCTCCAGCATTTCAAAGCAACATGCATTTCCCACTGAGCTGTCCTCCTGGTTGCCCTGGAGCTGGGCTTTCAGAGCTTCTCAAGCCTGGAAATGTGGATCCACATCAGTGGGAGTAACCAGCTCTGAAGTCACACCCTGAGGAGGTCTCTGGTGTCGAGATGACCCTGAGGTGTTAGAAAGTCTCTTTTTCCCAGCCCTGAGACCGAAGAAGAAGATGGGATTCCTAGGCTGTCATTCTCAAGGTTGTTTATTCTCTGTTATCTATAAAATTCTTTCTCTGACCCGCCGAGGTCTGTCTGGCAGCTCGGGTTGAGGCACACTGCCTGCCTTCAGGGAGGTACTATCTTTTTATACTAAAAACTACATGTACTTTATTTACAATAATTTTCCAATACCTACCACCTATGTTAGAGAGTTTGCCTCTACACCAATCCAAAAGTGCCCCATCACAGCAGAAGATGGAGTACAAGAAGAAGGAGAAAGACTGGACATGCCCAGATTCCTCCATCTTGCCTCTTGAACCCCCATTCTAAAAACCCCAAAATTCTACATTTCACCCTGTGATAAACTCACTATCATTCTATACAAACTGTTGTGGCTTGTACATCTTCACACAAAGTTGGTGATTGTTTCCATGAGTTAACATCGAAGGCACAGGTGGTTTTGACTCTGTGCCAAGGTCCCCGAGCCCCCTGACAGGGTCTTGAGTCCTCCAGGGCAGCCAGAGGAATTTCCTGGGTTCCAACAATACCCAACACATGGAATTTCTCATCTGAGCTGGAGACAGCAAAGAGCAGCACTGGTCTGCAACTCTCACCCACCAATTGCCAAACATCTCCTGCATGTTGATAAGCATCACCTGCAAGTACTGCCTCTACTATGCCCTCAAAAGGACACATCATAAAAATTTAATTCCATGTTGTCTACCAAAAGTAGATTTTAACAGACAGCATTAATGTTCTCACCCTCAAATGAATTTCCTTCAATAAACAGACTACACAAAAAACCTTTTATTGGCTCTGGATCCATTAGGAATTAAATAACATTTCAAAATTCACATAAATACTTAAATGAGATCTTTTTTTCTAACATTGTGTTTGACTTCATACCTTGCACTTGCATGCATACAATTTTTTAATGAAACTCTCTCTGCAAGAATTTGTGGCTAGATTCCAGAAGCTCTGACAGAAGGCAGGGAGTGATTTTACTCTTTGATCAAACACCAATAGGAGATAAATAATCCAAAGATCAACATGTGTTGTGTCAAACATGGTTCCCTGTAATTAGTGAATGGTACAAGATGATGACCAACCTCAAGAATATCCTACAACATTTTATTTCTCCCCTACCACCCTGACAGAACAAAACTGAGTGTGAAAAGAGCACTATGTCGGATCCCAGTGCATAGCAAGTGCTGTCACACTCTGTCTTTCCTAGTATACACTGCATTCCCATCTGCAACGAAAACCAAGAAATTCATGTCTTGGTTGCCTCTGGGGGGAAAAATAAAAGAGTTCAAATGCTTGATAACGACAAGAAGCAAGGGTGCTGTAGTAGAACACCTCTTTATCTGCAGATTCTCTCATAAAATACTTGCCAGAACATTCACTCTGTAATTATATATTAGCTGCTAATCATTAACTTTCTTATTCAGAAGGGTTATTAGCAAAACAAGCAGTAGATAAAACAAGTGATAGCAAGGAGATAAAACAAGTGATTTAGGCAAACCACACTTTACAAGTAACCAACAATCAAAGCAAGCAGGTCATGGGCAACCAGCTCAGTTACAAAATGAGCCACAGCTTAAATTTTTCTTAAAGTCTGTGAGAGCAGCTACATTCATAGACAAACGTGCACGGATGTAAAGTCTCAAACAGCTCTTCAGCATGACCTGCTTGATTTCCTAGGTCAGAGCAATTGAGGAGCAGCTCCTGGGGCATTTCTCCAGGGCCACATCCAGGCACATGGACAGGGCTGGCTGCAGGTCTGTGACACCAGATGAGGTCCCCTGTTAGACAGGCTGGCAGCCATCAAAGTCCCTAAAAGCACTGCACAAGACCCCACCTCCCCCCTTGATGGCATGCTTAGGTTCCCTAAAATCATGCTGACCCAAATCCTTTGCAGTTCCCTGCCTCACAGCCTTGCTGTCTAAACTTCAGAGCCTTATTCAGGACCCAGCCTGCACAAAAATATTGAACAGCTCCAGTCTCTCTTATGCACCAAATCTCCCCTATTTCTCTCCTATTTCCTCATTCCTATCCCACTGTTGAGTTTTCTACATATATATGTGTACACCTCATTATTCTTCTTATTCCCCAGAGCCCACTAAATAATTTGTAGTTCAAGTTTATGTTCTTCCTTCAGATATGTGGGGAGAATGTTTCCTTTCCCTCAGCTGACACATACATCGTATATATTTTATCTTTCTTCAAGGAGAGCAATCCATTCCAGTTCTTAACATTTTTGGGTGCTCTCTGAACTGCAGGACATTTGTCTGTATATATACTCAAGCACTTAGATATTCAAGAGCAGACACTATAATCTTTCTGGATTCAATCGTTAAATTGTCACACCTACAGCTTAGACACCTGCCATTTACTGCAGTCAAACTTCTCATTTGTTAGGATTATAATCACTGGAACAGCCCATCAAGAATTTACTTGCTGCAACTGAAAATCCCAGAACAATGCTAGTCAGGCAGTCCAGCAAACAAATCTATATATCAGGGCTTTTTTCTATCTATAATGCAAAACAAAAAGTTTTGGCTACTTGGCAGTTGTGGGCAAAACTTTCTGTATGCCTGCACGTGTAAGAAACAGAAATAAAAAGAGTAGAACATGGATGCTGGTTAGAATGAAGACAGGAATGTTTTGCCCAATCAGCTGCAGGTAGCAGTAATGGTGCAGACAGGGATGCAAAACCCAGGTGAGATTTGCAGTTGGGTATCATGGGGCCTAATTTTGCTGTGAGAGGAGGCCCAGTTTTGGGAATTGCAACATTCTCAAGACCCTAAGTGTCTCCTGTACACCCACATGCTGACTCCAAATCCTTCTATTTTCTCCCTGCAGTCCTCTCAGACCCTTGACAGATCTATACATAAACTTTTAGAGTAAGTACATGGTGCTCTCAAATTAGGACCAGAACTCTATGTATACATATGTAGAAAATTATAGTCCCTGACCCAGAAACTCTGCCATTTACTCAGATAAAACAAGACATAAATGATGGGCAAGAGACTGGGTATGTCAGGAGGGACAGAGAAATGACATAAATGACCTGCTAACAACCACCTCCTGTTCAGGAAGCGCAGCCCACCCACCACTGCTCAGTGGAGTTTTTTGACTACCTTGAAAGCTGATCTTTTCTCTGTCAGTACTCTGTGATGTGAATTGCAGGGAATCTGGGCAATCAAACCTGTCAGTGAACTCACCTGTCTGTTCTTCAGCTGGCAAGTGAGTGATCGATCAGCTCAAGGGAAAGCACCATTCTTTAGGAAATAAGTGAGATTTCTGTACATCCAGAGACTACCCAGGCCACTAGTTCCTCTTCCGTTTTCTCATTTCTCCCCTCCCTTTGGTTGTAGTTATCTGTACATCAGCTTTTATGTGTTTCACTCTTTTTCAAGTGTTTTCTTTTTTTGGGGTGTGTTTTACACAAACTTTCTTCAAAATGTTGTCTTTCCTGCTTCCTGTTTTCCATTCTGCAGTTTCTCTTTCTTGCCTGATTTTCTGTTCCATCCCAACCCCAGCTGCTTTTGCCAGGAGATATCAGCTTTCCTTCCTTATCATGCACCTAGGACTGAAAGGAAGGACAGAGTTACACAGCTTCAGGGTTGAGAAACAGGAATATTCTTTTGTGGCACTTTTGTTCAAGTAGGTGGGTAGACATGAATTAGGTTTACCTGGCTGATATTATGCCTCTTCTCCTATGTTTGATCTTGGAGATGCCATTCCTACTCCTGGACACACATATACAAATTTGAGATAGAAAACCAAAGCACTAGGATGGTAAACAGTTCATTTGTGGTCCTGGAAATAGTCCAGGAGCTGAAGGCAGGCTCATGTGTTAAAGTCCTTTTTATCCTCACCCCAAAGATGGATAAGGAACACGCTGGGTTTTACTGCCATCCTGTGGAGATTCACCTCTCTCGGCTTTCTCAGCAGCCGAGCACCAACTGCAGCCGGGAGCACTTTAGACAGGCAGGGGACACAAATCCTGTCCTTGCTCCCTGACATCTCCTCTGCTTCTAAAATAGATCGGTGTGGGGCTCAGAGTAAGCGCAGCCAGAAAGAAGGATGGCTGAGGGATCCATTCCATTCCATTCCATTCCATTCCATTCCATTCCATTCCAT
This sequence comes from Emberiza elegans, assembly GCA_024865655.1. NCBI lineage: Eukaryota > Metazoa > Chordata > Aves > Passeriformes > Fringillidae > Emberiza > Emberiza elegans. Next base: position 4,961,953 of record JALJVW010000068.1, on the reverse strand, counting down.
TCCATTCCATTCCATTCCATTCATTCCAGGGAAGGGAAGGGAAGGGAAGGGGAAGGGGAAGGGGAAGGAGAAGGGGAAGGGGAAGGGGAAGGGGAAGGAAAGGGACATGGGGTGGAATGGAACAGAATGGAATGGAACGGAATGGAACGGAATGCATTGGATGAAACAAAACAAAATTAAATTGAATGAAATAAAAGAGAATGGAACAGAATGCAATAAATGTTCACGGAATGGAATGGAATGGAATGGAATGGAATGGAATGGAATGGAATGGAATGGAATGGAATAAAATTTCATAAATTGGAACAGAATGGAATTAAATTAAATGTAAAGGAACAGAGAGACATGGAAAGACAGGGAATGGCACGAAGTGGAATGGAACATATTGGAAGGGAATAGCGCGTGATGACATGGGATGGAATGGCATGGTATGCAATGGAATGTTAGGAAATTAATTGACATTAAATGGAATGGAGTGGATGGTTTTCAATGGTACATCTTAAAATGGCATGGCATGGAATAGATTGGAATGGAGTTTCATAGAATGGAGTGGCATGGAATAGAAAGAAACATAATAGAACAGCATAGATTGAGTGGAATTGAATTTACTGGAATGGAATATAATTAAGTGATATTAAATTAAATTGAATAGTATAAAATGGAATTGAGTGAAACCTCATAGAATGGAGCAATGGAAGAACGCTATGGAGTGGAATTAAATTAAAATTAAAGGAATGGAATGGAGTGGGTTGGAGGGGTTGGAGGGAGGGGGGAGGGGAGGGAGGGAGTGGAGGGGGGGGAGGGAGGGAGGGGAGGGAGGAGGGAGTGGAGGAGGAGGAGGAGTGGAGTTGAATGGACATGGACCATCATGAAATGGCATGGAATTGAATTAAATGGATTTGGAATGGAATGGAATGGAATGGAATGGAATGGAATGGAATGGAATGGAATGGAATGGAATGGAATGGTGTGGAATTTAATGGAATTAAATACAATGGAACAGAATGGAAGGGAATAAAGTCCATAGAGTGGAACATATTTTATTCTCACTGCAAATGATGGGGTTTTGATCCCAGTCTTTTGTACCGAGATAAACTGCAGAAATTATACCCATTTTGCTAAATTAAGAAAATCACATTCCTTAAATAGTGTGAGCAACATCATGAATTCAAAATGCAAGAGGAGTTCAAGGCCTACAGTTTCACTTATTCACATCCAACAGTGAGAGGATAGTGCTGCAATCAAATCATCTCATTGCAGAGGGTGGGAAAAGCCTTTCTAGACATGGTTCTACACCTCCTGCTCGTTACAGAAGCTGATTTTTTTTTATTTTATTCTATTATTATATTCTGTAATTCTGTTTTTATTATATTCTGTTTATTATATTTAATTTATTCTGTACAGAATTCCCCTGGGGAAAGATGTGTCTGTAAAAAGGAAGGCAATTCTTAGAAATATGGAAGTTGCCTTTCTTTCAGGACTGTGACTTTTCAGACCCTGAAAATCTCTTTTCTGGGACTGATTCTGCCAGATGTATTCTCAAAATGCAGGACAATGTCTCTCTTTTGTTGCACAAAGGTGGTAATAAATTTACAATTAATTTATCATAAGCAGCCAATTACTTCATGCTTGAAAGCCCAATTCCTTCACCTTTGCCCTGCTTTTTCCCTTACATTTGTCCTTTATCCCCTGATAAATAACATAAAGAATAAAAATTTTCAGTTCTATTCCGTTTCAAAGCTGCTGAACAGAGCTTAGAGACTAACTAGCAAAAAAAGATATAAAAATGTAATTGTATATACACAGGATGATAAATTTAGCTGGAACCAGAGGAGAAACAGATAAAGAGGACTACAGAGGGGGCTTTTTGGCAAGGTCTGTAAGAAGAAGCAACGGCACATGCCCAGAGAAAAAGTTCAGGGAGATTCAGAAAACAGGCTGGCAAAGACAGGCAGAGGCCAGCAAAACTTATTCACTTTTGGATGTAAACTGTACCACCAACACTGAGAATTCCCATTTTCCTTGCCAGGTATGTGTAGAATCATATCCTTTCACCTTTCACTCTCACAGTGCCAAGATCCTCAACTGAACCCCTCAAGGAACTGCTCCCACTCTGAAGGTGCCAGGACAAAAAAAAAAAAAAAAAAAAAAAAAAAAAAAAAAAAAAAACCACCACCAAAGCAAGCTGATGTATTTAACCTTCTCACTGCACTGTCCCCATTCAGCTCCACCAGATGCCGCTGTGTACTTGCAAATGAATTAAATGTGCCATTTTCTCTCTATCCAACCCAAAGTGCAGATCCAAGGTTGAAAACGCCTAGACATTACTGACAAACAAAATGGGCCAGGACAAAAGGCTTTTGCTGACTTTGGCCTTCTATTTGCAGCCCTTAATTTGCACCTCACTCATGTGCCTGGGTTGAAGGCTCCCCATGAAGTCACGCCCCTTGAACTGCATCACAAAACCTTTCCTGCTGATGTCTAAGCACCATAACCTATTTGGCTCTTGCAGACCCAAGATCCAACAGAGAATGCTCTACTAGAGCCAAACTGGGATATCATCTGCAAAACTGAATATGTTGGAGGATTGCTTCCACACAAAATGTACCAGGAAAGAAAGCTGAAGGCCTTTTCCTCCCCTGGGCACACTATCATTTTCACCACCAAGACTGGATAGGAGTTTGCCTTGAAAAAACAAAAGGATTGCCATTATTTTCAGGATCCTACTCCCAAAATTCAGATAAATTAGCTGTCATGCTCTTTCATGAGATCATTTTTGAGGTGGTATCCAAATTTTGGCAGAGGGCTCCTGGCAGTGGTGACAGGACAGAACCCAGCCCAGTGTGGGTGGTGCAGTGTGTGCTGCCCAGGGGAGATGTCAGCCAGCACCAGCTTTCTTTCCTGCCACATTTAGTAGAGGAGCAATCCCTAATGCATTCAGCTCTGGAAATGGTATCCAAATTCGGGATGTGAGCTCCTGAAAGTAGGTGAGAGTACCTTTCTATGGGAAGAAAATCATCTAATCCCATTGTTGGTGGTGCAGATGATGTTCTGCCTGGGGAAGGCAAGGGCAGCAAAAGTCTGTCTAAGCACCCTTTTTGTGAGAAATACCCAGATATATTTAGATTTGGAGGTGGTATCAAAATTTCTGAAGCAAGCTCTGAAAATTATGTCAGTACATTTGTTACATTAAATAGTGACCAAGAGTGAGAACCCCTGTTCCAATGATTTCATGTCAGTCACACATGGCCACACTGGATGAGCTCATGGAGATCAAGAAGGCATTGCCTGAGGATGGTTTGCATCAGTGCAATTGCATGAATAAATAGTCAATGTCTGTTCACAATGTCCCCTTTGAATATTGGGGACAAGAAAATATTGTGGTACTTGCTTCTCCTCTGGTTGGTTTGTCTTATACCTGGACCAGGAAATTGTCCTCCATCCACTCCTGGATTGCTTACAGCCAGCTGTGCAAAGATCCAGGTGGTCCTGATCCCACATTGGGGTGGGAGCCTGCAATGCTTCCTGTGACTGAAGCAAGAAGACCTCTATAGAAAGGTGACTGGGAGTAAACTGGCTTTAGTTATGATGAAACATTTGTTTTCTTTAAACCTTCTGCAAACAGTCATGGGATGAAGGTGAGCTTTCCTATGATCACCAAAAAGAAATGGTTTTATTTCAAAACATTTGAATATGTTATTAAATAAATCTTTCTTTTGATTGCTTCTCCCAGCGAACTTAGTAGTTAACACCAAGCCTATCACATCCTGGGTGATGTGATGACCTGCTATCATGGTTGGGGGTAAAATGAAATTTTTTTGACAGAGAGAGGTCATTTTATTAAAATGTTAGTTAGTCTGCTGAAAGATGGCTTAAATGTCTTGAGGAGAGGCATTCATTTACACATTGTAAAGAGATGGATGACAGGTGCAGATATGCTTGCATTTTATTTTTTTTTTTTGTCCTAAATGGCTAAGCCTCTAAGTATTCAGCTCTTAGCTGCAGGCTTTTAGTACATTTTGCATGAAAATGGTTGTCTGACACTCAAGCTGCATTTGCTTCTGTGTGGTTCCTCTAATGTTTCCAATTATAGGCAGCTTCCCGGATGCACTTCAGAGAAAAAAGCATTTTATCAGAGATGCAAGTGGTTGATGCCTGCTGGTTTTGGTTAAGGCTATAATTTCTTTTAGCATCTAGATTTCTCTCGAAGCAAAACAGTGATAATGAAAACCATGATCCTCTGTAAAAATGTCTGCTGAAAGTGAAGAGCAGTTATATGTCCAATGGCTATAGGGTTCTCTCTTTGGCATAGTTTGTTTTCTTCTATTTCAGAAGGTGGCTTTTGTATTTCTAGTTTTGAAATGGTAAATCAGGATGTAGAAGTTTATGGCTGTAACTGCCATGAAGTCATGAGATTATAATTGGTGCAAGTAAACTGGGTTATCCAGCCTTGTGACTGCAGGGTAATTTTTGGGATGGGTAGAGGAGGAAGGCTATCCAGCTGAGCTTCTGTGATATAAATGTGAATGGTCTATCTAAAGCAAACCACCAGAGTTTAATTGAGAGAAATTAAACCCAGTATTTAGGACCCATACTTTGCATGTCAGACTAAACAATTCTGATGTTGCTGCCTTTCTTTGAACAAATCTCATAAAAATCTAACAGAAAGTGCCTCTACAATGTTTTAAAGAGTAGAAATACATCTAATTATGTGCATACAGGACTTTAGCTTCTTCCCTTGAGGCAAGTGAAGGGGAAGGCAGGGACCAAAAATAATCCTTTCAGGCTACAGATACTGTTAGATGGAAATTTTATCCCCAAGGAAGATGGATAATAATATCTGTCAGGAGAGAGTAGTGCAGAATTTTTACAGTAAGCATTGATGGTCTAGAGTTGCATTCAGTGATGGCAGTTGCTGAAAAGGTTTTTATCAAATCAGACAGGCAATTGATGGGTATCCAAGTGTTAGAAATCACCAGCTTTTTGTGGTGTTGTTGTTGCTTTTTTGTTTGTTTGTCTGTTTGGTTTTTTGCTACTCTATTAACTTTTGTATTGCTCAGGTAGAGGAAGGATGAAATGAGCTTTGTCCATTCATTAGGGTGTTTAGCCTAGAGCAGAAGAGAGGACTCACAGCACTGAAATTGTAGCATGGCATAGCCCTGCAAGTGCAAAAATGGACATGGGGAGACAACAGAGAAAGCAGGGATATTTTGTACAGGAAAACACACTGGGTCTATGAACGGGAAGGAAACAAAATTAGAGGGAATGCCCTGACACACATGCAGGACCTTGCCCTCAGCCTTGTTGAACTTCATGAGGTTTGTGCCCACCTCTGAAGGCTGTTAGGGTTCCTCTGGATGGCATCCCTTCCCTTGAGAGGGTCCATTGCACTTGGTGTCACCAGCAAACTTGCTGAGGGTGCCTTCAATGCCACTGTCATGTCTCAGGTATTTAACATTGCCTGGCTCCTGAGGAGCACTGCTCATCACTGGTCTGCCCCTGGAGAGTATGGCCTTTCTGGTCAGAATAGTTCATTTTGTTAACTTTTGTTAACCCTCGAGTGAATGTCAGTTTTTGGTAATTGCAGTACATTTAATGTTGCAGGTAACTAAATTAATATCTAAGTTCCTGTGGGCTGATTGTGACAAGGTACACAGAGAAGGCTTTTCAGCACTGGCTGGCTTTTGGTTTGTCTTTGCAGAAATGTTAATACTTAAACTTTAATACTTCTATAAGTAGCATAAATGTATAAATGTATACCTAGAATTAATGTATTTCTTGAAGGTCCATACTCAATGTTTATGGTGAAATAATAATTTGACATGACAATTAAATTGATAATTTCCATGTCGTGTCTGACATGGGAAAGTATAAACATTCTTTAGTTTGCCTGCTGTCATCAAACACTCAACAGTCTTCTAAGCATCTCCTGCTTCAAGCACCCTCCTTTCCTAAGATGTTTTAAGAACAGAAAAAGCATTAAGAAAATAAAGGAGGTAAAGAGGTAAAGGATTCGTTTATCAAAGAGACTTAGAAGAGTGGTGTGGCTGTTAACTGTCATTATCGCTGCTAATGCTGCAGCAAACACAAATCAAATTAGTCCTGTGTGCTCAACTCTTTTTGATGTTGAGGCTTGTTTCACTTGTTGTGTTCAAAAAAGAAGTTCTGAAGAAATTAAAGCTAAGAAAATACTGATGTCTGTCAGATATAAATCCTGGTTTTAAGGCTGTTTTCTTGCTGTGTCAGACTTCTGGGGTTTGAGTCATGCTGGAAGCAAGCAGGCTGCAAAGCTGGGTGTTTATAGGTAATTTGCCAAGGTGCAAAGTGTTCTTCTCTTCAACCTGCTGCATGGCCATGAAGATCAGATGAGAGAATTTATGAGGCTTCCTGATGGGGTTTGGGAAGAAGAGAAGTTTGCAGGCAGTTGTGCTGCAGCAAGAACTAAGAGAAAGCTCAGCTCAGCAAAGCCTTTCCCAGAGTAGGCAGGGCATATTTCAGGACAGGGCTAGAAATAGACTCTACTTAAAGGAGCATTACAGAAGCAGGTGAAGGCAATTGTTGCTGCACTGAAGGGTTTTGAAGAGGGGAATACAAGGAAAAGTGTCTCAGGAGTGAAATGAGTTCTTCATGCACCGTAGACCTGGAAAAACTGCAATCTAGTCTGTGGGGTGTATGGCCCATAGAATATCTGGAAATTAATTTGGTTTTACAGTATCATTTTTAGTTTAGAAAGCCATCTAATTGCCAAATATTTTGCCAGAGGTGAGAGTTCATATTTTTTTACTTATTTTCAAGTTATAACTATTTAGTTCTATGCTTCCTAGGGATTTTTTGGTGCTTGAAAACTGTAGGGCAAGACCTGATCTCTGTGGAACCCCTGCTATGGAATTAAATGCATTTAGGATTACTTCCCACTTGTGTCATGAGAAATCTCTCTTAGACATTGTTTAAGACACTCAGGTTGTATTTTAAGGCAAGTAAACTTAGGTGTTCATGTATAGGCATGTAAGCCACAGCCAAGCATCTTGGCTCTGTTTATAGGCCATGGAGTGGAGATCTACAGCAGACAACCAAGCTTATTCCTAAGAATATAACCAGAGCCAAGGTAGTTTGGAACCTGAATCCCAGTCTCACAGCATCACAGAACATGTTTTCTGTTCTAATTTGGTCAAACACCTTGTACTGCCAACTCACCCACCTTCTTGGAGCAGGAAGGGTAATTGAAGGAAGGAGGGAACAGTAAAAATGTGGGAAGCAGTAACTTTATAAAAGGGGACAAAAGGCCTGTCAGAAGGGAGAAAGAACAGTCCTCTAGATAAGTTTGAACTTAAGGAGAAAATGCTGAGATGGCTAGAAGAGAAGTCAGGCTTAGGAAAATGGAATTGAGCAATATACACATGAGAAATGAAGCACAACAGCCACAAGATTGAATATGAAGGTACCTTCGGGCTGTGGGCATGTAAGCACTGGAATAGCTCTTGATGGCTTGCAAGTAATCAATTACATTTTGTGTATATGGAAGGGAAGAGAGGAAACTGCTAATTATGAGTCCAGCCCTATTTTAGCTTTTTAGAATAGTAATGAGGAAGCTCTGAAAGCAGGGGAATGAACTGCAGCAGGTTATTTGTCATCACACACTGCGGTCTGAGGTTGGTTTTGTGGTGGCAACGTGGAAGTGAGTTGGAAGATTCAATTACCATCACCTCTTTTTACTTTGCAGTGAATTATCTCTCAGTGCTGTGTGGCTGCTCTCTCCTGTGGATAAAAGAAAGCTGTTGGGATATTCTTTGTTTATTTAGCAAGGATGATTTAGGCCAAGCTTCTTGGACCTCTGTTTCCAGTTGCAGCCTGTAACTTTCAAACAGTAACAGAGAAGATGTAAAGTTGCTCAGAACTCAAAAATTAACTTTTTTAATTAGTCCTGATGGATCCTCACAGTCTCATTGGTTTAACTGGTTTCTTGACTGATGAGAGATGGCTGTTTTAAATTAATTTAGAAAATTTCACACACAGATCTGGCACTGGCTGTACTGAAATTGGCTTTGAAATTGCTAATTCAATTGAGAAATTCAACTAGAGAGCTAGGCCTTGGCAATGCAGGATCATTCTCTGAAGGAAGACAGGATGGAAAGGATAGCACTTTCAGAAATGAAATTAAGTCAGTCTAATTGAACAGAGCCTTTTTCTCTTCCCACTCTCATGGCTGTAAAATACATCCATCCATTACTTCACAATCTGCAGGGTTTGCATTGCTTATTTCTTACATAGCAAGTTTGAGGATCCAAGTGAAAGCCTAAACATGTTATTATCATTGTGCTGTGATGCACTGGGATGTTCTATCCAGCTCTGGAAAAACAGGTTTTAGTCTCCTACCAATGGACACCTGGTGGTCTGTTGGCTTTTCAGGGATCTGTGATAACAAGCAAGCACATGCTGCCCATCCCAGCTTAAACTTACTGTTTAGGGGTTTCTTGACCCTCCAGGTTATGAAGGGAGCATGGAAATTTAAAAGACATAGAAGGAAATTACTTCATCAAAGGAGGAGAGGAGGTTTTGGCTCAGTGTTGCAGTCAAGTAGTAGGACATTCAGTAGTCTTGCTTACTTCTCACTGTTTGCCCTCTTTGGAAAAGAGCAGGGCTTCATCTTGGCCAGAGTGGGTCCATGAGGGGATCCTGTGTGTCACATAAGCAGCTGTTATCCAGCAATGAGCCTGATTTAGGTGGGTACTTGTTGTATTTAGCACATTTCAGGAGCCCTGTACCTTTCTGGTGCTTTCTCATGGGCAGCAATCTTCACAGCACAGACTCTGAGTCTTCCTCAGTCAGGGCTCCTCCAAGGCTCTCCCCAACTGGCCTGCCCACCCCCTTTTATCCCAGTTACCTTGACTGGCCACAGCTGCTGCTCAATGAAGGACATCGCAGCTGCAGCCCATCAAGAATAACTGGGACCTTCCGGGGCAAAGATATTCAGATACAATACAGATATAATTTACATGGACTCAAAGACCACTTACACAGTACATATATTTTAAGGGCCTCCTATAGGTACCTAACATTTCAAATGTCGGGTCAGAGAAGGAATATTAGCAACCAACCTGTTCTCAACACCGAATTCAACAGAGAGTTGCTACCTCTGGAGCATTGTTTGCAGATGGGGGGGTTTAATAGTTTTTCAGTATAAAGTGTGAAATGTAACTACTTTTCAGCTATGCAATATTCCCCTGTAATAATCACTGCATATGTACGCTTCAGAAAAACAACAGGGTTTTTAATGCTTTGAAATACTGTTTGTATGCTAAACTCTCTAGGAGGGAAGGACAGAAGTGTGGCCCCTCTCAATCTGTAATCCTGCTTGCAAATAAGAGGCTTAAATCTCCCCAAGTCACTGGCTCCATCTGTTGCTTTCTCTCCTCCTCTGCCAGTGTCTCAGAAAGCAGCACTGAAATCCTGGTCACAGATTGTTTTTTCTCCCTTGAGATGCCAGAGGCCTGTCTGGATTATTTACAGACAATAGTGGCAAACAGGTCTCGGTGCAAGTTTCAGTTCTTTTAATTCTCCTCCTAACTTTGCTCTGAATTTCCCTTCTTGTAGTTGTATGGCTTGCTAAGGGTCTTGAGCAGACATTCTCACTGTAGCAATGCCATGTCAAGCACCTCTCTCTTGAGCTGAGAATGTCAGGTTCAAGAAGTGCTTAGGTAATCTTTTTCTGTGTGTTCTTATAGTGAGATAAAATTGGATGGTTTTACCTTTGTATTTTTCTTTCCTGTAGACAGCAAGAGGTACTCCCTGAATTTGCAGCCTTATGCCAGCACAGTGGCAGTTTTATAGGTAGTGAGTCAGCTGTAGCCTGAAAAAAAATTCTCAGGCTGAAAAGTAACTAGAATAAAACCCAGAAATATTTTTCTAGGAAAGAAATGGAACAGCTACTTCTAAGAAGCTTAATACTTTGAAATGAAGACAGGAAGATTCATTGTTTTGATTACTTGGTAGCAGCAATAACCAAGAGAAAAGTGGGAGCAAACTAGATATAAAAAGATCTATGTCACTGTTCTGTATGTTATGTTGACGAGACACTGCCTTTTGATTACTCTTTTTAACTATCCTTAGGTCATACAATCTTGAACAAAATAAGTTTTTAAGCCTCTCTCTTTGTGTTCAGTGAGCACTCTTAATTCTCTTCCAGATTAATAGAAGCATCCAATGTATTTTAGTCATTCTCATAAATGGAAAAAGGGAAGGAGAAATCACATGATGCTTTGGTTCAGCTTGTTGGGAAGGTCAGGAGAAACTTGGAGATGCTTTATATTCTTGCCATGAGTGCTGGCACAGGCAGAGCTGGTGCTTGACCATGGATGTGTCCCTTTGGTGGGGAGACAGTCACGCTTTGTCCTGTCAGGTGTCACTGTCTGCAGTAGTTCCTGCAGCTGCCTCTTCTGACAGGACAACTTGCTTGGGAAAATGCACCCAGCCCACTTCCCACAGCCTGAGCATTTTGCTCTGTGGAACCAGGCAGAGCAGCTCTCAGCCAGCAGCAGCAGCTGACTGATCCATTCAAAAATCAACCTTTTCCATCTTGGGCCTGTGGATGCCTCGGGCTCCATCATCTGCTGAGGTTGCTAATGGCTTTCTGTGGTCTGTAGCTGAGATTGCTGGGAAATTAATGCAGTTCTCTATTTGGGAACAAATTATTTAGGAGGAGAAAATCGTAAAATGTGTGGAAACTTTTGGGCTTTTTCTCTGACAGCTCTCTGGATTTTGGAGGGAGCCAAAGAAAATCAGATGAAGGGCATTTCCTTACAGTAGGGGGAGTAAATGGTCAATTCATACAAAACTTATGAGGTAAGTAGTCTACTGTTATGCAAAAAAATATTTATGCCTGCGGGCATCCATTTATTTTAATGGACATTATTTGATTATCCAAAGAGATAAGGGATGGCATAGGCTGAAAGTGAAGTATGAGATTGTAAGAGGCAGAAATTAGCTCAGGTCCTGATTTTGGACAGTTTTTAGCAGTAACAAGGGTCCTAACTTGCTGTCTCTTAGGTGGATGGTGGTCCCCAGTGTTGTGCTGTGGAGAGTATTTTTTATATCATATTTTCCTGATTGAACCAGTTAGGAAATCTGTAAGGAAAAAAGCCTCTGAAAAAATTCTTTTCTGTTCTGTCTGCTGTCTCACAATACATATGTCCAAAATGAGTTGTACTGATGTTAGACTTGTCCCCTAGCCCATGGTGATAGAGGATGGGTCAGGAAACCAAAGTAACAATTGGCTCTGCAACCACTAAAGCAACATCACCATTACTGGCTCTGTAATTCTTATTCTTATTTTTTATTTGATGCTGTAACAGACATTTATTAACCGTGGCTGACATCAGACATGTTGTCCAAACATACCTTGGAGAACTAATCCTCAGTTTAGATAAGATGATAGCATTCAGCAGAGGTTAAGTTTAGTTGCTTTTGAACCTGGCAAATTTGAAGATTGAAACTTGCCTAAGTGTCCAGATTATCTTAATATTTATATTCTCTAACTCTGGGACTTTAACTTTGTTTCTTTGTTCTTTCTGATTGCACTTCGTAAATATAATTTCTGTATAGTGTCAGAGTCATAGTTTAGGGCATCTGTCAGTTCTTGTCAAATTCTGTCCAGTTTAATGAAAACTGCTGTAGTTCAATGGTTACAGGTGCTTCTCTTGAGAAGTAGTGGTGAAACAAACAGTGATTTATAAAATAAGGGAGATCAATACCAAGTATTGGTATACTAACTAACAAAACATTAGCTGTTTAAGAATCCAGAGATTCATTCTAAAAGCCCAGAGATCATTTCCTCTGCAGTCACTCAGAGCTTTCCATTTTGTAACTGCTGTTCAAGGTAAACTCATTGAAGAAGTTTGAAATCCATCCCCCTTTACACAAATTAGTTTTATAGAGTATGTGCTACTTATTAAATTATCTCATCATGAACACATTAGAGAGGCATTTCCTTTCTGGATAACATCATCCATTATATAAACTTCTCTTACCACCTGAAATTTGGAAGGCTTCAGATTTTTTATACAAAACTTATTGAGCCTTTGTCTCAAATGAAATTTTGTCCTCTGTCCAGGTTGTCCTGTGTGTTTGTTTATTTATTTCCCCCCTATAATTTATATCTGTGATACCTCTCTCACACACACATCCCTTCCTGCTTCTTCCTCCAAAGGGGCAGACAGCAATGTCACTGGCTGGGTCAGCAAGGCAGCCGTGCAGGCAGCAGAACTCATGGACCTGAATATTTAGTTGAGTGTAAGCACAAAGGTCTTTTCCCAGATTCAGGCAACATCCATGTATTTTAAGTGGCTTCTTTGATGGTGTAAGCAACTTTTTCTATCATTTGATAGTCTTTTGAAGGACAATTTTATGTCAAGTGTCCTCTGCTCCATTCTTGTGTAAAGCCCTGCTTTTATCTCTGCTTACCAGGGCATTGAAAATGCAGCAGGAGTTTCTCCTGAAGAGGTTAACCTGAGCAGCTTTCCAAAGAGAGCGTAAAGCTCAGAGATCCTACACACAATTGCAGCCTCCTGAATGGTGTTTGCAAAATCTGGCTCTGATTAAGTATGGCTCTGAAAACTCCAGCTTCTCATGTGATTATGGCTTGGCATAATCCTGAAGTAATAATCTTGTTTGGAAATGCTGCAGGTTCAGAAATGAAAGAGAACGGGACAGTAATCCTGCACTCGTAACATATTCAAAATCCATGCAGTTCCAAAGATTACTGATTACATATTTAGTGGAGGAAGTAGCTCATTAGGATGAGTGACCTCAGGTTTGGAAACACTGATTTAGTTGTCAGATCTTTTTTAGAATGCTCTACAGATCCACACAGGTATCTCTGGTGTGAATGGACATGGTAAGGGGCTGATGACAAATGCTGCCTGCAGAGAGTACTGCTACCAAAGTTAGTAACAATGCTTCTCTAAAAAAAAAAAAACAGAAAACATTTATAGTTGGCTTGAGGTAGATGTCTAGTTGTTGATGTGGGCACTGGCATTAGGGTGTTGATTTCCTACTTTTTTCCATTAGGGAAATGGGACTGAACTTTGGATGTCACAATGCCATATAAACTAAAGGGAAGATATGAAATGGCACAAGATGGAGGAAAACCTTGGACAAGTAACAAACACTGCTATTTTCTGGGCAAGCCTGTATCTGCTTTTTGGCTTCAATTCAGAAGGAAGGGATCTGGAAACAGAACTTTGTAATACAATATAATGCTGCAGAGTAAGAGCTCAAAGCTCTGACTTCTGTCTCTCTTGAGGTTAAAATACTTTAGAAAGCTTTGGCCCCAGTTCAGCAAAGGACTTAAGTCTATATAGTACCTTTTCTTGTTAAGCTTGGTAGAACTATTAATGTGAATTATCCTAAACCAGGGGAGGGCTCACTGATCCTCCTGATCCAGAAGCTTCATCATAGGTGAGAAGATGAGTTGACCAATCCTAAAAAGGCTGTTGATGTGATAGTGCTACAGAAATTGAGTTCAGCAGCACTGAAAGCCTGGAGAGATTATATGTGTTACCCTAGGAGTTATTTAGCTATCAGCTTGCAGTTTGACAGCAGAAATCTTGATTGATTTCCAATGTGCCACATGGAAATTTCCAACTACTGCTGCTTTCCAGCTCCCTTTCTGGGATGCTCTGGGACAGCATCTTCTGACAAAGATGCTCAGATGTTCCCCATGCTCAGTGTCTGTCCTCACAAATGTCTCAGAGCAGAAATGCTACCTGTCTGCAGCCCTTCCGCTTAAAATCCTGTGCCTCAGGTTCCTCCTTTGGCACAGTCCAAATGAAGATGAAATTGAGCAAGCAGAGGAAGTATTCACATTCACTTGGTAGGGAAAAAAAAACCTGTAATGGTCAAAACTGAAATGTAAAATTTCTTAAATATTTTCAGTAATTTAAGTCCACATTGGAAAAAAATCTCCAAAATGTACTGTAAATACAACTCCTACATCAGAGCAGGGGATGTTCCCACATTTTGTTTTGGTCATTTTTCTGGCAGAAGTTTCACTCAGACACTCCAACTCTTAAGTTTTCTAAAACTGGGCTGAATCTTGGCCAGGGAGAAGGGAGATTTTGATTTTATTTTTTTTAGCATGTATTAGCAACTGGGGACCAGCTGTGTTAAATTTACGTCCCATTCAGTAATAAAAGCATCAGAACATATTGACACAACATTAAAAAAAAAGATTTAGGAACAATTCCTCCCCTCTTCCCACTTCAGGAGGAATGACATTATCAAATCTTGAGGTTTCTATTAAGCTCTTTTTACACTTTCTTGATGCCAACAGGGATTTTGTTGCTAGTATCTTTGAAACTGAGACTTATTTCAGCCTGTTAAAACAAAGTAAGTGACCAGCACTTGCACTTTGAAAGCAAATCTTTGAATTCTTTTTCATATGTTTTGTTCATTATCTTCTTAAACCTGCACTGTAAATGTGGATTCCCAGTGTGAAATAACAGTAAGTCTCCCAGCCTTACTTTTTTGGAAAATGTTTCAGGAAAATGTCTCAGAAAAAAATGTTGTGTATCTTATGCAGTTAAATAACAGCTATCTCATTTAAATAACACATAAATTATGCTTTACAATTGTATTATACTGCATGTTGAATTAATGAAAGGGTTCAATTAACCCTGTTGTTTCACAATTTCTTAATTAAATGTCCAAGCCAGGACAGTTCAATATTGCCTTCTCAAGGTAAGTGGAAAAATGTTCAGGATTTATTTCCCAGACCATACCCAAGATATCTGTCACTTGCAGAATCCACACACTGAAGTGACAGTAATGGGTGAGGCAGATTCCTGGTGTTAGTGCAAGGACTATTATAAGCATAAGCAGTTAACTTGAGGCAGGATGGGATTCCAGGGACTTCCAAGGCTTCATAGCTTCCTTAGGGACAAATTATCTTCCAAGTGCTTGGTCATGCTTTACTCTGGGTTTCCTTTCCAATGTCACTGGAAGAGACATATTAAGACTGCAAGTGTTGGTGTAAGGGGCATTTCTATAGGTCCTGAGGGCTCCCAGAATAAACTCTGTCCCTTTACAAGCATCACCAAATCAAAATAGTACCAATAATTACATAGCAGCCTATACAAAGAGCATCCTGGATCCCTTTGCCTTGAAACCTGCAAGTTTGACTGATGTTGACACTTCACAGGTGGGAAGATGAGGTAGAAAAGAGAATCTTCATCTCTTGAATAAAATGGAAGTTTGTGCCATAAGCAGAAGCCAAGGCCTGAAATGTGGCCATGTCACACAAATCAATGGCAGCTTGGCTCTGAGGAGGAACTTTTCCCTTCTGCATGTGGCTTCTGGATTATCTTCATCTCCCTGACCTCACCCAAGGGTGTGGGTGGGACAGCAAAGCCTGCCAGGGGTCATCAGTGTTTGCCTTCATTTCCAGGCACAACACAAGGAACATGACATCTGTGAAAATGTGAGTCACTTGGAAAGCTTTTGGCTCTGATTTGTCTGTAAAGATCATAACAGAGAAACATCTGCTTCCCACAGTCTGTTACCAATCTGCAGTGTGCTAATTATGGTGTGATGCATTAAATGGACTTCTGAAGCAGTCTGCCCATAGGACAAGCATTCAGATGATTTAAAAACACTTTATTAAAAGGAGGTTTTTTAGTATTAACTGAGTATTTGTTGAAAGTTTTTGAAAGTCTGAGTGTGTATGTGTGGATCTGTTCTCATAAGGAAAGGATTTTAGATTAGAAGATTTTAGTCCTTGGTTTTAAAAAAGGGAGAGGGTACGACTGAAACTACTGTTACCTGAGTTTATATTATAAGCCTTATTGCTTGTAGGATGTGTCACTCCACATTTGTTGAAGAAAATCAGAAGGGACAGATGGCATAACACAGATCTGCAGATCAGAAGGATTTTAAGTCTTTGGGAGTAAAGACCCTTAAAATGAAGGTCTTAATCTTGTGAGCTGCACATTGCAACAGATATGGAAATGCTATTTGGTTTTGAATTGGCTGAAGTTCTGTTAGACACTGCTGTCAGAAGCTAGGATTGGGTTTTATTTATTTTTTCAAATCTGGGGAACTAGTTCTGTGTTGATTCCAGCATACCCTCCCTCGGTGTAAGCAAAGAACAGATGCATTGACAGGTCTGGACTGTGAATTCATCTCCAGCACAGTAATTTGTCCCTTGCAATTTTTATTTTTACAGTTTATACATATGTCCTCTTTGGAATCTGTCCAGAGGAAGCAAAGGCAGCTGGCCTAAGAATTCTATATAGCTCCATGCAGCAGGGTGCATATTTTCAGTTCTGGGGAACCTTTATCAGAAATGACCAAAACTACCACAAAGAAAAAAAGTAGATGGGTGTGTCTCTACAACAGAAGAACAAAAGGTTAGATTGTCCTTTTTAAGGACTCCATCAGCAGATAGACAAGAAAAGGCATTCCAAATTAAAAGGTAGCATGACAAAACAATCACAGTGGCAATCATGGGCCATACAGGATCATGCATGCCATGGTGCGTGTGGAGTAGGAAGGGCTTTTTTCCCTGAGTTAGTTACTCCAGCCTTTATGGCTAAAAAGCAGGATGTACACCTGAGTTAGGAATTCACAAGGGGGCCATAATGACACCTGACATTTTCAGATACATTTTTCCTACTTATTTTGCAAATGCCTAGTTGTGATCACTGCTAGACCTCTCTCTTCAAACTGTTCCTTTTCTGCTAAATAGCCCATTTGGCTCAAGGCTTGGAGTCCTAGGTATGATATTTCATTTGATATTGCCTTTGTGTATTGCTGACCAAGAAGGCTGCAAATTTCAGCTGAGTTTTTGTGTTGTGGTGATCACCAGGTACAGGAAGAGCCATTGGAGCCCAAAACTGAAGGGCTCTGGGGAGGCAGATGTCCTGCAATGGAAGTGTAGCCACCTGTCCCACAGCTCCAGTCAGCAGAACTGCTGTTTCCATAATAGCACTGCACATAACTGGAAGCTCCAAAAGAAAGTGTGAAAATAGAAAATGCTATTTGTTCAGGCAGAGCTGTTGCTAAACTATAGTCAGCGTTCCTACAGAACTCAGTCTTGGCTCAGGATAAAACAGCATCACATCTTTTGAAGCTTTTTCACCCAGGACTTGAGAGAGTGTGCAGTATGAAAGTGCAAACCAAGATAATATAATGGTGAAAAAGGTTTTGAGGTCTTCGATATCTTCTTGAACACAGTCTGTGCCCTAGCTGGACTGCATCATGTACGTGCTGCCATCATCTTCAGGTTAAATCGGAGATGTCCCCTCTGTACAGCTTCCAGTGGGAGCCATGGGTGAGCTGGGCTGGAGTGTTTGGGCATCCTCTCCATGGCTGTACAGAGGATCTCCTGCTGCTGAATTTAGCTTGTTGTCCCCAGGATTTCCAGTTCTTTTTGAAAGCCATTGTAGCTTGCTTTGATGTGATTGCTTCCTCCGCTTCCTCAGGAGCAATGGCTGTCTTTGCTTTTCACAGCAGCTCAACGCTCTTCTTTGAGCACAAAATATCTGATATCGTGGCTCAGTGGTAGATAACAGCACCTGCTGTAAATGGCTGTCAGAGCATCCACTGAGGCGTCTGAGGGCTCATGTCAGATCACTGTCTCTGCTGCTTTAAAGCAAATTTTCTTCATTCTTGTTTCTGGGGCTTTAACAGACCTTAACAGCTGCCACTGCTCATCCTTTAGAAACAGTGTGTGAGAAATGAGGGTAGTCCTGTCAAACTAAGATACTGTTGTCACATTAGGGAGTGGGGGGAAGTTTGTTTATTTTTTAGAATGCTATTGAGGCAGGTACCTCCCTATGAATGTTATTTCTGAAAATAATACCACACCAGGCTTTTATAAAGATCCTACTTTGGCCCAACTTTTCCCTACCATTAAGATATCCTTCAAAGCCCATTCCTCTCTAAATTCCTGTCTTCCTAGCCAACAAGAAATGCAAAAAGCTGCTACATTTTAGACAGAGGTTATGCCACTCTTTCCCCATGGACTTTGTGGTCTGTTTATATTGGATTGATATTACAGAACTGAAGATCCCAAATGACCTGTTTTCTTACTGGTTTATGCTGGAGGCTTGGGAACTGCCATTTTTAAGTAATGTATTTTAGAAAATGGTTCTTGGGTAAGTGATTAGGAAAAAAAGACTTCATGATTCTGATTGTTCACCTTGAGAAAGTAATGGGAAAGTCCTGTTACTAAAACAATTTAATTTTTCTTCTAGTTTACATTCATGAAGCATTGAGTGTCACAGGAATTACCTGAGATTCCTAGCTCAGGTTTCACCAGGGGGTGTCACACAGACAAAAGGCAGAATTTGAGCTTTCTTTAAATGTAAGATAAGCAAAGAAGAGTACAAAAGCTACAAGACTAATAAAGCTATCTGAAAATAAAACACTAAAAAATTATTCTTTCTTGATTAATCTGCCATATCTTGGGGTAAAATATTTTCCTTTGTTGCCTCCTCTTTTATTGAACCAGAGAAGGCAGTTCTGGTTAGTTATTGGTTTCCTGCCTATAAGCAGCATCTTTTACATGCCTGGCTTGTCTTTCCACATGTCACAGATTTCCTGTTTGTGTTCTGCTGTTGCAGTGGGAGGGAAATCCAAATTCTAAGTATTTTGTTCCTTTGCTATGAGTTATCAAATTCAGGAATAGAAATCAAAACAATAAGCTGTGTTTTATCTAGCAGTACAGTGATAAAGAGAAGAGGCCAACAGCAAGGAGGCAGGATTTGCAAGAGGCAGACAAATATATGTTAGCAAAAACTAGAAGAGTTTGCATTGCATTGGCAAGACCTCCCAGAGCTGCAAAGATCTGAAGTGTCATAGCAGATGAGATTAAAATTCAAGTCAGTGCCAAATAGCAGATGTTGGAAGGAAGAATTCCAGCACAGTTGAGGTCGACTTTATTGTGAGCAGCCAGGAGGAAAAGCAAGGTTTTAATCTTAATGATTCAAGAAAACAGATGCTTATTGCATATCAGGAGTTAGGGAATTGCACATTTATGCAGTTAAAGTCCTATAGGAGCATATAAAGGAGTTCTGCTCTTGGGTTTTGGTGACAGAGAGATTGAGTCTGAGAAGGATCCAGTTGTTCTTTCTCAACTTGGGCAGGTTATTCCTCTGGCACACATGATTAGAGTCCAGGGTCACCAGACTGGGAACATCAGCAATCTGACCCAGGGTTGGCAAACCCTGTTTCTTCAACTGAAATAACATGATGTGCCACCTTCAGTGGTTGTGACAGTACCCTAAATTGTTGCAAGAAACAAATGGGCAAAGATTTTAGTGTTTAAGTCTCCCTTGAAGATTAGAGCAGCAACATGCGGACAAGCTGAGGTCTGGACATGGCTGAAGTGAAGGGAAGAGAGGAAGAAATCCTAAACTTTGCAATTTTCCATCCAGCCTGTTAATAAGGGGCAGAGGGGAAGAACTGATGGAGTTCTGAGATGTTGTTTGTGCTCAGAGTTTATCAGACTGGAGGA
Organism: Emberiza elegans; assembly: GCA_024865655.1. Classification (NCBI taxonomy): domain Eukaryota; kingdom Metazoa; phylum Chordata; class Aves; order Passeriformes; family Fringillidae; genus Emberiza; species Emberiza elegans. Next base: position 4,942,443 of record JALJVW010000068.1, on the reverse strand, counting down.
GCAGGGCACAAAGTGGGGAGACAGGAAGAGAGGCAAGTGAATTACAACAGAAGGGGAAATGTACAGGAACTACACATGGGAGCATGAATGTAGAATAATTAGGAATGTGGTAAAGCTTGACACAAGTTTGTATTCTTATCTAGAGAGCATCCTCTTCATGTGGAGAGACAAAGGTGAATGGTTAATAGTCCATATCAAAGTCCTCATGAAAAACCAGTCTGTGTCCAGGACTTACAGGAGCTGGTGACTGGTAAAATCCAAAGCAAGGTTGCCATGTTTCCCCTTAGGAAAACATTTAGGGGAGCAGCCCAGGGACCAGCTCCACTTATTGAACACAAAGTGCTGTCCAGTTTGACTTCAGCTGCTCTACCAGATACCACAGTTTTATGCCTAGCGCTCTTTCTGTAATTGAGATTTCTCTCTGCTACATTCATTTCAGCTGATGCATCAATTAATGCTAGGATTAATTTTCAGCTGTTAAGTCTGAATGCAAAATATTGAGGGTTTATGTTCAGATTTATACTGGCAGAGTACAATGTTCTACTTTCACCCTTCACATTCTGACTAAAATCAGGACATCCCTCCTGGCATGTAGCTGCATCTGCAGGAGTTGCAGGAGCTACAGTCTGATTGCTGCCTTAGATGTTATCTTTGTAGTTTGGGTGCCTGGGGAGAGGGCGTGAATAAAGATTAAACGTTCAGCTCGTAAACTTTGAGCCAATACTTAAGCTAAAATTATTATTTGTGACATCTGATTGATTTTACATATCTATGTCAAACACAGCTGATTTGTAAGGGAAGGTTTGAGTGTTGTTTTTCCTCATATTTTCAATGTCCTTCATGCTTTCACCATTGGAATTTGCCTTCTCCAATTGGTCTGGCACTCCAAGCCCTTTTTTCCCCCTAGATGTTCTGTCTCTATTATTGCACAAAGACAGAGCTTGGGGTGATTGTACTAAATGTTGTATGAAATGTATCTATTTTTAAAGTTTAGGGAAACTACTTCCAAACTGTTTTTATGCTGATTCTATGGCAATGAGAGCTGCTGACTTCTCCTGCTCGCTCTGTGTGGGCTGTGAAAAGAAATGTAATCATTCCTTTCACTAGTAACTTTCCAAAAGGTTTTTGGTAGGAAAGCTGTTGCACACCTACACACTTTCCGTGTGAGAAAAATCACAGCTGTCCTGCTCAAGGGCTGCTGCAGCCAGCCCTCCAGGGAATGCACCAACCATGGAAATGGCCTTTCAGGATCCCATCTCTCTGTTCTCAGGAACACCAGGAAAATGTGCACTTTGGCTTTATCATGTTTGTATAACCCATTACTTGGCAACATGGAAATGTGGCTTTGCTCTTATTTCAAGTTGCATTTGTGTGGTGATGTGGGAAGCTTTGTCACAGTCCTTGTCTTCTGTGAGTAATTTGGGGTGTTTGCCCAAGCCACTCTTTTGTTTTATGTGAATCTTCACTGGTTTTAAGGAAGCATAGGAAAGAATTGTATGTGCAGACAAGAGCAGCTGTGGTGAACAGACCCCATTTTATGGGTACACAGTGTGGGTCAGTACAAAAAAACACACCTGATCAAGATGGTCTCTGTCCATCCAGGGTCAGACCCAGATGGCTTTGAGTCTGCAACCTGTCCACTGCTGAGGAACACGTTTCATGCAGGTGGCTCAGTGAGCAGCTGCAGGTTGTCCCTGGGTGGGCAGAACAGCTGGAGCCCCAGGTGAGGGGCTGCGACCTTGCACCAACCCTCTGCACAACAAAGGGCAAAGGGAACTGTGGCAGGAAAGTTCCCTTAACACCATTAACCAATTTATTGGTCAACATATAAACCCACAGGGAGTGGTAAAATGGGGCATCCTTAGGTGAGGCTTGTCCCAGCTTTTTTTCAGGCCTTTGATTTTCAGTGTGTGGCTTTTTCTCACCTAGAGACGGATTTTTTTCGTGAAGTTGGTTGGTTTCCTTTTGAACTTAGGTGAGCTTTTAGTACCATCTGTCATCTTCTGCGGTGAGTTCCATGTGTCATGTTCTCCTGTTGATATCTGACCTGACTCTTGGTAGTTTGAGTGACAGTTCAGTAGTTCTTGTTTGTGAGCTGTGATTTTGGAGATCTGCTGTCTCACACTGCAATATTTTCCCAGGTTCCTGCATAGAAAACCTGTATGGGCAGTCCCTTAAGGCCAAGGATGAGCACAGTGACTAAGAGGGACATGCAGTCTTGGAAAGGTCCAGTCAGCTGGGTGGATTTGTAGGACCAGCCTTTGAATACAATTCTGGCTCTTGGGCTCATTTCAAACTTGTGATTTTACTCTGTAATCAGCCTTTGTGTTTGCTTGGGTTTTTTCCCCTAAGAATCTGAACACATCTCTATTTCCTGCTCTTCGAATGTGACAATGACATGAACTTTCAGTGTAAATGTGACACTTCCATGAAAATATCTCTGTTAGTCTGATAATTTCATTGTAAATTCACCTGTAGTATTTCATGTTGGCTTGACAGAACTTGGAAAGCGCGACCCAGCCTTTCTGCTGGCTGATCACAAAAAGCCTGATTTAAACTCACTGAAATAAACATGCTTCCTTTCAATCCAATCCATGCTTCCTGACTTCACACATAACCTCTTTACCAAGAGACAATTCCCAATCCCATGAATCAGAGAGTGACATTATTCACAGAAACTTCCCACTTACCAAAGAGAAGGGAGGAAAGAGCTGGCCAGCTGAAAGTTTGTCTGAACTACTTGGGGAATCAACCTCTTGAAAGTTCTTATAGCCTCTCATTATGACCAACATCATGAAATGCATAATCATTTGGGGAAGGCAAATTTGGTGGAGGCTCTGTTCTCAAATATCAAGTCATCTGCTACAGTTCTATTGCAATATCGTTTCTCTTATTTTAGACTCAATAGTACCTGAAAAATGAATGTGGACTTTTCTTTCGATGGGAGGGTTTTTACTAAAAATCCTAATAGCTACTGAGCTGTGGACCTCCCTTTTGGAATTGACAACTTTTACCCAAACAGGCCACTTGAGGAGATCACCAGAGGTCAAAGCAGCACAGTGAGCTGTTTTCAGAAGTGCAGTGATCTGACAACGGCCACTGACATCAAAGGAAGCTTCCTGCTGCTCTGATATCTCTAATAGGTTATGTAAATATCACCCCCCACAGGAAAGTAATTTCTTAATGCTGTTTTAAATGCCTGATATCTCTCAGTTCCCTGAGATAGTTGCAGCTGTCAGGAGGGTGCACTTGATTTCATAATTTCTGTTCAATGATTTTGTGCTACTTTTTACCAACTGCCTATGCCCTGGCTTTAATTTTAACATCTCTAAAATAAGGTATTAATAAAGATAAAGTTTGAGACTTTTCTGTTTTTCCAGCAGACCACAGAGAGGAATAAAGCAAGGAAACATGCCTGATGGAAGATCTGATAATTTTTAATTTTCTTCATTGAGTACTTGCCTTCATTTCCAATTCTAGCTCCATCTTCCTCTGGAGCTGCACATGCTTGTATTTTCTGCCAAGGTTTTGGAACTCTTTGTGTGATCAATCCTTTTCACATCAGGCTTTAGATTCTGTGCTTCCCCAAACTTTCAGCAATTGGACTCACTAACAGAAGTTTGTCATCTAATTTTAGGTTTCTGTCTTCCAAACAGCAACCAAAGTTTTCTTTGGGTTTGTATGTTGAACGGCTATTCATTCATTTTGTTCAGTTTGATCTGAACAGAGCCTTTAGACAGATTTGTGCACTTTGACTACTTTAAACTGACGTGAGATCTGAAATCTTCCAGGTCAGAGAGCCTTTGACAGAGCATTGTCTGCCAAGCATGTGTTTCTGAGCCCCAACTCAAGCATTTCAAACCTGCAGTAGTTCTAGCAGGTGGGAACCTGATGCTGATTTGTGATACCAGTTTAAACTGAAAGTTGGCATGTAAGACTTGGAAAAGACATCTTTTCATGGGGGGATTTTTGCAGGATTGAAGATCCAACCCAGCCCAAGTTCCCTGGGCAACTTTGTCTTTTTTCTGTCTCAGCTTTACAGGCTGGACTGCTTCTCAGTGCTTAATAACCTCCTAACCCAGCTGGGCAGTTAATTTATGCTGTAATTGATATGCTGCTGCTTAAATGAGAGTGAGTGGGAGGACTGGCTCATCCTGAAGAAAGCCAGGGTTTCTTCTGTCACACTTGGCTGCTGCTTCTGGAGCTTTTTTCCTTTTTCCTGGGGTTCTTAAACAAATTATAGTTCCCAGATTTCTGGGCTCTGAGACACGTGAATCTACAACTCACTGTGAGTTGTAGATTCAAAGCTGAGCACTGAGTGTTTGTTAAACACTGTTGGTTTGTTAAAACCTCCTTTGTAATAAGATAAAAGGCAAGCATAGTTGGTCTGTTTCCTCAAGGTGCTGCCTGGCCATGTTTTCCTTTTCACAGAAGCCCTCAAAAGTGATCCTTTCCTTTGTACACCTGCAGCCAAAAAGAGGGTAGGCTCTGAAGAAGATTTGTGTGAGAACAGGATTGTTAAGGTTGGAAAATACCTCTGAGCTCATAGAGTCCAACACCAACCTACCACCTCTGTGTACACCTTCAAACCATGTCCTCAAGCCCCACATCTGAGGTTGTGAATGGGATGGAAAAACACCTGCATTTCAAGTGCTGAAAGGGCAAAACACATAATTTGTCATCAGTATGACACACTATGGAATGTAGAAACAGGTGGAATCTTAGCTAGACAGTGAAAAACTAGAGATTTTGTAAGAGGAGAAAAAAGTCTGCATTACTTGATTTTAGCTGGTTTCCACTATTTTCCAGATTCACATGGGATCTCTTTCTCTGGCCATTCAAACCACATTGCATAGAATGGAAAGGCACCTGTTGAATAGAGATCAGCAATCTGAAGGTGAGTTCTCACCTTGTTAGTTCAGGTCAAAGATGAAGTTTGTTTGGCACAGGTTTAACATGGCTATTGAGCCACAGCATTCACAACTGTTCCAAAGGATAGGGACAGGAGCCTGGCTATTGGCGAAAGTTGTTGCACAGAGCTATTTGTGTTATCTTTGCTCTATGGAATTGCTCTCACAGGGCAAAAATGCATAGAACTATGACATAATGTGGTATTTATATATATACAGCTTTTCAAGCTATTAAAAACAGCAACTGCATAGAACATATTTATTCTGTCCTGAATCTCACCTTGAAATCAAGTCACTGATTAGTGCAGTCAGTCTATGCCAGTATAGTCTGCAATGATTATCCACAGCAGTTCAGCTGAGGGACACCGTGGTGTTATACACATTGCACTCAGGGAACAGGCCCTGCAAGAGATAACATGAGCTTAGCAGGGGCAGAACTGCAGCGCCTGACTCTGGTGCAGAGACCAAGGCCCATCTTTGCCAGCTGAAACACTTGGTGGATTTTCCAGATGATGAAATCCACTTAACAGATCATTCCATTTTCTAAAAGGAGGAAAGTTTTGATAGAAATAACAAGAAAGGATTTTTTTTTCTTTCTTCCTAAATCAGCCAGCATTAGTGTCTCTAGGCTTATCCTTATGAAAAGTATTGCTGGCATGAAAGATAGAAAGTTCCTGTGCTAATGAGGGTACAAAAATAGAGTTTAGCTCGGGGCTAAATCCTGAAAGCTGGCAAGCATTTGAGTCTTGTGCTAAATTGAACAGAAGGTGCCCAGCAGGTCTCAGTATCTGGCCTTTACCGAGCAGCAGGAGCCTGGCCTGACTGACATAAGGTGGGCTTAGTGTGCTCTGAAGGGCTTTGTTCTCCCCTTGATGGGTGTGCAAAGCTTGGCATTGGTCACTCACAGCACAGCTCAGAGATCACTCCTGTAAACAGCTAGGGAAGCTCTGTAGGTGCTGAAAGATAATGACTTGGCAGTGGAGAAAAGGAACTTCTCTGCAGCCACTGCCCCAGAAAAGTATTGATTGATGTCCTCTTTATAATTAAAGAGTGAGCTACCTTCGGTGATACATATTCAGTCACTGCTTTTACCCAGTGCCAGCTCTGATTCTGTGCTGGGACTACAAAGCAGTATGTTCATGAATCCATGCATGCTCCCTTGCTCCAAAACACCAAAACACAGCCTCTTGAGACAGATGATGACAGATGATGAGAACCTGTCAGCTTCCTTTGAAGGCAGTGTGGTAGTTGTGTATTGCCCTGTCTGAGCATTTGGCCTAATGAAACTGAATTTCTGGTGGAATCCAACACCTCCTGGTACTGAGACCCTTTAAGAGTTTGCAGGCTGACCTGGCCAACAGCCTCAGGAGTTCTCCTCTATTTGTTAAGTTCTTTTTCATATACACTGCTCTGACACTAAGCCCAGCTCCTGGGACAACAGCCATGGACCATGAATGTTAGTTACAGGACTGAAGGCATGATTTTGTAGCAGAAAAATCTACACTGAGAGGACATAGGCTTTCTCTTTTCACACATCTGCTTTTCAGATCTCTTATTGCATTCCCTATATTAGTTAAAATTAGTGTCAAGTTATCTGCACTGCTAGTTGTAGTTCATTTTGGGGGAAAGAATATTGACTGGATGCAGATGAAGTTACCTTTTTGTATTAGCTCTTATATCCAAGTATAAAATGTAGATGCAATATTATTACTTCCTCTGCCTGTTCTTCAATATTTCTGAAATATATTGATCATTTCACCCTGATCATTCAATTAAATAAGTTTCCCTAATGTTTTCTGGGTGGTCCAATTTTTTAGGATTTCAGGCTGGTGTCTGTAACAAGGAAAAAAATTCAAAATCTCACTGCACTTGGGCTGGAGCTATCACAGAAACTTGAACATGTATTATGTACCAGCAGTATTGCTGATTTCCTTTCAGTCTGTTTTTCTAGGGAAATTAGACTTTTTCTTTCTTTTTTTAAATGTTTATTATATGTTTGTGATTCTTCTTCCCACCCTATTGTCACTGTTGACTTACAAATTTGTACAACAGAAGGCTGAAGGAAATTCAGCTTCTGCATGAAGAGACAAGAATCAATCCACAAGGAGAGGTTGGATCATGAGATCTCCTCTTATTAAACACCAAAGTTTCCCCATGGGAACACAGCCTTTCAGAATGAATTCACAGAGGATTACTTGTTCTTTGCTTAGGGAGTTATTTAATATTCTTACACATGTGGCAAATTCTCTCAAGGGACAGTTTGTTTCTGCAAAGCCAAAGCTGAGAAACTCATTCAGTTCCGAGTTCCTATTTTGGTTTTGTTTTCTGCACCAGTAGAAATGACACATAAGACACGGGGTTTAGCTTCTGATTATGCCACAAGCTCATTCTGGACCTTGAGCCAGTCCCAATGCCTTTGGGGCTTGAGACACTATCTCATCAAAGCTAGGACTAAAGTTGTGCTCTGGCATCTCTTCCTTCCTTAGAACTTAGTTTTCTCTTAAATTTTGTAGCATGTCTTGCCCCATGGCAGTGAAGTGTCTGCGTTTGAATGCAGCAGTCTGAAAATGAGCACATGGTAACTACAGAAGTGTCAGATTAATTGAAATGCTTGTCTTTCAGCACGTGCAGGCTGCTAGCCAGCTCTGGGATTCGAGGTGGCTTTCAAGTTACTCTGGGCTGTCATTTGTGTGTTGGGATAATTTGTTCAATGGTGTGACACAGACCTGAGTAAACAGTGAGACACAGTGAAGACACCTGGGTGGTGAAGGGCAGTGCAAGAGCACAAGGGTAGTGCTCAGCCAGTGTAGGGTGAGGGTGGAGAGAGGACCCCCAGAAAGCTCCCATGACCATGCTATGGACATTTACCACACTGTTTTCTGATAGGAGTTATGCTGATAATGGCATTTGACTGGCAGAGCCCAGTTTGTACTAAATACAGAGACACAGTGAGGTAGTGTCAGGAAGGATTTTTGCAAGATCAGCTTAATTGTCTTGTGTCTTCCTTTACAGAAATGCTGTTTTCTTAGGGAAACCAGGGGAAATACAGGCTGGTTGGAAGATGCAGCCCTGCAGTTCCTGCACAGCTGCAGTTGCTTGCCATGATAGGCAGAGTTATTAAAGTGATTGAAACTCCTCAACCCTTCTCTTATAATATCAAGTTCATAAGTGATAGTACAATAGAAACCTTTGGTGGACTCTGTTGCCTTATCCTGTTTCAAGAGGGACATCAAGGGATCCAAAATGACACTGCAAATCAAGTCCTCCTCTTTTTGCTTTAAATTTGAAGAATTATCTAAATTTAGGTCATTCTTTTGAATGCAATGTAATACCTGAAGGACAGGCTCAAGAACAAAGTCAAGTGAGGGTTCTGCCCCAGAAACAGGAAAGAGGAGCCTGAGCTGCAATGAAACATCAGCTCACTGCCTGCCCAAACAGAATAACACCTGCACCACAAAAAAAGTTGAAAATAAAATCAGTCCTTTACAGTGATTAAAAAGCTTGGTCTTGTTTAAAGGGATTGGGGAAAAAAGGAAAGAAATTTGAAGCAATGACAGCAAGAGAAGGAAGTGAAGAGACCAAAGGGTTTTTTTTTTTTTTTGTGTTAAACATGTATTTAACATCTGTGGACCTCAGTAGGCTTCCAAAAGAAATTGTGGGGGTGGACTGAATGGAATTTACTTCTAACAGTCCCAAACACTACTGTGATCACAGGGATGTTATTAATTTCTTTTGAACTCTGTTGTTCTAAGGGAGTAGAGTTGTTGGGGATTTTCTCAGCCAGGGCTATGGAAAACCAGAGGAATTGCTAAATACAGCACAAGAGACATTCAAGCAGCTATAAAACAACAGAAAAACCTATACAGGAAGCTTAAGCTGTGTATTTATAGGGTACTACCATGCTAGTTTAAGGGTTTTAAGAGGCCAGGATGAAAAGAGACTTTAGCTAAAGATGATAGTTTTAAGCAAGGAGGTAGCACATCCTGCAGAGAAATAGTTAGACTGGAATCATCACATGAACAACCCTCTGACTTTCTTTGCCTATGGATTCCCTCTTTTCCTCTCCCCTCCCTCTGCCTCCCTTGGAGAGTTGCTAGCTCTGTCAGAGAGAAAGATGGGGGCATTTCTTCATGGCCCATCAGCCTAAACATTGGCACACACCATCATTGCCTGCCCCTTTTGCTTTTCTTTTTACCATTTCTTGTCCTGATAGGCATAAGGAGTTCTCAGCACACTGGGCCCATTTTTTTGTGAGTAAATTCCCTCACAGAAGATTTTATAGCAGCTTGCCAGTCACCTTGCCAACCTCATGTTCTGTTCCAGCCCTGTGGCAAGGTTGCTTTGTGGCAGCAAGGAGAACCTGCCTGGATTCCCTACCCTCTCAGACTGACTTGGTGTGTTTTTTAAGCAACTCTCTGACACAGAAAAAAAGTCTGTTTGTGTATCTTAGGTGGCTCCTCCCTGTGAAACAACAGAAATGGTGCTAAGAAAAGAACTGAGCTATCAGCTTGAGATGCGTTAGATTCACACAAGAAAATGTTTTTCACCAAGTAGTTTAGGCCATGTGGTTATTTTTTAAAAATCCAAATAAAGTCATAGCTTTAGACCCAGACTCAAGCTAGTGTTGGTAGTTTGCACTTGATCTTGTGGTTTTAAAATATGTAAACAACCTGAGTTTTGAGTGAGTGTCTCAGTCTTTGCAAATATTACAATAGTGCAGAAAAGTTACATGTGGGTTCCCTCAGGAGGCTTTTGAAATGAGTATAAGACCCAAACCTCCAGAATAATCAGTTAAAGCTTTGAAACTCTGTTTGGTTGGAGAGTTGTTTTATGCTTGATTCTGGTACAAGCTGTTATTTATGTGACAGCAGAATCATTCTAAGGGAATGCAACCAATCCCTGACCAGTGGACCTTACTGTTTCAGTGTCAAAGTAGAAAGTTTAAGGAAGTCTTAAGGTCTTCACTGTGGTTCAGGGTTAGGAGTTTAAACTCAGCTGAGTTTTGTTTAGTCATTGATTTTTGTTGTACTTACTTTGCTTAGCTTGGGTGTCAGCACAAAAGCTTCGCTCTGAAGTAAAGAACCCTTTTGACTCATGAATATTTTACCTGCTACCAACTTGAAAGCCTGACACGAATTTCCACTCAGTCTTGCCAAGTTAAAATCTTAACCATATAAAAGTGTATTCTGCTTGGTGACCAACTTCTGGCAAGTCTCTTCCCTTAGGAGAACTTGTCATGCTCCTTAAAACATCCGGCACATGGCTTTTCATTAGTCTATGGTTAGCCTGTAGACTTTACTTTGTTTCTTCATGAACATAATTATTTCAAAATAACGAGTGCACGTGGATGCCCCTGCAGTGTGAGTGTGGAGTGGCCCTTCTGTGCTTTCTGGCGGTGGCCATGCTTACAGGAGGCTGCAAGAAACAGGGAGGGCAATGACACCGTGATGCATCTGGCCCAAAGCAACCTCTTGGCACTCCGAGGCTGTGTGAAACAGTTTGTGGATTGAAGGCAGCGAGGGACTGGGGTTTTTTCAAGGAATGTCTGCTGTGAGATAAGCAGGCTGAGGCTTGGGATGTGGGAAATCAGCCTGAGCAGATCATTCTCGCTTAGAATGTCTCAAATTCCTTCAGAGTGTTTTCTGAGGCTCCTGCACATTCAGTTGCCTTCAGATGCCCTTTGTTTTAGGTGTTTCACCTTTCTTTTAGGTGCTATGTTCATCCTGCAAGATAATCATCCCATTTTTACCTGTACATTCAGCAGGCTGCTTTTAGTTTCTGCAGAAAATGCTCTCTCTAGGCGTCATCTCATACACTCCAGTTTGAAGGGACAACTATTTCATTCAGTAGGAGCCCTGCTATGGATTTAAAATTATATCCCACTCAAAATGCAATTGGAAATATAGTCTGGTCTCAAGCAGCCATGAGGATCCAAAGTTACTGTCTTGCCATCTACTTCATATTTCACTTCATGGAGGGTGTTTCAGAGCATGTGTCAAGCATCAACATGCTTCTAGAATGGAAATTTTACAATCTGCTGCAGGTAAAAGTATGAATTCCAACTAAACATGTGGTTGCGACAATTACACATGGATAATAAAAGCTGGAGTAAAGTGACAACCCAAAAAAGTCTGGCTTCACAGTGGTCCTAAGCTTTTATGGTTTTCCAGATTGTCTACTGAGAGCTAGCTGTGCTCAACATATTGAGGGGAAATAAAGCAGAACACTTTTAATTACATTCTTACTTAACATATTCATATCAGAAACAATTAGTTTCATTACAATGCTTCATGATTTTTAATTCAGACCACAATGGCCTTGTGGCATCTTTCCAGAAAGAGCTCAAGATGTGAATTTTCTTTAGATTTCTGATAAGATGGTAGGATTGCTCCTGTTGTGTTGTTTTCTCAAGTGAATACCTTTAGTCTCTTATCTCTCAAGACTTTTTGCAGGCTTCTGTCTGTTAGTTACAGTAATTTCTTGTTGCTCCTTTCTAAAATGCCCAGAAAGCTTTAGGCAAGGCAGAGGCTTTCCTATTTTAAGGAGTAGCTTTGAATTTTTGTTTGTGTGCCCAGTTTCACCCTCTCAGAATCTGTTTAATCAACAGATAGAGGAAATTCTTTTTCCTGAATGTAAACAGTTTGAACCAAACAAATAAACATTCTTAAATGGGTACTTTAGTTAGTTAGTTTTAATGTACCCAAGAACTCCAAGTATATTTAGTTTAAAACAAACATGCTGCAATGCATCATCCTATAAAAAGATGCTCTTGAATGAAAATCAGGAGCAGTTTGTTTATCCTTCTGCTCCTCCCAGAGCCATCCCCAAGCTTCTGCTTTTCCAGTATTCACCCTGGTTGCAAGAAACAGGGCTCTGGAAAATACACACAAGAAATAAAGTACCCAGCACAGCTGCCTTTCTTCTTCTTCTGTGATGGGATGGACACAGCAAGAGAGACCTTTTCTCTTTCAGAGGTTAATTAAACACCTCCTTCATATAGGAGGCCTTAAATATATATGTATTATGTACCTGTACTGTATTTGAATATCTTTACCCTGGCTGGTCCCAGTTATCCTTGATGGGCTGCAGCTGTGATGTCCTTCATTGGGCTGCAGCTGTGGTTTGTCAAGGTAACTGGGATAAAAGGGGAGTGGGCAGGCCAGTTGGGGAGAGCCTTGCAGGAGCTCTGACTAAGGAAGATCCTGAGCTTGTGCTGTGAAGATCTGCCGCCCACAAGACAACAGCAGAGTGGTACAGGACTTATGAAATATGTTAAATACAACACCTTCACGTGTTTGTTTTAGGCCCTCATTCAAGGAAAGTTTAGCTGCTTTGAGGAGACAAATAAGAAAAAAATAACCTAAAGTGTGATCTTTCAGGATGTCATTGTCATTTAGGGATGGGCTTAGGTATTTTGTGAGAACGATGGAGCTTTTCAGCATTAGGTCAGGACCGTGGGGTCCCAAGGTCCTGGAGGCTCTGAAGCTGTAAACCCATTTTAATCTCACTGATAACTGTCTTACAAGGTTTTTATCACCTATTTAGATCCAAAAAAGAATGCTTTGCTGGGGCTATTTGTAGATTAATTGATGATTAATTGCTTTTACTTTAAACTGTGATAATTGCTCTCTTTGAGCAAGTATCTGATCAAAGATTTAAATATTAATTCTGAGAGTCCTGAAATCCTAGGAAAGGCTCAAAGCCAGAACAGTTTCTACTTTTTCTGCAACCCTGTCAAGACTTGTGTTTTCCTCCAGGCCTGTATGATACATGATAATGCTTGAAGAGCTATTTTTTAATGTGTAATGGCAAAGCTGTCATTGCACTGTTTTTTTGCACTCTCTGCAGTGAGTGTCTGCACTCTGCAGTATTTGCTTAGAGTGGTGGTGAAATGCAGATCATGTGGAGCTGATATAAACTGAACCATTCTGAGAGCACAAAATGTGTGGGCAGCCTCTTCTGCAAGGAAATAATTCTCCCCATCTGTGATTTTGTTTACAAGAGGATTCTAAATAGACTCTCATCTCCTGTTGATGATTAGGAATGAGCCTATTCCTGCATCATGGAGTTAGAAGTCTGTTTTTACAGAGCACACTGGGAGCAATGTCAGTGTCAGACTTAGGTTACATTGAATAATGATCTGATGCTATCTCTGAAACCCTAAGAAGAAGAGTTGTTGTAAATGAAGTTGCCCCCTTCCATGGTAGGCTATAATGTGGCTGCCATGAGGGAACAGGAGACACAATTGCTAGGGATCAGAGCCATCCCAAAACCTCTGCGTTTCCTCTGCAATGGGTTCAGCCACATCATCCTGAGAGTAATTATTTAATCCTTTTCCATGTCTTTCTGTTAGATTTTATTCAAGATGATGTCTGGAAATTTGGAGGAAAAGTCAGCAAACCCCATATTTCTCCAGTGCCAGGATCTCTCTCAGCATATAAAATATGCAGATCTTATTCTATTGCTTACTGAAACCTCTTTTAGGATGCAATGATCAGAGGGTTCTGTGTCAGCTCAATGCATTTGAAATGTATATTCTGCATTTCCTTAGTGGGTTATGTCCAACAGCAGGAAATCCATAGAAGATGAGATTTAGGTATCAGAGCTACAGATGGGTAAAATTGCAAAGGAGCACTGGAAGACATCTAGTCCAATGTCCCTGCTCAAGCAGGGTCCCCTAGAGCATGTGACTTGGGATTGTGTCCAGAAAGGTTTTGAATATTTTCAGGAAAGGAGACTCCACAACCTCTCTGGGCAGCCTGTTCCAGTGCTTAGTCACCTCCTGTATTTGCATTCTCCCCAGATGAGGGAAGGAATGATCAATTTGACTTCATGTTCTCAGAAGGCTAATTTATTATTTTATGATACTATATTATATAAAAGAATACTAAACTATAGTAAAGAATACAGAAAGAATACTTACAGAAGGCAAAAAAGCTAATAATAAAAACTCGTGACTCTCTTCAGAGTCCCAACACAGTTTAGTACTGATTGGCCAATGAGTGAAAACAATCTACACCAAAAACCAATAAAACAATCACCTGTCGGATAAACAATCTCCAAACACATTCCACTTGAGCAAAACAGAAGAGAAACAAATGAGATAATTGTTTCCATTTTTTCTCTGAGGTTTCTCAGCTTCCCAGGAGAAAAATCCTGGGCAAAGGGACTTTTCAGAAAATATGAATGTAACAGTCACCCTCACAGTAAAGAAGTTCTCCCTCATAGTGATGTCTACTTTCTGAAGTAGAAGATGGAGAAAAGGAATGTGATAGAGACTAGGAATAGGTTTTTAGAAGCTCTCATCCCACTGCTGCAACTCAGGCGGGGGAAGGAGCAAGTATTTGAGGAGAAACTGCCAAACACACAAGAAGGAAGAAGGAGGGTTTTCTCTGTGCAAAGTATTTCAAAGTACATTTCACACTCTCCTTACCCAGGTATCACCACCAGAAGATTCTGAGTAGAAAAGAGAATAGGAGGAATATGACACGGGAAACCTGTACAACACAAACGGGACGGGACACGCAGAAGCAGCGTCTAGAGCTTTATTTTTCTAGCATCAGTCTCAATACATCGTTTACAATGGAGACAGGAGAGATGCTAACAGCTCGCTGGTCCCAGAGCATGCCAAAGAATTCCAGTGTGACAGTTTAACATAAGACAGGTTCAGCCTAAGAGTCATCTAATCATACAGAGTAAAAGCATATTGACAGTGGTTCTGTGCAATCACCTAAAGAACACGTAGCAAGGGTTAAAACAATAGCGTTCTATTCCTTAAGACAATGGTTCGTTCAGAAGAGACACAGCACAGAGCTCTATTCACGATCAGCCTTCTAATATATACCTAATATATACTTTTTGCAACTTAGAAAGCTAAGCTACAGAGGCTTATTGTTATAGCTTACTTGATTTTGCCATTGCCTAGAAAACATATTCTGCTGTTTTAGCACTATTTCCAAACCTGCTGTCTGAGGCCTGTCTTTTCCACCCTATACTAAAACCCTCTGGCTTTAAGGATTCCTACAGAATATTGCATGTGATAGTAGAATTTGAGAAGCTATTTTGTACTACTTTCAAGTGGTTTTAATCATCAAGTTTCCTCACCATTTGGAGTAGAGAGGAAGAGAGAAGGTTTATGTTATCTTAGTGCAAGACAACTCAGTGCCAAACCCTGTTAAAAACAGCACATTGGGTTAGAGTACTGAAAGAGAAAAGACTTTCAAGATACAAGATTAAAATAAGTAAGCTGGATCTGGAGATTCTTTAGTGAGGGAAAGAGGAACAAACTAGTGGCATCGAAACAGAGAATTCTGGCTTACATAAGTTTATTTTGTTATATGGAAAGGTTTTCAAACTGCAGAAAAAATTTTTCATACATGGGAAAAAGAGCAATTACTTTGGCCAAACAAAAACGTGTTCAGTTTTCAAATGCCATGGTTTGACTTTGTTTCTTGTATAACATTTCTTCACATACTGTGTTTCTAAATATATTATTGAAGTAATAGGTGAAGTGTTACGTAGGTGATTTTCTCTTGTGTTTACACAGGGACAGATGTGCTCATCTGCTACTATTTATTTATATTTACTGAGTTATACTGAAGGTTTTGAACCAAAATGCAATTAAAGCTGCAGAAGATGCTGAGGTGGCTATTTGTGTGGTAGCCAGAAGACATCTATGTCCTGATTGATTTTTTTCCTTTTTGCTTTGAATTGTAGCAAGTTTTCTTTTTTTATCGTGTTATAAAAGCTGGATGTGTCACTTTGTCTGTTTTCCAGTCTGCATGCAGTGCAACTCATTTTTAGGACTGCTGTCAGACACAAATATCCAAGTGCTGGTTAATCCTTGCAGTAGTTTTATAGGGTGGGAAGGATGTCACTTGCTCAAATCACAGTGTCTTCAGTAAGGTGAATATTCTTCCTTTGCCTGTTTTGGTTCTGGATTTTAAAGTACATTTCTATTTCCAGGATGCTTTCCCAGATCCCTCATGTTGCAAAAGTAAACAGAGGCTCTCCATCATGTGTGTGTGTGCACTGTCAAAGTGCACAGGTCCCTCACAGACCCCCTGTCTGACACAGCCCATTTAAGAATCTGCTTGGTTGTCAGGGGCTGCAAAGGCAGTTTGTTGCTTTTTATCAAGCAATTAAAACTCAGCTTTTATGATAGAGGGCTAATGCTTTTGATTTCTCTGAACTGATGTGGGACACAAATTGATGAGGTGAACAGATGAAGTGAATGTAACTCATTGGTTTGAGTGTGACCTTTAGACAAAATAACACAGCTTTATTCTAAGGGAGTGAGGGAACTCTATCCTGAGAATTTAATAGCATTTGTCCTAAAAGGAGGTAATAATCTGCAACACAGGAGGATACTAGCATAGCCTAATGATAAACTGGGCAGACTGGTGGGCATTCAGTTTTTCTACCTTAGCAAGAAAGGTGTGAATTATTTTGTTATGCTACTACAGGAATAGCAGGGCAAAAGTGAACTTGGCTCTCAGACAGCATCTCTCCTCTGCCTACCATTTGTCCTGCTGTAGAAGCAACTGCTCCATCATTTCCCAACCCAAGCAGAGGGAGGCAAGCACAAACTCCTCTGTCTGTGCTGCTCAGCCAAGAGCAGCCTGACCTTGGGAGGCTGATGAAGTCAAATGTCACTGCAGTGTCAAAGCTAACATGTCACTTGACCCTGAGTGTCAACTTGATGCAAAGGAAATGTGACTGGAGTGACCCTGGAGCAGGAGCTGGCTGTCACCAATGCAAATGTGGTGGTCCCCTGAGAGCTGCAGCCTGAAAGCACTGCTAATTTACAGAGTATTATGGGAAGTTCTCATAGGATAGAACTGAAGCCTTGCCCAACAGTGGTTAAAAAAAATAAGTAAATTATCAGGAAAAACTCTCGTGTTCCTCATATGATTGCAGAGATGAACTGGTGGATAGAAAGGCCATTCAACAGGAAAAAAAAAAAGCACATGGAGAGCTATCTAGCCTTTGTTTTTCCATAGAAAGGGTATCTGCATGCAGCACAAAGTCACACAACTAAAAAGAGCAAGAATAAATTTGTCTCCATCCACTGGAAAATGAAGAAATAATGGGGGAGAATTGTGGAGAAAACTATACTAGGGACCAAGACAGAAAAATGCCCATTTACAAAAACAAGGTGGCTTTCTTCTCACTAGGGGATTGTCCAGCCCCATTGGCCTGTAAGATCCATTGCTTCCCATGGCTCATTAATCTCAAAAGAAACCTGTTAGCTATTAGTAATTTTCAGAGATTCTATTTCCTTTTCTCTGTTTTGTGCAGCTCCTGAGTGTCATTGTCCCCAGTAGAATCAGCCTTACACCTTTCTGGAGAAGCTTTTTCTCTCTCTTCATTTCACTGTCCTTCAGGCTTGGCGAGGGAGGTGGCATTGTTCAGAACTTCTGTTGTGAAGCATCTGGTACCAGGCACCCACACCATGCTCTTTAAAGACTGAGAAGATGGTGTGCTTCAACAAAGTAGTATTTTTGGTACATGAGGCAAAGGATGACAAATCTGTGCATTATTCTTCCTCTTTTGTTGGTCAGGAGTTATGTCAGTGGAGTTAAATTTGCTGAGAATTCACTGCAGGTTCTCTCATTTCACAAGCAGTTCAGTGACTGCAGGGCCATCCTTCCTAACATCCCCTCAGACCCACCTTAGGGGGTAAAAAAAAAGCCCCCAAAATTATTAGACCTTCTCAAGAAGTCTCTTCATTTCAACTCCCAGGCAGGAAGGTCTGTCACTGTAGGAGGGGCAACTAGCATGACACAATATCACAAGATTAGCTGCCTCCAAAAAAAATTAACCTGAAAAACAAAATGTGAAAAGATACCATGAAAAGCTCTCCGGCTGCTGTCGCCCTGTTTTTTTAAGTTCTTCTAAGCCTTCTGATGTTTACATTCTTGTAACAAACTTTCTCATACACTTTATGTAAATAACTTATTGTTTCACATTCTTTTATTTACAAAAAGAAATTTAATAGACTGTTAGTTTGTCCAGTGTCATTGGAGAGGTGACACTGTCATCCTCCAATCCACTGTCACTTTTAAAAATCTATATATGTTAAAGTCAAATAGTAAACTTCCCTCTTTTTTACCTTAGAAAATCCAGTATCCACATCATTTTATTTCATATCCTAAAATGACAGGATGCAGCCCAAATGGGACTTTTAGCACTAATTTTGTTTTGACCTCCAATTTCTTTATTTTGAATTCGCTTCATGCAAGCAGCTTTGGTGAAGTTACTGCATCCATTTGGTTCCAGTTAGATGAACTTTTTTTTTTAAATTTTCAGTAGAAAAACTTTGTGTTTTCTGAGAGCAAAAGCACCTGTTGGTGGTGTTGTCCTTGAGTATGAAGTCCTCTGTCCTTTTTATCATCTTGTTGTTCTATGCTAGGTATAAAGTCTCAAATCAAAGCATCTCCCCAATGCCTTGATGGCATCACACATTTCATGAACAGAGTGGTGCACAGCAGAAACAGAGCTGCTTCTGAAATAGACACAAGAGCTCCTGAGCAGCCACCTGGGAAAAGCCATTATCAGCCCCACTGGCTAAAGGGCTGGTCTTTCTTGTCCCAGGATTGTTCAAAGAATGGATTTTGCATTTAGATGAGGAACAGGCACAGCTGGCAAATCCTGCACTCTGATGGTGCTACTGGGAAAATGTCTTTTGCACTACTGATTATTGACAATGGGCAAATCTTGTCCTTTTGAGCACTGGCAAATATCAAAACACAGCCACATGTAGGAATAAAATAAGAAAAAAATAATTTTCACCTGATTAGGTAAGCTTTCAGACCGATTACACAGGTTTCTACTGTCTCTCTGTGTGCCTTTAAGTAAAGACGGGACCATATCAAAATTCCCCTGACACCAGAAATGTGAAACCCCACCAGCCCAGAAGGGTAAGTTTTGGTTGGGTGATTTTGTTTTGATTTTTGAGTTAAGGGTGGCATGGCTACTCAGCTGATTGAGCTGGTGGGGTACAGTGTATTTACAACATGTCTATTGGAGAAGAATGAAATTTATGGATTTTCTTCTTTTTTTTCCCTTTTGTCTGCTTGTAGCTCTTTCTGCAAATAGGATAATAATCTCATTTCTTCTGAGAAAATCCCCCTCCCACAGTTTTTAAAAGCTTATTACTCTGCTGTTCAGGGAATTTCCAAACAACCTGGTTTGGCTAATGGAAGTGACCAGCAAAGTTCCACCCTGCTCAATACTGGAGAAAATATCCTCTTCTGAGCCTCCCTTGGGATGTGCCTGGGTGGCCTGGCAGGGTCCTTCCAGCCCTGGAAGTGTCCTAGGCAGCCCAGCTTATGTTTGAAAATCCTACAGGGGAAAGGTTTAGCCCTTTATCACCTTGCAGTTGATACTGTGAGTTTATTAAGCTGGCATGGATCCGCCGTGGAAGAGCTGCCTTACAGTAAATAAACAACAAATTGACCATGACTCTGAAGGAGTTTCCTGAATCCTTTGCTTGCTCAGAAATGATGGCATTTAATGACACAGGTAGAAGAAGCTGCAAAGTCTCCTGAGTGCTTTAAAAAATTATTCAATGTCAGGATGTGCTTTTAACTCCTCAGATTTTGGTAATACCATTTAAATTGACTTCTAGCATATGTCATTCTCTCTGAAAGGTCTCTGCAAATTTAGACTTGAAGAGCTGAAGCCTAATGTGTATCTAAATAATTCCTTTAGGGATTAAAGGAGCATGGGGTCTTCCTGATAAATGTTTTTTATAATAGTTCCTGGTGCCTGCTAAGTGAAAAATACTGTGTACAGCCAGCAGCTCTGAATACTGGCATAGCTGGTGCCTGGTTCTGTTTTTCCTCAGCATCAGACTGTTTCAGCCTCTTGTCAGTAGACTGAAGTGTACTGACTCTATCAGCGTGTTGTATTATTAGCCAAGGGTTACTCTTTGCCCTGGATATTTACAGAGCCAAGTAAACACATTGCAAAAGGAGGCATTGCCCAGAACCCCTAATGGAAGGGCATTTGCAATGTGCTTTTTGCTGAACAAATCCTGTTGTAACAGGATTTTAGAGCACCTTCACTCAGCACACTGAAATGACATAAGATGCACAAAACGCAGTGCTGGTGTTTGAGGAGAAGAGGATTTGAGTATTTGCTAGTTTGTTCTGTTACAGAAACAGGTCCCAGGGGACCTCTGGGTCTCACCCTGGATCTCTGTAAGAAGTTGTAAGTGCCTCAAGGAGTGCATGGCATCTAAATTTTGAAGTGCTATAGATAGGGACATCACATGATGTTGAGGAAATTTGTGAAATGCTGCAAACAGGCAAGGGCAGCCCAGCTTGTGCTGGAATAGCAACCAAGGGGATGCTTAGCTCCCAAAGCAAATTGCATACAGCAGATTGTATATGGTCAAAAATTCCTTTGGGCCTCAGGATTTCAGCTCATCTCTGAGGACCTGCCTGCCTGGCCTCTGTGGAAGCATTTTTCCCAGTGTGTGTCTCCAGCAGTACCAGCTACCCACCAGGGCTGTGCTGCTGCCAGGATGCCATGCCCAGCTATTCCTTAACTGTTGGGAAATGCAGCATTTCAGGAGCTTTCAGGCAGCCTAACACACAGATTGAATCCAGAGCCTCACCCTCCAGTGCCGTTTTGATGTCAGCAGTAACCTTGCAACGATCTCAACTCAAACTGGCACAAATCAAACTCAAAAGTGTTTTCTGCCTCTGCTTAGGATCAGGAATATTAATTATGATAACAAAGATTTGTTGAGTCCCTGTTTTCAATTTTAAACTTATATTTGCCAGATATAAAGACAAACTCCATTGCAAAACAGACATCTGTAGGTGTTTCTTTTTTACATTAAAATACTCAAACAAGACACTCAAGCAAAAATATACAAACCCAAAGCTATGTTCCTTCAATGTAATCCCTCAGTGGAAGGGTTGATGTTTGAGGTAGATCTGAGTTTTCATCTACAATCTTGGAAAAAGAAGCATAGAAAACAGAGTAGCAATAGTTGCCACTTAGGAGCACTTAAAGGGAAGTAGGAGCACAGTTTCAAATACTCCTGCTTCATTTCTCAGGGACTCTGTGGAGGTTTTATTTCTGAATTTGCATCATGTGAATTCCCAGTAACTGGGCTTCATTTTGCAAAACCTTTCCAAACAAAGCTCAGCTTAACTTGCTTATTTTCATCCTTTTTGTGGTTTGATCATATGAAGTTAACATATTTCTCACGGTTTCTGGCCAAAAACATTAATCTAAGGTTCATCTGAAACTCAGTAAAAGTTCACATGTAATTGGGGTTGGATTTTGAGATGGTTTCATTGAATCTGTACTGAATTTTGAGGTTACAGCAGAACTACAGTGTGTAGCAGAAAACACCTGGGTTTTTGTTAAGTTCCTGTCTACTTCCTGTGCATTTAATTTGACAATTTAACTGGAATTTTCTGCTTGGAATTAATAATGAAATACTATTGTGCTACCATCTCCTATCACCCCTTGAGTAAAAAGGATGAAAGGGCAAACCAAAATCTCGTTCCACAAGTATTCCTTCTCTCTGAGTAGTGACAAAGGCCACCTCAGTTTAACCACTCAGCTTCTCTGCCTGATTCCATGGCTTTGGCTCTGGTGCTCATCATTCTTCCTGCTTGGGCTCTTTGCTTTTCCTTAAAAAAAAAAAAAAAAAAAATGGACAGAGGAGTGCCTGAGAGTGAAACTGAGGTAGAAATTTCTGGGTAAGTAAACATTGTCAGCCGGGACTTTAACAGACTCAGTGTAAATGTCTTCATTGAATAAATGCTTTTAGCTGAAGGCTGTCATTTGACTGAAAGCAAATGAAATTGGAACTGATTGCTTTAAGATGACAAAGGGTTTAAGGAGACTGACTCGCCTCTAGTGATCTTCTCAGGATCTTGATTACCTGTAATTCAGGAATGCTTGCAGTGGTCATGTTACTTTTCACTTCTAATCAGACCCCTAAGACCAAAATATGTCTTTGGTTCATTGTCAGTTGCCAGCTTCTGGTAAGGAACTACTTCTGGGGAAAAAAAAGGAAAAAGGAGAAGTTGAAAGCTGAAATCAACAGAATATATCTGTGATCTGCCTCTTCATGACAGCTTTGCATCCTCCAAAATTACAGCTTTCCAATCTTGGGCCAGCATGTGCAGTGGACTTGCCTGTAGAGACTTTTTGTCTGTATTACGTCCCCAGAATAAATTGAGGATTTGAAAGGTTTCTCAAATCACAGCTGTCTCCCAGTGGGAATGAACTTAGCAGTTCCTCATGACACAGCTTATGGTTTTGAGAGGAAAATCCTGGTCCTGTTGGAATTGTGCTCCATGCACACAGTGGGAATTTAACAAAAGTGCTTTGATAAGACTGGGACGTTCACAGAAAGCAAATCTGTGCTTTGAACAAATTCTGTTCACTTCATCCTGTGCCAGTGCACTCTGTGCTGCCAAAACTCATCTTCTGCCAGTGTAAGTGTGCCTAAATAAAGGTTTCTCCCTGGCTGAGTGAGGACATCAGCACCACAGAGCCTTGGCAGTTTGGCTGTCCTGGCAGACACATGTACAACAGCCATCTGTACCAGGATGCTGGCCAGACTTTAGGGAGATGGAAACAGCAGTGTGCAGCTTGTGGGGTATCAAAGAGAACACACTCAGAACAGTTTGTCCCCACATCCATGGCATTATTTGAAGCAGAACACAATGCTTTAATTTTAAACCCATAGTGGGGGTGGGTCAGCTTCATTGGTGTGGCTGTACACACTGGTGCCAAAAGGAATGTAGTTCTGGAGCTGCCAGGCTCTGCCAGCTGAACTGGCTTCAGGCTTGAGGAATACACATAGTGCCAGTGGCTCAGGGAGCAGCTGCAGGGGAGCTGCAGGTTGATCCTGGCCAGGGTAAAGGCTGGAGCCCCAGGTGAGGGGCCATGAGGTGGCACCAGCCCTATCCACCACAATGGGCACAGGGACCTGCAGCTCCAGCCAGGTGACCAGGCACCCAGGCCCAACAGGACCCAACAGTCCAGCAGGAAGACCCCAGCCTGTGGCATTCACATTCTCTGATAAAATCCCTTCACCCAGGATTCTTCTCCTGGGAAGCTGAGAAGCCTCAGAGAAAAGGAAAACAATTCTTATCTCATTTGCTTCTCCTGTGTTTTGCTCATGTGGAATGTGTTTGGAGATTGTTTATCCACAGGTGATTGTTTCATTGGATTCTGGTGTGAGCTGTTTTGACTCATTGGTCAATCAGGGCCAAGCTGTGTTGAGACTCTGGAAAGAGTCACAAGTCTTCATTATTATCTTTTTAGCATTTAATGAGTATCTTTTCTGTATTCTTTAGTATAGTATAGTATTCTTTAACATAATATAGTATCATAAAATAATAAATTAGCCTTCTGAGAACATGGAGTGAGATGTATCAGTCCTGCCTTCGTCAGGGCATTCCCAGCAAATACAATACCCAGACTGTGGCACACTTAGACTGTGAGGGGACAAAAGCCCAGGGGTTCCTTTTTTTCTGTGTCCCTCCTCCGAGGTACCCGTGGGAGCTGGTTCTGTTCAGCTGTTGCTGCAGCACAATTAGATAGTGGGAAGGATGCTGACATCTGGGACTCTGCTATGGGAAATCTGGGCTCCAACCACTGAGGGAAACTTGTCTGGCTGTGTGAATGTGAGGTGTGTGGGGACTCAAGTGGGGCACCCATTGGGTCACTGGAATGCCCCCACTGCCAAGGGGCTCCAGTCCCAACAGTGAGTGCCCGGGGGAGTGGGAGTGTGGCTGCCAGAGTGGTCAGACAGGAAACTTTCTTCAGCATCAGGCTAGACTTTCATCTTCAGTTGTACAGTAGTTAGTGAGACAAAAGCATGAAATGCAATGGGAGACTGACACAGAAGTTTTCCTGTCAGTTCTTTTCCATGTCCAAGCTGTGCTGGTACAACTGCAGACCAAGGATGAGCTGGGAATGAGCTGTTAGGGGAAAAATTTGTTTAATCTAGTGCTTTCACTGAGAAAATTGACCACAGAGGCACAGGAGTTGGATATTTCAAGAATTTCAAGACAAGTTCTTTCTGTTCCACATGGGCAAATGGAAGGCTGCTTGTTACACTGTTTACAGCATTTCTGTGCTGACCTTGTCTGAATGAGCACAGATTTGTTGTCATGTGTGCAAGTGCATGATCAAACAGCCATTGCAAATGTAATACCAAATGTCAGGAAGATTTAATCATATGAGCTGAAACATCTCCTGCTAATGATACAACCTAATCACAGGATGCTGTTTTGCATGCATCACTGTCAAATGCTTTAATAGTTTTAGTCAGAAGGTATTTCAGTGATTACAAGCTGCTTGTGATTAAAATTAGTACAATTACACTAATGGAACAGGATTTGTGTAGTTGCCCAAAGGCACATTTTGAAAAATAGAACTAAATTTCTTGTACAAACAATAAAACAAACCTGGGACAAAGTTTATTTGAAGGCTTCTGTCAGCACTGGTCCTAGTGACCCACATGTTTTCTCTGCCAGTTTGTTTGCTTCTCTTTCATGTTGTCAAAGAAATTCCTTCCCTTTGAAATACAGATAAACTTCCCAACATTAAAATAGCATGTCTGCCAAAAAGGAAAAAATAAATTTGATTGGTGAAAATAACCCAAGAATGATAAGTAGCAGAGATGTGTATTTTTTCCTGCTCTATTAATAAGCACGCGTGTTTACGTTATCTTTTCTGGGAAAAGCAGAAAAACTTCAATAGTTTTCCCCAACATCTATGCATGCTTCCTGAAAATTGGCAGAATAGGGTCTGAGCTGATTCAGACTAAGGCCACAGTTTAAGGGGCAGTGTGATTCTGTGTTAACTCCTGCCTAGCTGACAATCCTGCCCAAAATCTGGTGGCTTTATTAGGTAGGAACCCCTGTCAGCAGCAGTGGATTAATTTTTCTAAGCCTTACCCACCTGATCTGAGGCAAGAAGTCTTTATAAGAACCTTGTCTGGTGCTTTTTCTGTGCCAACTTCTCCTGTGTGTTCATCTGAGCAACAGAACCGTGGGACTGGGGAGGGGACCAGAGGCAACGTCTGTCCCCTGTGTCCGCTGAAGGGATGGCTGGGGCAGCTGCCCAGGGATGAGTGTCCTAAAGAGCCTGGCAGGGTGGAGGAGAAGAGCTGCTGCTGCAGGAATGGGGACTGCAGGGTCACTGGGGCTGTGTCAGATGGAGCTGCTCACACACAGCACACCTCCTAGAGCTCAGCTCTGCCCCTGTGCCGGGAGAAGGTTCCTCTGTAGGGCTTGCAAGATAAGCAAAATGAGCAGCCCGTGTATTTTCACTCAGGGCTGCTGAAGGCCAGAGCTTCTTTGTCAAATAATGGGGGATGTAAGGGAAAGAATCAGATTTTGATCCTCTGAGATTCCACTTAAAAAGGCAAAGTGCACAGCTCCTGGCTGCTGCAGTTCTTTGCCTTGATGTTAAGGCTATGCAGGTTCTCTTGACTTCAATTTGAATTTTCTTTACATGTTGGTTTTGTTTTTTGAAGCAGGAAAGACCTTTAAAGTCTCCAAACTATTAGCTAGAAAACCTCAAAACCACAAAGATTACTAGATACATTTTTAAAAAGTGATTTGTAAGTAAAAGAAATGAGACTTTTTTTTCTCCAATCAGGTTCCAACTTCTCCACCTTGGGAATCTTCATTATTATTTTTGACTTGTTAAAGGTAAAATGTTGTTCTAGTTCTATCTTTCTTGTATTGATGACCATTTAGTCTGTTTTTAGCTCTCATTCTCTAAAGCAGTTGGCATTGCTGTGTCACAAACAGTTGATCATAGGTTTCAACCCATGATGCTTTTTCATGTACCAGAATCTGCTTTTCTTTTCAGTTTTGACTCACTGGGGATTCATCAGAACACAGTCTTAGCTGTTTGCAAAATAGTTAGGAAATCAGCTGAAAGACCTCTCTCCCAAAACCATTTTGAGGCATATAGGACTATGAGTTCTCAGGAGATCCTGAGATCCAGGCATGTTTTTGTGGCCAGGAGAAGGCGACTGGGAAGCTGAGATGCAGGGCAGGGGTGTAGGCAGTCATGTTTTGATTTATGAATAGTCTTCTAAATCCTTTGCATTTTTGGTGAATCGTATACATGGAATAGTAATTAGAACTTTGATTAATTTCTGTGAATTTAAACTAGCTGAAGACATGGCTCAATGACTGAAAAGTGAAATTGAACTTATTTAGCTCTGCAAATAACTCTTGTATATTCACCTGTTGCATTAGCTGTTTGAGGGGGTTGTGTTTGTTATTGTTTATTGTTTGGAGGGTTTGTTTGCTTGTTTGTTTGCTTTGACTATGAGGTCTCAAAAATCTTTCATTTAAGTTACAGCAGACATGAAGTTCAGTGCTCAGATTACAACAGTTGAATGGGACATGTTTTAGGACAGCCAGTGTGCTCCTGAAAACCTTTCTGGTCCAATTGTTTGTGAAATTCATGGCATCTTATTTGGTTAAAAGTCCTGAAAGTGCAAGTGCTAACAGGACATTTTGCAATTGCACTTTTCTTAGGCTAGCAGATGACTTCAGCATCCTGGCACTTGTATGGTTGCATGTGCTGTCCCCAGTGGATCCTGGTTGATTAGGGGAAAATGGATAAAGCATTCCAATCCTCAAGCTGTGGATTTAGAGCAGAAGGTAAAGCAACCTGGAGATTGCTCTTATTTAAGGCATTGACTCTGTTGCAAGTAAATATTCCCAATATACTCAGTATATCTCACTCTTTATCCAGGACAGTTGTTTAGCAGGGAAAAGGCCTCTAGAACATTCTGCATCTAACAGAGGAGGCATCTGCAGAAATTTGAGACCATGAGCAACCTGTTGCAAAGGTTGTCATCAGTGTGACCTAACCAGACGGATTTTTTTTAATACTTGATGACAGAATCAATAAGACAAGGAAAAGTTTTCTTCCCCTAGGAAAACACACAATTACTCCATGTCATGGCAGCAGCTCCTCAGTGGAATGAGCTCAGCACTCAAGATCCATCAACTGTTTCAGCAGTAGTTCAAGAACCTTTTATTAGTATTTTGCCTAACACTATGTTAGGCAAAATCATAACTTTACTGTCTTATAAAATGATAAATTAATGCTGCTTGGGTGTTTAGAAAGTTGTTGTAGTAAAAATACAGAACAAATCAGCATACAGAAATTTGATGTTTGAAGCAATATGTCAGAAACCATTTAAATTTTGTCTTTGCTACATGACAGAATTGCCTATGACATGAGGGATATCCAGTTTTAGTAATGTTTAGCTGCTGGGCAGCCCATGCAAGTCTTCATTTCCAGCCACACAGAAGCCTTAATTTCTTCTCATTTCTTGTATTGCTTCTGATTTCTTTAGGTAATGCTGTTGTTCTTGTTATTAACCAGAACCTTGTTTTTTGCACTTCTGTGTATCACAGTTCATTACACAATGGTACTTAGCACCACATAAGCATAAAACAAGAACAAAATTCTTATATCATAAGGGAACTTATTATCTGCATTGATGAAGGGTAAATTCATATGCCCAGAAAAGGAAGAATCAGGTTTTGGAGCAACCAATGCCAGTTAGTTCCAGCTGAGAGTCTGGGCACATCTGGGCACATCAGTGGCCTGTTCACTCATCACTACAAAAAAGAGTTTTGAGGTGGGTTTAAATAAGGGTAATATATTAGTTCCGAAGGGGCCTTTCCCATGCCTGAATTAAAGCTCAGGACAAAACCTATCTCTGTGTAAATAAAGGCAGAAGGAAAGAGATGGAGGTGGGCTGGACACTGACCTGGAGAAACAGAATGGCACCAAGTCAGCTTTCTTCAATAAAAATTATTTTTACCTATTCAGGAGTAAATAATTATAATGGTTTCTCATCATTCCTTTTCATATTGTAAGTAATTATATTTTCAGTACATAATACAGAAATTCCTCTTACCTACCTGATGGGACAAAAGACCCTGGGAGTTTGTGAAAGTATGACAGAGTCAATCTGCCAGGCCTCCCCATGTTTATATTTCAGTCATCCTGCCATCAGAAAAACCTCCATAAGCCTGGTTAGGAAAATGCATTAGCAATATCAGTTGTGGCAATAAAAAAAGGAGTGCCTCTCAGAGTCAGGATTTGAGCAGCAAGACCTACTCATGATCAGTGTTATTGAGCTAACTTTAGCTTCTGATCCTCCAAGGATTTTCCAAACCTGAGGGGTTTTGTGCAAGCACTCCTATTCCTAAATTCTGGTCTCCAAAATCTCCCAAGCATGTGGTCTGTTGTAAAGCTGCTTACTTTTTGTCAACAAGCAATATTGTGGAACAACTGGAGAACTCTGCAGGCTGTTTAACTCAGCGCTGCGTTCCCCTCAAGCATGCATGGGTGTGTGTATTCCAAGGATGCTGCTCTGAACAATCTGAAGATTGTTTGATAGAGGTTCTTTATCTCCTGCATTGCAGTTCTAGATGTTATCACATTCAAAGCATATTTGAACTTTTTGGTAAACATTCAGCATCTCTTTGAAGCAAAAAAACATATAATGGCTCTGTTCCATAAGAGCTGGCAACAGTGGTTTCAGCTGCTTGGGGGCAAATTCATGTGGGAACACTGATACCTCTGGAATACTTTCCTTCATTTCAGCCATGGAAAAGGGCCTGCTAAATTCTGTCCTTGGAGAGTATAATTAATAAAATCTTATTTAAAAATTCAGTAATAGATATTCTTATAGTCATGTGAAGATTTCTAGCTATGGTAGTGGATTGAAAGGTAAAGGCTATACTATTAAACCAGGAGGGTGACTCCTTTTTCCATTTAAAAGTGTCAGAAATGTGAATAACTGATAAAAGATTTCCAGTGCCTTGATTCCCAAAAGTTCTGCTCTGAGGTTTCTCCACCACCAGCATCAGGTTCAGTGGTTATGAAGTGAGGTGACTTACAAGACCTTAGCAAAATCTGAACACCAGACTTGACTGGAAGCAGAGAACATGTGGAAGTCTTTTTCAGGGACACCCTTAAAACAGAATTTGTGAGTCTCATCCATCCCCAGACTGACTGATTGATTGATCGATTGATTGACCAACTCCATGTTTATACAAAAGGATCAAAATGGCAAAAAATGGCTTTCAATTAATACCATTCTAAATTTTATCTCTGCTGATTTTCAGTGACAGAATTGAAAGCAGAGTTTGAGTGATAGGAGTTCATTATCCTGTCTCTGCACCAACTTGCAGCAAAAGTAAGACAACATTTTTTCCTTTCCCATGTTCAAGTTGTGACTCACAGTTCAGCAGCTAAGTGGGGCATACATTGCAAGAACTAGGCTATGAAATTACTTGTGAGTCTGACATTTCCAAAGCAATGTCACTGAATGATCTTGTGCCAGCTTGTGTCTTGGGGTGCATCAAGCACAGCACATCACCAGCTGGCTGGAGGAGGTGACTGTCCCGCTCTACTTTGCACTGTGCAGCCTCACCTCAAGCAGTGTGTGCAGTTTGGGGCACCACAATACAAGAAAGACATCAAGGTGCTAGGGTGTGTCCAGAAAGAAGAAAAATAAAAAAATATCTCTGCTCCAGACTTGCTTACCAACCACCTCAGGGCCATGAAGTATTATTTAATTGTCCTTGGACTACTCTTCACAGCTTTATTACCACCCATATGGAAGAGAAACAATGGGTAATGCTCCAAGGGCCCTTGGACCAGGCTAAGAAGTTTCCTACCGATGTCCTAAAACCAGACCCCAGAGAGGCAGCAGAGTTCCCTAACAGGAGTGTCTGTCTGGCAGGTAGGACCCTCTGTTCCCCTCAGAAGGGAGTCACCTGCAATTATAATGCACCTCTCCTTCCTTGTAGAGATGATCTTGATACAGAGGGCAGGCCAGTCTGGCCTTCACAACACCTCTGGTGTAGCTGGACCACATCATCATCCTCCGTAGCATCCCCTGAGTGGCCCTCCACATGCAAAGCCTCATTCCTGTTGTACAGAGGCATTGAGGAAGGGGAGGGAAGGCAAGGAGGGGCTTCTCCTGCCACCCGTGACATGTGAGCACAGCCCCACAGTGACTCTGTCTGCCAGCAGTTCTTCTCTTGGGATGTTCTTCTTGACTCGCAGTTCCTTTCCACTCATGAGCAAGATGTTTTCGTTCCAAGCTGTAATTGGTGATATGAGGCACAGAGTTAAAGTTCTCCCAGTGCTGTCTTTTATGTGGTTGTTCAATGTACAGCAGACGACAGACAGGACTTTTACCCCTGAAATTATTGGGGTGAACTCACTCTGATGAACTTTCTGATCACTGCACTGACCTGGATCTACTGAAGAAGGAAAATATGGACAGCAATGGACTGAATACATAAAGAAGCTCCCTGATGACAGTGGCAATGGAAAGAATGTCAGCATGTAAGGCATGAGAAAAGACAAAAATATGCCTGTGGCTAAGGATGCAGGATGCAATTTTTTAAAGTTATATAACTTAGTTTATTTGGGAACTTGGCCTCTCACTTTAAGTTTAATTTTCTGATAAATTTTGCATTATTTGCAATCAATTTACTGGTCTCTGCTTGGAGGCAAGAAAAATAAGCCTCACATCTCTTTTCCTTTAAAAAGGCAGGAAAAGAGGAACCTGCCTTTGGGATAACATACAGATGAAACAGCCTACCTGGCCAGCAGATGTACTAGGAAGAAGAGTCTGGGAACAACAAGCAGGTGTATAGTAAGAATGAGAACCAAAGTATAATCTCTCTAGGCTCTGTATTCTTAATTTTATCCCTGGATTTGCATGCCTGCAAGCTAGATGGATCTACCAGGATCAGACAGTCTGCAGGCCTGAGTTTCATTCATCAGGTTGCTCTCTCCCAGTCTGAAATTCTTCCTTGGAAGGCTAGAATCCATAATCCAAGTGACATCAGTTCACACCAGATTTAGACGCTTATGCACACTTCTGCTAAATCCAATTAGCTGTCAGAGTTGAACTCTGAAAAACCAGGTGAGGAGTAAAGGGTGTGGTAAGTTGCTGTTGTACTTCAGTCCCTAACAGCGCTGGGAAGTTTTGGGTGTATGCAAAGCAGTTAACTCCTGAATTTACTCTTTGTGTAATAAGAGTCTCAGGCATAGATGAGCCTACATAAACATCAAAATAGGAGCTCTAATCTGCACTGTGGTAGTTACTGTCCCAACAGGAGTGGCAGCACAGAACAAAGGAACTTGAGAGCTGGCACAGATGGGTTTCCCTACAGTGTCTGACCAGACAGAGCTAGGAGAGTGAGATCTGAAAACCCTGCTGGATTTTCTCTGAAGTCCATATGTTACTTGAAAGGGCATTAGAAAGACACACCTGTTCCTAGCTGGAGAGCTTGCTAAAACACCTTAAGCCTACACATGACAATCGGTACCCAGCCCATATGTTGGCAGATGCAGCTTTAAGTTCATGGGGAAATGAGGTTGTTGGATGAGGGAGGCTCTTTGCTCAGTAAATTGTTGAAGGTTGCCTTTTTTCTGTCAAGTAAATTTTTCCATTGCTTGCTATGGAGTAAATGCATTTTGTAATCAGTGTAGCATTTCACCACTTCTTCTTTCTGCTCTGCACAGAAAGAAGGCACTGTTACTTGTGCTGAAGGCAGCTGGCATGGGACTTACAGGGGTTATTGGGAGGCAATCCCCGATGGAAGCCTGAAAAGAAACTGAGTCAGTACCTCAGGGGAAAGTACAGTTCAGCTGGGTGCTGACATATGTGCACTATCACTAAGAAAGCAGCTGGCCATGGCCAGCCCCAAGCAGGGCTGGAAGGTGTGAAGACTGAGCAAAACACAACCCGTCCATGCTCATGGCTCTGGCCACCACTACAAAAGCAGGTTCTTCCTCCAGATGTTGCCCCTCTTCCTGCTTGTCCAGACCAGCCCTTTGGCACCACGGAATAAACCAGCCTTAGCTACAGTACTAAGGTTGAGTGTAAA
The DNA here is from genome assembly GCA_024865655.1 of Emberiza elegans. Classification (NCBI taxonomy): domain Eukaryota; kingdom Metazoa; phylum Chordata; class Aves; order Passeriformes; family Fringillidae; genus Emberiza; species Emberiza elegans. Next base: position 4,910,585 of record JALJVW010000068.1, on the reverse strand, counting down.
GTCTGGAAAGCATTAATTGACTTAGAGCCATTAAGCCTCGCCCTGTCTCACATGCTCAGAGCCAATCAAATTTGCAGCATTGCTGCGGCAAAGAGAGAGAGAGAGGTGTGCTCTTCAGTCCAGACTGGGGTTGCAGCAGTAACCTTTGTGCCCAGGACACAGATGAAGTTTGGGAGCTATTAAACTGAAGGAAGTGAGCGATGGAGAGGAAGGCAGGCTTTCAAAGGAAGTGTGGGGTGGGGTGGGGTGGTAAAACTCAGGCACAGCAAGTATGTGATATCCAGAAGGGAAGAGGACAGTTATTGGATCCACATGTCACAACAAAGAGCAATAGAAAGAAATCTCCTCAAATGTGGGCAGATAGAGCATTAAGGAGATCCAGCATGTCTTTCACACAGATCCTCAGCCCCCAAAGCAGGAATTCAGCTCCATCTCTCTAGGAGCCCCCTCGAAGTGCTCTGAAGCCTTCATATAATCCCTTAGCCAGAAGCCTCCCCCAGTGTGTTCCGTAGACTAAAGGCCACTTTAGCTGGGGAAAGATAACTGATAACAGAATGTGACCTCACTTCTAGTCAGGATTCAGCTGCTTCCTGTGGTTGCTTCTCCTTGTTTTTTTCCCCTCTGGTTACTTTTGGAGGGCTACACGGGGTCTTAGGAAATGGCTGGAAGGCTAATCCTGTTAGAAGCAGATAAATCACCTTTTCTGTTCCATGCCTCAGTTGTAGGCAGGAATTCCAGAGTTCCCTCCTTGGGTACAGTTGCACGTGAAGGACCCAGTGTCCTGTGGCAGAGCACCTCATAGTTTTATAAAGTGATCTAACTTCTTGAGGAAGCTTCAGAACATTCATCCCCAGTTTTTGTGCTTAAGGCATGGTTTGTTTGTCTGCTCTGCAAAAGCAGTAAGAGCCTTGCAAGGCATGAGGCAGAAAAGGGCTGACACTTTGCTTTCTCCCTGTGGAGCTTTCCCAGAAAATGTTACCTAACTCACTTTGTTGATACTTGGTGGATCAGTGGACAAACTTCACCACATTAAGTTATTTTAATAAAAAATACATCCTAAAGAATACTTTGTTTTACAAAGTATTCTGCACATCTCTTTGCCCTGCTGCATATACTACAGGAAACCAGCTAGCTCCATTTAGAGCCACAGAAAAGTACCACAAAGGAAAAGACTGCAGTTTTCAAAGTTGCTTCTGTTATTCTTGAGCAATCACAATAGCATAATTCCTTCCAGTGCTGCACAATTTTGAACTCAGAAACATCTAGGTAACTTGAAATTTCATTGTCCCTAATACCATTTTCACCAAGAAAAACTACTGCAAATGAAAGTGTTCATAGGTACAGACAGTTAAAGAAACCTTTGAAAAATCTGAGCCAGCAGGTAATTTTTTAAAAATTTTTTAAAAGGTGATTTTGAATGAGCTATTGTGTTTCAATTAATAACTCCATAGGAACTCCACCACATTATAGCTCTGTGTATTTTCTGCAGAATAATGAGATTTCTCCTGTTTCTGAAACAGTAGCTGAGCAATTCCAGAGCTCTGCAGTGCTAATACATAATGGTGAAGGAAGGAGGGACAGGGAAGTGTATGCAGAGAATCTTGTTATCCCAGGCAGTGTGGTAAACTCTCATATGGACACAAGCCAGAAGGATGTGGAAGCCATAGGCTTCATTCCCCCATGGATTATTAGTTTCTGACTGTTAACAGTGAGTTGTAATCTCTAAAGAGTGTTTGGAGATGAGGGATGAGGTCTTATCAATGTGCTGAATTAAATAAATTTTATCACCTATTACTCATTGTTTGAGTAGGGGAATTTGGGAAATTGTCCCTCTGCTTCACACAAGCTGGAATACCTCTCCTTTAAACCAGATCAATTTGACAGCTTCAGAGGGGTACAAAAAGAAATGTTTGTAAAGGCCTTGACCAGAAGGGAACTATCAGGACATGATTTTTTTTATTTCCTGGTAAAGATCTGTGCTTTGTTAAGACGTGAATATGAATAGCAGTGCCCCTTTGGATGAGTACAGCAAAACCTCTAAACCTTTCTGGTTTATCTCTGCTGGGCCTGATCATTATGTTCAAAGCTCATTGCTGCCTGATCTGATGAAGAGTAGGGCAGACTGGAAAGATGCTCTGAGCTGTAAGGTGATGGAAAAGCCATCTCTGTAATGGGTGGTGATGGGAGCCTTTCCTTGCTCAGTTCAGTTGAAATCAGACACAGATCTTTGTGGAAACACAGGGAATGGTTTTGGTTTCTCTGCCTTCCAAGGAAGAACACACAAGAAGTCTCGTAGCAACCAGGACCAGCTGCTGGAGTCATGAATTTTTATGAAGGGATTTCTGGCAACCACATTAAATAATGCCTTTAGCCAACATGTCGGCTCTCTGAACTAATTTTTATATCAACAGCACTGCAGATGGGTGATCTGCTGCAGCACTGGCAGACAAAGTCATGAGCTCCTACAACAAAAGACTTCTACTAAACAATGTTTTTCTAAGTTTGCAGTTTCTCTTCCACTCAGGGTGATGGTAGTAGTAGAACTATGGAAGGGAAAAGAGGAGAGAATATTCCTTCAACCCCCAGGACCCAGTTGTTTTATCAGTTTTAACACCAGTTGAGCTACTTTACATCTTACTACTGGTTCTAGCTTATAAGATATTGGAATTCTTCACACCTGAGACTTCTTTAAAATAAGACTAGAGTTCATCCTTCAGTGACTGATATCTCAGTCCAAACTATGTTTTGCCTATATTATGTCATTCAGCAATACTAGAAGAACAAGCTCTGTTTCCCTTTATATGCATCATCTGCAAGATTTCAAGACTGAGGATGGGAAAACTGTCAATGTTGTAGCAGAAGACATGTGCAGGCAGATGAAAACAGAATCTATTCTGTAGAGTGCAGGAGAGACCTGATGGTAAAAGGAAAAAAAATGCCACAGAAATCAAGCCAGGAGGTTTGTTTTATGATAGTAATTATTCTCCATGATGTTCATTGAAATAGGAATTCTGTGATTTTCCCCTCAAACTCCACGGCATTGAAGAATGACAGAATCCAGACTAAGTTCCTTCATCAACTTATTTAAAACTGTCATGATGATTATTCACTGATGATAAAACCACACCACTTTGCCAGCATTGTTTTTATTTCAAAAGCTTGTGTCCTACTGGTGCTCTGCAGCCCATTTGATGCAGTGAAGTGTGGTGGCTGCATTTATAAAGGATGCTCATGAACATTCTGCTAACTGTTAAAAACTGGCTCAGGAGATGTTTTTGATTTCTGGTTCTATATTTGAAAGCACACCAAACTCTGTGTGCATGATGATGCCCCTTACTTTGGAATTGTGGATTGTCCAGCTACACAGAAATAAGCTGGTTTTGCACTGAAAGGCTTATCCTGGGGAAACTGGAAAAGGGGAATGGGCATAGAAGGGAAATGATGCACACACAGCTGTAGAAAGCATTGTGAGCAGGGAGAGGACTTCCCACCTTGCTCTGGCTCTTCAGGATGCATTGGCAACACTGTCCCCAAGGTTTAGTGAAACATCCTTTCCTTTGACCATGTTTCCTGACAGACACACACCATGTGGTTGTGGTTTTCTGCAGTTCTGTTTTGATATCTTCTGCACTGTGGACAAAGTTCGTGAAAAAAACTAAAATCCACTCATCTGTTATATACTCTTGGGAAACAGCATGTTATCATCTACCTGTGCTTCTGAAGCTGCTCAGGACAGGCTTTGTGCTTTGTCCATGTGGGTGAACCAAAGAGTTTTAGCAGATTTTCGTGCACATGGATTTCACACTGTTCCTTGCTGGTGCTCCTCCTGTTTGATTACAGCACAGCTATACAGAGCTTAAACTGCAATAAAAGGGTTTAGTGAAAGTTGTACACAGTGATCTCTGATTTCCTCTTAGGAACTACAATCCTCCTTCATTATTTTCTGCATCCTGGAGTTTGGTTGTTACTTTTGTGGTTGGACTTCTCTTTTAGCCAGTTCCCCCTGTTTATCCAAATGTCCCCCCCTCCTTCCCTTTTTGGAAGATAATATTTGAGGGCATTTCTTAAGCAGTGGAAACCCTCAGAGCCTTGTGCTGCCTTAGTCAGAACACTTTTATGGATAACCTCTAATCTGTGTGAGTGAGTAACTGAAGGCCCATACGTCCCAAGGGAAGGAAACCTTGGAAATGGGAGCCAGAGTGGAGGGTTCAGCAAATAACAAAACCCTTTTGGCTTTGTTCACATCAAACATTTGTGTTTGCCAAGACAGGGAGAAACTTCTCCGTGACTATTTCGAATGCCACCTGCTCATTTAGCATTATGAATTGCATCTAAGCCTACTCTTAAATTAATCTTGTCCTCAAAGACTGGTTAGTAATTTTGAAGGAGGAAATACTGTCTTACAGAGATTGTCCTCAGCAACCTGTACATATTTCTAAACTTTTTTTTTTATCCCCTATGCTGGAAAAGGGAAGGTACAGATCAGGCTCTAGATCAATGCAAAAAGTAATGCTTATTCTTTATAAATAGAGAGCTATCCTGATATATAATTGATTGTTTGACTAATGGGTAAAAAATCAATGTTGTATTAAACTTCTTTAGCTGGAATCAAATGGAAATTGTTTTGTGAAAATATTTCATTTTTTTAAAATATGAAATGGAAATTGCTTTAAAAATAAAAAAATATTTTTCCTACACCATCCCAAAAAAACCAGAGCAGATGTGTTTTGCCAGCTGCAATTTCCTATGTCTAAAACAAGCCCTACTGTATAGGAGGGTGAGTGGATAACACCTAGAATCTCTGCCTCCAAATTCTCACAAAAAAATTGGCAAATGAGCTTGAATATCTTGATGTAAAAATAGGGTTGTTTTTATGTGTCTTTTTGAGTTTTAAATAAATATTTTGATCATATATACAGGTTTCATCCAAAAACTATGGAAGCTTAGATAAAACCAGATGGAGGAAATGTTAGAATTTTTGCTTAATAAAATTTCTTTCAATGCAAGAAAGCAAAACTTTTCAAGCTACAACCCTTCTGCTAAAACCCTTGGGGCTGGGAAATTGAACTGAATTTCTCAAAAATGGAGGGACCATTCTAGATTTTGTTGCATTATGAAAGGTGAGTACAGAGTTATCCCAGAACTCCAGCAAAATGGAAAATGTGGCACTTCTGGTTTCTGGAGACTTGTTTTCAGATGCTTTCATAAAAATGCTTCCTATATTTAACTACTGTCATGTATTCTGACACCATGGCTGTATTATTGTTTAAATACAAGAAAGAGGTAGGAATTGATTAAAAATAATAATAATAATTAGATTCAGAGCCTCTCTTGCTTTAAAATTAGTCTTCTGATGAATTTGCCTGTTGTGCAGTGATGTTCATCCCAGCAATGAAGTCAGAGGTGATGAGAAACATCTCACTTGGCTGAGGTTATGCTCTTATTAAGTAGCACAGCTCTGCTAAGTAGAGATGACAACAAAGCAATAATATTTAAACATTACTGTAAATCTGGGGAAGAAATGGCAGTCTTAAGTGTAAACCTCCTTTTTTTCAGCCTGTGCCTACATACCTGCATTGATGGGCTCCATTTGAAATACTGTGTAAATGTTTAGTGAGACTCTCTCTCAGGTCAGCTTTTATTAATGCTGAGTGTGTGCAGAACAGTCTGCAGAATCTGAATCTTGGTTTCTGGCAGAGTGCCTTTCCTTTCTATTACACTGGAAAAGGGAGAAAAGCAAACTGCCAGGGAGAAGGACAGCAGAGAACTGCAGCCTATAATGGGTGTAAAAGCATCCTAAACCATATTTAGACAAGAACTGAAGCAGTCACTATTTATTCTGGTTCAAGAATGGCTGTTTTGAAGCCATTTCTGTTACATGAATAACATGTGAACAGTTTTCAAATTACTGTTGCTTGCTTAATAGAATAAAACCTGAAAAGTCAAATAATGTCAGTGAAGCTGCTAAGCCTCTGTTGTTTCCTTCCAGGCTTTGCTGCCCACCAAAAGTATTGACTCAATACTCTCAGTAAAGTCTTTGAATTTACTGAGAATAACAGCAGAAGAAGCATAAATAATCAACAGATTGTATCTTCTCCCCATCACTGCTGGGTTTATTTTTTAGGAAAGGAAAATCTGAGCGGATTTGTGCAGGAAGAGACACCCACCCAGACGGATGCATAGCCAGTGCTTCTGCCTGTAGCTGGAGAAGGTTAGCTTTGCTTAGCTTTGTTTTCTGCCTTGGATGTCCTGCCTTGCAGTCTGTGAGCTCAGGAACAGCAGCTCCCAGCTTTCTGGGAGATACACACCATGCTAAATAAAGGGGGTGGGAGGCTGAGTGCCAGCTATTTTTCTTGCTTTGGGAGTAGTGGCTGCTCTGTTGGGGGCAGGGGGGCAGCTCCAGGAAGGTTTTATTCTTCAGAGCTTTGTAATCCCCCTCTTCACTGGAAGCTGGAAGGGGACAGCTGGGGACACAGCAGGCAACCTTTCAATTAAGTGGAAAGAGTAAGAAATTTTCCACTGACAGATTTTTCCCCTCTTGACCAGACAAATTTGCAAAACTGAACACTGTTATTTAAATTTTAGAAAAAAGGTAGTTCTTGTAAAAACAAGCTGATAACCTTCTTTCAGGGAGAGAACTGAAAAGATTTGAGGTTCTTTTCTTCTACTTGGTTATTTCTGAATATTAAAAAGCAGGGATTTTTTTTCCAAGCCAACCTTTTTCTTAACATGTTTAAATAAGATCTTAAATAATACTAAATTTCTAATTTGAAATTTCCACATTTAAAAACTATATAAATAGAAATTTCAGTCTGAAATATGTCCAGGATTGTTGGCCCATGAACATGATATTTTTGGGGTGATTTCATACTTATGTTTTGATTGGGGATGGATTTTCAGTATCTTACAAATACTTAAGGAATACAAAAGCCATTCCCCACGCAGCTGCTAGATGCTGTGGTGAGAGTTTGGAAAATATAAATCCATTCCCTGCACTTGACAGAGGTTACCCACCAAATTCCTTTCACTTATACTGTCAAATTACTTTCATTAGGAATAAATTTTCCTTTTTCTGCACTGACCAACAATTGAACTAACACCTTACATGTAATAAAGTCTTAATTTTATATGTTTTTCTTCAACATCTTTTTTGTTGAAGTGTAAGAGTCTATTTTGTTGCACATAAGGGTGGAAAACATCCCAGCTTCCCTCGCCAAACAGCATGCCCAGGGAAATGTGTGAGCATACTTTACCCATACTTCAAAACAAAAGCTGTGGTTTATGAAGTCTTTGAATCCTTTGTGCACTGGTTGTGGGTAGAGATGATTGAACTATGGCCAGAGATTTTGAGAGGGCACTGCTAAGTTTATTAAACATCTGGGAGGCAGACCAGGTTTCCTGCAAGTCATTTGGTACAGAAGCTTCTTACGCCTAACCAGGGCTTTGAGGTTTGCAATTACAGCTCCTAAGAGCCATGGCTGTCACAAGTTGAAAGGATTCATTTCCTCCATGACTTACTGGGACACGGTTGGGATGGCTGGAAGTGACAGAAGAGAATGTCTTTCAAGCTAATAGATCACCCATTATAGCAGAGTCCCAGACTCGCTACATGCCAGGCAGGCACACAAGAGAAACAAACCCAGTGCTAGAAGAAACTTAAAACAAGCACAGTGGGATCACTTTCTCCGTTTGATAATCCATTGAAATGGACACTACTTCGTCCTCATGACACTTGCAGCACAAGACTCTGCGCTCCAAAAGCAGTTCAGGGCCCTTCAGTTCCAGAGCAGTTCAGTGAGGGTTTATGAACATTCCAAAATTCAGAGGAAGGACTGGTTTTGGGTATGGGAGGAGGTGGTTTATTTGTTTTAATTTGAGGTTTGGCTTTTGAGGGATAGGGGATAGTGTTGTTGGTTTTGTTTTGAGGGCTTTTTTCTGCAGACATCCTTTTCTGCTCTTTACTGCATCCTGTTGTTTCCCTAAACCACTGATTCTGTTTCTTATAGCCCAGATCACAATACTGCAGCACAGGCAAAGATGTTCAAAGCTTCACTGGCCAGAGATGAGGCATCGCTGCCTGGAATAGCCAAGTGTTGCTGCTCATCCACGAAGGTACTCCTCCAGCAAGTATTTCCCACCCCCCAGGATGGCAAACTTTAGTGCAAAGGGGGTTTTTTTTGGCTGCCTGTGGGAGTGTAGTGAGTCTGCAGGACATTATTATTCAAACCCTTGAACCTGTGTCAGGTTGTTAATGTCTTAATGTTTATTCAGGGGTCAGAGACTGCTGGCAGGTGTCACAGTAAATGGGAGGCCGTCAATAAGCAAATGACTTGCCATTCACAGTGTGATTGCTGTCAGCAGGTGACAGGATGTCAGACTGAAAGAGGAGAGGATGGGGAGGCAGGAGAAACTGCAAATGTTTCCTGGTCTTGAGGAAGTGAGGGAGAAGCCTCCAGCAATAACCATGGTAAATCAACATTTAAACAGCAAAAAAGATCCCAACATCCAGGTTTGGGATAATGGTACTAAAGGAGCAGTTTAGGTCTTCTAAAGCTTGGGGCAGATGGCATTGACACATTTGGAAGCACTTCCACTTCTCCATGCGGAAAGAAGATAGATTATATTTACTGGTACTCCCATTTCTCCCATATTTGTACATCATGTCTACAAAAAGAGGCAAGGTCCTAAACGAGTGGTTTTATCCATAATTAAAGACAGTGATTGTGCAAAGTATGTTATTTCTTCTAGATAATCTGCTTTTAGGCACACTTCCCAGTCCATAAGGTTCTGACCTTCCAAGCCACAGAGGACCTGGGGATCAGGATTCTGTTCTCAGTGTTAGGTGTTCACATGCTGCATCATCTGCCTCTGAAAATGCCTCCATTTCTTCGTCTGTAAAACAAGCTGGAATCTTCTTCAAATTTGCAAAGACTCATTAATTAAGATACTTTGGGGAAGTTTTATAGAAATAAAAGGAAGACTTAATAAATTATTTCATCCTGGACAGTTTATTCCTTTGGGACAATTAAATAGAGGTCGCTGATAATGCAAGTGATTGAAATTTAAAAATAGCATCTTTTAGCAATAAAAACTGGGAATAAGCCACCCTGAGCCAGGATCAACTTTTCCCCTCCTTTTCACACTGTCTTGGTGCTAACATGGAGGGGACAGAGGATATAAAAGAGTTTCTCCATCTCCTCAGCTCTGGTGCCCACTGCACTGAAAGGGATCACAGTAGTGCCAGACCAGCTCAGCCCCTAAAACCTGTGACTGATTTTGTCCATCTTGAGAAGGTCTCTGAGAATCAGGCTGACAAATTTTCACACGTGCTCACAGGGCAGGCACAGAGCTTGTCTGAATTTGGGCAGTTCTTGCATTAAAGGTAAAACATTCAAGGAAAATTAGAGGGACTGTATTCCTTCAATTTTCAAGACCCTGTCCAATGTTTTGCAAAGGTTTTCCTTCAGCAGGTAACAGGAAGAAATAATGAAGTCAATGAAGCCAATACAGTAAGATGAGCAATAACAATGGGTTTTTGTCCACCACCTTTTCAGAAAAGCATAAATAATATTTTCTGAATTTTGTTCTAGTCTGAAGCAGGAACTTGCCACCAACACTTTGAGCTCCAATTGCCTAAAATCTGACAAAGTTGTAAACAGCTAAAATCAAAGTGTCATTACAACAGATCTGCTACAGGAAACTGCTGTATGCCTCCCATTCAAGTGCCCTGAGTGCTTTTACATCTCTAATGCCCACACACAACCCCTGCATGGCCACACTACTGCATCTAAACACTTAAGAATGTTGCCTGAATTCCTCTATCTTCACACTTCATTTCAAACTTGTAGCCAAGGCAAAGTTTAAGTGATCTGCTAGACTGATTCATCTACTCTGCATGTCTACAGACTGAATTTCAGCAGTTTTTTGAAAATTCAGAGTGGTCAAGAGCTTTGGTATCTGGATCTGCAAGAAATTTAACAGATGTGTGAAATTCTGCAGGTGTCCCAATGATTTCAGCAGGAGTTCTGTGCACAGGTTTAAACGTGAACTAGTGTTGCCAGACTTCTGAATTTCAGACAATTGCTTAGTTTTGAATTTCAGACAATTGACTTCACATTCTAAATCCTTCCCTTCCATCCATTTGCACAAGAGTACTATTTGTGTATGGAGTTCTGCTGAGAACTTCTTGAAATGCCAAATGTTGTGCATGCTTTAGGTAACAGGACTGCTCCACAGCGACTTCAGTACTACTTTTCATTTACTTTGCTTTGCATCTCATTTAAAACCACAGGCTAGTTTTGGCAAGCATTAAGAGCTCTTAAATGGTTTGTAATCTGTTTTTAATATGATCCTAGTTCAAGTTCAAGCTGAATAAACATAGGGCTAAAATGAAACCTGATGTCTTTGTGCTTTATGCAGGGAACTGCTACAAACCACAGGGTAAGGGCTGATTTATTTTCACAGCAACAAGTCCTAAAATGAAAAAAAATATATGGGTACTGGTTGTTTTCTCTTAATTATTACTCTTGGGTGACCTTTTGGAGTTACAGGAGGCAGACAGCAACTAGTTTGGCCAATTGTTTTACATTGCTCTGACAGAGAACTGTCCAGACAGTTACTTGCTGAAACAAGAGAGAATGTTCTCTCTTGATGTTTAAAGTTCACCCTCATTTAACTGTTTTAGCATGCTTGCTTGGCCAGCAAATGATTGCTGGACAAACTGAGGGACATGGTTTCTGATTTATCGCTTGGAAATGATCAGTATTGGGCTGGGGCACATAACACAAGCCATCCTGCACCAGGACAGGATAAATCTGGAGATGGGGAGGGTGCAGGTTGTTTTATCAGTACACAGATTTTCAACCACATAACAGAAGTTAGGCCACAACACAAGTTGCATAGAGTTAACAACTCTATTTTCACTATGTGCAGCCTTGGTGAGTTTTCTAAAGCTGCATTTCCTCAAATTATCTGATACCATTAAATCTGCTTTCCCCCTACTCTCCATTATTTATAACTTGTAACTCTTGTGTCTGAAAAAGAGATGGAACAGTCTGAATATGCTGATTTGTAGCATATTAACTCACTTAATAGTCACCAGAAAAGTAAACAGAAATATCTTGAAAAAATGCATTTTCATTCTGTGAAAGTACCACAATTTTAAAGCTCCCACTCCTTCAGCAGTTAATATTTAATATTGGCACGTCAAACTTGCCTTTTCTGGAGTGGGTCTAAAAACCCAGGAACCTGGTCACAATCAGCCAGAATTGTAGTTTGTTTGCCCAAGGGCTTTTCTATGTCTATGACACAGAGATGTACTCTTCCCCCCTAAAATCTTTTTTTTTTTTTTTTTTTTTTTTTTTTGAAGCAACACATTGTCCTCACATGCTGATGTTGTATCGCAATAATAGAGATCAGGTGGGGCTGTGGATGACATTTTCCACAGCCCACATCCAGAGACAAAGCAGAGGCCTGGTTTGCAGTCCAAGCCTGCAGCCTGTATTTCTGCCATGGTGGATGGTCTCATGTTTAAGCCCAGCCTTGATGCTGGGTTTCATACTGGCAGATCCATGAGGACTAGGCCTGGATTTTAGGAGAACTTGTTTGGCAAGAATTGGTTTAATCATTCCCCATGTCGTTTTTTGGGCTTTGTTTGTGCTTAATTCCTTTAATCTGCATTGCTGTTGTGAGGACCACCGTATCAAACTGGGAAAATAGACAAGCAAAACATCTGAGCAGCACAAACCAGGCATGTTCTGTGCTTGCAGTGTTGACTCATAACTGTAATTCTTTACTCCTTCCAAGTTTTGATCTCCTCTCAACTCTGGCCAAGTGATTCATAACCACCTGCACTATGCAAAGGAGGCCTGAGCAGCACCACACAGAGTCACTTCCCTGGGATTTTCCTCCCTGCCAGGGAGCCCAAGGGCTGCCTTCACTCTTGTCAGCCTGCACCAAAACAAAGCAGAATAAACGTGCCTGTACTTGCAATTACTTCAGTAAAATATTTCCACTTTAATCAAACATGATGTCTGAGAACACAAGAGACAAGGGGAGGGGAAAGCAATGTTTGCCCTTGCATCTGAGAGGGGCAAAAAAAAGAAAAAAAAAAATGTAAGCCTCTTTACCTGGGTTAAGTCTAAATTTTTTTTCCAGTAGATTTTTTGTATGTATAATAACATGGACTGTCTGATGAAGGGAATTGTAGGGGTAAACAGGAATCAAGAAAGCCAGGTAGTCTACTGCATTGAGAAACCGGTCATAGAGAGGAATTGGAGGCAGAACCACCACAGAGCAGAGCCTGAAGAAAATACATCACCATCCTCTGTCAGCACTGCCTCCTCTGACATATTCACCAAAATGGGAAAAGTACCAGGATATGTGTGCAAGGACCCATGACTTGGCAGTATGTCATCTTCCTTCAGAAATAGCATTGCAATGTCATTTTGTTGTATTTCATATTATATGTGACACTGTCCAAAGGGACAGAGCAGGCTTTTGTGTGAATCCAGAACATAAAGACTTGCAAGTAATTTCTAGAATCCACAGTGAGACCACGTGGGTGTTTAAGTCCTAATTCCAAAGAGAGAAAGCTGCATGCACAAAGGCCTTTTGTGTTGGGGTTCCTTTCAATATTAGTTACATTGACAGCACAATTACTTTTCAACTAGTTTTTACAGGTATTTCTTTCTATATCCTCTATTTAAAGAAATGGGAAGGCAGGTAGGCAGGATTGCATGACTGCCTCCAAAATCATCCTGGCCACAGGGTGTGAGGTTTATTCAAGCTCCTTCTATTCTTGAATGTAGAAATTACTTGTATGTATGTATGTAGAAATTAAATGAATGTAGAAAATACCAGTGACAATCTTTCTTCAGTTAGTGAGAGATCTGATGCATGTAGTTAGCCTTGCTTGTAAAAGGCAGGACCTGACCTGGCTGCTGCTACTCCATAGGAAGACCTTGGTTGGATGTTCTGAGGGGTCAAAAAAAGCAAATTGAGCATAGATCAGTAAATGTTAGGAGGGGGGTAGAGAGCAGGGAAAACTGGAGTATTGCTCCCTAAAACTGAGCTTCAATTGCACCTTGAACTGTGCAGATGCAGCTCCATGTCCTCATCTCAGAAGGTTTAGAGGTGCTGCAAAAACACCGGCGGCGGAGGATAACAAGGCTCATCCAACATTTGGGCTCTGGACTTTTCATCCTGGAAAAGTGCAGACTGAGAGTGCTGAGAGCACAAAGAAGCAAAGTGTTTGTCACTCCATCCAAGAGCAACGGGACACCCGATCCAAACTAGTAAACCGAGCTGCAGAGAAAACGAAGGGCGGTGGGTTGAGATGGAGGGAGGAGCTGTGGTGGTGGATCTGTACAAGACCTTTTTTGAAGATTACCGTGCAGGAGCTGCACGGGCAACTGGATGAGAACGGAGGAGAGAAGTAACAGCACCGGGCTGAAAAAAGAGGAAATCCTCTGTGCTGGAAAAACGACCTGGGAGACTCACGGTGCCGGGCCAGCGGCACAGCAGCTGAGCCCACGGCTGACCCCAGCACAGGGGCCACCTCCCGCCGGTGCCCGCTGCCCGCGGTGGCCTCGGCACAGGGGACACCTCCCGCCGGTGCCTGCTGCCCGCGGTGGCCTCAGCACAGGGGCCACCTCCCGCCGGTGCCTGCTGCCCGCGGTGGCCCCAGCACAGGGGACACCTCCCGCCGGTGCCCGCTGCCCGCGGTGGCCTCAGCACAGGGGACACCTCCCGCCGGTGCCCGCTGCCCGCGGTGGCCCCAGCACAGGGGCCACCTCCCGCCGGTGCCCGCTGCCCCGGGGCGCTCGGCAGGGCCGCTGTGGGCCGGGCGGGCCGCACCGCGCTCCGCCTCCCGCGGCACCGGCGCTGCGCCGGGCGGAACGGGGCGGGACGGGGCGGGAGCGGCGCTTCCAGGCCATTCCCGGCGCTCCGCCCGCCGGCGGCACAGTCCGTGCGGAGTCGAGCCGAGCCGTCCTGTGCTGTGTCGTGGATGATGTGAGTGCGTGAGAGCCATAAAGCAGCGTCTGGGGCCGGGAGCGCCTGCCACTTCCAGGTACAGTCTGCGGTGCGTCTTGTCTGTCCATCCATCCATCCATCCATCCATCCATCCATCCATCCATCCATCCATCCATCCATCCATCCATCCATCCATCCATCCATCCATCCATCCATGTCTGTCTTGTTTGCCAGCCCCGGCAGGACAGTCTCATTCCTCCTGGTGTTTAATCTCCTTCCTAGCTAGCCAGTTCTGTACGGACAGAGCTACTTTTGGGGGGTATCAGGGTACTGGGGAGGGGAGAGACTTCAACCCAGCAGTGATGGGTCCTTCTCCTTGTCCCCTTCTCTGTAGTAAGATAGAACAGGGTCCTACCACTGCACGATGTGATTTTTTTTCCCTTGGCTCTAATCCTTGGAGAAGCTTTCCCTGCTTTTCTTTACACCCGGCAGTTCAACTGATTGGTGTTTTTATTGAGTGGGAAGGATAAAAAAGCACTGATTTACCAGATTGTGTTTGTGGGGCTGAGTAAAATGGGGGTGTGGGCGGGATGTGTGTCTGTGTGTCTCTGTGTCTATCTCTGTGTGTGTGTGTGTGTGTGTGTGTGTGTGTGTGTGTGTGTGTGTGTGTGTGTGTGCATCTGCCAAGTGTGAGTGTGATAAAACTTCAGGCTCCTGCGCTGTGTGGGGTGGCAGCAGTCCGGGGGTACGAGGAGAGTGAGGACTGTTAAATGACCCCAAATCAATGTTAAATAACCCCAAATCACTATTAAATGGCCCAAGACCAGTGCGTCAGTCCGGGCTGTAAACTAAGGCAGCCCTAACAAGCAGTGCCTCCCAGTCTGCCCGTGTGTAAAGCTAAATACAACACAGGGGGATGAGGAACTCTTCTTCCAGAGGAGTTCTCCTGAACAGAGCGGAGGAGGGCTGACTCCTCTCAAAGGGCAAGAAAAAAAAATCAAAAGAGCCGAGAACAAAGAGGTGCTCTGTACCTCGGGCAGCTATTTCTAAGCCAGGAATGTTGAGGGGGCTGCTTTCAGTGAGATTAGCGCCTTGGTGGGCTGAGATGTCATCTGTGCCATCTGTGACAAACTGGGACTTGGGCAGGCAGGACTGGGTCTCCAGGCGGTCTCTTTATTTTGAAAGCTGAGAAGAGCTTTTTGAAGTACGGCTTCCTCGGGCTTATCTTAGGGCTTCCAAATGAGATGCCTTGGAGAGAGGCTGTTAATCAGCTGGAAATCAATGCTAAATATACTCAAGACAAGTAGCTAACTGATGAGCTGTACCGGAGAGAATTGAGACCAAGTTCTGATTTTGGATAAGCTGAGACCAAGCTCTGATTTTGTATAAGCAGTGGTGATATGACTCCTTTGAACGGCAGGACTGAAACGGGCCACTGTAGGATTTGTTAAATCTTTGTAAAAGAGGAAAGAAATTACTGATTAAGCAGGGGTTAAGCCCGCAGCTGTGCCATGCACCGAGTAAAAGGCTTTTTTTGTGCGGTGTGCTGAGTCCCTGTTGGTTTGCATTCTTTGTGGTTTCTCTGTGCCGAGGTTTTGGGGGACAGCTCTGTGTGTTGCTGCCTGTGCTCCGGCTGTGTGGGTTATCCAGACATTCCTCGGGGAGTGCGGGGTCACCGTGCCCGCTCCCGGCCTGCGGGGTGAGCTGCTGGCACACTGTGACAGGAGTGACAGGCACAGCTCAGCCCTGGAGCGTGATCAGTGAAGGAATATGGACTGGAAAAGCTGACAGTGTGGGGCTTTACTTTTCTAACTGGGTGGTTAGAAAGTGAGGTTTTCTTGGGGCGAAGGCAGGAAGGAGCTGTGTGTGGATGATATTGCCAGTCTGTGCTCTACATCGCTGTAAGGTCCTGCTGACATATCCCAAGGGCTGTTTGGGATAGAATGCCTGCATTTCAGGGGAGGAGGCACAATCTGGGATTGCACATAGTTGGGCATTTTTTCCAAATGTTAGTAAACACACAGGTGTACTCTGCAAGCACTGACAAGCGCCCTTTGCTTGGCATGGGTATGAGGGACTGAGCCACATCATCTAATAAACACTTTGATAGAAAATGAGCTTGTAAACAAAGCTTCCAGAGAGCATTTTGCAGCCACAGCAAGACAATACATTAATTTACAAACAGGAGGCAAAGACTCCAGCTGAGAGCTTTTGCTAATTTCTCCTCTGTTCCAGCTGCTCTAAGAAGTTAAAAACCTAAACAACTACTGTGAGGAACCTGAATGGGTGGCATTTAGCATGGCTGTATTTTTAAATAGAAAATGTGCAGGATCATGACAACAATCCAGCTCACTCTCCCTAGGCGGCTCCAGAATAGCACTGAATGACTCAGATCCATGCATTCTGGCTATTTTGGGTTTGATTCATCAAAATGCATCTTCTCCCCAGAATAAAATGTTGTTCAGGTCACCTGCCCCTCCCATGGGGACAGGTACTCTGCCTGCTTCTGGAAATAGGGCCAGAAATGCCAGGGAACACACCTGCAGAGAGGAGCCTGGGAGCTGTGAGACCTTCGGGTTCATGAGGAATAAGACAGGATAAATAAGCTTGAGTCAGCCTGGGGAGTGGGGTATTCTCGGAGGTAATTGCTCTCATTGATACAGGGCCAGGTGCTTTCTGCATGAATGTAGCGTGCTGAACTGACGGTACTTGTCCATCAGGACTAGAGCTGATCCTCCCTTAAACACCCTGCTGGGGTTCAGACGCTGTTAGGCCGCGTTTGTAATGATCTTTTCACAGCCCAGCGTGGTGTCCATTTGCTCAATATCATACCTGCTGGGTGGTGACTTAATAGCTGTAATTGGCTCAGGGCAAGGGGCGTTTGGCCATCGATTGCAAAGCCCAGGGGTCCACCCTGAGTCGGGCACGGGAACTGCTGCTGGTCTCGAAGGCTGGCACAAACCAGGCTGCTGTGGCCCTGCCCAGACTGGGGGAAAAGATCTTTTCAGTCGTTTTGGCTATAAGATGCTTCTCTTTGGTTTCCCAAGGAGGCAGGCAAGCTGATTGCAGATGTCTGTTTGCAAGTCCTCTGTCCCTCAGACCCAGCTCTGTGCTAGAAGCCTCTGGCTGATACCCAGCCCAGATATAAGTGGGTGAGAGGCAAGTGTAGCTGGTGCAGATATGGAGCTGTACTTCCTCTCTTAGCTGACAAAGTGCAGCCATCCATTTTTATCTTCAATCTAGACGCTGGAAAGAATATTTTTCTTGTTGCTGTTGTGGTGGTGGGGTGATCAGTTAATTCTTTACCTGAAGTATTTCTGTTGCAGAAAGTGTGAATATACTGCTTTCAACCTGCTGTATATTGAAGTGTCAGTAAAAATTCTGTATTGCTCATGGAGACATTAGGACTCAGAGACTGGGGAAAAAACATCATAGGAATTGTTTGCCCTAAACCCAGCAATTTTTCTGCATCATCTAAATGGCAGGGACATCTGGCAATGAGGTTTTAGGTAGAAACAGTTAAATGAAATTTAGTACTGTTATTTAACACTACAGCAGCTTGCTGTTGTAAATTATAACTTGACTGCCTATTATGATTACAAAAGGGAAAGGTGTTTTCTTTTGAAGTGTATTGTAAGGCCAAGCATGGGTGTCTGCAAAGACTTTTTGGGATTCAGAATATATCTTGCTTTGATGAGGTTGAAGAAGGAACCATGTCAAGAGAGCTTCATGCTTAAGGCTAGTACCATGCTCCTGGCAGTAATATAAGATACACCTTCTGTACACCTTCTGAAAAAAGATCTTACTACTTAATGAAAGGAAATAACCCCATACTTATCCCTCTTTGTACTGTCAAGCAGAGGAATGCAGTAATGAGAAACTGAGTGACTTGACTAAAGCCACGTGAGGAGCTTGTAGCAGAGTCAGAAGCAGATCCAAACTACCAGGTGCCAGGTCTAAGCACTGAAATAATGCCATAATAATTCTCCTTTCTGTGGATAGATATGTGAACAACTCTTGATGAAGCTGGTTATCCCTCTGAAATGGTCCAGAGCCATGCTTAGCTACTGCCCATGCAGATAGAGAAGGCGGATCTTCTGGCTTTGATCACTTAGGGTGGGTGAGGATTACATCCCTGTCACATCCCAGGGTTCACATCCCTGCCACATGGAATGGATCACACTCCCCAAGGTTATAGTAAGTCTAATACCACAGTGATTCTCTTCTGGTGGTATTGTAGGGGAAACTGCTCCCATCTCTGTTGAGAACATCAAATTTCAGTTTTGTCAGTTTGAAATATGCAGGAGGCACAAAGCATGCTGCATAAATGATGCAGAGTGAAGAACTCTGTAGATACAGAGCTACTCATGTCAGAGTTCTGATTCACTGGGGGTAGCATAGCATGGTGGCATCACAGGCCCCATCTGTTCACCCCACCCCACACCCCATTCCTGGACATCTCAGGCACCGTGAATCAGCTGCTGAATCACTCGTTTTACAGTGTGATGTTTTGGAATAAAGCATCGCTGCTGTTCACTTGCCTTCAAACTCCTGACCTCAGAACTGCAGCAGCCCATCAGCTGAGCGAGGAGCAGCGTCCCAGCTGCCCCTCAGCAGTGTGGGAGCCAGGCTGGTGAACTCCTCCAGGCTCTGGAGCTCTTCTGCATCCTGCTGGTGGATGGCAGCCCTGACAAACCAGTCTGCAGCTGGCTGAGTAGACAGGTGGGATTGTAGTGTTTTAAGACTGTACTGTTTAAGAACAAATGGCAAAACTGTTCTGTGCTTCACTGGGTCCAATAAGGGGAATGCTTTGCTTCTAAAATCTCCACCCTGCTTCAGTAAGGTAAAGAACTGGAAGGCTTTAGTAGCATTCTTGCTTTCAGTCCAGCTGTCAGCTCAGAAATTTTGGTAGAAAAGAGTAGCTATATGTGTTGTCTGTGTTTTAACATGGGGGGTGTTTCACTGAATCCTTTGGCTGGCCTGAGACTCTTGTGCATCTTTTTCCTTTTCGTTCATTCTGTAAATCGCTTAGGTTTCAAAGACTCAGTATGGAGAATGCAATGGACTGAACTTTTCTAGAATCTCTTGTGCCTTCTGACATTTAATTACTGCTGTACTAATTCATCATGTCACTTATATTATATAGTTATCCTGTTTATTCATGTTTTAAACTTCTCCTCTGAAACTGGGATTAGCAAAAAGATGTACAAGGTACAAAATCCCCACACGTGTATGGGGAAAGCCTTATTTTGCATTCAAATGGTAAAAGAACAGCATCCCGATGAAGAAATTACCCATAAAATTAAAAATAGCTTAAAATTTAACTTAGCAAAAAGATTAATCAGTCACTAATGGAGCATGCTTCATATCTTTTTAAATAATTGTGGTATCTTCAGTTTTTTAACATGCAGACAGAAATCTAGCAGCACTGTGGTCATGGTAAGAGACAAGTGCTTTAAGAAATTATATGTTATAGGTGTGGCATCCTTCTAGTGTCCTGTGTTTCAGGGCTGTTGCCTTTGTGTGTCCAGCAACAGGGACAAATTGTATCATGTGTTTTGTTTGGGAGGAACACATGTCCTGTCCTCGCCCTGGACTGAGTAATTTTCCTGCAGCTGGGATTTTTGCTGTGATGCAGTCTGCTTGCATGTGCTCCTCTGGCACTGCAGCAATGCTGTCACAGCCACTTTCAGCATCATTAGACTCTCTCTCTCTCTTCCTGCCCCACTGAAGAGGATGGGAAAGGATAGAGGGGAGCTGAGTTGTGGGGCTTAAGCAGGGGACGTGGATTTACAGCACATCAGCAACAAAGAGGAACTTGTTTGTTTCCTTCCCTTTTTCTATGCTTGCAAATTTGGAGAAATTCAAGCCATTCTTAAATGCCCCACAATGTTCCTAATGCTCCCAAGTAAACCCACAAATGTATTCATACCTATCACACCTCTGCTGTTCAGTATCCAAGGACTTTAATTTCGAGTCATTCAGGATTCATTTAATTACTGTGCCAAAGTTCTCATACGTGAGTGATCCGTCAGCAGTGCTGCATCTGACCTTCCCAAATCATCAGCTGGGTCTATTTATAGACCCAAGAAAAATGCACATTCAGGAGGAAAATGCCTCTACTTAAAATTCAGTTCCTGTTTTATTCTGTGCTTACTGGCGTTTTTCATTTTCCTTTGCAGCTTATTGTTGCCTGGGTGATTTTTGGAAAACTTTACAAAATTGTTCCTCCTCTGCTGTTTTAGTGAAAACCAAAGAGTACTTTAAGGCTGAGTCAGGTTTCTTACATGCACCTCAGGTCTTTTCTTGCCCCACCAGCAGCTGTGCAAGATGTATTTTCCACTATTATGACATGGTTCAGCATGGATAGTTTTGGTCCTCTTCCTGTGGGCTGGATTTCTGATGAGAGGTTCTTAATCTTCCTCTTGATTTCAGTCTGGAAAAAGCTGATACCACTCCCCTTTGCATCTCCTATGTGAGTATGAAAAAATTTTCTGTACTCTGCCTCTTAAAAGATACACTTAATAAGTAATTCTAGGAAGGAGCTATAACTCAGGGTTGGTGCTGAAGTCAGGCTCTGAGAGTTGTATGGCAAATTCACCACAAAGAGTGGAAGCAAGAAGGCTTGAGCTGGGATAGTTCTGTGATCTTAATTTCTGCAAGTAAGACACATGAAACACCCATCTGGGAGTTTTTCAGGTTTCTTATCTTCTCAGTAGCTTGAGCTGTAAAATTTCCCTTTACTTTTCAGTGCTAAAAAAAAAAAAAAAAAAAACCTTTGTGAGCAAAGCACACACACCAGGAAGAGCTGTGTGGAATGCCATGGGCGGCCCCTGTGTCAGGTATGCTTTTGTTTTGGACAGCCTGGGTGGATGCCCCGAGCACTGCAAAAGGATTGCAGCTGCTCCAGTCAGCTTTATCCAGGGCCTGGCTCAGATACCTCTACACAAACGCACACGGCATGGGGAACAAACAAGGAGAGTTAGAGGCACGCACATGCCTGCATGGGTGTGAAATCACTGGCATCAGTGGAGGCTCCTGTGGCTGGAGCATTGGAATGGAAGGTTCTTGGCTTTTCATGGAAGACAGGCTGGGGAGACAAGGAGGGGGTGTAGGTCTGGAGGAATACGGGAAATTGTACAGGAGGTTAGGGATGAGGTTAAGAAAGCTAAGGACCAGTAAGGGCTTCTGTGGGCGTGTTGCTAACAAAAGAAAGAGCAGGGATAATGAGGGCCCTCTCTGGTGCTCGATCCTACAGGGAGTCAGTCTTTTGTTTTGCCATACCTCAGTTTTATGATGGCATCCTTAATAACAATGGTGGATGGTAATCACCGGTTAAATGTGGTTAAGTGTTTCAGATTGTATAGGGGACAGCTCTGAAGGGATGTATTTGGGTTTCTGCAGTTTGCATCTTTAAAGGGGAGGTGTGCCTTGGGACCCATACCATTCCTCTGCCTGAGGGATATAGTGTGGGAAAAACTGTACCTAACAGAGGAGCTGAAAATGTTTGGCAGTAGCTTTAAAGGCACCTTTCATGGCTACTGCTGAACTTCTCAGTGGGTGCTTCTATGAAGGATACCAGCTATTCATATTATTTGGTTTGTTTTATGAATCTGATGTGCATCCTGAGCACTTAAATATAAATTAAAACAAACCGATGCAACTTTCCACTGTTTGTAGTAGAAAACAGATTTTTTTTTTAAACATAAAGGTTTGGAAAAGCACTTGGAAGCCACGTCTGATTCCTTTAGTTTTGCCAAACTGAAACTTGGCTCCTGCAGGAGATGATGGGGGTTTGAGCACATCGTCTTTGGCTCTGACTTCCTACTTACAGTGCTGTTATGGGAAGGTTGAGGCTTCTTTCTTGTCAGAGGCCACTCACAGGCAGAATATGGACCTCAGTGCCCAAGGTCTCCTGTTCTCCATAATGATACTAAATGCAGGAAAAAAAAGTTGTATTCCTCTTTCCACAGTGCAGAGTTTTTGACTTCTCTCTGTCACAGGAGAGCATCACTGGAAAAGCCAGGACATTATTTCATTGCTCTTTCCTTCAAGTCAGATCTTTAATAAAAAAAAGCAAAACAAAAAAAGCCCACTCTTTTCATTCTTAGAAAAAAAAAAAATAAAGCGAGAAGAGATAAATGGGTTTCTATGTGACTGCCAGCCAAATTTTTCCAAAGCCCAGTTAAAAAGTTCCAGTTTTTAACTCTCAGAACATTTTTCATTGGCGTAATAATTCTTGTCTTTTTTTCCCAATTCCTGCTTGTCAGATCTTGCTCTGCTGTGCTTTGTAAACAATATTTTTAGGTTCCAAGATACCTCTGCTCTATATGTCATGGATTTGTGGACCATTATCTGCTCTGCCACCAAATTTCAGTTCCACTCAAGTTATTCTGAAGGCAGGGTTCATCTGAAGCTTTAGCTAAAGAAGCTTCTAATTAGAATTAAGCATGCTGCTTTGTGTCTCCACCTCCAAATAAAAAACAGTAGAGGAGTCAAAGTCAAGATAATAAAGGAGTCATGCTGGAAAAGCACATGTGTTGTATGAATCACCCCGTTGGCTATGCTGCATTTATCTCTGTCACACTTTGCTATCAGCCCTTTTCATCGCATGGGGAACGTGTCCTGTGTGCTGCTCTTCCAAGTGAAACCCAGATCTGACCACACAGAGCATCCTCACAACTTGGTGTCTCACTGAAGCAGGACTGAGCCCTCTCTGTCAAGCAGCTTCCAGAAATAGATAGCAAACAAGTGAGACAATATGTGCCCTTTGGGGACAGACTTTTGAGAATTTTATTTCATGGTTACAAATTAATGGCCTGATGATTTTTTTCTTTCCTGTTGATGAGGCCCTAGGAGACTGTGTCTTCAACCTGCCTGATTTGTGCTGTGAGGATTGCATGAAAACAAAATTGATTGCTGGCTAGTCTGGCTAAATCCCCTGCAGATTCCAATCTCACCCCGAATCAGGCTGGTTTGGTTAGTATGAGCTCTGGGTTGCAACAACTGCTCGCCTTGGTTTTTTACAAGTGCTAATATTGATGTCAAGTTGTTTTGCAGATGCAGACTAGCCTTTCTCACTTCCCTGTGGAGTATTCCCTTGGAGCCACAGTGCTGCAAATGTTTAGTGGGTTGCAGTGTTTACACACTGTTCACTACCACTTGCATTTTGACTGAATAAACTGTGTTACAGTAGCTGAAAAGCCAATCTGAATTTTGGTGCAAACAGGACATCTTTCAGTGTCAGTGGGCTGAAGAATATTTTGGAGTTGGTTCAAGTCTGTGGCTTTACATGCATGCATGATATGAAAACCTAGGAAATGCTGCAGAAGGTTCCTGTCAGCTCCTCAGTAAAGTTTTGTTCCTTAAACTGGGTTAGCCTTGCAAAGAAAGACCAGGAGTCTTTATGCATCAGCATGCTTTATTGAAAGACCAGCAGTCTTTATGCATCAGGATGCTTTATTGCTGTGCAGCATGGCCATGGTAGCTTGCACCTCGCCTGCGCAGCAATTTGAACTCCCTTGTACAGGAGCCCAGCTAAGTTCAGTCCTGCACTTTACACTGTGGCATGTGGATTTACTTTGTTCTGCTCCCAGTTCATCGGGCTGCATGGAATTGAAACGCTGGTTGAACAGCTGCATAGAGTGTCTGATGTCACTTTTCAGGCACTGAGACTTTTCAGTCTTTCCCATTTTGATGCAGATATCTTTTGGCACCTCTCAAGGTGGAATTAGCACAGGTCGTGTGGGCCTCCTCAGTGGAGGAGGCTCTCTCTACTGTCCTGCTCTGCCTTTGTTTTTGGCTTTCTTTTGCTGTTTATTTGCTGAACCACTCAGGCTTGTGCTGGTTTGAATGTCTCCATTGTCTGGACACACTGCCAGCAGCAGCAGTAAGTCTGTGTGGTGCTCCAGGTCCGAGCTGAGGAATCTGGCTAATAACTTAATAGCTTCTCATCTGCACCGAGCTCACTCTGAAAAGTGCTTTATTGTGGGCTGGGGAGCACACAGATGGCAGCACTCTATTTATCTCCAGGCTGTCACATCACTCGTTGTTCTCAAAACGGGGTGCCTTCACAGGCTGGTGTTCACTGAGGCCTGTGGCTTTAAAGAGCCTTTTCCCGAATAGGATTTGATACAATGGGGAGAAAAGAAACAGCATCTGCTCTTACAATGATGGCTCAGAGGCATTAAGGCTTTTCTCATGCACATGTCGACACATGAGCACAGCAGCCTGTGGATATTGTGTTCTCAGTTTGATCTCCCTTGCCTTCAAGTTGTGGGTAGGGTTGGAAACAGAGTGCCATCCCCTTTTGCAGTTTGTCTGTCTCTCCCTGAATGCCCATCAGCACCCAGTAACTCTCAGGCTCCCCAGCTGGTCAGAGTGACCTCGAGATAAATTAGAATGTCTCTTTTCCCAGCCCAGGGGTTGAAGAAGGAGTCAGAACTCTTCAGTTCTCATTCTCAAGGCTGCTTATTGTTTCTTATTTATAAAATTCTTTCTCCTGGCCTGCCGAGGTCCACTCAGCAAGACAGTCAGAGGCACTCTACCTGCCTCCAGGGCAGTGTTATCATGTTATACTAAAAACTACATGTACAATATTTACAATTACTTTCCAATACCTATCACCTATGTTAGACAATGAGTTTCTACTCTAAACCAATTTAAAGTGCCAACATCACAGCAGAAGATGGAGGCCAAGAAGAAGGAGGAGAAAGGCTGGACACACCCAGATTCCTCCATCTTGCCCCCTGAACCCCCATTCTAAAAACCCCCAAAAATCTATTGTGATAAATTCACTGTCATTCTACTTAAACTTTTGTGGCTTGTAATTCTTCGTATAAAGGTTGGTAATTGTTTTTTCCAAGTGCTAAATCAAAGGCATGGGAGTCTTGGGCTCTGAGCCCCCTGGGCAGGAGCTCAAGCCCTCCAGGGCAGCCAGAGGAATTTCCTGGGTTCCCACAAGTAACTGCTGCAGCAGAGTTAAAACCGGCATGTTTGGGGTTAAAATTGGGCACAAACTTAGCTTCCCATTGAGACTATAAAACCTGAGTTCCTTAAACTGACAAGAACTGCTACTTCCAGAAAGCGGGGAAGGAGGGAGAAGGAAGGAGTTTATAACTCAACACTCAAGCAATCAGAGAGATTTTATCTTTTGGCCTTTTCAGATATTGCATTACCAGAAGAGCTCTGAGTGGTCATGGCCCCTTGCTGCCCACCCACTGCTCTGAGTGACTAAACAGCCTGCAGCACTGACTGATCTTTTCCTTGGAAAGATATTTTGATTCCACAGGCACTGAGATGCAGACTGATGAGTAATTGCTTTATTTTTCCTAAAGCTGGGAAACACGGGGCTGGATATTTTCACAGAATTTGGGGAGAAGGTTTAACAAAACTCTGAATCTGGTTTCATCTTTTATATCATTGGTGAACTTGGACAACAGTGGTAAGCAACTATGCCCAGGCAAGTTTTTCCAAATGTCTGTAGAGCCACTCAGAGGGTAGGTGGAGGCAGATGCACTGAAGCATCAGGCTGTAGCCTGGGTCACGCCTGTGACAGTGTTATTGGGAAAACCAAGCACCAATTTACCAGGGTGGAGTTGGGAAATGGGAGGTTTGGGATTGCAGTTACATGGCTGTCGTGTTGTATAAAGGAGACTGTCCTGTCACATAACCTTTCCAGGGCTTCACTTCAGTCTCTCTCCTTCTGCACTGGCACTGGGGGGGTGTGTCAGCCTGGGACAGCCTGAGCCTGCTTCCCCTTCTGAGTGCTGCTCCTAGGGAGCTACTTACAGGATTTGACCAAAGTGAACATTATGCCACATCCCCAAAAGCTTTATAGAAAGTCTGAGTTCCCAAAGCCTATTAGGATTTTTGTACCTCCTTCTAACTCTTAGCCTGGACATGTAATCTGTCATTTAATAAAGAAACAGCAAGATATGGAAGAAGCACCTGGCAATTGTGACAGGCAGTGGTGAAAGCCTGTGTGGCCCTTTCCTGAGAGTCTGCACAGGCTTGAAAACAGTGCAATCTTTACTGTGTGCAAGTAACCCATGGTGTGACACTGAGGTTTTTTCTAGTGCTGCATTATCTCTGGGAGATAGAAAACCCCTTACATTGTACCTTCCCTGAATTATCCCTTATCTCTTTTGTGTGTCTCCTCAGGGCAAGATGCCACAGACACCTCCCTTTGCAGCCATGTTTGACAGCAGCAGCTACAACAGGAACCTGTATCAGACTAAAGAGGACAACTGTGGAGGGCTCTATTACCATGACAACAATCTCCTGTCGGGGTCTCTGGAAGCTCTGATCCAGCACTTGGTACCCAATGTGGATTACTATCCTGATGTAAGTTAACTGTGTGGCCAGGCCTGATGTGTCTCCTAAAGGGAAACATGTGCAGCAGGAGCAGATTGTGTCCCATCCATGGCTAAGGAAGGGGTTCAGGTGGCTGACCAGCAGTGATAACATGTGCCTTACCTGAGTGCATCCTGCAATAACTCACCCAGCCTAGGAAGTCCAAAGCTTTATTACTCCCGTTGTAAGGTGAGCAACCCTGGTGACTCATTTATAAAGCACACACCTAGACTGGCTTATGGCTGATGGACTGTGTGTACCATTGACCCTCAAAAATGCTGCCAGGCAAGCTGAAGAGAGGCTTGACCACCATTATGACAGAATGAAAGTATTTATTGCAAAACCAAGTGGTTTTAGAGCATATTTCCCATTGTTCATCTGAGGTCAATGTGTACTTGCAATAAGCAACGAAAATGTTGAACTAGTACCACACTATTTAGGATCTGCAGAGGCTGGATGTGACAACAGTGTCATCTGAGAATTTTTGACCTGTGTGGGCACATCCATGCATTGAGACACTTTCTATAATTCTTAGAAAAGAAGATAAAAAAGAATGATATCAAAAGGTGGCAGGAAGGGGCAGCTGGGGATAACTGGTGGATGACGAAACTGCAGCTCTACTTGTAAATGTGCTCTTGCTGAAGATATAACTCTGCTCATATTCAGCTTCTGTTATTGTCAGAGATCTGTTCATGTTTCCAAGACAGGATCTTTTTTAACTTGGGTCAGAATTAACAGCAGCACATTACCTAAGCTAGCGCTTAATGCTTAGTGGAAACTTCAAATATGTAGCAATTTAGACACTGGTTGGTCAAACTTGATGATTTATTCCAAGTTTCTAGAGCGAGAATGTTGTAAAGTCTTTGTAGAGTGGGTGCCATGGATACTTAAGTACTGGCAAAGTGGGAAGTGGAATGGATATTCTGAATATTCGTCTCACAATTAGTTCAAATCATGATACATCAAAAATCAGAGGAAAATAAGGAGCCTCTTCTTGTAACCTCAGAATCAGTTATGATTTTTATTCTGTAAAATTAAGTTATGTAGTTCCCTCTGCTTTCACCCAGGAGATAAAGGTTTACTGTAGAGCAGGAGAAGATGAGTTGAAATTTTGTTCTGAGTAATTTCAGGTAATAAGTTTGCAATAAGGCTGTGTGCAATAGGAGAGCTAAACCACCTTTGCCCTGCCTTGTTTTGGTTTAATCTTGCATAACTTGG
Organism: Emberiza elegans; assembly: GCA_024865655.1. NCBI lineage: Eukaryota > Metazoa > Chordata > Aves > Passeriformes > Fringillidae > Emberiza > Emberiza elegans. Next base: position 4,883,039 of record JALJVW010000068.1, on the reverse strand, counting down.
CTCGAGCACAAACTTATAATACTGGTTCTGGAGCAATGATAAGCGTTAAATTAAATGCTTGCCTCTGTAGTAATTGCTTTTGGCACAGCCACATGTAGTTTTCTTCTGCAGATAGTAAAGTACAAAGAGCAGATTTTTCAGGAAGGCATTTCAAGAAAATATAAAAATCCTGGTAATTTATGCTTTTCTCTGTCTTCCTCTTGCTCACAGAGGACGTACATCTTCACCTTCCTGCTCAGCTCCCGCCTCTTCATGCACCCGTACGAGCTCATGGCCAAGGTCTGCCACCTGTGCACTGAGCAGCAGAGGCTCAGTGAGCCTGGCCTGGACAAGGTGAGATCCCACACTCTCGGGGACTTCCCAGGTCCCTGCCCAAACCAAAATGCTCCCATTCAAGAGGGTCCTCAGTGGCATGGAACAGACTGAAGACCTGACACAAGCAATTAGAATTTGACCCTTTATTCAGTGAGATTCATGGGGAATTTCCATACTGCTCAGCCTGTCCTCTATGAGGGCTGTTGCTTCTGCCGCATTGTTTGTTTTACCAAGGGAATCTGTGAAACCGGGTCCTCCTGAACAGACCAAAATCTGCCCTCTGAAGTCCAATGCAGAGGTTTTGTTGACCCTCATCCTTACTTCACCAAGAATTAAAAACCATTTTGTGGTCACTATGCGCAAGGCAGCCTCTGACTACCACATCTCCTCACCAGCCCTTCTCTGTCTGTACGCAGGTTTCTCCCTGTAAGGTGTAGTGTGTGCATAGGTCGTGGCACAACTGAAATTTGCCACTTTCTTTGTTAAGGGTTAGTCATAACTTACAGAAACACTAATCAATGCCTTGCACTGAGGCACTCCTGATAACAAGGGGAGTCATTTCCACCCACCTGAAGCCCAATTTCCAGGTCAGCTAAGCCAGTGAGAGTCTCTTCATTGGCTTCCACGGCCATTGGCTCTGGCATATAATCCAATGCTGAATGAAGTTAAGATTAAAATATATCTGACATTCAGATATATGCTCCACAGTATCCTGCAGAGCAGAATTCTCTTTCCTTTGAGCTAAATATTTCCTGCATTGCGGTTACATGTAACATTCCTCACTACTGTTTCCAAATAGAACTGGACCCAGAAAATTGCACCAAAAATCCTACAGTTGTTGACTGAGTGGACAGAGACTTTTCCTTATGATTTCCGAGATGAAAGAATGATGAGGAACTTAAAGGAGCTGGCACAAAGAATAGCCAGTGGGGATGAGGTAAGTTCTCTACACACAAGGTTACTGGATAAAAAGGCATTGCTACTACTGCTTGATATTGCTGTTAATAACATGGTGTGGCTCTGGGTGCTTAGGAAAACTTACTACCAAGGTGCAGGTAGGCAAAAAGTTCCATCTGGTACCTAAGCCTAGGATGAAACCACACAGCATAAGTGGATCTTCTCCAAAGCATGGGCAAGGTTCTCTCCACCTCTAAGCCCATAACATAATCCCATTTTGTGCAGACAGGCACAACTTGGTGGACATTAGTATTTATCATTTTACTTGGAAGAAGTTAGCTAGAACAGTAGCTGAGAAATCCCTATTAATGTTGATCATTTCTTAAGTAAGTTGTGTTGGAATTGAGCCTTTGACCTGTAGGTCAAAGGAAATGTTATAGCAGGTTTGGGGAGACGTTGCCAAAAGAGGACTGGACCAGGAAGAATTGTCTTGAGCTTAAAGTATCAACTCAGAGGAAGTTTGTCCTATTCCTTCCTGTGGATGGAGCCCACAAGGAAATCTCAAAATCCCACTTTTCAGATGGAAGTTCCACATGGGTATTATGAAATATTTTGATGCTTAACTGATGCTTGTCTTTTAAGTACTGAAATAAACTCGGCCAAAAGCCAAGGGTTATATTTATTTAGTGGAAGGGAATTAACAAGGTTTCAGTAAGTAAATCCTGTGTAGCTGGCATAATACTGTGATTGCAAAAGACACTGGAGTGGCATTTGGAAGAACTATAAACACAAGTAGCAATTGCTAAGTGCCATTGTGTTTCCAGTGTTCCTCAGGGAGCAGTGTTCCTTATATAAGCTTTTAAGTAATGGTGTGGATGAGGCAGCAAGCAGCACATTAACAGGCGTGGAGGTAAGCTGGACTCAGAGAAACTGAGAGTGCTGCCAAAGGCCTGGAAGGGCCTTGAGAGGCTGTACACAAGCACGGAAAAGAACAAACCTAAACTGAACTTGGAAACTGAAATACATTTTGATGTTATCAAAGCGGGGCGGGAAGGAAGAAGATGGGACAAGAGAGTGAGTGAGATGTGGTATGAAATACAGATGAACAAGATACACAATTTGATGTGCAAGCTGAAGGTTGCCAGATAGCTGGGAAGAGGCAAGAGGTGTGCCCTCGCTTCAGGGGTGCCAGGTTGCTTTGTTTCTAGATACTCTTCATAGCGAGTTAGGAAATTGAAGTTCAGTTCCAGGCAAAGTAGTTGCGATTGAAGGCTCACACCCACTTGAAAAATACTCACTGGCACAAAGAAAAAGAGCTGCTTAGCCTGGAGGAAGTTGAGTTGGTGGATGGAAGAGTGAAATGAGAAGAGGGAAGGGTTGTCTGCAGTGAAGTTTCTGGCACTACAGACAGTTTAAACAGTGAAATCCTCTACTGAAGGGAAAGGCAGATGTACAAAACTGCTAGAAACTGTGCAAAGGGAGCAATCTTACTCAGCGAACTATAAATCCTTTCTAGCTGTAGCTTTGAGGGTTTTTTTGACTTTGATGTTTCCTTTAAAAAGACAAAGTTAAAGCAAGCACAGCAGTAAATTCACTTGTTTTATTGTGAACTGCTTGGAACAGTAAATGGCAACTTCCTTGACCTTGCCTTTCTACAGATCACTTGGATTTTTGTGAGTCATTACCTTAAAGGATACAAAAGAAGCAGTTTCCTGCTCCTGTTCACTACAGTTCTACTTATAGCTTCTTACTCCACTTCCTGAATTCTTGTACTCAGTTCTTTTAAGAGCTGGTAGTAAGACTACAACCAAAACCTCTCACCACAGTAACATGTTGGTTAAAAATCATTTGGAAAAATCTTTGGAGAAAAGGAAATTCATCAGAATAAAGGAAATATTGCTGCCTTGGACTGATCATATTATAGTGTGCAGACAATAGTTTTTGGATGATCCTTTTTGAAGCCGCTTAGGTTTTGGTTTAATGGCTTTAGGATGATATATGGAATCTGGAAGAGTAACCACCTTGGTTACACAGATCTATCTACTTAAGAGTTGAGTTCTGCTCCTACTTTAAATTGTCACTCCTGGTAACTTAAATCACTACATGGAAAGGCCTGCAAAGGCAAAAGAAAAGAGATTTGGTTTTATTATCTTCTCCTTTTCCTCAGATTCACTGGAAGTTTGAGCTCTGACTTTGGTGAAACTGGTCTTGATTTGCTGCCGAGAGAAGCAGGCCCTTTGTTTATCACTTAATGGCCACGTATTTGTTTTTTTTCTGTGGTCTTAAGCAGGAGAAGATGGAGTACTTTGATTTCTTCTATTTCCTCCAGTGGTGGTTGGTGCTTTTCAGGGAGTGGATTGAACACATCTTTTCTTTGGGCTGACTGGGTCAATATTGAACCTGTGAGACAATCACTGCTTAAACCCTCAGCTGGATTCCTTTTGGTCTGATGAGATGCTGTTATTACAAATTGACATAAGAGAGCTTACCTTGACAACAGACACAGGTATCAGCATCCATCTGCTGTGGTGTCTTGCAGACTCTAATGCTGTGTTCTCACATTTTGGAAGTGCTTTCTGACAGTTTGGTGTTTAACAGATGTACAGGAAGAGCGTGCAGCAGCTCCTCCAGACCCTGCTCCGGAAGCTGGCCGCCGTGACCCAGTACGAGGAGGTGCTGGCCAAAATCGATGCCTCCACATCCACAGATCGCCTCACACTCCTGAAAACCAAGCCCCAGTCCGTGCAGAGGGACATAATCACAGTCTGCAATGATCCCTATGTGTTAGCTCAGCAGCTGACACACATAGAGCTCGTGAGTTGTTACCCTCCCAGGGATGAATTCATCCCTCCCCTCTTTTTGAAGTGCAGGTTAACAGGGGATATGACCTGGCTGCTTCTGTGCTTTGTTTAGGAGAGACTCAATTATATTGGACCAGAAGAATTTATCCAGGCGTTTGTGCAAAAGGATCCTTTGAATAATGACAAGGTAATGGGAGCAGATCTGGAGCAGCTCTGAAATGCTTCACTTCCCATCAGGTGCACCATGAGCTGGGAGTGAGGTCCAGCAATAAATGAGGACCAGTAGAAAACAACCTTTAGTTAAACATTTTGTTAATGTTTTTTTTCTTTCTGGAGTACAGCTCCTGAAGCTTGAGAACTCAGCCAACAAATTGACTTAAATGAACACATTTCCTGGGTTTTCTGACTTAAGCTAAGGGAGAACTTAATCCTGTGAATGTTTTCCCCAGGCCATTTATGTGGCCTACAGCTGGAAGAAGCTGAGTTTAACTTTGCTTTCTTCATTACTCATTTTCAACATCTGTTCTTCCTTTTTAGTAAACTGAACTCTTTACAGCCAAGTGGCACATGGGGGAATTTGCAGGTAGAGCAAATAGACATAACAAAAACACCACGGAGGACTCTAGGTCTATGTGAGATGGAGGGCAAATATGCAGTGTTTTTAACCAGCCACAATGGAGTTGTCATCTCTTTGAGTGCTGTTTTCAAAATTACTTAATTTTTTATGTTTTTCAAGATGACTTAACCTCTGTAAATAAACTGTGACAGAGTCAGTCCATTAAAACTTGAATTATCCTTAAACTGAGAAACAGAACAGAATAATGCAAGTTTACAGTTTGATGTTCAGTCAGATGGTCTCTGAAATTGTTTTTCCAGATAGAGATGACTGAAACTGCTGTCTGCCCCTTTTTAGGCAGCCCTGAGATGTGGTGTGGGAATGATTCCAAGGTGATACAGCATAGCACTGCTCAGGAAAGGGATAATCCCATCAAAACAGTAGAGCTGATCCTCCCAAACTTAGGATGCAGTATGTCCATTTATCATCAACAGCCAAACATAATGTGCCTGACATCTGTTTTCCTGCTGCACTTGAAGAGGGCCTAATGTTTTATCTACTCTATCAGAGGGACAGGAGTGAGGACTGATACAGTGTGTGTATTCAAAGGAGCTTTATGCAGATATTTATCCCTGATTGTTTGCATAAGTCTGTCTTAGATCCTTAAAGCATCCCAGTAGGACTTAAAGCATTCCACGTGCCTGCTGGGCTGTTTTACTGGGTCAGCAGCTCAGAAGGAAGTTACACATGCTTGCATAGTACCACTGCTGCTTTCCCTCTAAGGTTTTTGTCACTTTGGCTAATTTGGGTTGTTCCTGGTAACTTGACAATGTTTGGGAATGGCAAGGCAGAAAGCCAGAAGATCTCCCAGGGAAAAGATGAAAATGGTGCTAAAAGTTGCTATTTTATTTCTGTCTGTAGAGCTGCTACGGAGAGCGAAAGAAGACTCGGAATCTTGAAGCCTATGTGGAGTGGTTTAACAGGCTCAGTTACTTGGTTGCAACAGAAATCTGTATGGTGAGCAAGGACTCTTTGTGCTGAAAGGTTTTGTTTAGTTAGCTAAAACTGTGAGGCCTTTTCTAGTTTGGTGCCTTTAGGACTTTCCATTCTCTTGGTTCTGTAATTGTTGACATTTGCATGCAGTCAGAGCACACCTGAGGAGGAAATAAGTGCAGTGTTTTTAGCATTCTACTGGTGCCTCAGCCTTGTTCTTGTGACAGTGATGATTTATTCTGGGTTAGCCCTTCTTGGTATGTGAGTGTGTCTGGCCTGCTGTTCTCTTCTCTGCAAGGCCCTTGTGAATGAATTGAGGCACATTCTCTCCTCTGGCTGACCCTCTGCGCTGCTCTGCTGTTCTTCATCTCCTTCTTCTTGGCAGAGCCTCCTTGCCTGTTGTCCTTGCTCTCTGCCTGCCTGGGATCTGGTTTGTCCTTGCTGTCCTGAATGCTTTTGAACACAATAGTGTAACAACTTCTACACAAAGGATAGTGTGAAGCTGTGGTACATATGGAAAAGACTTTTAACAGGGATCTTACTTCTCTGGGGATATGTCCAAGTGCTGTTTCCTGCTGAGCATAACCCTACATATGCATTTCTTGCAGCCTATGAAGAAGAAGCACAGAGCAAGAGTGATAGAATATTTCATCGATGTGGCACGGGAATGTTTTAACATTGGCAACTTCAACTCCTTAATGGCTATTATTTGTAAGTATGTTTACTGAGATATTATTTTATCCCTGTTTAAATCTGGATAAAGGAAGCAGAGTGCTTCACACAGAAGTCTACTGCTGAGCTTGGTCAGCAGCATAAAGGTGCTTGACACTGTTGTAGTGCAATGTGTGCAATGTGTGTAGTATAAAGTTGCTGTAAACCAAAGTTTTCTTTGCAACTCTTCAGAGACCTCAATCCCCACAAGATGGTTTTTTAAACCAACTTCAGTGCTTAATTGGAATAGCAACTTTCCCCTGTAATATGGAGAATTGAAACATCTTCCATCATTTCTGTCACATCCTAGTTGTTTAAAAATTCCACACCTCTTTATAGCTGGTAGGAAAATAATGGGAATATTTTTTTTTCATTTGAAATGTGAAAACTTCATAGTTAGGTGTAGTTTTCAATGAATTGTGTAAGAGATGGTGTTCAGAACACTCATTTGAACTTTCCTGTTGTATGGACGTGTTTTATCAAATCCACATTAAACAATGTCATAGCATTTTTTTAGAGCTTTCATTCTGTAAGAGATGAAGATTTTGTTTCCAAGGTTTTTTTGGAATTTAAAGGAAATAGTGACTGATTTCTCGAGTAGCATCATTGAAAATACTTGTTATTGGTAATAGATTCTTTGCTTTATAAATACTTACTGGTCCAAGCTACCTAGAAGATTTTTTTTTTTTTTTAAATACTCCAACAATCTCTTTCTTTTATATCAAGCTGGCATGAACATGAGTCCTGTGTCTCGATTAAAGAAAACCTGGGCAAAAGTGAAGACAGCCAAATTTGATATTCTTGAGGTAAGTTTGGCTAATATTTGGACAGGAGGCTGTTAATACAGCATGTTGCTTTTAACTGCTCAAAAATGTGAGTTTGGCTTCATTGTGACATTTAATTTAGTTTATTTGTGCTCTTAATGGATATTGTCCAGCTGACCTTTGTCAAAGATCATCCAGGTGCAGCACTATTTGAGTTTGTGATTTATCCAAGAGAATGTATTGGATGCCTTGTTGTGCTGAATAGACATTTTTTAAAATAAAAAATGATCAAATGAACAGAGCGATACCACAGTCCTCTACAAAGCTGCATTTGTGGGGCTGTTCAGAAGACCTTTTCCTATTTAAGAGTTGCTCAGTTGAAAAAGGATTGTGTGTACCTCATTATTTGCATCTTTTCATGCCTTGCAGCATCAGATGGACCCTTCCAGCAATTTTTACAATTACCGAACTGCTCTGCGTGGAGCTACTCAGAGGTCCCTGACAGCTCACAGCAACAGAGAGAAGGTGTGTTTGCAAATGAATTGGCAGTGGGCAAAAGGGAAATGTGCTTGTTAAGTTGCATGGTAAACTTTTATCCTGGAATTCTCAGTCTCAGCAGCTCTACCCCTGGTGGGCTTATAAAAAGCTGCCAGATCAGTTTGGTGCTGGCTGAATTAAATGATCATTAAATGATCACTTGGATTGTTTAAGTGAAGTAAGTACATTGCCTCAGCTCCTTTCTGTTTGACAGACACCTCTATCTCACAAACCCATACCACAAGCAGAAAGGCAAAGGACTGACATGAGGTTGCTAGTAATTTGTTCTTAAAGCTGCTGCTTGTGCTAAATTTCCAGTAATTCATGGCTTAAGGTGGAAAGGCTTTAAAACTTACTCATAAAAGGTGTCCTAAACCTCGATCTAGACAGAGCTGTGGCATCCCCTTCCTGTGTATAGTCTTTAGATGCAGAATCTCAGTGGTGGTTCTTGTGGAAGGGAATCAAATAGCTTCCCAGCTGCTCCCCACTTGGAAGCAGTTGCTCATCAACTCCTTATGATATTAGGACTTCATGCTGTGTTGAATAAACGTGATCTTGGAGTTCATGGAATAAACTACCAGGCAGATGAAGCAAATCCACGTGCAGTCTGCTGATCTATACTGTTGTTGTACATGGAATGTCTTTCTGAGTCCTCAGGATCTGTTCACATATCATTCAAAGTAGCAGAAGTCTAAATGTAAGAGGCTTATTTCTTTTCAGAGAAAAGTCAGTTTTAAGACTTCAGAGAAAAAACTTAGAGGTATTGAAATATGGTGCAGTGAAGTGTTCCATGGAAATAATAAGTGGTATTTGTTTTATCCCCAGTTGTAACAAGGATGTGTAGCTGTGAAAACTTCCATAGGATGAAAATTAAAATAGAACCATTTTAAGAAAGTAAAATTGTCCAGCATTCTCCAAAGAAAATACTTTGTTCAGTTGACATGAAATGCTTAATTTTAAGCCAATCAGTACCAAGGTTCCATGACTTGCATGAGTTCAGGGAATTGTAGCTCAAACCATTTGTGGTGCTACCCCAGTATTCCCTGACGTGCTTCAATGTGCCTCTCCCCTCATTTGCCAAGCAAGTCCTGTCAAGAGCTACACTACGAGATACCCCACAGGAATTACATGTAAGAAGTAGGTGCCTCTGACCATTTATCGTCTGGAATCTGCAAAGAAGAATGGAAAAAAAGAAAACAAGAAGGGCATCACATAGAAATGGAGGGCTTTGTGGAGAGACTTGTATTTTAAAATGTAGTGAATGCACAGTTTTTGTGTAAGGATGTAGAATCCTTAGTCCTTCTGTATTGTATCCTTTTGTATCACCTGACTTCTTTTCATTTTTCTCTGTAGACCATTGTGTCTTGATTCAGGACCAGACTGATAATAATGTTGCTCTCTCCCTAGATTGTGATACCTTTCTTCAGCCTCTTGATCAAAGATATTTACTTCCTCAATGAGGGTTGTGCCAATCGCCTTCCCAATGGCCACGTCAATTTTGAGGTAAGGGGAGCACTGAGTGGGGTTTTAATGCAGGCTCAGCCCCTTTAACAGAAAACTGAAGCAGATCACTGTCCAATTTCCACTGGGTTCAGGGAGAGCAGCCATAGACTGGAATTTGAGTATATCTGTTACTTCTCAAGGGAGCTGAGAGGTAGTCAGGAAAAAGCAGTTTTATCGAAGATGGAGTGTTTATAGAAACTTTCAACATTCCCAGTTTTTTTAGTGGGGGGAAGAAACGTCAGAACTTCTTCCCTGTGCTCAAATTCATCTCAACATTTCAATTCCCAGGTGTGTTATAGTTAATGACAGAATGTTCAAATTTGGTATTTTCAAGGTCCCCTGTCGAAGGAGGAAATGATGACTCTAACTCCATGTTCTTAGAAGGCTAATTTATTATTTTATGATATTATATTAAAAAATACTGTATACTAAACTATACTAAAGAATAGAGAAAGGATACTTACAGAAGGCTAAAAGATAATAATGAAAAACCTGTGACTCCTTCCAGAGTCTCAACACAGCCTGACCATGATTGGTCACTAAGTTAAAACAATTTGAAACCAATGAAACCAGCCACTTGTTGGTAAACAATCTCCAAACACATTCCAAAGCAGCAAAACACAGGAGAAGCAAAACAGATAATTATTGTTTTTATTTTCCTCTGAGGCTTCTCAGCTTCCCAGGAGATGAATTCTGGGTAAAGAGATTTTTCCAGAAAATATGACAGTGACATTCAAATTAGTATTTTAGAGGCTTTATATTTTAATTCCTCACATAAAAAGCAAGTTCTTCCTTTATCAAGATATATAGACCGCACTAGCATGCATGTAAGTCCCAGATTATCTCTGAAGAAATATGTGATAGAGCAGCAGCAAGGGAGTTTTGACTCTCTTGTCTTCCAGTAGTTTTTCTGCCTCTGATTTCATGCTTGTTATCTGACACAGGGTGAGTTACCCAATGATTTGTTTCCTGGTACTTTCAGTTTTCAAGAGGCCTAGGTCATCCCCACAAAAGTGCAGTACATTTCAGTTGTAGTCATAGGCCTGAATTAGCCTAAAGGTTCTAAAACTGGGCTGTGCAATGCCCTTTTGCTCAAGGAATCCACCTGCACTTGTAGCATGTTAAACTTTAATTGAAAGAGCTTATCAAATAATGGCATCAGCACACTACATGGGGAGTGTTTATTTTTGGCATACATTTCCAGCAAGAAAATAGAGCATTTCATATTTGCTAACTGACAGGAAACATCTGGATTTTGAAATGTCAGTAATAAGCATCTGATGTGACAATCACGATGTATTTAATTGCAAAACAAAAAGCATAAGCATCAATGAAGTTAAAATTTGGGCATAGGGAATATTACTAGCTCCTTGAAAGAAGAAATTAAGTGTACTTCATGATCTACTATATTTGTATTCACAACAGCAATTTTAACAAGGTGAAGGAGTGGGAAGTTACCATAGTTTGAAACAGGAATACAAAAGTTAGAAGCTGAGTTGTTGAATCAGATCATGTTCAATTCTATCTTAAAAGCCAAGGACAATCAAAGCCTCAGTCTCCAAACCATGATCTCTCCTTTTTTTTAAAAAAATGTTCAGGGTAAGCAATGCTGTTCAATGTATAGCACCTCTTCTGCTTTGTATTCTGACAGAAATTTTGGGAATTGGCAAAACAAGTCAGTGAATTTATGACATGGAAGCAAGTGGAGTGTCCTTTTGAAAGGGATTGGAAGATTCTGCAATACTTGCTCTCTGTCCCAGTCTTCAGTGATGATGGTAAGGAGCTCTGGGCTTCTGCAGGGATGGTGTCACTGGCTGCTGCTTTATCGCTTTCGGTGTTAATTTGTGGCTTCCTCACGGTAAGGAAAGACTGTCCTGAGGACATCTCTGTCTGGAAGGTGAAAAATCTTCCTCCCTTACAAATGACAGAGAAGATAACATTTTTCTTTTATGTACATATAGTCTGTGAAGATCAGCATTGGTTCTGAAATAGAATGAACTAATGTGATGTGGTCCCTGTAAATGTCACGTGAAATGTATTTATGTGGACTTTCAGGATACTTTGCACTGAAGGGTGCTGCTTAAGGAAGAAAATAGGGACTTCACTGGCTGCTTACAAAGCACCATATCTCTGGGCTCAGTTTATTTTCTCTTGAGTGCCATCTTCTCCTCATGCTTTTGAGTTTCCGCTGGTTGGTTTTTTCTCCCCTCAGGGTAGGCTTTGTTCTCATGCACAGTTTGTTACCATTGTCCGGGTGCAATTATAAGCAATGCTATACTTCCTAATGGGATTCTGAAGCCCTAAACTGAGGGAGGGATAATACATGCCTGCTTCATTTAACTCAGACTGCTTTGCAGGGAGAGCAAATTTTAAAATGCCAGTAGGCCTAACATAATGTATTTGCTTCTGATTGCAGCACTTTACTTGGCTTCCTATGAAAGTGAAGGTCCTGAGAACCACATTGAAAAGGACAGATGGAAGACACTAAGGTTTGTGTCAGAGGTTACCCAGATCAATAAATAAACAGAATGGGATACAGAGCAAGCAGCAAGCAGTTAAAACCAAATGGAGTGTTACATGTTTCATCAGATGGGGTACAGCATGGTTGTAAATCCCCCCCCACTCCAATCTCTTGGACTCTTTGAAAACATAGAACAATTAGTCTTTATTTTAAACCCTCTCAGACCTTCTTTCCCTTAGGAAATGGGAATTAAAATAAGTAATTTTGTGTTTTAATTCCTTGTGTTACTCAGTGAAGAAAGAAAGTGCTTTCTAAACTCCAAGAAATCCCCACTTCCTCACAAGTACTATACAGAGCACTCTGGATGCCACACAGATGTTTTCACACCTTCTGCATCCCTTTCTGCACCAGCCTTTCAGACAGGGCTGAGCTTTGCCTGTTTTGCTCTTGGGCAAATGCATTAATGAAACCAGTTAACAATTTAGAGTTCAGGCTGGGGAAAAATATTCAGCAAAGTCATATTTTTGGCTTTTCTTCTCCTGCTATTAGAATGCAGCCTCAGCAGCTCTTTGATTTTACTGATTGTGGAAGGCTACATATACCATTGAGGCTGGGGATGTAACAATTCCATCTGATTGATTCCACTCATTTTGAGGAGGACACAAGAAGAGAGTTACTCACATCAGGGCACAGACATTCCACGTTACACAGGGTGACAAGGTGAAAACCTGTAGTAACTGGAATCTCAGTTTCACAGCTTCCTTATCACAGTCACTCTGTCTGAGAAGATTTACATGGTTCTAATGGTTGCTTTACCCATTTGCATTTCCCTCTGCCTTTCAGGTCAGCGCTTCTGGGCAGAGTCTAGAGCACACCCTGTCTGCTGTTGCTGTGTTACATGGATTGCCAAGGGCCATGGCTTGGTTTACTTTTCTGTGCACTGAGTGGCACTCAGAATGATGAAAGATGTGCAGTCAGTCGCAATATTGTGGCAGCAAAGATGAAAGAAGTTAATTCAAGAACAAACAGGCGGCTTCTCCCATCTGACAGATGAGATAAAATCACAGCCCACTCATCTGGCATTCAGGCTGAAGTATTGATTGAGAATCCTTTGAAGATCTCAGATGCTGCCTATGAATCATTTCACACCGGTCTGGAATATTCTTTCTTTTCCTTTTGCTGCAGCTTGCTGCTACAAGGACTCTGCAGAGCTGCTAGAAGGACTCACAGGAGGCTACAGAGGGGAAATGTTCACTGTTCCTTTCAGTGAAACCGAAGTCTGTATTGAAGAGCTCTCATTCCTAATAAGCTGAATATATCCCAGAAGTTTGGGATTGCTAAGAAGGGAAAGGACTGGACACAAAATTGGCTGCTGAGGAGAATTTCTCCCTACCACTGTAATGGTGGCTGGGTTTTTTGTCTTTTTCCAATGTGTTTTTGAGTTGGCTGCTGGCAGGCAAACTCATTATTATTTTAAGTTATTTTAAAAATATATAAAGTAATAAAAATCTAAGCTGTGGTAGAAAATACACCTGCTATAAAAAGGTAGTAGCTATGTAGCTCTACAACTTCTAGGGAGGCTTTTTCTTTTGTTCACTTCTTTACAACTAACCACTACATGCTACAAACACACTTTTTTTACTGTGCGGTTTTCTTACTCTTGATTTTCCATACTTGTCCTTCTTCTTATATTAGGTTGAAGAAGCTGACTTTTCTAGAATAGTCATTGAGAAACTGGCATAAAAACTGTTGAAATGTGACAGTATGTTTTTATTAAGTAATTTTTATAACTGCTTTTTTTGAAAGGGTAACAGTGGAGAACACAATCCACTTTGACTGAAACAGTAAGACGCCGAAAAGAAAAAAAGAGTCTTCTTCTCCACTCCAGCTATGAACAAAACAGTCTTCCTGTGTGTTTGCTTTAGGGATTATGTTTATGACTGTGAAGTAGTTCACTGTGTTGTTACACACCTAATACGTTTTTAGTAGCTCTGAATACTTAGTCACTCTATCTATCCTAGGAGGAACCTGATTGAAAAAGAAATACAAAACTAAGCTGTAGCTGTAGATCACCCTGGATGCAAAAATCAATAAGCAAAATACATACTTGGCAAAAAAAACCTATTTGCAATTATTCTGCTGCTGTTCTTAAAAAAGAAAAAAGTAAGAATAAATATATTTATTTGTTGCACTGCATCTCTTGCGTTTTCAGGTAAGGTGGTTTTTGTGTTCTGTCTGTACCTTTTCAGGCATATATTTTTATTTTGAATTCCACAGTAACATGTTGAGGTAGCCTTTGTTAATGGGGATACTGTCCTTAACTACAGCCTGTTTGCTGAAACAAGCCTGTTTGCTGAAAGTCACTGAGTTATATATTCCACAAGGAATTCCCTTCTCACCGGGGTTTCAAGCCCTGACTGAGGAGGTTTCTTCTCCTCCTTTCCCATTCCCTTTGTTGGGCTAAAGGAGGAAGAAGAGGCCAACTCTTGGAAAGGAGAAAACTGCTTCTGCTCTGCACAGGCTTGCCTCCCAGCTTTCATCAGGTGAGGTCTTTTCCACCCTCCCCTCTACATCCCTCCCCTGTTGTTGAGGCTTACATCTGGTGCTTGAGAGGGGAATGCAAATCCCAAACCTGTGGCAAGCCAGAGCTGCTCCTTCAGCCATTTTTTAACTCAGTGTTTGATTTAGAGCCTTGCCATGCTCTGTGCCCTCTGCTCCATCATTTGATGCAGCCAAACCATGCTGGACTTTATTTTGAGCATCCCAAGCTGTGTCAGGCTGTTGAACCACTGGTGTGGAAAGGGCCATTCACACCTGTCCATAGCAAATGGGAGAGAAAAGGACTCATTCTTCCATGGTCCAGCAGCTCCCAAAGGAAGCATCACAGACTCTCAGAAATGAGGAGTCACAAGAACTCATTAACTCTACAAGCTGAGTGTTCAGGCAGGACTAAAAATCCCAGCTCAGTGCTGACAGATGCTCAGTGCTTAATGGGGGCAGAGGCAACAACGATGTCTCCTGTACAAATGGCTCAAACATTACTTATTTCTTTGTAGTGCACTTTCTTCCCGTGGTGCAGAGACAAAATCTCTGCCTCTTACAGAGCCATGTGAACCAGCTTGTTCAAAAGAGTCTATAGATGTCTGGCTAAGCCCACAAGAGCAATACCTGTCCTTACCATCCAGCTATTTCCCTGCTCTCCCAATTGGAAAATCTCCATGGCATCACCATGAAAAGAGCAGTCAGATGAATGCAAAAATGTGCAAGAGTCTGTCTATCTGCAGCTGTCATGTCTAAAAGAACAAGTAGGAACCTTTACATCCACATGGGTATTTTGCATTTGTGTTGTATTTTGTCACCCTTCCCAGACAGATGTTCTTGACAGAGCTGAAACTGTTACTTGATCTAGCACTAAAACAGGCAAATAGGCCAGTAGGCAAAACATCATTCATTTCCCAAGACTTCTGCTACTCGAGGGAATATTTCCTGTCATTTTGGGAGACTTTCCTTACTGCATAAATAAGAAAAAATCAAAAAATAAAACCACATAGAAAACAACGTAAAAACACCAAAGTCAATTTAAAAAGTCAAAATCGCAGATAAGAAAATAAAAAGATGCTTTAGTCTTAAGCTAAATTTTTCTTTTAAAACTATAGTAAAAATATAATGGATACATCAAACTCTTTTTCTTATAAAATGCATTAGAGCAATGTGACATTCTAACTACAGCTATAAGTAAAAGCACTAGTGCTGCAGCAAACAGATGTTAAAGTAATTATGATCTAATAGGGAGCTTAAAAAAAAAAAAAAAAAAACCTTGCCCCAAAAATAAAAAAAAAAAAAATCTCTGTTTCTCAGAGATAGATGAAAAGAACTTTTATGCTAGAACAGCTCATCCTTAAAATAGTACCCTGTAAATTAACATAACCTATAAAAACAACATATAAAAACAAATGAGACAACTATAAAGCATTAAAAAAACTTTCACACTGCAAACAAATTTTCCTTTTCCAAGCAGCTAATTTGCTATGACATTAAAACCACAAGAAATCTATTTCTTCTAGAAAATTCTCCATAGCATAACAAGAGACATCCCTCTCCCTAAGAAGACTAAAAAAAAACTATTCTAAAAATAGTAAACTAACTGAAAGTACCAAATTTTGTCTCTTTACATTATCAATTATAAAAAAGTGTAGGAGAAAAAAGTGTTCTAAAAGTTTTATTCTAATTCTTATTATTCTGTCTTTTAATTATATTAATAAAGTTTTATTTATGCCCTTTAAAGCTTTAAGCCTGCTTTGCTCTCCTCCTAATTCTTATCTCACAGCAAAAAAATAAATAATTCTAATAAGTGCACTGGCATTTAGCCAGCATTAAACCCACTACGTTAATAATTAGTGTTAGCCAAAAATCTCAAATTAGCAAACCAAAACCACTACACTTACACTTAGTACATGTGTGTAGCATGCTCCTTTGTGGGCTTCCTGCAGTATTTTTGCTGGAAAAGAAAAACAATCCTTTTGTAGTGCACCAATGTCTGCTTTTTCTCTCAGCTCCTCTGTCTAATCTTGGTAGCAGATTTTTCCTGCTTAAAGGGAAGGCATGTGCTAAGCTGACACTTGGTACTCCAAGAACTGATAAAGTTCAGTGAGGGTTTGGTGCCTGCAAGGGCATCATTTGATACCCACTGACACTTCATCATCATTACACTGTGCTGCATAAAGCTCTTGTGGAATATGATTTTTTTCTTTCTCCTTCAGTAGAAAATTTTAGCTACAGTGTGTCCCAAAAGGAGATCTCACTGTAAGCCAAGTAAATGCAGTGTCCTCCTTTCAGGGAGATTACTTTTCAGGAAGAAAAATGCAAAAGATGGTGTGAATAAAGCAGCTGGATTTTATCAGCTGTTTATGTAGCCAAAGAAGTCTGGGTGCCAGTGATTCTGTGAGGCCAGATTATCTGCTTTTTTGTAGTGCTTTTCTCCCCTGTCTTGTGAAGTCCAGAGGCGGGAAGGGGAAATGGTTCTTAGGTGGACTTCCAGCAGCAGGGGAAAGCAGGATCTGGAACCAGTGTATTCCAGGAAACAAACCAAACAAAAATATCTGTTGGTGTTACAGCAGGATCTTCTGCAGGCCCCCAAGTGATCAAAAGATTAAATAACTTTCCTGGCATTAACAAGTCCTTAGTGTCTGAGAAGTCACTAGCATTTACATATGGAATGCCTCACTGCTTTTTAAATGAGTTTTTCTTGGGAGAAAGGTATATGTAGGAAGTCAGAAATTATTAGGTCTGGGAAAAAATTATTTCAGAAGGAGTTAGACTTTCACTTGTCCTTTTCTCCTCCAGACGGTTTAGAGGAGTTGAATTCCGTTTTTCCATTTAAAAAGACAGAAGAGGATCTATGGAGTAAGAGAAAAGAGAATCCGGTAAAAAATGAATTGGCACCCCTTTCCTGAGTCATGTCACATAATTGTAGCCAGCAGTATTGGATAGAAGGAAGTGCAAGCAATAGAAGTTTAAGTTACAGTAGTTTGTTTGACTTGCATATTTGGAATTTCAGGTTTGCTGCCTAAGAAGCTCCACTCAGAAATCCCACAGTGATTCTCTTGTAAAGGGAGTCAGAAGTGTGCTGCATCTGCTACCAGGCTTTAGAGAAGATAACATCCAATGCCAACAAGAGTAACCTAGTAGGATGACAGCAGAAGCTTACAAAAACATCAATCAATTAGTAAGAAAAGTTTAGAAAAATAGCATGTGAAACATGAGGTAAAACAAGCGTTGGTTACATCCAATGTGTTTCTTCCTACTGCTGTTGCTAAGGTAACAATCTATTCTAATGCTAACAATGAAGAACATTACTATTTCTCCTTAATTTCTGTTTGAGCAAACATTCAACTCTTATGGTACTTCTTTCTGTTTGGCAGTTCAGGATCAGGCCTAGAGGAAGCAGCAGGTGATGCTCCTTGATCTCTGTGTGACTCAATTTGATAACCAGCAGAACTGGAATTTAGAGGCTGTTTGTCCCCCATAAAAAAGTGCTTACAGCATTACATACTCTCAAGCAACCTCACAGAGAACAGGTCTCATGTGAAGATCCAATCTGAATTTGGAAGGTTGAGCATTAAGGAGACCTCATCTGTGAATTTCTGTTTCAACAGGTTTACTTAAAATTGCAATACATGTTGAGCTGTTTTTCACAGAAGATTAGTGAAAATATATTCTGGAGCAATATTCACAGAGTATGTCATTAGTAGATTAAGTTTCAAGAAAAACTTGATGATGAGAACAGTGCATCACAGTGTAAACTTTTTAACAGAGATAGCATTTTGCTTTCCTCATACAAAATCAAATTCAGATTTACCTCAGATGGTTACTTTCATGATACAGAATTTCAGGACACAGTACAAGTATTTTTTATGTGCACTCAGGTGCTTGTTATACTTAAGAAACAGACATTCACCACCTTTAGAGGTGAAGTGGGAATTTATTTAAGTCCATATGTCTTTCTATACAAATTATATTTCATAAATAGTAGCATACTTGATTGGATTATTTAAATGCTGCTTTTCTTCTCAAACAAGAAAACTCCTTCCTTTTTATTAGCTGCCATGGTAAGTCATAGTTACACAGTGTCTTGTGAAGCCGTGTCTTGTGCCAGTTGGTATATCAGTAGTTGACTGGTTTTCAGTAAAAAGAAGTGAAGAAGGCACTCCAGTGATCCAGCATGACTGAGAGAGCCTTTTCAGTTAAGTGTTACATGGTTGTCCTGTTTAAATCCCTTATCTGTATGTAGTCTGCTACTTTGGAATTGAGCTTTAAAAATTGCAGAGGTCCTGTTCGAGTGGGAGGAAAGGAGGGTGGCTGTTTGTCCCTCCCACTCAAGGAAAGGACACTGACATTGCAGGTGCAGCCCGCTGGTCCCTGTGGCTGTTCCTTCAGTGCCCCTCTCCCAGTAAACCCTTTCAATCCACGAACTGTCCTGGTTCCAGCTTCTGCCTTTCAAGATGTGGATGGGAAACTTTAGTCTGATGCAGAGTGCCCTCTTGTGATACAAGTGAAACAAACCCAGAGATCCGGGTGGGATGGGATGAGGAAAAATGAATGAAGGTTCCCAATAAAAGATGTGTTTAGATTGTGACCATACCCAGAAGTCATCAACAGCTTTATCTCCACACTCTTCAACTTCTGCCAGCATGTGGTGTGAAGCCGATGAGAATTAAGCATCATAATGAATTTTACTGGGGCTTATTTCCTGCACAACCTCACTTCTCTCAGCTTTTTCCCTGAAATAGCTACCTTGTAATTGAAATGAAGCTAAAAGCAAGCAGCTATTCAGGTGGGGCTACGGCATCCTGTTTTGAACCACCTGGAAAGCTGGTTTCTTTGGAGTAAAGGAAATAAGACTCAGCAGCAATGTTATCTTTCTTAATGCCCAACTGAAAAGTGTTCAGGTATTTTAAGACTGAGATGAAGTAAAATGCAGAATGAAAAAAAAGAAAAGCATTGAGAGCATTATCAGAGTTTTCTCCGTGTCATTTTACATCCTACTGAGTCAAGACTGCACTCATTGAATGTTTCTCTTGGGATTGGCCATGTGCGGTGTATGATTGAACGTAAATTTTCTCTTGTAATTCCTTTTTTTCCCCTTAACTGCAGATGGAGAGATGCAAACCCCAAAACAAACTCCAGGTTTTTGTAAAGAAAAAAGCAACAAACCTGCCATCATGCACACATTTAATTTTTGGAAAATAATACTCACTTACTTGGGGAATGAACCCAATGAGCATATTAAAATGGTTATGAATAAATTTATTCTCCCTCTCTCCCCTTTCTCCCAGTCTTGTCATTGATCAATTGCAAGAACATAGGTTCTAACTGCTCTTACATGTTGATTTCAATCCCATTCTTGCTGCTTCTCTCAGTCCATTCATTTATCAGGTTGATATCACATTGCTTCCAGAACATCCTGTAAGCAGACGAGTCATCGAGTTTACAATTTGGAATTTACTTGGTTATAGAGCAAATTATATAATGTAGGTATGCTCATGGCAACAGGCTGGCTCCTGCTTTTCCAGCAGCAAACATTTGAAAGCAAAATGGCCTTAAAACAGTTGTCTGAAGTTGAGGAAATTGCTTGTCTTGGAAACACATTAAGTTTTGAAGAAACACTGAACAGAGACAGAGACAGACCAGAGCCAGAGGTGGGGAGTATCTGCTCATTCTTGAGACCAGCCTTTTGTGTCAAGTTACATTTGCCTTGGGCTCTTTGGGCAACAGAGCTTTGTATGCTGAGAGGTTCACCTGATGTCACACCTACAAGCCAGGGTGTTGCACATGTAGATTAAGGCACTGGAAAGAACCAGGCACCTCTAGCACTTCATCTCCTCTCAGGTTAAGTGATCTCACTCTTTGCTGTGCTTCCTGGAAAAGGTAAAATTAGGGTTGATCCCACCTTTAACAGATGGAGTATGGAGTAGTCCCTGACCCTACATATTTCTTTCAATTTATGGAATAAATATACATGTCCTAGTGCACAGTATCTCAGTGGGAGAGCTTGAATACCCTTCCAGATGTGTCATTCACTGAAGAATCTGTGTCTTAAGTAAGCAGTTCTTCAGCATGTACTAAATCAAAGTGATGTATAGCTCTTTTTCCTTCTTGCACTACAGAGCCAAAGCATACACAAAATGTATCCCAGAAAAAGAGGGGCCGGAGACTGCAGGCAGATGGAGATGGTCCAGAAAGGACCACACACATAGTCTGGAAATATTCCTGCTTCCAACTGCTCCTGGCTGTCTCAGGGAGGAGTGGGGTGCAGTTATCTGGCTGCAGAACTGACTGAAGCCATTCTTTGCCCTGTGGAGCATCTGTGTAGCAGATACTGCCAGGGGAGGTGTCACTTGCACTGCTGGAAGTGACTCCTCTCCTGCTCTGAGCACGCTTGCATTGCAGAAGTGACTTGCAATCTGTTGGGCACAGTCTGCCCTTTCTTCTAAACACCCAGGGCCAGCAGGTCCCTGAGGCTTGACAAGGGGAGAAAATGAGTGAAAAGGTAAAAGGAGAACAAAACTGAAAATAAATCCTTGCTGCACAGCAGAATTTGTTTTTCCTATCACTGGGCCAAAGTGTAAGAAGAAAAGACCCTGCAGCCCTCCCTTGTTTGACTTCCCTTGTTCAGCTGCCATCACCAGCTCCACCACCAGATGTCTGCCCCCGACAGAAAACTGAAATGCAGCACTGAGATGAGCAGCTGGGAAAAGAAATGTAAAGAGACAAAAAGTGACAGGGAGGGAAAGTGCAAAGGGAGCTGTAAGGGTTTATTTCCAGGCCTCGACACCCCTGAGGCAGGGATGATCCAGGCCCTCCTGGTGAGCTTTCATTCCACAGTGCAGGACTATATTTCCCACTATCAGTGATGTTGAGCTGAGCTGGATCTTTTTGGAGAGTGCTCAGGAAAAAAGAGTGCTCAGAAGCAGTGCTGTGGCTGTTTAACCTGCCTGCTCAAACTTATCCTTGATGGGCAGTCCCACAGGAGAATTTTTCAATGTAAGGATGAGACCTAGGTCAACACCAGAAAAGGTTTGCATGCAAAAAGTAACCACAATAGCAGGATGCTTTGAAATGTGATATGTCGTAGTTGAACTAGAAAAAAATGAATGTGCTTTTCAAAGTGTGCTAGGACAGAATCCCTATACCTTCAGAATCCTTATACCCTAGAATCCTAATACCACCTATTCTTCCATGTAATCTAAAGACTAGTTTCTGTTTGGGAATTAAGAAGCAGTGCCATTTCCCTTGTACAGTCCCTTGTCACTGTTGTATTTTCTGGAAAAATCCCTTTGCCAGGATTTCTCTCCTGGGAAGCTGAAAAGCCTGAGAGAAAAAGGAAAACAGTGTTATCTCATTTGCTTCTCCTGTGTCTTGCTGCTTCGGAATGTGGTTGGAGATTGTTTATCCAACATGGGATTGTTTTTACTTAATAACCAATCACCATCCAGCTGTGTCGGGACTGGAGAGAGTCACAGGTTTTTCATTATTATCTTGTTAAGCCTTCTGTATCTTTTCTCTATTCTTTAGTATAGTTTTAGTATAGTATTCTTTAATATAATATAATATCATAAAATAATAAATTAGCCTTCTAAGAACATGGAGTCAGGTTCATAATTTCCTGCCTTCAATGGGGGACACCGAAAATACTACAGTTCCTCTTTTGTGTGCCACAATCTTTGTTGTCATATCTGCATGAAGAGGCTGCTCCAAACATCCTAGCAACATTCAACCTGTCAATCAATTGTAAAGAGAGGCAGTAAAATATGGTGAACTTTGCCCAGTGATCATTTTAGCAGGATGAGAAGCTATTTTTCCCACAAGGCTGAGGATAAGGATATTTTTTGGCAAATGGGGACGGAAAGAAAAGCAGCATCTCACTTGTTATCTGCTGCCTTCTGAACAGCCACTGTTGGGATCCCAGCCTCAAGCCAAGACTGCAGCACCACCTCTTGCCAAGGGTGTTGTCCCAAAAATGCTTCTCTCACCCAGTGTGCAAGAGGCCAATTCACAGACCTGAGGTATTTATTTACAGTTCTGTGCAGACAGGGGTGCTGGGTGGCAAATTCACAAAGCCAGCATGACAGCTACCAAAACCTTTCACTATTTTTACATCTTAGCAAACACAACATGCCTTTTTTTTTTTTTTTGTCAGCAGTGGAGCTTAGATTATTAATGTCCTTTAGGTTTCAAACAATGTTTTTCTGATTGTTTGATTTTTAATTATGTTATTAGATGAGCCAAAACCACAAGAACAACCCCACACCCACAATAAAAAAAGCTTATATTTGAGGTGGAAGGGAAGAAGGGATCAACCCCCCAAAAAACACTCTTTCTGGAAGTACAGTGGGCAAATGAGACTGTGTTGTGTTTCAGATTGAAGTCCCTCTTCTAGTTTACTGATTCAACAGGCTAGTCACAAAATTAAGAGCAAAATTTTTAAAATAAAGAAATACTTCCCAAGGCATGAAAGAAGCAGAAGCACTGTAATTTTCTAATCCCTGTTTGATTTCTACCTAAAAAATACCCAAAAAAAAAAAAACACCAACAAAGCAACATTTAGCGCCATCAATTTTATTCTGCTACAAAACATGAAAGCAATCTAATTCCCCATGTTTTCAAGCTCCTGCTCCTCAATACTTTGTGGCAATAAATGTCTCATTTATTTCTCTCTAAGACAACAGTACAAATGGAAAGGATTAACAACAGGCCACCCCTGTTGTGCTTCACAGGTTTACTGCTGCCCCTGCAGTTTGCAGACAGGACAGTGGTTATTATGGGATATAAGCCCTGTGTGATATGATTGCACAGCTTTTTCTTTCACAATGACACCAAAATAAGTTGCAAACTTTCCAGATTTTCAAGCTAACTTGTATCAAATGAAGTTCTAATTTATCTTGACCAAAGCACCCCTAATTTTTCCCAAGCATACTGCTACCCTGAAACAAGTTCTGAAAGGATAAAAAGATCTGTAAGAGTCTAAGGAATTTTTAGAAGAGGTGTGATAGCTGGACCTGCCCACACAGGTATGAGGCCCTCAGACAGTGCCCTTCAGGTCTGAATGCTGATCTCCAAAGGCTCCTGGGAGATCAACTCCCGGGTGTTCCCATTACCTTTTTCACTTTTCAGCAAAGAGCAAGACCCCACAGAGCCCTGGTGTACCACAAATAAGGAGCAGGCTCTGGATTCCTGGCTGCATTTCTTGTGAACTTTGTAACAGGAGAAGAGGGTGCAGACAAACTGCCTCAGGGAATTGGAGTCAGTGCTGCATCCCAGAGCAGCTTGCTTGCAGAGGGGTTGCTGGGACAAGTTTTCTCATCACATGCTTCACTGAGCACTATAACATTTCTGGTCTGAGTCTGTTGAGCAGTGAAATGCATGTGACCAACATTTTTTAATAATTTTTTCTTTTGGGGGCTGGTCCTGTTAGAATTTATGTGAGCTGCTTCATCCCAGACATGGACAGAGATTGTGGAGCACTGAGATCTGTTTGAACCAAAGGACGATTTATAAGTGGGCAGTCCCAAAAGGAGAGTGTAATGTGATGGTGTTCACAGGGGTCTTAGGATGAGGGAAGAGATGAGAATGTTGACTCCATGTTTCAGAAGGCTTGATTTATTATTTTATGATATATATATTAAAACTATACTAAAATAATAGAAGAAAGGATTTCATTCGAAGGCTAGCTAAGAATAGAAAAAGAAGGAATGATAACAAAGGTTTGTGGCTAACCGAGACAGTCTGAGCCAGCTCACTGTGATTGGCCATTAATTGGAAACAACCACATGAGACCAATCACAGATGCACCTGTTGCATTCCACAGCAGCAGATAACCATGGTTTACATTTTGTTCCTGAGGCCTCTCAGCTTCTCAGGAGAGAAAGTCCTAAGGAAAGGATATTTCAGAAAATATCATGGCTACAGTGTAACTGTAGAGAGGAAATTGGAGAGCCAGTGTTCCACAGGTTGGTGTTAGACCAAGTCTTCTTGACAGCATCCCTAGGAGAGTTATGCATGCAGCTCTTTTCCTGTTGTAAAATCCTTTCATCCCTGGTTTGTCAGGCTGTTGGGGTGAACAACCCGTGGAGATGTTTTGAATCAATATGAAGATATGCGCTAAGAGAGAACAGCTCTTGTGAAACACTGCAAGAGTCAATGCTGAACATGGGCAGTGCTCCATTCTGGGGCAAGCCTGAGTGAGGATATATCCTAGGGCATGGGCCAGCTCCTCACACGCTGTGCAGTGCT
Organism: Emberiza elegans; assembly: GCA_024865655.1. Classification (NCBI taxonomy): domain Eukaryota; kingdom Metazoa; phylum Chordata; class Aves; order Passeriformes; family Fringillidae; genus Emberiza; species Emberiza elegans. The sequence continues at coordinate 4,858,709 of JALJVW010000068.1, read as the reverse complement.
GGTTCAGGGTCAGTTTGCGAGAGCAAGGGCTGCAGCATCTCTGCAGCTGCGTGCCCGACAGCCAAGACCCGCACAGAGAGCAGCAGAAAGCGAGCAGGACAAGCACCTGAGCTGGGCCCCGCATTACCTCTGTGCCAGGTGGGTGCCCTCAGGGGCCCGGCCCGTCCCTGCCCACCGGGGCGGCGCTGCCGCCGCCTCCCCGCCGAGCCCGGCCGGGCACAGCCCCGCAGCCCCTCACGGCCGAGGGAGGGACCGAGGGCGGGACGGGCCGGCCCCGCCGCCTCCCCGGCCGCCGTGACGGGAGCGGGAGCGGCTCCGTGCCCAGCCCGGCTCCGCGGGGAGCAGCGCTCCGTGCCCGCCGCCGCCAGCCCGCCCCGGCTCCGGGCTCGCAGGTGAGGGCAGCCCGCGGCTCCGGGCGGGCGGGGGCCGGGGCAGGCCGGGGCCGGGGCAGCTGCGGCCTCCCGGGGCCGGAGCGGGCTCCGGCGGGGCGGGGGTGCTGGCCCGGCAGCGCCCGCACCCCACGGGCCTGCGGCGGATCCGGGTTCGGCTGGCGCTGGATTCCCCGGGCATCCCCCGGGCATTCCCCGGGCATCCCGGGATCATCCCCCGGGCATCCCGCGGCGGGCGCGGACACCTCCGTCACTCCCGGGTGGGTTTTGGGTCTGTCCGGTGCTTGTCCCCGTTTGTTCAGTGACCTGGAAGGAGCCCCCTGTGGGCAAATGCAGCGCAGTGAGTTGTTGCCTTCTGTGTCCGGAGCTGTGGGTAAAGCTGGTCAGGAGGAAAGCTTTAAGTTTTCTGCTTGAATTGGCTGCTGTAATGCTGAATTACCAAAATCACCTGTCAGTGTTTTATTGATTCCTGCCTGTTCCATTGCCTACTGACAATTAACTGTGCGTATACAATGGGAAGACAGAAGTTGCTAACGTTGTCACTCCAGTGAGGCTGGTAGATTATGAACCTCAAATATCACACAGTACACCTGTTCTCTTTCTGGGTACACTCCAAACAGGTTTTTCTGTGCCTCGGGGCAGTCACTCTGCCATACATAAATTTAAAGTGTGTGGGATATCCTTTATTTGAAATGCAGTGACTGCCGCTGCTTTTAGTAGCAGGGACTGCTACAGTGTGATGATGTGTTTCCCATAATCTCCTCTCTGTATTGTAACTTCTAGTATACATTGATTGTTGTTTGGGGTTGTTTTTAAATATGTTTGCATGCTGAGCTAAGATCTTTGGTTAAGCCATGTGCAGGGACGCACAGGTCCCTCTTCAGAGTTATTTGGTTTGGTACCCTGATGTTTTTAAATTTGTTTAAATTTAAACCCATTTGTTTAAATTCTCCTGTGCAGTACAGATTTGCCTTCATTTCTGACATACTGAGGTGTCCCTGTTAACAGGCTGAAGCACCAGCTGTTCAAAATGTATCTGTGAAATTGGCACAAGTGAAAAATATTATTCAAAGTCACAATAAGGAAGACAGAGCTGAGAGGAAAGACTATGTTAAAGAAAACTAGATTTGGAATGTGAGGTACCTTGTCAGCTGTTTCAGTTCTGACTCATTGAAGGCTGAAAACCAGAACAGAACTGTGCATTTGTTAAAATTATGGTTATACTAACAAGTAAAAGCAAATTGCTGGAGTTTGTCATCTGATCAACACACCTTGTGAGGGCCATGTTCTTATCCACTTCCAATAAAATGGTGAAGGAGATTATCTTAATCCACATCTCTTAGGGTTCAACCTGAAAAAGGTGTCCTTCATCCATAGGGCAGACAAACAGCTGCTTTGGGCCTGCTGATGCCTGACCACAAGAACAGCACCATCCCTTGCTCCTCCTGAAATGATCCAATGAAACATGCCAAAGATTGTGTCCAAGGAAGAAGGGGAGTCACTTCACTGCAATTTTACTGAAGGCTGCTGGTTTGCAACAAGTGCTTGTTGGAGCCATAGGTGTGTTCTGACAGGAGCCCAGGGCCTTTTTTTTTTCCTGGTCACTTTTCATGAGCAGCCAATGGAAAGGGGTAATTCCCCATAAAAAGATAATTGTTCCTTGACAGCAGCAGCAGCTGTTACAGCAGTTGTACTAACAAATATGAGCCAGTTTTAGATGAGTAAGTGAGCTGCAGAAATGATGCCAGCTGCCTGTGTGTTAACACAGATACTAATCACATATCCTTTATGCCAGGCAGGTATGTACCCACTGGTTAAATTAGTCTGTCTATTAAATTAAATTAGTCTACACAATAATTATTCCTCAGTGGGGAAGTGACCCAACTTTTATTTTTTGCTTCTAACAATTTTCTTGCTTTAGCAGTCAAGCACAAGCTTTTCTCCTTCCTACTGTTTGTTTTGTCTTTGTTAGGCTGAAAGGAGCTTACACATCTCTTCAACTCACAAAAATGAAGTGGTAGCCATGAGATCTTTTGCTTTGTTTCTAGCACCTCTCCCTTCCTCTTCTCCTTGCCCTTTACTCTGCAGGACTGGAGAGGATGAAAGCAATCAGCTGTGTTTACTACAGTTGCATATGGCAAATTCAGCTGCCAGCAAATTACTGAATTCACTGCTCAACATTCCATGACTTAATTTTAGTTTTTTCTTTGGGAATGAAATAAAACTGCAGATTTCTTTTCCCACCTAGGTCTCTGGACAAAATGGGGAACGGGTTAGTGAAGCCCAAGCACCTGAGGCAGCCCAATAGGCACGTGGCAAACCTGGCTATTGGCTGTGCTGCCAGCCACAAGTTTCTGATGGACCCATGCCTTGGCATCAATGTGATCAATGGGCCAGCTGATGTCCTCTGCAGCAAGGTGCTTGAACTGGAAAAGGAGCTGAAGAGAAAAGATCAGCAGCTGCAAGAGAGTCGAAGCCACATTGCTGAGCTTCAGGAACAGCTGGCTATGCAGACTAAGGTCATAGCAGAACTCACCAAGGAGCTTCAGAGCAAGTGCATACAGCTGAACAAGCTGCAGGATGTTGTTAGCACTCAAGGAGAGCACTCTCTTCAGCCTTCTCCATTTAAAGTCTCTGCTGATAGGAGGAGAGGAGCCAAGGAAGGTGTATCTGCAGAGCCAACAACAGGACTGTGTGATCTGAGCAGGCAAACTATGTTTTCCCTTGAAAAAGCAACAGTCCGGAAGGATTCCAGGTGAGCTCGTTTCAGAGGGCTTCTCTGTTTGTGTTACAAGGTTATTGCTTATATCATAATTATATCTTCTCTTAATGATAAATCAGGATTAAAGTACTCATCCTTTTCATGTAGACTTTGCAGCTGTGATAGATTCTGGTTGAGTTTGTAGGTAGCTTTAACCAAGAATCATCTGTGTCCCACAGCCTTCAGATGCAGAGTGGTGGGCAGCCTCTGTAGTTCAGATGAGAATCTTACAGTTTTTTGGCAATTTGTCTTTATTGCCAGCTTCCTCCTTCCCTGCAGCTTCTAACAATCATGGTGTGGGGAACTGAATCTTACTTGTTCCTCTTTGAAGCCAGTTACACCTGCTAGACTCTGACAGACCCAGAAACCTCTGTGGTCAGAGCTGACCTTGCAGACAGAGGTATCAGACTGGTATCCTTAAGCATAACTTAGACCCTCTTTTACCTTGCAGTGTAGACGTAACCTGAGAGTCTTTTTAACATGGTGGTAGCCAGACTGTACCTGGACTTCAGCCAGTGACTTTAGTGCCTTCAGATTTGTGGGGAGCTTTATTATTCATGGCATATCTGAGTCTTTACCATAGTAGACCTGAGAGTTATGAGGCATGTTTTCTCATCCATCATGTCCAGCACTGCACCTTAGAGGGTGCCTCATGAATCAGAAAGGCTGCCTGAGTCACCACAAAGAGCTGAGAACTTCAGCTAGCAGTGTTTTTCCAGAGTAAGGGAACTGCATTAATATTTTATCACAAGTACCTGAGTAGTTTAAATCATAGTGTTAAGAATGTTCTGTTTGTAACCTGTCTTCTCCTTGGCACAATCCTTGTACTGCAGTCCACCACATGGTTTTCTAGGGTGCCTTCAGATACAGAATTGTAACAGCAGTGAGGAGAACAGCCAGTGGATTAGCAAAGTGCAGCAGCTAGAACCAAAGCAAGTATTGCAGCTTAAGCAATCCAAACATGATGCACATCATTTTTTGATGTTGCAGTGGTCAAAGTATTATTTGATCTTCCAAATATTTTGGAAGCAAACATATGCCAAAAAAAGCACCACATAGCTGTAGTGCTGTGTATAGCTATGTCTCTCAGTTAGATAAGGCTGTGATACACATGCACTTGTGTAAGACCCCATCACCTTGCTCTTGAGACAGCCAAATGATGAAAGGCACAGACATTTGGTTTCCTTACCTGGTCTGTAAATACTGTAGCAGGTCAAGTTCAGGCAGTTCAGACACATAAGGACAAAGTGTGACCTTCACTGTCTGCAGAATTCTGAGTGCTGTAATTAGCAAATAGTGACCCCTTAGCCTGACAGTGTCTGTAGGGGTGTTTGGAGTTGCTGCTACCAGTAGCTGCCTCCTCTTTCCAGAGAAAGGACTTAATGCAGCCCCACTGCTGTGTAAGGTAACTTTACAGTGCTCCTTGTGCAAGGAGCTGCTTCAGAAGGAGGGGAAGCTCCATGCTTCTTGAATTTGCATTGATTCCAGAGTGTCACCAGTCCCTTTTAGTAATATTTGTAAAGCAAATGGCACAATTTGATGCTATTCATATGGCAGGGGTTTGAGTGCCATACTTTTGTTTGGAGTATCTCAGCATGGATGATTTTAATGAAAGTTTAGAAGCATAGTTTCCTCTTCCATAGTTCTGGAAGCTTTTGTGCTCATTTCACATATCAGGTTATATGCAATTACTGTATTTTATTGCAGTGTTGTACACATGATGCAGGCCAGGATGAATCAAATTAGCAAGGTTGGCTTTAGATGAAAACTAAGTTAGAGCTTATATTCCAATAACCCTGTTGCTTTCAGCAGAAGGTAAGTTATGATTCCTATTTCTAAACACAGTCCTCACCATAGCTACTTGGTTTTATTTTCCTGCATCATCTCATCACCTTCACTTATTTTCAGTCATTACATGACTAGTAACAATGTAAGTGTATTTACATGCCCTAGGTTTGTTCATTCCTGGATTGTCCTCAGGAGATTTTTCCCACCTAACCTAGTTTTGATGGCAACCTCCCATTGCTTTATGAATACAAACAAGAGGAAGCCCTAAATGCCTCAGAAATCTGTCAGGGTTTTGACTTTGTCAACATTAAGAGCATGGGGACTCGAAGGCAGAATTTGTCGTTCACTTCAGCAGGGCCATAAAAGCCCCATCAGTGCAGAAGCTGTTTAATTGCCTTCATTTTTGGAGAGGACTTGAAACACTGCTTTATAGGATGCCCTTGAACCAGAGCATACTCAAATCAGTAAGAACCCATAGATTGTGTAGGACCTGCTTTGTTTTGTCTGGTTAGCCCTTATCCACAGATTCATCCATTGTTTCTTTTTCCATGTTTTCTCCTTCTTAAAATCCTACCACTAGGCTCTCACCACCAGCAGCTCAAATACAGACAGTTCTTGTCTTTACAAGTCACCCATTTGTTTATGTGCATTTACTGCAGCAGGAAATGCTGCAGAGACTGTCTCAGGGAGCAGTGAGAACAAGATTGTTCAATGGGATTGTTCCACCAGGTGACTACAGCCCAGACAATTCCCTCACTAACCAGGCTACCATCCCACAAGGTCTAAACAAGGCAGGCAGAGCAGTGTGTTAGAAATGACAGGAATGCTCTTGAGAGGAATGAATGCTTGGTGAATAACAAACCCCAGCCATGCTGGGCATTTTAAACTTTGTGGTTTTTCGTTTGCAACCAGTGAGAAGAAGCTCATCACAGATGCCCTGAATAAAAACCAGTTCTTGAAGAGACTGGAGCCTCACCAGACACGAGACATGGTGGAATGTATGTACGAGAGGACATTCCAGCAAGGGAGTTATGTCATCAGGCAGGGAGAACCAGGAAATCACATCTTTGTGCTCAAAGGTGAATATTGCCCACTTATACAGCACACAAGTGCAAGAAACAGGAAAAGGGTTTGGAAGGTTTTGCAGGAAATCACAATGAGGGTGTTTGTGCTCCTAAGTAACTTGTCCCTGTGGAGGGCAATGCAAGTTTTACCAGTGACTTTCATGAAACAGAGTGAGAGCAATAAAAAGCACCTTGGAAACATGAGTCTTGATTTAATGTTTTTTCATTACCTTTTTAATTTCTGAAAGTCCAGAGGCCAGTAGCTCCTTTCTGTTGTAGGTGTAGCCAACCCTTTCCTCTCCAGAGGAAGAACAGGTATTATTTAAAATACAGAGAGCTCTTCAATCACAAAGCCACTCCTGAAATAAACTTACTTGTCAACATTCATAAGATACCAGTTTTCTGGGTATGGGAAATTGAGAGATGAGGTCTTCATTCATTGTTCTCAAAGATGAGGGGTTGTGTTTTTAAAACCTGCTTGGCTCTTTCTGGGAAAAGAAAAAGCTTTAGGATAAGAAGGCTTTCCTAAAATAAGGTCAGCAAATCTGAAATAATTTGTGCTGACTGCTACTGTGCCTCAAATTGCTGTTCAGCTATAGTTTAACACCTGGAATTTGCTCCTATCAGCAATAAGCTCTTTCATCTTTTCACCATTTAAAAAATTGTGTTAAATTTGCATATTTCATCCACTGGGACCACTAAAAGTCTCAGAGACTCATATGAGTTAGAACTCATACTATATATAGTATGAGTTCTGTTGAGGTGGGAATATTTAAACAGGTATACCAACAAACTGGTATATGTTGGAAAACACATTTTCTGACTTCATATGGATGGGTTAGTTGGGAAAAAATATGGTAACTGTGTTAGGAAAACAGAAATGTTACAGGAAAAAAGAGGAGGCAGGATTTGTGACAGTGTGGTCATATTATTGCAAGACAAAATGATAACACATTGAAAACAGATGAAATATCAAAAAGGAGATGTGCACCTGGACTTTTTCCTGGCACATTAGAACCTTTCTTGAAGAGATGGTGTGGGCCTTGGAGAGAAGAGGGCAGAATTTTCATAACATGTTTAAGAGAAGGTTTTTCGGGCCATAAACTCTGAAGAAGTTCAGACTTTCTTTAACTTTTACTGGTAAAGCTCAAGAACAACTTCTTGAATGAAGATTTAATGTGCTTTTAATTTTTCTGCCCTCTCCTTTGCATTCTGCATATATATATACTCATACATCTGTATGAAGAGATAAACCATGAGTCATTTCTCCTGTGATCATTATTTTGAGACTTCCTTCTTTACACCACACTAGATTATCTCAACCACAAGTGAGTGGCTTGCTGTAGCAAAGCTTTATCCATCAGGATTTAGAATGGCCCTTCCTTCCAGAGCACATCTGTAGATTAGCAGTGCATTTAAAAAAATAAATCTTTACTGGTTTGTATATGTGTTTCAGAGCACTTTTTTCATTGTTGCTCCCATTCCTGTGTTCCAGGGAATGGCAAAGTCAGAAATGTATTGATTTGTTTTCCATTCACTCTGTGCAGTTGAGCACAGATTTAACAGCTATTATCCTGTTGATTTTTGGCAGAGGGCAGTCTGGAAGTCTTTCAGCAGAATAAACTCCTCTCCTCAATACCTGTGTGGACAGCATTTGGTGAACTGGCCATTTTATACAACTGCACACGGACAGCTTCTGTGAAAGGTACCTGAGGTTAAATACAGCAACCTTGCTCAAAATGAAAACTGTGGATTTTTGTGAGATCCCTATTATACCCAGGTTTCCTTTGAAGTTTTCATTTAATAGATGTTTGCATGTCTTGATTATCTACAGTAAACTCACCTATTTCTTCCTTGAGTTCTTTCTTCTTGGGAACTCGAATACTATGTCATGAATGTCATCCCATCTCTGGCATAACCTTGATAATTTATCTAATCAAAACCCTTGATAAACAATTAGGCACCTCCAAATTGTGCTGGTTAGCCTGATCTGTGGCATACTAACAACTAGGGCAGGATTGTGTTTTAATTGTGGATGCTTTAGTAGAGTGGTGGTCTCTGGCTCTTATGTTCTTGTGTCTAATGCAGTGCCAAGGATGAAATTGCAGTGAGTTTGAAAGCATATGAGAGCCATGGTGTTTTTAGTAGAGTGGGCACAATTCTAATTCAATTTAAAATATGCAGGAATTAGTTGCTTTTGCACTTCTTTTCATTCTGTATCATCATTATGTTACTGAGTCTTGCCTAAACCCATTTGCAGCTGGCAGTTTGGGGACTGACCAGGGTGGAGTGGTTAAGTGTTGCTCTCATACAAATATTCCTTTTCCTGCATAAGACTGGATGTACATCCATTAAATACCCCCTGATTCCCTTTCCACCATGCCATAATTGCTCTGTGCCAAACAAGTGACTAAATATGGTTAAGTTCATCATTTTTCCACTCTCCACCATTTCATAAATAATACTTCTGTTTGAAGACTAATTTCTGTTCTTGTCTAAATCTGCAGGGACTTTGTGCCACCAGTAAGCATGAAGAGTTCATGTTGACTTAAAAAGGAGCAAATGGAATAAAACAAGAAGTTGTTTGCTGTAAAAGCTTTTGGTCTTTCTTCCTGCACCCAGTTTAGGCACTAAATCATTGCTGGCTTTGCAGATGGAAGTTATTACATGTAATCTGTTTTTGTTGCTGCCTGATAAACAGAACAGCATCAGTAATGTGATTATTTTTCTTACTAACATGCTGTTCTAATTGAATATGTTCCCTATTTTTTCTTTTTTGCCTGCTGTACAGTATTAGCATTATAAAGTAGTGTTTCCACATAATAAGATGTCAAGCTGCTTTAGGCCTTTGCTAGCATTAATTGGTTTTGAGGTAGGACAGGAATTGTCCAATTATGGACAAGAAAAGGTATTTGAATACTTGCAAACACTGCAGAAATGCACCCCTCCCCAGTAGCTTTCCTGTGATCCTTGTGGAGGCAGAGCAGTGCAATGCCATAACTGAGCATGAATAGTGAACAGGCATGTGAAACCCCTTCCTGATCTCCTGGTGCCCTTTTCCTGCAGCCTGTGAAAACTCACAAGTGAAGGATTTCATCCAAACAGCATCTCAGTGGCTGCTGCTGCTCAGCAGCATCTTCACAGGCAGAAGCTGTATTTGTGATTTCCCCCTATGTTTCTGAATTTCTCTCTTTTTTTAATCCCATCTTTCAGATTGCAGGTGATTTTGTAACTCTATAACCGCTTCATTGAGTTAAGGTGCAAGATACAGAAAATACCAATTTGCAATAGGCTGGATACTTGCCATGCTTTCTTCATGCAAAATAAACTGAAAGATGTTATCAAGGAGAGAAACAAAACCAAAGTAACACCTTTGTTCTCCCATCCAGTATCCAAAAATGGTTTTTTATCTATTTTGATAGATGGCAGATCATATGTGTGTATTGTGTACAATGAGAAATGACTGTGCTTCATTTTAAACCTGGCATTTTTGTTCCCTGAAAAAATTGGTTCCATGTTGATGATAAACAGAGGAAATCAATTGTCCCAATTTTTTTTCTGTAAATTTTATCTCACAGAAAACACAGTTTTGTTCTTTCTTACGGCAGAAGGAAAACTGCTGAATATGGTGTAGCATCTTTGAAAAGAAGAGAGTAAATTTAATAGGACCACCTTTTGCTTAAAAAAATAAGAATTGTTCTGTTCTGTCAGTGATTGCACTCAGAGGCTGCTTAGTGATTTGCATCTTTGATGCTGAATCCTGTGCCTGCTTATCATATTAATAGTTTGATTATCTTTTGAAAATGAGACATTAATATTTTGATTTACCCTTTATTCCCTTATATAATGGATAGTTTGGAGGAAAAGTGTATGAGGATCACAGGATTAAATGAAATTAAATTTATTTCCTGACCTCTGTTTTTTCTATCTTAGTGCAGATAATTTTGCACACAATCTGAATTTGCATATAGTCTGAATTAGAGTTTGATCCAGGGCACAGTATTTAATGACATAGGTTTTGGAAAACTAACCACGTTCTTCTTTCTTTCCAGTCAGCTTCTTTGCATTTTACAGCTTTTGAGTGCAGAGACTGTCTGTGATTAGGGTAGATTTTCCCAAGTGTTCAGCTCTGTCATTTCCAAGGTTGCTCAGCCTATGAAATTGCATGGAAAGCATTCCCTGGAGGAACCATTTGGAAATCTATTCCTTACTTTAGTGAGCATTTTTAAGTGGGAATTGAATTCTTTTAAAAGTCTGATTACAATAGGTGCTGGATATTTTAAAATTCAGCCTTGGGCCTTATGAAATAACTAGTCTGTCTTCTACCATGAGCTGATTCTGTAATATCATCTATCAAATAATTTGGAAACATTGCTGATTTTGTTCTTTTTGTTTTGTTTTCTCAAAGCAATCACTAATGTTAAAACATGGGCACTGGACAGAGAAGTGTTTCAAAATATCATGAGAGTGACAGCACAAACCAGACAAGAGCAATACAGAAACTTCCTTAGAAGGTAAATATGATTAATTTCTATTTCTGATACTGCTTTGTGCTACTTACTAAGGTGCACAACAATACTGTGCCTGTCTTGTAAACAGAGAGAAAAAGGTATTCTTCATGCAAATATGGCCTCAAAAGCCTGAATATTTGTATTTTTTCCTTTTAATATTCATAAGAGTTTTTTTCCATTTTAATTGTTTTTCTCCTGTGTCATACTAGAAAACTTCAATAGGTGCTTGAATGCCTTTAAGTAGTAGTATAAATGTATAGGGAACTTACAGGTCTAGGATATAGAACAATATAATAAATAAAGCTAAGTAAATCCTCCAGTGAGTAGTTAGTTTGCTGCTGGAGTAGATTAAGGAATATTCCTTATCCTTTGGAGATTTGAATATGAGATCTGCATGTCTCCCAACTTATGAACTAATTCCAATCTAAATTACTAGGAAATCTGCAGAGCAGAATAATGCTCTCCTGCAGGGACCACTGAGAGTGGTGCCATGCTTCTCCTTAGGAAGATGGGGAAATTAGAGGTTCCAAACCACGATTAGCTGTGTAATATTCTGTCTTTTTAACCCAGAATGACCATTCTGTTATGCCTTCAAATCAACATGCCAAGCCTGGCCATGCAAAGAATGCTTGTGTATTTTCACATTCCTCTTCACCTCTGATTTCTAAACACACTTCTTTGCTGAGCCTAAATAGATAGAAATTTCTATACTTCTCTAACTTTTAAAAGTCCAAGTGATTAGGATGGAAGGTTTTTTCATTCTTACCAGTAAGTTCACAAAGGTTTTACTGTAATTAGATTCTTTCAATAGCTGTCCAGAGACTGAGGTTTTTACCTTTTATTTTGCAGTCTCTGCAGTGCACTTGAAAATATATTCTTGAATTGCTGTCATGTCTTGGTTTGTAATTGCTGGATGGTTTTGGAATCAATCCTTATGCCCACAAAAGTCCTTCCTCTCCTGAAATTCAAAGTTGATTTACAAACTGACCAATGTTTGCTGCATTTTTAAGTTGTGAGAGTTTATCTAAAACCAGGATGAGAATGCTTGAACCTTCCAAATTAAGATTTAGTTGTGTACTGTGTTCACCACTAGTTTAACTCGTTATGAAATTTGACTGTAAAAATTGTTAATGATAACTGCTTTGGGTTATGGGGCTTTTTTTTGTTTTGTTTTCTGGAAGTGTGTCCCTGCTGAAAAACTTACCTGAAGATAAATTAACCAAGATCATGGACTGCCTGGAAGTGGTAAGATAATAAGTTTTTCTAAATAATATTCAGTAAGCTTCCAAAATAATAAAGAAAAATAAAAAACAACCAAGCAGTTTTTGATATGAGAGTGGTTTTAGAGTGATCAGAGCTGAATTCCAGGTTGGCAGAAAATAATAACATTTAGTGACATTGAAGTAAGTTATATTTTTGGCATCAAAGGAGTCAAGCAAGTAGTTAAGAGGATTTGTAGTCTATCCTTTATTAAGATTAAGTACAAAGTTGCTCTCCAGGACTCTTTTGGTAATCAAATTTACCTCTTTGTGATGTGGATATGTATTACTTTCATATCCCTTGGACCACATACACTGCAAGATGTAAGGGAAGAAGGCATTATGTCCCCAGCACATGAATCCAGCCAAATACCTGTGTGCCTTAGGGCTGTATTTGCCAGCAACCTTTGAAGGTAAAGGCCTGATCTATAACCATAGCTGGGATTTTTTTCCAAGGATAGTGGGAACTCTTTATTCTTTTCACATGGAGGCATGAAGAATATAAGAAGTTAAACATCAGTGAAACATCCAAAAGTGTTAAGAACTCTGCATAGTAACCTTTCAAAGATTTGTTGGACAATAATTTCTCTCACTTGCCCCCCACCAGGAGTACTATGACAAGGGAGATTATGTTATTCGGGAAGGAGAAGAAGGAAACACCTTCTTTATAATAGCAAAAGGAAAGGTAAGGTGTAATAAACCTAGCTGAAAAAATAACATGTGCAAACGCTTGTATCTCAAAAGCTACCTTAAGGGTGTGGTCTTCAGTACAAATGTTGCAGTGTTTCTGCACATGCTATTAAATTCACAATATCATGATAAAAGCCTGGAGCAGGATTGCAGAGATTCAGGGAGCCTAATTTTTCATTCACAATATACAACTCACGTTATATATTCTAATTACAATGTAATTAAATTGTGTCCTGAAGCCTCTTGACTCTGTAGCACAGATGTAAAGCCAATTTTTGGTAATTTTTTTTTTTTAATTTTTTTTTAAATCTGATTTGACCCTGCATCATCTCCTACATGGTGCAATATCTGATGGACAAAATACAGACTTGTGAAAAGTCTAAGTAATGGAGTCCCAGGCTTAATGGAGAATGGCCTTTGAGGTGTCTCAGAATCCTTTCATTGGTTAGTCCCAGAGGAGCAAGACAGCAGCCTTAATCCTTCAGCTGATACCTTGGAGGCTGACACAGGACTCTAAAGAATTAAATCAGGAGAATTTTCCACAACAAACTTCCAGTTTCCAAAACATTTCTGTGTCTGTCGATATGCTAGTTTGTTGCTTGTTAGCATGGGCATCAGCAGAAAGTGCTGCTGTGGAAGCAGAGCTTCGTGAGGGGAAATGTTAGTTAATGCTTCTGGAGTGTTGCCTATTTAACTGAGAAGACAAAAAGCTCATATGACATCTGCCCACTGTGGGAACTGAAATATTTTTCAGTCTTTCATTAAAATGTGACTTATTCTGCTGTTTCAAAAAGAATGAGGAGAAAATGTTGAGAGCTTGCCAATAGTGAATATATTCCTTCTTCCCTGAAAAAATCAGAGAGGGGTCTGGGAATGTTTGGATGTAATTTTTGAGAGGAGGGGTAACAATATAATCTGTAACTCTTTCTGCAACATTACTGAGTTAAGACATTTCGCAGATACACATAACAGAAAGAAAATCATGCAATACTTTGAAACTTTCCCTTACAAAATTGTTTTCCCTGTACTTTGCAGGTGATAGTTACCCAGAGTACCACAGACCACTCACAGCCTCAGGTGATTAAAAATCTATACAAAGGAGATTACTTTGGAGAAAAGGCTCTCATTAGGTTAGTTCACACTGTCTGATTCATTATGTGAATTTCAGGATGTCAATTTTCCCATCACTGTGTGTCAGATTCTACAACTCATGGCTGTTCTGAATATATTTCTGTTTGTTGTGAAAGTTAGTAGATGAAGGTAGTGACCAAATTTGTGTTTTTTTGCAGAGAGAGCTTGAAAGTTTACACTGGCATCTACCTTTGGTTTTCCCTGCAGAAGTCAAATTCTGGCCCTCTTCATTGTGGCTTATTGTTAATACTTCAGTAAAAACTGTGGTGAGAACTTGTCAGGTCATAATTGCCAGAATGGATAAGGTCCATAGTGAGTGGAACGAGCTCTTTTTTCCACTGCCCATGGCAGTAAGAAACAGAGAGAAGGAGCCACACAGTACATATTTGTGTGTGACTGGGGAATGGGTTTGGGAAAGTTTTATATCCAAGGATCTTTTAGAAATAAGTAGTGAATCCTGATGTAGTGATAATTACATGTCACCCTAATTTCTTGGAAGCTTGCTAAAGGATGTCATGATCCAAACCCTATTGAAACTGGAAAAAATACTGTGCTAGACCATAATAATGACTAGTAAAAGGCTAAATTTTATATTTGGTTCAGCAGCATTAATCCAGGTACAGGCTGCAGAGGCTTTTGAGGAGTTTCACCCAGAGCAGCTGTGGCCCTCCATGAGTTCAGTGTGAGGTACTTTGAGGATTTTGACATGCTTCTGAACTCTCCTAATGCATTTCAATTCTCAGTGACGACGTCAGATCAGCAAACGTTATTGCAGATGAGTACAACGTGGAGTGCCTCGTTATAGACAGAGAGTAAGTACATTGCACCTTCATAAAAGATTTGTATCCTCTTTCAGTAGGTTAAAGTGACTTTCAGTGGGTTAATGTGACGTCACTGTAGGCAAAATCACAGTGTTTCCTTAAATGGATCCCGAATGAGTGGTTGTGCTTTAGGAATACTAGTGAAGAGAGGCTGACAGCAGGTGCTGGAGCACAGAAGCTTGAGAGTAGTTCAGAGTTACTCTTTTCTTTCTCTCCTTGTAGTGGTGATGTTTATCCTGATCTCCTGGGTCAGGGGTTCCTAGGTCCTGTTCTTGTCAGTGAAGCCCAATGCAAAGAGAGCATTCAGTAACTCTGCCTTCTCTGTCACCAGAGTCCCTACTCCATTTAGTAATGGGTCCACATCATCCTTTGTTTTCATTGAGTTACTGATATATTTGAAGATGCCTTTCTTCTTGTCCTTGACATCCTTGGTCAGATTGATTCCAGGTGGGCCTCAGCCATCCTTGTCTCATTTATATGTATCCTGACAACCTCTCTATATTGCTCCAAGTAGCCTGACCCCGTTCCATCTCCTGTGTGTTTTCCACTTAAGCCTGAGTAATTACAGGAATTCTTTATTTCTCCACAAAGGTCTCTTGCCCCCTTTGCCAGATTTCTTGATCATTTCTTGAGTCTGGAGGAAGTGATCCTCGAGTATCCACCAACTCCTACTGGGTCATGACTCAAATGTTCAGCTGTTTATGATGTTTCCTTTGTGGTTTTAGGACATTTAATCAAACAGTTGGAACTTATGAGGAGCTGCAAACTTACCTGGAAGGTTACGTGGCCAATCTGGCCCAGGCTGATGAAAAACGACATGCAAAGTAAGTCAGATCATGTTTGTTACACCTATAGTAGGTAATCATAAAAAGGAGTCATAGATACTTAAGTAAAATCATGGATGGTAGTTGAAGGAGATGGACCCCTAGGAATGACAGAAGTCACTGTAGTAAGACATCTGGCTATGCTTAGGGAGCTGAACAAGCTTTTTCTGATACAAAAGTTACATAGAATCTCAGGGTATTGACTTCCAAACAAGAATTCATTCTATTCCTGGAAAACTGAGCACAGGAAAAAAAATGATGTTGTACTAAAATAGATTTTGCATTTTGATGATAAGTTCTTTGACTGGTAAAAACCCCTGAAGGCCAACTTTAACTCCAGGTTTAGTTAAGGAATCTGTATTACTGTGCAAAAGATTAAGTGCCATTTCAAAAAGAAAGAAGCAAACATAAAGAAACAGCTTATTTTTAATGTTTCAGTGTAGCATTGATGGTATTGATGTCTGCTCTTAGCTGTGGGCCACACTTTTAGTTTATGTACCTTTGGTTTCAGTCTGAGCACTGCTGGAAGGTTAGCAGAGTGTGCTTTTCCTCTGTTTAGAAATATATCTGCATTCTTATTTCTGATAATTCTACTGGAACTGGTGCATAGTCCTTCAAGCATTGCTTCTCCAGCTTGGACTGCCCAAATTTTGCAGCTGCCCCCATCAATAAGAATCTCACCAGGGATCAGGTCTTGCTAAAATTACTGTAGATTCTGCTCAGTGAATTTCAGTAGCAGTTTTCTCCTAATTTACTTCCACAGGATTAAGACTCTGTTAGGAAATAAAAAGGATTTTCTTTCCTTCTCCTTTCTTCCTTATCCTTTCCCACTTCCCCTTTTCTCCTTTTCAATTTCCTTTCCTTTTTATAGGATCTTTAAAAGTAAGGGCAAGGAAAAACACTAACCTATGTTATTTTTTTTTATGCAGAGGAAGATCCTTCTGTGGACAGTTGACCAAAGAGGTGTCTTTGGAGATGATAGAGCTGAAGGAGAAAGTAGCCCAGTTCCCTCCTTCCCCATTCCAGAATTTAGAAGTTGTCACAACTCTGGGTGTTGGTGGGTTCGGAAGGGTTGAGCTTGTAAGAGAATGTTTTAAAATCATTCATGTAGCTCTCTGTCTTGGATGATTGATTTAGCCACTGAATAATGGGAAGAATTTTGGTATTCTATGTGCTTGTGCCCCTCAGGCAGAAATAATTCTCCATAAAGCACTGCATAGTTTAAAAAAGCATTTCAGGACTTGGGTGTTTAAAGAAGCAAATCCATTCTTGTGTGCCTTTTTAACATCTCCTGCTGTTAAAAATACCTACCTGCTCACTAGACATAGTCATCAGTTTGTGCATGTGGAGTTTACAGATGTGCCTGCCTGCATTATGTCCCCTGAATGGCAGGACTTTTTCCAGGAATCTGCCGGGGCCTGGAGCAATCTGAATGGCACCACATAGTCTGTGCTGGTAGAACTGCTTCTGTATGCCCCACAGCAGCTCCAGCCAGCGTGAGTTGTCTCTGAGCTGTGCTCACTGGGAAATTTCCAACAATTTGCAATGGCTCTTTTGAGTCATACTCAATAGCATGATCAGCTGTGCTTCTGGGACACCAAGGGCTTCATTAGCCCAAAGCCTTAAATTCCGCTCACCTCTGGCTGAGCTGCAAACATCTGACAAAAACCTGAATGCTTTTTGTGCAGGCTGCTGAAGGTAATGGTAAATTAAAGGAGACTTTGTGCTTTTAGTGAAGTCAATAATCCTTTACAGTCGTTAGACCATCAACTATTCCATTCTGATTCATGCTTCACAAAAAAAAAAAAATAAATTTCACACTGGAATTCTACTGCAGCATCTGAATACTAAGCTAAAAATTGAATTCTCATCCAGCTGTAGAACACAGATATCTGCTTCCTTCATTTCCAAGAGGCCCTGTTGTAACTTCCATATTTTTATTGCATATTGGATAATATTTCAGTGTAATGCAAAATCATTTGTAAACATTCTTCCTAAACTGCCTCTCCTTTTTGTTTGTATTATGCTGGTGTTTAGAAATCTTAAATTGAAATTGGGACCCACTGTGATATAAACTCACTGTGATATGTAGTACCTATCCAAGCTGTTGCTATTTGGTATATATAAAATCAACAGAGGGAGCATTTCACTTTACGAGTGGGGACTGGGAAACTAAAATATCTGATGCTTGGCTTAAAATCCACATAACAGTTCTGCAGAAAATGTGGAATTTGTCCCTTGTTACAGCCATCAATTTCAGTCCTGTGCTATGTTGAAAAAGATGGATATCAATGTATCTACTGAGAACGATTTAGTAAAACAACCTTTCTTTGCCTCATGTGTTTTCATCATTTTTATTCACAGGTTAAAGTTAAAAATGAGAACATGGCTTTTGCTATGAAATGCATAAAGAAGAAACACGTAGTGGACACCAAACAGCAAGAGCATATCTATTCTGAGAAGAAAATCCTTGAGCAGATATGTTCTCCGTTCGTTGTGAAGTAAGCTGAACATAAGGTCCCTTTGGTTTTGTCCCTCCCTAACACTGGGGCAGCACTGTTAGGAATGGGGTTTGGCACACATGAGCTCTGGAGGAAAGACACCACAAGTCTCATTTTCATTTGGCTTTTCCTCAATTGCTGCTGTTTGTCTCCACAGGCTGTATCGCACATTCAAGGATAACAAATATGTGTACATGCTCCTGGAGGCTTGCCTTGGAGGGGAACTGTGGAGCTTGCTGAGAGACAGGTAACAGCAAACACAGCCTAACCTTGCCCTTTATAGTCAGCCCCATGTGAGTAGGTTCACCATTCAATGAAAAGATGTTTGGTTCAGTTTGGTTGATATTCTGGATGTTATATATTATCTGGTTAATAACTGAGGACTTTTCAGAACTTGATGGTGATTATTTTTGTTCCAGAGGCAGCTTTGATGAATTCACCACCAAGTTTTGTGTTGGGTGTGTGACAGAGGCTTTTGACTATCTGCATCAAATAGGAATTATCTACAGGGACCTGAAGCCAGAAAATTTAATTTTGGATGCTGAAGGATATATAAAATTGGTAAGATGTAATCAATTGTAATGTTATCCTTTTGTGCCTGTATCCTGTTTCTTTGCAGGGGGGGATATAAATAGCATGTAATTATAGAACCAGGATCCTGGAGTGTAGTAACTCTTGTGATTCAGCAGTAAAGAGGGAGGGCTTCTCATTGCACAATGAGGAACTAAGGCATTGCAAGGCCCCTGCAAGCCATGGACAAACTGGGGAATTGCAGCCTCTGACAGCTCTTGCCACAGTATAAACAGCCAAAGAAAAAATTCTCCAGCAGTTTTATTGTGAGAACAGAAACCACATTTCCCAGGTGCAGAATTACCTCCCTGTCCACCCTCATACAATCACAGGTTCAACATTCATTGATTCCATTTACAGTCACAGGTTCCCTCTCTTTGTAGAGAAGGAACACAGAAAAGAACTCCTGCCATGCTTTACTGTGACCATGAGATGTGCAACAAGAATACCCTTCAGGGAGCTTGAAATATCCATTCTGAAGACAATGAGCAACCCACTGCTTTCCAGGGACAGTAAATCTCATGTCCTCAAGGAAATCATGGGTTGTTCTCCCCAGAAGGAAAACTATTCAGAAAATTACTTGTGACAATAAATGTATCTGTTTTATAACATTCAGTAATCCAGTGGAATTACCTCACTCTCCTTCATAATTACACTGTGTGGTTGTTCTAGCTGTAAACTAGCAATTCTGGGGTTTTTGCAGAAAGTGAGGAAGCAATTAAGACCTTAAGGCTTCCCAGTGCAAAACTCCTCTGCATTATGCAGTATATGTTGATTTTGACCAGGTTGATTTTGGATTTGCAAAGAAGATTGGATCAGGGCAGAAAACCTGGACATTCTGTGGAACCCCTGAGTATGTTGCCCCTGAAGTCATTCTGAGTAAAGGCCATGACTTCAGCGTGGATTTTTGGTCCCTTGGGATCCTTGTGTATGAACTCCTCACTGGCAGGTAAGCGCCTCCTACTCAAAGTTCTCACCTAGTTGGTCTGTTATTAGAAACCTTTCTAAGGTTGTTTTTAGACAGCCTTGCAAAATGATACTTCTTTATGCAAGTCTTACTTTCCATCATTTCAGAAATGTCACAGACCCAGTGGGCTATGTATTCTCAGTTCTGCCTTATCCAGGCACAAGCTATAATTGGCAGGTGTAGGGCTCCTGTAGCTGCTGCTGATGTTTCCTGTGAGGAGCAATTGACAACAGGCTGTTCTGTTCCCTGTTAGTGGGTGATGGGGTGCAGTGGGGTGGGTGAGCTGTAGGCAGGGCTCTCTCTTTAGCTCCCTGCACACTCCCATGACAGCTCTTTGGGAATATTGCTCAGTGGCAATACAAAGTGAAAGCTTCTCTGAGTTAGGCTTAAAGGGACACATGGTCATGCATTTTACCTGGTACCTACAGGAAGCTTCTCAGCTTCAAGCCTTTCTATTATCTTAAGCAGGCTGAAAGGGTGAGGCTTGTAAAAATAGGAAGGTGGGCTTTTTTTTCCATATTTTTTGTACATTCTCAAATATTTGCTTAGATAAGTACTGGCCACATCTGCTCTTGCCAGATGTTCCATTCAGCAGTGTTGCTTTCTTTTTCCAGCCCACCATTCTCTGGGGCTGATCAGATGATGACGTACAATTTGATTCTCAAAGGCATTGAAAAGCTGGATTTTCCTAAAGCAATAACAAGGCGACCTGAGGATTTGATCCGCAGGCTCTGCAGGTAGGAGGGGCAGTGGGGCAAAGCCTGAGTGTAGAGAGATTGAGCTCTTTTAGGACTCAGAGTGAGCACTGAATTCCTGACAATCTCATTTGGAATTGTTATGCATGGCATGGTCTATTCTGATTGAATTCAGTATGCATTGCATGCCCCTGAATGTGTCACAACTCTGAGTCTGCAGAGGCAGCAGAGGCTCTGGGCTTTCTCTGCAGCTGGGAATTTTTTCTGAAACACATCTTTGGGAAAATTTATTAAGTGGGGGATGAGGAAAGAGCTAAGGTACTTGATTTTCAAATCAAGCACATTGTTAAAGAAAATAAAAAGCTTCCAAAATGACTTAGGCATATAGATTCTACAGAAAACATGGGGCACTTAAAGGCTGGCTTAAGTCTTTAGAAAATGTGCAGAAGGTGGTATTTCAAAAGGGTCAGCCTAACTTAGTGGCCTGCACAACCTGTGGCTGGTGACACTGACTTTGAATTCCCAGCTCCTGGGGGATTTCAGCCATGGCACCGGGAACAGTGTTCAGCATTCTTGTGTACCACAACTGGAAGGATCTTTGTGGCTGTAAATTTTGATCTGCCTCCTTTTGTAACTCAGACTTCTGCTGGCCAGGAAAAAAAAAGGACATGCAACTAAAACTCAGCCAGCTGATTTGCCTCTGCTGCTTCTCACAGCTGAGTGACACGCTTTGGCTTTCTAGAAGGTTTCTCCATCCTCAGAAAAAAGGAGCAGTGAGCAACACCTCATTATATCTCCTCATGAGGCCACATGTTTTATGCAAGCTGCATCCCTGTGCAACTGTTAAATGCAAGCAGTTAGGACCTAAAAATGCTCTTTTAAAAATAGGAATATTTTATATATTCTTATTCTTTTTCTTTTTTTCTTTTTTTCTTTTTTTTTAGGCAAAACCCTACAGAAAGATTAGGCAATTTGAGGAATGGAATAAATGACATCAAGAAGCACAGGTAAGCAAAAGAGATTTCCAAGATGAAAATTTGGGGTTTAATTTGAAATATTTTTAATATGTTAGAACCCAGACTGGTAAACTCATAGACATCTCCGTTGCTCTTGAGTATTTTTGCAACTATAGCAAGCAACAATATGAATGTAAATCCTTGGCGTGATTATCTAGAAATCTTTTTTTTTTGGTTTTGCTGCGAGGTTGTTGATGTAGTAGTTTAATTCAGTTCTCAGAGAAATCAATGCCAGTTCAGCATCTGCCTGTCAGCCCTCCTGACCCTTCAACATTTGATTTTTAAGAATTAATAGTTAAGGGCTCCATAGCAATAATTTTAGGGTTTTTGTCCTCTTTCTTGTAACAAAGAAAGTCTTTCTCACAATGAATTTTTCTAATGCAAGTCTTTCTTCTAACAAAGAAAGCCCTCTCTAAATTAAACATTTTCTGCTTTCTCTTCTTATCTGAGCTGTTTCTAAGCCCTTCACTTTGTGCTTGGGGAAGGCATTTCTTTGATTTTTCTGCTTGTCATCCTCCTCTCATGCTGCAAAAAGGGTGGCATTCCAAGGAGGCACACAAGCCTCTGCATGGCTGTGTTTCTGCATGTATTAACCTGCCTGTCTGTGCACCTCCTCCCAGAAGTGCCAGAGAGCCTGGTGGTGCTGAAGGTGCCCCTGCCTTGGGTGGCAACAATGGTGCTCAAGATTCTTCCTTCTAACTGTGTTCTTACAGGAGTTGGCATGAAAAATCTTATAGCCCTTTTTCATGTGATTTTTCAGCTGTTTGTGGTAATGTCAGAAAATGACCTGTCTTTCTCTTTTGGTCTCTCCCTATCTGTCTTTCATTCATCTCTTTTTAATCAGGTGGTTGAGTGGTTTTAACTGGGATAGTCTGAAAGTGAGGAAATTGACATCGCCTTTAAAAAGAGAGGTATTGGCTTTGGCTTTCAGTATCATAATGCTTTACTAACCCAGCTTGGCTACAAAGGAGGACTGATGGTGATAGCAAATCTTCCCAAAGATGCATTTGAATTATTACAGTTCAACATTTTTTGGTGAAAATTGAATGAAGGAGAGACAGCAAGCAATACATAATTTACAGTTAGTCAAGTAATGGAAATATTATTCTGCCTGTGTACTTTGCATTACATTTTCACCATTACTAGAACAAATGGTGTTTGGTCAGAAACTAATATTGAAAAAATATATCTCCCTTGGTAATGGGCACTTTATTAAGATGCACTGTTCATATTACTGTGAAGAGCACAAATTCCTGTGTTCTCCTGCTACTGAGTTCCAACACATCCCTGAGTAAGCTCCCAATTTTAAATGGTCTATTTGGTTTTGCCCTTAAATGAAAAAAAAGACTAAGGATAAATCATTTGAAGCTCACCTCGATCTTAATTTGAAACAAAAAGTAATTCTGAGGTCTGCTTTGAGTAGCTACCCTATGAGTGTAGATTTGGTCTTAAATAGCACTCAAATTGTACAGTGTGGCCCAGTTTTCTCACTGAATTAACAGGGCTTTGGATGAAATCAAGGATTTGATATTTGGGAATTCCTTTTGTACAAGAAGGTTAATGCCACTGTTCTGTTGTACAATGTAATTACTGGAGGTATTTCTTTTAAAGAATGAGGGATTGCATCCATTGAAAGGCATCATCTTTATCATATTAGCCTTTCGTTTCCATTTTGGGAGCAACAAAAATGATGCATAATCAATAGAGAACATTTTCAAATGGTACTTTCTGAAACACCCTTTTGTTTGTGTTTTCAATGTCCTAGTTGTCTGGACCAACTGATTACAGCTACTTTGACAGCTATCCACCTGAAGTGGGAAGCCCTCCAGATGAACTTTCAGGCTGGGACAAGGATTTCTGATCATTTTTCCTCCTCGCACATTTATAGAGACTCATAGGCATCAGTTCTATCTTGTTTCTTGTTTAAGATTAAGTTACACAAATTACACAGCACTCCTTGAAGAACAGAAGACAGTACAGAACCAGAACTTGTTTGGATAATCTACCAAAATCTGTGCATTTTATGGCAAGGGCATGCATTCAGTCAGCAGGGGTAACCTGAATTTATTTTTTGATACACAATGTCTCTATGAACATTTCCCAGATACCATTGGATCAATTGTTTTACCACTAAAAATATCACTAGCTGAGATTTTGATATTAACAAGTTTAGCATGCATCTTTTTTGGGTGGAGAAGATGGGTATCAAAAGCCAACTGTTGTGACATTTGTCAGTAGCTAAAACTATAGCACTTATTTTTCTTTTTCTCTGCTGTGTTTTGCTTTTCCCCCAAAATGTCCTGTATTGCATTGGTCCAGAAATGTGTAGAAAAGAGACTTTTACTGACAGGTTGAGTTGATTTAGCTACAGCCAAAAGGGTATCACTGTGTTAGCTGCCTGTCTGTCAGTCTAGTTTTGCACCGTGTTGGACATGTGAGACTGGTCCAACAAAAAGATGTATGCATAATAGAAGTTGCCTAGAGAATCAGATCATAGTGTGCATTTCCCTTACTGCTTCAAAGAGCCATGTGCCTTTCTTAAAATGTTTTGCTTTTGTGTGGTGTGAAGATAAAATAGATGGACAAAAAGCTTTTACCTTGCAGGGAAAAATGCAGATGGATGTTGTGCATTTGTGGCTTATACAGGAAAATTCTGTGTTATGAACCCCAACTGCTGTTGAAGCAGGGATGTTCCTGGGTTTCATGCTGGGTTTTTGGGATGCATCTGCAGCCACTGCTTGGATTTATTCCAGCTCCTGCTGAGACCAAGTCCAATCTGAATTTCCAGGCTGAAGCTGCCACAGCTTCACCGCATTTCACAGGCTGGATGGAAAACCTCCCGGGCAACTTGTACTGAGTGGTCAGGGTTTACTTACCCATGGCTGCTGGATCACCTCCCTGGCTGCTGGGAGTGACTTCTCCCGCTGGGAAGGGGAAAATGAGGGAGGGAATGCCTCAGGGGCAGATCCATGCTTTGTTACATGGTTATAATTATTTTTCGCTGGTGGGTGACTATTGCTTTGACAGCAGATCAATTTAAATATTTTGCATAGCCTTCAGCCTGAACAAGGCAATAGAATATTTTCCATTGAATTTAATGAAGGTTGGATGGAGCCCTTGAAAGAAGACACTACATATTTAGCTGGTTTTGTTTCTCTGCCTGTTTGCAAATTATTATGGAAATTTGCAGCCAGCAAAGCCTGTGCAAAGTGGAATCCGAGAGGGTGGAGCAGAGGCTGTAAGCTGGGAGTGTAGATGGTTGCAACTTAACTTTGTTTAGTAATACCAAAGACTAAATTTTATTTTCAGGATTTAGACAAAGCACTAGATGTTATGCATTTGTGTTTCTTCGTGCATCTGTCTTTCTCTCATAAATATTTTTATTACAGTCAAAATAATATTGTGCCAAGTTTTATAAAAAGCTTTTGAATGTATTTTTCCATTGTATTTATACGTAGTTTCCTTATATATACATATATATAAAATAAGAATGGGGGTATATATATGCTTTTTAAGTGAAAAATTATCTGTATGATAAGTTTAGTGCAGTTAGCATTAAGTCTGTGCAGCTGTGGGATGTATTTCCTTTAGAAAATTTAACTTAGCTTGTTTATTCGTGTGCAAATAAAGTAAGCTTACAATGTATCAAGATGAACATTAATTTTTTACAAACACATTCCATATAGCAGTCAAGATTCAAATACTTCTTATCTATGTGATTCAGAAGAGACTGAGGCAGGAAGGGCTACCCTGAAGGGAGAATCACTGATGTCATTTCTTGCAGCATGTCCTGCACTCAGATTTTGTTTTCCTTAGTGGCTGTTGAGAAAATGAATGTATGATAAGCTGCAATAAATGAGGTCACAGATTATTTTGTACTTATGTAGAGTTCCCAGGTACATTCAATTCATTCCAGTTCTGGCATGTTTGCCAGAACTGAGGGGAAGTTTTCCAGAAACAAGCAGAAGCTGATACAGGAGAGACTAAATACTACTTGATCTCACAGCATCTGTCCTTGACAGACAGATGTGCTTCAGACTTCAACTCAACACCAGTGGAGTTATGCTGAGGTAAAACAAGGGGATGAGTGAGTGAGTCAGGCTCAAGTAGTGTCACAGTGCAGGAGATCATGGGAGAATTGAATGGACAATTAGCATGATGATCAGATTAAGCTTATTGCTGCATTTTCTAATTTAAGTCATTGAATTGATTTTGACATTCAGGTTTTGGGCATGCTGTGGATATGTTAGTAATTCTCTGAGTTCTGTCCCTGGTGTTCTTCTCTGTGCTTTGCCTTTCTGTCCTGTCAGCTTTGCTTTTATGGTGTGGCTCCCTCAGAAACTCAGCTGTAGCTGTGCTTTCTTCCCTGCACTCCTGCCACAAGAGAACCTGCCTTAGGAGGCAGGAGGGATGAAGATTGTTCCTGACAGAGAACAGTTAGCCTGGGCTGGTGAGATGAAAGTGCCTTTCCCCAGCTACCAGATCAGAGTGGAGATGCAGGTGAGCACTTCAGAGAGGCAGGAACAGCAGCAGAGTGAAAGGATACAGTGTAGTGGCAAGAAGAATTTTTATCTTTGTCTGACAAAGTCCTAAGAGATTTAAGTCCCTTGATGATTTTGAAGTCCCTCTAGAGAGCTGTGTGTTTCTTTGGGTTTTGACTGCTTTGACAGTTTGACAATTTGGCTTCCTCAAAATTGTGTAGAAAGTGTGGGAAAGAAGAGAAAATTGAAACCAGCCTTCCCAACTGTAACGTAGCACACTGTCCTGAATTCTTCCTCCCTTCCCACTTTTTGCAAGGCAGCACAAGACTGCCACTCTTTCTCTCTGAAGTTCCTTGTGCCTGAATGTTGTAGCACAGTTGTTTTGTTTCCTGGCATGGATCTGAACATTTCCGATTGACTTCTTTACATCTTGGTATAGGGTTAAACCAGTAGGGGTAAATCAACATGCACACAGGAATGCACCCAGTATGGAAATCTGTTTCCCAGTTGTATTTCTCACCACTGAAGTGGCTGCATGTCCACATTCAGGGATGTGGTTCCCATGGTTGTGGTGCTATTCTCATAATCAAAGGCAAGAGGTGAGGGCTTGGCTCTTCTGTACATCATGGGCAAGATGGTGCCAGACATGGATCTCAAAGCAAACTGAGCTGCACACCAGGCATGGAAAAGGTGGGTAATTATTTTCTTGTAAACCCATTATCTGTTGTTTGCCACATAAATATTGCCCAGCTGTCTGTCTTGAGGATAGCAGCAAGACAGCAGCAGGATTTAACTCTGGGGTCAGGTGCATCCTTTGGCAGAATTCCCAAACGTGAGCTCATTGTGACTCCTGATGTGCAGTGGCTCTGTGTCAAGCTCTCTGAAATCTATTTTGCAATGAGCTCCTTACAAATTGATTAGATTCAGTTGGGTTTATTGGTTGAGCTTGTGAGATTCTTAACAATAGGCATTGTCACACTGAATTTTATAAACTATGGATTTATTTGAGCAGCTGTTAAAAGACAACTGTTGGAAAATACTGCATCTGATTTTGTGCGCAGGGCCTGATGCCTACAGAAAATCTGAGGCTGTTTCCAGCTTAGCAGGTGCCATCCCTCATGTGTCCTAATGATACCAGGCCCAGGAGTGACCATTGGAATGAAAAGTGAATTCTACTGTGCAGTGAGCCTGTGCACATCACAACTTCTGCCTGTTTTTAAAGCCAAGCCAGGAGTCCACAAAGTCCCACGCCTGAGAGGTGAACTCTTTTTCATTACCATAACACAGCAGTGAAAAGTATTTTGTTGTCCGCAACTGCCTGTTTTCTCAGCCAGGAGAAAAACACAGCTTTTGCCTTCCAGTTTTAAACTCCACCTGTTTTGCACATAGATTTGACTTTTCTCCTGGCCCTTTCCCTTAGAGAAGGCCTGCAGATTTGAGCCCACCGTGGCCAAAAAATGGCTTAATAATTTTCAAGTTCCTTTTGCCAACGATCTATCGGAGTGCTGCTGTTTGCTTTTGATGTATAGAGGTGCAGCACAAAAACCCCAAACCATCCAAAGGAAAAAAAACTCCAAAATACTCCACATTATCATTGTCTCTTCCCTGAATGTTCTTAAAGCTCTCACTGCAAAAGACTCCCAATGGTCTAAAGCCAAAAGAGGCTGGAATTTGGCCTGTTCTTTTTTTTCACAGGCTGATGGTGGCTGGTGACTTGCTGATTTCCCCACACAGGACTTGTTTTCCCTTGTCTGCATGGTAATTTCATACCACAGCAAAGGAAAAGAAAAGGCATTCTGAAAAGAGAACGCAGTTCCACAAGAACGCCCCTAGGGGTCGGTGTACTCATGAAATCTGGTCTTTTTGGATGAAACACTCATCCCTTTAGAGGACTGAACCCTGGAAAGAGAAACTTGCATTTAACAGTTGTTATAATGTGTGAAAGGAGTAACAGCAATGTAACTGATTAACTTCACTAATTTAACAACCACATTAAGGACAAGGGGGAGAATGTGGGAGGCTGAAATTTGCAGCCAAGATGTGCAACAGTGAGAGCAGAGGATCTGGAAACAAACCAGCTTGAAAGGGAAACACTGTGGGTGTGCCAATCAGGCAGGCAAGGCAGAAGTCAGAAACCTGAGAAGGCCTTTTCAGTCCCCCCCCCCCGCCGCCATCTCAAGGAACATTTGAGCCAGAAATTTTATGAAAATGTACTTTGCTCCTCTTTTTAAGAGGAGAGAAAGACAACAGCTAACTTGTTAACTATTCTGCATGAATATATATAGAAATGTTAAAAAGTGATAAACACTTCCAATTTATTGCTCTGGTAGTTGAACCATGAAAATATTGAAGGAGAAGGAAATGGATTACTGAACAGTGTGCTCATAGAGCTGCTGCCACCCAGTGTCAAGTGAAAGTATAAATATAATTAGCAAGGCTACAGGGATAGAATTTCAACCAAAGGCTTAAAAAAGCAGTTTAAAGAAGTAAAAACCCTCAACCCGTAAAGGATCAAATGTCACACTGCTGTGGTTGTACCTCCCTCTCTTTCAGTAAATGAGCTGCCTGTTTCATTACAAAGCAAAGTTTGTTTGTCATCAGATAAGCATCATGACTTGAAGAGAGATAAGAGCATCAGGTTTTAGCCATGACCTGCTGACTTGTGTCCCCAGTTCTCACAGCCTGCCCTACTCCCTGGCCGGGGCAGTGGCATGTGGGGTGAGGCCCTGAGGTGATCCCTGTGCAGGTAATACAGGGCTGCACTTGCTTGCTGCAGCTCTCACCTGGCACCTCCCCATTCCCTGCTCTGGCAGGCCCTGTGCCAGCAGGACAGGAGCTCCTGTTGTCATTTCTCCCTTGGCCCTGGCTCACTGAGGCTGTGGATAGCAGATGCTCCTCTGTTCAGCAGTGCTGGAAGGCAGCCCTGGCTGATGGACACCACAGCTTGCTGCAGTTCCAGTTAATGGGCACTCCAGTGGCTGGATGCTCTGGATAAGAGAGGCTTGTGCTGCCTGCAGCTCTTGCTGACAGAGGGTCCAGCATGTTACTACTCAGGAAGCCCCAGTTACCTTCAGTTGCTGCTTCTTAAAGCTCTGTCTTGCAGCTCCAGCTCCTGCACAGTTGTGAGGAGGCATGCTGCTGCTGCTCAGTTCAGGTGATTTCAGTTCCAGTTACTGAACACTCCAGCTTCTTGTAGCTTTGGCTTGTTTTCACTTGAAGGTGATTCCAAGTCAAGCTTGTTGAAACACCAGCTTTTGTGTAGCAGTTCTGGCTTCCTAAAGCTCCAGCTGATAGACATAGGCTTATTTTTATTTCCAGCTCATTCCAGCTCCACCTTGTTGAAGCTCTACCTCCAGTACTGGATGCTCAGAAAAGGAGTTTCTCCTGCTTCTTACAGTATCTGTAAGATACTGTAATTTTCCAGCATGTTACTGCTCAAGTTATTTGAAGTCATAGGTTAGTTCAGCTCCTGCTTCTTCCAACTCCAGCTCTACACAGCACCTCTGGCCACTGGCCAGAAGAGTGGGAGCACTGGGACAATGTGTTTTTGGGAGGGCACAGGTACTTCCATTGGAAAACCAAAGGCTCTTGAATCCCCATACCCACTGCCTTCCCAAAAAGGCAGCCATGGGCCTCCTGGGAATCAGGAGAAACCAGGGTTCTAGTGACTCATGCAGGCACTCTATTCATTTAATGGAATATAAAAGCCAGGCCAGCTCACCATCAACCCCATGGATCTCATCATAAGCTCTTTGTCAGTGCTGGCTGCAAATACGTGCTCTGTATCCATGGGCAAGCAAGAGCAATGTCATCTTCTGTCCATTCCCTTGGATGCAGAAGATAAAAGCTCTTTTTGGATGGCCTGTTACACAGTTAGCATCTCCTGCCAAAAAGCTTGTTTGGGTTTGGATTTATTCTAGGCCAGTTCCTGCAGAAAATACTGTTGTGTGCTTGCTGGCCAGCCAGGACTGGAGGCAGAGGGAGATGGGTGAATGGATGTCCACGTGTTCCCAGCTGGCAGCAAACACAAAGCCCAACCAGTGTGCAAGTGGCTGAGCAGACAGTGCAGGAGCCATGGCATGCATGATAGGCACGGGGTCAGTTCATGCATGAGCACGTAATAGCCTTATGCATGAACAGCCCATGACACTGTGAGCAACATCCCATCATTTCACACCTGACTGTCCTAAACCTTCATGCATTAGTGCTCCATTAGGTTGTGCATGAGTGCCCAATTTATTCAGACTTTAGCATCCACTCACTTCATGCACAAGCACTCAATCTATTGACAAGCAAGCCTGGAAACAGCCTTGCTCACATGAGCACCCAGTTAATTCATGCCCCGGTGCTCAACTGGCTCACACAGGAGCAGCTATTTCTCATGCACCCACAGCACATGCATGACTGCTGTGCTGGGCAGAAATTGCAGGGTCTGGGTCAGTGATGCCATATTCCCACCCTGTGGCACTTGTTGCTGCAGGTGCTTCTCCACTGAAAATTGGCTCTTTTCAGGAGCATCAGAGCTACATTCAAGGTCCCTGTGCTCTCCCAGAGGTGCACAAAGAACCCTCCTCCTCTTGCCCCAGAGCACTGAAGGGCTGAGGAGCATGGAGTAGCAGGGGCCAACACACCTGCTCAGCCCTGGGAAGAGGTGGAAGTGTCTTTGCCAGCCCTGTGCCCAGCACCTGACTTTGCCTGTCAGAGTTCAGCACTGCCCCCATCTCTGCCTTTGCTTTCTTCAAGGGTTGTACCAGAGTCATGCAGTTTCTCACTATGAGGTAAAAGAATGTCCATTTTTCCTTACTAAAAAGGTTAGACTGAGCTACAGAGGGAAATCACCTTTTGAAGATTATTTGGTTGCAAATATCTATCCACAAGTCTACACTGCTTTGTAAGACAATGAGGATATTTTTTCAAAATGCTTTGCTACTCAGTCACAAACCCACAGCTTTAAGAGAGAACTGATTGTAATTCTTAGCACAGCATGAATTTCAATGATCATCTAAGAGAAAACCATCCACAGAACAAAATCCTGAAAATAAATTTACAGGTCTTTTACAGCAAAAACATTAGTGTGAGTACATTATCACCTGGCTGCTCCAGTGCTGGGATAATGGGATGAGGATCATGGAATTAGAAGGCAGGGAAGCCAGGCTGCTGGGATCACTGGCTGAGACCATCAGCCTGACCAAAACATGCTGCCTGTATGTAACACTGAAACCCTCCCATTCCTCCAGCATGGAAAAATACAAGTTCTGTCTCTATGTACAAAGGTTGCAAGGACTATCTTACCTTACAGAAGATGTGCAGGAAACCTTGCCAACTCTAACTTCAAGCACAAAGTTTACAAGTACTTACGTGATAAGGTACTTGAAGTGAAAACTAGCCCTGGGCTTCCAGAGGTGTAGCACAGAGCAGGGACAATCCCAGCTCAGCTACCCTTTTGCACTGCTCCCAAGCAAGGCAGCATGATCAGAGACCATTTGCCAAAGGGGACTCCTGGCTGAGGAACTGCAAATTCCAATTGACAACAGTGAAACTCCAAGGTCACTAGAAAAATGCTCCTCCTCATTGCTCACAAGAACCAAAGTTGGTTTTAACTTCCCATACATCTGGAAACCAAAGAGCTCAGCCAACACAACACTTCATTGCCTACACAGTGAGATAGCGAAGCTGCACAGTGATAATGACACTGCACTGACAGAAAGCTCCCAGCTCTTCTACCACAGCTGACAGGGAAGGTTCCAGATGCCTGCTTTCCTGACACTTCAAATTTTTCTAATACAAAAAGCTGGTCAAACATTTGTATGTTACTTGCTTTCCTTGCTAAGCTGTGTGCAGCTGTACTGGACATCTGAGCATGGGGTCATGGAACCTACCCCTGCCCCAAAACCAACTCAAAGAGAGCATTCAGGATGTTATCCAGCTGCAGGCTGAGAAGAAGAACATTACCTAGGGAAGTTCCTCCAACAAGTCTAAGCAGCAGCAGAGTCTCTCTCACAGGTATATACATACATATACACAGCTCAGCATGTTCAGTAAGTCATCAAGAAGAGCAGATCTTCAACAGTGAAGAAACTGAGACTAGGGACAAAAAATGCATTCCTGAAGCCAAGTGCATTTGAGAACTAGGCAAAGA
This sequence comes from Emberiza elegans, assembly GCA_024865655.1. Lineage (NCBI taxonomy): Eukaryota > Metazoa > Chordata > Aves > Passeriformes > Fringillidae > Emberiza > Emberiza elegans. Next base: position 4,827,102 of record JALJVW010000068.1, on the reverse strand, counting down.
CTGAAAAATACAAAGGCCTAATACGATTATTAGCAACTGCTGGCTGTACTGTAGAATAGGCTACAATCTTCATTACACAAGGAATTCATGGTAAGTACTGGCCAAGCATTACAAAGTACAGGTTAAATAGAAAGCTGAAACAGCATGCCTAACCTCCACAGGCCTAATAAACTGTTCTGAGCGTGAAAATCCATCTCACACTTGTCCAATCAATCTGCTTTCAGTCCTATTTAAATGCTACAGGACCAAAATTAAGGATTTAAAAAAGGGCACAAGACAGCAGCTGCTTGTAAATAGCAGATAGGAAGCAAATCCAGGTGATAGTTCCCTCCCTGCTCAGGGGTTAATTCCACTCTACTATGACCAAAGCTGGCAAGCAGAAAACTCAGTTTTCATCTCTTACTGCAAAGGAAACAGCAGATGCATGTAGAACATGTCATACTTCAGACACACCTTTTTTTTCTGAAGGGGCCATAAAAGCAAACGAGTAACCTAATGTGACCCAGGTGGTTACAGCACTCCCTATGTCTTCCTTGATCACAGAACAAGCTGGTAACAAATTATTTTATGTTTATATAGCTCTATACTTGCTAATAACAAAACACCAATTAGTTACAAAGCCAGCTGGCCAGGAACCTTCCCTTTCAGCTCTAGGTTTTATTACCTCTGGCTGTATTTTCCCATTTGGTACCTTACCTTTCACAGCACCAGCAAACACTCCCATGACGACATTGCACACCCTGTGAGGTACAACCAGGCCCTCAGACCACACACTGACATTCCCTATGGCTGTGGGTGCTTGGCATCCTTGCCTGTTGGACACCTTTCACATCAGGCCCTAACTCAGAGGGGCAATTGAGAAATTGATCACAACTAAAGTCAACCTGACCAGAAGCAAAATTCACACCTTTATTAGGGTAAAACCCCTCCTTAATCTCTGCCTGAGACCAGGCAGATTGTGCTGTTCCACATCTTCCAACTCTAACACACAAGTACAGTCACCACTACAGCTCTCCTCTGGAGTGACCAGTAATCAGTGCTGTGATGAGCAAACCTCTGACATGCAGAGACTGGGAGCAGAAGACTTCACTCAGATATAAGGTATTTTAAATGTTACCTTGCTGGGAGCCAGCCTGTAAACTAGCTTTTAGTACTTTGGCTTCAGAGAGAGAGTAGCAGCTTAAATGCAGGTCCATTCTCTGGAAGCGAAGTTACAGACTCAGCTCATTTGCAGCAATTTGCCCACGAAGTAGCTCTTTGTGGCATTCTTCTAGCACTACATCAACACCCAAGTAATCAGCAAATTCCAAAGGTAACGTAACTAAAATCCAGGGTATGCTTACTGATTGCCTCACCTGTTTCCATGACACATTCTGCTGGGCATCTTCTACAATTGTGCAGCTGCTAAAGATAAACAGTAGGTAAAATCCATGCATATTTCC